>OZ005660.1:35342335-36711085 GCA_963930645.1 Salticus scenicus
GAGTTGACAGATTTGGCGACGAACTGCTTTATCAGTGTTAGCACGCTGAAATTTTGTCGTTGATGGGCCCACAATGAATGGGCCCATCAACGACAAGGAAGAAAACCATCAACGACTTTGGAAGAAAACTATAGGGAAAAAAACTGTCTCTTTTAAAATATGTTAACCATAGAATTCGCGGATAAAATTTGGCGACTTCTGCATTACTTTTTTTTTTTTCCTCATTGTTTTTCGGTGCATTTTTTAGAGTTATATATGACGGTTTAAAATTTTAGTGTTTAAAAAAAAAATCTGGTAATAGTCAAAAATATTTTCTAGATTAGCCTTTGAGATAAAAGCTCGTGTAAGAATTTAAGACCTCTTTAGCTAAAGTATTTCGAATTTAAATGGGGGGGGGGGAGATATCAAAATAAAAAGGAAATTAGAATTTTTTTTTTTTTTTTTAGAATAGTGTACTAAAACTTTTATAGAAATACATTGCAAAATTTTTAGATAAATAATTAATAGATTTACAGGGATAAATGGATTAAATATCTGCATAAAATTGTGATTTATTACTATCATTAAAGGATTTTTCTTTTAAATGCGATTTAATAAAAACATCCGCAATGTTCTCTCTTTTTTTTTTTTAAGATGATAAGCCGTCTTTTATTTATTGAAAATTAATTTAAAATATCTAAAATTAATCTTTTAAATATGTATCCACATTACATTAATCATGACTTTCTAAATTCCAATATAACTTCTTACAGATTTGTTAAGGTTTATTTTATTTAATTTTTAAGATAAGAAACATGAAGATAACACTTGAAATTCTATAATTAAAAGACTTAGGGATATAATTAGCATAAGCTAAAAAATATTACACGCTGAGACATTTGAATTTAAATTTTAATGGTGTTTAGTGTTAGGGTTAAAGCCAGTTATGGTGTACTCTGTGTAGAGAGTCTTTCTAAGTGTTACATAGTCCTTATTTATGTGAGTTTTGGAGAAAACCATGGAAAACTCCAAATACATATGTCGACGAGAGCGACTTGTTATCAAACTTGGCAATTTCCATCTACCAGCTTCCAGATATTTAAATTTTGATATTCCATTGGTCAGAACATTGTAGAATTTTGCAATTGTAGTTATAAAACTTTAATTTTTGAGATAATTTTACGCAATTTTTTTCATAGTGTTGAATTTAAGATTCACCATCTAAAAAAAAAAAAAAAAAAAAAAAAAAAAAAAAAAAAAACTTTAATAATGTTTGTTTTTATGTTTGAATAATGAATAGTATTAATGTTAAATTACGCATCATGCGATGGATCGGTCCCCACCTATGAAAATTTGCACGAGCCGCCACTGGATGTTTCATATATAAAATGGAGTAAATACCGCTGCTAGTTTGTGTACAGGGACACTCGAAAGTATTCCAAAGCATTACGTTCTATGAGAGGTATTTCTATAAACGAAATATTAGTAACTTTACTTTGCACAAAGCTTAATGAAATTGAAATATGCTATTCATATGCACAAAAGATTGCTTTCTATCGAATATAATATGATCAGTATTAGATTTACAGGGCCACACAAAAATATTCAGTTACATTAAGAGCTTTAAATAAAAATTTGCTTGAATTTTAATTTCGTTTACATTAAGCGTTTTTAACACTTTCTAACAATTTTTAAGAGAGAATATAATTTTAGCTTGTGTATCTGTCTGTCTGTTCGTCTATCCATCTGTCCATCTGTCTGTCCACGCTTTAACTCCCGTAAATATTTATGGAATATCTTGAAACTGATATATGTTATTAAAGTTCACTACCGGATATTCCGTATTGAAAATGGAGTGAATACATCTACTGGTTTGTGTACAGGGATACCAGAAAGTATTTGAGAGCAATCTAGGAGAGGTATATCTATAAATCATATTTTAATACCTTTACTGTAAATAAATCTTAATGAAATTGAAATACGTTGTTCAAGTTCACTATGAGATATTTCCTATGTAAAATGCAGTAAATATTATCACTGGTTTGTGTACAGGGACACTCGAAAGTATTCAAATGCATTGCGTTCTGTGACAGGTTTTTCTGCAAAACAAATTTTTATAACTTTACTTTGCGCAAAGCTTAATGAAATTGAAATATGTTATTCATATGCACAAAGAATGCTTTCTGTAGAATATATTATAATTAGTATTAGTCTTACAAGGCCACATAAAAATATTCAGTTACCTTCAGAGCTATTAATAAAATTTTGCTGGAATTGCATTTTCGTTTATATTAAGCGTTTTAAACACTTTCTGACAACTTTTAAGTGTGAATATGATTTTAAATGGTTTATTTGTCTGCCGGATTGTCTACCTTTCTATATATGTTTCTCCCGCCGTCAGTGTCCGTTAATATTTTCAGAATTTTTAAAAAATTATACATATTAATGAATTTCACTATAGAATGTTTCCTATTTAAAATGAAATTAATAGGTCCGGTGCAACTAGTTTGAGTACAGGAACCAAGAAAAAAAATGCCAATGCATTGCGTTTTAGGACATTGTTAAAAATCAAATTTAAATAACTTTGTACTGTAAAAATCATAAAGAAATTGACATGTGTTGTTAATATTCCAAAATAATGTTTTGTATAGAATATGATATGATTAACTTTCAGATTTACAGGGCTACAGTAAAATATTCAGATACATTAAGGACTGCAATCATAATCTAATAACTAGATTTTCTTTTGCGTTTAGCCTTTTTATCGGTTTCCAACATTATCTAAAAACGGTTTTAAATTAAATTAGTCAATCTGTATAATTTTCAGTCTTTCGGTTTGTCTGCTGTGTGATAACGCAAGCAAAGAATATTGAAAGTTATACGATACAATAAGTACGTACAGTTGGAAAGGGTTAATAATCAATGCGTACTACATGCGTTTTTTTTTTTTTTTTTTTTTTTTTTTTTTAAATGCATCTTTTGACGTTTGTTGGGGATGCGAAAGAAATCACTAAACAAGCAAAAAGTAAGTAATTTAGACTATATGAAAATTATCTCACCACTGCTGCTTAAAATAGTATAAGATGAAAATCGTGCACCTTCCCAGAGAGCACAGGACTAGTGCTCTTCTTTTAATGAAGATCACCGTCAAGTCAAGAGAACTAACCACACAATAATACCAAAAACACCAACAACACAGCAGTGTTCCATCAAGTGCTCTTTTTAAAGTCCTCATATTAAGAAAATACGATTAACTTCATTTTATCAGAATACTTTTCTTAAGACTATCCACATTCAATTTCTACACACCTTTCGCAATCTACGTAGATCCTATTATCAAATTATCCAACTATCCATCCAATAACTAGAGACACTCCATGCAAACCCAAATGCACCTCCATTCGACACCTTTAACCATCTATCTTCCGCTCAACGTCGCCAAAATATCCTGGATCCACTTGGAGACATTCCCAATCTCAATCGAACATTTCCCCTTTACTCGACATTATCACTTCAGACTACTTTCAATACTAAATTCAACTGGCGACCTTTACTCTCTCAACCAAACATTCTAACCCAACTCGACGCTATCACTTTACATTAATTTCAATATTAAATTCAACTGGCGAACTTTAATTACTCATCCCAGTGTTCTAACTCACCACTATCATTTGCAACGTCCTCCAATACTGAATTGCATTGGCTACCTTTACTTTCTCAACTCGACGCCACTCATACCTTACAAGCTTAGGTTAAACAGTAATAATTACTGATATCAAAGGCAAATTTATTTATTTTTAATAAAATATAGCATTTTATAGGTTGATACTCGTATAATGCTCGGTGTACACTAAGTGACAAAGTTATAAGGACATCGAGTGATTTTCACATTTGTAGGTTTAATTTCTCTCGGTGTGGTGTTTCAGTGCTGAATAATGTAAGATGAATTGGCATACAGCTGCGTATCGCATGCAAGTCAAATGAAGTTAACTGTTGTCTACCCAAGATGGCTGCCGCAATAGCAGCCAAGGCTAACAGGAGCAATATTGAATCTATCAAAACATTGGCTAGTACTGTGTTATTTTATTTGTTTGACAGCTTTGAGACTTATACCATAGCCTCCTAAACGATATGCCTGTCACGTGGCTCAGAAACATGGCAAAAATTGAAGTGGTAGACAGTGACACCTGGTACAGATTGCGTAATTTGTTTATTCAACTGTCACCAATAACTTTAAGAAGTGATATGTGATATATATATAATCGACGTTTCTTCGATTCTATTCGCCTTTTATGTATATCATATCCCACTTTTAAAAATTCCTGGCGGCTGTTGAATAAAATAGTCACGCAATCTACACAAGGTGGCACTGTCTACCAATTCAACTGTTGCCAAGTTTCCAAGCCACGCGACAGGCATCTAATTTAGGAGGCTATGCTTATACTTACAATGACTTCCTTCTCGAATGATCCATATTACATAATTTCCCTATAACAATGCGGTTACTTATATATTTATTTTAAATAACACAATTTTTATATACGTAAAGCATTTAATAAAAAAGTAACAAATAACGCTGCGTTTAAAATATAAATAAATAAAAATAAATAAATAAAAAATAAATAAATAAATAAAAATAAAAATATCGCACCCTGATACCATTTCTGTTGATTCTTACGTAAAATGTCCTCCTGAATCCGAATATGACACCCATTTCGACCAATCACCTACCGTTATCTAGGGACGCCACCCCCTCCCCCAATTTTTATCATTGTTCGGTAATTTTATGGCCATGAATATGATTTGGAGAATTATATTAACACTTAAAAATGAAAATATATAATGTATAATAAATAATTATAATAATTGATTAATAAAATATAAAAAATGTAATTCATAATTTCAGGGACAATTCTCCCCCCTAAATTTTTCCCTTGCCGCAAATGTTTTAGAATTTTTCACTTCTGCAGCCCCTCAGAAGATATTTAACAGTAACAATAATCCTTTCCCTCCCTGCAAATCAAATTTATAGCCATAAAATTACCGAAAAGTATTAAAAAAATGGGTTGCCCATGAAAACGGTGGGTGATAGGGCAAAATGGGTGTCATGTACAGATTCAGGAGATCATGTTACATAAGAATTTGTAAAAATGGTGTTGGGACCGATGTTCGTGCAGAGCAGTGTAACTTAATAGTTTTAAAATCAGAATATTATTATTGAATTTGTACGTTTCTTTACAAATCTACTAAGCTATCACATTACAGTTATTTTTATTGCTTCTTTGAAAAAAGGAAAACATCACTTCTTTGCTATTTATTCATTCATTATTTTATTTATTCTAATTTATTTATTTATTTTTAGCCTCCTTTATTACTTTTTAAACTGATAAAAATTGTTTAGTAGTGCTTTTTCATTACTTTTTTAGGGCTTTTCATAAACATTTCACTTCTTCAATGAAAAATTTAAAAAGTTTATGGCATCATAAATAAAGTTTTATGTGTAGCACTACTTTGGAAATAGATGCAAGCAGGTAGTGTATATTTTATAGAACATAAAAGTTTTCCTTTTACTTATTTCACTCCTTAAATTATCCGAGTATTTTATATTTAAAACTAATGAACTTTTTATAGTTATTTCATAATCACTTAAATGTATTATTATTAACTAGGCTTTTAGCAATAATTATCATTTGAAAGTAAAATTTCCAAAAAAAGTAAATTTAAGTAATTATTATGTCCTTCTCTGAAATTTTAATATTTAATTAAAAACACTAACATCTTTTTAGCATTAACCTTAAAAATACTCACAAAAAGTATTTTCATTAGAATAATAATATATTTTAAAATTTTGATATTTTTTTAAGTAAAATTTCAAGTATAATGAAACACGTAATAGTTTAACCACTTCCATTAATAATATATATTTTCTTTTTATAACTTTCTGTATACTTTTATTACGATAATTCACGCTTATTTTTTAACGTAAATCAACATGAATTTAAGGAAAAGTTATTAGTAGAAAAGAATGCAGTTTTTATTAAAAAATTCATTTATCGAAGAAAACTTATTTAAATTTTTATCTTTCGGTTTATCGATGTAGGACTTTAGAAAAAGTTTTCACTCACAATAACTAACACTTTAAAAAAGAAAGATTTTGAGAATTAAAAAAATTATTTTTTTTACATCCATCGATGAAATATCACTGATTATTTTAATATAATAATAAAAAGTGCAATACAACCAATCCCGATTAAAAGAATGGATGTTATAAATGCATGTTTTCTGTAAATTATCATCTTAGTGTTATGACAATTTACATACATATGCAATGCAATATGAAATTGGATATTATAATTCGTGGTGAGAAATTTTCAAAAGGCTCCTTAACTTAAGGTATCCACCATTTTGAAACAAAAAGATTGATTACGTTCATTAAAACAACCAATGGAGACCCTCCTATGATCTAAGTATAGTAAGTATCAAAGTGATACTAAAGTAATACTAAAGGATACGTAAGTATACTAAGTGATCTAAGTATCAAAATTTAATAAAATCTGTTATTGGAAACGCTTTTTACAATGTGAATTTGAAAGTTTTAAATTGTCGTCACTTGGGGAAAAAAATGGAGTAGCAATATGGTTAATGAACCCATCCAAGATATTTGCATAGCTGCCAATATTTTAATTTATTCCGGAGTAATTTTGGCCCCGCCTTTATTTCGCACCACTTATTTTTTAAAATCAATTTTTTCTTATTTTATTGAAATTATGTATTGAAGAAAATTTTTCTATAAATAAAGTGGTGCGAAATAAAGGCGGGGCTAAAAGTACTCCGGAATAAATTAAAATATTGGCAGCTATGTATTTGTAAGATAAGTCCACAGTCCACCTTCGATAAGATTTGGATTATTATTTCAGACGTTATTATGGTGGCAAACGTTTCATTATACTTGTAGACGAGGGCGGGAAGTGGGACGGGCGCAGAGGCAAAAATAAAGAAATTAAGATAGAACGTTGGAAATTAGTATTATTAGGTTTAAAACCCCAAGAAAACGATTACGGAAATTTTTGAAAATGTAAAATAACTAGGAGGTGCGCATAGACCTTATATACTAGACCACGCCACCAATAGGACTAACCATTATAGCGAATGTGTTCAACATGAGGGTGTAATCTGATACCTTCATCCTTTGTTCTGAGTCTCGGAAGTCACGTGAACTGGACTTAGGGGTGATTCCTCTGAAATCTGTAAGGAAGCTCTCTTTTTTTCCCCTTTCATTTGTGTGCATGAACGATTTAAGATGGTTATGTCAATTCAAACGTAATTTTTTCGCTTGCAAAATGATTTATCATAATTTTTTTTTTCTATGTAATTAATCTATGAAAGTTTAGCTTTTCATCTATGCGCAAATTTAAATGCTAAAATAAAAAGTGCGTGTACAATAAAAATATTAAGAAACACAAAATTCGTTCCTACAGAAAAATAACACAGTGATCATTCTTCACTCTTCCTCCAGGCCAACATCACGTGACAATTTTGCTGGGAAGCTCCTTCATGATGCAGACAGATAACGAGGGGGATGCGTGGTCTATATATATATAAGGTCTTTGGAGGTGCGGGTACGGTGGGCGAAGAAACACTCGCGCCGTGTCGCGAGTATACTGTATACGCTGCCGCAGGCAATGGGGGCCCATACTAATTATTTCACCGATGAGAGAAGAATTTTTTTTTTACTTTATATTTATGTTTTTAACTTACAATAATATAGTGATTTATTACGAGTGTCAAACATAAATGCGCGCACAGCACACAAAGGCATTCACTGCCGAAGACAATGGGGACTCGGCGCGACATTTTTCTCGATCAGAGTTTTTTATTCTCTTTTTTTCACGCGACAAGAATTAATGAAATTTTGAGAATTCGTTAATTATAGTGATTAATTTAAAAATAGTGACCAGCGAAGCGGGCGTTATCTATATATATTTGTATAAACGGGGGACTTTTTTCAGTAACTATAAATCTAAATTTTTATTGGTTCCACCTTTCCGTTAATTTGTAAGAATCCTTTATATACTCTTCATATTTTTAATGGTTTTTAGGTTTACAATAGTGATTGTTGAAATAAATTTTCTGTTTCTAAAACTATTTTTTATCCATAAAATTATCTATTCAGATATAAATAGAATAGTTATGCGATTATTATTTCTGTATCAATATTTCTGTACTGATAAGTATAAAGGATTTAAGTCCAAAAATGTCGATTTTGAGTTAAGTACATAGTCAGACCCAGTAAAAAATTCTCTATCGATTGGTATAAAGGATTTAAATCCATGTCATTTAGTCTTTGAGAAAATCCATTGGTAAAAAAAGATTCAAGTCAGAAATTTAGCATTAATATTTGTATAAAATATTTAATTCAATTTTTTCCCTTTATTAAATGAAGGTTGACAATCACTAAACGGTATAAAGGGTATAAATCACCATAATCCCTTTTTCCTAATCGATTCTTCAGATTAGTTTTTAGTTAGTTTAACTTTATTTTCCGTCTCCTGAAAAATCAAGAATATGGACTTAAATCTTTTTTACTTATCAGTACAGATTTATTCTGCGATATTTTATAATTTATTTATATTTTTGTTGTGCTACTTGGCTTAAAATTGCTATTGCTAAATTAAAATTCTTGATGAAAAATGTTCAGTGTACTTCAGCGCCGAAATTAAAGTCCCCCATGAGGATTTATAAATAAAACTGAAAATATTAAAATAAATTTATGATAACAGAGCTTATAGTTGTAAAGAAATGCTATGCAGGGGAATGTGACGTCATGGTCAGTTTTATTTATTTATTTATTTACTTATTTAACAACAACTTGGCAGTAAAAATATAAAATATTGCAGTTTTAAAAATAAAAAAAGTAAAATTTATATTAGCATTACCAGCTGTATCAGCAATTCATTAATATGTATAAAGCTTTAATTATGCAAAATTTCTTTCTTTCACTTTTCCTTTTCTTTCTTTCTTTCTTTTATATATATATATATATATATGTATTGCATATTATTGTTTTCGTTTATATATATATATATATATATATATATATATATATATATATATAAATATTGCATATTATTGTTTTCGTTTAATTAAATGTGTTTATTTTTATGTCGAAAAAATGAACTCATAATTTTTTTTTCAACAATTAAACTATAGCTAAAATTTAAATGGCCACTTTTAAAGTAATTGTGTGATTATTATTTTCACATTTCAAAAAAAAAAAAAAAAAAAAACTAATCAAAAATTTGAAAATCGGTCTTCGATGTGCACAAGGATCCCTCGGGAGGCACCTTCGGGTCGTCACCCTCGGGCACGTGACTGTCCGAGCTACCGTCTTTGGGCTACGCTGTCCGCAGACACACTCACAGAAATTGCCTTATATATATATATATAATAATAATAATAATAATGATGATCTATTAAGCATAGTAGACGGCAAGAAACAGATACAAGATCACTGAAACACCAATGACCAATAAGATTGAAAATTTCTTTGAGAAGTTCAGAAAAATGAAAAAATATTTTTTATCAGTGGATGAAATACACAAATTTCAAGAAACCAGATTTATTAATTAACAACCTGCAAAACAAACGAATCAATAAACTATCACAACAAATCTTAACTTAAAACCATAAACTATATCAAAATTTATGAAAAAATAATTTAAGAAACTTAAGTTAGGTAGGAAGGAGGCAGGCGGCATGACTTCTGACCTGCCTGTGGGGTTAAACTAGTTTCATGCCGGCAACACTCTCCCAGCCTAACAAGACCAGAATAGGAGTCATATGGATTTAAAAAAGCAATATTTCAAAGCAGATGAATAACAATGAAACCACGAAGCAACAATGAAATTCACTGATTGATTACAATGTGTTTAATAGTATGATAAGAATTTTAAGAATGGTTGACAACTCAAAAAAGAAGAAAATGAAATTATAATGGAATAAGAAAGTTTGCATAGTAATACAAAGTAAATGCAACAAGCCTTCAGCTTTTTATTTTAAATTTTAATTTCACAATCCCACCCAACCATCCAGCCTTACAACACCACCCCACCTCCATAATCAAACATCTGCCCACCCAACCGCCACGTTTTTTATTGTCTTTTATTATTTTATAATTTTTTTTTGTTAATATACACAAAAGTGTGCAATTGAATAAATGTAATTATAATTACAATAATGTAAAAGTGAGTTGCAAATGTCACAATTGTGTAAACACTTTTAGACAATTTTTTAAAGTAGTGAATGCACTATTTCACTTCTTACTACTTGTCTAATCTTTTAGATAAATAGAAAAAAACTATTTGTCTAATAACAATAAACACAAACACACACGCACACGCATACAATCAGCAGCATAAGTATCCGAGCACTTGCCAATAATTCCAAAATTAAAAAAGTACACTTAAAACTATTTGTTATATAAATCCTTGTCGAATCACGTTCTTAGACTGACTAAGAACATGGCTCGACAAGGATTTATTTAACAAGTATTAAGTGTACTATTTTACTTTCTCTGGCCCATAGGGTCAAGAAAGTATTGTTTTAGGGTCAAATTTTCGAACGTGAGTTTTTGTTATATTTACATGTTCTGAGCTCCCTTGAATACGAAAATCATGTTTTTAGCGAATGGTCTGTGTGTCTGTGTGTCTGTCTGTCTGTTATCAGCATATCTCAAAAACAAATAGTAGCACAAATTCAAAACTCGGTATTCTAAATGTGTATCATATAGGGATGCTACAGTAAGCTTTTCGTTGAGATGAAGCAAATGGTTCGTGTACAGGGACACGCAAAATATTCAAATACATTACGTCTATGTGGGAAATTGCAGGTAAGTAAAGTTTAATATCTATAGACTGCACTAAACCAAATGAAGCGAATACATATTTTGTGTAATAGAGATAGTCAACTGGGGAAAAAAACTGTGTATGTAGGAGCCCCGCCTCCCCCCCTGCTGGGGGGGGGGAAGTCACCCCTTGAGGTGAGTAAATTTTAATGGTGTGTATCTTTCAAAAGAGCTCGCCAATATCTTTAAAACGAATGATTGAACCATCGATCTGCGATAATTTAAAATAAAGTTATCGATTTTTTTCATTTTTAACATTTTTTTTTTTTTTTTTTTTTTATGTAATATTGAGAATAAATTCAACTTTTTCTTATATATATATTTAGTGTTATACTATTTCTCCAATGTGGAAACCGTGTACATTATCATGGAAGGTAATTTTTTTAAATAATAATTTTAATAAATTTCTTTTACTGAGTGAATTTGTATAGGAAAATATAGAAGAAAGTCGTGTGGTGGCCACAACACACTAGTTATTTGTTGTTAATGGATGAGCTTTACTAATAGCATTTTACCATTTCCAGGAAAGCTCTTCGGGAATTGAAATAAATTCCGCGTAGATATATGGTAATTAATGTATGTTTTAGGCTAAATATTCGTCGCTTGTTTTTTGTACATTAATGAAACGGAGGGTTGAGGGTGACGGTAGCCCCCTCACACAGAACTAATTATCATATAAAACTCTTCCTGGACCTAATTTTAATTGTTTAACATAGGTTTACATAACAGTACTCGTTATCTTACCTCTTAATCTCCACCTGTATTTATAGTATTAAATTTCAGGGTAAGAGAAATTAGCGTGAGTGACACACCAGATTATTAAGACAGGGATTAGTGCTAATACTGGGTTACTTTTTCTACTGACTGTATATATATACTGTATAGGTTTGTTTGTAATATTCCGTGAATTTTACCATAAACTGTTTATTAGATATGTAGAAAAAAAAATAGTAAGAAAAATATGACTTCTTTTTTACCAGTATTTTCCAAGAACATGGTAAATTTTAAATAATTTTTTTAATAATTTTTCTTATTGACGTGTAAATAAATACATTCTTTCTATATATTAAAAAGTTTACTGTCGCTGGCGACAATTTGTTTTGCCTGCGACCGCATCTTCTCACGAAGGACAGGGTCCTTCACTTCATGAAAGGTATCTATACGTTCCGAACACTCGAAGGAAGACATTTCAGCTGCTTTTAAATTTCTATCATTTTAATTAAAGACGTTATTAACTAAAAATGACGGGTTTATGGAGGTATTCTGTTTGCCACCTTGAAAAAAGTTTCTCTTATGACGTTGTTATTCTGTCATGAAGACATTTCACATGGAAAAATTAAAATATGATTGTACTGACCAAACGTTCCCATTTTCTGGGGACAAATGGTGACGCCCATTTTTATTGAAGGCATTTTTATAAGTTTTAAAAAATTGTAGAAACTAAATTATTAATCAATAACACTTTCCTTTTAGTCGTTATTTATTAGGAATGAAAAAAAAAAAAAAAACCATAATTTGATAATTGTAGCAATTTTTAATGCTTCTCTATTATAAAGGTACTTTGATCTGGTCAGCCTAAATATGATCCACGATTGTAGGTAAGTAGGTTGGGTTTAACGATGCACTAGTACTGCGCTATGGATAATTGGTGACGGTCTGGGACGCACCCCTAGGGATGTACCGGAGACATGCCATCACAATTTTGATCCTCCACGGAGTGTATGGCTCCTCCGCTTCGGTGATCCCAAGAGATATAATTTTGGTGGGAACATGGAGGGCTTTGCGGCCACAACAGATTTTATGTGCACCAGACACCATTAGTGTACACGACGGTATTTAACCGACTCAAGTATCGGACCCACAATCTTCCAGTTAGACGTTCGGTGCTTTACCGACTGGGATACCACGTCCCAGATCCATGGTTGTAAAAAAGAAATAACATAAATCTCAATGTTGCTATTAGTAACTTTTTTTCTCTACTTCTAGAAATTTAATTTTCTTACTGGCGATCTTTTATGTTGTTCATACATTCTTTTATAAGTTCATTTCTCTTCATTTTTGTGTGTGTGTGTGTGTGTATGAATAATGAAACAGTGTCGTGGCTGTATGATTAACAGCATTGCTTTTTGCCTTTAAAGTGCATTTATCTTTATTTCTCTCTATATATATTTTAAAAAGTTACTGTCGCTGGCGGCTAACTTTTTGGTCTGCGACTGCATCTTCTCGCGGAGTGCAGGATACTTGGCGTTATGAGGACTGCGGTAATCCAGTCGGTAGAGCGCCGGGCTCGTAAGTGGAAGATTACGGTTTCGGTACTCGAGCCGGCCAAAGACCGTCGTGTTCACAAATGATGGTTAGTGCACGTAAAGTCTGTCGTGACAGTAATGTCTTCCATGTTCCCATCAAAATTATACCTCTGGGATTCACCGAAGCGGGAGAGCCATCCCCTCCGTGGAGGCTGAAAATTGTGATGGCATGTGTCCGGACCATCTATAGCGGCGAGTCCAAGACAGCCGCCAATTGCACATTGCGCATCACTAGTACAATATAAAACCCAACCAACCGACCAACCCTCGCGTCATGAGAGGTATCAATGTATTCTGAATACACCAAGGAAGACATTTCAGAAATTTTTATCATTTTAATTAAAGAGGTTATTAACTAAAATCGACGGGTTTATGAAGGTACTCTATTTCCCACCATGAAAAAAGTTTCTCACGTTGTTCTTCTGTCATGAAGTTAGTTTTCATGGGAAAATTAAAATATGATCCATTGTTGTAGGTGCGTAGTTAGGTTGTGTTTAACGTCGCACCAATACTGCGCTATGGTTAATTGGAGATGGTCTCAGACGCATCCTTTGGGATGGTCCGAAGCCATGCCATCACAATTTTGATCCTCCACGAAGATGGTGGCTCCCCCACTTCGGTGACCGCCAGAGGTATAAATTCGATAGGAACATGGAGGATATTGCGTCCACGACGGATTTTACATGCATCAGCCACCATTAGTGTACCCGATGGTCTTTGGTCTGCTCAAGTATCGAACCCGCAATCTTCTAATTACGATCTCAGCGCTCTACCGACTGGGGAACCGCAGCACAGAACCATGGTTGTAAAAAAGAATTAAAAAGGGTTATATACTAAAGCTGTATCGCAAAATGGTCTAAATGTTACAAATTTAATCTATTAAAGAAAAAAAAATGCTGATTTTAAGCAAAATTTTCGTAAAAATAAATAATGTGGTATTAAATATTATGTATTTCAATTTGACATTGAATATGCGGATTTTTATAATATTTTTCTGCTTTTGTCTTGTGTTATGCACTATTAATATTCCTATTCAGTGAGAGGCAAAGCAGCGAATAGGTGGGCTGAGCTCTGCATGGGTTTATAAATAAAGTGAGTCGGGGGAGGCGAAGACTTCCTCGGGGGTCGGTGAGTGGAGCGAGTAGGGGGCAGGGCCCCCTAGTTCTGTAAAAAATAAAATACAAAACGTGTGAGCGCTAGATAAAGGGAGCATGTAAAAATGAAAGGAAACCTTAGTCTGTGGATTTTGTGGGTAAAAAAATTGACGCTAAAGATAAATTTAGAAAAGATCTGATGATTCCATGTTAAATGATGAAATATGTGGATTGTTCTTAAATAAGTTTTTAATAAAAATAAATAAAAAGAAAACTAAGAAAACTAAAGAAAGAGAACTAATGAAGAACACAGATATTTCTTGCCCAACTGAAATACACGTATAACTAACTACTTTATGCAAAATATTTGCATTTTGTTTTAACTTTTATAGTTTATTTTTCACATTTAAAGAACAAAAAAAAAAAAAAAAAAAAAAACTGATAGTTAGCATAATTTTCATAAAAATAAATAATACATTTAAATAATGTGGTATTAAATATTATGTATTTCAATTTAACATTGAATATGGAGTTTTTAATAATATTTTTCTGCTTTTGTCTTATGTTATGCACTATTCATATTCCTATTCAATGAGAGGCAAAGCAGTGAATAGGCGGGCTGAGCTCTGCATGGGTTTATATATAATGTGAGTCAGGGAAATGGAGACCTGTTCGGGGGTTGGTGAGCGAAACGAGTAGGGGGCAGGGCCCCCCAAGTTGTGTAAAAAAAAAAAAAAAAAAAAAAAAAATATATATATATATGAGCGGCAGATAAAGGGAGCACGTAAAAAAAAAAGAAAGGAAACCTCATTCTGTGGATATTGTGGGTAAATAAAATTGATGTATTTGATGCAATTGATGTATTTGATTTTTTCTACTTTATGCAAAATATTTGCATTTTGTTTTAGCTTTTATAGTTTATTTTTCATGTTTAAAGAACAAAAAAAAAAAAAAAAAAAAAAAAAACTGAAATTTAGCATAATTTTCATAAAAATAAATACAATTAAATAATGTGGTATTAAATATTATGTATTTCAATTTGACATTGAATATCGAGCTTTTTATAATATTTTTCTGCTTTTGTCTTATGTTATGCACTATTCATTAGGGTGGGCCGAAAAAGGCCGAAAAATTTTTTTTTTCGAAATTAATTTTGGTATAGAATGAAAAAGTTGTGCAATGGACCAATTAGAACTCACAAGAATTTTTATCAAAATTAATCAATATTTAGCCGCGCCCCTCTGACATTGAAAAACGGAAAAAAAGAACGAAAAAAAGCTTTTTTTGGAAAAAGGCCGAATTTTTTTTTTTTTCGAAATTGATTTTGGTATAGAATGTAAAAGTTGTGTAATGGACCAATTAGAACTCACAAGAATTTTTATTAAAATTAATCAATATTTAGCCGCGCCCCTATTGAAAAACGGAAAAAAAGAACAGAAAAAGCTTTTTTTGGAAAAAAATATATTTTGAAAAAATATCCAAAATTTTTAAAGACATTCATTAAAAATGTTAGATAATATGTCAATTAGAACCCATAAAATTTTTTATAATTTTTTTTCATTATTTAACCGTGTCCCTCTGACATAAAAAATTGGAGAAAAATGAAAGAAATATCGGATTTTCTGAAAACCTGTACTATGATAAACTATTCATTATTTTTCTAAATTAGTATTGACATAACTGATTAATTAATTAGTATTATAAATAAAAATTCTATAACTATAACTATTACTTTACTTTATTATTTTTTTACTTGGTTAATATATAAACATATTTTTTCTTGTATATAAGCATATTTTATCTTACATAGTAACAAAATAAAGATTAAAGCAAAAATATGCAAATTTATGTTGGATTTAATAATACCTGTTGCTTATTGAATATTAGGTACTCAAATAATATTGTCCTTTATTGTCAAACGTTGGGAGTTCTTTTCTTGCTTGAAGTTTGCTATGAATATAGCCATCCCTTGCAATGTCACCACAAACTTTCATTGCAGCTTCAGATACTAATTTAACACATCGTTCAACAGATTGCGTATGACATGGTAATTTTTCGAATGTCATTAATTGATTATCTTCTTTTTTGCATTTTTGCACATTTCTTTCAAGTCTTTATCTTTAAATGCATTGTAAGAGGTGGCTCTGTTACAACACAGTTTGACCAATCAATTAAATCAATGTAGTCGTCTGCTTCGAAATTAACTTGAGGAGGCTTGAAAACTCGTAAACCATTCAAGTTCTTCATTTTTATTTGTCGAGCGCCTAGAATTCGCCTAACTGCTAGTTCCCGGATGTGTTTCCTGGAATCAGGCAACATTGCTACCAATAAATTTTCGGGATGCGCATAATATGCATTGTTTGACAAAACTTTAAAAATAATTTTCTTAGACGTGTCTGGAAGCTGCTTTGAAAGGGATATCATTTTCCAAAAATGTTGGCAACCATACTGGCAATGCGATGTCATTTTTATTTCAAACCACATTGGAGCATAAACCAGCATTACATATTTCACAAGTATTATAAGATTTTCTGATGGGCTTGGTGTGCTAATGTGTAACCGTAACAAACGGTTTGCGCTAGTCAGCCATCGTGCATGACTAAGTTTACCTGGATTACTGTCACTCAACATAGGAGAAATAGTACCATCTTTTATGGATTGACAGATGCGATACAAATATTTTTGATCTGTACTTAGCTTTCTAATATCTTGCGGATCCAAATGCTGAAGTGTAGAGTCCATTTTATCAAATTTGACCACTGGATGTTTCTCACAGTCTTTTAAAAGCAATCCAATAGGCCCAGAATATGAATATGGTCCCCTTGTGCAACCGTCTATTTCTTGAATAAGGTATCTTAGTGGCAACTCATTGGTATGAAGCAAACATACATTCCATTGTAGTGGTCTTCCAATGTTTGTCTCAAGCAAACGTATTACTCCACCTTTCCATCCCGTATTTACATTTGTTCCGTCACATCCGATAACTGATAGGTTCTGCAAACTCATGTTATACTTTCTTGTAAATTCTATATTACCTTCGGCTATTCTTTTTGCTCTTTCACCAGCAGTTAACGATATATGACCCATATATTTTCTATCTGGTTCTTCTATTAATGCTACATGCGCTTCTGATGTTAATTTTCGATGACCATGTATTTGTTGAATAGTTTCATCTTTGCGCCCATCAAAAAACAAACTCTTAATAGGTTTTTCTTCAAATAGCCTTAAATCATTTTCCCTTACTTTTTTTCTTTTCTTCTCTATTTCTCTTCTCACTTTGTTTTTATCAACTATATATGTTTATTGCTCAGGCGAAACTAAATTGAAATCAGCCAAAACTGCAGTAGTAATTTTGGCCACTGCTCTACTTGAGGCGCCAGTTAAATCTGCAGCCAATGCTGTATGAGGCATAGAAATTCTCATTTGATCTGACAATCTTGATGGCGTTTCAGTTTGTTTATGTTTTCTTAAAAGAGAATAAGACCACTTGAAATCTTGATCTGCATTTTTTGTATCCATTTATGACTCAATCTCTAATTCATTATCTTTCAAAATGTTATGAGATTCTTTATTTTGAAATAAACTGGTACTGGGCATTGACATTTTATTCTTGTTTGGACAATCGGATATTTCCATTTTTCGACGTACTCGTTTTTGTAGTTGGTGGGTTGTTACTATATCCAGATTTAAAATAGTCATTTTTCTAACTGTCCTTTGATGAATTAAATATTCTTTTTCTCTCTCAGGAACTTTTAGTTTTTTTTCGCAATTGCACAAATATAAATCTTGGCATTTACAAGCACAAATGTCGAACAATTTTGCGGCATCTGCTTTAAATTTCTTCAATTTCGATAGTAAAAACGGCGTATTCCTAGATTTAGCAGGTTTTACAACGTTCTTATATTACAGTTGTAAGATAAAACCATGGCAGTAACTCGCTTTAATGATACAACAGGAATCGAAGCACGTTTCCATATATCAATATTTTTTTTTTTGCTACCGCTGCTGCCACAGTTCTTGAAGAAGGTTCTTGACTTTTGTCTCCCTTTATTTGCAATCTGATACTCTGATAACATCTTATTATGTCCTCATAAGTTGGGGGATAGACAGCATCAGAAGGGAATAAATCTTTCCCTGTTCCAAACAGCGGACGACTTGAGTTTGCTCGCGTCACTTTTTTAATTACCCGTTTCTCCATAACAACCGTTTCATTTGACAAACAAACGTAGAATGAAACGAAATCCAATATTTTATCTTATCTATTAGTTAAATTGACCTTGGAAGCAATGGGAGCAGTAGAACGCCATCTATCGTTTGAAATCTGAACGAAAAGAAACAAAAACGAAAATAGGGTATAAGATAAGCTTCAATTTCTTATGTGCATATGTATGCTTATTATTTTTAAATAAGAGAATAAAAATAGAGTAAAATTATTTGAATTTTATTTGGATTGGTTCGTAGTAACGTATTATGTAATATTTTAGTTATATAGTATAACTAGTTTCAATTTTTTTAAAAATATACTTTTTTCAAAAAATCCGGCTTTTCATCTTTTTCTCAATTTTTTATGTCAGAGGGGCGCGGCTAAATATTTGGCAAAATTGATGAAAGTTTTTGAGGGTTCTAACTGATTCATTAGGTAACTTTCTGCAATATACCAGAACTAAATTCAAAATTAATTTTTAAAATTTAATTTTTTCAAAAAAACTAATTTTTTTCTTTTTTTCAGTTTTTCAGTGCCAAAGGGGCGCGGTTAAATATTAAACAAAACTGATAAAATTTTTAGAGGTTTCTTACAGATCCATTACACAACTTTTCCGCACTATACCAAAACCAATTTCAAAAAATAATTTTTTCGGCCCACCCTACTATTCATATTCCTATTCAGTGAGAGGCAAAGCAGTGAATAAGCGGGCTGAGCTCTGCATGGGTTTATAAATAATGTGAGTCAGGGAGGTGAAGACCTGTTCGGGGGTTGGTGAGCGGAACGAGTAGGGGGCAGGGCCCCCCAAGTTGTGTAAAAAAAAAAAAAAAAAAAAAAAAAAAAAAAAAAAAAATATGAGCGGCAGATAAAGGGAGCACGTAAAAAAAAAGAAAGGAAACCTCATTCTGTGGATATTGTGGGTAAATAAAATTGATGTATTTGATGTAATTGATGTATTTGATTTTTACTACTTTATGCAAAATATTTGCATTTTGTTTTAACTTTTATAGTTTATTTTTCATGTTTAAAGAACAAAAAAAAAAAAAAAAAAAAAAAAAAAAAAAACTGATAGTTAGCATAATTTTCATAAAAATAAATACAATTAAATAATGTGGTATTAAATATTATGTATTTCAATTTGACATTGAATATCGAGTTTTTTATAATATTTTTCTGCTTTTGTCTTATGTTATGCACTATTCATATTCCTATTCAGTGAGAGGCAAAGCAGTGAATAAGCGGGCTGAGCTCTGCATGGGTTTATAAATAATGTGAGTCAGGGAGGTGAAGACCTGTTTGGGGGTTGGTGAGCGGAACGAGTAGGGGGCAGGACTCCCCAAGTTGTGTAAAAAAAAAAAAAAAAAAAATTATGAGCGGCAGATAAAGGGAGCACGTAAAAAAAAAGAAAGGAAACCTCATTCTGTGGATATTGTGGGTAAATAAAATTGATGCTAAAAATAAATTTAGATATGATCTGATGATTCCATATTAAATAATGAAATATGGGGATTGTTCTTAAATAAGTTTTTAATAAGAATAAATAAAAAGAAAACTAAGAAAACTAAAGAAAAAGAACTAATGAAGAACACAGATATTTCTTGCCCAACTGAAATACACGTATAACTAACTACTTTATGCAAAATATTTGCTTTTTGTTTTTACTTCTATAGTTTATTTTACATGTTTAAGAAAAAAAAAATAAATAAAAAGCTGGCAATTCAAAAAAATAATTAAAAAATTATAAATAAGAAAACTACACATACATTTTCAAGTACTTTGAATCACAATTTTACATTTTACATTATCACTAAACAAGAAATCTACATTTAAGAAAAATAATTATCATCAAAGGGAGTTTTTTTTATTTTTTCTAAAAAATAGTTTTATTTCTGAAGGTTGCACAGTTTTCGTATAAAATTACTAAGAATATAAAAACCAGCAACGACGTGAAAATATCTGACAAAATTGACTTTAAAACTTAAGTTTAAAAGGTTAGTTTAAACTTGACACGAACAAGTCATTGAAAATTTTTAAAGTGGAGAAAATGTTTGCTTGAGTATGTAAATTTTAGGAAAATGTTTTAAGAAGAATGGGAGTTTAATATATGCTTGGATTACTACCTCTATACTACCTCTGAAAATATGAAGGTGACTCAGTGATCTGTAAAATAAGTAAATAAAAATTTTTATATGGATTTTAACCCGTTAACGCCCGTATTAATTTTTCAAAATATTATTAACTGATTATTTTACTTCTAAATTAATATAGACAACTAACAGCAAAATATATTAATTCAAACAATTCTTCTGATAGTTTTAAAGTTAAAACCTATCCACATTTATTGACGTTTAGTGTTCTAGCGAGAAAACTTCGAGATAGAAAAAGTTTGAGATAACACATTAATTTCCTATTATATGTTAACAAAAGTCTCGAAAGTAAAGTATTATAATAAATATTATTATTCAACTTGATTTAAGTTAGTATACTTGCGCAAAAAGCAAATATATGTGCGACGAATGAAAAATCATAAAATGACTATCCAAATTATGAAATAATAATTAGTAGTAGGCACACAAATCTTTCAGGGATCATTTAGAGTGACGCTATAAACTGCCACTAAAAATTAGAAATCATTCCAAGAAACCACAAAAAATATACGTGCCATTTTATTAGCTGTCCTCAAATGAAGACAATGGGTGCTAACGGGTTAATTCATATATTTGCTACTTTCCTGCAATTCTTTAAAAGATTATAATGGGCCTAAAAGTTTTATTGGATTAACATGTTTATACTAGGTAACAATATATTTTTTTACAAAAGAACTCAGCAATGTTTACTTACAGAACAAAACTATTCATATAAGTCTATATTGTTAAAAAAGAAAAATGTAAATTTACGTACCATTACCCATTTAATTTTACTGTCACAACGAATATTTACTGTTAGGGCGCACAAAACTGTACTTCTTGATTCGACCAGATATTTTCCGGCGTACCATAATTAAGCGCAAAACATTAATCAACGTGTATTCAGACGTGACGAGAGAAACCCTGTATATTTATTGAATTTTTCTCTTTTTTTAGTAAATTTCGGAGAGTTGGCCGTTAAATTCTACGGCATGCTCCATTCTATGAAATGAAAATTCCCTTACCCATATTTGTAATATATTGTTGCAAAATTCAGCATATTGACTGTTTATTAAAGGTCACTTACCTTTCCCGAGAAAAGAATATGACAGTTCTACTGGCATAAATTTATTTTTACGGTCAAGGATTCAAATACTTTTCATCGGTAGCTGACTGTAATCATGCGCTGAATTTTTTACAGAGTATGTTCTAAATTTCATATAGAAAGTATCACTGATAATTTTTTTTAACAATCAGTGCTCTAAAACAAAGCGTGTACACTGTGAAAAAAAATATATATACCACCTTCATCTAGAATGGATAAGTGGTCGTTTTCTAAATTCCATAACTGGAAATATAGATTTCCGAGCTATGCGCATAAGGCACGCCAATAAACTTAATAGGTGAAATGTTCGAGAATTTCTAGTCTAACACATTTCTAGATGGTGAAGCAATGTTCTGAATATTTTGTATTACGAGAAATTCTCGCTTAATTTTCTAGAATTGTGTAATAAACCAAGATTATAGTTGCTGAAACCCGCCTCTTGTATTCAAATTTATTTGCAGATATTTTTTAATAACTTTGCCCTCGAGGATATAAGCAAACGCTCTAGAATTATAATAGGGGTTTCTAGATCTCGCTTTCAAAAGGGACTAGAACTTATAAGGATGACATGGAACTATTTTTTATAGAGCCACAATTTAGATTCTAGATGTCAGTTACAGAATTTTTTCTCAGTGTATCCTTATCTGAAACCTATTAAAAATAGACGTGTAAAAATTATTAAAATAATTGTTACTTTTCTATTTTTTGTGAAAATTCAGTTCTTTCTTTTTAAGATTACTCTTCCAAATGTTCAAGGTTTGGTGGTGTTATTGTTATTTGATGTGAGCTGTCAATAACACAACACTGCATGCAAGCATCGGGCTACCTGAACGGGGAAGCTATCTCAACCGTAAAAGATCAAAACTATGCAGAAATTTCTCACACCACACTTAGCAAAATCTCCCAGACTAACACCAATAGTCTAATGCATACATGATGATACATTATATGCACTTAATCTCAACTTCATTCATTTAAGAACAAAAATGTCTGCCTTACTGACATTTCATCAGGTATATTTCGCTTTAAAAACCTGATATCATCAATATAAATATAAAAAATTGAACTTCATTTATTTTTTGTAGTTAGAATTACGTTCTCTTTGTTTAAAAGTCTAAAAGTTTTATGCAACGAATGTAATGTAAAGGAAGAAACGGGAATGATATCAAGCAATGAAAAAAATAATAATAAATGACGGCGTTTAAAAATAAAATAAAATAAAATAAAATAAAATGAATACATAAGTAAAAATGAATAATATAAAAATAAATAAAATAAAATAAAATAAAATAAAATAAAATAAAAGACAAGAGGAGTGAATTAACCGAAATACTTTATTACCAAATTAATGTGTCCCATACAAAATAATTCCCGTAAAGGTCATCGAATCGGGAGGAATTATCCCATACATGGTGGATACAAACTGTGATAGCATGCGTTTGGACTACAGTCAGCAGCAAAATTATTGAAGCACGCAGTCACACTTTTCATATATATATATATATATATATTTTTTTTAGTTTAATCGCTAATTTTTATCACGAATTTACTTTTCCATAACTAATATATGACTAATATCATGACTCGACAAATATTTATTTAACAAAACAGGTTTAGGTGTCCATCTTTTAAATAGGAATTATTGCTAGTGCTTCAATAATTTTGCTGATGACTGTACCTTTAGAAGGGATCCCAAACTGTCGCAAATTGCTCATAGCGTAGCACTACTGCGACGTAAAATCCACTCAAGCCTCAACCCTAAATGGTCCAAATGGGGATTTAACGGCCCTCTTCACTTACCGTCGCCGGTAGCCCGAGCCAATGTTATTCTATGGGGAAATTTTCTTTACAAATAACTTATTACTGATACATATTTTTAAATTCTGTTTTCACATTCAGAAAATTCCCAACTGTTAAATTGACGGACCTTTTTTGAAAAAGTATTTTTTTAATTTTTAATATTTTATTTTGAAATTGCAAAATGAAAAAAATTCACATATTGAAAATTCGTATTTTGCAGCTTCGAAGTAAAATATAAAAAAATTAAAAAAATAATTTTTTAAAAAAGGTCCGTCAATTTAACAGCTGGGAATTTTCATAATGTGTAAATAGAATTTAAAAATATGTATTACTTAATAAGTTATTTGTAAAGAAAAATTTCCCATTGAATAACATTAGCTTCGGCTTCCAGAGGCGGTGAGTGAAGAGGGCCCTCAAGTATTTGTGAACAAACTGCTAAAAGGTGAAACTGTCCGCAAGGAATGAGGAGGTTTATGATCACCTTACTTTAAAACAAAAAATCAAAAGTATCCACTATTGGGATTTAGTGTGTTCTCTACTGGAAAAATGTTACTAGTAGTAATTTTCGTAGTACAGTCATGTGAAGGAAGAATTAATAAAAGTGTGTACGATAAATTATTTTTTGAGTCACTGTAATTAAGAAAATTAAACAAAATAGCCAGAAAATGTTCTTAAAATGTCCACTAAGGGTGCAACTACCTTACTTTAGTTTTTTCTTACAGAAACAAATAATTGACAAAAGTTTTAAGGTACAATAAACACTTAATGATATTTTAAAGCCTCTTTTATCGTATCCTCAAAAATAAGTACTTTTTTTTTTTCTAATTCAGTAACTTTTCAATGAAAATATTTTCGTTTATGCCTCAATTAAATTCTCTACATTATTAAAGGAATATTTTGCACGGTCTTTTGAAAAGTTTTATCCAATATATCCTTTTAAATGAACTTTAAATCTTAGATGTCTTTACATAATTTTAATATTCTATAACATGGTTAAATTTTAATTTATAGGTAATATTAAAACTTTTAACTATCACCGTTTAAAAGACAGTGATAAAGGAAAGTTAATGTGATAACTATTATAAAAGTTTAGTTAAAAATTTATTGACTAAGGCACAAAGGAATATGGGCTTAAGGTGTATAATCTTTTTTCTTATAATAGTCTTTAATCATGGAAATCAGTATATTTAATATCATTCAATGATATTTTACTCTGGTTTTCTGACCAATTTATTAACAAATTGATATAAATACATTTATATACATATATTTATTTTTGAATTTCTATAGTTTAAATTAAATATTGCTGTTAGTTATAAGTTGTAAAGAAACAAATTCTCATCCTTTTGAACATTAGACACTATGAACTTAAAAAGTAAATCTAGTGTTTTCAGATAAGAGTAAAATCGTTAGAAAGATATGTTTTTACTTTCTCTTACATTTACGGTAGTTTGTTGTTTTAGGTTCAAATTTTCGAAAGTGAGTCGTTTATATATTTACGATTATATAAACGTTTATATATTTTTATATGTCTTTGTTATATTTACATGTTCTGGGGTTCCCTGAAAACGAAAATCATGTTTTTAGTTAATGGTCTGTTTGTGTGTGTGTGTGTGTGTGTCTGTGTGTCTGTTATCAGCATATCTCAAGAACAAATAGTAGCAGAAATTCCAAATTCGGTATTCTAGATGTGTATGATATAGGAATGCTACGCTAAGCTTTTCGTGGAGAAGAAGCAAATGGTTCGTGTACAGAGACACTCAAAAGTATTCAAATACATTACGTCTATGGGGGATATTGCAGGTAAGTAGAGTTTAGCATCTATAGACTGCACTAAACCAAATGAAACGAATATTTATTTTTTGTAATAGAGATAGTCAATTGGGAAAAAAATTGTGTGTCTAGGGGCCTCGCTTCCCCCTTGGGGGGGGGGGGCGAAGACCCCCCTCGAGTGGAATAAATTTTCATGATAGGTATCTTTCAAAAGAGCTCGCCAATACCTTTAAAACGAATGGTTGAACCATCGATCAGCGATATATTAAAATAAAGTTATCGATTTTTTTTATTTTTAACAAAAAAATAAAAAAAAATTAATGTAATAGAACAAATTCAACTTTTTTTTGGATATTTAATGTTATACTACTCTTAGAATAACTTGAAAACAAATAATTTTAGGAGATCCAAATGTTGTATTTTGAAGTTAAAACATATTTGTTGCTGAAAAAGTTTGATCAAGACTGATAAGTTTCAATGAATGTTGCGTGTGAAAATTGTCTGTATAATTTTAAGTAAACTTTTAATTTTAATAACAGAATTAAATTCTATATAAATTTAGGTGCATTAATGAAACGGGGGGTTTAGGGGCGGTAGCCCCCTCACACAGAACTAATCTTTTTATATATATTTCTGTTGTGCGTGTGTATGTCACTGAACTCCTCCTAAACGGCTGGACCGAGTTTAATGAAATTTTTTGTGTGTCTTCAGGTGGATTCGAGAATGGTTTAGATTTACAATTTAGTCCAAATTTTCGAATAGTTTTCTTATTATTAATTAAAATATGAAAATAATAACCTCCTAATACCTTATAAATAGCCATTAAAATATCAACGAGATATATACAGTAGAGTGATAAATGGTAACCCTTGAGAAGGTCCAAGATGAGTCATGTGACATGCTCTTCTTGCACCTGCGTATTCGATGGTTGCCTTGGTAACAGCTTATTTTCAGTAAATTTCTATGGCAACGGTTTTGAGATTGTTCTTTGCATAAGTCATAAACGCCAATGTTTTTGTTTACTTTCGTAGTTTAACATTCTTTTGTTTTAATCATTTTGATTTTGATTTTACTTCTCTTTAATTTCGTGTAGTTGAACTTTAACCGACAAAATGCTTAAAAATAGTTTAAAAATTATTATTTGTTGTTAAATTTAGCTCTTTAGAAGTTTAAATTTTCTTTTATAAACACTTTTAAACTTTGTTGGGAAACGGTGAAAAAAAGGTATTTTATTATTTATAAAATGTGAAATATGTGTAAAATTATTTTAAAAACAATTTATTTCGGTCATAGGACTGCCATGTTACCTAATAATAATGATAATTTGTTGAACTGATATTTTAAATTCCAAAATAGCGATAAAAGGCCAAACACAGCAACCTATTGGAGCATGTCACGTGATTCATCTTGAACCACGGAAAGTTAATCCTTCATCCATTGAATCAGCACTCTAATTTATATATCTCGTTGTAAAATATTAGCTATAATTTAATTGTTGCCAAAAAAATTTACGAGTTCATTTTTTTTCGACATAAAAATAAATAAACGTGATTAAATAAATAATTTAATTAAACGTGAGCTTTAAAAAATTGTAAAAAATTAAATTATGTATCTCACAAAAATTGACGTCACTATCGGTTTAAAGATTTCATACGCATTGATAAAGTGCTAATGTAGTTAGTTCTATGATTCAACAGAAAATTTAAAAACATGGTTTAAAAAAGTTTTTTTTTGCTTATAATTATTTATATTATTAACTTCTCGTGACGTAGTTGAATTTTACATATTGAATTTATTATCTTTATATATATATATTTCTTTTGTGCGTGTGTATGTCACTGAACTCCTCCTAAACGGCTGGACCGAGTTTAATGAAATTTTTTGTGTGTCTTCAGGTGGATTCGAGAATGGTTTAGATTTACAATTCAGTCCAATTTAAATTGTTTATTTAATTAATTTATCACTTATAAATAGTTGTTGATTTTGGAATGTTTCACATTGGATCCGGCAGACTGTGCTACGATCGTAGTATCGAATATTTAATAATACGCAAGCGAAGTGATGACGTCACTGGCCGTCCGTGGATGCAAGAAAAATATTTCCTATGTTAATCGCCCATTGGATTTTTTGTAAAAAATTACTAAAAATCGAGGAAAATTATTTCCCGATTTTAATCCCCATATTTGGGTATAGATGTGTATTAGTTATCATGTGCATGCGTTAGAGTGAGTTGTTTTTTCTGTAAAATTGATAAAATTTGAATTTTTAATCTCAAAACTCTGTCATCCTTGGGGGATAAAAAAATATCACCATATCATCTGACGAACATATTTAATTTCTTTCAAAAATCATGGTTATTTCAACAACTTATATTAAGAGAGTAATGAATAATATGAAACAATTTAGTACAATACATATTACGAATATATACATCTGGCATGTATATTTTCGTATTACGTTTTTGATCGCCAAATACAAGAAACGCCAAGGAAGACAGAGTTTTGAAATTTAAAATTAAAATTTTGTCAATTTGAGAGCAAAATAACTCAATCTATGCATACGATAACTAGCGTATATTCTATTGTAATTCCAGTTTGTCCCGACAGTTGGTGCCGCGATCAAATTCAGGAAAATATTTTGTGTTATTATTGCTATACAAGAAATTGTGTCATAATTGAAATATTACATCAAGATGTAATTAGTGTTTGAAGAGTTTTGAAGTGTGCATAAAAAACTATACATTTTGCAAATTTAGTGCGGAATTGGAGTGAGTATTTTATATAATTTTCTATCAAATTTACACGCGCGTTGATTAACAAACACCCTAACCTACAAATTTATTTGTGTAACTAATTTATTATATTTTATTTATTTATTTTTGGTGTGGAACACCTTTAGTATCGGATCCATTTGGCAAAATTTGAAATTTGGCACCGAAGTAGCTCAGACGCTTCTCGCGAAGATCTTTAGTTCCACAATTGAGATAGCCATTTCAATTCATCGCAAAAATGGCTTAAAATATTTAAAGTCACCATAGGGGTCCCATACTTTTGTGCGTGTGCATGCCACTGAACTCCTCCTAAACGGCTGGGCCGATTTTAATGAAATTTTTTGTGTGTCTTCAGGTGGATTCGAGAATGGTTCAGATTTACAATTCAGTTCAATTTAAATTGTTTATTTAATTGTTAATTATGTCTTTTACGTTATAATCGGAATTCACAGTCACCGTTCACAGCGCTCCATACCTGATTCACTTATATACCACATCTTTACACACTTACAATAAGTTAGTTATTTTTTTCTACCAAAATATTCTCTAGAAATAATTTATATGACAAAACAACGTTTGTCGGGTCAGCTAGTTATCATATAAAACTCTTCCGAAGCCTAATTTGAATTGTTTAACATGCAGTTACATAACAGTACTCGTTATCTTCCTCTTAATCTCCAACCTGTATTTATAATATTAAATTTCAGGGTAAGAGAAAGTCGTGTGAGTAACATACCAGATTATTTATATTGTAAAAATTTCTATTCCGAAGGCCTCAGGCAAATGCAGTCATAAACAAAATGATCAATATCTCTGTCTTATTCATTTCAAAATATTTCTTTAATGCATTTTCTGCCGATCACGCGCTAGACGTGAAGTACTGGTTCAAAAGGCTGTCACGTGACATCAGCAGCGAATGTGTTAGAATATATAATACTAAATAGATAAATTTTTAATGATTTGACATTAAATGTAAATCCATTCTAATGGATGGTACTGAGGGTAAATGTTAATCCTAGTTACAGTATTTGACAAATTATACAGCCCGCATATCAAAGTATAGTACATACGAAGTTGATTATTATTTGAAAAATTACATCTACAATAAATGGAGACTTTTTAACCCTTTGAGGGGTAAACTAATTTCGATAATTTTTTTAATCAACTTTCATCAGTATTTAGGGACAAGTCTAAAAGTAAAGAAATAAATGACGTTTTCCCTTTAAATCATTAAGGTAAAATTTTCTGAAATATTTCCGGGACGAGTTTTTGGAGTTGAGAGTTAAATTTAAATGGGATATTATATATACCACCACTTCGGAAAGGATTAATAACAATTTTAGTCTAAATTTCAACTAATCATATATTATAATTGGCCATAGCCGAAACTAAAATGGATTTTTTTTACTTCTATATCGATTTTGGTGAGTCAAACCATGCATACAAATATCTCGCCGGATCATTGTAATTCGAAAAAACAACTTAAAACACGAGTTAAGAATTAGAAATTTCTTCTATTTTATTGCAGTAAACTCTCAATCAACAGTGAACTGAATGGCGTGAATGGAACAGGATGGAAAAAAAAAAATCATGTTTTTCAGTTTATTGAAACCAATCGAATCTCCGAGGACAGCTGCACCAAGTCTACAGATCAAAACGAAATCTAATGTAAAAAATCTTGAGAGACTCCACTCGATTTTCCGAAAATTAAGTAATTAACTGTTGTATAAACAAATTAAAGTAAGATGAGTCTTTAAATAAGAAAAAAGATAAATATAATAGCGTATTTGAGAATTTTTTATCACACTTTAAATAATTTGAGCAAATAAGCCACAATGATAAAGAATTTTTCTTTGTAAACTTTTAAATATATTATAAGTGCTATATTCCCCAGAATTCATACAGTACGTTTCACAATGATCTATAACAGGTATATAAATTTTTCGCCCAATAGGATGTGGCGTTTAGACGCTATCGCACTTTGAAGAAATTGAGTCCGTAGAGTATAATGATAAAGAATTTTTCGTTATGTCTTTGTAAATAAACTGTACATGCTAGACAAAACAAAATTTATGCAGCTTGTACAACGGTTACCTATAATATGTGTATAAATTTTCAGATAAATTGAATACGGCGTTTAGACGCTATCGCATAAAAAAATTTGGGCCCATGGACCACGTTGATAAAGAATTGTTCTTTGTGTCCCTGTAGAAAAACTTTTTACCAAAATCCATAGGATTCGGACTACGGTAAACTAGAATATCCATACCAACTTTCAGCTCATTCGAATAAAGCGTATAGACGCTATCGTGTTCACTCACATACAAACACATACATGCATACATCACCGTAAAAAAGTGAATATGAATACAATAGACCACGAAACGTGTAGAAACACCCAAATATCAAAGTCGGATTTTTGATATGATCACAATACTTTCCATATATATATGAGAATGTTCGGAAAGTAAAAATCGAAACTAAACGATAATTATGACAGGAAGTTTAATCCTTTATCTACAACAATATGAAATAGCTAGAAAAAAAATTTGAAGTATGTATTTTTAACACTTTCCAGCAAGGTTGAAAAATGTTTATGACTTCGGTTCTTATGTCTGTCCTTCCATCAGTCCGCACTCTTGCTCCCGTAAACATTTATGGAATTTCTTAAAACTGATATATGTTATTCAAGCTCACTATCGGATCTTCCCTTCTGAAAATGGAGTGAATACCTTTATTGATTTGTGTACAGGGACACCCAAAAGTATTCCAAAGCATTGTGTCCTATGAGAAGTATTTCTATGAACCATATTTTAATACCGTTACTTTACACAAATCTTAATGAAATTGTAATATGTTATTCAAATTCACTATCGAATGTTCCCCATTGAAATTGGAGTAAATACCATCAATAGTTTGTATACAGGGATACCCGAAAGTATTCCTAAGCATTTCGTTTTATGAGAGATATTTCTGTAAAGCAAATTTGAAGAACTTTACTTTACACAAATCATAATAAAATTAAAATGTATTATTCATATGCACAAAAGAATGTTTCCGTAGACAGTATGATTAGCATTAGATTTACAGTGCCACACAAAAATATTTAGTTAACTTAATGGATATTATTGGAAATTTGCTGGAATTGCATTTTCGTTTATATTAATCGTTTTTATCGTTTTCTAAATGTTTTTAACACATTCTAATAAGGTTAAAAAATGTTAATGACTTTCGTTTGTCTGTCTGTCTGTCTATCCGCGTTCAAAATCGCTTAAATATTCATGAAACTGATATATGATATTCAAGTTCACTATCAGATGTTCCCTATTGAAAATGGAGTGATTATCTCTACTGTATAGTGTACAGGGACACCCAAATGTATTCCAAAGCGTTGTGTTCTACAAGAGGTATTTTTATGAACTATATTTTAATTCCTTTATTTTACACAAATTTCAATGTAATTGAAATATGTTATTCAAGTTCTTCTCGGATGTTTTTTGATAGAAAATGGAGTAAATACAACCATTGGTTTGTCTACAAAGATACCCGAAAGTATTCAAAATCATCCGTTCTATCAGAGTATTTCTATAAAACAAATTTTAATAACTTTACTTTGCATAAATCATAAATAAATTGAAATATGTTTCTCATATGCACAAAAGAATGCTTTTTGCATAATTTAGTATGATTAGAATTAGATTTACAGGGCCACACAAAAATATTCAGTTATATTGAAGGCTTTTATTACAAACTTGCTAAAATTGCATTTTTGTTTAAATTAAGAGTTTTAACACTTTTCAGCATTTGTTTAAGTGGGAATATGATTTCAGTTTATGTACCTATCTGTCCGACTGTCCATCTGCCTATTTGTCCATCTACCCGCCTCCAGCGACCGTAAATATTTTCAGATTTTACGTATTATTCAAATTCACTATGAAATGTTCTCTATTTTAAATGGCATTAATAGGTTCTGTGCAACTGGTTTATATACAGGGACACCCAAAAAATTGGCAATGCATTGCATTTTAGGACAGACATTTTTATAAATTACATTTAAAAAACTTTCTGTTGTGAAATCCATAAAGAAATTGACATTGATTTTTAATATGATAAAATAATATTTTGTATAGAATATGATTTCGTCCTCCTTCAGATTTACAGGGCTACACTAAAATATTCAAATACATTATGCACTGCAATTAGAGTATAAGGGCTATGCTTTCGTTTGTTTTAAACATTTCTTAACTCTTTCTAACAATGTTTTAGAATGATTAGGAATTCAATTAGTCTGTTTGTATGCTGTATGCCTTTCAGAACTATTGTTTGTCCGTTGAATGATTACGTAAGGAAAGAGCATTGAACTTTATAGAATACAACAATTAGTACATTTGGAAAGTGTTAATAATCAATGCGTACCGCATGATTTTGCGTTCTTGTTAGTTACTTAAGAGTATTTCTGAAAGATATCTGCAATAAAATACATGCATATCACCTCATCATTATTAAGGATTATGCAAGGTGGATCTTTAGTGTACCACTGGTACACAGAGGTCGAAAAATATATTTTGACTTTAAAAAAGTATAAAAGTGTAATTACTTTTTGTGCTCCTTATATATTTTAACACTTTCCAATAAGGTTGAAAAGTGTTAATGACACTGGTTTGTCTGTCCGTCTGTCCGATCTCTAACTCCCGTAAATATTTATGGAATTTCTTGAACATGTTATATCTTATTCATTTTTACTATCGAATGTTCCCTATTGAAAATGGAGTGAACACGGCTACTGATTTGTGTACAGGGGCACGCAAAGTTATTCAAAGCATTGTGTTCTATGAGAGGTATTTCTATAAACCAAATTTTATCACCGTTACTTTACAGAAATCTTAATGAATTTGAAATATGTTATTCAAGTTCACTATCGGATGTTCCCCATTGAAAATGGAATAAATACCATCTTTCATGTGTGTACATGGATACACAAAAGTATATCAAAGCAATGCGTTCTATGAGAGGTATTTCTGTAAACTACATTTTAACAGCTTTACTTTGCACAAATCTTAATAAAATTAAAATATGTTATTCATATTCAGAAAAGAATGCTTTCCATAGAATACATTAGATTTACAGGACCACACAAAAATATTAAGTTACATTAAGCTATATTATTGGAAGTTTCCTGGAATTGAATTTTCGTTTATATTAAATGTTTTTATCACTTTCTAAATGATCTTAACACTTACCAACAAGGTTGAAAAGAGTAAATGACTTCGGTTTGACTGTTTGTCCGTCTGTCCGCTCTCAAACTCCCGTAAGAATTTATAGAATTCTTTGAAACTAATATACGTTATTCAATTTCACTATCGGATGTTACCTATTGAAAACAGAGTAAATACATCAATTGGATTGTATACAGGGACACCCGAAAATATTTCAAAGCATAGTGTAACTTGATAGATACTTTTATGAACTATACTTTAATCCCGTTTTTTAATACAAATTTTAACGAAATTGAAAAATGTTATTCAAGTTCATTATCAGATGTTTTTTATAGATAATGGAGTAAATCCCACCACTGATTTGTGTACAGGGACACCCAAAAGCATTATAAAACATTGCATTCTATGAGAGGTATTTATATAAACCACATTTTAATAACTTTACTTTGCACTAATCTTAATGAAATAAAATATGTTATTCATCTGCACAAAAAATGCTTTCTGTAGAATGTAGTATGTTTAGCATTAGGTTTACACAAACATATTCAGCTACATTGAGGGCTTTTGTTAGAAATTTACTAAAATTGAATTTTCACTTACATTAAGCTGTTTAGCACTTTTTAACAAATTTTAAGGGTGAGTATTATTTCTATTTGTGTATTATGTTAATCCTGTCCGTCTGCCCACTTAGCATCCATAAATATTTTAAGAATATTTAAAAATATATATATTATTCAAATTCACTATGGAATGTTCTCTATTTAAAATGGCATTAATAGGTCCTGTGCAGCTGCGTTTTGTACAGGGGTATACAAAAAAAAATGCCAATGCATTGCATTTTAGTACAGACATTTTTAGACTACATTTAAAGGACTTTCTACTGTGAAAATCCTAAAGAAATTGACATTTATTGTTAATATACTAAAATAGTGTTTTATATAGAATATGATTTATTTTGTTAACCTTCAGATTTACAGGGGTACACTAAAATAATCAGATATATTACAGGCTGCATTTAGAATCTAAGGGCTTAATTTCTTTTGTGTTATATATTTTTAACACTTTCGAACATGGTTTAAGAATGATTAGGAATTCAATTAGTCTATCTGTATGCATTTCAGAACTACTGTCTGTCTGTTGTGTGACAACGTAGGCAAAGAATATTGAAAGTTATATGTTACAACAATTACGTACAGTTGGAAAGTGTCAATAATCATTGCGTACAGCAGAATTTTTCATTCTTGCTTCTAAGATTCATAGGAAATTCTTTAGGTGATATAGGAATTAATTAAACCACACGTGATGATCGGAAAAGATTCCACGTAGAAACATCAATAGCAATCTACAAAGTCCTTTTTGGAACAAAAACGGCTACAAGTAGCATATAATGCGTCTAGTGAGGCTAAAGTGTTCTATTAGGGTTGGGGCCCTAAAGTTATCGTCGAGGGCTTAATACGTCTCGCTTATTATGTGACTCAGTGGTGGTGGGGGTGGCTGAGTGGGAGCCACTTGCACTTTAGAATGTAAAAAAACGAGAAAAAATAAGCTAAAAAATCCATTGAAAAAGCATGGGATGAAAACGAAGAACACTCACAATGTTACGTGTGTTTAAAAAAAAAAAAAGAAAAAAGAAAAAAAAAAGAATAACACCGGAAGAAACAAAAGGTCAAACTTGATTAGAAAAAGTCATCGAAGAGCGGTAAGGAACTCGGATTGTGGCTCTAAAGTTATCGTCGAGGGTTTAATACGTCTCGTTTATTATGTGACGTTCTATTCCTAAAAATACCTTTCACATTTCTCCCATAAATTTGATTTTATACGCTTTTAAAACGAAAGGGTCAACACAGCTTTTTATTATTTTACCATGTTTTTATTAACTTCTATTCTTGTTTGTTTGTTTGTTTGTCCGGTACAAATCTTGCAATCTACTTTTAACTAACTTCCCTACTAGCTAGACATTTGAAACTTTCACAGTAGCTCAGAACCAGGTGACAACACAATACTTCGAAGTCAGATTTTCGAATTTTCGAATAGTTTTCTTTTAATTAATTAAAATATGAAAATATTAAGCTCCTAATAGCGTTAAAATAGCCATTAAAATATTAACTATAATTTAATTGTTGCCAAAAAATATTTACGAGTTCATTTTCTTTCAACATAAAAATAAATACATTTAATTAAACGTGAGCGTTAAAAAATTGTAAAAAGTTAAATTATGCATCTGGCAAAAATCGATGTCATTATCACTTTAAAGGTTTGCTATACATTGATAAAGTGTTAATGTAGTTCATGATGCAAATATATGTTGTTCAGAAAGGATTAATATTTTATTTTTAAAACCAACTTTTTTTAAAATTCAAATTTCCCGTAACTCTTTAACCAATCACATCAGAACGTCCATCTTTGGAATATCGATAATAAGGATCGCCAAAAGTTGCCAAAAAAGTCGCCAAGGGCAAAAAGTCGCAAAATTAGCGCCAAATCCATTACCTGCCTATTGGAGCGTTTTAATGAGTTTTAAAGGGCAAACAAGCTATTTTAACGCGAAAAAGAGCTGGAAATGCAGAAAAATGACATTTTATCAACTTACTAAGCCTCTTTGAAAGAATTTATACAAAAATAAATACAATTATTTACAATATCGTAACAATACGCATTGATAAAGTACTGATGTATTTAGTTCTATAGCAATAATTATACAAAAAATTTAAAAACATGGTTTATAAAAAGTTTTTTATCTTATATCTATTGAAATATTATTTCATGTTCATTATCTGAAGTTAAAATTTTAAAGTCAGAATAGTTAATTTTATAATGCATGCGTGTCTTTAAATTGTACTAAATAATTAAAAGTGAATATTATGATTTAATAGGGATTAAACGTGATATTACATTTTGCTGAGAAATGTAAGTTATTAGTCTTCGAATATTTTGGAGATTGGAGTCACGTATAGTCAATGTCACGAAAAATTCCGCATTATAATTACGTGAATAATCAGCGGGGTGAGGAAACCAGAAATTGAATTGTCTTCCAGAAAGGTAATAATAAAAATAATAAAGTTAAACAAAAATGCATAAAATAAACAGAAAATAGCAAGAAGTTTTGAACATAAAAATTACGGATTTATTTAAAATTTTTATTGATATTTAAAAAATTTAAGCAGAAAAAAAAAAAAAAAAATTCAATATTATTTATAATGACTCTCCATCAGACAAAACATGATGTAGGCAAGGTATAATATAAAATTTACTACATAATACAACATTTACTACATGCATAATATTATTAAAAGAAAAAAAAAAATTGCAAAAGGTAGCTAGTACTTATATGATTGCCATGACAAGAACTACACTTGCGTTAAAGCTTTCACTCTCGGGTCCTGTTTTTTTAGTTGATAATGTTCGTGCCAAATTATTATAAATGAAAAGAATGATTTCATGATTTCTTTTAGTACGACAGGACTATGTATTGTCTTCAATCAGGCATTTCGCGTTGTCATCATTCACTGTTTTTTAACTTGAATATATAAGGATCCAAAATCTAGTTTTATCACTTTATATCTTTACTTATCTTACGATAATATTTTCAAATTGTAAAAATTTTACTTATTTGAAAATCGACTTGACAATTAGACTATTACAGTCGGTAACAAAAGTGTCCGAACACTAGCAAAAATTCCTATGTAAAAAAAGTTCTCATATCCTCATTTGTCCTCAGTTTTGGACGTTTGCTCTCATTTGTCCTCATTTTTCAGCAATTTTCTTCTTTACTTAATATTTCAACATTAGAGATGCTGCTGACCTGCTTAGTTTACAATACTGATTCTACAACTCAACACAACGTATAAAAGTCACGATTCCTTGATTCATTCCCATGAAGATATGTTCATTCCATTCATTTTTAAATCATCTTCAATACTATTACACAACATATACGAGTATTTTTCTATTGGGAGATTTTAGTCTTTGCAACATTATACATTAAATCTTGGTCTATAAAACAATAACAATTGTATTAAAACAGTTTATAAAAGTATTAATAGAAGTACATATAAAATAGTTTGGTACTCTCATATCAACCGCATATCAGAAATTAATACTTTTGTATTAACAGCATGACCATTATATTATGCGAAGAGAAATATAATGCGCACACTAGGGTGGATCGAAAATCGCGTTTTTTCTGCAATACAATTCTAATAGCGTTGAAAACTTGCGCATAGGCGTCAATTTAAATGAAAAAATATTATTATTATTATTATTATTATTATTTTCAAAATTTGAAATCGCGCAGAAGGCCTAAAGTTACCAAAAAAGTCAAAATACTGGTAAATTAAAAAAAAAATGCAAAAATTACAAAAAAAAATACATTTTTTGTTCTAATAGTGAAAAAATTGTTTTTAAGAGTGTCCTTAATGCATACAAAATTTAATTAGACCCATTCTTGTTTTACTGAATTCGCGCAAAAGGCCTAAAATTGCGGGTTGTATCGTAAAAAAACGATATTTCATGATTTTCGACGATTTTTAAACATGTGCCAAAACCCACAAAAGTTTTATTTATAATTTGTAATAGTGTAAAAATCATTCAAAATAGTTTTCCCAATCCAGAAATAATACTTTCAGACCTGTTATTCCTTAACTGTATTCGCGCAAAAGGTCTAAATTATAGTATAAGTTAAGTTATAGAGTCCCGTAAAAACCCCGTTTTCATATCTGATGAGTGTTTATTTAACACATTAAGGTTTGTAATAAGACTCTAACAAGTGATTTACAAAAAATGTATTAGCCAAACATATCATATTGCAGCTCTCAGCTCATTTCAGCATTTAACCCTTTCAGTCGCAGTGATCTCGCTGATGGAACACCTAATTTTAATTCTCAAGTACAAAAACTCATCCCGGAAATTTTTTAGCAAAAATTTACATTTATATCATAGCAGAAAAGACCCCATTTTTTAACGTGAAAATTTAAAATTTCTTCTATTTTAATTATGTTCGTAAATTCCGGTGGCAGTGTAATTTAAATGAACCGAATTACCTTGCGCCGCAAAGGGTTAAAATACTCCGCAATAAATTGAAATGTTGGGATCTATGCAACTTTTACGAGTTTTTGTTGTCGATAATGTTTACTTTTAAGTGATTTATTAATTAAATAAAATATTGTTTGAATTTAAAAAGGTTTACTTACAGATGTTTCAAACCGAAAATTTCTCGAAAAGGAACAATGCTAATTTTTTATTTTTCAAATATTTATGATAAGTTATGTGACTAAAAGCCATTTTTTAAATTAGTTTAGTAATTTTTAAAATAAATTAAGTAGTGAACGTTAAAGGGTTAATCTGTGCTGAAATGACCCAGGACTCACGTTGAGAATGTGGCTGCAAGGCGAGTCCCACCTCCACCCTACCCAACCAACCAACAAAGGAGAATTTTATTTACAATATTTACAGTAACTATTTACTTTGTACAATGCATATATTGTTCGTTGTGGGCAAAAGGTTATTTACACAGAAGCCTCTTTGATTTCTGACTTTGAATTAAATGTGGGCATCAGCTGCCTTGATTTTAAAGTAGCTCTAATATAACCATCTCGATTTTCATGCCCGCACACTTTTTCTGCTGCTTCTGTAACTAGTTTTACACACCTCTCAACTGACTGGGTGTGGCATGGGAATTTGAGGTAGTTAAACTCTCGTAGCGCTTTGTCTTTCAATAAAGAAGCAGTGTATTCAGTTGGCATCTTGGACAGTAGTGGCGGCGGTGTTAATTTACAGATTGACCAATCAATTAGTTCGGTATAGTCGTTTTCAGTAAAATTTATTGAAGGTATTTTGAAGTCTCTTACATAACCTTCAGCTGATGGCTCATTTCTGGATTTAAGGATCCTCCTGTAGCCAAGTTCTCTAATGTGTGGTCTCTCATCTATTATCATAGCCAACATCATATTTTCAGGGTGGCAGAAGAATGCATTCTTTTGAATTACTGGATCAATGATTTGCTTGATATTGTCCTGTAGATGCCTTGTTGTTTTAACTATCTTCAAAATATGCTTCGGTCCATCTTTCACAGTGTAGTTTTTCTTTATATCAAACCAAACAGGTGCATATGACTTCACTATGTAATTTGCAAGAGTCTGTAACTCAATTGTTGGACTAGTTTGGGATACATATATTCTTAAAACCCGGGTAGCACAGGTTAGCCAACGAGAGTGGCTGATGCGTCCAGGATCCCTAGCAGCCAATTCTGGATTACAGATTCCTGTGTTGACCGCTTTTACAATATCTAGGAGATACTTCTGATCTTTACTCAGATCGTTTTTAGTGATATCAATGACTTCTTCTGATAGTATCGACTCAAAATCTACAACAGGGAGTTTCTCACATTCAGGGAGTTGTTTTCCAACTGGACCGCTAAATGATGCTGGTCCTGTTGCCGTTCCATCCAGAAGTGATCAAACAAATGCCTATAAGGTAACTCGTTAAAATGTCCGCCACTACTGTCCAAGATGCCAACTGAATACATTGCTTCTTTATTGAAAGACAAAGCGCTACCAGAGTTTAACTACTTCAAATTCCCATGCCACACCCAGTCAGTTGAGGTGTGTAAAACTGGTTACAGAAGCAGCAGAAAAAGTGTGCGGGCATGAAAATCGTGATGGTTATATTAGAGCGACTTTAAAATCAAGACAGCTGATGCCCACATTTAATTCAAAGTCATAATTCAAAGGGGCTTCTACTTAAATAACATTTTGCCTACAACGAACATATATGCATTGTACAGTCGGGGGAAAAAAAACGCAGCACTCGACGTAACTTCGTTGCTAATAGATGTAGAAAAATGTACTAGGTATCATTCAACGGGGAATTGTGAGCAGTTTCAGAAAATGAACTGAAATTTTCAATTGGGGGTCGTCTACATATTAAAACGCGCACCAACTTTGGTTTTTTCAATGGTAATGCCCCATTTTTACTTTATATTTGAATTCCTGGGATCGCGAAAACGCGAAAAAGTATATTAGTTGTATATTTTACTTATTTTTTAACAGAGTTATAAGCGTTCGAAGTTTGAAGGTGCTAATGTTAAATTCATATTTCAAACTTTTATTAATATCTTCACAAAAAATAACTTGATCGATATAATTCTTTTTTTACAAGATACAGTGAAGAAACCCAAACATAATCCATCATTACTTTTGATTCTAAAAAATATTTTTAATTTTGAAAAATATTAATAAATTCATATTCATAAAAATTATGAATTATGACCTATACTAATTTTTACATAAAATGAATCCTAATGCTGAAAAATATGGGTGTGCAAATTTGCAGCTCATTCCAGTTATTAGTTTTCGAGATATAAATAAATCTTTCTTTTGGAGTGGTCTAGGGGGCCGTCTCTTTTAAAGTTTTAAATGAGAAAACGAATCAAATCTTAAAAAATAACAATGAACATTAAACAAAATATGTTTATTTTTTATTTACGCGTCAAATTATATAACAACAACGTCAAACGCAAAGAAATAAAATAAAAAAGATGATTTTTAGACATTAGTCTTAGCATCAAGAATTCCTGTTTTCTAAAGAAGACAAACCCCGCCTCCATCGTTCTTCAAAGCAAACCAATACAGAACGGAAAAGTAAATGTGACATTGAGTATCCGTGTTAAACCCCTTATTTTATGTTGACAAAAATATGAACAAGTGGTATTTACTTCATCCATTACTGTTGATAAATTTTGAATCTTTTAAACAAACACTAGAAGAAAAAAAGAACTAAATAGGCGGGGTTTGCTGTTTTAAATAGAAGAATTGGTAAATGTAAAAATTGGCAAATAAAAAAAGAATGGAATTGGAATTCAAGACAGACTTGTAAAATCGTTTCTTAAGTTAAAGGCTTAATCATTTGCTTCATATATTGCTTTATTTTTTATTTATTTATTTATTTATTTATTTATTTATTTTCTTTTGTAGGGGGGAGGATTATTATTTTATGGGTACTTCAGTCTTTAAAATTTTAATATATTTTAACTTTATATATTTTTTAAATATACTTTTACTTTTATAAATATATTTTAACACATTTTGCGACCGCAGGATTTTGTAATTTTGACAGTAAGATCCGCCTAAAGGTGTTATTCTCTCAAAATAAAGTATTTCAGAACAAATTTTCTGTATTCACAAATATATTACAAATGGATATACAGTATAATTATATTCTTTCTAATCAATATATTTATATCCACAGTATATTTTATTGCAAAAATATGAACACTGGGTATACATCTAAGAAATACGTAACACACAAATTACGAAAGAAACGCCCACTGACGGAGTTACAGATTTTCAAATGACGTGAATCTACGTCAGCAGTCGCGAAAGGGTTAATTAAGAAATTATATTCAACAGACACAAAACTGGTAATTGCGATTAAAATTGTTTGCTATTTACTTCATAAACACTTACAATAATTTATCCGAAAATATTTAGTTTATGCGTTGTTGTATCTATACATCTATATTATTTCATTTCATATTTTATGTTACACCTACGAAAGAAAATTCAAGCTTTGTTGGTGATCACTACAGCCATAATAGACATTTTTACTTGAAAAATATTGCACTTTTTTCAAAGAGAACAGTCTAGACAAATCGCAAGTGTAATGTATTTAAATAGACCTAAAATTATTTAAAAAAGTACTGAAGTATATACAAATTTAAGAAACTGAATTCAAGATAATTAAGAAATTGGGAAAGGGTCAAACTTTTATTAATTTTTATAATTCTTTTTTTCCTGAAAGATTTCCGGTGTAAAACATTAAAATTTATCTCTTTCTTATAGGATCTTAATTTTATTTTTTTATATTTAAAGATAACCCCCTAACACATTTTTTATTATAACTCTATAAATACTAAAGATAAAGTATACAAACAGCATACTTTTCCGCACTGCCAGACTCTCGGAAATTCGAAAATGAAGTCAAAATTGGGTGTTGCTATTGAAAAAAATCAATGTTAGCGCTCATTTCAATACGTAGATAACCCCTAATTCAAAATTCGACAGCATTTTCAAAAAGTGCATTTAATTTCCTGTTGAATGGTATCTATTAATTTTTTCTGAGTCAATTAATAATGAAATTACAGCGAGTGCTGCGATTTTTTTTTCCCCGACTGTACAAAGTAAATAGTTACTGTAAATATTGTAAATAAAATCCACCCTGGTTGGTTGGTTGGGTAGGGTGGAGGTGGGACTCGCCTTGCAGCCACGTCCTCGCCGTGAGTCATGGGTCATTTCAGCACAGATTAAATGTTGAAATGAGCTGAGAGCTGCAATATGATATGTTTGGCTAATACATTTTTTGTAAATCACTTGTTAGAGTCTTATTACAAACCTTAATGTGTTAAATAAACTCTCATCAGATATGGAAAATGGCGTTTTTACGGGACTCTATAACTTAACTTGTACTATAATTTAGACCTTTTACGCGAATACAATTAAGGAATAACAGGTCTGAAAGTATTATTTATGGATTGGGAAAACTATTTTGAATGGTTTTTACACTATTACAAAGTAAAAATAAAACTTTTATGGGTTTTAGCACATGTTTAAAAATCGTCGAAATTCATGAAATATCGTTTTTTTACGATACAACCCGCAAATTTTGGCCTTTTGCGCGAATTCAGTAAAACAAGAATGGGTCTAATTATATTTTGTATGCGTTAAGGACACTCTTAAAAACACTTTTTTCACTATTAGAACAAAAAATGTATTTTTTTGTAATTTTTGCATTTTTTTTTTTTTTTTTTTTTATTTACCGGTATTTTGACTTTTTTGGTAACTTTAGGCCTTCTGCGCGATTTCAAATTTTGAAAAAAAAAAGTTTAAATATTTTTTTATTTATAATGATGCCTACGCGCAAGTTTTCCGCGCTATTAGAATTGCGTTGGAGAGAAAACGCGTTTTTCGATCCACCCTTGCGCACACGTTTATAACAATGTTTATCGTAAATTTAATAATGCTTATAATTTTTATTGTATAAGTTCATAAGCAGTATAAATTTATCATAATGACGATTAATGGCTTCAATTAGGGGTTAATTTAAGCTAATTTTGTGCTACATTTTATGAAATTTTGTGTCCTCAGAAATGTCCTTATTTTAGAAGAAAACTGTCTTCATTTTCCTCATGGAAATGAGGATATCGCATAATTTGTCCTCATTTTGCACAAAAAAAAATCTTGTCACCCTAGTTGGAACGGTAGATATTCGTTTAAACGGGGCCGACTGTACCGGTATGAGTTCTGCGCCCTTGTTTCATCCCTGTTCCCGGGGAAAAAAAAAAAAAAAAAAAAAAAAAAAAAAAAAAAAAACAAGATTTTTTTTTAAACATTTTTTTTTTTAAACGCTTATAACGAAAAAAAAAAAAAAATGTTGTTTTGGGTTAAAATTTTCCAAAACAACATCATCGGATTATCAAACAGCGTTTTTGATAATCCGACAATCACGTTTTTAGAGATTGGTCTGTGTGTTAATCTACTATTAGCATAATTTAAAAAACATATATTAGACGGAAGCCAAATTCGATATTCTAATTCTGTGTCATATGACATGTGGAAAATTTACGCGACACTTTCAGTTGAAAGCGATCAAATATTTCATTCACATGGACAGCCAGAAGAACTCAAATAAATTATGTTTGTGGTAGAATTTTTTTTGTCAGTATATTTTAATATATTTTAACTGCGCTAAGCAAAATAAAATAAACATATATCTCGTATAAGTCTATAAATAGGTTTCACGAAGAATATGGCATGAAATGTTCTCACTATATATTAATTTACGAGGCGCCATGCAAAAGAATTCCGATTTATTAGGGTCTATAAATGGAATTCTTTGAAGTCTGTTTCGAATGCTTGTGTACAGTTCTATTAATGTGATGTATTTAAGTGTGCTTCAATTTATGCAATTTACATAAAAAATACAGAGCATCCAAAACTAAATGATTTATCCTTGAAATAAAATTAGATTACAAATAATAATAGGAGGCTTGGCGTTGGAATATTAAAACCCGAATAAATTACTACGTCAGAAACGCCAAAGAAAAATATTAGAAATGCATACAGCTGTTTCGGCAGCCTTAAGCGTGCCGTCTTCAGTGCAAAAAGGATTCTGAATCTGCGGAAGTGCTCGTATTTATAGGAGAGGGGCCGAATTTAGTTCAACCAATAGGATTGCGGGAAAGGTGGGGACAGTGGCCAATAGGAATTTATTAAAGTTAGCTGTGTAAACAGAAGAAAAATTAAGAAAATGTGGACTGAATATAAAATTTCCAACAGTCAGACAAATAGGAAATAGCGAAATCACAATTTACAAGGTTTTTAAAATTTTTATAAATATGAAAAGCTTCAAAGAAATCGAGTTCAAGAATGGATTTAGGTCTGCAAATTATTTTAGCTGAATTAAATTTAAAATTATGATTTTCCTGTCAGCAATGTTTAGAAATAGCCGATTTATTAGTTTCTTGTTTGCGGACGTAATTTCGAAATTGTAAATAATTGTGTTTATTTTTGTATAAATTCTTTCAAAGAGGCTTAGTAAGTTGATAAAGTGCTAATTTTGTGCATTTCTAGTCGTTTTAGCGTTGAAATAGCCTTATTTTCCCTTAAAAACGCATTAAAAAGCCCCAGTAATGCAGGTAATGCATTTGGCGCCAAATATGGCGACTTTTTCCCACCTTGGCGATTTTTTTGGCGACCTTGGCGAGAAAATCCTTATATGGGATATACCAAATATGGAAGCTGTAATTTGATTGGTTGTCCACTTTCTAGAGTTTTCTCGAAAAATCTGGGTTCCATGGAATAGTATATAAGGAAGCGCTTTCCCGCCAAGGCAGTCAGTTCAGTTCAGATCTCAGCCAGCTTCGCTAGTGCTTGCATTGCTCTTAAGCCTCTTTCAGAGAGACTTGCTTCAAGTGTTATTGTTATACAGTTTGTACTGTGGATTTGCTATTGACAGCTGTTGTTTAAGCTGTGTTTACTGTTTGAATTGAAGCTGGTACTTGGTTTATAGACCTGCATTTTTCGGGAATTTTCTGTGAATAAATTACTGAATTTTTGTACGTTTGGCCTTTCATTCCCAGACAACTCACGAACCCCCAAGTACGCAACATTTCTGGTGTCAGAAGCGGGGTTGTCTCTGAATGGTGATAACGAGAGCTATGGAACAAGAAATGAAGAAATTTCTAGAAGGACTCACTGCTCAGATGAATGAGTTAAGATCTGGATTGATCGAAGAAATAAAAGAAGGACAAAGAGAAATGAAAGAAGGACAGAGAGAGATGAGAGATAGCCTGAGTCAAGAGATGAAGGAAATGAAAGACACTATGGGTGAAGTTCAGGAAGAAATTAAATCTAATCAAGATGAGATGAAGAGAGAGCTTTCAACGGTGAAAGAATCAATCGAAAGTAAATTATCGGATATGGGAAGCAGAATAGATGGAATAGAAGAGAAAGTTTTGGAAATAGAAGGAAGTTTTGAAGAGAAAGCTATGAAGATAGAAGAAAATGTTATGAAGGTTGAAGAGAAAGCTATGAAGATAGAAGAAAATGTTATGAAGGTTGAAGAGAAAGCTATGAAGATAGAAGAAAATGTTATGAAGGTTGAAGAGAGTGTTACGAAAATAGAACGGAGTTTTGAGGAGAAAGTTAAAGAAAACTTTGATCAAGAGCTGAAAGGAAGGTTTTCAGAGATAGATGGTAAACTGAAGAGAATAGAAGAAGATCTGGAGAGAAAAGTGGAAGAAAAGTTAGAATCCCTGTCCCAGGAAACTGAAAAGAAAGAGAGAAGAATCCAGAATCAGGAATTTATTAAGCTTTCCACCTACGACGGCAGTTCCTCGTGGCATGTATATAAAACGCAGTTTTCCATCGTAGCTGAAGCTAACGGCTGGGACTCTACCACCAAGTCAGTCCACTTAGCAGCAGCATTACGGGGAGATGCAGCCGAGATACTGAGAAATGTTACTAAAGAAGAAAGGAACGACTTCGAGGCCTTGACTAGAGCACTGGAGCTACGGTTCGGGGAGAAGTGTTCTAAGGACTATAGTCGCCTCCAGCTAAAGTCCCGTTACCAGAAAACGGGCGAAAGTTTGCAAGAGCTGGCAGCGGACATTCAGAGATTGTCACACCTAGCATTCTCAGACTGTCAAGCTGACACTCGAAACGACTTAGCTCTTCAGTACTTTATCGATGCTGTTCGGGATCCAGAAATTCAAAAAGCGCTGAGACTCTCCAACATCAGGGACGTAGAATCAGCTTTAGGCTATGCACTTAGGATAGAGGCAGCCCAACAAGCCTCCCGTAAAGACCGCCATACCATAAGAGCAGTCTCATTAAATGATACGTCTGCTGATGAGAATGAAATGAAGAGAAGTTTCGCAGAGATCTTAAAGAGATTGCGCAGCCTGGAAAATAATATAGGAAAAAAGGATCGGAAGATAAAGTGCTGGGGCTGTGGAGGGGATGGTCATGTGAAGAGGAAATGCCCCGTACGACCAACTATAGGAAATCACCCGTCTTCACCATCACTACAGGGAAACTAAGAGGAGGCCATCTCGCGGGGCGGAGGTTGCCTAAAATTAAAGAGCCCCAATTTACAGTATTTCATGTTTCATCGATGAGTGGCGGCGATAATGGACTTCACGTCTATGGCCAAGTCAACAACGTCACCTGCCGGATGATTCTGGACACGGGAGCCAACGTGACCATCATTAGAACGGATTTGGCTCAACAACTAAAAGAGAAGATCATCTGGACGCCGCCCTGCGTTAAACTCCAGACTGTGACCGGAGACGAAATCAAAATATATGGAAAAATGAACTTGGCCATCACTTTTGGGAATGCCAGTTACCATCATATGGCATATGTGGCTGATATAATAGATCCTTTAATCATTGGAATTGATTTCCTGAGAAAATTTAACTTTCAATTGGACTTCAAGAATAATGAACTGCATTCGAGTTCGGAAGACATCGCTGTGTTCAACACTGAAAATCAAGACATTCAGACAATTTGCCAGATAACAGCCAAGTCTGAAATTTCCATCCCTCCACACACAGAGACAATAGTTTCAGGAACACCACCTACAAAGCAATACTTCCGCTATGGACTGATTGAATACCCGAATACAGACAATAGCCGAAGAGGAGTTCTGATAGCTTCATCTCTAGTTGATCTCTCAAAGAGTACTATTCCTGTGCGAGTCGCAAACATCAGCGATAAGGTCCGGACAGTGAAGAAGGATGAGGTGTTGGCAACCTGCACTCCTGTCACATGCATCAACCGCCCCACGCAATCAACCGAATCCAAGTCTTCTGAGCAATTAACAACGGAACTACTCAAGAATGCAGAGTTAGGAAAAGAACAGAGATGTGCTGCGGAGAAGCTACTCCAAGAATTAAAAGACCTTTTTTCTCGAACACCTGAAGACGTCGGGAGAACGAACATCACCCAGCACAGAATTGATACAGGAAATCGTCCTCCAATCAAACAACATCCAAGAAAACTTCCATTTGCTAAACAGGAAGAGGTCACTGAACTTCTAAGTGAAATGCAGCACAATGATGTCATCGAGCCATCAACGAGTCCTTGGGCCTCTCCCATAGTACTGGTGCGAAAAAAGGATGGTTCAACAAGCTTTTGTGTGGATTATCGTCGTTTGAATGACATCACGAAGAAAGACAGTTACCCTCTTCCCAGAATTGACGACACATTAGACACACTTGCTGGCAATAAATGGTTCTCGACGTTGGATCTGAAGAGCGGTTACTGGCAAGTAGAATTACATCCTGATGATCGTGAGAAGACTGCATTCACCACGGGACAAGGACTGTGGCAATTTAAAGTTATGCCATACGGATTATGTAATGCACCTGCCACCTTCGAACGCCTGATGGAGACAGTGCTAAAAGGACTTTCCTATGAAGCCTGTCTGGTGTATTTGGATGATATTATTATTGTGGGGCGCACCTTTGAAGACCATCTACGAAACATCCGAAAGGTGCTGGAGAAACTCAGAATGGCTAACCTCAAATTGAATCCAGGCAAGTGTAACTTGTTCCGTCGTGAAGTGAGCTACCTCGGCCATATCATCTCTGCCGAAGGTGTGAGAACTGATCCTGAGAAGATCTCTGCAGTCGAGAACTGGAGTCACCCTGAAAATGTACACCAACTACGAAGTTTCCTGGGGTTATGCACTTACTACAGGAAGTTTGTCAAGGGTTTCTCAAATATTGCCAGACCACTGCACAAGCTGACGGAAGCCAAACAGAAGTTCCTGTGGACAGATGAATGTGAAAAAGCGTTCAAGCGACTTAAAGAGGCCTTAACATCATCGCCTATCTTGACATATCCACAGCCCGACAGACAGTTCATACTTGATACAGATGCCAGCCATAAGAGTGTCGGTGCTGTTCTGTCGCAGGAAATTGATGGTCAAAAACATGTCATTGCCTATTGGAGTAAATGCCTGTCTAAACCGGAGTGAAATTACTGTACCACCAGGAAAGAGCTACTCGCCATCGTAAAAGCCATAGAACATTTCCATCATTACCTCTATGGCAGAAGATTCCTGCTCCGGACTGACCATGGATCTTTAACGTGGTTGCTCCAGTTCAAGAACCCGGAAGGTCAGATTGCCAGGTGGATACAACGCCTGCAGGAATATGACTTCGAGATACGTCATCGTAAAGGGACTCTACATGCTAATGCAGATGCCTTGTCACGTAAGCCCTGCTCGGAGAGCTGCAAGTACTGCTCTAGAGCCGAACAGAAATACCTGCCGATAAATCCGGTTGCCTGCCAAGTCTCTACACCATCAGATCAAGATCCCGATCCATGGAGTGACGAAGAACTTAGAAAAGCCCAGTTGGAAGATCCTGACATAAAGCCAATATTACAGCTGAAGGAGACGACCAGCAACAGACCTATCTGGCAGGACATTTCCAGATTTAGTCCCATTACGAAAAGTTATTGGGCTCTTTGGGACTCTCTTCATATCAGAAACGGCGTATTATACAGAAAGTGGGAATCTGATGATGGGAAAAGCTTCAGATGGCAGATTTTATTACCAAGATCAAAAATTCCAGCTGTTTTAGAACAACTGCATAGTAGCTCTACCGGAGGCCATTTTGGGGTAATGAAGACTCTGCAGAAAGTTCGGGAACGCTTCTACTGGTGCAAGGCAAAGGAGGATGTGGAGAAATGGTGTAAATCCTGTGATGCTTGTGCGGCACGTAAAGGCCCGCAGAAACGAAGTCGAGGAAGACTGCAACGGTATAACGTGGGAGCACCATTTGAACGGATTGCAATCGACATCTTGGGTCCTTTGCCACGGACCTCCAGTGGAAATAAATACATTCTTGTCGTGATGGACTATTTCACCAAGTGGCCTGAGGCCTATCCCATTCCCAATCAAGAGGCATGCACAGTCGCAGAGGTTCTAGTGCAGCAATGGGTGTCAAGGTATGGCACGCCCCTACAACTTCATACCGACCAAGGTAGGAACTTTACCTCTGATGTTTTCAAAGGACTGTGTGAACTACTCGGCATAGACAAAACCCGGACAACACCCTTACATCCCCAGTCGGGCGGCATGGTCGAGAGGTTCAATCGTACCATTCTGAATAACCTCTCCCTTCTAGTATCAAGGAACCAGCAAGATTGGGACTTGAAGTTGCCATTGTTCCTGCTGGCTTATCGAAGTGCTGTCCATGAAACCACCGGCTATACTCCAGCCCAGATGCTGTTTGGACGTGAACTTCGTCTCCCTTGTTATCTCCTGTTTGGTTGTCCACCCGATGCGCCTTCATCGCCCGAGGAGTACATCCAAGATCTTCAGGCACGATTTGAGGACGTTCACAACTTTGCTCGGGAGCGAATTCACATTGCATCGGAGAAAATGAAGACAAGGTATCATCTAAAGGCTACGCAACACGAGTTTCAGGAAGGAGAGAAGGTCTGGTTGTGGAATCCTGTTCGACGCAAAGGACTCTCTCCCAAGCTACAGTGCAACTGGGACGGACCATACACAGTCTTAAAAAGGCTGAATGATGTAGTGGTGCGGATCCCTAAAACACCTTCATCAAAACCGAAGGTGGTGCACTATAACAGGCTAGCCAAGTACCACAATTACCGGTAATATTAAAATTAAAAATGTAAATACTGATAAAATTTGCGCATGCTTAATGTAAATATTTGTATATAAATATTTGTACATATTTGTGAATTTTGTAAATATTTGTATATAAATATTTGAACATATTTGTGAATTTTGTAAATATTTCTCACTTGATTTGTATTTCTATTTTATCGTTATATGCAACTTAATTTTTGTGTTTTAGATTTTGTAAATTTGTTTAGTTTCGCCTCTTGACCAAGGGTTGCACTGCCCGGGACGTGCAGTCCTTGGGAGGGGGGCAGTGTTACGAAATTGTAAATAATTGCGTTTATTTTTGTATAAATTCTTTCAAAGAGGCTTAGTAAGTTGATAAATTGCTAATTTTGTGCATTTCTAGTCGTTTTAGCGTTGAAATAGCCTTATTTTCCCTTAAAAATGCATTAAAAAGCTCCAGTAATGCAGGTAATGCATTTGGCGCCAAATGTGGCGACTTTTTCCCACCTTGGCGATTTTTTTGGCGACCTTGGCGAGAAAATCCTTATATGGGATATACCAAATATGGAAGCTGTAATTTGATTGGTTGACCACTTTCTAGAGTTTTCTCGAAAAATCTGGGTTCCATGGAATAGTATATAAGGAAGCGCTTTCCCGCCAAGGCAGTCAGTTCAGTTCAGATCTCAGCCAGCTTCGCTAGTGCTTGCATTGCTCTTAAGCCTCTTTGAGAGAGACTTGCTTCAAGTGTTATTGTTATACAGTTTGTACTGTGGATTTGCTATTGACAGCTGTTGTTTAAGCTGTGTTTACTGTTTGAATTGAAGCTGATACTTGATTTATAGACCTGCATTTTTCGGGAATTTTCTGTGAATAAATTACTGAATTTTTGTACGTTTGGCCTTTCATTCCCAGACAACTCACGAACCCCAAAGTACGCAACAATATGTTCTTTAAGACGAAATTTAAGACTGCGTTTAGTTTGGACAATATATGATAATCCACACTGACAGGAAATACTATAAATACCCCAAGAATTACGCATATCAATTGGATCTTTTAACTGAGAAAATGTGAGTTTATTGGAAGGCGAAAATATTATTTTAAAATCATATTGCTTGAGAATTTTAGCTATGGTTTGACTGGATTTAGGAAAATAGGGTAAGACAATACTGATATTAGAAGAGACTGACTTAGTAGACGAAATACGAGGGAGTTGTAATTTTTGGATAGCTTTGCCTATAATAGAAGGGTCATAACCTCTATCAATTGCAATAGTCCTTGCATACCTGAAAGCCAAAACACTTTTTCATATTTTGCCACTTGTTGCACATTTTTTAAAGTACGCGATTGATTGAGCAACGTATTCATATAATTGTAGACACGTACAAGCAAAAAATATTTAAACTAATTGTAATTATATATTTCCTGTAAGTAATTCCGTAAACATGGTTGATATATACAATCATTGAATTTTCTTGATTTTCATCAACTCTAATAAAATAGAGCCCATTTTCAATATTAAAAAAGGCTTTACAACTTAAAAAAGTAATAAATTCAAGGATCGCATTCGCCGCTATTTTTTAGGGCATTTTCAATTATGAAATTTTTCCAATTTGTGACTACCACTAACTTTATCAAGAATTTTTGTAGTATTTTTTAAGGAACTAGGGGGCTCTGCCCCCTGCTCGCTCCGCTCACCAAACCCCGAGGGAGGATTCGCCTCTCCCCAGACTCGCTTTACTTATTAACAACATGCAGAGCTCTGTCCGCCTATTCTTTGCTTTCTTTCACTGAAAAGGAATATTAATAGTTCATACTACAAGATAAAAACAGAAAATTATGGAAATCCTCATATTCAATGACAAATTGAAATATATAATATTTATATTTTTTTTAATAGAAAGAAATTCATAATATCTAGTCCATTTTGCATTACAGCTTTAGTATATGACCCTTTTTATTTCTTTTTTACAACCTTAGATCCGGATCACGGTACTCCAGTCGGTAATTCACCGAGCTCGTAATTGGAAAATTGCGGGTTCGGTTCTCGAGCCGGCCAAAGACCGTCGTGTACACTAATGGTGGCTGGTGCACGTAAAATATGTCGTAGCCGCAATATTCTCCATGTTCCCATCAAATTTATACCTCTGGGGGCCGCCGAAGCGGGGTAGACATCCCCTTCGTGTAGTACCAAAACTGTGGTGGCAAGTCTACGGAACATCCGTAGGGGTGTGTCCCAGACCGTCGCCAATTATCGATAGCGCAGTAATGGTGCGACGTCAAACACAACCTACCTAATTATCTATCTACCTACTACCATGGATCATATTTTTATTTTCCCGCGTAAGAAAATTAATTTTCTAAAAGTAGAGAAAAAATAGTTGATAATTAGTTTCTTTAATTTTTACATCCATGCTTTCGGGCCGTGGAACCGTAGTCGGTAAAGCGCCGAACACGTAATTGGAAGATTGTGGATTCGATACTTGAGCCGGCCAAAGACCGTCGTGTACACTGATGGTGGCTGGTGCGCATAAACTCTGTCGTGGCCGCAAAGTCCTCCATGTTCCCATCCACACTATAACTCTGGGAATCACCAAAGCGGGGAAGGATCCCCTCCGTGAAGGATCAAAATTGTGATGGCATGTCACCGGAACATCTCTAGAGGGGCGTCCCAGACCGTCGCCAATTACCCATAGCGCAGTACTGGTACGACGTTAAATCCAACCTACCTACCAGCCTACCTACATACAACCCTGGATCATATTTTAATTTTTCTGTGTAAAATGTCTTCATCACACAAGGAAAACGTCACAGGGAAAAACGTTTTTTAAAATGGCAAATAGAGTACCTTCATAAACTTGTCGTTTTTAGTTAATAATATCTTTAATTAAAATGATAGAAATTTCTAAGCAGCTGAAATGTCTGCCTTGGAGTATTTGGAACACATTGATACCTCTCATGACGCGAAGGATCTTGCCCTCTGCTAGAAGATGCTGTCGCAGACAAAGAAATCTGACGCCAGTGCCAGCAACTTTTTTTTAATATATAGAGATATGTCTTATTCAAACAGGATAGCGATTATTCTAAAAAAGTATTGGTAGTAATAAAAGCTGGAATTTCTTATCTCTAGAAGTGCACTAAAAAAAGGAGGAGAATGCAACCTTTTATAAATTATATGAAAGCACTGGTGGAAGTGTCCTTCAAAAAGGCTTGCCCGTACGTATTCCGTAAATAATTGACTTTTATGGATATGTTACTCACACACGTAATACAATTGCAATAACGGAATAGAAACAGTACACTCCGAGAAAGAAGCAACGAAAAAGTAAACATCTGTTGAATAAAATGTAAAACATCTGTCTGAGGTAAACGGCTAAATAATGGTGTGACGAATAAGAAATTTGAAATATTTTAGTCCAATTTTCGACATTTCTGTGAAAATTAACTCATTCTAATTTATTTTATTTTATTTTATTTTATTTTATGTACATTTAGGTATTTCTTTAGCTTTATTTATTTTTATTTTTAAATTTGATGAGGTACAGGAAACTTTCGCCGCGGTCTGTGAAAAAGGCGGGATCAGAAGAAAGCATTTTCTCAGCAAGGACAAAAAACAAATGGCCCTTTTTTTTTTTTTTTTTTTTTTTTTTAGGAAAAAATGTAAATATAGAGAACATTACAGTACGGTACTAGCCAGGGCAATAATTTAGTTTATTCTGGAGCTTTGTTAGCATCCGCCTATTTTTTAATTATTTATTTATTTTTTCTTTTTCGCACAAATTTTGTAAAGGGTACTTTTCCTATTACTAAATAGTGATTACATATTGGAGATAAATTTCTCTACAAACAAACTGGTGTAAAAAAGGGCGGGGTATTGTCAGCGCTCCAGAATAAATTAATATGTTGTAAGTCTGTGGTACTGTTTAATTTAGGGCGAAATAAATTTACAGGGTGTGACTTAAGCTACATAGTGTAGAGCAAATCGTAAATGCACTTTTATGTTTATTGTTGTCACATCCTTTAGTATATAAAATGCAAAATATTTTTAGTATAATGTGAATATTTTTACTGTTTTTAATATGTTTTACCTACATTTTAATTGCACCTAGCACCTTTCAACTAGATTATCTCTGTTTAGTTATTTATTTATTTATTTTTTGTTATCTCACTAAACCTGGATTTCATGCCGTTTTGTGGTTTATCCCAAAACGGGATATCCCAAAATTATTTGTTTGCGTTTTCAACGACACGTGACACACAATTCCGCGGATAATCGGGAGTGTACTATACTCATAAACGGTTTAAAGCTGATAAATATGATAATGATAATTAAATCTATATTAATAAAATCAGAGTTTTGTCTGTAAATTTGTCGGAATCGAAAAATTTTGCGATATCTTCACGTTTCACACCCAATGAAAGCCGAAAATGACTTCAGAAAATTTTGCCTGTGTGTGTGTGTGTGTGTGTGTGTCATCGTGTCCGAATGTCGCTTTTTTTGTCCGGGCATCACTTGAGAACGGCTGGACGGAATTCAACGGCGCTTGGCAGGAATTTAGGTCTTCACCCAACTTAAAATTATATCTATCAACTTTTCAGAAATTCTCCCCCGTTCCCCCCCTAGGGGGTAAAAGACTAAAACACGTTTGTCCGGGCATCACTCGAGAACTGCTGGACGGAATTCAACGTCGCTTGGCAGAAACTTAGGTCTTCACCCAACTTGAAATTATATCTATAGAAATTTTCAAAATTATGATTAGTGTTTAAATTGTGGGTAAAAAACACCTGCGCATGCGCCATAAATATTTTTTCACTAAAATGCTTTGAATGGAAAAATAAAATATAAAAATAATTTTTTAAGTTAAAGACTTTTGTATTCGCGTGATTCGCACTACAAATTATGAAAAGATTGAAATGAAGTGTTGCCATCTAATTTTCATACTTTAGTTAATTTTAAAAAATCTAATTGTCGTATCGAAAAACTGTTTACACCCCAGGATTCAGAAAAATCACCTCTTTCATTTGGTGCTGAATTTATAACAATAAGTCTGATATTTCTAATTTATTTTTCATTTTATCCGTTTTTCCGTTGCCACTTAAATTTCATACTTTAGTTATTTTTTAAAAATCTAACTGTCGCATCGAAAAACTGCTTGAACCCCTGGATTCAGAAAAATCGCCCCTTTCATTCGGTATCAAATTTATGAATATAGGTCTGATATTTCTAATTTATTTTACCCTTTTTCCGTTTTCAAACCAGATTCGATATGGAACAGCTTTAGTATTGGATCCCTTTGGCAAAATTTGAAATTCGGAACCGAAGTAGCTCGGACGTTTCTCGCCAAGATCTTTAATTGCACAATTGAGATAGCCAATTCAGTTCATCGCAGAAATGGCTTAAAATATTTAAAGTCACCAAAGGGTTCCCATACTAAAGCTGTGCGTTTTGTATTTATTTATTTATATTTTCTATTAAAGACTTCTGTGGTCACGAAATTTGGTGCGTAAATTGTTTGTTTGCATCCGGCACTTATTGTAACTGGATTTCACGAAATTCGAAATTCCCCCCCCCCACACACACACACCTTCTCGGAGTCGGAGGGCAATAAACGGTATAACTTTAGTATAACCCCACAGCTGAATTTGCCGATTTTTCTTTGGCGCCGTTTTGAAGGATAACGATGTCGTTCTGGACTGTTTGCGATATAATATGCAGCCTAATATGTTGTTTATTTTGGATTTTTTATCTTATGATTTAGATTATGATTTTATGATTTAGATTATGATTTTATCATTTATCATATATGATTTATGATGTAGCCATAAGCGCCAACAAAAAAAATCGCCAAATATCGTTGTGGGGTTATACTGAAGTTGTTCCCAATAAACATGTGTAAAAACATGTTTTTCCGTTTGAATTCGCTTTGAATTGTCTTAGAATGGCGAACTTTCGAGCGCGGATATTGATTAAGTGTACGCATTATGTACATTAGTGGGAATTTGGAAAACTTTGAACTCATCCGCTGAGGAAGGGGAAGTAAGAAGTGTGTTCCGAAAGCAGTGGGGACCCAGACTGGATATTGATTAAGTGTACGCATTATGTACATTAGTGTGATTTTGCAAAACTTCGACTCACCGCTGAGGAAGGGGAAGTAAAAAGTGAGTAAGTTGTGCCGAAGACAGTGGAGACCCAGAGTCCTTAATTTGCGAGCGAGAAAACCTCTGCCAATCACAGCGAAAACTTAGGTTATTAATAAAGATATGGTATTTTGAGACTTCATTTAAGTTTAATGGCCAGCGAAGCGGGCAAAGCCTGCTAGTACGATAATAAAATAGGTTTTTTAATAATATCAGTTATTTTTAATATGAATAATTACGCTCCCATAAAATTTATTTAACTTTCGCCTTTTACAAATAAGAGTGGTACAATTAAAAAATAAAAATAAAATAAATAAATAATTCTAAATATATTAATATGATAAATTTTTATGTGCGAAAATTGTTTTCTATGTAACATATCTAGATTTACATTGTTTTTTTTTTGTTTTTTTTTTTTTTTTAATGCATATTACAGGGTGTTTGTTTTTCCTTTTTTTTTTTTTTTTTTTTTTTCCATAAGTAACCACCAGTAATTGTGAATTGTGTGCTTTATTAGAGTTAAATTCTAAGAATCACTTAAGAAGTTAAAAAAATAAAATAATTAAAGGTAATTAAAGCAGCTCTTTAATATAAAGCTGGACGATCAGATTTAGATTATATATATATTTAATTAAATACGCAAAAAGTGCTGCATTTACATACCTAGTTAAAAAGGCATGGGTCTAACAGTTTGCTCTCGAAGTCTTTTTCGCACAGGTAAACCAGCAACTCAAAATAATTTTCCAGATATTTTTGCGATCGGCAGATAAAACTTTCTTAATTGTTGTGGTACTGGCGGAATAATTTTTCGTACAAGGAAATGCTTTCTAAAAAGGCGGGGCTTAAAAACGGAATTAGAATTGTGTAAGAGATCTATTTAACTCTGTTAAGATCTATTAACACTGCGACTGAAAAGTCGCAGTGTTCCCGCTGATGGAACACCTAATTTTAATTGTCAAGTGCAAAAACTCAACCCGGAAATTTTTTAGCAAAAATTTACATTTATAACATAACAGAAATGGCCCCTTTTTTAACGTGAAAATTTAAAATTTCTTCTGTTTTAATTGTGTTCGTAAATTCCGGTAATTTAAATGAAACGAATTACCTTGCGCCGGAAATGGTTAAAAGTGTACAAACTACAGGGTACGCAGAGTAATATAAGATTTGGCTGTCCTTATGGTCGCTAATTTAAAGTCGTTGTTAGCAAAATAAACTTTATTCCCCTTTTACGAAGACCACACTTCAGTAAGGCCATGCTGTTTTTCCTTTTAGCATCACGTGTAGCTTACCATTCAATCGGACACAGCTATCGGTAGTTGCAGATGTAGAACTGCATCGAGCACCAAGGTCTTGTCGGTAAGCACCTTTTAACTGAATTACTAATAACTTCACATATTTTAAATGGCTAATTGAAATCTCATTTACCTTATAAATATTATGATAAATCTCATAAACGATTTAAAGCATCTTTTTAAATATTGTAATAAAACAGGCTTTTTAATAATGTCATATACTTTTATTATGAATAATTACGCTCCAATACAATTTATTCAACACTCGGCTTTTACAAATTAGAGTGATTCAATAAGGGGAAAATATATATATATATATATATATATATATATATATATATATATATATATAGGGAAACGGCTACAGACCAGTATAACATTACAACATTTATTAAATAAAAAAAAGGGACATTACAGAAACACTAACATATACATATTTTACGAGCGGAGAAGACCGTCTGTCTCTCACATAACAGCTCGACGTCGACTCAATAACTAAACTAACTAGCGCGCGTTAGGTGCGCACGCATACAGTGAAAGGGATGATACACAGTGACGTACACACGTGATAGCTGCGTACACAGTGACATCACACAGTGGAGATGATAGCCGGGAAATATAATTTCCCATATCGGCCATCATGACCAAGCAGGCGGCCTCGCCTGAAGGTTATTAAACAACAACAAAAAAAAAAAAAAAAAAAAAAAAAAAATTATACAAAAACAAAAGAAATAAAAAAAAAATAAACAATATACAACACTACATAATAGAATTATAGATACAGTAATAATATAGCTGCATTAATAAAAAAAAAAAAAATGTATATATTACCAAATGGAAATAGTGCAAATATTACACTCAAAACCTGAATCATATCATCAAATACTAAAATAAAATAAGATAAGGTGTTAATATACATACAGACAAGTAGAAAAAAAATAGGTAGATAATTTTCACCAAAAATAAAATCAGGTATTGAAGAATGTTCATGGAAAAAAAAAATTGTTCATGAAAAAAAAATAGTTCGTCAAATGAGAGTTCTTCTTATTTTGACAAGTTCAAGTTCAACGCATGATTTTAAAAAAAAGTTTAATTGTGCACAGGAAAATGTCCAAGGAAGAGTTCTTAAAAAAAAAAAAAAATATAGAAAGTCTTGAAGAACTATGTCAATTAAGTTTAAAAAAAAAATAAAAAGTCCTAAAGAAATATGTCAAGTGAGTGTTTAAAAAGTGTCGGTCCAAGGTTTCAGGAATTCAGCGCATGTGCTGGTCTTGAATGGGCCTTCTACGAAGTCACACTTGACGACGTCATATGTGTCGTTTGGTTTTATTTTGGTTATCTTATATGGACCTAAAAATTTCTGTTTTAGTTTCAGACCAGGCCCGAACTGGGTGCGTTTAACTGCGACTAAATCGTTGATTTGGAATTTAGCAGCTGGTCGTCTTCGAAGGTTATACTGCCTGCGATTTTCTTCTTCCACTATTCGAATCTGCTTTTTCGCGTCGATACGCTGCTCCTCACGCTGCCTCTGGAATGTGTTTGTAGATTCGTCGTTGAGAAGCTCCAGGATCTTGATGTCATCTTTATTTTTCATCTTGGTACCGAATAGTAATTCAAATGGTGTCGTCTTTATGCTTCTTTGAAATGTCGAGTTGAGGATTTGTTGGAGAGCAGGCACATGGGAAAACCACTTTTCGGGATTTTCGGATGAAAGTTTGGACAACACTGCGATGATAGTAGAATTTTTATTTTCAACTTGACCATTCGATCTTGGTAAACCTGCTGTAATTGGTATGTGAGTAATATTTTGGTCGTGGCAATAGTCTTTAAATGCAGTGGAAGTGAATGCTGGACCTCGATCTGTTATGATTCTGGCGGGGTTACCGAAGATGGATCGTTGGCTTTCTAGTCGGCTGATAACTTCTGCGGCGTCTGTAGATTTAGTGGGGTAAGCCAGGTAAATTTGGAAAACGCATCTACAACAACCATAATATGTTTGTATTTTTTTGATGTAGTAGCTAGGGGACCAAGGTGATCAACATGGTATGTGTGCAGGGGTGCATCGTCTTTATCAATTGGGTGGAGGAAACCATCTTTTTTACCTCGTTTTCTGTTATAGAGTATGCACTTTACACAATTTTTAATGCAACTTTCGATTTTGTCTTTGAGGTGAGGTATATAAAAATCTTTGTTTATTAGCTCTTGGGTACGGAGTGCTGCAAAATGTCCACGCTCGTGTGCTTCTTTAATTATACTATGCTGTAAGTTTGTAGGGACGACGAGTAAATCGACACCGTTCACTGTTTTATACAGAAGGTTGTTTTTTATAATGTAATTATCATGGGGTGTGGACTGCAAAAGCGTTTTTAATGCTTGAACTTCTTCATCTGATTGTTGAGATTTCAAAAGTTTGACATGAAGGCTATCTTGGATGATGAAACACTGTGGAGCTCGACTTAGAGCGTCCACATGTGCCATGCGGGAACCTGTTCGATGCTCAATGTTGTAATGGAATTCTTGAAGGTACAGAGCCCATCGTGCAATGCGGGAATTTATTTCTTTTTTATTAAGTGCCTTGACGAACGCATCACAGTCTGTGATAATTTTGAAATTTGTTCCGAGCAGGTAGATTCTAAACTTTTTGAGGGCTTCTACCACAGCCAGGACTTCAAGTTCAAAACTAGTATATTTTCTTTCGTTATCCGATGTTTTCTTCGAAAAATAAAAGACTGGATGGAATTTATTATCATGCATGTTTTTCTGCAACAGGACTGCCCCCAAGCCATCTATAGACGCGTCTGTATGTACCTCAATAGGGGAATTTTGATTAAAAATATTGAGAGCTGGTTCTTGGGAAAGTAAATATTTTAATTTTTGAAATGTGGCTCTTTGTTCATTTTGAAATTGAAAAGGGGTGTCCTTACGCAGAAGATCACTTAAGGGTTTTGCAATGGTAGAAAAATGAGGAATAAATTTCCTAAAATATCCTGTAAGGCCAAGGAATCTACGTACGTCTTTAACATTTTTCAGATCTGGGTAATTTAAAACAGCTTTAGTTTTGGAGGGGGATGGCAAAAGTTTACCATTTTCTATTATGTGACCGAGGAAATCTATTTTGGTATGTAAAAATTGGCATTTGTTAAAATTTACGTCGAGTCCGTACTCGCTTGCTGTTTGAAGAACAGTTTTTAGACGTTCTACGGCCTCATGTTCGTTACTCGCGGGAATTACAAGATCATCCATATAAGGGAGTACTATGCTGGCAGCAATCAAGTCTCTAAAAACAGCGTTTATATATCTCATGAACACTGAAGGGCAGGAGCTAAGTCCGAAAGGCATGTAGCGGAATTGGAATTGACCGTTATGGGTTACAAAACTAGTGAAAGGGCGGCTCTGTTTGTTTACGGGTACATGAAAAAATCCATTACGTAGATCTATCGTACTAAAAATTTTGGCATGTTTAACTCTACCTAAAATATCATCAATTAGGGGGAGGGGGTAGTGATCTTTAACTAACTTACGATTGAGCTTCCTGTAATCGATGCAAACTCTGTGTTTACCATCTTTTTTTCGAACAACTACAACTTGGCTGGCATATGGGGAGGACACTGGTTCGATAACATCATCTTTAAGCCATTCAGAGACTTGTGCGTCTACAATGTCTCGTTCGGTAAAGGGTAGACGTCGGGGTGAGTGAAAAATAGGTGTATCGTCAGTTAAAGTGATGTTAAGCTCAATGTTCGCAGTTTTGATTTTATTAGGTTTATAGGTCGACAACAGTTTGTTAATGTCGTTACGAATATGTCGTGAAACATTAGGACCAATATCAAATTTGGGATTATCGTCAGTGATCGTCATGATAAAATTTGGATCTGCGGTACACTCATTTTGTTGTGAAAAACTAGAAAAAGTAACACCGGTGGGTGAAATGCTAATGTTCGCTTGTTGGATGACGTCACATCCAATTATAAGGTCATAAAATGTGGACACGTCGGGTACAACTGAAATAGTTGCTGAAAACTCTTGATCGTCTATAGTAATAAAAAAATTAAAAGTACCGATAACATGTATACGCGCAAAGCCAAAACCAGTTAAGGATTTATTAATTTTTGACAAAGGTGGGGAACCTATTTTTAACCATGCAGAATGTTTCAAAAGGGTTAACTGACTACCAGTATCAACCAAACCAGTTAATTCATTACCACTAATTTTAACTTGTTTACACATATGAGAAGCATGCGATTCATGTACAGTGTTAACTCTATCTCTGGAAGGAGGTCCGTCATTTGCAGCGGTTCGGCGGCAATCGGTAGACTTGTGTCCAAAAAGACCACATGCAAGGCACCTAGGGCCACGAGAACGGTTAGGACAAAATTTAGATAAGTGACCGATATCGTTACAATTGCAACAACGTAATTTATTTTGAGATGCCGGACCAATATTAAATTTGGATTCGCGAGTGAAAGCTGATTGTGTGTGACCAGTACTGCGTTTTCGACTGTCATATGTTTGTTTATAATTAAATGAATTTCGTTGATTTAAGTGTATTGTATTAACAGCAGTTTCATAAATACGCAATTTTTCTTTAAATTCTGAAAAAGATTTTGCTCCACAGAGAAGAATTTTTTCAGAGGGGTTGCCCTGTATACCTTGAATGGTGTACTGAATTACTGAAGAATCGTCAATAATAGCATTACCGCGGTTAGCAATTTCACGCATCGCTAAAAAATATTGCGTAGCAGTTTCACTAGGACGCATTTTTCTGTTTTCTAATTGTTTATGTATTTCGATGGATGGTATGGTATCCAAAAATTCAGAAATTAACGCGGCTTTAAATGACTCGTAAGTATTAAGATTTCGTTGCGAAAATAAAAATGTTTTACCAGAACCATTAATTAGACGTTTAGCAAAAATAAGTTTTTGTTGATCGGTAAGACTAGGAAATAAACAGAATTGTTCCTCAATGTCATTAAAGAAATTACAGGGATGGAACACGGGCGCAGAATTCATACCGGAATGTGTTTAAGAAATTTCTGTACCTATAATATCGTCGATTTAAAAGGTAGAAAATTTTCTTACATTGATAGTGGTATGAATTCTGCGCCCGTGTTCCATCCCTGAAATTACGAATAGAATATGAATCATTTCCAGAAAAAGTTCTACATGTGCTAGCTAGATCTCGAAGGAGGAACCAGAAATGATTACTCAAATCAGACATTGCGTCTGCAGCGTCATTCGGAGAAATATTTTGAACACCCGAAGGGAAAGTTTCGCTTTGGGTTTGAAAAACAGAAGTATTTGGAACGATCGAAGAATGGGTTTCAACAGAATGATTATTTACACTGAGATCGTCTTCGTCTGACAAAAAAATAGTATCTAATGTTTTCTGAAATTCAGATAAATTAGTAAGTGAATTAAAGATGTCTTTACATAAATTTTCCTTACTACCGACTGGTTCTAAGTGTAGCGAATTAGCGATTGATATAAAATAGGACAAAGAAAATGTTTTTTAAATTTGTTCTTGATGTTTATTAATGTCGAAATCGGCAGTAAAACCGCTAAAATTTCGCATACGTTTACGCGATTGATGATCAAATGTTGGGTATCCTAATAGCGTGTTAAGTAATTTTATGGTATTTGTTTTAGAATATTTCAAAGAATTTGCAACTAGCGAAAGGTCGCCTAATTTAAGGGCCATTTTTAGGATGCAATAAAAATAAAATAAGGATACCGAAATAAATAAAAAAAAAAAATTGTTCATTTTTTCTTTTTTAAGTAAATATTGGGGAAAAAAATGGATTAAAACCAGAACATATATATTTTAGGAATAATAAATAAATATTGGGGAACTGAATATTTCTTTATTCATGGAAAGCAATTAAATATGAGGGAAGAAAACTCTTTATTTATATAAAAATGAACAAACAAATAATTTTAAAGGGCGTAAAACGGCAATGAATGAATTTCAAATTTTAATTACAAATGAAAAAAAAAACTTTCTTTTCTTTATATACTATCATACAAAGAGGAGAAAAAAAAAAATGCATGCTCCTACCTGACATTAAGGGCAGTGCTTTATGCCGTGATGATTAAAACATTTTATTAAGCAGGAACAATTAGATGATGATGAATCCGTGTAGGATGCTCTTATTACATGTAAAACAAACTTTAATCGAAATGAATCACTTTAAGAACGTCGGGCATGAAGAAAATAGCACACTGGTAAATTTTAAATCATCAACAGGAACAAAACTTGAATCATATTAAATGAAGGATTAAGTAAGGAACGTCATGAAAATAATGATATTTCATACTGAAAAACGTAAATTTACGTCATAATAAAGAACAGCGTCCACTGGATGAAACGAAGAGCAGAAAGTATCCTTTTTAAAACGTCCGAATGTATTTCAATGAAATAAGTAAGATATCGTCTACAGAATTTTTATTTTATTTTATTTATTTCTTTTTTTTCACAGCTACTTGAAAACAAACAACATTTTGAAGAACAACATTTTCACGCTACTCTTTTTTGAAAACCAAAAGTAGCGGCTTTCGTGATGCTAGGGGTAGAACGGGATAGGTCGAGCCCCCAAAAATATAGGAAAACGGCTACAGACCAGTATAACATTACAACATTTATTAAATAATAAAAAATGACATTACAGAAACACTAACATATACATATTTTACGAGCGGAGAAGACCGTCTGTCTCTCACATAACAGCTCGACGTCGACTCAATAACTAAACTAACTAGCGCGCGTTAGGTGCGCACGCATACAGTGAAAGGGATGATACACAGTGACGTACACACGTGATAGCTGCGTACACAGTGACATCACACAGTGGAGATGATAGCCGGGAAATATAATTTCCCATATATATATATATATATATATATTAATGTAATAAATTTTTATGTGCGAAAAGTGTTTTCTGTACAATTTATCTAGATTTACATTGTTTTTTAAAATTACCAAGATTTTTATTTAAATTTATTTTTAATTTTTTTTTTTAATTTTTTTTTTCCACTAGTAACCACCAGTAATTGTGAATTGTCTGTTTTATTAGAGTTAAATTTTAAGAATCACTAAAAAAGTGTAAGAAAGTATCAATTTTATTATCTACTGGTTAAAAATACTCGCACCACAAACACTCTGATAGCATAACGTAAGTAAACCAACATAAAACTGGTCGATCAAATTCAGATTTTATTATTATTATTATTTATTTATTTATTTATTTTTAATTTATATATATATATATATATATGTGTGTGTGTGTGTGTGTGTATTAAAAAGGCAATAAGGGTTGAATTCCCAAATCTAATTAAAAGGCATAGGTCAAAAAAGAAATGTCTAAAACTGCAGTAACCCCGCCCCCAGGAGATTTTTATTAGATATTTATCCTTAAATATGACAAAAATCAATCCTTTTTTTTTTTTTTTTTTGAAAGACTCATGTGGGCAAGTCAAGTACGTCCCCTGTAAATGTTTAAATATCGTAATTCCTAACTAACAATGTAAATGAGTGCTGTTCGTCCCTCCCCTTCCGAAAGAAGAAGAAAAATAAAAATAAAAGCAGAAATGTCTAACACACCAAATACGAGATTTCTGTAAAAATGGCTAAAATGAGACGACTGTGAAATTTAATGTGTAGTGTAGTATACTCACTTCCCTTAATTACAGACTGAATGGTTAGTAGTTTCTTAATTAGTTTATTTTATTTATTTATTATTATTATTATTATTATTATTATTATTTTAATAATTATATCATACTTGCCAACCATCTCATTATGAACCGTACAATTCTTAGCACCCGCCTTTATTTTCACACCAATAATTTTTTAAAGTAACTTTTGTCTTATTTAACCGCAACAAAATTTGGAGAGAATTGTTTTTAAAATATATTGGTGTGAGAAAAGGGGCGTTTTTTCAGGGGGCGTTAACAATTGTACGGTTATTAATGAGATGGTTGGCAAGTATGTTATATAGTTTATTATTGGATTTGTGTTATTTTTATGAATTAATTTAATTATTAAATTTCTTCTAAATCTCGTGATCTGCTTTTCATGACCGTTATAGTAACAACAATTATTATTAATCTATAATAATAAAAGTATCTAATAATTTTTCTACAGAGATTTCAAGTCATTTCTATATAATGAAATTTAAACATGTTTAATTTATCTTTGTAACAATGCCGGACACTTGCATTTCATAAAGAAGGCTTATTTTCACATTTACTTTTTCAGAAACTCCACCCCCAACTACTTAATTCATATGAAGTAACCTGTCGCAGTAATAAATTTTATGCAGAAAATATATACTAGACAGTAGGCCTAGTATATATTACACTGGTAGTTAATTTGCTATTTCTACAATTTACGTGATATAAAATACGCAACAGGAATTATGTATTTATAGATTTGATTCAAATCTTAAACACTCCATTTGTGCAATATATATAAATTTATCCTTTCGCGACCGTATGCTTTTCTCTTTTTGACAGTTAGAGCCGCCTCTGCACGTTATTTTGTGAAGTTGCAATGTTTCAGGACAAAATTTTCTGTATTCACATTTATATTACAAATATATATACATTATAATTATACTCTTTCTAATCAAAGTTTTTGTATCCATAGTATATTGATTGTACAAATAAGGGTTTGGGGAATTTCATTAAGAATTTATTTCTTAAGAAATAAAGAACATACAATTGCGAAAGAAACGCCCACTGGAAGAGTTACAGATTTTCAAAAGACGTGAATCTACGTCAGCAGTCGCGAAAGTGTTAAAAGAAATAAAATGAATACATATTTTAAACTGTCTGAGTTTCTAAATCTGAAATGTTTTTATTTATCTATTTACTTATTTTTTTATTTAATCATTTATTTTATTTTATTTTTCTTTATTTATGTTGTAAAATGCACTAATTAAATACTTTTAAAATTACAAGAAACATATTCATAGTAAAAATAATAATAATTATTATTATTATTATTATTATAATTTTTTAGTGTTGTTATATAAAAAATTATATATGTAAATTATATTTTATAAGTTCATAATAGTTCATATTAGTTCAGTAAAGAAAAAAATAAGAAAAAAATAAATTATCAGTTAAAACTTGAATAAAATTCAAGTCGTACACATTTTAAGTTTTATTTATGCATGAATGATTAATTATTGTGTATTATGTTTTGTATGTATTTTTATGGTTGTTTATTTATAATCTTAAAAAACTGCTACAGTTTCCAAGACACCTTAAATTAAAATACCAGAAAAGAAATTACTGTACTGCCACCAATAAAATATCTACGATTTTAGCACCTAATTTTAAACATGTGAGCTGTAACTGTCCATAAGCAAAACAATTTGAGGCTTTTACATACGTCGCCTGTGGTGTCTGGCCGCACGGGACAATCTCACGGAATTGGAAATGTATTGCACTTAGATAAATGCCCTGCGGGATGGAACTCTTAGCGCTATCAATGTAACAAAAACGATAGTTAATAGACGATATTATAGGTAGAGAAATATGTTAAACAAATACAGTCGTCCCGACTTAATCGGGTAACGGATAATCGAATACCCCGCTTATAATAAATTTATAGAACCAATTTTTTTTTCCCCATTAAAGTAGTGTTAAATTCACTCGTTTAAAGAAAAATTTTTTGCAACGCCACGCCGCTTAATCGCATGAACGCTCAAAGTTTGTTATATAAAATTCCTGTATTTCTGGACAGATTTTTCCTCTCATTCTCAAAAAAGAAGAAAAAAAAAAACGTTCTTCTTTTAAAAACTTTTCATAACTAAGGCATGCCCTATAATCACGAGACGGTATTTCTGCCGAGGTGATAAAAAACTTGTTTTGCAAAAGCCAAGTTTATAAAATCAGTCTCTGATGATGAAATTAGAAATTAAAATAAAAATTATCTCCAGGAATTAAAAATAAAAAATTTTGAAAGTTTTTAGATGACTGAATTAGCACTTTATGAACTCATAAATGTAGATAAAGATGGAGACACAGAAAGAGATGAAGAGTTTAATCTTCTAATAAAGTCTTTAAATGAAAGCGATAAAGAGCAAGCAGATCCTCCTCCAATGATAAATGAAGTTGCAAAATCCTTTAATATTATTCATCGCTATTTTGAGTCTCACAGAACCGATTAAAATAGACTTATGTGCTTTAAAAGAAGAAATCGAAAAATTTTTAGTTTAGTCTATGCCAAAGTATTCATATTGATAACTTTCTTTGTTCTTGTTGTTAAAAATATAATTATAAGTGCACTTCATTTTGTATTTATTCCAGTATTAATTGCATTGATAAATTACTATAATATTTTAACTTAGTAAAAGTTTGTCAGATATTTGAATAAGAAAGAGGTATCGATCATTTACCTTTTCATGTAAGCATAAATTCATCATAGTTGTACATGTAATTGCGTTTCTAGTCTTTCCCGCCTAATCGAATTAATATAGTTGGAACTAGGGTGACCAGACGTCCTCATTTTCTGAGGACAGTCCTCATTTTTCAATTGTTGTAGTCAGTTGCTTTCAAAAGTTCTCATATCCTCATTTGTCCTCACTTTTGGACGTTTGCTCTCATTTGTCCTCACTTTTCAGCAATTTTCTTCTTTACTTAATATTTCAACATTAGAGATACTGCTGACCTGTTTAGTTTATAATACTGATTCTACAACTCGACACAACGTATAAAAGTCACGATTCCTTGATTCATTCCCATGAAGATATGTTCATTCCATTCATTTTTAAATCATCTCCAATACTATTACACAACATATACGAGTATTTTTCTATTGGGAGATTTTAGTCTTTGTAACATTATACATTAAAACTTGGTCTATAGAACAATAACAATTGTATTAAAACAGTTTATAAAAGTATAAACAGAAACGGATATAAAATAGTTTAGTACTTTCGTATCAACCGCATATCAGAAATTAATACTTTCGTATCAACCGCATATCAGAAATTAATACTTTCGTATCAGCCGCATATAAGAAATTAATACTTTAATATTAACAGTATGCCATTATATTTAGACGAAGAGAAGTATGATGTGTAAAAGTTTATAATAATGTTTATTGTAAATTTAATATTTCTTATATAAATATTTTTTTTATAATGTTTATTGTATAAGCTCACAAGTAGTATAAATTTATCATAGTGACGATTAATGGCTGCAAATGGGGTTAATATAAACTAATTTTGTGTTATATTTTATAAAACTTTATGTCCTCAGAAATGTCCTCATTTTTAAAGAAAATTGTGCTAATTTTTCTGATAGAAATGAGGACATTGCATAATTTTTCCTTATTTTGCATTAAAAAAAATCTGGTCACCCTACAGTATACAGTATACTGACCAAACCTCTCCATTTTCTGGGGACAAATGGGGACGCCCTTTTTTTGAAGGCATTTTTCTAAGTTTTAAAAAATTGTAGAAACTAGATTATTAATCAATAACACTTTATTTTTAGTCCTTATTTTTTAGGAATGAGAAAATACATCCATAATTTGATAATTGTAGTTAATTTTAATGCTTCTCTATTATTAAGGTACTTTGATTTGGTCAGCCTACCCTATAGTAGGGTGACCAGTGTCCTTAATTTCTAAGGACAGTCCTTAATTTTCAAGTGTTGTCCTCAGTTGCTTTCAAAAGTTCTCATATCCTCATTTGTTCTCATTTTTAGACGCTTGTTCTCATTTGTTCTTATTTTTCAGTAATTTCCTTCTTTACAAAATTTGAACATTAGAGATGCTGCTGACCGTATTAGTTTTCAATACTTATAGTACAACCCAACACAGTATTAAAAAAAAAATTCACGATTTCTTGATTCATTCTATTCATTTTTAAATCATCTCCAATAATACCTAGGCAATACACAGAATACATTTTTCTATTGGTAGATTTTAGTCTTTGCAATGAAAATTTTTTTTTTAGAAAGGTTGAAAACTGACTAAGTCAGGAGCGGAACACAGATTACCTTGTTGACATCTCATGATTTTTTGTTCTCTCGAAGTTCAACATAATAGCTGAGTTCGTAGAACATTAATGCTTTTAAATTTATTAATCTAAAAAGGAACTGAAATAAGTTTTAAGATTGGTTTAGAAGACAAACTCCCAACAAGAAGGCCAATAGCATTGGTACCATTTGGCGTTCCTTTTTTTTTTGAACTATCGCTCCTTGATCACATTTTGTACATTAAGATTAAGGCTCTTTAGACAGGAACCTACGCCATAAATAACTTCAGTGAATTTTTCAGGATGAAATAATAACACGGCAACTTCACCAAATATATATACTTTGAGGATAAGTTTTGTGAAGGTCCCCTCATGACCTTCTGAGGGGTCATGAAGGGGTCCATGATAGGTCCTGACGTCGGGGGCGAACCGCCCCCTCCGCCCCATCCTTGGTACGATACTGCCTATGCCTAGCCTACCAAGTTTTGACATTGTTCAGATTTTTTTTCCTTTTAAAATATTATTTATTGAATCATTTCCATATGAAATAGTAATGATTTCGTTTACACTAAAAACTTGGTCGATACAACACTATTGTATTAAAACAGTTCATAAAAGTATTAATAGAAGTACATATAAAATAGTTTGGTACTTTCATATCAACCGCATATCAGAAATTAATACTTTTGTATTAACAGCATGACCATTATATTATGCGAAGAGAAATATAATGCGTACACGTTTATGACAATGTTTATCGTAAATTTAATAATGCTTATAATTTTTATTGTATAAGTTCATAAGTAGTATAAATTTATCATAGTGACGATTAATGGCTTCAATTAGGGGTTAATTTAAGCTAATTTTGTGCTACATTTTATGAAATTTTGTGTCCTCAGAAATGTTCTCATTTTAGAAGAAAACTGTCTTCATTTTCGTCATGGAAATGAGGACATCGCATAATTTGTCCTCATTTTGCACAAAAAAAATTCTTGTCACCCTAGTTGGAACGGCAGATATTCGTTTAAGCGGGGCCGACTGTACCTGTATGAGTTCTGCGCCCGTGTTTCATCCCTATTCCCGGAAAAAAAGAAAAAAAATATTTTTTTTTAACCATTTCTTAAAAATACATATAACGTAAAAAAAAAAAAAAAAAAAAAATGTTGTTTTGGGATAAAATTTTCCAAAACAACATCATCGGATTATCAAACAGCGTTTTTGATAATCCGACAATCACGTTTTTAGAGATTGGTCTGTGTGTTAATCTACTATTAGCATAATTTTAAAAACATATATTAGACGGAAGCCAAATTCGATATTCTAATTCTGTGTCATATGACATGTGGAAAATTTACGCGACACTTTCAATTGAAAGCGAGCAAATATTTCATATACATGGACAGCCAGAAGAACTCAAATACATTGTGTTTGTGGGAGAAATTTTTTGTCAGTATATTTTAATATATTTTAACTGCGCAAAGCAAAATAAAATAAACATATATTTCGTATAAGTCTATAAATAGGTTTCACGAAGAATATGGCATGAAATGTTCTCACTATATATTAATTTACGAGGCGCCATAAAAAAGAATTCCGATTTTTTAGGGTCTATAAATGGAATTCTTTGAAGTGTGTTTCGAATGCTTGTGTACAGTTCTATTGATGTGATGTATTTAAGTGTGCTTCAATTTATGCAATTTACATAAAAAATACAGAGCATCCAAAACTATATGATTTATTCTTGAAATAAAATTAGATTACGTTTTTGTGGTTAAGGATGACCAACTACACCTGGGTCTTAAACCTGGATGGAAAGCTCTCCGTCAGCGACTTCTCTTAGAAGTCCGAGTTCGGTCTTGCGCAAATTTCGCAAGAAAACCCGAAAAACTCCAAAAAGCTAAACCAACGTGGGCAACCTGGACAGATATTTAGGAAACTATACTTTGTCCAGGAAAATTGCTGAGAAATGATAACTATTTTTTCTTATATTGTATATGATAAATAAAATTTTGGTAGTTTAGATGAGTTTTTGTTATAATTATGCGTTTTGGAGTTAACTGAATACGGATATTATGTTTTACATTACAAAAAAAAAAAAAAAAAAAAAAAAAAAAAAAAGCTTATTTCATATTGCGGTGTATTACATTCTTATGATCATCTCAGTTACGTCAAAATATACGCCAAAACAGACATGGATGCGCGCACAGTCACGACATAGCTGACACCGCGCCTTCCTTTGTCTGGTTTGTTTCTCCCCATGCGACTTACGTTTGAGGCACCGCACCGCAATACCAAGTTAAGCCTGTTTGTAACACGTTCATTGCTGTAATATCGAACGTAAGTTATAAGATGAGTCGTACGACCGAGACACCGCAATTGCAGTTTTAATTAACTGAGACAGGCTGTTATGTATTTTTTGCAATAATGTAAAATATGCATCGTAAAAGTTATTATCCAAAAAAAAAAAAAAAAAGGCTGCACTGTTTTTTACAAGTACGTAAAGTTTACGATTAATGCTTTCCCTTTATGCTTCTAGCCTTACTTTAGTAGGAAACATATCGCACTCCGTCAAAAAAAAAAAAAAAAAAAAAAAAATTAACACAAGTCAAGAAATAAGAACTTTGTGGTTATGTCATTGAAAATAGGAATGAAGTGCCCCAACGTGCAAGAAAAGCGTCACATTTCTATTTTGCAGTTCATTACCCCTGAAGAGTTTTGTGTGGTAATGTAAGCTAATTATGGTTTTATATTATCATTTTTTAAGTTGATTCATCTTAAATACTGCATTTTTGAGTTGTGTAACTTCTCTTGTCGATCTTTGATGTGTACCATTCCTAAATTTCAACTTCATGTTTTACTAATATTGCATGTTAATATCTGTCATCAGTTTGTGTATAGTGAGTTTATCAATATCACATAAGCTTAACAGTTTAAAACATCTTACATTACAAATACAAAATCTTATTTGGGGAAAATTTTTGAAAAGTGGGCCATTTTGTGGAAAAATCAACTGTGTTTTGAGGAAAATTTGAAATTTCTTTCTCGCAACACTGGGTTCACAAATGAATATTTAAGATAAATAAACTGATTTTTATTTTGTTTATTATTACTATTTTAAAATATATGCAATTATATATGGAGTTTGTTGAGCAATAACAATGTTATAAAATGAATTTAAAGTAATGCGTGTATATAACTTTAATGAAGATATATATAACAGTCGCAGCATTTTGTTTTTTCATTTTCTTTTTCGACCACTGAGCTACAGTGTCAGAAATGTCTTAGTCAATTCCATACGTTATAAACGAAATTAACTCATTTTATTTGTTCATAAAGCACTTTTTTTTTTTTTCTATAAAACAGTTTGATAACATTTTTAATGCACGTTAGTCATAATATAAATATATATATATATTACCACTTTTTAAACAAGAAACAACATTTTGCAGATCTATTTTGAGATTTTTTAATTCAAAATAAAATTTGCTATTGAAAATCTGCTTAATTTACAAAAACTTTTAATTAATTTGTTTAAAAAACTTTTTCATATTTTGCCACTTGTTGCACATTTTCTAAAGTACACGATTGATTGAGCAACGTATTCACATAATTGTAGACTCGTACAAGCAAAAAAATATTTAAACTAATTGTAATTATATATTTCCTGTAAGTATTTCCGTAAACATGGTTGATATGAACAATCCTTGAATTTTCTTGATTTTCGGCAACACTAATAAAATGTTGCCAATTTTCAGTATTAAAAAAAGGCTTTACAACTTAAAAAGCAATAAATTCAGATATCACATTCTCCGCTATTTTTTAGGGCAAATTCTAGGATGAAATTCTTCCAATTTGTGACTACCACTAACTTTATCAATAATTTTTTGTAGTACTTTTTAAGGAATATGTCTTGTTTAAACAGGATAGAGATTATTCTAAAAAAGTATTGGCACTAATAAAAGCGGGAATTTCTTATCTCCAGAAGTGCACTAAAAAAAGTCGGAGAATGCGACCTTTTATAAATTATATAAAAGCACTGGTGGAAGTGTCCTTCAAAGAGGCTTATCCGTACGTATTCCGTAAATAATTGACTTTTATGGATATGTTACTCGCACATTTAATGCAATTCTAATAACGGAATAAAAACAATACACCCCGAGAAAGAAGCCACGAAAAAGTAAACATATGTTGAATAAAATGTAAAACATCTGTCTAAGGTAAACGGCTAAATAATGCATAGCTGCAAATATTTTAATTTATTGCGGAGTATTTTTAGCCCCGCCTTTATTTCGCGTCACTTTACATATGGAAAAATTTTCTTTAATACATAACTTCAATAAAATATGAAAAAATTACTTTTAAAAAATAAGTGGTACGAAATGAAGGCGGGGCTCAAATTACTCCGGAATAAATTAAAATATTGGCAGCTAAGAATAATGGTGTGACGAATAAGAAATTTGAAAAATTTTGTCCAATTTTCGACATTTCTGTGAAAATTTAACTAATTCTAATTTATTTTATTTTATTTTATTTTATGTACATTTAGGTATTTCTTTAGCTTTCTTTATTTTTAATTTTGAAATTCGGTGAGGTACAGGAAACTCCCGACTATCCGCGGTCTCTGAGAAAGACGAGATCAACAGAAAGCATTTTCTCAGCAAGAACTAAAAACAAAAGACTTCTTCAGTTTTTTTTTTTTTTTTTTTTTTTTAAGAAAAAATGTAAATATAAAGAACATTACAGTACGGTACTAGACAGGGCAATAGTTTACTTTATTCTGAAACCTTGTTAGCATCCGCCTATTTTTTTTCCGCGCAAACTTTGTAAAGGGTATTTTTCTTATTACTAAATAGTTATTACATATTGGAGATAAATTTCTCTACAAATAAACTGGATTAAAAGAAAGGCGGGTATTCATAGTGTTCCAGAATAAATTAATATGATGTCTGTGATACTGTTTAATTTAAGTCAAAATAAATTTACAAGGTGTGACTTAAGCTACATTATGTAGAGCAAATCGTAAATGCACTTACATGTTTATTCTTTTCACATCCTTTAGTATATAAAATGCAAAATATTTTTAGTATAATGTAAATATTTTTACTGTTTTTAATATGTTTTATATACAATTCAATTGCACTAGCACCTTTCAACTACATTATCTTTGTTTAGTTAGTTACTCATTTTTTTTTTATCTCACTAAACCTTCATTTCATGCCGTTTTGTGGCTTATCCCTTGATTGCGTTTCCAACAACTTGTGACACACAATTCCGCGGATAATCGGGAGTGTACTTTACTCATAAACGGTTTAAAGCAAAAATTTAAATATGATAACGAAATAGGTTTTTTAATATTATCAGTTATTTTTAATATGAATAATTACGCCCACATAAAATTCTTTCAACTTTCGTCTTTTACAAATAAGAGTGATACAATTAAAAAAAAATAATAATATAAATAAAGAAAGAAAGAATTCTAAATATATTAATATGATAAATTTTTATGAGCGAAAATTGTTTCCTATGTAACGTATCTAGATTTACATTGATTTTTTGATAGTTTTTTTTTTTTTTTTTTTTTTTTTTTGTTGTTGTTGTTGTTGTTGTTGTTTTTTTTTATACCATTAGTAACCACGAGTAATAATTGTAAATTGTCTGCTTCATTAGAGTTAAATTCTAAGAATCACTTAAAAAGTAAAAAAAAAAAAAAAATGTTGCTACTATTTACAATAAATAAAAATACAGGTGGCACTCGGGGACTGCCGCGGTAAAGCTATTGCATAGCATTTTTTATCAACTTATGCAATTATAATTTTTTTTTTACCCTTCCGCTCTCTCCCCCCCCCTTTCCCACCCCTCCCAATAATTTTAAAAATTCAAAAATATCCGCAATCGATTTGTAGGTATCGAAAACCTCGATGTACCAAATTTGAATGATCTAACTCTATTTTTTTTGCCCCTCTGTCCCCCCCCCCTCCCCGGCCCTTCTAATAACTTTACACTTTCAAAAATATCCCCATTCGATTTGCAGGCCTCTAAAACCTATCTGTACCAATTTTGAACGGCCTAACTGTATTTCTATTTGTTTTTGCCCATAGACCCCCCCCCCCTTCCCGCCCCACCTAATAATTTTACAAATTCGAAAATATCCGCAATCGATTTGTAAGTATCGAAAACCTTTATATACCAATTTTGAACGATCTAACTCTATTTTTATTTTCTTGCCCCCCTCTCCCCTTCCCCCTTCTTCCCCCTCCTAATAAATTTACACTTTCGAAAATATCCCCATTCGACTTGCAGGCCTCTTAAACCTATCTCTACCAATTTTGAACGGCCTAACTGTATTTCTATTTGTTTTTACCCCATAGCCCCCCTTACCGCCACCCCCCCTACCCGCCCTTCTTATAATTTTATAAATTCAAAATCATCCGCAATCGATTTGTAAGTATCGAAAACCTCCATGTACCAATTTTGAGCGATCTGACACTATTTTTATTTTTTTGCCCTCCTAACTTTACACAATCGAAAATATCCCCATTCGACTTGCAGGCCTCTTAAACCTATCTCTACCAATTTTGAACGGCCTAACTGTATTTCTATTTGTTTTTGTCCCATAGCCTCCCTTACCGCCCTACCCCCTACCCGCCCCTCCTAATAATTTTACAAATTCAAAATCATCCGCAATCGATTTGTAAGTATCGAAAACCTCCATGTACCAATTTTGAACGATCTGACACTATTTTTATTTTTTTGCCCCCTCCCCTCCGCCCCTTCTCGCCCCTCCTAATAACTTTATACAATCGAAAATATCCCCATTCGACTTGCAGGCCTCTTAAACCTATCTGTACCAATTTTGAACGGCCTAACTGTATTTCTATTTGTTTTTACCCCATAGCCCCCCTTACCGCCCTACCCCCTACCCGCCCCTCCTAATAATTTTACAAATTCAAAATCATCCGCAATCGATTTGTAATTATCGAAAACCTACATGTACCAATTTTGAACGATCTGACACTATTTTTATTTTCTTGCCCCCCCCCCTCTCCCCTTCCTCCCTCTCCCCCTCCTAATAACTTTACACAATCGAAAATATCCCCATTCGACTTGCAGGCCTCTTAAACCTATCTGTACCAATTTTGAACGGCCTAACTGTATTTCTATTTTTTTTACCCCATAGCCCCCCTTACCACCGCACCCCCTACCCGCCCCTCCTAATAATTTTACAAATTCAAAATCATCCGCAATCGATTTGTAAGTATCGAAAACCTATAAGTACGAATTTTGAACTATCTGACACTATTTTTATTTTTTTGCCCCCTACCCTCCCCCCCCTTCTCGCCCCTCCTAATAACTTTACACAATCGAAAATATCCCCATTCGACTTGCAGGCCATTTAAACCTATCTGTACCAATTTTGAACGGCCTAACTGTATTTCTATTTGTTTTTGCCCCATAGCCCCCCCATACCGCCCCACCCCCTACCCGCCCCAAAGAGATAGAATCAGTTATGAGCAGTTAGCAGCTAGTCTACACACATACGTCTAGTCACACGCACACAAACACCGTGCCGAAGTCTGCCGAACTGTGTTAGGTTAATTTTCGTTACGGAATTTCTTGATTCGGTCGCCGCGCTCAAAGCCCGCGATAAAAGCTATGCAATAGCTTAAAAAAGTTAAAAATCTTTGCTTAGAAATATTCGGAACATAAGCACTCCTGATACCATTAGGCAAGTAAAGCAGCTCTTTAATATAAAGCTAGACGATCACATTTAGATTATATATATATATATATATATGTATAATTAAATACGCAAAAAGTGCTGAATTCACATGTCTAGTTAAAAAGGCATTACCCGTTTGCTCTCGAAGTCTTTTTCGCACAGGAAAACCAGCACCTCAAAATAATTTTCCAAATATTTTTGCGATCGGCAGATAAAACTTTCCTAATTTTTCTGGTACTGGCGGAATAATTTTTCTTACAAGGAAATGCTTTCTAAAAGGGCGTGGCTTAAAAACGGAATTAGAATTGTGTAAGAGATCTATTTAAAAGTGTACAATGTACAGGGTACACAGAGTAATATAAGATGTGGCTGTCCTTATGTTATGCTGGCCGTGTAATAAAAGGCATGGCTAGCATAAGACAACTTTATAATCCTTTTACGAAGGCCACACCTTTATAAGGCCGCGTATTAAAAGTCGTGGCTTTCAAAATAAACTTTATACCCCTTTTACTAAGACCACACTTTCGTAAAGCCACGCTGTTTTTCCTTTTAGCATCACGTGTGGCTTACCATTTAATCGGACACAGCTATCGGTTGTTGCAGATGTAGAACCACATCGAACACCAAGGTCTTGTCGATAAGCACCTTTTAACTGAATTACTAATAACTTCACATATTTTAAATGGCTAATTGAAATCTCATTTACCTTATAAATCTTATGATATATCTTATAAACGATTTAAAGCATCAATTTAAATATTGTAATAAAACAGGCTTTTTAATAATGTCATATACTTTTATTATGAACTAGCAGGCTTTGCCCGCTTCGCTGGTCACTAAATTTAAAGGAAACTCTTTTCTATATAGCTTTATAAAAATAAAATAAAATACTAAAATTGCTCAAAAGCTCGCTTCGGATCCCTGCTGCCTTCGGTAGCGATTTGGTCATCCGCTAAAACTCGGGCGCTTGTCCCTATTACCTGAGACAATGGTTTACCAATAGGCTTGCATTAAGTCCTTATTAGATAACAGTTTCGAAATAGATAGTATCGAAAAAAAAATGAAGTATCCCCTTTATAGTTGAATCCCAGTTACATATGAACAACACTATACGTGGTGCACATAATATTTGCTTTTACGTTATTTCCTATGTTTATTTTGTTTATCCCCGATCAACCATAAAAATGATAACAATTTCACGCTAAATATTATAATATGCTATGACCGGCTACGTCTGTTGCATGAGACAATTAATTTTTTGTGGTTATTAGTATTCATGGTGTGTAAGCATGATCATAGTACCGTCTTAATATAGCTCTCTTTGGCGACTTTTGAATTTTTGTCACCATTTTAGATTTTATCCCTTGTAAAAATAAGACTTAATACCTTGTAACAATATGCTATGAGCGCTATTTCTGACATATTTTAGACAACTAAACTTTTAATGGTTATATATATTTCCCATTAAGCATATTTTTATTTTCATTTATTTATTTAAATATTGATGAAATTTGAACTTCAATTTGGTCTAGTGTTGTACAGGCTGTATACTACACGTTTGTGTTTGTGAAAGAAAATTTATAAAATACATACATTAGTTAATTTTAAAAAATCTGATTGTCCGATCGATAAGCTGTTTAATTCGTTGGATTCACAAAAATTGCATCTTTCATTTGGTATCTTATTTGTAACGATACGACTGATATTTCTAATTTTTTTAATTTACTTTCCTCATTTTAAATACATGTAATTTTTATTGTTCACGGTTTTTTTTTTTTTTTTTTTTTCCGTCGAAAAAATAATGATAATTTTTTTTGGCAACAATTAAATTAAGGAATAAAATTAAATATTTTAAATAAATGTAATTTTTATTGTTCACGTTTTTTTTTCTTTTTTTTCTGTCCAAAAAAGAATGATTTTTTTTGGCAACAATTAAATTAAGGATTAAAATTAAATGGCCAATTTATCAGTTATTAGAAGGTTTTTATTTTAACATTTTAATTAATTAAAAGAAAACTAAAACAAAATTCGAAAATCCGGCTTCGAGGTGCATCAGGGGAGGTCATTACGAATCAACATGCAAATTTTTGTAGCTCAGCCATCAGCCGTTAGGAACACACCTAAACTTTATTGAATAGCAATAAAGTTCAAATTGACTCTAGAAAACGTTTGTATGGGAAATAGAAAAGGGCTGTTTTTAGGGTTTTCCCGGAAATTATTCGATTTTTTCTCGCCTTTTAAACCTTCCCTAGACCTCCACGAACATTTCAAGACTAAGATAAGATAAATTCGTTCAGCCGTTCTCGAGTTTTAGTGAGACTAACGAACAGCAATTCATTTTTATATATATAGATAATTGTGCTTCAACACAATTAATTTAACACTCGCCTTTTACAAATTAGAGTGGCTTCAGACTGCTGCGGAAAACTGCGCAGTCTTGAATATTTCAGATAAATAAGCTGATTTTTACTTTATTTATTATTACTATTTTAAAATATGTGTATTTCTATATGAAATTTGTTGAGCAATAACTATGTTAGAAAAGGAATTTAAAGTAATGAGTGTATATAATATTAATGAAAAATATATGTAACAGTCACAGTGTTTTGTTCTTTTAATTTTCTTTTTCGACCACTGAGCTGTAGTGTCAGAAATGTCTCAGTCAATTCCATGCGTTACAAAGAAAATTAACTTACTTTTATTCGCTCATAAAGCACTATTTTTTATACATATGACACATGGAAAATTTACGCGACACTTTCAATTGAAAGCGAGCAGATATTTCATGTACGTAGTCAGCCAGAATAACTCAAATACATTATACTTCTAGGAGAAAATTTTGTCAGTAAATTTTAATACATTTTAACTGCGCCAAGCAAAATAAAATAAACGTATATTTCTTATAAGCATACAAAGAGGTTTCACGCAGAATATGGGTCTGGAACGATTTCCCGACACTCGGTTTCCCGACAACTCAGTTTCCCGACAGGTACGTTTTCCCGACAACTCACTTTCCCGACAGGTACGTTTTCCCGACAACTCACTTTCCCGACAACTCACTTTCCCGACAGGTACGTTTTCCCGACAACTCACTTTCCCCTATCATATGAAATAGCACAATTGAAAGTAAAATATCTGACAATCTCTCCAAGCCGGTAGATGGCAAATAGCCCTGTACGATCCTAGGTCGTGATCATTACCATAGGCGTATGTTGTTTTACTTGGTTTTGTCCGAATATCGTGTAAATACGGGCTAGGACTCCTTAGAAAGGACCCCCTCCTATGAAACGCATTAGACTCAGAAGGAAAAAAAATCCCTTAAAAAGAAATATCAGAATTAGAGAAATCAGATATATCATCAAACGTTTATTATTTTAAAATATATGCTTTTTTATTTCCATTACCCAACTACCGTAAGTAATGGAAGTATTGTATTCGGTCCAAAAATTCGATGTCGAGATTTCACTTGATTTACGTGTTTTAAGGTCTTCTGAGTCCAAAAAAGTGGTTTTTGGCAATTGGTCAGTGAGTGTGTGTGTAAGTGTGTATGTATGTGAGGAATCTTTTGGCTATCATATCTCCGAAACTAATAAAGCTAGAGTCGAAACCCGGATCTTTGACTTACAAGGTCAATGCTCTTCCAATTGAGCTATCCAGGCCGATAATCGGTCAGCATTACTCACTCAGACAACCTTTAGGCAGAACATCTGGTCTATCAAGTAGATAGCTCGACAGAATAAGCCGCAGGTAATGGAAACACCATTAAACAATGGGATGACTAAATACATTTTTATTAATATCACACAATCAACAGATTGGGAAGAAAACCATATATATTGAAAATTTATTTTTCCAACTGAGTGAAAATAATGCCAGGACCGGGAGTCGAACCCCGGATCTTTGACTTACGGATCTTTGACAGATAGACCAGAGTTTCTGACTAAAGGTTGTCTGAGTGAGTAATGCCGACCGATTGTCGGCCTGGATAGCTCAATTGGAAAAGCATTGACCTTGTAAGTCAAAGATATGGGGTTCGACTCCCGGTCCAGGCATTATTTTCACTCAGTTGGAAAAATCAATTTTCAATATATATGATTTTCTTCCCAATCTGTTGATTGTATGATATTAATAAAAATGTAATAAAGCTAGAACTACAAAACTTCAGAATATAAACAGGTCTGGCGTACAGATGAATTTTCTAAATTTTGGTGAAAATTGAAAAACTGGAAGTGGGACATCGGAGACCGTAAATGGGACCGTAAATCCTTGTCTTAAAAACGCCTCTAACGATTTTCTTCAAATTTGCTATATAAACACTCTAATAGATGTCCTTTCGAATGATATAGTTGGTTAGTTCAGGAAAATTGATAGGCGTCGTGTATAAACAGCTCAATTTCAGGTCTTGCAAGTGCATTCCTTTAAAAACGGCTGTACGGATTTTTTTCAAACTCCCCATATTAACTCACTTTTAAATATCCTTTTGTATGTAATTAATGTTTTCAGGTCAATAATTGAGTTTTTGTAAAAGTTAGTATCTCAAAAACGGCTGTAACGATTTTCTTGAAAATTGTTATATAAATCCATTTCTTTCTTATGTATTACGTGGTTATTAGAAGAAAATTAGCGGTCATCCTGCTTAGGTAGTAGATCATTTTTAAATTTCGGAAATTCGTGTTTCAAAAAATAACTGTACCATTTTTTTCTCTCAGTTTTACTTTCCGAACACTATAGTGAGGAAAGTATTGTAATCATGTCAAAAATCCGAATTTGAGATTTTGATGTTTCTATACGTTCCGAGGTGCCCCGAGTCCGTTTTCACTATTTTTACGATGATGTAATGTGTGTGTGTGTGAGAGAGAGTGAATACGCTAGCGTCTAAACCCTTTGTTCGAATAAGCGGAAAGTTGATACGTATATTGTAAGTCACCATAGTATGAACCCTATTGATTTTGGAGAATCTAGCACTTATAGTTTTTTTACAGGGACACCAGGAAAAATTCTTTATCTTTATGGTCTATGGGACCAAATTTTTAAAAGTGCGATAGCGTCTAAACGCTTTATTAATCTGAGCAAAAAATTTGTACACATGTTATAGGTCACAGTTGCACGAACTGTATAGATTTTGGTGAATTTAGCACTTACAGTTTTTTTTTTACAGGGGCACAAAAAAAAATATTCTTTACATTATGGCCTATGGGGCCAAATTTTTAAAAGTGTGATAGCGTCTAAACGCCTTATTAATCTGAGCAAAAAATTTATACACATATTATTGGTCACAGTTGCACCAACTGTGTAGATATTGGTGAATTTAGCACTTACAGTTTTTTTACAGAGACACAAAGAAAAATTCTTTATATTATGGCCTATGGGACCAAATTCAGAGCTGCCAACCTAATCTTGAAATTGTTAGTACCGCCCCTTTTTCTACACCACTTAGTTTTTAGAGTATTATTCTTCTTAATTTATCGTAGATACATTTGAAGAGAATTACTCTTTTATTTGAAGAAAAATTAAGTGGTGTAGAAAAAGGGGCGTTACTAACAATTTCCCGGATTAGGTTGGCAGCTCTGTATATATATAAAAAAAAATATATGATAAATCATTTTGCAAGCGAAAAAATTGCGTTTGAATTCTTACTTCAGCCAGAGATGTACGTGATTATATTTTCAGAGGAATCGCCCTAGGTCCAGTTCACGTGACTTCGGAAGATCTGAACAAAGGATGAAGGTATCAGATTACGCCGTCGTGTTGAAGATATTCGCTCTTATGGTCAGTTTTTTTTTTTTTTTTTTTTTTAATATATATCTATCTATATATATATATATATATTTAAGCACTTTTGCGATCGCGGACGTAGATTCACGTCATTTGAAAATCTGTAACTCCACCAGTAGGTGTTTCTTTAGCAATTTGTATGTTATTTATTTCTAAAGAATATATCCAATATTCATATTTTTACTATAATTATACTCTAGATACAAATACTTTGATTAGATGAAGTGTAATTATAATGTATATCCATTTATAACATAAAACTGAATACAAAATCTTTTATCTGAAATATTATAACTTGCGATAATAACACCCACAGGCGGACCTTGCTGTCAAAAAGAAAAAAGCATGCTATCGCGAAAGAGTTAGTAGGCAGTAAGGGGTGAATTCCCATATCTAGTTAAAAAACATGGCTCTAAAAAGAAATAGCTAACATGCAGTAACGCCGCCCCACAAGCTTTTCAGTAGATCTTTATCCTTAAATATCATAAAATTCAATCCTTTTTTTGAAAGATCCATGTAGACAAATCAAGTGCGTCACCTGTAAATGTATAATTATCATAATTCATAACTAACAATATATATGATTGCTCCTCGTCTCTCCCACCTCCAAAAAAAAAAAAAAAAAAAAAAAAAGGCAGAAATGTCTAACATACCAAAGAAGCCATTGTACGTGATTTCTGTGAAACTGGCTAGAATTAGGTGACTGTGTAATTTAACATGTATTATGCCCCCCCCCCCTTAATTATAGACTGAATGGTTAGTAATATCTTAATTTTTATTATTATTATATTTTTATTTATGTATACTTTTATCCCTATGTGGTTTATTATTGCATTTTTGTTATTTTTATGAATTAATTGTTAAATTTATTCTGAAACTCGTAATCTACTTTTTATGACCGTCCTAGTAACAACAATTATTTTTAATTTCTGATGAATTCTTCTACAGAGATTCCAAGTCGTTTCTATATAATCAAATTTAAACATATTCAATTTATCTTTATAGCAATGCTGGACACTTGAATTTCATAAAGAATGCTTATTATATTTTCACATTTTTCTTTTTCAGAAACTCCGCCCAAACTATTTTATTCGTCCTCATGAAGTAACCTGTCGCAATAATAAATTTTATGAAAATGAATCTAGACAGTAGTTCTAGTACATAGGTGGGGAACCTGCGGTTTAGGGGCCGCATGCGGCTCTCGTTAGTTTCTTGTGCAGCTTCCCAAAGCAATAAAAAAGTAATAGCAATTCTTTGATATTAAAAGCAAAATTCATAAGGAAGAAAGAGAGTAAAAATAAAAAATTATACAGACACGACATTATTTCATTATTTAAAACATGAAAATCTGACATTGGATGATTTTAATTTAGTGCCAGAGGCCTACTGCTAAACTTGTTAATATCGACAAATTCGTCTTTAGTTAATTCGTGACGATCTAAATTCCATGATAAAGTTTTCAATAAATCAAACCAATGTGTTTCAGCTGCAGATATTATAACAAATAACGTTGGAAGTCCAAACTGTCTTATAGCCGCAAAACAACGTTTTTTCTCTTTTTCCCAATGAGGTGGAGGTGTGCCTTGGGGGGGACTCATGTCAAAGGTGTGCCTTGGGGGGGGGACTCATGTCAAAGTTGTACCTTGGGGGGGGACTCATGTCAAAGTTGGGCCTTGGGGGGACTCATGTCAAAGTTGTACCTTGGGGGGGACTCATGTCAAAGTTCTACCTTGGGGGGACTCATGTCACAGTTGTACCTTGGGGGGGGACTCATGTCAAAGTTGTACCTTGGGGGGACTCATGTCAAAGTTGTACCTTGGGGGGACTCATGTCAAAGTTGGGCCTGGGGGGGACTCATGTCAAAGTTGTGCCTTGGGGGGACTTCATTCAATAAATCCCCATTCAATAAACTGACTGAAATAGGCCCTTAGCACTATTAAGAGTGTATTATAAAAATTCAACAACGCTGTACCGACTGAAATAGGGGTACCTTGGGGGGGACTCATGTCAAAGTTGGGCCTGGGGGGGGGGGACTCATGTCAAAGTTATGCCTTGGGGGACTTCACTCAATAAATCCCCATTCAATAAACCGACTGAAATAGGCCCTTAGCGCTATTAAGAGTGTATTATAAAAATTCGACAACGCTGTACCGACTGAAATAGGGGTACCTAGGGGGGGGGACTCATGTCAAAGTTGGGCCTGGGGGGGGGGACTCATGTCAAAGTTGTGCCTTGGGGGGACTTCATTCAATAAATCCCCATTCAATAAACCGACTGAAATCTTAGCACTATTAAGAGTGTATTATAAAAATTCGACAACGCTGTACCGACTGAAATAGGGGTACCTTGGGGGGGACTCATGTCAAAGTTGGGCCTGGGGGGGACTCGTGTCAAAGTTGTGCCTTGGGGGTCTTCATTCAATAAATCCCCATTCAATAAACCGACTGAAATAGGCCCTTAGCACTAATTAAGAGTGTATTATAAAAATTCGACAACTGTACCGACTGAAATAAGCCTCTAGCACTAATAATAATAATTAAGTAAAAACAATAGACAGAGAAACTCTAATGCAAAATAAATATAAATTCCTCACTATCTCTCCCATTAAAAATTTGATTAAATAAAATCAGACCTAACGAATGTGCAAAAATGTGTTTGTAATGGAAACAGGCAGTACCTACTTTTTACCCCTCTGCTTAGCTTAGTAAACTTAATAAATTTATTTAAAACTATTTCCATTAACAATTTTCCGCTTAATATTATTATTTCTCTATTGAGATTCTTTATCATGCAATAAATTTATCTAAAAATTAATTATTATTATTATTATTATTTTGAAATGGTATGTAAATATCTGGTTGTTTAGTAAAAAATAATGATAAATATTAAAGTTATAACAAGTTATTACAACCCTTATAAGAATGCATGCACATTTGACATTGTAACTTTTTATGTTAAGTAGTTATAAATAATAAATAATTGACTTTTTTTATTTTTTTATTTCTATGCAATGAAAAAAAAATTATAAAAATAAAGTAAATATAACAATTTCACAAAAATCACATGTATGGGTATATCATCTTCTGCGGCCTCCTTTATCACCACCTAATATAAATGTGACCTCCAACGGTAAAACGGTTCCCCACCTCTGTTCTAGTATATATTACACTGGTAATTAATTTTCTATTTCTACAATTTACGTGGTATTAATACGCAACTGGAATTATATATATTTATAGATATGATTCAAATATTAAACAAACAGTCCGTTTATTTAATATATACAAGTTAACACTTTCGCGCTCGTATGCTTTTGTCTTTTGGACAGTAAGGCCCCCCCTGTGCACGTTATTCTGTCAGGTTACAACGTTTCAGGACAAAATTTTTTGTATTCACATTTATATTATAAATGGATATACATTATAATTATGCTCTTTCTAATCAAAATTTTTGTATCCATAGTATAATGATTGTACAAATAAGGGTTTTGGCAATTTTATTAAGAATTTATTTCTTAAAAAATAAATAACATGTAAATTACGAAAGAAACGCCCACTGGAAGAGTTACAGATTTTCAAAAGGCGTGAATCTACGTCAGCAGTCGCGAAAGTGTTAACAGAAATAAAATGATTACATATTTTAAACTGTCTGAGTTTCTCAAGCTGAAATGTTTTTAATTATCTATTTAATTATTTTTTTATTTAATCATTTATTTTATTTTATTTGTATTTATTTATGTTGTAAAATACACTAATTAAATACTTTTAAAATTACAAGAAACATATTCATAGTAATAATAATAATATTAATTATTATTATTATTATTATTATTTAGTGTTGTTAAATAAAAAATTATATATGTAGACTATATTTCATATGTGTTCAACAATGAAAAAATAAGAAAAAAATAAATTATCAGTTAAAACTAGAATAAAATTAAAGTCGTACACATTTCAATTTTTATTTATGCATGAAAAATTAATGTAAATGATTAGTTATTGTATATTAAGTATTGTAAGTATTTTTATGATTGTTTATTTATAATCTTAAAGTTAAAAAACTGCTACAGTTTGAAAGACACCTTCATTTAAAATACCAGACAAGAAATTACTGTACTTACACCAATAAAATACCGTCGATTTTCAGCTCCTAATTTTAAACCTGTCCTGTTACTGGTACCGAGATATATTATCTACTGTGATGTGTTTATTAATGTCGCCTGTGCTCTACGGCCGCAAGCGACACTCTCACTCAGTCAGTGTTGCCAGATGAAGGGATTTCTCCTTACAGTAGGGATTTTAGCTCTGTTTTTGGCATAGTACCTTATATAGATCACTCCAAAGCTTTACAGATTAAGCTCGTTCACATAATGTTAACAAATGTCTCAAAATAAACTCGACGTCAGCGCTTCTCCTCGTGCAGTGGCTGCGGTACCCAAATAAAAGCTGTGAAAAATCCGCCCCTATTGTGCTTTCTTTAAAAATGTTATCTCTTATGGTCTTAATATAAACAAGAATTAATTCTAGCCCTAAATGAACATTTTAGATGTGATTATTTACTTGAAGTTATTAGCGTACATTTGACTTTAAATACAAAATATGTTAGATGTTAGCTAATAAACAATCACATTATTATTAGTTAACATCTAACATATTTTGTATTTAAAGTCAAATGTACGCTAATAACTTCAAGTAAATAATCACATCTATAGTGTTCACTTAGAGCTAGAATTAATTAGTGTAAAATATAATTTTTTAAATCGATCTTCTAATGTTGTAAATTGTATTGTAAATACGAAAAAAATCATGTATTAGTAATTTAAGAAGAAATGTTAGCGTGTGCATATTTCAAAATTAAAATTTTGGTAAAAAAAATTTACATTTTAGAAAAGAAATCGCTTATAAAAGATGACTTTATCATTATCTCTTTTACTAAAAAAAGTAATATGTCATGTTCCATAAAATCAATCAGACGCAGACGAAACCATTCGCAAAAATTTTATCTTCTAAACAAAATATATTTGTAATCGCTTTAGAATCAAATCTATAACTAAAATAACATTTAGGAATGATAAAATAACATTTAGGAATAAACAAATATAATCAAAACTAACTTCTTCTAACCTCATAACAAATAAAACAACCGAATTCAAAATTCCATAGATCCGTAATGAATGAAAATTCAAGAGATTAAGATTTCAATAATTTTATAAATTGTAAGAAGTATTAAAAAAATAATTTTTAAGAATTGATTTAAAATATATTACTTATCTTAAAATATGGGAAAACATGCGAAATATGAATATTCTAAAAATACATGAATTTTTTCGTTTAGATGTGCATTCGTTCAAACACAGTTCCATTTAAATTTTAAGTATGGAGCATCACGCGAGTAAACAAATTCTATTCGAGCATGCGCAGTTTCAGCCTGAGTAGTTCAGTCACCTCCAACACGAGATGGCTTTGTCATCGATCCTATGACGTAACCATGACACAACCATGACATAGTACGCTACCCATTGCTCCATTGTAATGAAAACGCTTACTCTGTAAAGCTTTGGATCACACATTAAGATTATCTTAATCTGTGTATGGATAGAACACGCATCCCCTCTCATTATCTGTCTGCGACATGAAGTAGCTTCCCAAGCGAAATTATCTCGCGATGCAGACCTGGAGAGAGAGCCAAAGTAGTTTTGAGTTTTTTAATTTCTGTATTGTACACACACTTTTTATTTAAGCCTTCAGATTTACGCATCGTTTGAAAGCTAAAATGTCATAGATTAATTATAAAAAAATTTCTTTTGTGAGAAACCATTCTGAAGGGGAGAATTTTTTGTTTGAATTCTTACAAAAATAAGTGCTTTCTTATGGAAGAATCGCCCTCAACTCTATGTCATGTGACATACTGAGCTGACCGCAAAGGATGAAGGTTTCAGATTACACCCTCATGTTGAAGACATTCACTATAACTGGAAGTCCTATTGGTGGCGTAGTCTTTATATATAAGGTCTATGGTTTTTGGCGTAGGGGGGGGGATTTTTTTTTTTTCTGTTTTGTAGGGATTTTTCTTTTATCTAATAAAAATTATAAAATTCTTTTAAAAAACGCAGAAAGTTCTAAACTTACTTGTAAAAAAGTTGCTTACAATACCTTCTTTCTGATACATTATTTTATTACAGATTGATGCGAAGTGAAACATCTCCTAACTCAGAGTTGCTAACATCTATAATTTATTCCAGTCTATTATTAGTACCGCCCTCTACTTTTCATACTTCTACTACTTTTTTATAAGGGTTGTTTTCTTCCTATTTAATCTTAGTTACATACTGGGGAAAATTATTCAAGAAAATTAGTAAGGGAGAAAAAAGGGCATTACTATGATTGCGCTGGCATAAATTATAATAGTTGGAAAATTTGCATATTTTTAATATCCTCTCCTTTATTATCATGATTATTATTATTCCGAATTGGTTAATTTATTATATAATTTAAAAAATATATATGACTTTTATTTAATATTTTGATATAATTAACATCAAAGTTTTAATATAAATTGGACAATAAGGCATTACATGTTAAAATTAAATTTCCTTAAAATGCCAATTGTCAAGTTATTTGTAATTTTTATACACCCACTCCTCAAATAAAATATCTTGTGCAGTACAAAATCTTAATCGAAAATATATTATACTGATCTAAAAGTGTATTTTATTTGTTTTACGTCAGAATGCGTTGTCTTTCGTTTTCCTTTCTGTAAATTAGTCTTTTTATTTCTCTTTGATGTGCTCGTCTCTAGCTCACACCACCCATTTCGTGTAGCCACACCCCCTAAGGCGTCGGAGTAAGGTACCTATCAAGTCGATATTTGCTGGTTTAACATTGATTATTTATTACTAAATTGAATTTATTAGGTAAGTTTGATGCGAAAACATGTCAAAGTAGATTAGTTTTTTGATTTAATAATTTAATAGAATAAAGAGCTGACAGTTTTAAATTTGAATATAGATTTGTATACATGTATTAGGTATTTGTTTTTATTTGTCCATTTGTTTCAACAATCAATTTATGAGTATATTAATACGAATGGATCATTTCTTTTTCTTTTAATGCTAGAAAATATTAAAATAATAATAATAATATGATTTTATATAATTTCCATTAATAGTTTTTGAATCGTAGGGTATTTTGTAGGGTAAAAATATTTTAACGTAGAGAATGTAGGGATTTTTTCTCCATTAAGTAGGGATAATTTAAATTTTCATCTGGCAACACTGATCTCACTAGATTGGAGATATTTTTCGCGATTTTGGGAGAAAATATTGTTCGTAGGGAAATTCCCGCAGGGATGGAACAAGAGCGTGGAACTCATAGTGCTATTAATGTAACAAAATTTTCTACTTCTTAAATCAACAATATTATATGTACAGAAATTTCTTAAACAAATACCGGTATGAGTTCTGCGCCCGTGTTTCATCCCTGTTCCCTGGAAAAAACGAGATTTTTTTTTATTAATAATTTTTTATTAAATATACATATAACTAAAAAAAAATGTTGTTTTGGGATAAAATTTTCGAAAACAACATCATCGGATTATCAAACAGCGTTTTTGATAATCCGACAATCACGTTTTTAGAGATTGGTCTGTGTGTTAATCGACTATCAGCATAATTTAAAAAACATATACATACTTGCCAACATCCTAATTAATATTCCGTAGTCTTGTTAGTCCCGCTTTTTTTCTCACACCAATAAATTTTTAGAGTAATATTCATCAAATGCAATTACGATTGAATAAGAGGAAAAATACTCTAAAAAGATACCGGTGTGAAAAAGAAGGCGGAGTTAACAATACTACGGAATATTAATGAGTATGTTGGCAAGTATGCATATATTAGACGGAAATCCAAATCCGATATTCTAATTCTGTGTCATATGACATATGGCCATCTACTTCTGTTCATTGGAAATAAAAATTTAAAATCTGTTCCTTCATTTTGAATAATATTACATTATTATTTATATTACATTGTTATTATTTACTTTAGTTCAGTGTTATCAACTTGCACTTTCGGGGCTAAATCCAGCACTTTTCCGACTCGTCTATCCCTGTGAAAGTAATTCTAGAGCCTAGTGCCGAATTTAGCACAAAACACAGCGGCTATCCGATTTAAATATACTATATATTTCTATAACTTGCGACGTGAATCCCAAACGATGACTTTCAATTGAAAGCGAGCAAATAATTCATATACATGGACAGCCAGAAGAACTCAAATACATTATATTTGTGGGAGAAATTTTTTGTCAGTATATTTAAATTTATTTTAACTGCGCTAATAAAATAAACATATATTTCGTATAAGCATATAAATAAGTTTCACGAAGAATATGGCATGAAATGTTCTCACTATATACTAATTTACGAGGCGCCATACAAAAGAATTCCGACTTATTAGGGTCTATAACTGGAATTCTTCGAAGTGTGTTTCAAATGCTTGTGTACAGTTTTATTAATGTGATGTATTTAAGTATGCTTCAATGTATGCAATTTACATAAATAATATTATAGTTTTAAAAAATTAAAGAACACGCTTTTACTGAAATGTGAACTAAAAAGCACAAAATATCTATCTTAGTATTAAAATGCAAGGTAAGAGAAAATCGTGTGAGTGACACACCATATTATATACATACACTTAAATCTTTAATTAAAACAAAAACCATTTTTAAAAAATCTTCCCTTCTGGGCTCGAACGCTAGACCTTTAAGTTCGTAGTGCGGAGCTTTTCCTCGCAGCCACAGAGTTTACGTAGGGAAAGTCTTTTTTAACACGATTTCATTAGCTTCACCTGTATGTATGTATGTTTGTATGTATGTTTGCATGTTTGTAACCGCTATGAGAGCAAAAAAAAAAAAATCTATATTGTAAAAAAAAGATTTTCCCTACGTGAACATCGTGGCGTTGAGGTACAGCTCCGCGCTACAAACCTAAAGGTCTAGCGTTCAATCCCAGTCAGGGAGATTTTTTAAAAATGGTTTTTGTTTAATTCTAAGTTATTTTAATTAAAGAGTTAAATGTATGTAAATATTATGGTGTGTCACTCACGCGATTTTCTCTTACCCTGCATTTTAATACTAAGATAGATATTTTGTGTTTTTAGTTCACATTTCTATAAAAGCGTGTTCTTTATTTTTTTAAAACTATAATATTATTTACAATATAGATTTTTTGTTTGCTCCCAGAGCTGTTACAAACATACATACATACATACATACATACAGGTGAAGCTAATAAAAGCGTTTTAAAAATACAGAGCATCCAAAACTGAATGATTTATTCTTGAAATAAAATTAGATTATATTTTTTTGCTTAAGGACGACCAACTACACCTGGGTCTTGAACCTGGATGGAAAGCTCTCCGTCAGAGACCTCTCTTAGAAGTCCGAGTTCGGTCTTGCGCAAATTTCGCAGGAAAACCCCAAAAACTCCAGAAGGCTAAACCAACGCGGGCAACCTGGAAAGATATTTAGGTAACTATACTTTGTCCAGGAAAATTGCTGAGAAATGATAACTATTTTTTCTTATATATATGAAAAATAAAATTTTGGTAGTTTAGATGAGTTTTGTTATAATTATGCATTTTGAAGTTAACTGAATATGGATATTATGTTTTACATCGAAAAAAAAAAAAAAAAAAAAAAAGCTCATTTCATATTGCGGTGTCTTCTTTCATATGATCATTTCAGTTACGTCAAAATATACGCCAAAACAGACGTGGAGGCGCGCACAGTCACAACATAGCTAACACCGCACCTTCCTTTGTCTGGTTTGTTTCTCTCCACGCGACTTACGTTTCAGGCACCGCACCACAATAAGTTGAGCTTGTTGATAATACGTCCATTGCTCAAAGATAGAACGTAAGTTATAAGATGAGTCGTACGACCAAGACACCGCAATCCCAGTTTTAATGAACTGAGATGTATTTTTTGCAATTACGTAAAAGATGTATCATAAAAGTTACTATCCATTTAAAAAAAAAAAAAAAAAAAGCTGCACTGTTTTTTACAAGTACGTAAAGTTTAAGATTAATGCTTTTGCTTTATGGTTCTAGCCTTACTTTAGTAGGAAACATATAGCACTCCGTCAAAAAAAAAAAAAAAATATATATTAACACAAGTCAAGAAATAACAACTGTGTGGTTATGTCATTGAAAATGTGTAGGAAGTGCCCCAACGAGCAAGAAAAGCCTCACATTTCTATTTTGCAGTTCATTACCCCTGAAGAGTTTTGTGTGTTAATGTAAGCTAATTCAGGTTTCATATTATCATTTTTTAAGTTGATTCATCTTAAATATTGCATTTTTGAGTTGTGTAACTTCTCTTGTCGATCTGTGATGTGTACCATTCCTAAATTTCAACTTCATGTTTTACTAATATTGCATGTTAATATCTGTCATCAGTTTGTGTATAGTGAGTTTATCAATATCACATAAGCTTAACAGTTTAAAACATCTTACATTATAAATACAAAATCTTATTTGGGAAAAAATTTTAAAAAGTGTGCCATTTTGGGGGAAAATTTAAAATTTCTATCTCGCAACACTGGGTTCACAAATGAACAAAAGACGGACGTTTTTGTTCTTTTTGAAAACAATTACGAGCTGTTCGTCCACAGGTTGCAACTGTTGTTAAAGAAAAGGCCATCATTTTAGAAATAGATCGCTCGTTAGACCCATTTTTCTCTCTTCCGTGTCGGCTTCAGACAGCAGCGAAAAAATGCGCAGTCTTGAATGTTTGAGATAAATAAGCTGATTTTTATTTTATTTATTATTACTATTTTGAAATATATGTAATTATATATGGAGATTGTTGAGCAATAACAATGTTAGAAAAGGAATTTATAGTAATTCGTGCATATAATATTAATAAAGATATATAACAGTCACAGTATTTTGTTCTTTTCATTTTCTTTTTCGACCATTGAGCTGTATAGCGTCAGAAATATCTTAGTCAATTCCATTCGTTATAAACGAAATTAACTCATTTTTACTTGCTCATAAAGCACATTATTTATTTATTTATTTTTTTAATATATATATATATATATAAAAAACAGTTTGATAACATTTTTAATGCTTGTTAATTTTCTTGATTTTCAGCAACAGTAATAAAATGTTGCCAATTTTCAATATTAAAAAAAGGCTTTACAACTTAAAAAGCAATAAATTCAGGGATCGCATCCTACGCTATTTTTAGGACAATTTCTAGGATGAAATTTTTTCAATTTGTGACTACCACTAACTTTATCAAGAAATTTTGTACTATTTTTTAAGGAATATGTCTTGTTTAAACAGGATAGAGATTATTCTGAAAAAGTATTGGCAGTAATAAAAGCTGGAATTTCTTATCTCTAGAAGTGCACTAAAAAAAGGCGGAGAATGCGACCTTTTATAAATTACATAAATGCGCTGGTGGAAGTGTCCTTGAAAAAGGCTTGTCCGTACGTATTCCGTAAATAATTGACATTTATTGTCAGGTCACTCACACATGTAATACAAATGCAAAGCTGCCAACCTAATCCGGCAAATTGTTAGTACCGCCCCTTTTTGTACACCACAAAATTTTTAGAGTAATTCTCTTCAAATATATTTTCGATGAATTAAGAAAACAAATACTCTAAAATTTGAGCGGTGTTGGAAAAGGGGCGGTACTAACAATTTGCCGAATTAGGTTGGCAGCTCTGCAAATGCAATAACGGAATAGAAACAATACACCTCGAGAAAGAAGCCACGAAAAAGTAAACATTTGTTGAATAAAATGTAAAGCATCTGTCTAAGGTAAACGGCTAAGTAATGGTGTGAAGAATAAGAAATTTGAAATATTTTAGATGAAATTTTTCCAATTTGTGACTACCACTAACTTTATCAATAAATTTTTGTAGTATTTTTTAAGGAATATGTCTTGTTTAAACAGGATAGAGATTATTCTAAAAAAGTATTGGCACTAATAAAAGCGGGAATTTCTTATCTCCAGAAGTGCACTAAAAAAAGTCGGAGAATGCGACCTTTTATAAATTATATAAAAGCACTGGTGGAAGTGTCCTTGAAAAAGGCTTGTCCGTACGTATTCCGTAAATAATTAACTTTTATGGATATGTTACTCACACATTTAATGCAATTCCAATAACAGAATAAAAACAATATACCCCGAGAAAGAAGCCACGAAAAAGTAAACATATGTTGAATAAAATGTAAAACATCTGTCTAAGGTAAACAGCTAAATAATGCATAGTTGCAAATATTTTAATTTATTGTGGAGTATTTTTAGCCCCGCCTTTATTTCGCGTCACTTTATTTATGGAAAAATTTTCTTCAATACATAACTTCAATAAAATATGAAAAAATTACTTTTAAAAAATAAGTGGTACGAAATGAAGGCGGGGCTCAAATTATTCCGGAATAAATTAAAATATTGGCAGCTAAGAATAATGGTGTGACGAATAAGAAATTTGAAAAATTTTGCCCAATTTTCGACATTTCTGTGAAAATTTAACTAATTCTAATTTTTTTTATATTATTTTATTTTATGTGCATTTAGGTATTTCTTTAGCTTTCTTTATTTTTATTTTTAAAATTCGGTGAGGTACAGGAAACTCCCGATTATCAGCAGTCTCTGAAAAAGAGGAAATCAAAAGAAAGCATTCTCTCAGCAAGAACTGAAAACAAATGACTTTTTTTTTTTTCTTTTTTTTTAAAGAAAAAATGAAATATAAAGATTATTTACAGTACGGTACTAGACAGGGCAATAGTTTAGTGTATTCTGGAGCCTTGTTAGCATCCGCCTATTTCTTTTTATTTTTATTTATTTTTATTTATTTTTATTTTTCGCAAACATTTTGTATAGGGTATTTTTCTTATTACTAAATAGTGATTACATATTAGAGATAAATTTCTCTACGAATAAACTGGTGTAAAAAAGGGCGGGCATTCTCAGTGTTCCAGAATAAATTAATATGTTGCACAGTCTGTGGTACTGTTTAAATTAGGGCAAAATAAATTTACAAGGTGCGACTTAAGCTACATAATGTAGAGCAAATCGTAAATGCACTTATATGTTTATAGTTTTCACATCCTTTAGTATATAAAATGCAAAATGTTTTTAGTATAATGTGGATATTTTTACAGTTTTTAATATTTTATATACAATTATATTGCACCTAGCACCTTCAAGTAGATTATCTTTGTTTAGTTAGTTAGTTATTAATTTTTTTTATCTCACTAACCCTCCATTTCATGCCGTTTCGTGGTTTATCCCTTGTTTGTGTTTTCAACGACACGTGACACACAATTCCGCGAATAATCGGGAGTGTACTTTACTCATAAACGGTTTAAAGCATCAATTTAAATATGATAACGAAATAGGTTTTTTAATAATATCAGTTATTTTTAATATGAATAATTACGCTCACATAAACTTTAATCAACTTTCGCCTTTTACAAATAAGAGTGATACAAATAAAAAATAAAAATAAAAGAAAGAAAGAAAGAAAGAATTCTAAATATATTAATATGATAATTTTTTATGTGCGAAAATTGTTTTCTATGTAACATATCTACATTTACCGTAATTTTCTGCTTATAATCCGCAGGTCAGGTAAGTCAGCTCTGCACCAGAAATTTTAATTTGCAAACGAGGTTCTATTTGTAGGAGCTGTTTCTTCCAAAAAAAAAAATATATGTATATATATATGTATATATATATATATACAGATTTTGTGGTAAACAAAATTTCTGGTGGAGGAATGGCATATTTTATCTGCGGATTATACGCAGGAAATTACGGTACATTGTTTTTTTTAAATGCATATAACAGGGTGATAGTTTTTTTTTTTTTTTTTTTTTTTTTTTTTTTGCCATTACTAACCACCAGTAATTGTGAATTGTCTGCTTCATTAGGGTTAAATTCTAAGAGTCACTTAAAAAGTAAAAAATAAAATAAAAATCTCCGCTTAGAAATATCCGGGCACTCCTGATACCATTAGGTAAGAAAAGCAGCTGTTTAATATAAAGCCGGACGATCACATTTAGATTTTATATATGTATATAACAGACTTGCCAACATACTAATTATTATTCCGCAAAATTGTTAGTCCTCGCCCTTTTTTTCACACCAGTAAATTTTTAAAATAATATTCCTCAAATGCAATTACGATTCAATAAGACGAAAAATATTCTAAAATGATATTGGTGTGAAAAAGAAGGCGGGGCATACAATTTTACGGAATACTAATTAGTATGTTGGCAAGTATGGTATGTATATAATTAAATACGCAAAAAGTGCTGAATTCACATGCCTAGTGAAAAAAGCATAGGTCTACCCGTTTGCTCTCAAAGTCTTTTTCGCACATGTAAACCAACAACTCAAAATAATTTTCCAAATATTTTTGCGATCGGCAGATAAAACTTTCCTAATTTTTCTAGTACTGGCGGAATAAGTTTTCGTACAAGGAAATGCTTTCTAAAAGGGCGTGGCTTAAAAACGTAATTAGAATTGTGTAAGAGATCTATTTAAAAGTGTAAAATGTACAGGGTACGCAGAGTAATATAAGATGTGGCTGTCCTTATGTTATGCTGGCCGAGTAATAAAAAACATCGCTAGCATTAGACAACTTTATAATCCTTTTACGAAGGCCACACCTTCATAAGACCGCGTATTAAAAGTCGTGGCTAGCAAAATAAACTTTATACCCCTTTTACGAAGACCACACTTTCGTAAGTCCACGCTGTTTTTCCTTTTAGCATCACGTATGGCTTACCATTTAATCGGACACAGCTATCGGTAGTTGCAGATGTAGAACCGCATCGAGCACCAAGGTCTTGTCGATAAGCACCTTTTAACTGAATTACTAATAACGACACATATTTTAAATGGCTAATTGAAATCTCATTTACCTTATAAATCTTATAAACGATTTAAAGCATCAATTTAAATATTGTTATAAAACAGGCTTTTTAATAATGTCATATACTTTTATTATGAATAATTACGCTTCAATACAATTTATCCAACACTCGGCTTTTTCAAATTAGAGTGATTCAATTAGAAAAAGAAACTTTTGAATATATTAATATGATAAATTTTTATGTGCGAAAAGAGTTTTCTGTGTAATTTATCGAGATTTACATTTTTTTAAAATTACATATATTTTAATTTTTAATTTTTTTTTTTTTTTTTTTTTTTTTTTGCACTAGTAACCACCAGTAATTGTGAATTGTCTGCTTTATTACAGTTAAATTCTACGAACCACTAAAAAAGTGTAAGAAAGTATCAATTTTATTATCTACTGGTTAAAAATATTCGGAACACAAACACCCTGATATCAGAACGAAGTAAATCATGTCTTTAAACAGAAACTGGTCGTTCAAATTTAGATATTATTATTATTTATTTATTTATTTATTTTTAATTTATATATGTATGTATTATAAAAACGCAATAAGGGCTGAATTCCCAAATCTAGTTAAAAGGCATAGGTCAAAAAAGAAATGACTAAACATGCAGTAACCCCGCCCCTGAAGATTTTCAGTTGATCTCTTATCCTTAAACATGACAAAAATCAATCCCTTTTCTGAAAGACTCATGTAGGTAAGTCAAGTACGTCTCCTGTAAATGTAAAATTATCAAAATTCCTAACTAACAATGTAAATGGTTGCCGTTCCTCCCTCCCCCTCCGAAAGAAGAAGAAAAAAAGAAGAGAAATGTCTAACATACCAAATACGCCATTATATGAGATTTCTGTAAAAATGGCTAAAATGAGGGGACTGTGAAATTTAACGTGTAGTATACTCACTCCCTTTAATTACAGACTGAATGGTTAGTAATTTCTTAATTAGTTTATTTTATTTATTTTATTTTATTTTATTTGCTTTTTATCCTTATGTAGTTTATTATTGGATTTGTGTTATTTTTATGAAATAATATACTAGTTATTAAATTTCTTCTGAATCTCGTAATCTGCGTTTCATGACCGCTATAGTAACAACAATTATTATTAACATGTAATAATTTCTTCTACAGAGATTCCAAGTCACTTCTATATAATAAAATTTAAACATATTTAATTTATCTTTGTAACAATGCTGGACACTTGCATTTCATAAAGAAGGCTTATTATATTTTCACATTTTCTGTTTCAGAAACTACACCCCCAACTACTTCATTCATATGAAGTAACCTGTCGCAATAATAAAATTTATGCAGATAATATATAACTTGACAGTAGGTCTAGTATATATTACACTGGTAGTTAATTTGCTATTTCTATAATTTACGTGATGTAAAATACGCAACTGGAATTATGTATTTATAGATTTGATTCAAAACTTAATCACTCCATTTATGCAATATATATAAATTAATCCTTTCGCGACCGTATACTTTTGTTGTTTTGTCAGTTAAACCCGCCTCTGCATGTTATACTGTCAAGTTGCAACGTTTCACGACAAAATTTTGTGTATTCACATTTATATTACAAATATATTATAATTATACACTTTCTAATCAAAGTTTTTGTTTCCATAGTTTATTGCGTGTACAAGTAAGAATTCTGAGAATTTTGTAAAGAATTTATTTCTTAAGAAATAAACAACATACAAGTTACGAAAGAAACGCCCACTGGTGGAGTTACAGATTTTCAAAAGACGTGAATCTACGTTAGCGGTCCCAAAAGTATTAACAGAAATATAGTGATTACATATTTTAAATTGCCTGAGTTTCTCAAGCAGAAATGTTTTTATTTATCTATTTATTTATTTATTTTACTTAATTAGTAAAATATTTATATTTATTTAATCTTTATGTTGAAAAATGAACTTATTAAATACTTTTAAAATTACAAGAAACACATTCATAGAATAATAATAATTATTATTATTATTCTTTAGTGTTTCTATATGAAAAAGTATATATGTAAATTACAATTTATATGTATTCAACAATAGAAAAATAAGATTTTTTTTTTTTTTTTTTTTAATCAGTTATAACTACATTAAAATTCAAGTCATACGCATTCCATTTTTTACTTCTGCATGATAGGTTAATGTAAATGTAAGTAATGTAAGTATTTTTATTATTGTTTATTTATAATCTTAAAGTTAAGAAACTGCTACAATATCCTAGATACCTTAAATAAAAATACAGGATAAGAAATTACTGTATGACACCAATAATATATCTTGCTTGTATATAATATTTCTAGCTTGTGAATTTTAATATGCGTAGATAACAATGTCATCTTTTGAATCATTTTCTCATTTTTAATCTTGTCGGCTGTGCTCTTGGGCCGCAAGCGATGGGAGTGTTTAACGAGAACCTTCTTAACTAAATGCCTGACGAGCGCGGCGAATTCTAAAGTTAAACCAGGCAACATTTAGAAAACAAAACTGCCGCTAGGTGACAGCACCTACGCAGAGCAACAATTTTCTTCTGTTTCATAGATACATTCTATTTTTTATCTAAAAATTTAGCTATTAATTTCAATTTTTAGTCAAAAATTGCATTTTTTTTTTTTTTTTTTTTTTTTTTTTTTTTTTTTAATAAAGTGAAAGTTCTTTATGGCAAATATTTTCAATAAAATATATAAATATTTAAAAAATATTGGGTTTAATTTCCTTTGAAAGTGGACAGGACCATATTTTAGCTTTTCAACTAATGCAGTTACTTTAAATTTTATTGATAGCAAATACATGGAACGTATCAAATAAATAACACCTTTTTTATATTATTAATTAAAAAACAAAATTTAAAATTAAATAAGCAAAAATATGGCAAGTCTATCACGTCATTAAATTATTTTTTAGATATTTATTAAATAAAAATTTCAAACTTTTTTGAAATTCAGATATCAGATGAAGGTCTCGTTTATATAAATTAAAATCTCTGAACTTTAAATGAGTTTCAGTTTAGAATAATTTGAAAATCATGTCTTTTTTTTTTTTTTTTTTTTTTTTTCTTCGTCATGTGTTTCACGCTACATTTTTACCTTATTAAAAGTGAATTATTTTTCTGAAATTAAAAATTTCATATTATTTATAAGAAAGATAGACCAGCACATGAAGGAGATAAATTAACATTCAGTAATAAAAATTGGACAAGAAAACAATCTGCTATCTAGTCCATCACAAAAAAAAAAAAAAAAAAAAAAAAAAAAATATATTAAAATTATTAAGATTTAAATTTTTTAAATTAAGGATTTCTTGAGTATAAGTTTTCTCTCTCAGCCTTTTTTTTTTTTTTTTTTTTATTATTATTCAAGATTTTTATTAGCTTCACCAGTCCCGAGAGGGTATGCTTTCGAAACTAATAGACATTTTCGAAATAAAGTTGTGTTATATTTACACATTTTGAGGTCTCCTTAATCGAAAAATAATGTGTTTAGCAGTTGGTCTGTGTGCGTCGGTTTCTCTAACTCGGATATGCTTGGAAAATGCTGAAAGTGTATTTCATTTTGGGTTAAGTGTTTTTTTATATAAGACTAAATTTAAGTGCACAATCTGCTGTGCACATAGTTTATTGAAAACATACAGGGCTACTCAAAATTAAGCTAAACGTTGTTTTCTATAGAATGCAATTGACGAAAGTGCTTTGCTACACTTTACTATGTCGACGAATACTGCTGAGGAAGGAAAATTAATTTTTTTGTACCCATAATGTAACAAAGTATTTTTTGAAGTTCTATTTTCAAGTCGGGTTTTTGAATGCAATGTTTTGAGATTTCCTGAATGCAAAAACCAATTTTTTCAGTTTTTAGCGATTGATCTCTATGCATATTTGTTATCAGAATAACTTAAAAAAAAAACAAATGCAGGAAATTCACATTTGTATTTTAAAATTCGTATTAGGTTTCAATTTGAAAAATTTGATCAAGATTGGCAAATTTAAGGACAAATTAAAAACAACCTCGAATTTTTTTTACTTCCATTACCCTACTACCGTAGGTAATGGAAATATTGTATTCGGTCCAAAAATTCGATATCGAGTTAATCATATATGTGTATAATTCAAATCATATGGAATAAATATAAAGGATTTATAATTATAAATGATCAAAAGTCGTATTTAAATGCATTTAAACGATTTTACATAACATTTATTCCGCAAATCTTGAATTAAAAGAAACAATGTATATTATGTATATATATTGAATAGTACGAATTTATACACACACTCATATATATATATATATATATATATATATATATATATATATATATATATATATATATATAATGAATTAATACTGCATGTCAGGTGGGTCTCGCCACATTATTATTGTTATTATTAAATATTCTGCGCCCCGCCGTCGGTTTAACAAAAGGAAAATTACTACTTAAAATAGAGGTCGCTCAAGAAAATATTAAATACTTTTATAAAACAGAATTTTAATATATATAAACATTTTGTCATCAATAATAAAAGAAACCGAATCTTAAAACTTAATTTAAAAAAAAAAAAAAAAAAAAAGAACAAAAATGGAAATAAAAGTTATTTATTTTTTCTTTTAAATATTCCCAGCATTTTTGTTTCGATTTCACTGAGATAATTAAATTTTTATACGCATTTACACAAGTCTTTAAAAAACAGTGGTATTAAAAAAATTTAAATCAATCTTGTTCATATATTGGGGTATTTTATAGTTTTATACATAAATTACTAAAGTTTGTAAGTTAACTCATTTCAAAAAGTTCTTTGCTACTGCAAAGTAACTAGGAACAAGTTATTTCTTTGTATTCCTACATCAATATAAATAAATAAAAAGTTCATTGCGTTTTGTAATAAGCGTAACTATTTTATTTGGAACTTACTAACATAGTTGTCAACTCTCCGAATTTTTATATCATAATTTCTTTTAAATTTATCTTCGTCTTAATCACAGAATTTACGATAATAAATAAAAAGAATGTTTCTGTGAAAAAATACTGGTATTCAAAAATCCGGAGGGTTGGTAATTCTTTACTAATTCTTTATATAGTTTACATACCTTTTCTTGAAATATTAGCAAGCCACTTCTTCTTCTTCTTTTTCTTCTTCTTTTTTTTTACGTTGAATTGCATTACTAGGTATTTCATGAAAACTTATATTGTCACGGCGACTGTCCGAATTACAAAATGGAACACCGCAATAAACCATGTTTAAACATGATACATAATAAAACCCTCCCACATTTGTTAAATTATTAAAATACAAGCTATAAAAAACTCAATTGAAACACAATTGAATAGTGGGATATGAACAGAACATTATGTACGGTATCAAGCGCCATCTACCGGCTATGTTTTTCTTGTACTGACCAACATTTCCAGCCACTCATCAGGCATTTAGTTAAGGAGGCTTTGGTTTAACAAACGAAAAAGGGTGGGTGTTTCTGTTCTTTTTGAAAATGAATACGAGCTGTTCGTTCACAGGTTGCAACTGTTGTTGAAGAAAAGGCCATCATTTTTCGAAATAGATCGCTCGTTAGACCCGTTATTCTCTCGACCGTGTCGGCTTCAGACTGCTGCGGAAAACTGTGCAGTCTGGAATGTTTGAGATAAATAAGCGGATTTTTATTTTATTTATTACTAGCAGGCTGCGCCCGCTTCGCTGGTCACTATATTTAAATGATTTTTCGAAATAATTTAATTAATATTTATTTTTTTATACTGCATTATCGACAAAAACTACTAAAAAAAAAGGGGGGGTAGGTGAAAGAAACTGAAATTGCTCCAAACCTCGCTTCTGGTACCCGCTGTCTACGGCAGCTCTTTTCCCGCCCGCACTGCATCAGGTCTAGGTTTCCCATGCCTGCAGAAAGATCTTTCCCGGGCACTTCAATCTGGGTATTTATCGACGGCAGGAGGGATCTGCTACTATTTAAGAACTACGATTTTAAAGATGACTGTATCTCAGCATCTATTAAATATTTTAGTTTTGAACCATGTATTTTATAGCCCATGCTATTTACACTATATTACAATTTGAATCCGACAAATGTAATAAAATAAAATAAAATAAAAAGTAGATTTATATATATATATATATATATATATAAACAAATAAATTTTAATCAATTTAATTCTTTTTACTATGTACATACTACCATTTTTCCTACAAATATTGTAAATAAAAAATAATAATAAATAAAAGTTTTTTTCTTTTAAAGTAATTAATTAAAAAATGAAAAATAAGAAGTTGTTCTACTATAAAAAATTAAACATAACTGTTATAAATACGTTTTTAAATTTAAAACTAATTATACTTATTTTTTTTTTTCTACTCATTACGATTTTATTTTCAATAAATATAACAAAAAAAAAAAAAAAATTGCCTTCAAATGAATGCTTTAAATAAAAATAAGTTGCGTAATAGCCGTTGCTAAGATACGCAGACGATTGAAGCAAAAGAATAAATCTATGAAAAATGAAGCATTAAAGCGAATATTTAAAATCGAAAAAACATTAATTTAAAAAATTCAAATACGAAATTCGAAAAAATCTCGATGAGGTGCACACCTGCAGGGTCACAGGTACCTATATGCCAAATTTGGAAGCTCTGCGATTAGTAGTGTGAGCACCAGAGCGCAGACACACACACACACACACACACACACACACACAGAGAGAGAGAGAGAGAGAGAGAGAGAGAGACTTCTCTTTATTTATATAGATTACTATTTTAAAATATATGTATGTGTATATGAAATTTGTTGAGCAATAACAATGTTAGGAATAGAATTTAAATTAATGAGTGTATATAATATTAATGAAGAATATATGTAACAGTCACAGTATTTTGTTCTTTGAATTTTTTTTTTTTTTTTTTTTCGACCACTGAGCTGTTGTGTCAGAAATGTCTCAGTCATTTCCATGCGTTACAAAGAAAATTAACTTACTTTTATTCGCTCATAAAGCACTATCTTTTATATAAAACTGTTTGATTGTATTTATAATGCAAAGTAGTCATTTAAAAATTAATATATAAATATATATATATCATTTTTTAAATAAGAAACAATATTATGTAGATCTGTTTTGAGATCTTTTAATATAAAATAAAATTTTTTATAAAAAATCTGTTTAATTTACAAAAATCTTTTAATTAATTTGTTTAAAAAGCTTTTTCATATTTTGCCACTTGTTCTACATTTTTTAAAGTACACGATTGATTGAGCAACTTATTCATATAATTGTAGATACAAGCAAAAAATATTTAAACTAATTGTAATTATATATTTCCTGTAAGTAAACATAGTTAGTACAATCCTTGAATTTTCTTGATTTTCATCAACACTAATAAAATAATGCCCATTTTCAATATTAAAAAATCTGGTGTGAAACAACCACACGACTTCCATTACCCACATATTATATGCGTTTTTTTGGGTGGAATTTTCCAGTAACAGAAACTTGATACATGTGTAAAGACATATAAAACAGAGTTCACACAGCGAGTTAAAAAATAAGGAAAAAAATTATGATAGTTATTCTTTTAAACACTAATTTATGAGATCTAAAACTGAACTATCTAATCAGAATGACCGTTAATTTTCCTGTAAAAACCACATAATACATGAGAAAGGGTATCTAAAATGGATTTATGTATTAATCTTCAAAAAAATCGTTAGAGTCGTTTTTTGAGATACCTACTTTTACCAAAACTTGGCATACTCAGTTATTGACCAGAAAACAATAATTACATAAAAAAGGATATTTAGAAAGGTGTTAATATGGCGAGTTTGAAAATAATCCGTAAAGCCGTTTTTAAAGGAACGCACTTGCGTGACCTGAAATTGAGCTATTTATACAGGACGCCTAACAATTTCTATGTACTAGAAAACTATATCATTCAAAATTACATCTAATAGAGTGTTTATATAGCAAATTTGAAGAAAATCGTTAGAGCCGTTTTTGAAATAAGGATTTACGGTCCCACTTTCGGTTTCCGATGACCCACGTTCGGTTTTCCAATCTTCACCAAAATTTAGAAACTTCATTTGTATACCAGACCTGTATCATTTCAGGTGTTTCGTAGTTTTATGTCTATTAGTTTAGGAGATATGATAGTCAGAACTTTCCACACATAGATGCATACACACATACATACACACACATTGACCAATTGCCAAAAACTACTTTTTTGGACTCAGGAGGCCTTAAAACGTGTAAATCGAGGGAAAACAGGATACCAAATTTTTGGACCGAATACCTGCGGTAATAGGGTAATGGAAGTAAGAAAGGAAAGTTTCACGGTTTATATTACGTCACTCTCGTCACAATAAAAAACAAATTGTATAGAGAGGAAGGGAAAAAAAAGTGTTTGTGTGTGTGTGGGGGGGGGGGGGGGGGAGACTGAAAGAAAGAAACCGTAGCTCCTGTAGCTTCGTAGAAAATGCAATAGAGTTCTGAGCAAAACAGAATTAAAAGAATTTAATTTAGGATGATGTAATTTTTTCATTCTAAGTCTATTCTTCTATACAAAGGCATGTCGTAACAGTGTAGCGTTTCTTAGCAACGGTTACTGTATTGCAATCGAATTCGGTAAAGGGAAGAAAAAAACAATATATTAGCAGTATTTAGGTATTATACACGTCAACAAGGAAACTAACTATGATTTTGGATGAATTTTGGATAAGTCTATTTAAAATACTGGTATATTTAAATTTAATAATTTTCATAAAAAATTAAATTTAAATTACATTTTATTACTGGAAAAAAAAAAAAATCATTAGTCAAATAAAAATCAGTACAATCGTTTTTTAAGGAACGCCTTTGCGAGGCCTGAAATTGAGCTATTTATACAGGACGCCTATCAATTTTCCTGAACTAACCAACTATATCATTCGAAAGCACTTCTAATAGAGTGTTTATATAGCAAGTTTGAAGAAAATCGTTAAAGCCGTTGTTGAGATACGGACTTACGGTCCCACTTCCGGTTTCCGATGTCCTACTTCCGGTTTTTCAATTTTCACCAAAATTTGGAAATTTCATCTGTACACCAGACGTATTTCAATTCTAAAGTTTCGTAGCTCTATCTTTATTAGTTTCTGAGCTATAATAGCCAGAAGATTCTCCACATACATACACACACGCACACACACACACACACATACACACATACACACTCACCAATTGCCAAAACCACTTTTTTGACTCAGGAGACCTTAAAACGTGTAAATCAGGTGAAAACCCGATATAGAATTTTCAGACCGAATACAATACTTCATTACTTACGGTAGTAGGGTAATGGAAGTAAAAAGGCTTTACAACTTAAAAAGAAATAAATTCAGGGATCGCGTTTTCCGCTATTTTTTAAGGGCAATTTCTAGGATGAAATTTTTCCAATTTGTGACTACCACTAACTTTATCAAGAAATTTTTGTAGTATTTTTTAAAGAATATGTCTTGTTTAAACAGGATAGAGATTATTCTAAAAAAGTATTGGCAGTAATAAAAGCGGGAATTTCTTATCTCTAGAAGTGCATTAAAAAAAGGCGGAGAATGCGACCTTTTATAAATTATATTGTTGCGTACTTGAGGGTTCGTGAGTTGTCCGGGAATGAAAGGCCAAACTTAAAACAATTCAGTAATTTATTCACAGAAAGTTCCAGAAAAATACAGGTCAATAAACCAATTATCAGCTTCAATTCGAGCAGTAACCACAGCTTAAACAACAGCTGACAATTGCAAATCCACAGTACAAACTGTATAGCAATAACACTTGAAGCAAGTCTCTCTCAAAGAGGCTCAAGAGCAATGCAAGCACTAGCGAAGCTGGCTGAGATCTGAACTGAACTGACTGCCTTGGCGAGGAAGCGCTCCTTATATGCTGTTCCATAGAACCCTGATTTTTCGAGAAAACTCTAGAAAGTGGTCAACCAATCAACTTACAGCTTCCATATTTGGTATATCTCATATAAGGATTTTCTCACCGAGGTCGCCAAAAAAATCGCCAAGGTGGGAAAAAGTCGCCAAATTTGGCGCCAAATCCATTACCTGCATTACTGGGGCTTTTTAATGCGTTTTTAAGGGAAAATAAGGCTATTTCAACGCTAAAACGACTAGAAATGCACAAAATTAGCACTTTATCAACTTACTAAGCCTCTTTGAAAGAATTTATACAAAAATAAACACAATTATTTACAATTTCGTAACACTGCCCCCCTCCCAAGGACTGCACGTCCCGGGCAGTGCAACCCTTGGTCAAGAGGCGAAACTAAACAAATTTACACAATCTAAAACACAAAAACTACGTTGCATATACCGATAAAATAGAATTACAAATCAAGTGAGAAATATTTACAAAATTCACAAATATGTTCGAATATTTATATACAAATATTTACAAAATTCACAAATATGTACAAATATTTATATACAAATATTTACATTACGCATGCGCAAATTTTACCAGTATTTACATTTTTAATTTTTAATATTACCGTTACTAGTGGTACTTGGCTAGCCTATTATAGTGCACCACCTTCGGTTTTGAGGAAGGTGTTTTAGTGATCCGCACCACTACATCATTCAGCCTTTTTAAGACAGTGTATGGTCCGTCCCAGTTGCACTGTAACTTGGGAGAGAGTCCTTTGCGTCGAACAGGATTCCACAACCAGACCTTCTCTCCTTCCTGAAACTCATGTTGTGAAGCCTTTAGATCGTACCTTGTCTTCATTTTCTCCGTTGCCATGTTAATCCGCTCCCCAGCAAAGCTGTGTACGTCCTCAAATCGTGCCTGGAGATCTTGGATGTACTCCTCGGGCAATGAAGGCGCATCGGGTGGACAACCAAACAGGAGATCACAAGGGAGACGAAGTTCCCGTCCAAACAGCATCTGGGCTGGAGTATAGCCGGTGGTTTCATGGACAGCACTTCGATAAGCCAGCAGGAACAATGGCAACTTCAAGTCCCAATCTTGCTGGTTCCTTGATACTAGAAGGTAGAGGTTATTCAAGATGGTACGATTGAAACTCTCGACCATGCCGTCCGACTGGGGATGTAAGGGTGTTGTCCGGGTTTTGTCTATGCCGAGTAGTTCACACAGTCCTTTGAAAACATCAGAGGTAAAGTTCCTACCTTGGTCGGTATGAAGTTGTAGTGGCGTGCCGTACCTTGACACCCATTGCTGCACTAGGACTTCTGCGACTGTGCATGCCTCTTGATTGGGAATGGGATATGCCTCAGGCCACTTGGTGAAATAGTCCATCACGACGAGAATGTATTTATTTCCACTGGAGGTCAGTGGCAAAGGACCCAAGATGTCGATTGCAATCCGTTTAAATGGTGCTCCCACGTTATACCGTTGCAGTCTTCCTCGACTTCGTTTCTGCGGGCCTTTACGTGCCGCACAAGCATCACAGGATTTACACCATTTCTCCACATCCTCCTTTGCCTTGCACCAGTACAAGCGTTCCCGAACTTTCTGCAGAGTCTTCATTACCCCAAAATGGCCTCCGGTAGAGCTACTATGCAGTTGTTCTAAAACAGCTGGAATTTTTTATCTTGGTAATAAAATCTGCCATCTGAAGCTTTTCCCATCATCAGATTCCCACTTTCTGCATAATACGCCGTTTCTGATATGAAGAGAGTCCCAAAGTGCCCAATAACTTTTCGTAATGGGACTAAATCTGGAAATGTCCTGCCAGATAGGTCTGTTGCTGGTCGTCTCCTTCAGCTGTAATATTGGCTTTTTGTCAGGATCTTCCAACTGGAATTTTCTAAGTTCTTCGTCACTCCAAGGATCGGGATCTGGATCTGATGGTGTTGAGACAGTAACTTGGCAGGCAACCGGATCTATCGGCAGGTATTTCTGTTTGGCTCTAGAGCAATACTTGCAGCTTTCCGAGCAGGGCTTCCGTGACAAGGCATCTGCATTACCATGTAGAGTTCCTTTACGATGACGTATCTCGAAGTCATATTCCTGCAGGCGTTGTATCCACGTGGGAATCTGTTCTTCCGGGTTCTTGAACTGGAGCAACCACGTTAAAGATGCATGGTCAGTCCGGAGCAGGAATCTTCTGCCATAGAGGTAATGATGGAAATGTTCTATGGCTTTTACGATGGCGAGTAGCTCTTTCCTGGTGGTACAGTAATTTCGCTCCGGTTTAGACAGGCATTTACTCCAATAGGCAATGACATGTTCTTGACCATCAATTTCCTGCGACAGAACAGCACCGACACTCTCATGGCTGGCATCCGTATCAAGTATGAACTGTCTGTCGGGCTGTGGATATGTCAAGATAGGCGATGATGTTAAGGCCTCTTTAAGTCGCTTGAACGCTTTTTCACATTCATCTGTCCACAGGAACTTCTGTTTGGCTTCCGTCAGCTTGTGCAGTGGTCTGGCAATATTTGAGAAACCCTTGACAAACTTCCTGTAGTAAGTGCATAACCCCAGGAAACTTCGTAGTTGGTGCACATTTTCAGGGCGACTCCAGTTCTCGACTGCAGAGATCTTCTCAGGATCAGTTCTCACACCTTCGGCAGAGATGATATGGCCGAGGTAGCTCACTTCACGACGGAACAAGTTACACTTGCCTGGATTCAATTTGAGGTTAGCCATTCTGAGTTTCTCCTGCAGCTTTCGGATGTTTCGTAGATTGTCTTCAAAGGTGCGCCCCACAATGATAATATCATCCAAATACACCAGACAAGCCTCATAGGAAAGTCCTTTTAGCACTGTCTCCATCAGGCGTTCGAAGGTGGCAGGAGCATTACATAATCCGAATGGCATAACTTTAATTTGCTACAGTCCTTGTCCCGTGGTGAATGCAGTCTTCTCACGATCATCAGGATGTACTTCTACTTGCCAGTAACCGCTCTTCAGATCCAAAGTCGAGAACCATTTATTGCCAGCAAGTGTGTCTAACGTGTCGTCAATTCTGGGAAGAGGGTAACTGTCTTTCTTCGTGATGTCATTCAAACGACGATAATCCACTCAAAATCTTGTTGAACCATCCTTTTTCCGCACCAGTACTATGGGAGAGGCCCAAGGACTCGTTGATGGCTCGATGACATCATTGTGCTGCATTTCACTTAGAAGTTCAGTGACCTCTTCCTGTTTAGCAAATGGAAGTCTTCTTGGATGTTGTTTGATTGGAGGATGATTTCCTGTATCAATCCTGTGCTGTGTGATGTTCGTTCTCCCGACGTCTTCAGGTGTTCGAGAAAAAAGGTCTCCGCAGCACATCTCTGTTCCTTTCCTAACTGTGCATTCTTGAGCAATTCCGTTATTAATTGTTCAAAAGACTTGGATTCCGTTGATTGCGTGGGGCGGTTGATGCATGTTACAGGAGTGCAGGTTGCTAACACCTCATCCTTCTTCACTGTCCGGACCTTATCGCTGATGTTTGCTACTCTCACAGGAATAGTACTCTTTGCGAGATCAATTAGAGATGAAGCTACCAGAACTCCTCTTGGGCTATTGTCTGTATTCGGGTATTCAATCAGTCCATAGCGGAAGTATTGCTTTGTAGGTGGTGTTCCTGAAACTATTGTCTCTGTGTGTGGAGGGATGGAAATTTCAGACTTGGCTTTTATCTGGCAAATTGTCTGAATGTCTTGATTTTCAGTGTTGAACACAGCGACGTCTTCCGAACTCGAATGCAGTTCATTATTCTTGAAGTCCAATTGAAAGTTAAATTTTCTCAGGAAATCAATTCCAATGATTAGAGGATCTCTTATATCAGCCACATATGCCGTATGATGGTAACTGGCATTCCCGAAAGTGATGGTCAAGTTCATCTTTCCATATATTTTGATTTCGTCTCCGGTCACAGTTTGGAGTTTAACGCAGGGCGGCGTCCAGATGATCTTCTCTTTTAGTTCTTGAGCCAAATCCGTTCTAATGATGGTCACGTTGGCTCCCGTGTCCAGAATCATCCGGCAGGTGGTGTTGTTGACTTGGCCATAGACGTGAAGTCCATTATCGCCGCCACTCATCGATGAAACATGAAATACTGTAAATTGGGGCTCTATAATTTTAGGCAACCTCCGCCCGCGAGATGGCCTTCTCTTAGTTTCCCTGCAGTGATGGTGAAGCCGAGTGATTTCCTATAGTTGGTATACCGACTGGAGTACCGTGATCCGGATCTAAGGTTGTAAAAAAGAAATAAAAAGGGTCATATACTAAAGCTGTAATGCAAAATGGACTAGATATTATGAATTTCTTTCTATTAAAAAAAATATAAATATTATATATTTCAATTTGTCATTGAATATGAGGATTTCCATAATTTTCTGTTTTTATCTTGTAGTATGAACTATTAATATTCCTTTGCAGTGAAAGAAAGCAAAGAATAGGCGGACAGAGCTCTGCATGTTGTTAATAAGTAAAGCGAGTCTGGGGAGAGGCGAATCCTCCCTCGGGGTTTGGTGAGCGGAGCGAGCAGGGGGCAGAGCCCCCTAGTTCCTTAAAAAATACTACAAAAATTCTTGATAAAGTTAGTGGTAGTCACAAATTGGAAAAATTTCATAATTGAAAATGCCCTAAAAAATAGCGGCGAATGCGATCCTTGAATTTATTACTTTTTTAAGTTGTAAAGCCTTTTTTAATATTGAAAATGGGCTCTATTTTATTAGAGTTGATGAAAATCAAGAAAATTCAATGATTGTATATATCAACCATGTTTACGGAATTACTTACAGGAAATATATAATTACAATTAGTTTAAATATTTTTTGCTTGTACGTGTCTACAATTATATGAATACGTTGCTCAATCAATCGCGTACTTTAAAAAATGTGCAACAAGTGGCAAAATATGAAAAAGTGTTTTGGCTTTCAGGTATGCAAGGACTATTGCAATTGACAGAGGTTATGACCCTTCTATTATAGGCGAAGCTATCCAAAAATTACAACTCCCTCGTATTTCGTCTACTAAGTCAGTCTCTTCTAATATCAGTATTGTCTTACCCTATTTTCCTAAATCCAGTCAAACCATAGCTAAAATTCTCAAGCAATATGATTTTAAAATAATATTTTCGCCTTCCAATAAACTCACATTTTCTCAGTTAAAAGATCCAATTGATATGCGTAATTCTTGGGGTATTTATAGTATTTCCTGTCAGTGTGGATTATCATATATTGTCCAAACTAAACGCAGTCTTAAATTTCGTCTTAAAGAACATATTGTTGCGTACTTTGGGGTTCGTGAGTTGTCTGGGAATGAAAGGCCAAACGTACAAAAATTCAGTAATTTATTCACAGAAAATTCCCGAAAAATGCAGGTCTATAAACCAAGTATCAGCTTCAATTCAAACAGTAAACACAGCTTAAACAACAGCTGTCAATAGCAAATCCACAGTACAAACTGTATAACAATAACACTTGAAGCAAGTCTCTCTCAAAGAGGCTTAAGAGCAATGCAAGCACTAGCGAAGCTGGCTGAGATCTGAACTGAACTGACTGCCTTGGCGGGAAAGCGCTTCCTTATATACTATTCCATGGAACCCAGATTTTTCGAGAAAACTCTAGAAAGTGGACAACCAATCAAATTACAGCTTCCATATTTGGTATATCCCATATAAGGATTTTCTCGCCAAGGTCGCCAAAAAAATCGCCAAGGTGGGAAAAAGTCGCCAAATTTGGCGCCATATCCATTACCTGCATTACTGGGGCTTTTTAATGCGTTTTTAAGGGAAAATAAGGCTATTTCAACTTTAAAACGACTAGAAATGCACAAAATTAGCACTTTATCAACTTACTAAGCCTCTTTGAAAGAATTTATACAAAAATAAACACAATTATTTACAATTTCGTAACAATATAATATAAAAGCACTGGTGGAAGTGTCCTTCAAAAAGGCTTGTCCGTACGTATTCCGTAAATAATTGACTTTAATGGATATGCTACTCACACACGTAATGCAATTGCAATAACGGAATAGAAACAATACACCCCGAGAAAGAAGCCAGGATAAAGTAAACATCTGTTGAATAAAATGTAAAACATCTGTCTGAGGTAAACGGCTAAATAATGATGCGACGAATAAGAAATTTGAAATATTTTAGTCCAATTTTCGACATTACTGTGGAAATTTAGCTAATACTAAATTTTATTTATTTTATTTTATTTTATATACATTTAGGTATTTCTTTAGATTTTTTTTTTTTTTAATTCGGTGAGGTACAGGAAACTTCCGATTATCCCCTGTCTCTGAAAAAGACGAGATCAAGAGAAAGCATTTTATCAGCAAGAACTAAAAACAAATGAATTCCTTTTTTTTTTTTTTTTTTTTTTAAGGAAAATTGTAAATATAAAGAACATTACAGTACGGCACTAGACAGGGCAGTAGTTTAGTTTATTCTGGAGCCTTGTTAGCATCCGCCTATTTATTTATTTATTTTTTGTCTTTTTTGCACAATTTTTGTGTAGGGTATTTTTTTTATTACAAAATAGTAATTACATATTGGAGTTAAATTTCTCTACAAATAAACTGGTGCAAAAAAGGGCGGGTATTCTCAGTGTTCCAGAATAAATTAATATGATGGCAGTCTGTGGTACTGTTTAACTTAGGGCAAAATAAATTTAAAGGGTGTGACTTAAACTACATAGTGTAGAGCAAATCATAAATGCACTTTCATGTTTATTGTTTTCAAATGCAAAATATTTTTAGTATAATGTGAATATTTTTACTGTTTTAATATGTTTTATATACAATTCAATTGCACGTAGTACCTTTCAACTAGATTATCTTTGTTTAGTTTGTTAGTTATTCACTTTTTTTATCTCACTAAACCTCCATTTCATGCCGTTTTGTGGTTTATCCCTTGTTTGCGTTTTCAACGACACGTGACACACAATTCCGCGGATAATCGGGAGTGTACTTTACTTATAAACGGTTTAAAGCATCAATTTAAATATGATAACGAAATAGGTTTTTTAATAATACCAGTTATTTTTAATACGAATAATTACGCTCCCATAAAATTTATTCAACATTCGCCTTTTACAAATAAGAGTGGTACAATTAATAACTAAAAATAAAATAAATAAATAAATAAATAATTCTAAATATATTAATATGATAAATTTTTATGTGCGAAAATTGTTTTCTATGTAACATATCTAGACTTACATTTTTTTTTTTTTTTTTTTTTTTTTTTTTTTAATGCATATCACAGGTTGTTAGTTTTTCCTTTTCCTTTTTTTTTTTTTTTTTTTTCTATTAGTAACCACCAGTAATTGGGAATTGTCTGCTTTATTAGAGTTAAATTCTAAGAATCACTTAAAAAGTAAAAAAAAAAATATATATATATATATATTTCCGGATTTTAATCCCCATATTTGGGTATATATATGTATTAGTTATCATGTGCATGTTTTAGATTGAGTTATTTTGCTGTCAAATTAACAAAATTTTAATTTTAAATTTCAAAACTCTGTTGTCCTTGGCGTTTTTGTATTTGGCGATCAAAAACGCTATACGAAAATATACATGCCAGATGTATATTTTCGTAATATGTATTGTACGAAATATTGTTTCGTATTATTCATTACTCTCTTAATATAAGTTATTAAAATAACCATGATTTTTGAAAGAAATTAAATTATGTTCACCAGATAATTTGACGATATCTTTTTTTTTTTTTTTTTTCCTGCCACGGATGACGATATCAAATCTAGTCCGCTGCAACTTTGACTTCAAATTATGATAAAACATTTACCATTTTCCTTTTAATTACTATATTAGTCGGATATTTATTGTGTAGATATCATTCTTTGAAATGAAATGTTTATGTTTTCAATCGAAGCTTGCCTTTTTTTTTTTTTTTTTTTTTTTTTTTTTTTTTTTCTAGAGTTTTGAAATTTAAAATTCAAATTTTACGAAATTTACAACAAAAACAACTTCATCTAACTGATGCACATGATAACTAATACATATCTATACCTAAATATGGAGATTAAAATCGGGCAATAATTTTCCTTAAATTTTAATAATTTTTTACAAAAAATTCAATGGGCATTTAACATAGGAAATATTTTTCTTGCATCCACGGACAGCCAGTGACGTCATCACTTCTCTTCCGTATAACTATTAGCCCATAACTTTTATGATTTAATCATAGAATAAAGGAAGAAGGAGCGCATATGTTTTGGTTTCGGTTTGTAAAATCCAGGAACGCCGATTATATGGTTGTAAAAATGCTTCAATCCGATTGGTTGGCGACATGTTGGCGAGATTTTTGAATCGTCTCATCTCTCTGTCAATCAATCAGCGAGGCAGCACCCGCAACAAATAGCGATAAATGTGCCGAGCATGGGTGCCCTACGTTAAGGCTTTGAGTAGCAAAAACAGCTTTCGCTGGCAATTCACTAGAAGTGGTTTGTAAGCATTTAAGTATTGACGTGCTCCTTCTTCCTTAATTATTATTATATGGATTTAATTTGATATTATATTTTAATTTTATCTTCCATGGGTATTTTAGAATTGCAATGGTAGTTATAAACTTTCGTTGAAATCCTTTTACGTATTAAGATTAAGGGAAAAGTGTTACACAAAAAATGTTCAGTTTTGAAGGATCTTTCTAATGATGTAACATTTATGCAGATTAATTGAAAAAATAAAATATAAAATCACTATATTTAAAGGGGACTAATGTGCAAGTTGTACCTGACGGGACTAAAGTGAAAGTTGTACCGCAAGGGACTAATGTGCAAGTTGCACCGAACGAACAAACTATTTCTTTCAGCGAAAATGCCTACAAACCCTGGACGATAGGTCTAATATATCGTATCATATTATGTATCGTATTTATCGTAATATAACTCAATACTTATTTCGCTTCCTTCTTCGACTCGTTTTAATACGCATTTTTTATATGCATGAGCAGCCCCCGAAAAACAAAAACATTAAATCATTAAATTCGTTTTTTTATTTATTTTAATTTCATATTATTTCACGCGCACTTTTTATTTCCTAATTCAAAATTATTAAAAAAAACTTTTTTGATATCGCTTGTAACGATACTGATTATTATTAATTTTCTTTTCTTTTTCTTTCAATAATAATAATAATAATAATAATAAAAAGATTTTGATGAAATTCTGGCAAAAGCAGAATTTAGTTTAGGACGGAGGACTATTAGTTTTTTTTTTTTTTTTTTTTTTTTTTTCAAATTATAACATCGCTTTCAAATTATTCAATTATATTTTCGATAAATTTTAGATTTCGACATATGTCCAACTATCGAAATCGACAACGCAAAAATCCCAGATTGAGACTAATAGGCCCCCAGTCCTAAAAATTAAATATCTATGCTTAGAAATATCCGGAACATAAGCACTCCTGATAGCATTAGGTAAGTAAAGCAGTTCTTTAATAGAAAGCTGGGCGATCGCATTCATATTTTATATATATTTAATTTAATACGCAAGAAGTGCTGAATTCACATACCTAGTTAAAAGGGCATAGGTCTACCCGTTTGCTCTCGAAGTCTTTTTCGCACAGGTAAACCAGTAACTCAAAATAATTTTCCAGATAATTTTGCGAACGGCTGATAAAACTTTCTTAATTTTTCTGGCACTGGCGGAATAATTTTTCGTACAAGGAAATGCTTTCTAAAAGGGCGTGACTTAAAAATGGAATTAGAATTGTGTAAGAGATCTATTTAAAAGTGTACAATGTACAGGGTACACAGAGTAATGTAAGATGTGGCTGTCCTTATGTTATGCTGGCCGTGTAATAAAAGGCATGGCTAGCATAAGACAACTTTATAATCCTTTTACGAAGGCCACACCTTCACAAGGCCGCGTATTAAAAGTCGTGGCTAGCAAAATAAACTTTATACCCCTTTTACGAAGACTACACTTTCGTAAGGCCACACTGTTTTTCCTTTTAGCATCACGTGTGGCTTACCATTTAATCGGACACAGCTATAGGTAGTTGCAGATGTGGAAACACATCGAGCACCAAGGTCTTGTCGATAAGCACCTTTTAACTGAATTACTAATAACTTCACATATTTTAAATGGCTAATTGAAATCTCATTTACCTTATAAAAATTATGATAAATCTTATAAACGATTTAAAACATCAATTTAAATATTGTAATAAAACAGGCTTTTTAATAATGTCGTATATTTTTATTATGAATAATTACGGTTCAACACAATTAATTCAACACTCGCTTTTTACAAATTAGAATGGTACAATTAAAAAAAAAAAAGAATATATCAATATGATAAATTTTTATGTGCGAAAAGAGTTTTCTGTATAATTTATCTAGATTTACATTGTTTTTTTTTTTTTTTTTAATTACATAGATTTTAATTTTAATTTTTTTTTTTTTTTCAGTAGTAACCACCAGTAATTGTTAATTGTCTGTTTTATTACAGTTAAATTATAAGAATCACTAAAAAAGTGTAAGAAAGTATCAATTTTATTACCTTCTGGTTTAAAATATTCGGAACAACACCCTGAAAGCATAACATAAGTAAATCAGGTCTTTAACATAAAACTGGTCGATCAAATTTAGATATTATTATTATTATTATTTATTTATTTTTAATTTATATATGTATGTATTTTAAAAACGCAATAAGGGCTGAATTCCCAAATCTAGTTAAAAGGCATAGGTCAAAAAAGAAATGACTAAACATGCCGTAACCCCGCCCCTAGAAGATTTTCAGTAGATCTTTATCCTTAAACATGACAAAAATCAATCCCTTTTTTGAAAGACTCATTTAGGCAAGTCAAGTACGTCCCCTGTAAATGTATAATTATCATAATTCCTAACTAACAATGTAAATAGTTGCTGTTCGTCCCTCCCCCTCCGAAAGAAGAAGAAAAAAAAAACAGAAAAATCTAACATAGCAAATACGCCATTATGCGAGATTTCTGTAAAAATGGCTAAAATGAGGCGACTGTGAAATTTAATGTGTAGTACACTCACTCCCCTTAATTACAGACTGAATGGTTAGTAATTTCTAAATTATTTTATTTATTTATTTTATTTTATTTTATTTTATTTACTTTTTATCCTTATATATTTTATTGTTGGAGTTGTGTTATTTTTATGAATTAATGTTTTTTTTTAAATTCTTCTGAATCTCGTAATCTGCTTTTCATGACTGTTACAGTAACAAGAATTATTATTAACATTGTGGTGTTCTATCTATCCTCCCTGGTGCATTTTATGAGATGGCGCTGCAGGCGCACAAAAAAGCACTACAACTTTTCTCTCTGTAAAAAGTGTTGTTTTGGATTCTGCCATGTTTGAACGAGAGAGAAGTGTGTTCGCTTGTAGATAGTTCCTCGTTGTGTTAATAAATGGTTTGTTTTTCTACATTAGAGTCATTAATTCGAAATGCGCCGACACGCCATTACATAACTGAGTGTTAAGCAACCCACTTCAGTGGTGACCCGGATAAACTGTTCTTAATTTTGGATTATAAGTGTTTTCGTTTCTGTTTTCAACATGAATGAAACAGCTGCAGTGAAAATCCCTGCATTCATCCCTACGGACCCGGCCCTGTGGTTCACGATGGTAGAATCAACATTTCAACTAGCTGTGCCGAAACCAATAACGGATTCTAGAACAAAATATAACTATTGTGTTGCGAATTTACCTCCAGAAATTGCAATGACTGTGCGTGACGTAATAATTTCACCTGATAATTCCGATCCATTCAAAAACTTAAAGGACGAAATAATTCAACGTTGTGGTGAAACAAAATCGCAGGAAATTCGCCGATTATTGGCTGGTGAACAACTAGGGGATAGAAAACCGTCAGAACTACTTCGCGCCATGCAGAGAAGAGCTGAAAACCATAGGGTATCCGACACTCTTTTGCTCGAACTATTCTTGCAACAACTGCCTTCAAATGCGCAATTTATTTTAGCATCAGTGCAAGACCTTACACCCATTAAAGCTGCCGAAATAGCTGATAAAATTTTGGATGTATCTCCACCACAGGTAAGTGCTGTTAGTATAACTAATTCTTCGAGTGCTGATTCCGAACTTTTAACCCTTTGCGGCGCAAGACAATTTGAAACATTTAAATTATACTGCCACCGGAATTCATGAACTAAATTAAACTAAAAGAAATTTTAAATTTTAAGGTTTAAAAAACCTGCCTTTTCTGATATGTTATAAACGTGAATTTTTGCTAAAATATTTCCGGGATGAATTTTTGCAGCTGGATCTTAAATTTTGCGTCCTTGTGGCAAGGACACCGCGCGTTAAGGGGTTATAAGAATTAAAACTTTTAAGAGAAGAAGTGGCTTCATTGCGACGTTCCAGAAGTCATTCTCGTTCGCTATCTCAATCTAATTTTCGGCACAAAAGCCCAAAAGTTAATAAAGAATTTTGCTGGTATCATCAGAAATTTAGCACTAAAGCTAAAAAGTGCGTACCTCCCTGTACTTTTTCCGCGGGAAACGACTACGGCAAGGAGTAGCGGCGACATACGCCTCGCCTTCCACTTCTCGTCGCCTTTTTGTACGAGATAAAAGAAGCAATCTAAAATTTTTAGTGGACACACGAAGTGACTGTTCATTAATTCCAGCATCAAAAATAGACAAAATGTCTATTCCAATTCAAAAATTTGTTGCAGCTAATGGTACTTTAATTAATGTATATAAACGTAAATTATTATCTATTGATCTTGGTCTAAGAAAACAGTTTGTTTACCCTTTTTATGTTTGTAATGTTTCAACCCCTATTTTAGGTGCTGATTTTTTACATTACTTTAATTTAAAGCCAGATCTTAGAAAACGTTCTTTATTTGATAATGTCACAAGCTTAAATTCTCATTGTGTTGTACATAATTCTGATATATATTCAGTGAAATCTATCATAAGTAATGATATTTTTTCTAATCTTTTAAGTGAATTTCCTAACATCAGTAGATCTCCTAGCCCAAACCAAATTGTGAAACATTCTGTTATGCATCATATCGAAACTTTTGGCCCACCGGTATACGCTAAACCACGTCGTCTGGCCCCCGACCGTTTAAAAATTGCAAAAATGGAATTTCAGCATATGTTGGATTTGGGACACATGCGTCCATCCAACAGCAATTATGCTTCACCTTTGCATATGGTTCCAAAGAAAAACAGCGATGACTGGCGACCTGTTGGAGATTACAGAGCACTAAATGCTCACACTAAAAAGGATAAATATCCCATCCCCAACATTGCTGATTTTACTAGTGAACTTCACGGAACCACAATTTTTTCACGTATTGATTTAGTTAAAGCTTTTCATCAAATTCCGATTGCTCCCGAGGATGTTCACAAAACTGCCATATGTACACCTTTCGGACTCTTCGAGAGCACTCGGATGCAGTTTGGTTTGTGCAATGCTTCCAGCACATTTCAGAGATTTATTGATGAAGTTACAAGAAATTTAAAAGGTGTTTATCCATTTATAGACGATATTTTAATTGCATCCAAATCCCTCGAAGAACATATTGAACATCTCAGAGCACTATTTTCCAGACTTGATCATTACGGCCTTACAATTAAGCCCTCAAAATGCATATTTGGTGTTCCCACTTTGGAATTTTTAGGTTTTACAGTGTCGAAAGATGGTCTTTCACCAACTTCTGACCGTGTTGAAGCCATTTTAAAATTTCCAAGACCTACAACTATTACTCAACTTCGTAGATATTTAGGTATATTTAATTTTTACAGACGATTCATTCCCAGAGCTGCTGATATTTTAGCACCCCTCGTTAAATTCCTCGAAGGGCACAAAAATAAAAGGAAACATCCGCGTTCCAATGCCAAAATCTCAATGGAGCAATTAGAATGGAACGACGAAGCAAATTTTGCATTTACGAAATCAAAAGAAGCAATTTCTCATGCAACGCTTTTAAAACATCCTATTCCTGGTGCCCAATTAAGCTTATGGGTAGATGCATCAAACGTCGCTGTTGGTGGCTCTGTCATGCAAATGTCTGATAATCAATGGGAACCTATAGCATTTTATTCTGGCAAATTAAGTAAGTCTCAAAAGAATTGGTCGACATATGACCGTGAACTTTACGCCATATATTCCTCTATAAAGAAATTTCGTCACTTACTGGAAGGTAGAAACTTTTTCATTTACACTGATCAGAAACCCTTAATATAAGCTTTTAAACAAAATCCTGAAAAGTGCAGTCCTCGACAGCTACGTCATCTCGATTATATATCCCAATTTTCTACCGATATCCGATATATGAAAGGTTCTGAAAATCATGTAGCCGATGCATTATCTCGCATAGAGATCAATCAAATTTCCCCAACTGTACTTGATTTTAAAGAATTTGCTTCTGCACAATCAACTGATCAAGAACTTCAAAAACTTTTGCAATCCAATACCACATTCTTACAATTAGAAAAACACTATTTTCCCCTTGAGGATATTGACCTATATTGCGACACATCTCAAAAACATCCCCGTCCATTCGTTCCACAAAGTTTGCGAAAATTAGTTTTTGAAAATTTGCATTTCCTTTCACATCCAGGTATGTCAGCCTCCATAAATTTAATTGCTAAAAGATTCGTATGGCCTGGCATGCATAAAGATATCAAATCTATGGTTCGCAGTTGTGTTAATTGCCAAAGAGCCAAAATAACAAAGCACACCAAGTCACCAGTTGGAACATTTGCCCTACCGGATGCCCGTTTTGCCCATATTCATTTAGATTTCATTGGCCCTCTTCCCCCATCGGGTGGAAATCAGTATTGTTTAACAATCATTGACAGATTTACCAGATGGCCCGAGGTAATTCCGACCCCTGATATGACTGCGGAAACAACCGCTCGTGCCTTATTGCATGGTTGGATCTCTAGATTCGGATGCCCAGTCACTATCACCACAGATCAAGGTCGTAATTTTGAATCTACTCTATTTCGAGAACTTATGCATATCTTAGGCTGTAAGCGCATTCGGACTTCGGCATACCATCCCCAGTCAAATGGAATTTTAGAACGCTATCATAGACATTTAAAAGATGCTCTTAAGGCACATAATCACACTAAATGGACTGAAACCCTTCCAATTGTTTTACTAGGGTTGCGCTCAGCTCTTAAAAATGACATTAATGCAACACCTGCACAATTAGTATATGGTACCACTTTACGATTACCCTCTGATCTTATTACTGATAAAAAACAAATTGACCAAACGATTGATCCCAATTATGTTTCTAACTTGGTACAAACAATGCAGACACTTAATCCAACTGCTACTTCCTTACATAGCAGTCCTAGTGTTTTCGTAAATCCTGCATTGTCGAATTGTACACATGTATTTTTAAGATCAGACAAAGTAACTCGCCCATTAACACCGCCGTATACTGGACCTCACCTTGTCATAAACAGAGATAATAAAAATTTTGTCATTGATATAAATGGTAAAAACACAACAGTTTCTATAGATCGCGTGAAACCCGCCTATAGATGGTCAGATACTGTTGTGACAAATAATTCTGTTCCTAACCAAGAACCATCTGAGCCAACGCCTGTCAACAAATCATTCGAAATACCACCAGAGCCGACTCCTGTCAACAAAATACGTACTACACGCTCTGGACGTAAAGTCACTTTCCCAAAACATTTGGTGACTGAATATGTAATATAGTTTTGTATATATTATCTTACACTTTTTAATATTATATATTGTTCATTGTATTTCTATTTTGTATTAATTACTATGTTACTATTACATATTATACTGTATCAAGCATTTATTGTATTGAACTTTTGCATTTTATCGTTCACCTTGTTCACTGGGGGGATACTCTGTGGTGTTCTATCTATCCTCCCTGGTGCATTTTATGAGATGGCGCTGCAGGCGCACAAAAAATCACTACAACTTTTCTCTCTGTAAAAAGTGTTGTTTTGGATTCTGCCATGTTTGAACGAGAGAGAAGTGTGTTCGCTTGTAGATAGTTCCTCGTTGTGTTAATAAATGGTTTGTTTTTCTACATTAGAGTCATTAATTCGAAATGCGCCGACACGCCATTACATAACTGAGTGTAAGCCCCCCATCTAATAATTTTTCTACAGAGATTCCAAGTCTTTTCTATATAATAAAATTTAAACATATATAATTTATCTTTGTAACAATGCTGGACACTTGCATTTCATAAAGAAGGCTCATTATATTTTCATATTTTCTATTTCAGAAACTCCACCCCAACTACTTCATTTATATGAAGTAACCTGTCGCAATAATAAATTTTATGCAGATAATATTGGGTTGTTCGGAAAGTCATCTCGTTTTTCTCAGCAGAGGACTAAATTGTATTTTTTAAACACCTTGTTCACATTTAAGTTGCATTGCCATTACATATTGTGACAGCTGATATAGCAAGGCTTGCTTGTGAAAAAGGTCGTTTTATTCTGCTCAATAGTTTTTGATTGGTGCCCTATCAAATAAAAAAAATCAGAAGCGACATTTTCGGCATATTTTGTTTTTGCTATCAAAAATGCGAAAATACTATTCAAACAAGGAAAAAAAGTATACGATGTGTGCACAGAAAATTTATTTAAAGAACGCTATTGTCAAAACTGGTTTACCAAATTTTGTTCTGGCAATTTTGAGTTGAAGATGCATAACGTTCTAGAAAACCAGTTTGTGCTAATGAAGACAAAATAAAGTATTGATTTATGAAAAACTGCCAAATAACAACTCGTGAAATCGCTAAGAAACCGATCAAAGTGGAGAATATATAATTCATTAAAATATTTATACAATATAAGAAAATCGTCTTTCATTTTCGAAGGAAAAAACGAAATTACTTTCCGAACAACCCAATATATAACTAGACAGTAGGTCTAGTATATATTACACTGGTAGTTAATTTTCTATTTCTACAATTTACGTAATGTAAAATACGCAACTGGAATTATGTATTTGAGGAGCAAACATTCAAACCGTGTTTTCTCCAAAAATAAAAAAAAATGAGTTAGTGATTTTTCTGTGAACTCAACATTAAATAGCACAAAATTATACTATTATTTTAAACCAAAATAATTTTTATCACATTATAAATGCTCTTAGAAAGTTAGGGTTTCAATCAAACAGTGTTTCCTCCAGAGCCTGTTTTCAGTCAAACTGTGATTTCTCCAGCCAACCAAGTCAGTACTGCTCTTTCTGGTCGCGTGACTCGTACATGTACCAGCTTTTTATGTTTGTTTTTTCGTTAGTTCTATCTTGTTTTCTTCATTTTAGAGGAGTGTACTTTATTATTATTATTATTTATTTATTTATTTATTTATTTATTTATTTTATTTTATTTTTTCAAATGGAAGAATTAATAGATGGTGTATTAGTGAGTACTTCTAATTATGGAACTAGAAAAAGACACAGAATTAGTGGAAAAAGAAAAGAAGCGAAAAAGAAACGATATTCAGCACCTTTAGATAACAACATTTATGCTCCATGAAAACATTCTATTAATACTTTTTCATGCACTGATGTTAGACCTAATGACGTTAAGAAGTTTCGGGATAGACTTTAACCCGTTAGTAGTCGCTATAGATAGCGACGCCTATTACAGATTGCGCACTTTTTATTTAACTGTCACCAATAATTTTAAGAAGTGATGTGATCGACGTTTCTTCGATTTTATTCGCGTTTTATGTATATGAAATGCTACTTCTAAAAATTTTTGGTGGCTGTTGAATAAAAAAATCTGTAAAAACTGAAGGATAGGCGGCAAATCAACCAACTAGCGACTACTAACGGGTTAAGAAATTCCGGACAAACAGCGACAAGATTCTATTATAGCCTCATTGGTTGTTACAAAAAATGTAACTCGACGTAGACTTAATAACCCAACCCAAAATAAATCGCAATCATCTGGCTTACAGCATGCATTTTCTGCTTCTTATTTTATTACTAGTAGCAGTGGTAGGAGAATTCCTGTGTGTAAAAACAATTTCATGGCTATAACTAAAATAGGTCGTACAATGATAGCCGATATTGTTACTAAGGTACATGCTGGTGAACCTATTGAGGAAAAGAGAGGAGGTGATAGAAAAAGCCACTTAAGCATTAATAAAAAAATACAAGGTAAGAGAATTCATCGCAAACTTAAAGGCATCAGAATGACATAGACAAACTTTTACAATTACTGTGTGGTGAAGAGTGGAAAAATCAGCCTGATTTTAAATGGTATAAAGATATCATTACTAATAACTTTGATGTAGAATATGAAGAAACAGAGGAAGCATGAAATTGCTTAAGTGAAGATATTGGTTTAAAAATTTAAATTTCAAATTGGCTTAAAAATTTTAGTTCTTCCCTACAAGTTGCATGATGATTTTTCAAGCGTAAATATTTAATTTAATTTTATAATTACATAACAAAATCTGTTCTGTTAATTACTTTATTACATTAAGAATGTTATTTCATCAATATTCGAGCTACATACTTTTTCATTAAAAAAATGTTTTGTCTATATTGGAAACATTCAAAACATGTTTTCTCCTCTGTGTTTCGGTCAAAACATGCTTTCTCCAAATTTCAAATGCATTTTTCGAATTAACTCTAAGTTTATTAGGTAAAATAGGCCTACAGATCTTCCTAGTAACCAATAATACAACTAAACAAATGATAATTAGGGTCTAAGAAGGGTTATTTTTTATTTTATCAGTTTTTTGTGTTTTCTGAAAAATTGCATTCGAAGGAGAAAACACGGTTTGAATGTTTGCTCCTCATTTATAGATTTGATTCAAAACTTAAACACTCCATTTAACCCTTTAAGGTTCACTACTTAATTTATTTTAAAAATTACTAAACTAATTTTAAAAATGGCTTTTAGCCATATAGCTGATCATAAATATTTAAAAAATAAAAAATTAGCATTGTTCCTTTTCGAGAAATTTTCGGTTTGAAACATCTGTAAGTAAACCTTATTAAATTCAAATAATATTTAATTTAATAGATAAATCACTTTATAAGTAAATATTATCGACAACAACAACTCGTAAAAGTTGCATAGATCCCAACATTTCAATCTATTCCGGAGTATTTTAACCCTTTGCGGGCAAGATAATTCTGATCATTTAAATTGCACTGTCACCGGAATTTACGAACATAATTATAATACAAGAAATTTTGAATTTTCATGTTGAAAAAAGCGCGTTTTCTGCTTTGTTATAAATGTAAATTTTTGCTAAAAAATTTCCGGGATGAGTTTTTGCACTTGAGAATTAAAATTAGGTGTTCCATGTAGTGGAACACTGAGCGGCAAAGGGTTAAGCAATGTATATAAATTAATCCTTTCGCGACCGTTTAGTTTTGTCTTTTTGACAGTTAGACCCGCCTCTGCATGTTATTCTGTCAAGTTGCAATGTTTCAGGACAAAATTTTCTGTATTAACATTTATATTACAAATTTATATACATTATAATTATACACTTTCTAATCATAGTTTTTGTATCCATAGTATATTGATTGTACAAGTAAGAATTCTGAGAATTTTATAAAGAATTTATTTTTTACAAAAGAAAGAACATATAAGTTACGAAAGAAACGCCCACTGGTGGAATTACAGATTTTCAAAAGACGTGAATCAACGTTAGCTGTCGCAAAAGTGTTAACAGAAGTATAGTGATTACATATTTTAAATTGCCTGAGTTTCTCAAGCAGAAATGTTTTTATTTATCTATTTATTTATTTATTTTGCTTAATTAATTAACTATTTATATTTATTTAATCTTTATGTTGAAAAAAGCACTAATTAAACACTTTTAAAATTACAAGAAACACATTCATAGAATTATAATAATAATAATAATAATAATAATAATAATAATAATAATTATTATTATTATTATTATTTAGTGTTCCAATATCAAAATTTTATATGTGTTCAACAGTGGAAAATTAAGATTTTTTTTTTTTTTTTTTTTTTTTTATCAGTTATAACTACAATAAAATTCAAGTCATACACATTCCAATTTTTACTTATGCATGATAGGCTAATGCAAATGTAAGTAATGTAAGTATTTTCATTATTGTTTATTTATAATCTTAAAGTTAAGAAACTGCTACAATATCCTAGATACCTTAAATAAAAATACCTGTAAAGAAATTACCTTATGACACCAATAATATATCTTTGATTTCTAGCTAATGAATTTTAATATGTGTTGTTAAGAGTGATTTTTCATGAGCCGGATCATCGGATTTAATCACGTCGCCTGTGCTCTTGGGCTGCAAGCGATGTAAGTGTCTAATACAGTGTGGGTGTTTCTGTTCTTTTTGAAAAAAGGATACGAGCTGTTTGTCCGCAGGTTGCAACTGTTATTAAAGAAAAGGCCATCATTCTTCGAAATAGATCGCTCGTTAGACCCATTTGTCTCTCGACCGTGTCGGTTTCAGACTGCAGCGGAAAACTGCGCAGTCTTGAATGTTTAAGATAAATAAGCTGATTTTTATTTTATTTATTATTACTATTTTAAAATATGTGTATTTGTATATAAAATTTGTTGAGCAATAACAATGTTAGAAAAGGAATTTAAATTAATGAGTGTATATAATATTAATGAAGAATGTATGTAACAGTCACAGTATTTTGTTCTTTGAATTTTCTTTTTCGACCACTAAGCTGCAGCATCAGAAATGTCTGAGTCAATTCCATGCGTTATAAAGGAAATTAACTTACTTTTATTTGCTCATAAAGCACTATCTTTTGTATAAAAACAAATCGATTGTATTTATAATGCATGGTAGTCATTAATATACATGTATATATATCATTTTTTAAACTAGAAACAAGATTATGTAGATCTGTTTTGAAATCTTTTAATTTAAAATAAAATTTGTTTAATTTACTAAAATCTTTTAATTAATTTGTTTAAACAAACTTTTTCACATTTTGCCACTTGTTGCACAATTTTTATAATACACGATTGATTGAGCAACGTATTCATATAGTTGTAGACACGTAAAAAAAAAAAAAAAATATCTAAACTAATTGTAATTATATATTTCCTGTAAGTCTTTACGTAAACATGGTTTGTGCAATCCTTGATTTTTTTTTTTTTTTTTTTTTTTTTCGGCAGCACTAATAAAATGTTGCCAGTTTTCAATATTTAAAAAAGGCTTTACAATTTAAAAAGCAATAAATTCAGGGATCGCATTCTCCGCTATTTTTTAGGACAATTTCTAGGAGGAAAATATTCCACTTTCATCCTAGTGCAGGGATGGAACACGGGCGCAGGATTCATACCAGAATCCGTTTAAGAAATTTCTCTATCTATAATATAGTTGATTTAAGAAGTAGAAAATTTTCTTGCATTGATAGTGGTATGAATTCTGCGCCCGTGTTCCATCCCTGCTAGTGGGACTACTTTATCCAGAAATTTTTATGGTACTTTTTTTAGGAATATGTCGTGATTACAGAGAAATGAGATTATACTAAAAAGGTATTGGTCGTAATAAAAGCTGGAATTTCTCATCTCTAGAAGCAGGGTTGCCAGATTTGGTCTGTTTTTATTATTCAATGGTCACCAATAATTTTTATTTGTAAATGTTTTTCTAATAACTTCGAAGACTGATAGTCTATTATGTATATCAAATGTCACTTTTGAAAATTTTTGGTTACTATTGAATAAAAAAATGCCACATCTGGCAACGCTGTCTCGAAGTGTCCTAAAAAAAAAAAAAAAAAAAAAAAAAAAGGCGGAGAATGCGACCTCTGCAAATTATAAGACCCTGGAAAAAAGTATAAGGTCGCAAAATATATTAACAGAAAAAAGTATAAAACAGAATAAAACTCGAGAAATTTAGTATCACTCTTTCTTAGAAATGAAATTAAAAACATAAACATAGGTTATGAACGTATGTAGTATATAATCAAAGCATCAAATGACAATTTAGAAATCGGATGGCATTTCATCTTGGAAATAATGATAAGGTCGAGAAGTTGTGAATGAAAATATAAAATCAACATCTTACAAATTGACCTTTTTTTTTAATGACATTTATCAGTCGATCAGTCATTGTTGATTCAGTTCGAGATAAAATTTCTTTTACGATGTTTTCCCTTGTACATTTGTTCGCATTGATGAGTTTGCCTTTCCCTCGATGGTGTCATATGTCCTTATAAACAGACTGCGCAAGTATGCTCCAAATATTTTCCAATGGGTTTGAAAGAGGAATACAAGATGACCACTCAAGGTGATGGACCACATTTGCTTCAAATCAAGCTTTTGTTGAAGAAGCAGCATGTATATTGGCATTATCCTGGCTGAAATATCCAATCTCCTGATGTAACTAGAGTAGCATTGGGAAACAAATTATCACCCAGCATATATTGATACTTTTTGCATACATTCAGTTTAAATTACCACAACTGGTAACGTACCATTACTAACAAACGCTCCCGATACAGTTACTAATCCTCCCTCAATATCGCCGCTTGGATAAGTGGGGTTTTACTTATTTATTTATTTTTTAATATCATACAATTATTTTTTAAAGTTGTCTGGCCCATCAAAATAAAATTTTCTCATCCAAAAAAAAAAAAAAAAAAAAAAAAAAAAAAAGATACATTTTTGCATTTATCTCTAAGCGAAACATATTTTTTAACAAATTCTAAGCGAGCTAATTTATGCTTCTTTATCAAGTGTTGTCGAGGTTGTAATTTTACGAACTGTGCCCTCGGATTGGAACTTAAAACACTCCAGACAGTTCGGCTAGTACATGGTAGACTTAAACCACGAACTATTTCTAAAGAAGACATTTTTTTAATCGCACGTCCATCGAAAAACGGTCCATTTTTGGCGCTTTGAAAGTGCATTTGGTTTACTTGAGCGCTTGCATTTATTATATTTTGAAAGATTTTTATAAAAATTATTTACTGCCGACATAGACTAACCGATAGACCTGGAAATAGCTGCATCACTGATTCCACTCTCTTTCATTCCAAGGATTCTACGGCGTTCTGCATCGGACAATTGTTTCTGCCTCGGCATCGTTGCCAGTAGCGCAGAGAAAGACTAAAGTAACCCTAATTGCATTGTTAAGCTTCCTCTTCTATTTCTTGCATTCTCAAACTGCAGAAAATTGGCATGTCTCTCCAAAAAATTCGACAACCTTATACTTTTTCCATCAGCAAAAAATAAAAATATCTAATATGTTAATTAGTTCATTTAATTTAAATTAGATTTTAATTAAAATGTATTATAATTAACAAACCATTTGCATACTTTGTATTTTTGTTGCTTTCCCATCCGAAAAATTTGCATAAATCCTAGTTTAACTGGTTTTTTAATCGACCTTATAATTTTTTCCAGGGTCTTATAAAAGAACTGGTGGTAGTGTCTTTTAAAAAGGCATGTCCGTTTGTATCCCGTAAATAATTGACTTTTATGGATATGTACTCACGTATGTAATAGAAATTAAATAACGGATTAGAAACAATACACCCCCAGAAAGAAGCCACGAAAAAGTAAACATATGTGGAATAAAACGTAAAACATCTGTTTAAGGTGAACTCCTAAATAATGATGTGACGAATAAGAAATGTGAAATATTTTAGTCCAATTTTCGACATTACTGCGCAAATTTAGCTAATACTAAATTTTATTTATTTTATTTTATTTTAAGTACATTTAGGTATTTTTTATCTTTATTTTTTACTTTTTAAATTCAGTGAGTTACAGGCTGCATACTTCCCAACATCTTAATAAATATTCCGTAGTGTTGTATGTCCCGCCCTTTTTTTCACACCAGTAAATTTTTAAACTAATATTCTTTAAATGCAATTACGATTAAATAAGAAGAAAAATACTCTAAAAAGGTACTGGTGTGAGAAAGAAGGCGGGGCTAACAATACTACGGAATATTAACTAGTATGTTGGCAAGTATGGTTACAGGAAACTCCGGATTTTCCGCGATCGCTGAAAGAGGCAGGATCAAGTGAAAGCGTTTTCTCAGCAAGAACCAAAACCAAATGACTGCTTTTACTTTTTCTTCTTTTATTTATTTTTTTTTTTGTTTTTAAGAAAAAAATGTAAATATGAAGAACAGTACAGCACAGTACTATACAGGGCAATAGTTTAGTTTTTACGGAGCTTCGTAAGCAAACGCCTTTTTTTTTTTTTTTCCTTGAGATTATTTTACTTATTATAAAAATCGTTATTACATATCTGTGAAAAATTGCTCTTCAAATAAATTGACGTAAAAACAGGGCGAATTTTCTCAGTGTTCCGAAATAAATTAATATGTTGGCATGCTGTGGTACTAAATTACTACTAAGTATTATGCTGTGCTACTGTTTTTATATATATATATATATAAATATAATTACTAATTTATAAACTATGCTCAATAGCAGAATAATAATAATGCCGATAAATAATTGTATAATGTATGTCTTATTCTTCATGCTTACATGTATATTTTTGAAGAAGTTATTCAAATGCGAAAAAAAGAAGGTAAAACAAGTAACATAAAAGTGATTACAGGAAGAAAAATCCGGTTTTTACCTAACACATGGATGCATGTGCAACTTCATCTATCCGTAATGCTTCCTTATGACCATTTTTTATTAAGTTTTCTTTTTTTTTTTCTTTTTTAAAAATTGTTAAAATTTTTCATTTTTTCTAAAACTTACTTTTGAGAAAAATTGAATAATTATTAGTTTGAACTCTATTACTGTATAAGTTATGTAAAGTTATAAAAAATTCGATTGATAATATGATAACAAACATACCTTCGAAATTTTATATTCATATGCTTAACTGTTTAAAATTTATGCGCAAAATAAAAAAATAAAACATAGGTTATTGCTTTAATTTTTGACACCAGTGTAGACTGTAGTTCTAGTGTATATTATACTGGTAGATAATTTGCTTTTTCTACAAGTTCCTTCACATAAATTATGTAACAGAAATTATGTATTTATGGATGTTATTCAAATCTAAAACACTTTATTTTTTTAAAAATATTACTGAAACAACGTTATCACATATTTTAAACTGCCCGAGTTTCTCCAGAAGAAGTATTCTTTATTTTACTTTTATGTATTTAAGTTCGAAAATACACCAATTGAATAGTTTTAAAATAACAGCAAATGTGCTTAATATTAATAATTGTTACCATTTTTTTTATTATTTTTACTTCCATTACCCTACTACCGTAGGTAATGGAAGTATTGTATTCGGTCTGAAAATTCGATATCGGGTTTTCACCTGATTTACACGTTTTAAGGTCACCTGAGTCCAAAAAAGTGGTTTTTGGCAATTGGTCAGTGTGTATGTATGTGTGTATGTATGTATGTATGTATGTATGTGGAGAATCTTCTGGCTATTATAGCTCAGAAACTAATAAAGATAGATCTACGAAACTTTAGAATTGAAATACGACTGGTGTACAGATGAAATTTTCAAATTTTGGTGAAAATTGAAAAACCGGAAGTGGGACATCGGAAACCGGAAGTGGAACCGTAAGTCCGTATCTCAAAAACGGCTCTAACGATTTTCTTCAAACTTGCTATATAAACACTCTATTAGATGTCCTTTCGAATGATATAGTTGGTTAGTTCAGGAAAATTGATAGGCGGCCTGTATACATAGCTCAATTTCAGGCCTTGCAAAGGCGTTCCTTTAAAAACGGTTGTACGGATTTTTTTCAAACTCGCCATTTTAACTCACTTTTAAATATGCTTTTGTATGTAATTATTGTTTTCCTGTCAATAATTGAGTTTAACCGGAAGTGAGACATCGGAAACCGGAAGTGGGACCGTAAGTCCGTATCTCAAAAACGGCTCTAACGATTTTCTTCAAACTTGCTATATAAACACTCTATTAGATGTCCTTTAGAATGACATAGTTGGTTAGTTCAGGAAAATTGATAGGCGGCCTGTATAAATAGCTCAATTTCAGGCCTTGCAAAGGCGTTCCTTTAAAAACGGTTGTACGGATTTTTTTCAAACTCGCCATTTTAACTCACTTTTAAATATGCTTTTGTATGTAATTATTGTTTTCCTGTCAATAATTGAGTTTAACCGGAAGTGAGACATCGGAAACCGGAAGTGGGACCGTAAGTCCGTATCTCAAAAACGGCTCTAACGATTTTCTTCAAACTTGCTATATGAACACTCTATTAGATGTCCTTTAGAATGACATAGTTGGTTAGTTCAGGAAAATTGATAGGCGGCCTGTATAAATAGCTCAATTTCAGACCTCGCAAAGGCGTTCCTTTAAAAACGGTTGTACGGATTTTTTTCAAACTCGCCATTTTAACTCACTTTTAAATATGCTTTTGTATGTAATTATTGTTTTCCTGTCAATAATTGAGTTTAACCGGAAGTGGGACATCGTAAACCGGAAGTGGGACCGTAAGTCCGTATCTCAAAAACGGCTATAACGATTTTCTTCAAACTTGCTATATAAACACTCTATTAGATGTCCTTTCGAATGATATAGTTGGTTAGTTCAGCAAAATTGATAGGCGGCCTGTATAAATAGCTCAAGTTCAGGCCTCGCAAAGGCGTTCCTTTAAAAACGGTTGTACGGATTTTTTTCAAACTCGCCATTTTAACTCACTTTTAAATATGCTTTTGTATGCAATTATTTTTTTCCGGTCAATAATTGATTTTTTGTAAAAGTTGGTATCTCAAAAATGGCTCTAACGATTTTCTCTTTAGATCACTTTTATGTTTTCTGATCACATTATCTCTCAAAAATGCATATAATACATGTAATAGCGGGTAATGGAAGTCGTGTGGTTGTTTCACACCAGATTTTTTATGCAAAAAATCATATAGCGTTATTATTAAAGCGATTGGTTGTTTGGGTTTTACGTCGCACAAGTGCAGAGTATTGGACAATTAGCGACGGCCTGGGACTCACTCCTAGAGGTGGTCCGGAGACATGCCATCACAATTTTGGTCTTCCGCAAAAGGGATGGCTCTCACGCTTCGGTGACCCCAAGAATATAATTTTTGATGCAAACATAGAGGATGTTGCGGCACTACAGGTTTTTCGTGCAACTGCCACCATTAAGGTAAATGACAGTTTTTGGCCGGTTCGAGTACCGAACGCGCAGTCTTCCAATTACGAGGCCTGCGCTCTACCGCTGGGCTACCGCGGCCCAATTATAAAAACGATAGTATTGTTTAATATGTTTTGTAAGACTTGAGAATATTTCCCCATTTTGGTGGATTTTTAAGGTTTAGGGGAATTACTTAGAGACAAACATTTATTAAGGAGCAAATGTCTCACACACAAAAAGTAAACGAAGAAAAGAAAAGAAAAACACAATTAATATATTAGATAAAAATGAATTTATCATACAATTTCAGTAACATTTAGGGATCATTCATCGTAATAAATGGCGCATGTAATTTGTAAGAGTGATTTTTTTGCTTGTATAAGAAGGAATGTTTTGGTAATTTGTGTTTTTAGTTTATCTTAGGTAGTAACCATGATCTCTAGTTTATACATATTAGGAAAAAATTCGCCCCACCTTTGAAATTAAATTTTTAAATAATTATGTATATATTTTATATGTTGTGCCGTAGATGAATAAAATATAAAAGGACAAAATGAGTTTAATTCTTCTGACAATGTTCGCAATTGAGTTTTTATTCAAGAACAAGCGGGTATTCCCTGGAAACCGATAACACCATTTTGAATATTTTATAGTTTTTCAGAAAGTGCTCTTTGCTTGAACAAATAAATTCAATTTTATGTTAAATGATTATTAAAGAAAAATGTATAGTTTAAAATGACCTGCAAATTGTCTGTTATACGATTAAGTTTTAACGTTGGAATTTTAAAATATTCTGATTAAATGCGAGAAAATATTTAAAGTAATTAATCAATTTTTCAATCTCAGATTTACAGATATCATTTCATAGTATTTTTTCCAACACACTGATTTCAATAATAAGTTTGGTTCCTGTTGCATGTACAGTATGACGCAAAAGTTTTGACAACTACGTCATTCAGCTTCAAAATTTAGAATTATGACGTCATTACAAAAACCTGTAAACATTTTCAAAAACTGTTTTAAAATGCTACAATCAAAAGACAATCGTTTGAATTGCTATACACTAAATTTTTTTTGATAAAAATAGAAATTTGTTTGTCGCAAAAGCTTAGACACGATTATGTGGTTGTGGTTGGGTTTTACGTCGCACTAATGCTGCGCAGATGGGCAATTGGCGACGGTCTGGGACACACCCCTAGAGGTGGTCCGGAGACATGCCATCACAATTTTGATCCTCCACGGAAGGGATGGCTCTCCCGCTTCGGTGACCCCCAGAGGTATAATTTTAGACACGATTATGAGTTTCAGTGAATATTTGCTGTCATATGCAAATTTAAAATCGATGACGATACAGATTTTGAGTACTTAAGTTCAGCAAACGATAATGCTTCGTAGTCGACATGCCGCAAAAGAAATGCAAGCGAATTCGTTTTCAAGGATTTCACAGTTGAATGCTGAAGGGAAGAGCGTTTCAGGAATTTTGCTATTATTAATAGATCAAAGAAATCTATTTATCGAGTTTTATCGCGTGTTTATGAATATAAAGTAAAATGTTGGTCTGGAAGGCCGCGTATGATAAATATACGATAAGATAGCCTGATACAACAAATGAGTGTACGTGGAGTTCAAAGGTCATCGGGACTCTCTGTATCAAAGGATACGATTCGTAGACGAATTGTGAAAAGAAGAACTATAGTTTATAGCAAAATGAAAAAGAAACCAGCTCTGAAGCCACGTCATAAGTTAAAAAGAATGCTGTGGGCTCGAAAGCATATGCCATATGGGCAGATATGGCAATCAGTCATATTTAGCGATTAAAAATAAAAAGTGGAATGTGAATAGTGCAGGTGGCTGGACATCGTATTGACATGACTTACAGAAAGAACCTCGATGTGTTTTCAGTCGCAGAACAAGGAAGGGGCTCGGTGATGATTTCGGCAGCCTTTTGCTATAATAAACAAGTACTTTTTACTTTTACCAGCAGTCGTCAAACATCACAGCATCATGCAAAGACATTAGAAGAAAACCTGATACCATTTGCTGAGCTTCTAGGTGGCCCTCAGTGGGAATTTCAGCAAGACAATGCTTCGATTCACACTGCAAACAATTCAAAATCTTGGTTAAATTCTCATACTATAAGAGTTCTCGACTGGTCAGCATGTAGCCCAGATCTTAACCCTATACAGAATCTTTGGGGCACCGTGTGTCGCAAAGTTTATAGCAATGGTAGACCAGACACTACACTTCTATACAGGAACTCAAGACATCTATTGAGGATGCATAGTACGACATCGATCCCCAAACTATACAAGATTTAGTTTCTCCGATGGAATCTCGTATTTATGAAGTAATACAGAAGCACGGATGCACAATGAGGTTTTTAAAATTGTAAATGTTGATTTTATTTAGTTTTTGTCTAAACTTTTGAGACAGTATTATATTTTGTTACTATTTAATTACTTGCAATATGCACAATTCCACTTTTCATTGTTATAAATATTTTTTATATGCATAGCATATTACATTCAAGCTGTGTTAGGAAAATTGATTAAATATTTTTCGAAGTTTGTATGAATTTCTTCAATGCCTAAACTTTTGCTTCGTACTGTATTCTGTGCTGTAGCAAGTATAAGTGAATGCTTGAAGCATATCGATTTCCGCTTAGGCCAATAAAAAAATTTGGATGCTTGATTTTAACTTGAATTGAACTTGCAGGCTTGATATATAAAGTTTCACGCATTTTATAGTCCACAGAAACTATTTTTATGTACGTGTGGAATAACTACAAATGATTAAAGGTGAGGAAATTAGACCCAGAAGGTTATACAGATTTGAAATTTTTCAAAAAGTAATATGTTGAAAGTTTTTTTTTTTTTTTTTCTTTCTAATATGGTTCTGTGAAGTAGTTTCACACATCTGGTCAATAAAAAAAAAAAAAAAAAGAAAGAAAGAAATTTTTACATTATTTTACATAAGAAATTCATTTAAAAAGAAGTTAATTTTATTTCAAATTAGTTGGAGGTTTATTAAAATAGTTTCCATTTTGATTCATTAAAAAATGAATAATTTTAATTTAGATTAATTATGGAATTACTTTTGAAAATGCTTCTTTGATAAATCAATATTTTTTTAAATTATAAATGTAACGCATAATTAAAATTTCATTTCTTTAAAATGTATAAATGTAATCTTTTATTATCAATTATTCTTATAAAATATAAAACTTACAAATCAATACGTTAAATAAAACTAATAAAAACAAAATAAAATTGTTGTCAGTTTTAATAAAAAGATCTTCGCTTCGCGGAATAGTTTCTGATGCAAGAATTCTTTGAAATTACATTAGATACATGTACCTAATCATTTATTTCATTTCATGTCTTGGAGAAAGGTAGTCTGTTGGCAAAACGATTCCGCCAAATACTGGGTTATCATTTTTGGAAACCGTCATTAAAAATTCAAACTTTTGCATTGCTTTCAGGCCGCAAACAAAGAATTCGGATTGGCGACAGTTTCGCCAAGAGCTTTGCAGGGATACCAGATTTAGCTACCAGGAATCGTGCGCGCTATTTTAAAAACCACATTAATTCGACCGCAGCTATCGTTAAGTGAATACGTAGAAAGTTTTTTATACGTAGTTATACGTAGAAACGTTGTACGTAGTTATACGTTTGTTATACGTAGAAAGTTAAAATACTCCGGAATAAATTGAAATGTTGGGATCTATCCAACTTTTACGAGTTTTTGTTGTCGATAATGTTTACTTATAAAGTGATTTATTTATTAAATTAAATATTATTTGAATTTAATAAGGTTTAGTTACAGATGTTTCAAACCGAAAATTTCTTGAAAAGGAACAATGCTAATTTTTTAGTTTTTTAAATATTTATGATCAGCTATGTGTCTAAAAGCCATTTTTAAAATTAGATTAGTAATTTTTAAAATAAATTAAGTAGTGAACGTTAAAGGGTTAATTTATTCTTCAATATACAAGCATGCAAAAAGTCCATTTCATTCCCTAGCATTGCTTACTAATTCATTTTTTAAAATTTCTTTGGCATAGCTTTAGGAGCCCATTGGTGGCTTTTAAATTTTCGTTCTTATTTTGGCGATAAATTTAAATGGCTATAGTAATTGCGTAAGTAGACATTTTGGCGTGAAACTTCCGAAATACTTCAGTGCCAAATATGACATTTCGCCAAGGATACTGAAACTCTTATTACTTTAACACGATTTTTCTCAAATTTATTTTTTCAATTATTTAAAAAAGTACTTGCACTTTCATTTATATTTTGACACGAAGAGAAATATATTTACTACTTATTTATTTATTTTTATCTTATTTATTTTTTTTTTTCTTTTTAATTATAAATTACAGCGTTAGCTAGATTTTGTCCTGGATAATAAGTGTACCAATTTTTGATAACATCTTAACCCGGACAGATACAATGATAAAATTTAAGCTTTATTATATATGTATATATATATAATTTATTTATTTTATTTATTTATTTATTTAGTTTTTCAGGTTTATTCAAGATAGTAGATAAAAATTGGTAGCAACGAAGTTGAAAATAATAGTACGACATGCCATTAAGAATTAAAAAAAAAAAAAAAAAAAATGTAAAAACAGTTCGCAAAAAGGAATCTTTAATCAGTTTCACTTTTTTAAAAAATGAGTTTGAATTGAGCAGACTCATTTTTTCAAATATTAATTTGAGTGCTACTTTTTGCACAATTCCTAAATTACAAGATTGATTGAGAAACCCGCAGGGGTCGTAGTCTCCGCCTTTTTTGCAGGACACTTTCAAAAATGAGAAAATTTTGCCTCTGCTGCCACCACTTTTTTCTTAGAGAAAACCCTATCGTGTTTTTAAAGTAACATGTCGTGACTAAACTGTATAGAAATTACTGTATATTAATAGTGGTGGCGAAAAAAAGAACAAATTTCTTGTTTCTCAAAGTGTCCTAAAAAAAAGGCGGAGACTACGACACCTAGAAACGTATTCATATAATTGTAGACAAACACAAACAAAAAATATTTAAACTAAGTGCGATTATATATTTCTTGTAAGTAATTTTGTAAACTTGGTTCGTACAGTCCTTGAATTTTCTTCATTTTTAGAACAACTAATAACATATAGTAAATTTTCGATATCACAAAAGGCCTGAAAATTAAGAGGAATTAAGCTCAGGAATCGCATTCTACGCCTTTTTTAAGACAATTTCAGGGATGAAAAATTTTCTACTTTTTTTGCTATATTGATTTCTTATATGGATATATCACTCACACAGGTATTACAAATGAAATAATGGAACAGAAACCATGGATCCAAAATCGAAGCCACGGAAAAGTAACCATGTGTTGAATAAATCGTAAAACATCTGTCTAAGGGTAGCAGCTCAATAATGGGTGTGACAAATAAGAAAATAAAATATTTTAGAATAATTTTCTACATTTTTGTACAAATTTAACTAATTCCAAATTCTATTTATTTTTTTTTATATGCATTTAGTTATTTTATATTTATTATTATTATTAATTCAGTAAGTTACTACAAACTTTCGATTATCCGCAGCTGCTGGAAAAGGCGGGATCAAGAGTAAGCATTTTCTCAGGAAGAACCAAAACCAAACGATTGCCTCTTTTTCTTCTTCTTAAAAAAAAATGCAAATATGAAAAACATTACAGTACGGTTCTAGACAAGGCAATAGTTTAGTTTATTCCGGTGACTTGTTAGCAAACATATTTTTTTTTTTTTTAACTTTTTATTTATTTATTTTTTTTTAAGATGTTTTTTATTTAATTATTAAATAGTGAATCCATATTGGATGTAAATTCAAAAAATTCTACAAATAAACTGATGTAAAAAAGGCGGGTATTCTCAGTGTTCCAGAATAAATTAATATGTTGGCATGTTGTGGCATGTTAATTTAGTGTAAAATGAATTTGCAGTTTTGTTTATGAAGTAAGCTACATAGTGTAGAGCAAATCGTAAATGCACTTTTATGTTTATCGTTTTTCCATCCTTTTGTATACAAAATGCAAAATTTTGCCATGTTTTCATTAACTTCTATTCTTGTTTGTTTGTTTGTCCGGTACAAATCTTGCAATCTATTTTTTAACTAACTTCCCTACTAGCTAGACATTTGAAACTTTCACAGCAGTTCAGAACCCGGTGACAACACAATACTTCGAAGTCGGATTTTCGAATTTTCGAATAGTTTTCTCTTCATTAATTAAAATATGAAAATAATAAGCTCCTAATAGCAATAAAAATAGCCATCAAAATATTATCTATAATTTAATTCTTGTCAAAATAATAATAATATTAATAATAATAATTACGAGTTCATTTTCTTTCGACATAAAAATAAATACATTTAATTAAACGTGAACCTTAAAAAATTATAAAAGTTAAATTATGTATCTCACAAAAATTGACGCCATTATCAATTTAAAGATTTCAGCGCTGGAGCTCCTTTTATACATCTCTGCCGAACTCATAGTGTTCGGGAAATTTCCCGTAACTCCTTAACCAATCACATTCGAGCGTCCATCTTTGGTATATCGATAATAAGTATTTTCTCGCCAAAAGTCGCCAAATGCAAAAAGTCGCCAAATTTGGCGCCAAATCCATTACCTACCTATTGGAGCTTTTTAATGCGTTTTAAAGGGAAAATTATGCTATTTTAACACGAAAAAAGAGCTGGAAATGCAGAAAATTGACATTTTATCAATTTACTAATCCTCTTTGAAAGAATTTATACAAAATAAATAAAATTAGTAACAATTTCGTTTTATACTCATTGATAAAGTGTTAATGTAGTTAGTTCTATAGCTATGATTCAACAGAAAATTTAAAAATATGGTTTATAAAAAGTTTTTTATCTTATAATTATTTTTATTAACTTCTATTCTTGTTTGTTTGTTTGTTTGTCCGGTTCAAATCTTGCAATCGAATTTTAACTAACTTCCCTACAAGCTAGACATTCGAAACTTTCACAGTAGCTCAGAATCCGGTGACAATACAATACTTCGAAATCTGATTTTCGAATATTTGATTAGTTTTCTTATAATAAATTAAAATATGAAAATAATAACATCCTAATAGCGTTAAAATAGCCATTAAAATATTAGCTATAATTTAATTGTTGCCAAAAAAAAAAAAATTACGAGTTCATTTTCTTTCGACATAAAAATAAATACATTTGATTAAACGTCAACGTTAGAAAATTATTAAAAGTTAAATTATGCATCTCCCAAAAACTGACGCCATTATCACTTTAAAAATTTTATGCCCATTGATAAGAGCTCTATGATTCATCAGAAAATTTAAAACATAGTATATAATTTTTTTTTTAAATCTTATAAATATTAGGGGGACCGGTAATTAATGTCGGTTTGAATTAATAAAGTGAAACCGGAAATTTTTTTTAACTGTGTTTACATGGTATTTTACAAATAACCATCTTATAAGTTACCTAAGAATATCTTAAATTTTATCCAGGATAAATTTCCGATGTCAGTATTTGAATTCAAACCGACATTATTTTCCGGTCCCCCTAATATTTATGATGATGTTAATATTTTTACTGTTTTTAATATGTTTTATATATATATACATTTCAATCGCACCTATCAACTAGATTAGTTAGTCAGTCATTCATTTTTTTATTATTATATTTTTTAAATCTCACTAAACTCTCATTTCATGCCATTTCGTGGTTTATTTATTTAATCAATATTTATTTAATCTATTTAATTGTATATTTTATTTGTCTTTATTTATGTCTGAAAAGGCACTAATGAAATACATTTAAAATTACAAGAATCACATTCATACTAATAATGATACTAATATTTAATAATATTATTATTATTCAGAAGAAGGTAACGCTGAAATTTTGTGATGTTATTTTCTAATGTTTACAGATGGCGCGAGCGTGCAATCCTTCCTTCTCTCCAGCTTCCGCAATGTTATTCAATGGGGAAATGTCTCGTTTTAATTATTTTTTAAAAAATAGTATCAAGCTGAAAAAATTTCGATTGAAAGCAAATTTCATTAAATAGAGTATTCTAACCAACATGTTTTTTTTAAGAGCCATTTTATACTAATTTTACTTTGAAAGAAAGCTTTTAAAAAATGACTATTTTTATGAACCGAAGCTAGGCTAAAACAGATAATTGGGAGGAAGGAGAATGGATGAAATTTTGTAAAGAAAAAAAAAAATAAACTTACTATAGGTGCAGAAAGCACGAACTGGGACTTTAATTTTTTCCCAAGGCTTTTTTTTTGTTTTTCTTATCACTATCATAGCCTGTTTTACAACTAAGAACGAAACATTTATTTGAAACATCTGAATTATGCAGTTTTAAGAACTTACAAAGAAATTAAATTAATTAAAATAAAAAATTTTAAATGCACTCCTCCAGAATTCTATTGAAAACAACAGTATATCCGCGCCGAGGTAGGGAGGAATGACAAGTGGCGCTCTCAGTATTTACCAAAAATTTAGATCACAGTTTCGTAGCTTTCTCCCATTGGACCTTCAACTCCTATTAATATTACTCCGTATTATACACTATTGTTATAGAAAAAACTAAATATGTAAATTATAATTCATATGTGTTCAACAATGAAAAAAACAAGGAGAAAAAAAAAAAAAAGTTATCTATTAAAATTCAAGTCTTACACATTCCTTGCATGATGGATTAATGTAAATGTAAGTTATTTACATACTTTTATGATTGTTTATTTATAACGTTAAATTTAAGATACTGCTACAATATCCATACTTGCCAACACCCTAAATAATATTCCGTAGTACCGTTAGCCCCACCTTTTTTTTCACACCAGTAAATTTGAAGAGTAATATTCTCCAAATTCAATTACGATTAAATAAGAAGACTAATACTCTGAAAAAATATTGGTATGAAATAAAAGGCGTGGCTAACGATACTACGAAATTAAATACTAAATAGGATGTTGGCAAGTAATGACAATATCCTAGAAACCTTAAATTAAAATAAGCTCTAAAAATGAACCTCACACCAATATAACATCTTCCATTTCTAGCAAGTAATTTTAGTTTGCAGCAATTGAATTCCCTATTAGATAGGAACGTTTTCGTTCATTAATCACGTCGCCTGCGCTTTTGGGCGGCGAGTGATGGAAGTAGTTTGTAAATGAACGTTGAAGAAGGGATGAGGTTGCCGTTCTCTTTGAAATTTAATACGAGACGTTCATTCACGGGATGTAAGTGTGTATTATTATTTTAATTTCAACACGTCTTCATTTAAACAGTCTTTCTACGAAAACGAAACAAGCAACGGACAGGACGGGAGTAAAACTTGCCGTCTTTCATTGAGAGCGGGGACGGGGAGTATCACTTGCCGTCTGTCTGCGCAGGAATAGATGCGCACTAGTTGGGAGTAAAAGTTGCTGATTAAGACGTAGACAAGCGTCTGCGTCTTAATCAGCAACTTTTACTCCCAAAACCATACTCCCGGGAGTCTTGCTCTCAAATTGCGCGCATCTAGTTCTGCGCATACAGACGGCAAGTGATACTCCTCGCTCAGTGAAAGACGGCAACTATTACTCCCGTCCGTTGCTCGTTTTGTTTTCGTAAAAGTTAGAGTGACCATATTTTTTTCCTGGAATTTGGTGGACAAAGATGGCGGTGTCCTCGAATTTCGAGGACAAAAAAATAAAATAATAATTAAATCACCTTAAATTGTAAACTTTTAGTAATTTTTGTGTATAAAGCACCTAAAAGAACTTATTTCAGCTTATTTATTACACATATAATAAATTACTATAATAAAACATTAATAACTTTATAACCGGCGTCCCCAAATTTGTTGTAATTTTTTGGGGACGAAGGTAGTTTGTCCTCGAAATTCGTGCCTGTCCTCGAGATTCGAGGACATATGGTCAGCCTACGTAAAAGTCCATTTAAAAGGGCATATTGCGTGCTTCCTGCCTGTGTAAAGGGCTTTTTGAACAGGAAATATATATATATATATATATATATATATATATATATATATATGTAAATTTCTTCTTTGACAAAAGTTTTTTGTTTCATCATAATATGGGTGCATTTATTTATAGTGTAAAATAAATTTAAAAAAAAAATCAATGATAGTGGGTTTAAAACAGGTTTATTATTTAAGAAGATAAACATTTCTTATTATTTACTTTTGTAATTGCAGCATAGGTTATTTATTTTATTGTAAAATTTTTATGTAGCTTTTAAGATGCAAATTGCAGAGAAAAAGAATTTTTAATCGATGACAAACTTAAACGATTTAATATATTTTCCAAAGTTTTAAAGATTATTTTTAAAAATATCATTGTGTATTATACACTTTTGTATATGTCATACTATGTATTTTTATTTAAAATTAAATCAAAAGTTACTTTGCTTAAATAAATGTATAGCAAGGATATATATGCATCTACAAGCATTTTGAAGAAAAGCATTTTTCTTCTTGCTAAGTGTCAAAGAATTTCAGCAATACTGCTTAGAGTTTCTGTCTCTTTATTCATTCATTTTATTTTTATTTATTTTATTATTATTATTATTATTTGTAAGAAAGATTTTCCAGGAAATAAATATTTTTTATATAATACTAAGATACTCCATTACTCATTGCAAATACCTAATTTAGTCTTTATAATTCATTTTTACAGAGTCACATAAAAACATTCAAATTTATTGCTATTGCAGAAGTATTATAATACATTATTTAAAAAAAAAAAAAAAAAAAAAAAAAAAAAAAAAAACTCATATTTTAATTCATTCTATGAAAATATATGCATTTTTCACAACTATTTATACGACTTATAATTAATATCCCTATCAACTATTCATTTAATTTTGTTTTTTAAAAATTAGAAAATATTATGTTATGAATTTTCACTTAATCTGGAAGCAGTTTTTAGTTATAATTATTTGAGCATTTTATTTATTTATTTTTGCTTCGTTTTTACTTTAGTGCAATATACCCTTTCTTGATATTAAGTGGGACCACGTGAAATAAGGCTACCATTTGAAAATTTATCAACACGATGAACTTTGAAATTTTTAATTAATTCGAACTAAAGTTGGACAGAGAATTTATCATATAAATATTTTTTATGAGTTCACTTCGCAACTTATTCATCTATTTTGATTACAAGTTGTGACAACTTGAAAATGTGCCATCACGATAACTTTTGAAATACTAAACTGATTTAAACCAAAGTTGGATTATGAACTTATGGATCAAATATTTAGGATAAATTCACTGGTCAACTTGCTCTGCTGTTTTGTTACCAAGTGGCGACCACTTGAAAATTTGTGCAGTGGACTTATCATTCAACTATCTTATCTAAGTTTGCTAGGCATCTCACTTTGCTCTTTTATTTCCAAGTAGCAGCCACTTGAATATTTATTATCATGATAACTTTTGAAATACTCAATTCGAACCAAAGTTTGACTGTGGATTTATCAAATATCATAAATGATTTTGCTGGGCAAGTTGCTCTGCCAATTTGTGTCCAAGTTGCAAACACTGAATGTTGACACTTGATTAAAAAAATTTTTTTTTTTTCACAATAACTTTGAAATACTGAATTTATTCAAACCAAAGTTGGACAATGGATTTATCTTACAGGTATCTTGCATTAGTTAACTGAGCAGTGTGCTCCATTATTTTGTTTCCGAGTGGTGGCCACATGAAATTTAGTCAACATGATAACTTTTGAAATTCTGAATTAATATGAAATAAATTTGCTGAGTAGGCTTATCTCACAAATGTATTTGATATGTTTGTTTGCCTGATTGATATGCATTTAAAATTGACAAAAAAAAAAAAAAAAAAAAAAAAAGGTATTTATGAACCGATTTGCTTAAAACTCCATATGTATATAGCCCTCATCAATATATTCCCACCATGCCCATTACAAATTTTAGCTGTCATTTTGAAACAAAATGACAGCTAAGAATGATAAGAAAAAACATGATAAGAAAAAAGGAATCAACCTACCATTTCAAAACAGCTGGAAGGATTTTTAATTTTTGAGAATTTTAAGATTTGTAAATCTTTCGAATGAAAACCTAATTTAAAAATCTTACTTTCGCACTTTGTAATAAATATTGATTAAGAAAAGAAATCTGGTAATTAGAATGCATTAAAAAATTTATAAAGATTTTTATTTACTTTTAGCTCAGCTAAGAGTAAATAATATATTTTAATACTGCTTAATAATTAATTATTCTTATTTTCTTGTTGGTTATTGCAAAGTATTTTGTTGAACTGACTTACATATTCTCAAAGGCAGATTTAAGTTAGATTGTGCCCTGGGCTCATTTGGCTATGGACTCCCTCCTTCCCATATTTTTAAAAAATATTATGCATACGTATTGAAATTATAATAATCAATATAATATAACTAACGAAAAGTATAATTCTTTGATATATAATTCGGTGCAACATTACATATAATAATTTGCTCGTAATAATAAATTAAGAAAATATAGTTGAGTGCTACTTATTTTGTTGCTCCTATGAATATGCGATTTAAAAAGTGGAATTAAATTTTTTATGTAATTACTAACAAATAGACAAATATCACTTTTATATTTTCGATGAATAATATAAATTATTTTGTTTCATAAATAGATAAGCTGCTATGCTTCATGATATCTTTTACAGCTTCCTGTTCGATAATTTGTATTTAACCCCTTAACGCGCGGTGAAAATTCATCCCGGAAATATTTTAGCAAAAATTCACGTTTATAACATATCAGAAAAGGCCGGTTTTTTAAACCTTAAAATTTAAAATTTCTTTTAGTTTAATTTAGTTCATGAATTCCGGTGGCAGTATAATTTAAATGTTTCAAATTGTCTTGCGCCGTAAAGGGTTAAGTGAGAAGTTTGTTTTTCGAAGTCAATGGTAGGGATAAAGTAAATTTCGGATAATATACCTAAATGTGTTTAATGATATAGTGTTCTAGAAATATATCGAAAAATTTATTATGTATAGAATATGACAGCTTTAAAATTATTATTGCAAAACTAACTATGAAGCAGCAGTAGTATAAACAAAAAATTGATAAATGGAGGGGGGGGGGAGGTTGCTGAATATATTTACTTACTGTCTAATCTGGGTTTAAACCAAATTTAAAATTTCATTAACAAAATGTTAACATATAAGTAGGCTTATAAATAATCAATTTGCACACCATTAAAGATGCCTCTGTATATTTCATTGTTAACAACATAGTTCTTTTAAAGATTTATTATCTCATATACATAACTATGTTTTTCTCTCCTTTAAATATGAAATGGAATGGTAAAATAATTGTTTTTCCATTGAAAAAAGTCTTATTCAAGTACAATACTAGCCCACTGTACTGCATATATATATATATATATATATATATATTAATATTGTTGAATTTTAAGTAATTTGAACATTTCAACTATGATTTAGTTTTTTTTAAAGACTTTTTTAATAAAAGGTTTTTCTATTAAACAATCCAGTACACATACTGAAATGCTTAAAAAAATTGATAACTTATTATTTTTAATTTTTGTATTTTGTGAAAAATGCAACTGTAATGACACACTGCTTGTGTGTGTATTATCTGTCTATCATTCTAGATAGATTGTATATTTGATATGTACTCAAGGTGCGAAGCAAAAAATGTCAGAAATTTGTCAATGTTCTAGTATGAATTAATATTTTGTCTTGGTCTTTACTTTAATAGTGTTATATATAAAATAACCTAGTAAAAGAAATCATTTGGAGAGAGAGGAAAAGAAAATGCTGTTGAATAATGAAATACACTGTAATGAAATCTAAATAAATTTCATATCCTTAATAATACCTTAATAATCATCATAATACTTAATATGTCATGATATGTTTGTAATTGTTTGCATAATATTTCAACGCTGCTATCTTCTGCAGCAGATTCCGCTTAGTGTCTAATATTATATCAAACGTTAAATATCTAAATGTGCTTAAAGACATATCGTACAAATATAAGGTATTTGCATAGTGATAAACGTAACATTTTCAATAAGTTAAGACTATTAATCTACTTATAATTGCATTGAATGCTGTATATTGAATGTTCTTTTCTAACGTTTGAGAGTATGATATATTTAATAATAAACTAGTATGTTGTAGCCACCACAAGACATTCCTCTATATTTTCCTGTACAGATTCGATCATTACAAATTATTTATTAAAATTATTTAACAAAATTGTTTTTCATGATCAATATGATTTTTCATGATTTTTATATCAGAGAAGCATAATTCTAAAAAAAGTCAATTTTGTGCCATCATCTAAGGATACGTTTTTCTTTTATTTCTTACTTTTTTTTTCCTCTGTGTGTGCGTAAATGACTTATTAAATATCTTTGCATGCAACAATTTCTCACTTACATAGTCAATATTTTAATCAAATTGCACCCTTGCAATTTCCAACAGTTGAAGTTGTGTAGAACTGACAGAATAATTTTATATCAAAAACAATATTTGATTTCCTGGAAATCTTTTTTAAAAAACAAAGCAAACAAAATAAATAAATATAAATAGAGAGATTTGTCAGTTTCAAAAAACAAATAAATAAATAAAGAATAGAAGAAAATTTCTTTAAATATTTTAATTTAGATACGCAGAATTTTAATAACTCTAAGCAGTATTGCTGAAATTTTTTGGCCCTAAGTAAAAAAAAAAAATGCTTTTCTTTAAACTGCTTGTTGATACTTATATATCCCTCGCTATACATTTATTTAAGCAAAATTACTTTTGGTCAAATAAAAATACATAGTTTGACGTACAAAAAAGTGAATAATAAAGTGTGTAGCGTACAAAGATATTTTAAAAAGAATCCTTAAAACTTTGGAAAATATATTAAATTTTTTATGTCTGTCATCTGTGACTTTCAAATTCTTTTTCTATGCAATTTGCATCCTAAAAGCTACACAAAAAATTTTCAATAAAATAAATAACTTATCCAGCAATTGAAAAGTAAATAATAAATGTGTTTTAAATTCACTATACTATCATCGATTTTTTAAACTTATTTCTCATTATAAATACATGTATCTGTATTATGAGGAAACAGAAAACTTTTGTGAAAGAAGAAATTTGCGTATTGATATGTGTATATAGTTTTATTTTATTATTATTATTATTTTAATTTCAACACGTCTTCATTTAAACAGTCTTTCTACGAAAACGAAACAAGCAACGGACAGGACGGGAGTAAAACTTGCCGTCTTTCATTGAGAGCGGGGACGGGGAGTATCACTTGCCGTCTGTCTGCGCAGGATTAGATGCGCACTAGTTGGGAGTAAAAGTTGCTGATTAAGACGTAGACGCTTGTTAACTGTTTCTGCAGACAACGCACCATTTTTATCTCTTCCGTGTCGGGTTCAGACTGCAGCGGAAAACTACGCAGTCTTCAATGTTTGAGATAAAGAAGGTGATTTTTATTTTATTTATTATTACTATTATAAAATATGTGTATTTGGTGTATTTGTATATGAAATTTGTTGAGTAATAACAGTGTTAGAAAAGGAATTTAAAGCAATGAGTGCATGTAATACTAATGAAGAATATATATAACAGTCACAGCATTTTGTTCTTTTCTTTTTCGAGCAATGAGCCACTGAGCTATAGCGTCAGTAATATCTCAGTCAATTCCAAACGGCTATTAATCATTATTATTATTCGTCCCTAATGTTATCATTAATTTTCTTTTCCTTTCGTTCTAAGAAAAGAAGGAAACAGAGAAAAAACGTTTTTAGTGAAATTCTGGCAAAAGCAGTATTTAGTTTAATACGGAGGACTATCATTTTTTTTTCCCCTCGAACTATGACATCATTTTCAAATTATTCAAATATATTTTTGATGCCGATAAATGTCCAACTATCGTAAAACTGGTATCGTAAAAATCTGTAGATTGAGACTAATAGTCTTGTGTCCTAAAAAAAAAAAGTAAAAACACTTTGCAAAAATGAATCTTTAATGAGTTTCGTTCTTTTTTAAAAATGAGCTTGAAATGAGTAGACTCGTTTTTTCAAATATGAATCCGTCCTTGAATTTTCTTGATTTTCCGCACAACTAATAACGCATGGCAATTTTTCAATTTGAAAAAAAGCCTTACAACTGAAGAGGCAATAAATTCCGGAATCGCATTCTTTGCCCTCTTTTAAGGTAATTTCAGAGATGAAAAATTTTCGACTTCTTTGCTGCCAACAATTTTATCGAGGAATTTTTATGGTATTCGCCAAGGAATGTGTCGTAATTAAACAGGATAAATATTTTTTCTATAAAAGTAGTGGTTGTAATTAAAGGTAATTTCTGTAAATGCCCCCCTACCCAAAAAGAGGAGGGGGGCGGGCAAGGAATACGAAACCTGTAAAATGTATAAAAGTACTGGTGGGAGTGTCTGTGTACAAAGAGGTGTCCGTACGTTTTCTGCAAACAATTGATTTCTATATGGATATATCACACACATAGGTACTACAAATGAAATAGTAGACCCATAACTAAGGACCTAAAAAGGAAGCCACCCTATAGTAAGCATCTGTTGAATTAAAAGTAAAACATGTGTCCAAGGGGAGTGGTTCAATAATGTGTGAGACAAATGAGAAAATCAAATATTTTCATACATGCTAACCATCTAATTAATAACCGTACAAATGTTAACGCTCTCTGAAAATACGCCCCTTTCCTCACACCACTATATTTTCAGAGTTATTCTCAACAAATGGTTTTACGATTAAATAAGACTAAAATTCCTCTAAGAAATTATTAGCGTGAAAAAAAAAAAAGGCGGGTACTAAAAATCATACGGCTCATAATGGGATGGTAGGCAAGTATGTATTTTGTCTAATTCTCGAAACTTTGTTCAAATTAACTAATTCGAAATTTTATTTATTTTATTTTTTATATATTTAGTTACATTTAATTTATTATTATTATTATTATTATAATTTGGATTAATTTAGTGAGGTACAACAAACTTCCGATTATTCGCGGCTGCTGGAAAAGGTTGAATCGAGTGAAAGCGTTTTCTCAGCAAGAATCAAAACCAAATGATTGCCTCTTTTTCTTCCTTTTTAACAAAAATGCAAATATAAAAAACATTTCATGCCTTTTTTTTTGTTGTTGTTGTTGTTTATGCCACTTTGCACTACCCACGACACGTGGCACTCAATTCCGCGGATAATCAGGAGTACGCTGTACTTATAATCGATTTCATACTTGCCAAATTGTTAGTTCCGCCCTTTCCGCCTATTTTTTTTCACACAAGTCTTTTTTTAGAATACTTATCTTCTTATTTAATCGCAAATATATTTGAAGAAAATAATTCTAGAATAGAAGTGGTGCATAAAAAAGGGCTGGTACTATCAATCTTCCTGGTTAGGTTGGCAAGTATGCGATATAAAGCATTAATTTAAATATTGTAATAAAATAGCTTTTTTAATAATGCCAATCATTATTATTGTAAATAATTCCACTCCCATAAAATTTACACAATTCACGCCTCTTGCAAATAAAAGTAATTCATTCTTCTTTTTTTTAAGGAAAGAAAGAAAGAAAGCTTTTGAATATATTAAATTTTTATTTATTATTAATATATTAATTATATTGAATATATATGTTAATTTTTTATGCACTAAGAGAGGTTTCTTTACTGGCAAAATGTCTGGTTAAAAAAAATCTGGAACACAAACAACCTTGAAAACATAAGGTAAGTAAAGCAGGATCCTTGACATAAGACTGGTCGATGACATATATTTATTTATTTATTTTTAAAGTTTATTATATAGACAATAAGTGCTGAATTTACATATGCTAGTTAAAAAACACAGGCTCAAAAAAGCAGTGGCTAAACATAGAGTAACTCCGCCCCTAGAATTTTTCCTTCAAATGTTTATCCTTAAATATAATGAATACCAATCTTTTTTCTAATCAAGTGAGTACTCTTTAAAGTCATAACTATCAAAATTCATAGGTAATAAAATAAATAACTGCTTCTCATCATCTCTCGCAAAAAAAAAAAAAAAAAAAAAAAAAAAAAAGAACAGGAAGGGAGGAAATTATTAGTGATTATAACGTTTTTCAGTTAAGTAATTTATTACCTGAAGAATTTATGAATTATTGTATGATTACATGCAGTAAAGTGATCAGGGATGGAACACGGGCGCAGAATTCATACCGGAATCCGTTTAAGAAATTTCTCTACCTATAATATCGTTGATTTAAGAAGTAGAAAATTTTCTTACATTGATAGTGGTATGAATTCTGCGCCCGTGTTCCATCCCTGAGTGCATGAAACATTAATTATTTTAAAGTTTCGAATTATAGCTTATTTTTTATTTATTCCTTCATTTAATCATATTATATTTATTTATTAATTTATTTATTTAAGAAACTGAGGATTTTAAATAGTTTACATTTCTCATTATTTTAAAAACATTATGATGATGTTATTTGTAATTTAAATAATTTGTGGAATAATTAAATGAAAAAATTAGATATATCATATGAAGTGTCATAGTTTAAATTTAAATAGCTGACAATTTTTAAGCTGGCAGGCATGAAGCTTCCTGTTCGGTCCCATGTCGTGCTCATTAACCTAGCCGTTCGTAGATTTTCCTGTTTTCCTTTGAAACTCTTGTAAATATGTGCTGAGACAGCTTAGAAAGACCCATTTGGAAAGTCTTACACACAGGAGGAGGAAAAAAAAAATAATAGTAATAATAATAATAATAATAAAATAGTAAAATAAAATATGAGAATGAAACAAATCAGCTACATCATCAAACAATATTTATTTTAAAATTCCAAATTATCGTTTATATATATATACATATATATTAAGAAATTGGGATTTTAAATGTTTTACATTTCTAATCATTTTTAAAATGTTTTGATGAAGTTGTTTGCATACTAAATAATTTATAAAAGGCTTGCAAGAAGAAATTAGGTATAGCATATGAAGTAATATACTCGAAATGTGAGCATATGACAATCTCTAACCTAATAGGTGTGAAGTGTCCTTTTCAACACTTGATTGTCCTCTCCAAATGCAGTTTTCCATGGTTTTCTCTGAAACTCTCGTAAATACGGGCTAAAGTCTCTTAAAAAGACCCTTTATGGAAGGTCTTACACTCAAGAGGAAGAAAAAAAAAAAAAAAAAAAAAAAAAAAAATCAGAATCAGAGAAATTAACTATATCATCAAACATAATTTATTTATAATTTCAAATCGTCGCTTTTTTTTTTTTTTTTTGAATTATATATATATATTATTTAAAGAAATTTTAAATTTTAAATATTTACATTTTGATTTATTTTAAAAATGTTATGATGATGATGTTGTTCATAAATTAAATAATTTATAAAAGGACTGCACGAAGAAATCAGATATATTTTATGAAGTGTCATAATGAAAAGTAAAATAAAATAAAATAAAAAATTACCAAAATCAAATGAGATAGTGCAGGTCCTCGAGTAATTGACATCTATACCGAAATAATTAATAAACAAGAAATTTCAAAAGAAAAAAAAATATATATATAAAGTTTCGGGGGCCAAAATGCGTAATTCTGAGTTAAAATTTGTGGTTGCTATATCATACTTGCCAATCATCTCATAATAACCGTACAATTGTTAACGCCCCTTGAATAAACGCCCTTTTTTTTACACCAATTTATTTTTAAAGTTAATCCCTCCAAATTTTGTTAATAAGAATAGAATTAAATAAGAATAGAATTACTCTAAAAAGTGAATTGTGTGAAAAACAAGGCGGATACTAAAATAGTTACGGTTCATAATGAGATGGTTGGAAAGTATGCACTATGCAACAGAGACCCTGAAAGAGTTAAAATGCCATAAAAATAATTACTGGACTGACACCAATAAAATATCTTCGATTTCTAGCAATTAATTTTAACACAGTGTGTAAAAATTATACTGCCAGTCTTGAAAGAAGGAAACTTTAATAACCTCGCCTGTGCTCTTGTGCAACAAGCGATGGAAGAAATGTATATTACCTCTTATAGAGCTTTTAAAATCTGTGTTTGACAAGAGGGCCAGCGAAACATAACTAACGCCCCTTGGTGAAGCTTATAGTGTGCCTTGTAAGAATCTAACTTACAGGCTAAGCAAACTAATAGCGATGAGCAAGCAAAGAATTGCAAAATCAGATTCGTGTGTATGCGCAAGAGTTGTAGTGTATTGTGATCATAGAACGCCGTATTTGTAAACAAGTTCCAAAGAATTTTCGTTGTTCGTTGGCAGATTCTGTCATCTTGATCTTCAGCGATTGCGCAGTATTTTGAATTATTTACTTTTTAATCATTAATTAATTTCATCGTCAACTGTTTATACTCATTATTTACTTTTTAATCATTAATTAATTTCATCGTCAACTGTTTATACTCATTTACATCATTAATCATTTTTAAACATTATTAATCATAGTTAATACTTTATTTTTTTATTTATTTATTTATTTTTTTAAGATCATTATATTTTTCGTTGCGTAGAATTTAGGGCAGCTACAATTGATTTATGTACTATATATTTAATTCGTGTAAATATTAAAATATCTACAATAAATTGTAAATAGTGTAGCAAAAAATTAAAATATACATTTTAATATTGAAGATTTTTTTTAAATAATAATAATTTAAATAAAATAATAATAAAAATAATAATAAAAATAATAATTATTTTATTAAATGTTATCAGATAGTAATAATTGTACTAATGCTATTCATTTACCTGACATATATATATACATATATATATATATTTTTAAATATCTGTAAATTACATATTTTATTTATAAAAAGATATATGTACAATATATACATATATAACAAATCTTAAAAATGTGAAATAAGAATAATTTTACAATTTAATAAATTCACACAGTTATCTGATTGAGAAGAGAATTATATTTATTGAATTTAATTTTTTAACTGAGCGAAAAATGAATTTTAAGAATAATTTTACCAGTACATATTAATATATATATATGAGTAAATGTCTAAAACAAATATTGATTTATAATACATTTCCTAAATATTCTACCTGTTTAAAATATTTTAAAATAGAAATACAAATATAATATATAATATATATATATATATATATATATATATAGAGAGAGAGAGAGAGAGAGAGAGAGACAGAGAAGAAAAGAAGAAGAAAATGAAGAAGGCCTTTTAATGTACAATAAGTAAGTCTAAGAGCTATAATAATTTGGAAAGTAATTCAAAGAACATATAGTATCGGATAGTATAAGTTTTTTGTTCAATGAAAGCATGGCAAAGAAAATAAAACATCGCGACCGTACGCCATTCGACTGGGCCGTTTTTCTGTAAAGTTGCTTTTGGTGTAGTATGGTTATTCTATAAAGTCAAGTGATTAGACGCGTTTACGTTATCACTACAGAAGCAAACGTTCTTTCCGATATTATAAGTTCTTTGGATGGAAGTGGTAAACGAATTAAACTAAGTATTGTCGTTTCTGTTTCTTCGAAATGTTATACGAACTGATGTCCACTGGTTGCGACTGTTGTTAAGGGCCACACACCACCACCAGAAACCGAAGCTAATATTATTCTATGGGAAATTTTTCTTTACAAATAACTTATTAAGTACTACATATTTTTGAATTCTGTTTTCACATTCTGAAAATTCCCAGCTGTGAAATTGACGGACTTTTTTAAAAAAAATATTTTTTTTTTATATTTTATTCTGAAGCTGCAAAATAGGAATTTTCAATGTGTGAAATTCTTTCATTTTGCAATTTCGAAATAAAATATTTAGAAAAAAAAAAAAAAAAATTGGTATTTTTTAGGAATGTGTCGTGATTAAACAGGAAGTATGGACAATATCCTTCCTTTGGGTTTGAGACTATAGGAAATCAGCTGTTTTTGGAAAATCATCCTCAAATCTACCATAGACTCCTAAACTATATGCCTGTCGCGTGGCTCGGAAGCTTGGCAGCAGTTGAAGCGGTAGACAGAGCCACCTGGTACAAATTGCGTGACTTTTTTATTCAACAGCCACCAAAAAATTTTAAAAGGGAAATATGATATACATAAAAAGCGAAATGAATCGAAGAAACGTCGCATATATATATCATAAACCACTTTTTCCACCATATCATAAACCACTAAAATTTTTTTCTTGGATTATTATTTATAAATGTTACAGATTATATGAGACTGAAGTAAGAGTGATACCTTTGTTTTGTTTTTAATCCAGTTTTTTAACATACTTTTATATTAATCAACATATATAATATTAAAAGTTTCCATGTGAACAGTGGGTATGTTAAGAAATTTAAATATATGTTCCCTTTAATAAATTCCTTTATTAAAGTGATTGAAATTCTAATTATTTAAGCTTTGATGTCTATATCCAATGTAATCAATGACATAATTTTTTCTATTTATTAATTTGTAATGTGATTTGTTTGTAATCTTTAATTTTTTCGCAATAGGCTTCGCCATTTTCATTTTAAACATTGACGTGAGTTTCCTGATTCATAAGTGATGATCGATTTACTTTTTACGCATTTTTTGACGCGTTTAATTTTTTTTATTTTATTGATTATATATATATATATATATATATATACGTATAAAATTTTCTGCAATTTTACGATATGGAATAGTCTTAATTTTACATTCGATTCCATTTCTCTTTTATTCTTATTTGACAGATATCTAATTATTAAGTTTTACTGGAGAAATACTTAGACTGGAAAATGTTATGCATAATAATAAGACAGCATCTTGGATCTAGTTTGTTTACAAAAGCACTGCCTACACGCTACTAGCCGACAATTACAACGGCCACGTTTTCGGCAATTTTATCTACCGTGACGTCACAGGAATATTGTCTATTGGTAGTAAAAGAAGCGGGATTTTTTCATGTCTGTAAGCTCCCTAAAAAAAGGCGGAAATACGACCTCTGTAAATTATATAAAAGCACTGGTGTAAGTGTCCTAGGAAAAGGCTTGTCCGTACGTATTCCGTAAATAATTGATTTTTATGGCTATGTTACTTAAACATGTAATGCAAATGAAATAACGGAATAGAACAATACACCCCCAGACAAGAGCCACGAAAGATTAAACATGTGTTGAATAAAACGTAAAACATCTATGTAAGTTAAACGGCTAAATAATGATGTTACGAATAAGAAATCTGAAATATTTTAGTCCAATTTTCGATATTTCTGTGCAAATTTAACTAATTTAATTTAATTTAATTTAATTTTATGCACATTAAGGTATTTCTTTTACCTTTTACCTTTATTTTTTAAATTCGGTTAGATACACAAAACTCCTGTTGATCCACGGTCGCTAAAAAAGGCGGGATCAAGAGAAAGAGTTTTCTCAGCAAGAACCATAACTAAATGATTGCTTTCCTTTCTTCTTTTCTTTTCTCCATTTTTTTTTTTTTTTTTTTTTTTTATCTAAAAAAAATTAAATATAAAGAATTGTATAGTACGGTATTAGACAAACGAAGTACTTCAGATTATTCTAGAACTTTATTAGTAAAGTTTTTTTTTTTTTTTTTTTTTAAGAGTATTTTTCTTATTTGTAAACCTATTGTTACCAACTTAGCACCTTTTTTTATTGGAATTTTTAATAACAGTTTTCTGTTTCACTTAATATTCGAAAACAGTTAGAGTTCTCTCATTAAATAAAACAAATATTTCTATAAAAATTTTCCGGTAGCCAAAAGGTGCTAAAATAGCAAGTATGAATAAATCCTGATTACATATTGGAGAAAAATTGCTCTACAAATAAATTGGCGTAAAAACAGCTCGGATATTTTTAGTGCTCCAGAATAAATTAATACGTTGGCATGCTGTGGTACTGTTTAATTTAAAGTCAAATGAATTTGCAGAGTGTGACGCAAGTACATGGTGTATATTCAATCGAAAATGCCCTCTTTTGTTTATTGTTTTCGTATCTTTTATTGTATAAAATTCAAAATGTTTTTAGTATAATATGAATATTTTTACTGTTTTTATTATGTTTCGTGTGCCAATCAACATCTTTCAACTAGAATATTTTAATTATTATTATTTTTTGTTATATTCCTGAATCCTTATTTCATAACGCTTTGTAGTTTATCTCCTGTTTGCGTTATCCACGACACGTGAATGTCAATATCAATTCAGCAAATTATCTGGAGTAAACTGTACTTATAAACGAACTCAAACATCAAAATAAATATTGTAAAAAAATAGCTTTTTATCGATATCAATTATTATTATTAAGAATAATTACGCTTCCTTAAAAATTACTAAACTCTGGCCTTTTATAAAAAAAATATTTTTTTTTTTCTTTTCTTTTAAGCCTCTGTATAAATTAGTATGATATATCTTTATGAGTGAAAGGAGTTTTTTTTTTTTTTTTCTCTTAACATTTGTAGATTTATTTAAAAAAAAAAAAATGCATAGCACAGTGTGTGTTATTTTTTCGTTATTTATTTATTTATTAATTTTTTTCCGCTAGCAAGCACTAGTAATCATACATTGTCTGTTTTATCATTGTTAACTTCTAGAAATCACTATAAAAACATAAAAAATATTGCTTTTAAAAATTTATGGTTTAAAAGAAATCTGGAATACAAACACCCGTGATAGCATAAGGTAGGTAAAGAAAGTCCTTCATATAAAGCTGGAAAGTTACATTTATATTATTATTATTATTATTTCATTAAAAGGGCAATATGTGGTGAAGTTACATATATAGCTAAAAATCATGGCGCATGAAGCAATGGCTAAACATGCAGTGACCCCGCCCCCATAAGTGTGTATGCGGATTTTTTTAACTTTAAATATCATAAATATCAATCCCTTTTTCGAAAGACTCATATAGGCAAATCGACTGATTGCCCTGTAAACGTATAATTATCAAAATTCATAACTAACAATATAAAATTTCCTCTCCTTCATCGCCTCCCTTCCACAAAAAAAAAAAAAAAAAAAAAAAAAAAACATCTCATCAATAACCGTACAATTGTTAACGCCCCCTGAAAAAGCGCCCCTTTTCTCACACCACTATATTTTTAGAGGTATTCTTTCGAAATGTTTTACAATTAAATAAGACTAAAATTCCTCTAAAAAATTATTGGTATGAAAAAAAAGGCGGGTACCAAAAATTGTACGGTTCATAATGATATGGCACGCAAGTATGATTTTAATCTAATTCTCGACATTTTTGTACAAATTTAACTAATTCGAACATTTATTTATTTTATTTTTTATATACTTAGTTACATTTAATTTATTGTTATTATTATAACTTTTATTAATTTAGTGATGTGCAGCAAACTTCCAATTATCTGCGGCTGCTGGAAAAGGCGGGATCAAAAGAAAGCGTTTTCTCAGGAAGAATCGAAACCAAATGATTGCCTCTTTTTCTTCTTTTTTTTAAAAAAAATGCAAATATAACGAACATTTCATGCCTTTTTTTTCTTTTTTTCTTTTTTTGTTGTTTATGCCGCTTTGCACTACCCACGACACGTGACACTCAATTCCGCGGATAATCAGGAGTACGCTGTACTTATAATCGATTTCATACTTGCCAAATCGTAGTCCCGCCCTCTCCGCCTATTTTTTCCACACTAGTCTTTTTTTTTTTAGAGTACTTATCTTCTTATTTAATCGTAAATATATTTGATGAAAATTATTCCAGAATATAAGTGGTGACCAAAAAGGGCTGGTACTGTCAATCTTCCGGGTTAGGTTGGCAAGTACGCGATTTAAAGCATTAATTTAAATATTGTGATAAAATAGCTTTTTTAACCCCTTAACCTACAATGACGGGCATAGCCCGCGTACAATGGTCGGGCCTGAAGTGAATATTACGGGCATAGCCCGCGTACGATGGTCGGGCCAGAAGTGAATATTACGGGCATAGCCCGCGTACGGTGATCGGGCCAGAAGTGAATATTACGGGCATAGCCCGCGTACGATGGTCGGGCGAGAAGTGAATATTACGTGGAATATTTGATACGCAATTACAGTCTGATGCAATAATTGTTTATTACAAATTGTTTATTACAAAATGTTTATTTATACAAAAATCCAAAATCCAAAATTAGTAATCTGTAACGGTATGGTATAGTTCAAAACATTTTGGTACATGTAACGGAACTTTACACTTTTTACACTCCCATGTTGTTTCCTTACGTTTTTTTATTTTTGTGACAGACTGTACAACGTTTTGACGGTCTTGATTTAGAGGGTGTTGGATCAATGTGCTTTGGAAAATGACCCCAGTCCTTCGCGTACAGTCTGTCTGGCGCATCTCCGACAGATGATACGCCTCGTTCTCTATAAATCGGTTTTGGCATATTCTTCAATAGAGATTCGGCTATATTGATCCTATAGTCGACATAGCATTGTTTCTTTCCATCATTCAGGTTTTTCCATAAAATGTAGGAGTTAAAAAGACCAATATCAAACAGATAAAAAAAAAATTTTTTTGTATCCTTTCATGTATTTCCGCATTACTGGAAAACATGCCAATATTTGATCTTGGAGATCAATTCCGTTCATTCCGTGGTTGTACTCTGCAATACAACTCGGTTTTAGGGTGTGGTTGGATCTTTGTGAAATAATTTCGACTGCTTCATGTTTTGTCGACATCATATATACATCTCGCTTATCTTTCCATTTTATAGCGAGTATTCGGTTGCAGCTTCTTATTACGTATTCCCCCCTTTTTAATTTTACACTGCACAAAGCTTTTGGCATACTCTTCCTATTCGAACGTACTGTGCCAATTACATTTGTTTTATATTTATGTGATAACGTCATAAATAATTTTGGGGAAGAATACCAATTGTCCATGTATAAAGTGTGACCCCCTGTGCAGCACTGACTCAGCAAGCTCTTTGACAACACATTCCGAAGAGCTGTCATCACAGTTTATTTTATCGTTGCCGGTATAAATTTTAAATTGATAACAATAGCCTGACTCAAACTCACATAATTTATAAATTTTGACGCCAAACCTTGCCCTTTTGGATGGATTGAATTGCTTATACGATAGACGCCCCCTGAATTTCATAAGCGATTCATCAATAGAAATGTCTTTTTTCATTATATACACTTCTTTAAATTTTTGGTTCAAAAAATTAATAACAGGTTTAATCTTACTCATTTTATCGGTATTGGCAACCAGATTATTGTTTGAGAAATGCAAAAACCTTGTAATTTGTAGATATCTCTTCAAAGGCATTGATTTTCTAAATATGGGCGTTTCGATAACAGTCCGCTTCGACCAATTCATTTGGATTCTTAGTTTTTTTACCTGTGATATTATAATGGTCAAGGCGAAATATCTTTTCATTTCGGTAGAGTCTACAGGAAACCAAGCGTCGTCGATTTTTCGTGTTCTATGTGGATTTTCTCGTATTTGATCTGCATACTGGTTAGTTTCGGTCACAATATTGTTCCAAAATATGTCATCAAATATTAGATTAAATATATCAAATTCTCCTCCACTTCCTCCTAATTGACATAAGGCTCCTTCTGTAAGGCTAGGAGTCATCGTATAGTCCCAGATTTTTGGACTATTTCTTATTTCCTTCCAAGGCCAGGACTCTGGTAGTTGATCGTCATCGGATGTATCATCAATAACTAATCGCCTACACTTTCTTCGAACTCGACATATTTCGTCACTACTGTCACTTTCGTTAGCAAAATTATCAGCACAATTCTCACTGCTTTCATCCCGAAATCTCTTTCTTGAGAACATCTTCTGGGGTTGCTTTTCTAGAATTTACGAACGTAAATTTCGACGTGCGAATGTGACCAAGAACAACTTGACACTGATCACGATCCGAAGAGATAGCAGAAATACATCACGAGCCTTGTCTGTGCTATCTGCAAACCGCGATCGTCCTACCACTGGCGATGCCCGTCAATTTTACGATTGGCCCAATCAGTGTGTTACACAAGTCGTGCGAATTACCCGAACGCTGTGCGAGCTTGTATACGATTTCGGCCCAACATCTTCGAATCTAAATCGTAGGTTAAGGGGTTAATAATATAAGTCATTTTTATTATGAATAATTCCACTCCCATAAAATTTACTCAACTCACGCCTCTTGAAAATAAAAGTAATTCAACCTTTTTTTTTTTTTTTTTTTTTTTTAAGGGAAAGAGAGAGCCTGATTAAGGGGGAAGCTCACATTATCTCCGCTCTCACCGGAATATTTTTACAATTATTTTTTACTTAATGTCATAGGGATTCCACGCTTTGACGAGGAAATATTTTTATAAAAATGAACGGTGTAAAACAATCCAATTTACTCACCGTTATTAGACACCAGAATTCTTTTAAAATAATTTTTAATGAGAATTTTCTGTTTATTATAGGAGGAAAGTATTTGTTAAAAATTCACGGTGTAAGTATAAATAATGTGTGCTTCCCCCTTAATCAAGCTCTGGGGAAAGAAAGAAAGAGAGCTTTTGAATGTATTAAATTATTATTTATTATTAATATATTAATTAATTTGAATATATATGTTTATTTTTTATTCACTAAGAGAGGTTTCTTTACTGGAAAAATACCTAGCTAAAAAAATACGGAACACAAACACCCTTCATAACATAAGGTAAGTAAAGCAGGGTCCTTGACATAAGACTGGTCGATGACATCTATCCCGAAATAATTAATAAATAAGAAATTTCAAAAGAAAAAAAAATTATATAAAGCTTCGGGGGCCAAAATGCGTAATTCTGAATTAAAATTTGTGGTTGCGCTATCATACTTGCCAATCATCTCATAATAACCGTACAACTGTTAACGCCCCTTGAAAAAACACCCTTTTTTTACACCAATTTATTTTTAAAGTTAATCCCTCCAAATTTTGTTACGATTAAATAAGAATATAAGTGACTTGTGTGAAAAACAAGGCGGGTACTAAAATAGTTACGGTTCATAATGAGATGGTTGGAAAGTATGCACTATGCAACACAGACCCTGAAAGAGTTAAAATACCATACAAATAATTACTGTACTGACACCAATAAAATATCTTCGATTTCTAGCGAGTAATTTTAACACAGTGTGTAGTACTTAGAACACAAGACTTTAATAACAAAGTCCTTTAATAACCTCGCCTGTGCTCTTGGGCATCAAGCGATGGACGTAAACAATATAAGGTAAAGACACCAGTGCTCGTCACCCCTAAAATCTGCACCAGTAGTCGTCACCCTCTTGAAAGAATTGTTAAAATTACCGTTTTATAACCTGTATGAATTTTAATCTACCCGCATAAGATTCTCCAAAGCCTTCTGCTTCTTATGACATAAAAAGTTCGATTTCAACTATTGGGGAAGAGTAGGGAGAAAGAAAATAAGGGAAGTACATGTTAAATTACAATTGAATTGAGTCAACGTAAAGCAAATGATTAAGGGAATAGATAGGCATAGCTTGATATATTTTGTTATTTGCTGCATTTTTCATTGCTCATAAAGCATTGTCTGTAATGCTTATGAAATGCAGAATACGATTTATGTGCAACTTTTTAAAATTTGACATAATATAAAGGTTTTTAAGGTATGACGACTACTGGTGCATATTTTGCACGTGTCACTCCTGACGAACACTGGTGTTTTAACATTTTTAATAACTGGGTAACTTTTTTGATGAAAAATACTATATTTTCGTTTAGAATTATGATGGTATAATTTTCACTTTAATTTGCCTATCGGCACCAGTAGTCGTCAGGGGTATTCGTAAATGTAAACAAATGTATTTTAACCTCAAGAACGTGAACTTTATTGCACTTGTAACTCTTGTATAGCTTGTTTAAAAAACGTCAGTCATAGTACCTTTAATTCACGATAACTGACTTTAAACCACCTAAAATTTTCCATATTATTTTGCTGGAAAAATTAAACAATGGCACATAAACATATTTAGTTATAAAGAGCTTTTTCTAGTTTTCTGTTATAGATTTTAGAAAAACAGACATGATTACTCCATACATCTGTCTAATGTATTTTAAATTTTTATGATGTCATGCTTTTGCGAAGATGTATTTAAGTGATGTTTAAGTTTTTTATTGACCGTGATAATTTAATTTTAATTAATATATATTTCGAAAATGATAAAATACAAAAGCTTAATTTCATAGTTTACATGACTGTGAGTCGGTTTAAAATTATGTGAAGGCTTTTTTGTAATGTTAGATGCAGGTGAATAAAAACTTGTATAGAAAATATTAAACATTAAAAACATTTCTTAAGCAAGTTTTCTGTTTATACATTATATTAATTATGTAAGATAAACAAATAGTTAAAATGTTGATCAAAATTACCCTGTTGACTGTTGTTCTTAAATAATTAAAATTGTAAGATAATATTTGATAACATTAATTAACATTAACATTTGATAACATTAATATCCATAATATTTGATAACATTAGCTTGATGTGTAAAATAATACTAGCAAGCTTTGCCACCTTCGCTGGTACCTATATTTAAATAAAACAGAAAAAAATCCCTATCATTATCAAAAAAAAAAAAAAAAAAAAAAAAAAAAACTTTGAAATCAGTCGAAACCGCAGTTAATGTTCCCGTTGGCTTTTGTTATAACTTTCCGTCCCGCAATATGATGATTGGCTTTTACTGCCTTCGGCGCAGATTTAACCGCTTCCCCCCCCCCCCTCTCCCACGGGTAAATTTAGAATTTTAACGAAATATTATCAAATTACATATTGCGTACTTTTAACCAATACCCACACATCAAAACTCGCCTTTCTGAGTTAATTTGGAGTAGAGCAAAAGTTAAAAAAGTGTTTTTTGTCCGCCCGGCCGAGGGAAGAGGGGAAGGGTAATTTTGCAAAATCGCCTTATAATGCGTGTACACACAACCAACCAACGCATAAAAAAATCCCCTCCCGAAAATAATTTGTGGCAGAGTTGAGCTTGAAAACATATATATATATATATATATTTATTTCATTTTTTTTGCCACCCTCACATATGCGAAAGATCTTCGCAAAATCTCTTTATACTTGGTGTTGGATGCATATGACCAACTCACACATCAGAAATCGCCTTTGTAAGATTATTTAGAGCAGAGTTATGCGTAGAAATACGTTTTTGCTACCCTTTCTCAAAATTTGGTCGGAAAGAATTACACAAAATAACTTTACAGTATTTTTGGGTACGCATAACCAATCAACGCATCAAAAGATTGCTTTCCTGATATAATTTGGAGAATAATTACTCTTGAAAACTTGTTTTTGCATCCACCCCACACATAATGAGGAAGGAGAGGCGAAGGATTTCTCAAAATTCATTTATAGTATGCGTTAGGTACGCATAATCAACCCATACGTTTAAAAAAAAAAAAGAATTGCAATACAAAAAGAATTTTTTATATACCGTGTTTTAAAATTTTCTGTTGAATCATGTAAATGCTATTGGAGGCAGCGAGAACCCGAAACAATTGGCTAAAAGTAATTTAAAAATGCATCGTCACTGTGTTCTGAGCTATTCTGAAAATTTCAAAAGTCTAGGTAGTCTGGAAGATTGATGATCGGGATGAGTATACGATTGATGAATCATATAAACGCTACTGAAGGCAGCGAGGACCCGAAACAATTGGCTAAAAGTATTAAAAAATGCATTGTTATCGTGTTTTGAGCTATTCTAAAAGTTTTAAATGTCTAGCTAGTCAAGAAGTTAGTTAAATAAATTTTCTGTTGAATCATGTGAACGCTACCGAAGGCAGCGGGGACCCGAAACAGTTTGCTAAAATTATTTAAAAGATGCATTGGCACCGTGTTTTGAACTATTCTGAAAGTTTCAAATGTCTAGCTAGTCGGGAAAAAAGTTAAATAAATTTTCTGTTCAACCATATGAACGCTGCCGAAGGCAGCAGTGATCCGAAACAATTGGCTAAAAATATTTAAAAAATCTATTTTTACCGTCTTCTGAGATTTTCTGAAAGTTTCAAATGTCTAGCTAGTTGAGAAGTCAGTTAAAAATCGGTTGCAAGATTTGTACTGATAACGCTGCCAAAGGCTGCAGGGAGTTAATAAATAATACCGGAGCAGTTGGCTAAAAGTATTTAAAAAATGCATTTTCATCGTGTTCTGAACTATTCTGAAAGTTTCAAATGTCTAGGTAGTCGGGAAGTTGGTTAAAAATCAATTGTAAGATTTGTACTGGACAAACAAACAAGAACACGCGTTAATAAAAGGCATGGTAAAATTAATCTACTGCAATAATTTGGAACAAAGTCACTCTTAAAAACGAGATTATTACCCCCTCCCCTGCTACACACCCTCTGCTTTAAGCAAAGGTATTTTTGAGAACGAATAAAATTTTGAAAACTTTTCTTAAAAGCAAAGAATTTTCAAATTATTTCACATATGAATTTGTTTTATTTGCAATGTTTTGAATTTTACCATTTAATGTTTTGTCTTTTAAACCTTAAGAATGGATTTGGGTACTAAATATGTTCCAAAAATATTCTGTTTCATTTAATTTTGCAAAAACGCAATTAAAATCAAACTTTTGAACAAATTGTTGCGTTTTATTTACATGACGACCACTGGTGCAAACACCTGACGGCTACTGGTGAAACGCAGTTTTCAAGTGACGAGCACTGGTGCATTTTTATAGATTTAATTTTTATTTTTAAAAAAAAATTGGCTTAACTTATTGAAAAATTGAAAGTGTCTAACAACAACTAGATGAATCAGTGTATAAAATAGACCAAAGTATAATATTGATACAAAAATTTCACATGAATGCCACGCGAAAAAAACAAACATTTTAAAAATAAGGCCTTAAGAGTGACAAGCACTGGTGTCGTTACCTTATAATACCTGTTATAGAGTTTTTTTAATCTGTGTTTATACTACGACGACGAGAGGCCCAGCGAAACATAACTAACGCCCCCTGGTGGAGTTTATAGTGTGACTTATAAGAATCTAACTTACAGGCTAAGCAAACTAATAGCGATGAGCAAGCAAAGAATTCCAAAATCAGATTAGTATGTATGCGCATGAGTTGTAGTGTCATGTGATCACAGAACGCCGTATTTGTATTTGTAAACAAGTTCCAAAGAATTTCCGTTGTTCGTTGACAGATTCTGTCATCTTCATCTTCAGCGATTGTGCAGGATTTTGAATTTTTTACTTTTTAATCATTAATTAATTTCATCGTCAACTTTTTTTTTTTTTTTTTTTTTTTTTTAAGATCATTATATTTTCCGTTGCGTAGAATTTAGGGCAGCTACAATTGATTTATGCACTATATATTTAATTCGTGTAAATTTTAAAATATCTACAATAAATTGTAAATAGTGTAGCAAAAAATTAAAATATACATTTCAATATTGAAGATTTTTTTTTAAAAAAATAATAATTTATAATAAAAATAATAATTATTTTATTAAATGTTATCAGATATTAGTAATTGTACTAATGCTATTCATTTACCTTACATATACATACACACACACACACACACACACACACACATATATATATATATATATTTAAATATCTGTAATTTACATATTTTATTTATAAAAAGATATATGTACAATATATACATATATAACAAATCTTAAAAATATGAAACAAGAATAATTTTACAATTCAATAAATTCACACAATTATCTGATTGAGAAGAAAATTATATTTATTGAATTTAATTTTTTAACTGAGTGAAAAATGAATTTTAAGAATAATTTTACTAGTACATATTAATATATATATATATATATATATGTGTAAATGTCTGAAAGAAATATTGATTTATAATACATTTCCAAAATAGTCTACCTACTTAAAATATTTTAAAATACAAATACAAATATAATATATTATATATATATATATATATATATATATATATATATATATATAAAGAGAGAGAGAGAGTAGAAAAGAAGAAGAAAATGAAGAAGGCCTTTTAATGTACAATAAGTAAGAATAAGAGCTATAATAATTTGGAAAGTAATGCAAAGAACATATAGTATCAGATAGTATAAGTTTTTGTTCAGTGAAAGCATGGCAAAGAAAAGAAAACATCGCGACCGTACGCCATTCGACTGCGTCGTTTTCCTGTAAAGTTGTTTTTGGTGTAGTATGGTTATTCTCTCAAGTCAAGTGATTAGACGCGTTTACGTTATCACTACAGAAGCAAACTTTTCTTCCGATATTATAAGTCCTTTGGATGGAAGTGGTAAACGAATTAAACTAAGTATTGTCGTTTCTGTTCCTTCGAAATGTTATACGAACTGATGTCCACTGGTTGCGACTGTTGTTAAGGGCCCTCTTCACTCACTACCGCCAGAAACCGAAGCTAATGTTATTCTATAGGAAATTTTTCTTTACAAATAACTTATTAAGTACAACATATTTTTGAATTCTGTTTTCACATTCTGAATATTCCCAGCTGTGAAATTGACGGACTTTAAAAAAAAAATATATATATGTAGAGTCTTGGCTGGACGTCTAGGGGTGGGGCAATGAAGAGGTGCGATTAAGATCACTAAAAACATTTATTACGTACACAACACAGTTTACACAAAGATAAAATGATAATATTAACAGGGTTTCCATCAATAACATTTGCTGGTTTCGAGGCCTAATACACATAACAAGCTCTCTTCATTACTAGGACTAACAGAAAGTAACATATATGAGCACTGACTCGCTCTACAATTCACATTAGTACCTACGCGTACTATTTCTAATAAGTGAGATTATGGTATAGAGCTCTCCATGGCTCTACACACTTATACAGAGCACAACAAGCTCTAATTAGCAGAAAAATGAGCCTGTCAGCCTACGCGCTGAAGGTCTCAACCGATCTCCACTGCAGCCGGATCTCAACTTCTCCGTTTGTCATCTCGTTCAATGATAAGCATCAGAGACAGCGCCATCTGTTGGCTCTGAAAGGAACTTCCCACAACGCTCTGCCATTCTGATGTTGCGGTGACCTCACCGTAAACCAACCTGGGATACTAAAGGATATCTGCAAAATACAATTAAAGAAAAAAAAACAAAAAAGAGAAACAGACATTAAAAAAAATTATGTACATAAAAATTCACAGTTAACTTTTTTTTTTGTAAAGTTTATCAGTCCATTTAGTTCAGTCTATTTAGTTTGTGGACCATAATTTCATATGGTCTGCAGAAGTACTAGTATGTATAGGTCCTTCATGATCGCCTATCTTTTCGACTTCATATCTGTCTTTGGACTTCACTCGCACAACTTTATAAGGACCTAAGAATTTTGGTCTTAGTTTCATGCCGGTTCCAAACTGAGTTCGCTGGATGGCAACTAGATCATTAATTTTATATACATGGGCTTTCTTTCTCTTCTTGTTGTAACATCGGCGATTTTCTTCTTGAATCTTAAGAATGTTTTTTCTTGCTTCTTCACGAATGATGTTAAGATTATCAAGCATGGAATTTATCCTTTCCTCTTCGAGGAGTTCTAGTATTCTCTTATCTTCTTTCCTTCTCATTGTTACTCCAGTGAGTAGTTCAAAAGGAGTTCTTTTGGTACTTCTCGATGTGGTGGAATTAATAGTTCTCTGAACAGCCTCAACAAACTTGTACCACTTGTTAGGGTCATTTATACATAACTTGGATAATACAGGAATGATTGTTCGATGAAGTCTCTCAATTTGACCATTCCCTCGTGGGATTCCAGTTGTGATGGTGTCATGTTCAATTCCCTCTGATTTACAGTAATCTGCAAATTCCTTAGATATGAACGCAGGTCCACGATCGGATATTATTCTTGCGGGATTACCAAAAATAGCAGCTTGCTGTTTTAATTTTTGCAAGGCGTCTGCTGAAGAAGTTGATTTGACTGGATATAGCCACGAAAATTTACTAAATCCATCGATTACGGTGAAAATGTGATTGTAGTTTTTGTTAGTTGTTGGTAATGGACCCACAAAATCGATGTGATACGTGGATAATGGTATATCCCCTTTAGGGATAGGGTTCAAAAAACCTTCTCCTTTTCCCTGTTTCTTATTTACGAGAATACATTCTACGCAACTTTTTACAACGTTATCTACGCATTTTTTCATATTAGAAAAATAGTAGTCTCTTTTTACTAACTCTTCAGTTTTATTAGCCGAAAAATGTCCTAAGGCATGACATTTCTTTACGACCTCGAGTTGCATGATCTCTGGGACAATTAGTACATCCCTATCATTTAACACTTTATATAAAACATTATTTTTTAACACATATTCGTCATTTTGGTTTTGTTGTAAAAGAGATTTCATAGTGTTGATAAACTCATCATTTTCTTGAGCAGTAGCAATACGATGAGTAAGGGTATCAGTATTTACAGCCATTACAGGGTGTCTGCTAAGTGCGTCAACATGCTGCATTTGTTTACCAGGACGGTGTTCTACTTCGTAGTCGAATTCCTGTAGCAGGAAAGACCACCTGGCTACCTTAGGTGTCAATTCACGTTTATCTAAAGTTTTAGTGAACGCTTGACAGTCAGTATAAATTTTGAATTTATTACCTAATAAATAGTTCCTAAATTTCTTAAGGGCTTCTACTATCGCTAACACTTCTAACTCATAACTACAGTATTTTTCTTCTTGTACAGAGGTCTTTTTACTCATATAATGGATTGGATAGTACTGTCCATCGTCATCTTGTTGTAATAGGATCGCACCGAATCCTAATTTAGATGCATCTGTATGAACGTCTAACTTATAGCCTTGCTTAAAAAGATGTAAGACAGGCGTATTTGATAAAATGTCTTTCAGCTTTTGAAAAGCTAATTTCTGCTCTTGCTCGAATTTAAATGGAGTGGAAGCACGTAATAAGTCACTGAGTGGTCTTGCTATGTTGGCATATGAACGAATAAATTTTCTAAAGTAACCCGTTAAACCTAAGAAACTCTGCACTTCCCTAGCATTACGGGGTTCTGGGAAATTTTGTACTGCGAGAGTTTTTTCTACTGAGGGTTTAATCGTGCCATTCTCAATTATGTGACCTAAGAAATCGATCTTACGTTTCAAAAACTGACATTTCTTTAAATTTAACTCTAGACCAAATTTTGATGCCGTTTCTAACACACGTTTTAATTTATCTAACCCTTCATTCTCATCTTTAGATGGAATAATTATATCATCTAAATAAATAATTACAGTACCATCTTTTAATAAGTCTTTAAACACATAATTTACATATCTTTGAAATACTAAGGGACTATTACATAATCCATAGGGAACTTTTAGAAACTCATACTGGGCATTATCGGTCACAAAAGCTGTATATTTCCTACTTTTTTCCTCTACATCAACTTGTAAAAACGCATTCTTTAAATCTAGTGTCGAAAAAACTTTACCCTCCCCTAATCTATCAAATAAATCTTCAATATTTGGCAACGGGTATTTATCTTTAATTATTTTCTTATTTAAAGCACGATAATCACAGCATAACCTTATTCCTCCATCTTTTTTCCTACACACCACTATTGGCGAAGAATAATTTGATGTACTTTCTCTAATTATACCATCCTTTAACCACTGTCAATTTGTCTGTCCACCTCTGATTTCTCTACAAATGATAATCTGCGAGAGCGTGAGCACACTGGTATATCATCAGATAAAATAATGGACATTTTTAAATCAGTACTTTTTGTTTTAACTGGCTTATAACTTTTTATTAATTCGCTTAATTTCTCTTTTAACGACTTATCTAAAATATAACTGACATCGAATTTTTCTTCTTCTGAAAAATTGCACATACTTGAAAAAAAAGAATCTATCTCATTTTCCTTTCGATCGAATACAGGAAAAGAACACTCACCTGCTTCATCGAAATTGCTTTCCCCCGAACGCGAAAAATTTTCTTTCCCCCCTGCTACGTCGCTGGAATTCGAAACATGTGTTTCCTCTTTATTTTGTTGTTTCAAAATATGAAAGATATTATTAGGCAGAATTACGTCGCATGTCAAATTGTTGCATAAAGCACCGATTATGTTTATTGAATCATGATTAGGTAAAGATATTTTAAATTCAGTCAGATTTGCATCTTTCTTTTCATTAAAGCAGCTAACTAGAGTGGTTGAAGAAATAACGTTTTTAGTCTGTGGAATGCTATTTTTATTTACAATTAGAATCGAAGAACCAGAATCTTTTAACCCTTTAAGTGGAATATCATCCACTAAAATATCAACATATTCGAGCTCATTAACAATTAGGTTAATCGGACTTGTTTCGGATTGAACTACTGAATTTGTTGGAAGATTTTCACGGAATTCTTTTTTCTCAGCAATACGTTTAGGACACACTCTAGCGAAATGAAATGTTTTCCCTTTAGCACCACAAATATAACACATTCTTTCATGCTTTTCGTGAGTTTGATTAGATACCGAATTACGTATTATGGGATCTTTATTATTATAATGTGTCTTTCTAAAAGGAGTTTTGTTTACAAACCGCTTATTCTCTGAACTTTCGTTTCGCGTATTATTATTAGTTTCAATTAGCGATTTCCCTCTAGAAGAGTAAAATAAATCACACTCCCGACCTAATTCGTTGGGTTTAAACCAATTTTGACCTTCTCGAACACTAATATGTTCCTTAGTTCTAGAATCCAACGTTTCATATAATTTATCAGAAACTATAAGATCACACAATTGCTTAACGTCGTTAACCCCTCTCAATCTACAATAGTAATCAAAAGAAGCGCTTAGACGGGAAGCGAATTGGACATGAGATTCTGATGGATTACGGAACGCATTTTTAAAATTACTCAAACATTCACGCGGCGTTGGTTGAAATTGTCTTAAAATTAATTCCTTAACTTTTTCATAATCGTTAATTTCTTCGGTGGTTACGTACGCAAGAACCTGATTACATTTATCTCCCAATAAATTAATCAATATTTCCGATTTAAATTTAGCCGGTACGTTTTTAGAAACGAATGCTTTTTCCAGGGATTGAAAAAATAAGTGCAAAGCTTCCGGTTTCTCAGGTACTGAAATGGTTAAAGTTCGAATACTTCTAATTAAATTTTCTAATGATTGTGAAGTAGTTTCTGAATTTGATTGCTCAACATTATTACTAGAATTATTTGCTGCAGCCTGTAACTCTATTTCTTTTTCTAACTGGGATAATTTAATTCTTTCTATCTCAATTTTGGTTTGTTCTTCTACAGATTTCAACTTTTGTTCTTCTAGTAACATTTTAATAACACCTCTAACAAATTCTAAATCATTTTTATAAATATCAGAACTCTCAATTAAAGTTTTGATTTCAAGTACCTTAGCTTCCGCCGGAACAGTTAGGCCTAATTCTTCAGCAATTGTTCTTAAATCGGCTTTTCTAATACCTTGTAACACGTTTTGGGCCATTATAACTCTAAATAATTACTTATACCAGAAAATATTTCAATATTTCTACCAAATTAATATCATACTTAAATAGGAACAAAATAATATGAGAACATATTTCTTAAAAATGATTCTATGCTTTTTGTTCTCAAATCAAAATTATCATGATTTTTAAATAAACACATTCAGAACAATTTATACCATTTAATAGAATATTTAGAACAACTTATATATTTCTTAATTATTGCTATATACACATATTTCATATAATATCACCATTGTCATTATTCTTTCTTTAATAACTGTTTTCACTTTCGTTTTAAGATAATACTGTTAAAATAACATCGAAAACAATAATAAGTAAAATACTAAAAGATTATTCAGAATATTTTTTCACTCATAATTCCTATTTTTATTCATTCTTCTCAAGTAATATATTTATTTTGTTTCATCACACAGTGAAAACAAAACTGTTCTCAAAAACTTGTTTCACCATTAATTTCTAATTCAAAACTGTATTAAATTCTTTTCTCAATTTATGCATTAATCATTAATTATCAAATAGAATGATAAATATATAACAATAACAGTTACCTTTTATACTTGTTGTTGTATCCGTAAGATATCGCGGCAGAGCCCCCACTTGTAGAGTCTTGGCTGGACGTCTAGGGGTGGGGCAATGAAGAGGTGCGATTAAGATCACTAAAAACATTTATTACGTACACAACACAGTTTACACAAAGATAAAATGATAATATTAACAGGGTTTCCATCAATAACATTTGCTGGTTTCGAGGCCTAATACACATAACAAGCTCTCTTCATTACTAGGACTAACAGAAAGTAACATATATGAGCACTGACTCGCTCTACAATTCACATTAGTACCTACGCGTACTATTTCTAATAAGTGAGATTATGGTATAGAGCTCTCCATGGCTCTACACACTTATACAGAGCACAACAAGCTCTAATTAGCAGAAAAATGAGCCTGTCAGCCTACGCGCTGAAGGTCTCAACCGATCTCCACTGCAGCCGGATCTCAACTTCTCCGTTTGTCATCTCGTTCAATGATAAGCATCAGAGACAGCGCCATCTGTTGGCTCTGAAAGGAACTTCCCACATATATATATATTTTATATTTTATTTTGAAGCTGCAAAATACGAATTTTCAATATGTGAAATTTTTTCATTTTGTAATTTCAAAAAAAAAAAAAAATTAAAAAAGAAAAAAAAAAAAAAAAAAATCGTATTTTTAAGGAATGTGTCGTGGATAAACAGGAAGTATGGATGATATTCTTCCTTTGGGTTCAAGGTTATAGGAAATCAGCTGTTTTTGGAAAATCATCCTCAACTCTACCATAGACTCCTAAACTATATGCCTGTCGCGTGGCTCGGAAGCTTGGCAACAGTTGAAGCGGTAGACAGAGCCACCAGGTACAGATTGCGTGACTTTTTTATTCAACAGCCACCAAAAAATTTAAAAAGGGGGATATGATATACATAAAAAAAGAAACGTCGCATATATATATCATAAACCAGTTCTTAAAATTATTGGTGACAATTGAATAAAAAAGTCGCTCAATCTGCTCAAGGTGGCCCTGTTTACCGCTTGAACTGTTGCGAAGTTTCCGAGCCACGCGACAAGCATCTAGTTAAGGAGGCTATGACTCTACCACAGCAAAGCATTGTGGCCAGTAATTTTTTTCTTGGGATATTATTTATAAATGTTACAGATTATATGAAACTGAAGTAAGAGTGATACCTTTGTTTTGCTCTTAATCTAGTTTTTTAACATACTTTTATATTAATCAACATATGTAATATTAAAAGTTTCCATGTGAACTGTGGCTATGTTAAAAAATTTAAATGGATGTTCCCTTTAATAAATTCCTTTATTAAAGTGATTGAAATTCTAATTATTTAAGCTTTGATGTCTATATCCAATGTAATCAATGACATCTTTTTTCTATTTATTAATTTGTAATGTGATTTGTTTGTAATCTTTAATTTTTATTAATCTTTACCATTCGATTCAGTCGTTTCCATTTCTCTTTTATTCTTGTTTGACAGATATCTAATTATTAAGTTTTACTGGAGAAATACTTAGACTGGAAAATGTTATGCATAACAATAAGACAGCATCTTGAATCTAGTTTGTTTACAAAAGCACTGCTTACACGCTACTAGCCGATAATTACAACGGCCACGTTTTCGGCAATTTTACCTACTGTGACGTCACAGGAATATTGTCTATTGGTAGTAAAAGAAGCGGGATTTTTTCATGTCTGGAAGCTCACTAAAAAAAGGCAAATACGACCTCTGTAAATTATATAAAAGCAGTGGTGTAAGTGGCCTTGGGAAAAGGCTTGTCCGTACCCATTCCGTAAATAATTGATTTTTATGGATATGTTACTCAAACATGTAATGCAAATGAAATAACGGAATAGAACAATACACCCCCAGACAAGAGCCACGAAAGATTAAACATGTGTTGAATAAAACGTAAAACATCTATGTAAGTTAAACGGCTAAATAATGATGTTACGAATAAGAAATCTGAAATATTTTAGTCCAATTTTCGATATTTCTGTGCAAATTTAACTAATTTAATTTAATTTAATTTAATTTTATGCACATTAAGGTATTTTTTTACCTTTTACCTTTATTTTTTAAATTCGGTTAGATACACAAAACTCCTGTTTATCCACGGTCGCTAAAAAAGGCGGGATCAAGAGAAAGAGTTTTCTCAGCAAGAACCATAACTAAATGATTGCTTTCTTTTCTTCTTTTCTTTTCTCTATTTTCTTCTTTTTTTATCTAAAAAAATTAAATATAAAGAATAGTATAGTACGGTATTAGAATTCAGATTATTCCCGAATTTCATAATTTTTTTTTTTTCTTTTTTTTTAAGAGTATTTTTCTTATTTGTAAATCTATTGTTGCCAACGTAGCACCTTTTTCTATTGGAATTTTTAATAACTGTTTTCTGGTTCACTTAATATTCGAAAACAGTTACAGTTCTCTCATTAAATAAAACAAATATTTCTATAAAAATTTTCCGGTAGCCAAAAGGTGCTAAAATAGCAAGTATAAATAAATCCTGAATACATATTGGAGAAAAATTGCTCTACAAATAAATTGGCGTAAAAACAGCTCGGATATTTTTAGTGCTCCAGAATAAAGTAATACGTTGGCATGCTGTGGTACTGTTTAATTTAAAGTAAAATGAATTTGCAGAGTGTGACGCAAGTACATGGTGTATATTCAATCGAAAATGCCCTCTTTTGTTTATTGTTTTCGTATCTTTTATTCTATAAAATTCAAAATGTTTTTAGTATAATATGAATATTTTTACTGTTTTTATTATGTTTCGCGTGCCAATCAACATCTTTCAACTAGAATATTTTAATTATTATTATTTTTTGTTATATTCCTGAATCCTTATTTCATAACGCTTTGTAGTTTATCTCCTGTTTGCGTTATCCACGACACGTGAATGTCAATATCAATTCAGCAAATTATCTGGAGTAAACTGTACTTATAAACGAACTCAAACATCAAAATAAATATTGTAATAAAATAGCTTTTTATTGATATCAATTATTATTATTAAGAATAATTACGCTTCCTTAAAAATTACTAAACTCTGGCCTTTTATAAAAAAAATATTTTTTTTTCTTTTCTTTTAAGCCTCTGTATAAATTAGTATGATATATCTTTATGAGTGAAAGGAGTTTTTTTTTTTTTTTTTTTTTTTTTTTGCTCTTAACATTTGTAGATTTATTAAAAAAAAAAAAAAAAAAAAAAAAAAAATTCATAGCACAGGGTGTGTTATTTTTTCGTTATTTATTTATTTATTAATTTTTTTCCTCTAGCAACCACTAGTAATCATATATTGTCTGTTTTATCATTGTTAACTTCTAGAAATCACTATAAAAACATAAAAAATATTGCTTTTAAAAATTTCTGGTGTAAAAGAAATCTGGAATACAAACACCCGTGATAGCATAAGGTAGGTAAAGCAAGTCTTCCATATAAAGCTGGAAAGTTACATTTATATTATTATTATTATTATTTAATTAAAAGGGCAATATGTGGTGAAGTTACATATATAGCTAAAAATCATGGCGCATGAAGCAATGGCTAAACATGCAGTGACCCCGCCCCCATAAGTGTGTATGCGGATTTTTTTATATTTAAATATCATAAATATCAATCCCTTTTTCGAAAAACTCATATAGGCAAATCAAATGATTGCCCTGTAAACGTATAATTATCAAAATTCATAACAAACAATATAAAATCTCCTCTCCAACATCGCCTCCCCTTCCCAAATGAAAAAAAAAAAAAAAAAAAGCAGAAGTGTCTAACTGTACTAATACACCGTTTTGCTATACTTTTGTGAAACTGATTAGAAATAGGCGATAATGTAACTTAACGTGTAGCATACCCTTTATTATAGATTGCCTGGTTTGACATTTTTGATTTATTTCTTATTTTTTTCACATATTATGACCAAGGGTTTAATATCGCGTTTGAGTTATTGTTATGATAAAACTGAAGCGTTAACTTGGAAGATTGTTAGTTTCCGCCCCTTTTTTTACACTACTTAATTTTTTGAGTAATCCTCTTAAAATATATTTCTGATTAAATAAGAATAAAAGTTCTCTTAAAAAAAAAAAAAAAAAAAAGATTGATTGGTGTGACAAAATAGGCGGAAAGGATCGCGGCTAAAAATCTTCCGGTTAGTTTGCGTTTCATTTCTTCTGAATTTTGTGATCTGATTTTTGCGACTGTGGTAGTAAGCATTATAATTTACAACTGATAATTTCTTCTACAGTGATGTCATGTCGTTTCTATATAATGAAATTAAAACTTATTCAATTTATCTTTGTAACACTGCCGGACATTTCAGTTTCTTTAAAAACACTTACCACACTCCTTTTTTTTTTTTTTTTTTTTTTTTTTTTTTCAGAAGTTCAGCCGGACTAATTTATTTTTACGATTTAATCTGTCACAAGTATAAATTTTAAGATGAACAATAGACTATAGTTCTAGTGTACATTGTACTGGTAGCTAAATTGCTTTTTCTTCAAGTACCACCATATAAAATATGCAACGGAAATTATGTGTTTACAGATGTTCTTCAATTCTAAAATACTTTTTTTATTTTTTATTTTTTAAGTTTGCTGAAAAAACCTGTTTATACATTTTAAACTGTCCGAGTTTCCCAAGATGATTTTTATTGTCTGTTATGGAAAAATTATATAGCGTTATTATTAAAGCAATAGTATTGTTCAATATATCTTTTAAGATTTGGGAATATTTCCCCATTTTGGGGGATTTTGTTGGTTCAGGGGAATTATTTAGAGACAGACATAATTATAAGACACCTATTTAATTCGACAAATAGTGAATGAAGAGATTGAGAGCTTAAAAATGTTTTATCAAATACGTCAAAAACATAAGTTTATTGTGTTATCACACGTAATTATTTTACAGAAATCATATTTTTATGGAGTTTAATAATAAAAATTAAAAATACCATGGACAAAATTATAAGACATTCTAACATTTTAATTAAAACACCTGTTTTTTTTCGAAAATAATGTGCAATATGCAAATTTTCTGCACGCTGTTATGACGTCAGCAATTAACTAAAGCAGACGATAACCGACTTCACGCATTTACAAACATGCCACAAGATACAGAATTAAAAGGAAGTGAAATTCGCGAAATTTGGAGATTAAATGGAACTGGTGATTCAATTAATAATACTTCAAAAGTTATTAAACGCTCTAGGTGTGCAATTAGAAATGTTTTGAAAAGAGGAATTAATGGATCGGTGATTAAAAGATCTGGACGTACTCCTTGCTTGTCCTCGAGAGACAGACGCCATGTGCTTTCGCTCGCTACACAGATTATGATGACAACTAAAGGCATTAAAAATGCTTTGAAACTGAATTGTTCAAGGAGAACCATTCGCAGGGTGTTGCATAATGCTTTCTATGTGAAACATAAAAAATTGAAGAAAAAACCACCGCTTCTAAGCTGGCACAAAATAGAGCGTCTTTACTTCGCTAAACAAACTATGGCCTGGACCTCCAAATGGTACTTTGTGTTATTTTCTGATGAAAAAAAGTTTAACCTGGATGGTCCTGACGGATTTCAATATTATTGGCATGATTTACGGAAGTCTCCTCATGTACTAATGAATCGGCAAATGGGTGGAGGCTCAGTAATGATTTGGGCTGGTTTTTCGACACAAGGGAAAACGGATATTGTTTTTGTGTATTCAAGAATTAATTCCGAAAAGTATAAGAATCTTCTTAAAGATCAACTAGCCATATACGGTGAATTTCTTTGTGGCGAAAACTACACTTTCCAGCACTATAACGCGCCGATTCATGCATCACACGAAACAAAAAAGAGACTTTTGTAGGAAAGTATCAATGTTCTACCGTGGCCTTCTCGCTCTCCAGACTTAAATCCCATCGAAAACTTATCGGGGATCTTACCTCGTGCGGTTTACCGAAATGGGAGGCAGTTTATATGTGTCGAAGACCTAAAGAATGCTATAAAATGTGCTTAGGAAGAACTGTCTTGCGATATTTTATTAGAATTGATAGATTCGATGCCGAATCGCATCTTTAATGTTATAAAAAACAATGGTGCCTCCACCAAATATTGAATAACCATGTTAGAGGATTTTCTTTTAGACCATTAGTGTCTGCTAATTATGTTGACTACTGTATTTGGAAAAAACGGTTGGTGTCTTATAATTTTGTCTATTATGTTTTTAATTTTTTTCATTAAATTGTATGAAAATATCATAATTATAAAATAATTATATATGATAACAGAATAAATTTATGTTTTTGACGTATTTGATAAAACATTTTTAAGCTCTGAATCTTTTCTTTCACTATTTGTCAAATTAGACAGGTGTCTTATAATTATGTCCACCACTGTATATAAGTAAACTAATGTAATAGATTAAATAATTAACAACCATTGCAGTAATTAAAAACATGTATAATAGAAATATAATTTATTTATAAATATATTCTTAGAAGGGGAAAAGAATGTGTATATATATATATATATATACAAATCGTTAAGCCTACTTTTGTTTTATAATTATTATATATAAAATTATGCAGAAACAAACTTGTCAACTTACTAATTAATATTCGTAGTATTGTTAGCCCCACCTTCTTTTTCACACCGGTATATTTTTAGAGTGTTTTTCTTCTTATTTAATTGTCATTACATTTGGAGAATATTGGACTAACAACAATACTGAATATTAATTAGTATGTTGGCAAGTAGGTAGAAAGCATAATTTAATTGAGTACGACAGGACTTAGTTTAATCTGTTCTTCAATAGATTAAACTAATAGATTCTTATTAATTGCATGCTGCAAATGCGTTTCATTCCCTATCATTGCTTACTATATTCATTCCTTAAAATGAGGGGTCGTACTCTCCGCCCTTTTTTTCAAGACACTCTCAGTGATAAGAAATTTCTGCCTTCTTTAACACCACTACTTTCTTGCAGAAATACTTTTCATATATTTATAGTAATGTGCCATGATTATACAGGGCAGAAATTGTTTTATTAAAATAAAGGTAGCTTTAAATTTACAAATTATTCTTTCATGAGAGTGTCTTTATAATAGGGCGGAGAGAACGACCCCTGTTTAAATTTCTTTAGCATAAGACCCACTTGGTGGCTTTAACGAGGGGTCGTACCCTCCGCCCTTTTTTCAGGACGCTCTCAAATATAACAAATTTTCATCTTTTTTTGCCACCACTAAATTTATGCAGAAATACTTCTGGCATATTTATAGTAATGTGCCATGATTATAGAAGGTACACATTAATTTATAAAAATAGTGGTAGCAATAAATCTGAAAACTTCACATTCATGAGGGTGTCCTGAAAAATGAGCGGAGAGTACGACTCCTGCTTTTACGCTTTTGTTCTCATTTTGGCGATGAATTTAAATGGTTATTGTAACTGCTTAAGTAAAGGGTTTGGCCAGAAACTTCCGAACTACTTCGGTGCTAAATTTTTAATTTCGACAAGGATACTAAAACTCTTCAATTTCTTTAACACGATTTATTTCAATTTTATTATAATTATTTAAAAAAGTACTTGCACTTTCATTTATTTTTTGACACGAAAAGATATATTTTTTTGTCGGGGTTATTCAAGATGACAGATAAAAATTGGTAGCGACGATAGCTAAAAAAATTTTTAGGACCTGTCGTTAAAAAAAAAAAAAAAAAAAAAAAAAAAAAAGAAACTTTCTTGATATTGTCTGTTTTGATACTGATTATCATTATTTTTTTTTTTTTCCTTTCGTTTTAAGAAAAGAAAGAAACAGAAAAAACGATTTTGGTGAAATTCTGGAAAAAAGCAGTATTTAGTTTAGTACGAAGGACAATCAGTTTTTTTTTTTTTTTTTTCAAAATATGACATCGTTTTCAAAATTTTCAATTATATTTTCGAGATTTTTTCGATTTCGATAAACGTCCAACTATCCTAAAACTGGTATCGTAAAAATCCGTAGATTGTGGCTTAAGTCCTCCGTCCTAAAAAAGAAGTAAAACCTCATTGCAAAAATGAATCTTTAATGAGTTTCGTTCTTTAAAAAAAAAAAAAAAAAAAAAGAAGAGTTTGAAATCAGCAGACTCGTTTTTTGAAATATGAATCGGAGCGCCACTTGTTGCAGAATTCTTAAATTACAAGATTGATTGAGCAATGCATTCGTATAATTGCAGACACGCCCAAATAAAAAATATTTAAATTAAGTGTACTTATATATTTCTTGTAAGTAATTCTATAAATGTGGTTCGTACAGTGCTTGAATTTCCTTGATTTTCCGCAAAACTAATACCGTGTAGCAATTTTTTTAATTTGAAAAAAGTTCTTACAACTTACGAGGCAATAAATTCCGGAATCGCATTCTCCGCCTTTTTTTAAGGCAATTTCAGAGATGAAAAAAATTTCGACTTCTTTGCTGCCACTAATTTTATCGAAGAATTTTTATGGTATTTTCTAAGGAATGCGTCGTAAATGAACAGGATAAATATTTTTAAGCTATTGTATAGCTTTTATCGCGGGCTTTGAGCGTGGCGACCGAATCGAAAAATTCCGTAACGAAAAAAAACCTAACACAGTTCGGTAGACTTCGGCTGTACGAAACTCGCACAGATCGAGACGAGCTGCTCCGAAATCGGACGAATACATAAGCAGCTGTTTGTGAGAAAGTATATAGGTGTATAGGTATTTATCATCTATGTACAACAGTGAATAGCTGTACGCGTAAAATTTGTGTATAAAGTAGATCAGATAAAACTTGAATATCTCCATTCGACATGCAGGCCTTTAAAACCTATTAAATATCTTTTCTCTATTAAAATTTGTTTTCTTATCATTATTGTTATCTTATTCATTAATATCAAAGAAAAACCTTGAATATCCCCATTCGACTTGCAGGCCTTTAAAACCTATTAAATACCTTTTCTCTATTAAAATTTGTTTTATATCGGTCACCACGCTCAAAAAGTGTAACTTGAATTAATATCAAAGAAAAAACTTGAATATCCCCATTCGACTTGCAGGCCTTTAAAACCTATTAAATACCTTTTCTCTATTAAAATTTGTTTTCTTATCGGTCACCACGCTCAAAAAGTGTAACTTGAATTAATATCAAAGAAAAAACTTGAATATCCCCATTCGACTTGCAGGCCTTTAAAACCTATTAAAATATCTTTTCTCTATTAAAATTTCTTTTCTTATCATTATTGTTATCTTATCATTATTGTTATCTTATTCATTAATATCAAAGAAAAAACTTGAATATTCCCATTCGACTTGCAGGCCTTTAAAACCTATTAAATACCATTTCTCTATTAAAATTTGTTTTCTTATCGGTCACCACGCTCAAAAAGTGTAACTTGAATTAATATAAAAGAAAAAACTTGAATATCCCCATTCGACTTGCAGGCCTTTAAAACCTATTAATTACCTTTTCTCTATTAAAATTTGTTTTCTTATCATTATTGTTATCTTATTCATTAATAACAAAGAAAAAACTTGAATATCCCCATTCGACTTGCAGGCCTTTAAAACCTATTAAATACCTTTTCTCTATTAAAATTTGTTTTCTTATCGGTCACCACGCTCAAAAGTGTAACTTGAATTAATATCAAAGAAAAAAATTGAATATCCCCATTCGACTTGCAGGCCTTTAAAACCTATTAAAATACCTTTTCTCTATTAAAATTTGTTTTCTTATCATTATTGTTATCTTATCATTATTGTTATCTTATTCATTAATATCAAAGAAAAAACTTGAATATTCCCATTCGACTTGCAGGCCTTTAAAACCTATTAAATACCTTTTCTCTATTAAAATTTGTTTTATATCGGTCACCACGCTCAAAAAGTGTAACTTGAATTAATATCAAAGAAAAAACTTGAATATCCCCATTCGACTTGCAGGCCTTTAAAACCTATTAAATACCTTTTCTCTATTAAAATTTGCTTTCTTATCGGTCACCACGCTCAAAAAGTGTAACTTGAATTAATATCAAAGAAAAAACTTGAATATCCCCATTCGACTTGCAGGCCTTTAAAACCTATTAAATACCTTTTCTCTATTAAAATTTGTTTTCTTATCGGTCACCACGCTCAAAAAGTGTAACTTGAATTAATATCAAAGAAAAAACTTGAATATCCCCATTCGACTTGCTGGCCTTTAAAACCTATTAAAATACCTTTTCTCTATTAAAATTTGTTTTCTTATCATTATTGTTATCTTATTCATTAATATCAAAGAAAAAATTTGAATGTCCCCATTCGACTTGCAGGCCTTTAAAACCTATTAAATACCTTTTCTCTATTAAAATTTGCTTTCTTATCGGTCACCACGCTCAAAAAGTGTAACTTGAATTAATATCAAAGAAAAAAATTGAATATCCCCATTCGACTTGCAGGCCTTTAAAACCTATTAAATACCTTTTCTCTATTAAAATTTGTTTTCTTATCGGTCTCCACGCTCAAAAAGTGTAACTTGAATTAATAAAAAAGAAAAAACTTGAATATCCCCATTCGACTTGCAGGCCTTTAAAACCTATTAAAATACCTTTTCTCTATTAAAATTTGTTTTCTTATTATTGTTATCTTATTCATTAATATCAAAGAAAAAGCTTGAATATTCCCATTCGACTTGCAGGCCTTTAAAACCTATTAAATACCTTTTCTCTATTAAAATTTGTTTTCTTATCGGTCAGCACGCTCAAAAAGTGTAACTTGAAATTATATCAAAGAAAAAACTTGAATACCCCCATTCGACTTGCAGGCCTTTAAAAACCTATTAAAATACCTTTTTTCAAAAAATAGAGTTGGATCATTGAAATTTGGTACATCGAGGTTTTCGATACCTACAAATCGATTGCGGGTATTTTTGATATATTCTCATTGCGGATATATTCTCATTTATTCAATAAAAGAAAAAAATTTGTTTTCTTATCGGTCACCACGCTCAAAAAGTGTAACTTGAATTAATATCAAAGAAAAAACTTGAATATCCCCATTCGACTTGCAGGCCTTTAAAACCTATTAAATACCTTTTCTCTATTAAAATTTGTTTTCTTATCGGTCACCACGCTCAAAAAGTGTAACTTGAAATTATATCAAAGAAAAAACGAATATCCCCATTCGACTTGCAGGCCTTTAAAAACCTATTAAAATACCTTTTCTCAAAAAATAGAGTTAGATCAGGGATGGAACACGGGCGCAGAATTCATACCGGAATCCGTTTAAGAAATTTCTCTAGCTATAATATCGTTGATTTAAGAAGTAGAAATTTTTCTTACATTGAGAGTGATATGAATTCTGTGCCCGTGTTCCATACCTGTTAGATCATTCAAATTTGGTACATCGAGGTTTTCGATACCTACAAATCGATTGCGGATATTTTTGATATATTCTTATTGCGGATATATTCTCATTTATTCAATAAAAGAAGAAAAATTGTTTTCTTATCGGTCACCACGCTCAAAAAGTGTATCTTGAATTAATATCAAAGAAAAAACTTGAATTAATATGAAAGAAAAAAAAAATACTGCATAAATAAAATAAATAAATAATTATAATTACATAAGTTGATAAAAAATGCTATGCAATAGCTTTACCGCGGCAGTCCTCGAGTGCCACACGTATTTTTTTTTCTTAAAAGTAGTGGTAGTAATTAAAGCCCATTTCTGGAAATGCAAAAAAAAAAAAAAAAAAAAAAAAAAAAAGGGTGTGGGTGCGAGTAATACGAAACCTGTAAAATGTATTAAAGTACTGGTGGGAATGTCCTTGAACAAAGGGGTGTCCGTACGTTTTCTGTAAACAATTGATTTCTATATGGATATATCACTCACATAGGACTACAAATGAAATAGTAGAACCATGGACCTAAAAAGGAAGCCGCCGTATAGTAAACATCTCTTGAATAAAACGTAAAACATGTGTCTAAGGGGAGTGGCTCAATAATGTTTGAGACAAATGAGAAAATCAAATATTTTTGTCTAATTTTCGGCATTTTTTGTGCAAATTTAACTAATTCCAAATTTTATTTATTTTATTTTTTATATATTTAGTTACTTTTAATTTATTATCATTATTATAACTTTTATTAATTTAGTGAGTTACAGCAAACTAATGATTATCCGCGGCTGCTGGAAAAGGCGGGATCATGAGAAAGCGTTTTCTCAGGAAGAATAAAAAGTATATTATTTCCTCTTTTTTTTATTGTTTAAGAAAAATGCAAATATAAAGAACATTTCATGCCTTTTTTTTTTTTTTTTGTTTGTTTATGCAAGTTTGCACTACCCACGAAAGGTGATACTCAATTCCGCGGATAATCGGGAGTACACTGTATTTATAATCAATTTCATACTTGCCAAATTGTTAGTCCCGCCCATTTCTGCCACTTTTTTTCACGCCAGCCTTTTTTTAGCATACTTATATTCTTATTTAATCGCAAATATATTTGAAGAAAACAACTATAAAATAGAAGTGGTTTACAAAAAGGGCTGCAACTATCAATCTTCCATGTTAGGTTGGCAAGTATGCTATTTAAAGCATTAATTTAAATATTGCAGTAAACTAGCTTTTTTAATAATATCAATCATTATTGTTAAGAAGAATTCCACTCCCATAAAATTTACTCAATTCACGCCTCTTGCAAATAAAAGTAATTCATTCCTTTTTTTTTTTTTTTTTTTTTTTTTTTTTTGTTTTTAAAGAAAAAAAGGAAAGAAAGAAATAAAGCTTTTGAATATATTAATATGTTAATTTTTTATGCACTAAGAGAGGTTTCTTTACTGGCAAAATATCTGGTTAAGAAAGTCCGGAACACAAACACCCTTCATAACATAAGGTAAGTAAAGCAGGGCATCTATTCTATACCAGACTATACCTCAATTACGACTGTGGCAGTTATTATTTTGATCACGTGACGTCACTGTCCGACTTTTGATTTAACGACTGTCGTTGTTTAAGGACGGTCGCTATGGCATTCGGATCGGAGAATAGATACCCAGGGTCCTTGACATAAGATTGGTCGATGACATTCATTTATTTATTTTTAAAGTTTATTATATGGACAATAAACGCTGAATTTACATATGCTAGTTAAAAAACATAGGCTTAAAAAAGCAATGACGAAACATAGAGCAAATCTGTCCCTAGAATTTTTTTTTCAAATATTTATCCTTAAATATATTAAATATCAATCTTTTTTCTAATCAAGTGAGACCTCTTTAAACTTCTAACTATCAAAATTCATAAGTAACAAAATAAATAACTGCTTCTCATCATCCCTCAAAAAAAAAAAAAAAAAAAAAAAAAAAGAAAACATGAAGGGAGAAAATTATTAGTGAATATAATGTTTGTCAATTAAGTAATTTATTACGTGAAGAATTTATGAATTTTTGTATGATTACATGCAGTAAACAGACACATCATTAAACAATAATTATTTTAAAATTTCGAATTATAGCTTATATTTATTTATTCCTTCATTTATTATTGTTAATATTTTATTTTTTTATTTTTTTATTTAAAAAACTGTGGATTTTAAATGGTTTACATTTTTCATTATTTTAAAAATATTACGATGATGTTGTTTGTAAATTAAATATTTTGTGAAATAATTACCTGAAGAAATCAGATATATCATATGAAGTGCCATAATTTTAATTTAAAAAGCTGACAATTTTTAAGCTAGCAGGTATGAAGCTTCCTGTCTGATCCCAAGTCGTGCTCATAAACCTAGCCATTCGTAGCTTTTTATGGTTTCCTTTCAAACTCTCGTAAATATGTGAGACAAATTAGAAAGACCCATATGGAAAGTCTTACACAGAGGAGGAGAGAGAGAGAGAAAAAAGAAATTAATAATAAAATAATAAAATAAAATACCAGAATCAAACAAATCAACTACATCTTCAAACGGTATTTACTTAAAAATTAAAAATTATCGTTTATATATACGTATATATATTAAGAAACTGGGATTTTAAATGTTTTACATTTCTAATTATTTTAAAAAAATGTTTTGATGAAGTTGTTTGCATACTAAATAATTTATAAAAGACTTACAAGAAGAAATTAGATATAGTTTATGAAGTAATATACTCGAAACGTAAACATCTGACAATCTCTAACCTAATAGACGTGAAGTGCCCTATTCGATACTTGATTGTTCTCCTGAAATGTAGTTTTCCATGGTTTTCTTCAAAACTCTCGTAAATACGGTCTAAAGTCTTTCAGAAAGACCATTTATAGAAGGCCTTACACTCAGGAGGAAAGAAAAAAAAAAAAAAAAAAAAAAAAAAACAGAATTAAAGAAATTAGCTATATCATAGCCTCCTAAATTAAATGTCTATCACTTGGCTCGGAAACTTGGTAACAGTTGAACCACAGTGCCAACTGGTACAGATTGCGCTAATTTTTATTCAACAGCCTCCAAAACTTTTCAAAAGTTGGATATGATATACATAAAAAAGAGACTAGAAGTGAAGAACCGTCGATTATATGTATCATATATCACTTCTTTAGATTATTAGTACTGTTGAATAAAAATGTCGCGCAATCAGTACCAGGTGGCGCTGTCTACCGCTTCAACTGTAGTGAAGATTCCGAGCCACGCGACAGGCATCTAGTTTAGGAGGCTGTGGCTATATCATCAAACATAATTTACTTACAATTTCAAATTGTCGCCTTTTTTTTTTTTTTTTTTTTTTTTTTTTAAATTATGTATGTTTTTAAGAAATTTTTAATTTTAAATATTTACATTTTGAATTATTTTAAAAATGTTTTGATGATGTTGTTTATAAATTAAATAATTTATAAAAGGTCAACATGAAGAAATCATATATATTTTATGAAGTGGCATAATGAAAAGTAAAATAAAATAAAATATTACCGGATTGTAATGAGATAGGGTAGGTGCTCCAGTGATCAGCATGGTCCAGTACTTGATATCTATCCCGAAATAATTAATAAATAAGAAATTTCAAAAGAAAAAAATTGTAAAAAATTTCGGGGGCCGAAATGCGTAAATTTGAATTAAAATTTGTCGTTGCACTATCATACTTGCCAATCATCTCATAATTACCGTACAATTGTTAACGCCCCTAGAAAAAACTCCCTTTTTTTCACACCACTTTATTTTTAGAGTAATTCCCTCCAAATGTTGTTACGATTAAATAAGAATAAAACTAATCTAAAAACTGACTAGTGTGAAAAACAAGGCGGGTACTAAAAGTTGTACGGTTCATAATGCATACTTGCCAAACATCTCATTAATAACCGTACAATTGTTAACGCCCCTTTTCTCAAACCACTTTAATTTTAGAGTAATTCACTCCAAGTATTGTTACAATTAAATAAGAATAAAATTACTCTAAAATCTGACTCGTGTGAATAAAAAGGCGGGTACTAAAATTTGTACGGTTCATAATGAGATGGTTGGCAAGTATGCACTATGTAGCACAGACCCTGAAAAACATAAAATACCATCCTAATAATTACTGTACTTACACCAATAAAATATCTTCGATTTCTAGCCAGTAATTTTAACACAGGATGTGGTAGTTCGGAAGCACAAATATTCTTTACTTTAATCACCTCGCCTGTGCTCTTGGGTATCAAGCGATGGAAGCTAGTAATTTATATTAAGGTAAGAAGGCCTAATGCCTCCGTGCGGAGTGTATAGTGCAGTGTTGCCAAATGCAGGGGGCTCGAGCCGTTAGAGCCCACCCTATGGATTCGTCCCTGTTATACTGAGTTAAAAGTGTATTTTATTTTGTTTTTAGTAAGGATGCGTTGTCTTTCGTTTTCCTTCCTGTAAATCAAACTTTTTATTTCTTTTGATGTGCTCACACTACCCATTTCGTGTAGCCACACCCCCTAAGAAGTCGGAGTAAGGTACCTACAAAGTCGATATTTGCTGGTTTAACATTAATTATTTATTACTAAATTAAATTTATTAGATTAGTTTGATGTGAAGACATGTCAAAGGAAATTAGTTATTTGATTTAATAATTTAATAGAATACAGAGCTAACAGTAATAAATTTAAACAAATTATAGAAACATTGTCCATTTTATTTACTGTGATTTCACGAATTTACACTTGTATAGATATATTAGGTGCTTGTTTTTATTTGTCTGTTTGTTTCAACAATCAACTTATGTGTATATTAATAGGAATAGATAATTTTTTATTGTTTTAATGCTAGAAAATATTAAAATAATAATAATAATGTGATTTTATATAATTTCTATTAATAGTTTTGAAACGTAGGGTATTTTGTAGGGTATAAATATTTTAACGTAGGGAATGTAGGGATTTTTTCTACATTTACTAGGGATAATTTAAATTTTCATCTGGCAACACTGGTATAGTGTGCCTGTACAAGAAGCTAACTTACAGGCTAAGCTAGCGAGGAGCAAGCAAAGAATTCCAAAATCAGATTCGTGTATATGCCCATGCGTTGTAGTGTCATGTGATCACAGGACGCCGTATTTGTATTATTAAACAAGTTCCAAAGAATTTTCGTTGTTCGTTGACAGATTCTGTTATCTTGATCTTCAGCGAGAGTGTAGGGTTTTGAATTTTTTACGTTTTAAAGATTAATTACATTTCATCGTCAACTGTTTATCCTCATTCGGTATTCATCATTAACCATAGTTAATACTTTAATTAATTTTTTTTTTTTTTTTTTTTTTTATGATCATTATATTTTCCGTTGCGTAGAATTTAGAGCAGCAACTATTGATTTATGTATTATATATTTAATTCCCCAAAATTTTAAAATATCTATAATTAATTGCAAATAGTGTAGTAAAAAATAAAAATATATATTTAAATATTGAAGAAGTTTTATTTTATTTATTTTTTTAAATAATACTTTATAGTAAAAATAATAATTATTTTATTAAATGTTATCAGATAGTAATAATTGTAATAATGCTATTCATTTACCTGACACTTTTTTTTTTTTTTTTTTTTTTAAATATCTGTAATTTACAAATTTTATTTATAAAACGATATATGTATATATATATATATATATATATATATATATATATAACAAATCTTAAAATTATGAAATAAGAATAATTTTACAATTTAATAAATTCACAAAATCAACTGATTGGGAAGAAAATTATATTTATTGAAATTCATTTTTTTAACTTAGTGAAAAAGGAATTTCAAGAGTAATTTTAACAATACCTATTAATATATATATATATGTAAATGTCTAAAACAAATATTTATTTATAATACATTTCCTAAATATCCTACCTATTTAAAATATTTTTAAATAGAAATACAAATATAATACGTAAAAAATTAAAACATATATAGCAAAAGAAAAAGAAAAAGAAAAGGAGAAGAAAATGAAGAAGGCCTTTTAATGTACAATAAGTAAGACTAATCATTGGGAAAGTAATGCAAAGAACTTATAGTATCCGATAGTATAAGTTTATTGCTCAATGTAAGCAAGAAAAAGAAAAGAAAACATCTCGACCGTACGCCATTCGACTGCGCCGTTTCCCTTTAAAGTTGCTTTTGGTGTATGGTTATTCTATTAAGTCAAGTGATTAGACGTGTTTACATTATCGCAACGGAAGCAAACCTTCTTTTCGATATTATAAGTTCTTTGGATAGAAGTGGCAAACGAATTAAACGTATTAGCGTTTCTGTTCCTTTGAAATTTTATACGAGCTGATGTCCACTGGTTGAGACTGCTGTTAAAGAAAATGTCTTCATTTTTCGAAATAGATCGATCGTTAGACCTATTTAAGATAAATAAGCTGATTTTTATTTTATTTATTATTACTATTTTAAGATATGTGTATTTCTATATGAAGTCTGTTGAGGAATAACAATGTTAGAAAAGGAATTTAAAGTAATGAGTGTATATAATATTAATGAAGAATATTATAACAGTCACAGTATATTGTTCTTTTCATTTTCCTTTTCGACCACTGAGCTATAGCGTTAGGAATGTCTCAGTCAATTCTATGCGTTATGAACGAAATTAACTAATATTTATTCGCTCATAAAGCATTATTATTTTTTTTTTTTATGAAATAGTTTAAAATATTAATAATGCATGGTACTCATTTTAAAATTAATATCTACCTAACTAAATCTATATCTATACCGATATCTATATATTTAAAAAAAAATTTAAACAAGAATTAATCATGTAGATCTCTTTTGAGATTTTTAAAAATTTAAAATAAAATTCGTTTTTGAAAATCTGTTTAATTTATTAAAATATTTTAATTTATTTTTTAAAAGCCTTTTTCATATTTTGCCACTTGTTGCAGAATTTTTAAAGCACACGATTATTTGAGCAACGTATTCATGTAATTGTAGACATGTACAAACAAAAAATATTTAAGCTAATTGTATTTATACATTTCCTGTAAGCAATTCCTTGCAATTTACAGTCCTTGAAGTTTCTTGATTTTCAGGAAGACTAATAACATGTTGCCAATTTCCGACTACTAAAAGCCAGCTGTAAAGTTGTAAAGCCAAAAAGGCTAAAAACTTGTCTAAGCCTGTTATTGTCTTGCCTAAGCCAGGTTTATTGGCTTGTCTAAGCCAGCAGTAAATCCGAAAAGGCTTTACAACTCAAAAAGAATAAATTCAGAGATCGCATTCTCCGTCATTTTTGTAGTGCAATTTACAGGATAAAAAAATTCGACATTGTGACTACCACTAATTTTATCAAGAAATTTTTATAGTATTTTTTAAGGAATTTGTAGTGATTAAACAGGATAGAGATTATTCTAAAAAAGTATGGTGTATGGAATATATATTCTCTCTTGAGATCAAGATTATGGGATATCAGCTGCTTTTGGAAAACCATCCTCAACTCTACCATAGCAAAGCATTGTGGCCTGTATATATATATTTTTTTCTTTGGATATTATTTATAAAAGTTACAGATTATATGAAATTGAAGTAAGAGTGATATAGTTATACCTTTGTTTTGTTTTTAATCCGTTTGTTTTGTAATATACTTTGATATTCATCAATATATGTAATGCTAAAAGTTGCCATGTGACCTGTGGCGATGTTAACAAATTTAAATGGATGTTCCATTTAATAAATTCCTTTATTAAAGGGTTGAAATTCTAATTATTTAAGCTTTGATGTCTATATCCAATGTAAACAATGACATTTGTTTTCTATTTATTAATTTGTAATGTGATTTGTTTTTAAACTTTTATTTTGTTCGCAGTAGGCTTCGCCATTTTCATTTTAAACATTGACATTAGTTTCATGATTCATAAGTGATGATTGATTTACTTTTTACGTATTTTTTGACGCGTTTACTTTTTATTATATTTTATTGATCATATATATATATATATATATATATATATATATATATGTATGTATAAAATGTTCTGCAATTTTACGATATGGAATAGTCTTAACTTTACCATTCGATTCAGTCGTTTACATTTCTCTTTTGTTCTTATTTGAACAGACATCTGATAATTAAGTTTCACTGGAGAAATATTTAGACTGGAAAATGTTATGCATAACAATAAGACGCCATCTTGAACCTAGTTTGTTTATTAAAGCAGTGCGTACGCACTACGTGACGGTGATTACATCGGCTACGTGTTCGGCAATTTTACATACTGCAGGGATGGAACACGGGCGCAGAATTCATACCGGAATCCGTTTAAGAAATTTCTCTACCTATAATATCGTTGATTTAAGAAGAAGAAATTTTTCTTACATTGATAGTGGTATGAATTCTGCGCCCGTGTTCCATCCCTGATACTGTGACGTCACAGGAATATCTACCATTGGCAGTAAAAAAAAGCGCGATTTTTTCATGTCTGGAAGTTCCCTAAAAAAAGGTGGAGAATGCGACCTTTGTAAATTATATAAAAGCATTGGTGTAAGTGTTCTTGGAAAAAAGCTTGTCCATACATATTCCGTAAATAATTGATTTTTATGGAGATATTACTCAAACGTGTAATACAAATGAAGTAACGGAATAGGACAATGCACACTCAGAAAGGAGCCACGAAAAATTAAACATGTGTTGAATAAAACGCAAAACATTTATCTAAGGTAAACGGCTAAATAATAATGTTAAGAATAAGAAAACTGAAATAATTTAGTCCAATTTTCGATATTTCTGTGCAAATTTAACTAATTTTAATTTCTGTTATTTTATTTTATGCACATTAAGGTATATTTTATCTTCATTTTATTTTTTAAACTCGGTAAGCTACACAAAAAAATCCCGTTGATCCGCGGTCGCTAAAAATGGCGGAATCAAAAGAAAGCGTTTTCTCAGCAAGAACTATTAATTGTAGTGTTTTAGGTTGTTTGGCGAAGGAAATTATTTTATACTTTTAGGCGCAATTTACAGTTCCATTTTCTGCCAATTTTCTTTCATTTTTAGTTGTTTGAATAGTAGTTCCTTTTTGGAGTCGGTTCTATTTTTTTACAAAAAGATTTTATGTTTATTGTTTTCGCAGCCTTTATTGTATAAAATTCAAAATGTTTTTAGTATATTATGAATATTTTTACAGTTTTTATTATGTTTTACGTGCCAGTCAATATCTTTCAACAAGAATATTTTAATGTTTTAATATATGTTTCTTTTTTTTTTTTTTTCCTTAATCTTTATTTCATACCGTTTTGTGGTTTTTCTCCTGTTTGCGTTATCCCCGACACGTTACAGTGAATATTAGTTCCGCAAATAATAGGGAGTATACTGTTCTTGTAAACGATTTCAAACATCAACATAAATATTGTAATAAAATAACTTTTTATTGTCATCAATTATTATTATTAAGAATAATTACGCTTCCATAAAATTTACTCTGGCCTTTTATAAATAAAAGTATTATTATTATTATTATTTTTTAAGCCTCTGAATAAATTAGTATGATAAATTTTTATGGCGAAGGGAATTTTCTTTTTCCTTCTTAACATTTCTAGATTAACAGAAAAAAAAAAAAAAAAAAAAATGCATGGCACTGGGTTATTTTTTCGTTTTTTCCCCCTAGCAAGAACTATTAATCATATATTGTCTATTTCATTAATGTTAACTTCTGAAAGTCACTATAAAAATATAAGAAAATATTGCTTTTAAAAATTTCTGGTTTAAGAAATCTGAAATAGAAACACCCGAGATAACACAAGGTAAGTTAAGCAAGTCCTTCACATAAAGCTGGACAGTTACATTTATATTATTATTATTATTATTTTTATTTTATTGAAAGGGCAATATCTGGTGAAGTTACATATATAGCCAAAAAGCATGGCGCAAGAAGCGATGGCTAAACATGCAGTAACCCCGCCCCCCACAAGTTTGGCTGCGGATTTTTATCTTTAAATATCATATATATCAATCCCTTTTTCGAAAGACTCAGGTAGGGAAATCAAGTGAGTGCCCTGTAAACGTATAATTATCAAAATTCATAACTAACAATATAAAATCTGCTCTCCATCATCGCCTCCTTTCCCCAAATGTAAGGAAAAAGAAAAAAATAAAATAAAAAAAAGCAGAAATGTCTAACTTACCTAATACGCCATTTTGTTATGTTTTTGTGAAACTGGTTAAAAAGAGGCGATAATGTAACTTAACGTGCAGCATACCCTTTATTATAGATTGCCTGGTTTGACATTTTGATTTATTTCTTATTTTTTTGACTTATCATGACTAAGAGTTTAATATTGCGTTTGAGTTATTGTTCTGATAAAAATGTGGCGTTAACTTCAAAGATTGTTAGTTTCCGCCCCTTTCTGTACACTACTTAATTTTTTGAGTAATTCTCTTAAAATACATTTCTGATTAAAGAAGAATAAAAATTCTCTATAAAAAAAAAAAAAAAAAAAACACTGGTGTGAAAAAATAGGCGGAAAGGGGCGCGACTAAAAATCTTCCGGTTAATATTGGTAAGTTTGCGTTAAAATTCTTCTGAATTTTGTGATCTGATTTTTGCGACTGCGGTAGTAACTATTATAATTTACAACTGATAATTTCTTCTACAGTGATGTCATGTCGTTTCTATATAATGAAATTAAAACTTATTCAATTTATCTTTGTAATACTGCCGGACATGTGAGTTTCTTTAAAAACACTTATCACACTCCTTTTTTTTTTTTTTTTTTTTCAGAAGTTCAGCCCAACTATTTTATTTTTACTGTTGCAAGTATAAATTTTAAGAAGATGAATACTTGACTATAGTTCTAGTGTATATTATAGAGATGGGCATTCCCGTTCTTTTTCAAGAACGAGAATGAACAGTTCTTTGAAAACTCGGAACGGTTCTGCAGAACTGTTCTGAACGGGTCTAATGGAGAAAACCAACCGGAAATTCAGAAAGAACGGTTTCCGGTACCCTCCCTGAACTGTTCGCTGCGTTCTGCCGATAAAATGGGCATTGGCATTTGTCTTTCACTAGAAGAGATCGTTCTTTTCGAAATGAGCTGTTTGTATTCCTTAATTCGGCACTTCTGCTATGAGAAAACACAGATGTCCTTAAAGAATATGTGAAACATCGAGATTTTTTTTCTTTCTAATTGCACTTGTAAAACACGTGGTTCAAATTTAACTGGGAATATGTAGATTTAATTTTATTTCGTTTTATAGAAGGCTAAAACACATTTTAAACATTTGATATCTAGAATTCAAACACAGAGTAAGGAAATTGATTTTTCAGTATATATTGTTGTTTAAATTGATAATTAATTTTATAAATTTCTATATTAATGTTAAATTTTCTAAAATCTATTTTTAATTTCTGAGGAAAAATAGAAACATAAACGCATGTAACTTTTGTTTTAAAAAATAAGTAAGCATGTTCATTAAGATTTATAAACGATAAGATATTATAAACTTGACTGTAAACATAATATAAACATAGCATAACTTTTGAGTATGGAAATGATCCATCAAGAAAAGACAGTAGTGTATGCCCTTAAATTCTATCGGTCGTCTATCTATTTATCTATACATATGGGCATAAACAAAAATGACCGTTCGAAAATCTCTCTCTTTTTTATTATAATTTAATTAAATAAACCGTTAAAACATATTTTTTGTCCTATTTATTTATTTTTTATTTTAGCAAGCTAAATACCGGTGTATATTCATATTTATACGACAGAGTGTATCAGGAATGTTTACTTTCAGTTATACTCATATATGAATGTGTTGGATTCGTAAAAAATTTCGACTTCCGACGTATTTACACGTTTTAAAATGTCTTAAACACGATTTGACCACAAAAATAAATACATAAATAAATAAAATAAAATCTATGTGAGTGACAAAAAGTTTATGATGTCTAGTTTATGTTCTCTAGATCAAGAACTAATACACATAACTTAAAAAATTATATTTAGTTGCATCTTGACATAAATTGGTAACAATCAAACTCTCTTTTATATCACCCAACAAGCAACGTTGATATGATGCGATTGCTCCCATTTCCGGAAAGATTTTGTCAGCTTCTATATAGTATAAAATTTCACAAAACTTAATACTTGAAAGCGCTCTTATGAAAACTATGTATGTCAAAAAAGGTATATATCGGCTGGCAGGTGAATCATTTAAACTGTAATTTCCTCCGTGTACGGAAAGGTTATATCTCAGCATCTAAAGCGTATAAGCATCAAATTTGATATGTGAGCTGTCTATTATTACTGTCAGAAAAAAGAGACTACTTAAAAGCGGTTTTTTTTTTTACTTGGTAACACGAAAAAATATACAAAAATAAAAAATAAATATTAAAATAAAATTGAGTGAAAACGTGCAAGAGAAATGAAAAAATGAATTTTTCCCATTTCTTAACATTGAAAATTAATTATATTGTCAAAATAATTGGCAACAAGTTAAAAAATTTATTAAAACAATGGTTCAAAGTAAACTGCAAACAAAATTTAATGAAACGAATACAGTAACCGTTGCTAGGGAACGCAACCCAGTTACCGTATGTTTTTATATAGGTCAATAGGCATTAAAGAAAAAGAAAAAAATGTGTCCCTAAATTACGTTTTAATTTATAAAGAATTATTTATTTATTTATATTCCAAAATTTAAAATCGGCATGATTATTTTTACACTGTTGAAATTTAAAATGATAATGACCTTCGTCACATCAAACGAAAACGGTGCATTGAATTTATTTTCAACATATAAAAACTAAAACGATAGGTTAAACTTTTTCATCAAATAAAATTGAAATATGTTCCGATGCAATAAGATATGCACTCATGAAATAAGCATGAAATGAAATGCGTTTCAGAGTATTAAATCTATCTTCATCAGATAAGCAATACATAGAATCGATTATAAAATTACAACGATATTTCGATAGATAAAATTATTACAATAGACTTAATCTATTATAATCTGATCGAGCTGAGACGCATTTTCATTATTATTATTACTTTATTTTTTTTTTCCTCTCCCTCTCTCTCTCCAGATAAAATTAAAGAGATGCATCTTGTATTTATCGTATAAACTGATTCAATGTATCATCACCGAATGAAATTGAAATACGTTTCAATATAATAAATCTGTCATCATCAGATAAAACAAAATTGAAACGCGTTTCGTTACTTAAAAACTGTCTTCATCAGATTAAAATAAAATGAAGAGTGTTCGATACATTAAATATAGCTTCTTCATTTAAAGTTAAACGAACAACGCGTTTTGAAATATTTTCATCAAATCAAATTATATTGTAAACAATGAATTGAATGTATTTTCACTCGATTAAACATGTTTGTTCGCATAACTTTTTGTTTATGACAATAATAATATTAATGTCATTTGTATAATAACTGATAAATTAAACTTCTTTAAATGTAGAAAATTCAAAAACCTCAAAATTAAATTTAGAAAAAAAATATATATATTTATTTCGGTCCACTGCCCGACGCAAGAACGTGAAATATATATATAAAATTCACTAAATTCAAATCAAAATAGTATTTCAATTTTTATGCAAAAGAAAACAAATAACAAAATAATATTCCTCTCCACATCTATGCAGTTAAAAATTTATTTTCCAGAAAAAGGCTGGATTAAATATCAATATATCGTGGAATATTGATATTTCTTTAACAACAGGATAACGATATTTTAAATCTTATTTCATTGATATATCCCTTTTCTCACATTATGTTTTTATTACACGAAATTTCAGAACAATTTCCTAAAACAAATAATCCCTCGCATAATATACAGAAGTAAATCAGTACTTATTAAAAGCCATCTGCTTTGATTATCGCGCGAATAAGTGCAAAAATCTTCCGACGCAACGCTTAGCGCGTTTTCGTTCTATCCCTCAAAGGAGGAAATACTATCCTTCTTTTCTGAACTGTTCACCTACTCGCAAGAACTCCACTGTTCCGAGGTTCCCACTGTTCTCCATTTGCTCGGGATCATCTGAGCTGTTCATCTGCTCATTCTGTTCAGTTCAGTTCTCTTGTTCCGCAAACTCGACTGATTTCTGCCTCATTTTTAAATGAACAGATTTTCTATCGCCGTCTCGCCAATCAAGCGATATTCTATTTTTTCCTAGAAATCCATAGTTAATACTAATAAAGGCTGATTGCCTGGCAACCCTTATTCCCCGATTAAAACCAGCATCCATGTGAAGCAATCATACACAAGAGAGAGATAAATATTCAGTGTTGCATTGGCGAAAGTGAACAGGAAATGGCAAAGTGAACGGTTCTTCTTGGCGAAAGTGAACAGTTCTTTCGGTTTTTCGTCCAGAACTGTTCAGATGAACTGTTCTTCATTCTTTTACCCATCCCTAGTATATTATACTGGTAGCTAAATTTCTTTTTCTTCAAGTACCTCCATATAAAATATCCAACGGAAATTATGTATTTACAGATGTTCTTCAAATCTAAAATACTTTATTTTTAAAAAAAGTTTACTGAAAAAAAACTGATTATATATTTTAAACTGTCCGAGCTTCACAAGAGGATTTTTATTGTTTGTTATGTAAAAAATTATATAGCGTTATTATTAAAGCAATAGTACAATAAGTAAAGCAATATTAGTGTACAAAAGGGGGCGGAAACTAACAATCTTTCAAGTTAACGCCACATTTTTATCATAACAATAACACAAACGCAATATTAAACCTTTAGTCATGATAAGTAAAAAAAAAAAAGAAATAAATAAAAAATGTCAAATCAAGCAATCTATAATAAAGGGTTAAGTTTACACGTTAAGTTTAGTATGTTTTTTAAGATTTATGAATATTTCCCCATTTTGGGGGATTTTTTTGGTTCAGGGGAATTATTTAGAGGCAGATATTTAGTAAGGAGCAAAATCTCTCTCTCTCTCTCTCTCGCTCAAAAAAAAAAAATAAATAAAATAAAATAAAATAAAATAAATAAATAAAAAAAAGAGAAAGAAAGAAGTGATGAAATGAAAAGAAAAACAAATACACTCCTTCTCATAATTATAAGGACACCCGTTTTTCTGTATTAACTAAACACTGAACACTATTATTTAAACAAATATATTTTTAATTAATTTGAATTTCATTAATATACTATATTTAAAAAGTTTTATCGTTTTTCTATCTTAAAAAACTTTAAATATGGTAAAAAGATGATTTTTCAGGTGCTCACAATTATAAGGAAAGCTCGAATTTTAGTAATTTCTTTCAGTTATTCTTTAAAGTAATATTTTATGGGATCTCTTTCTAGGGTTAACATTCTCTCTGGTATATATATATACATTTGTTTTTAATATTCAGTTTCAATACCATTTCATATAGCATATATGATATTCTTAATACATTTAAACTATTTAAAATTGCTTTCAACTTGCATGCACTTTTTTAATATCATAAGTGAAGGTTTTTTCAACTTTTAGGCCATGGGAAAGGCAATAATACAGAAGTTTCTTTCTTCAAACTATTTCCTATTGCTCTAAAAGTAGAGCAAAAATGTAAGTCTTGTTGAAAAAAATATTATTACCCCCCAAAATCTAAGAAAAATCTGATTATTCCACGTTTAAAATTTGCGGATATTCTCTTGATGTTCATAATAATAGAAAAAAATACTAAATTCATTCTGCCTTCAGTAGAAGCAGCTCCCCAGAGCACCATAGATCCACCTTTAAAATGCCCGATTCATATCTACCTTTAAAAAATCTGCTCTGTCTTTCGATATCTTCAGATCGTGCCAGTAACTGCTAAAACCATTTGGTTAATCAAGAATAAAATGTTTTTCATCCGAAAATGCAACATTTTACCATTTAATATTGTCTTTATTCAACTTTAACACAGACGTTCTTTCCCCCATTAAATGCTGATTGATTATTACAGGTTTTTTATTCATTTTAACATATTATTAATTATTTTAAAAATGCAAAAATGTAGACCCTAACCTTTCGTTAAAAATTACGAGCAAATTCGGCAGCAGTCATTATGAGTAGAACAGTAAGAGGAATTATGAGTCTGCGATCTCTGTAAAAGAACTCTGATTTTACATCAGATCTCTCTCCTATCGTACCAGCAGTTCAATGTTTGATCACATTTCCTTCAGCAATTTTAGATCTTCGAATTTCATTAGAAATTCAGCGGATTGAAATTATCCTTCCACTTAAAAAACACATTTATCATAATTCACTACTTGAATGTTCTTTTTTTCTAGGAATTATCAGTAATGTCCGTCCAAGAAAAATTGAAGGCTTATGAATTAATCTAGCCCAGTAGTTAACAAATTCGCATGTCAACTGTAATTTATCCGCTAGTTAGTTAAATAAAACGAAAAAATCTGGATTGTCCCTATAATTATGAACATCTAAAAACATGGAGAAAAACACATTTTGCATTATTTTTTATTAATTTTGTTTTATATTAAAAAATTATAACAGTTTTGGTTTTTAGTATACAAGATATGTTAAGTGCATTTAGTATAATCTTGTTTGCAATTATTTTTACGTTAGTTATTTGAAAATATAAAGTGTCCTTATAAATATGAGAAGGAGTGTATGTTAAAATTATCTGATGAAAATGAATTTATCAGAGGATTTCAGTAACATTTAGAGATCATTCAGCATAATAAATGACGCATGTAATTTATAAGAGTGAATTTTTGCTTGTATAAGAAGGAATGTTTTGGTGGTTTCTGCTTTGAGTTTATCTAAGGTGGTAAATATGATCTCTAGTTTATACATATTGGGACAAAATGAGCCCCACCTGTGAAAATAATTTTTTAAATAGTGATGTATATAATTTATATGTTGTGCTGCGAATGAATAAAAGGCAGGTTTGCCAACATTTTAATTTATTCCAGAGTATTTTTTGCCCGCCTTTATTTCGAACCACTTTTATTTTAAGAGTAATTTTTTCTTATTTTATTTTAGTTAGATATTGGAGAAATATTTTCTATAAATAAAGTGCTTCGAAATGAAGGCGGAGCTAAAAATCCTACGGAATAAATTAAAATGTTAGCAACCCTGAAAATGTAAACGCAAAATGATTTAATTCTTCTGACAATGTTTCCAATTGATTTTTTATTCAAGAACAAATCAGTGTCCTCTGGAAACAGATAAGACAATTTTGGATATTCTGTAGTTTTTCGGAAAATGTTCTATGCTTGAACAAAAAAATTAAATTTTTATGTTAAATGATTATTAAAGAAAAAAATATATTTTAAAATTACCTGCAAATTGTCTGGTATATGATTAAGTTTAAATGTCGGGATTTTAAAATTCCGAATAAATGCGGGAAAATAATTTAAGTAATTAATTAGTTTTTCATCTCAGCTTTACAGATATCATTTCATAGTATTTTTTCCAACACACTGATTTGAGGAATATTTTCGGTTCATGATGTATGTATGCTGTGCTATAGCGAATATAAGTGAATGCTTCATACATGCTGATATCTGCTTAGACCGTTGTTAAATTTTTATGCTTGATTTTAATCTGAATTGAACTTGCAGGCGTGGAATATAAAGTTTGAGGCAAGCTCTTTACATGACTTGATTTTCATGTATTTTATAACCCAAACTATTTTTATATACATCTGGAATAACAACAAATGATTAAAAATGAGGAAACTAGAGAGAAGGTTAATCAGATTTGAAAATTTTCAAAAACTAATATGGTAAAAGCTTCTTTTTTTTTTTTCCTGATATGGTTCTCCCCTCCCCCTACCCCCACCCATAAAAAGTGCTTCTTTATCGGAAAAAAAATATTTAACTTATTAAATCTTTTTTTTTTTTTTTCGAATTTTTAATACAAAGTTAAATAAATAAATAAATAAATAAAAAGAAATAAATATGAGGGCGTACTCATGAGTTTTACTCAAAAATTTCGTTTTCCTTTTTACTCTTTTATTAAATTGTGAACTTGAATTATGTGAAATGCATTTTTGTCACGAAATTAGCCGTTGCAAAACGATTCAAACTCAAACTTCAATTAATTTGGTTTCTTTCTGAGAATATTTTTCGTTTTAATATAAGTGTTTCTAACGCAAGTGTCGTGCTACTCACGAAGTCTTTTTTTATCTATTAGAATTCTGAGTGGTGGTACATGGTAATTTCAATATTATTTGGAAACAATATTGAAAATGCCCTTCTTTCCCCCCAAATTTTTTAAGGATCCGTTGTAGAACCACAAGTCGCCCTTTTACCCTGCATTGCAATATTATAAACGAAGGTTACCGATTAACGAGAGAGGTAAGAAGTATTGTATATTATTACATTAAAATAATTTAAAAAATATTATTGAACAATTTTATTCGACATATATTCTGTGTGAGTTGGCCTCTCATATGATTCTTTACTATGAAGGCAGCAATTTCAGAAACGCACATTTTATAGATTTACATTATTCTCTTAATTTTTTATGAGAAAACATTAAAAATTTTAATCTTGTGTAGCTCTGTAAATCTTCTAAAATTTGCGTATTCTAAAATAGAGTACCAGAAATTTTCGTATAATGTTAAAATTTTACATTGACTAATAATCATTTATACGCCTTGATGCATGCAAATAAGAAACTTTTGGGTGTCCTGCCCGTTACACTAATCACTTATTCGAGAGAAAATTAGCCATTACAAAACTTTCTTAAATGGGATTCTGGATGACGGAAAAAAGTGGCACCCGGAAAAAATTGCAATTTTTTATCATTTAAATATATTGTAAACGGTTATTTTTTTTTTTTTTCTTTTGTTGTTGTTTGTTTGTGTTGCCTTTAATTTAGATAAACATTTTGAACACAATTTAGCTATTTATCGTACGGATCGTTGATGAAATGTTCCAAACCGCCACATTTCTTTCTTCAAATGGAGAAGTAACAAATAAATTTGTTATTGGCTTTTTTTTTTTTTTAAGCATATTTCACATAAAACATGTGCTTTATACCTTTATAATTTGCTAAATTGTAAGCAACATTTTCTAGAAGTTAATCCGAGAATCCAATTCCGACATTGGCCGTGAAACAATAAATAAGTAAATATTAGTTATGTAAAACCATTAAACAATTTTAAATAAAATCAGTTTACCTTTATATCCAAATTACCTTATTTTTGAAAAAAACAGTTTGAATCTCTTTTATTATATTTCTTTATTCATGAAAAACATCTCATAGTAAATTTAGCTTAAATTATAGCTTAACTATAAGTAAAGTATAAACTATAGGGACTTTATAGTCCCACAGAAATCCTGTAGTAAATTCAGTCTATATTGAAGAATTGTTTTGATGGGACTTTAAAGTGTCGGTTTGATACAAAGGGTTGAAACAAAGATACCTATAGATTACGGAATTTATCTCCTATTAATTAATAAGCATTACTTTTTCAGATGCAAAAACAAACAGATATGTATGAAACTTGAGACTGAAAAACAGCTCAAAAACAAAAGTGTCCGCTATTCGGAAGTATTTCTAAAATCATTTAACTACAGTGTGGGACATAATTATAAGGCACCTATTTAATTTGACAAATAGTGAAAGAAGAGATTCAGAGCTTAAAAATGTTTTATCAAATACGTCAAAAACATAAGTTTATTCTGTTATCACACGTAATTATTTTACAGAAATCATACTTTTATGGAGTTTAATAAAAAAAAATTAAAAATACCATGGACAAAATTATAAAACATTCTAACATTTTAATTAAAACACCTGTTTCTTTTTTCGAAAATAATGTGCAATATGCAAATTTTCTGCACGCTGTTATGACGTCAGCAGTTAAATAAAGCAGACGATAACCGACTTCACGCATTTACAAACGTGCCACAAGGTACAGAATTAAAAGAAAGTGAAATTCGCGAAATTTGGAGATTAAATGGGGCTGGTACTTGAATTAATAATATTTCAAAAGTTATTAAACGCTCTAGGTGTGCAATTAGAAATGTTTTGAAAAGAGAAATTAATGGATCGGTGATTAAAAGATCTGGACGTACTCCTTGCTTGTCCTCGAGAGACAGACGTTATGTGCTTTCGCTCGCTACACGGATTATGATGACAACTAGAGGCATTAAAAATACTTTGAAACTGAATTATTCAAGGAGAACCGTTCGCAGTGTGTTGCAAAATGCTTCCTATGTGAAATATAAAAAAATTGAAGAAAAAACCACCGCTTCTAAGCTGGCACAAAATGGAGCGTCTTTACTTAGCTAAACAAACTATGGCCTGGACCTCCAAATGGTACTCTGTGTTACTTTCTGATGAAAAAAAGTTTAACCTGGATGGTCCTGACGGATTTCAATATTATTGGCATGATTTACGGAAGTCTCCTCATGTACTAATGAGTCGCCAAATGGGTGGAGGCTCAGTAATGGTTTGGGCTGGTTTTTCGATTCAAGGGAAAACGGATATTGTTTTTGTGTATTCAAGAATTAATTCCGAAAAGTATAAGAATCTTCTTACAGATCAACTAGCTATATACGGTGAACTTTTTTGTGGCGAAAACTACACTTTCCAGCACGATAACGCGCCGATTCATGCATCACACGAAACAAAAAAGTGACTTTCAGAGGAAAGTATCAATGTTCTCCCGTGGCATTCTCGCTCTCCAGACTTAAATCCCATCGAAAACTTATCGGGGATCTTAGCTCGTGCGGTTTACTGAAATGGGAGGCAGTTTATATGTGTCGAAGACATAAAGATTGCTATAAAATGTGCTTGGGAAAAACTGTCTTGCGATATTTTATTAGAATTGATAGATTTGATGCCGAATCGCATCTTTCATGTTATAAAAAACAATGGTGCCTCCACCAAATATTGAATAACCATGTTAAAGGATTTTCTTTTAGACCATTAGTGTCTGCTAATTATGTTGACTACTGTATTTGGAAAAAAACGGTTGGTGTCCTATAATTTTGTCCATTATGTTTTTAATTTTTTTCATTAAATTGTATGAAAATATCATTATTATAAAATAATTCTATATTATAACACAATAAATTTATGTTTTTGACGTATTTGATAAAACATTTTTAAGCTCTGAATCTTTTCTTTCACTATTTGCCAAATTATACAGGTGTCTTATAATTATGTCCACCACTGTATATAAGTAAACTAATGTAATAGATTAAATAATTAACAACCATTGCAGTAAGTAAAAACATGTATAACAGAAATATAATTTATTTATAAATATGTTCTTAGAAGGGGAAAAGAATGTGTATATATATGTATAAAATGTTAAGTCTGTTTTTGTTTTATAATTAATAGATATAAAATTATGTAAAAACATACTTGCCAACTTACAAATTTATATTCGTAGTATTCTAGCCCCACCTTCTTTTTCACACCGGTATTTTTTTAGAGTGTTTTTCTTCTTATTTAATTGTAATTACATTTGGAGAATATTGGACTAACAACAATACTGAATATTAATTAGGATGATGGCAAGTAGGCAGAAAGCATAATTTAATTGAGTACGACAGGACTTAGTTTAATTTATTCTTCAGTAGATTAAACTAATAGATTCTTATTATTTGCATGCTGCAAATGCGTTTCATTCCCTATCATTGCTTACTATATTCATTCCTTAAAATGAGGGATCGTACTCTCCGCCCTTTCTTTCAAGACATTCTCAGTGATAAGAAATTTCTGCCTTCTTTAACACCACTACTTTCTTGCAAAAATACTTTTCATATATTTATAGTAATGGGCCATGATTATATAAGGTACACATTAATTTATAAAAATAGTGGTAGCAATAAATTTGAAAACTTCACATTCATGAGGGTGTCCTGAAAAATGGGCGGAGAGTACGACTCCTGCTTTTACGCTTTTGTTCTCATTTTGGCGATGAATTTAAATGGTTATTGTACCTGCTTAAGTAAAGGGTTTGGCCAGAAACTTCCGAACTACTTCGGTGCTAAATTTTTAATTTCGACAAGGATACTAAAACTCTTCAATTTCTTTAACACGATTTATTTCAATTTTATTATAATTATTTAAAAAAGTACTTGCACTTTCATTTATTTTTTGACACGAAAAGATATATTTTTTTGTCGGGGTTATTCAAGATGACAGATAAAAATTGGTAGTGACGATAGCTAAAAAGATTTTTAGGACCTGTCGTTTAAAAAAAAAAAAAAAAAAAAAAAAAACTTTCTTGATATTGTCTGTTTTGATACTGATTATCATTAATTTTCTTTTCCTTTCGTTTTAAGAAAAGAAAGAAACAGAAAAAACGATTTGGTGAAATTCTGGAAAAAGCAGTATTTAGTTTAGTACGAAGGAAAATCATTTTTTTTTTTTTTTTTTTTTTCAAAATATGACATCGTTTTCAAATTTTTCAATTATATTTTTGATAAATTTTCGATTTCGATAGATGTCCAACTATCGTAAAACTGGTATCGTAAAAATCCGTAGATTGAGGCTTAAGTCCTCCGTCCTAAAAAAGAAGTAAAACCTCATTGCAAAAATGAATCTTTAATGAGTTTCGTTCTTTAAAAAAAAAAAAAAAAAAAAAAAAAAAAAAAAAGAGTTTGAAATCAGCAGACTCGTTTTTTCAAATATGAATCTGAGCGCCACTTGTTGCAGAATTCTTAAATTACAAGATTGAGCAATGCATTCGTATAATTGCAGCCACGCCCAAATAAAAAATATTTAAACTAAGTGTAATTATATATTTCTTGTAAGTAATTCTATAAATGTGGTTCGTACAGTCCTTGAATTTTCTTGATTTTCCGCAAAACTAATAGCGTGTAGCAATTTTTTAATTTGAAAAAAGTTCTTACAACTTAAGAGGCAATAAATTCCGGAATCGCATTCTCCGCCTTTTTTTAAGGCAATTTCAGGGATGAAAAAAATTTCGACTTCTTTGCTGCCACTAATTTTATCGAAGAATTGTTATGGTATTTTCTAAGGAATGAGTCGTAAATGAACAGGATAAATAAATTTTCTTAAAAGTAGTGGTAGTAATTAAAGCCCATTTCTGGAAATGCCCTAAAAAAAAAAAAAAAAAAAAAAAAAAGGGGGTGGGGGCGAGTAATACGAAACCTGTAAAATGTAATAAAGTACTGGTGGGAATGTCCTTGAACAAAGGGGTGTCCGTACGTTTTCTGTAAGCAATTGATTTCTATATGGATATATCACTCACATAGGACTACAAATGAAATAGTAGAACCATGGACCTAAAAAGGAAGCCGCCGTATAGTAAACATCTCTTGAAAAATCGTAAAACATGTGTCTAAGGGGAGTGGCTGAATAATGTTTGAGACAAATGAGAAAATCAAATATTTTTGTCTAATTTTCGGCATTTTTTGTGCAAATTTAACTAATTCGAAATTTTATTTATTTTATATTTTATATATTTAGTTACTTTTAATTTATTATCATTATTATAACTTTTATTAATTTAGTGAGTTACAGCAAACTAATAATTATACGCGGCTGCTGGAAAAGGCGGGATCAAGAGAAAGCGTTTTCTCAGGAAGAAGAATAAAAAGTATATTATTTCCTCTTTTTTTTTATTGTTTAAGAAAAATGCAAATATAAAGAACATTTCATGCTTTTTTTTTTTTTTTTTTTTTTTTTATGCTACTTTGCACTACCCACGACAGGTGATACTGAATTCCGCGGATAATCGGGAGTACTTATAATCGATTTCATGCTTGCCAAATTGTTAGTCCCGCCCATTTCTGCCTATTTTTTACACCAGTCTTTTTTTAGCATACTTATATTCTTATTTAATCGCAAATATATTTCAAGAAAACAACTCTAAAATATAAGTGGTTTACAAAAAGGGCTGGAACTATCAATCTTCCGGGTTAGGTTGGCAAGTATGCTATTTAAAGCTTTGATTTAAATATTGTAATAAAAAAGCTTTTTTAATAATATCAATCATTATTATTAAGAATAATTCGACTCCCATAAAATTTACTCAATTCACGCCTCTTGCAAATAAAAGTAATTCATTCTTTTTTTTTTTTTTTAAGAAAAAAAAAAGAAAGAAAGAAATAAAGCTTTTGAATATATTAATATGTTAATTTTTTATGCATTAAGAAAGGTTAATTTACTGGCAAAATGTCTGGTTAAAAAAATCCAGAACACAAACACCCTTCATAACATAAGGTAAGTAAAGCAGGGCATCTATTCTATACCAGACTATACCTCAATTACGACTGTGGCAGTTATTATTTTGATCACGTGACGTCACTATCCGACTTTTGATTTGACGACTGTCGTTGTTTAAGGAAGGTGGCGATGACATTCGGATCGGAGAATAGATACCCATGGTCCTTGACCTAAGACTGGTCGATGACATTTATTTATTTATTTTTAAAATTTATTATATAGACAATAAGCGCTGAATTTACATATGCTAGTTATAAAACATAGGCTTAAAAAAGCAATGGCTAAACATAGAGCAACTCTGTCCCTAGAATTTTTTCTTCAAATGTTTATCCTTAAATATAATAAATATCAATCATTTTTCTAATCACGTGAGTCCTCTTTAAACTTCTAACTATCAAAATTCATAAGTAACAAAATAAATAACTGCCTCTCATCATCCCTCAAAAAAAAAAAAAAAAAAAAAAAAAAAACATGAAGGGAGAAAATTACTAGTGAATATAATGTTTGTCAATTAAGTAATTTATTACGTGAAGAATTTATGAATTATTGTATGAATACGAGCAGTAAACAGATACTTCATTAAACATTACTTATTTTAAAATTTCGAATTAAAGCTTATTTTTATTTATTCCTTCATTTATTATTGTTATTATTTTATTTATTTATTTATTTATTTAAGAAACTGTAGATTTTAAATAGTTTACATTTTTCATTATTTTAAAAATATTACGATGATGTTGTTTGTAAATAAAATATTTTGTGGAGTAATTACCTAAGAAATCAGATATATCATATGAAAAGCCATAATGTAAATTTAAAAGGCTGATAATTTTTAGCTGGCAGGTATGAAGCTTCCTGTCTGATCCCAAGTCGTGCTCATAAACCTAGTCGTTCGTAGTTTTCCATGGTTTCCTTTGAAACTCTCATAAATATGTGAGACAAATTAGAAAGACCCATATGGAAAGTCTTACACACAGGAGGAGAAAAAAAAATAAAAAAAATAAAAAAATATTAATAATAAAATAAAATACCAGAATCAAACAAATCAACTACATCATCAAACGGTATTTATTTTAAAATTAGAAATTATCGTTTATATATATATATATATATATATATACATATATACATATTAAGAAATTGGGATTTTAAATGTTTTACATTTCTAATTATTTTTAAAATGTTTTGATGAAGTTGTTTGCATACTAAATAATTTATAAAAGACTTACAAGAAGAAATTAGATATAGTTTATGAAGTAATATGCTCGAAATGTAAACATCTGACAATCTCTAACCTAATAGACGTGAAGTACCCTATTCGATACTTGATTGTTCTCGTGAAATGTAGTTTTCCATGGTTTTCTCCGAAACTCTTCTAAATACGGACTAGAGTCTCTTAGAAAGACCCTTTATGGAAGGTCTTACACTCAGGAGAAAAAAAAAAAATCAGAATCAATTAAATTAGCTACATCATAGCCTCCTAAATTAAATGCCTGTCGCGTGGCTCGGAAACGTGGTAACAGTTCAAACAGTACACAGCGCCACCTGGTACAGATTACGCGGCTTTTGTATTGAACAGCCTCCAAAATTTTAAAAAAGTTGCATATGATATACATAATAAGCGAATAGAAGTGAAGAAACGTCGATTATATGTATCATGTATTACTTCTTTAGATTATTGGTGAGTGCTGAATAAAAAAGTCGCGCAATCTGTACTAGGTGGCGCATTCTACCGCTTCAACTATTGTCAAGATTCCGATATATATATATACATACATATATATATATATATTTAACGAAATTTTGAATTTTAAATATTTACATTTTGAATTATTTTAAAATGTTATGATGATGTTGTTTATAAATTAAATAATTTATAAAAGGTCTACACGAAGAAATCAGATATATTTATGAAGTGGCATAATAAATAAAATAAAATAAAAAATTATCAGATTAAAATGAGATAGGGTAGGTGCTCCAGTGATTGGCATGGTCCAGTAATTGACATCTATCCCGAAATAATTAATAAATAAGAAATTTCAAAAGAAAAGAAATATAAAAAGTTTCGGGGGCCAGATTCGCGATTTAACAATGTATAAAAGTTGAAAAGAAATTATGTATAACGATTCATTAAATTTTAATACAAATTAAAAAAATTTTTTTTTTTCAAACTTAAGGAATTTTTTTCTTGGCGATGGCTAAGTAGTGTGCTCTAGGATTTGAGTATATGAATACACTCACTTAGTGCTAATTACACGCGGAACCTCCGTTCGATTTGAGGACCCCACACCCTTGGCGTCTCCTTGTGAGTGAAAAAGGAATTTCAAGAATAATTTTTTTAACAATACATATTAATATATATATATATGTAAATGTCTGAAACAAATATTTATTTATAATACATTTCCTAAATATTCTATCTGTTTAAAATATTTTAAAATAGAAATACAAATACAATACGTAAAAAATAAAACATATATTAAAAAAAAAAAAAAAAAAAGTAAAGGAAAGAAGAAGAAAATGAAGAAGGCCTTTTAAAGTACAATAAGTAAGACTAATCATTGGGAAAGTAATGCAAAGAACCTATAGTATCGGATAGTATAATTTTTTTTGCTCAATGCAAGCAAGACGAAAACATCGTGACTGTACGCCATTCGACTGCGCCGTTTTCCTGTAGAGTTGCTTTTGGTGTATGTTTATTCTATCAAGTCAAGTGATTAGGTGTGTTTACATTATCGCTGCGGAAGCAAACCTTATTTCCGATATTATAAGCTCTTTGGATAGAAGTGATAAACGAATTAAACGTATTAGCGTTTCTGTTCCTTTGAAATTTTATACGAGCTGATGTACATTGGTTGCGACTGCTGTTAAAGAAAATGTCTTCATTTTTCGAAATAGATCGATCGTTAGACCTATTTAAGATAAATAAGCTGATTTTTATTTTATTTATTACTAGCAGGCAACGCCCGCTTCGCTGGTCCCTATTTTTAAATGAATCACTATAATGAATTCTCAAAATTGCATTAATTTTTATCACATGAAAAAAAAGAGAAACAAAATCTGAGTAGGAAAAATGTCGCACCGGGTTCTCACTGCCTTCGGAAAAAATTCCCAAAATGCTCTAACTCTTATTTCTATTATTTTCCCACTTCGCCCCCCCCCCCTCCTGTCTATCCTAATAATATTACAAATTTGAAATATCCGCAATCGATTTGTAAGTATCAAAAACCTCTATGCACCAGTTTTGAACGATATATCTCTATTTTTATTTTTTTACCGCTCTACTCCCTTCCCCCCCCCTTCCCGCCCTCCCAATAATTTTAAAAATTCGAAAATATCCGCAATCGAATTGTAGGTATTGGAAACCTCTATGTACCAATTTTGAATGATCTAACTCTATTTTCTTTTTTTTTGCCCCTCTGCCCCCCCTTCCCGGCCCTCCTAATAACTTTATACTTTCAAAAAAATCCCCATTCGACTTGCAGGCCTCTAAAACCTATCTGTACCGATTTTGAACGGCCTAACTGTATTTCTATTTGTTTTTTACCATAGCCCCCCCCCTTACCGCCCCCCCTTCCCGCCCCACCTAATAATTTTAAAAATTCGAAAGTATCCGCAATCGATTTGTAAGTATCGAAAACATCTATATACCAATTTTGAGCGATCTAACTCTATTTTTATTTTTTTGCCCCCCTCCTCCCCCTCCTCCCCCACCCCTCCCCCTTTCCCGGCCCTCCTAATAACTTTACACTTTCGAAAATATCCCCATTCGACTTGCAGGCATCTGAAACCTAACTGTACCAATTTTGAACGGCCTAACTGTATTTCTATTTGTTTTTTACCATAGCCCCCCCCCCCTTACCGCCCCCCCCCTTCCCGCCCCACCTAATAATTTTAAAAATTCGAAAGTATCCGCAATCGATTTGTAAGTATCGAAAACATCTATATACCAGTTTTGAACGATCTAACTCTATTTTTATTTTTTTGCCCCCCCCCCTCCCCTCCCCCTTTCCCGGCCCTCCTAATAACTTTACACTTTCGAAAATATCCCCATTCGACTTGCAGGCATCTAAAACCTAACTGTACCAATTTTGAACGGCCTAACTGTATTTCTATTTGTTTTTGCCCCATAGCCCCCCCTTGCCGCCCCCCCCCTTCCCGCACCTCCTAATAATTTTATAAATTCGAAAATATCCGAAATCGATTTGCAGGTATCGAAAACCTCTATATACCAATTTTGAACGATCTAACTCTCTTTTTATTTTTTGCCCCCCCCCCCTCTCCTCCCCCCCTGCTGCCCCACCTCGGGGCTGAATTTCTAAAATTCCAGAAATTGGTTTTTAGATATTTGCATTACCTATATTTTAGAGCAAAAATTTCACGCATATCTATTTTTTTGTTTGAGATATATAGGATTATGCGAAATCACGTTTTTACGCATGTGAAATCACGTTTTGCCCCCCCGCCCCCCTTGGGGACCGAATTTTGAAAATTCCAGAAATTGGTTTTTAGACATTTGTGTTAGCTATATTTTAAAGCAAAAATTTTACGGATATCTGTTTTTTTTGTTTGAGATATGAAGGATTTTGTGAAATCACGTTTTTCCCCCCCTCCCCCCCTTGGGGGGCGAATTTTGTAAAATCGCTTCTTAGTGGATGCCTACGTCATGGAAAGAACATTGTCACAAAATTTCATGCTTCTAGGTCCAGGGGTTTGGTCTGGGCGTTGATAGATCACCCCCTCACTCAGGAAGTCTTCTTTTATATATATAGATTATTTAAAAATATGTGTATTTCTATATGAATTTTGTTGAGGAATAACAATGTTAGAAAAGGAATTTGAAGTAATGAGTGTATATAATATTAATGAAGAATATTATGACAGTCACAGTATATTGTTCTTTTCATTTTCTTTCTCGACCACTGAGATATAGCGTTAGGAATGTCTCAGTCAATTCTATGCGCTATTACGAAATTAACTAATTTTTATTTGCTCATAAAGCATTATTTTTTATAGGAAATAGTTTAAAACATTTATAATGCATTGTAGTCATTTTAAAATTAATATCTTTCCATCTATATCTATATATTTTAACATTTATAAACAAGAAATGGTCATGTGGATCTCTTTTGAGATTTTTTAAAAAAAATTAAATAAAATTTGTTTTTGAAAATCTGTTTAATTTATTAAAATATATTAATTAATTTGTTTTAAAAACTTTTTCATATTTTGACACTTGTTGCACAATTTTTAAAGTACACGACTGTTTGAGCAACGTATTCATGTAATTGTAGGCATGTACAAACAAAAAATATTTAAGCTAATTGTAATTATCTATTTCCTGTAGGCAATTCCGTAAACATGGTAATTACAGTCCTTGAAGTTTCTTGATTTTCAGTAACACTAGTAACATGTTGCCAATTTCCAACCACTAAAAACCAGTTGTAAACTTGTAAAGCCCAAAAGACTAACAACTTGTCTAAACCAGTTATTGGCTTTTCTAAGCCAGCTGTAAAGCCGAAAAAAGGCTTTACAACTCAAAAAGAATAAATTCAGAGATCGTATTCTCCGTTATTTTTTTAGGGCAATTTACAGGATAAAAATTTTCGACATTGTGACTATCACTAATTTTATCAAGAAATTTTTACAGTATTTTTTAAGGAATTTGTAGTGATTGAACAGGATAGAGATTATTCTAAAAAAGTATGGTGTATGGAATATATATTCTTTCTTGAATTCGAGGTTATAGGATATCAGCTGTGGAAAACCATTCTCAACTCTACCATAGCAAAGCATTGTGGCCTGTAATTTTTTTTCTTCGGATATTATTTATAAAAGTTACAGATTATATGAAATTGAAGTAAGAGTGATACAGTTATACCTTTGATTTGTTTTTAATCCGTTTTTTTTCTAATATACTTTAATATTCATCAATATATGTAATGTTAAATGTTGCCATGTGACCTGTGGCGATGTTAACAAATTTAAATGGATGTTACCTTTAATAAATTCCTTTATTAAAGGGTTTAAATTCTAATTATTTAAGCTTTGATGTCTATATCCAATGTAAACAATGACATTTTTTTTCTATTTATTAATTTGTAATGTGATTTGTTTTTAAACTTTAATTTTGTTCGCAGTAGGCTTCGCCATTTTCATTTTAAACATTGACATTAGTTTCATGATTCATAAGTGATGATTGATTTACTTTTTACGTATTTTTTGACGCGTTTACTTTTTATTATATGTTATTGATTATATATGTTCTGCAATTTTACGATATGGAATTGTCTTGACTTTACCATTCGATTCAGTCGTTTACATTTCTCTTTTGTTCTTGTATGAACAGATATCTGATTATTAAGTTTCACTGGAGAAATATTTAGACTGGAAAATGTTATGCATAACAATAAGACGCCATCTTGAATCTAGTTTGTTTATTAAAGCAGTGCTTACGCACTACTAGCCGGCGAATACATCGGCTACGTGTTCGGCAATTTTACCTACTGTGACGTCACAGGAATTTTTACCATTGGTAGTAAAAAAAGCGAGTTTTTTTCATGTCTATGCGATCTTGCTTGTCATGTCCTTGCGATCATGTCCGAAAATGCTTGTCCGTACGCATTCCGTAAATAATTGATTTTTATGGAGATATTACTCAAACGTGTAATACAAACGAAATAACGGAATAGAACAATACACCCTCAGAAAGGAGCCACGAAAAATTAAACATGTGTTGAATAAAACGTAAAACATCTATCTAAGGTAAGCGGCTAAATAAAGATGTTAAGAATAAGAAATCTGAAATATTTTAGTCTAATTTTCGATATTTCTGTGCAAATTTAACTAATTTTTATTTCTGTTATTTTATTTTATGCGCATTAAGGTATATTTTATCTTTATTTTATTTTTAAATTCGGTAAGCTGCAGAAAACTCCCGTTGATCCGCGGTCGCTAAAAAAAGCGGGATCAAAAGTAAGCGTTTTCTCAGCAAGAATTATAACCAAATGACTACTTTCTTTTCTTCTTTCCTTTTCTCTATTTTCTTTTATTTATTTATTTATTTATTATTATTATTTTATTTTTATTTTTTTTTTAAGGAAAAAAAAATGTAAATATAAAGAATAGTATAGTACGATATTAGACAAACGCAATAGTTTAGATTATTCCGGAACTTCATTAGCAAAGGTTTTTTTTTTTTTTCTTCTTCTTCTTTGATGGTATTTTTCGTATTCGTAAATCTATTGTTGCCAACTTAGCACCTTTTTGATGTTGGGAATTTTAGTAATTGTTTTTATTTTACTTATTCTGCGATAACCGTTACAGTTATCTCATTAAATAAAACATTTATTTATTTAAAAATTTTCCGGTAGCTAAAAGGTGCTAAAATGGCAACTGTGAGTAAATCCTGATTACATATCTGAGAAAAATTGCTCTACGAATAAATTGGCGTAAAAACAGCTCGGATGTTCTCAGTGCTCCAGAATAAATTGATATGTTGGCATGCTGTAGTACTGTTTAATTTTAAGCAAAATGAATTTGCAGAGTGTGACGTAAGCTACGTAGTGTATATCCAATCGTAAATGGCCCCTTTTGATCATTGTCTTCGCATCCTTTATTGTATAAAATTGAAAATGTTTTTTGTGTAATATGAATATTTTTACTGTTTTTATTTTGTTTTACGTGCCAATCAACATCTTTCAGCAAGAGTATTTTAATATTTTAATATTTTTTTTTTTTTTTTTTTTTTTTAATATTCCTTAATCCTTATTTCATACCGTTTTTTGGTTTTTTGCTTTGTCCACGACACGTTACAGTAAATATCAGTTTCGCAAATAGTCGGGAGTATACTGTTGTTATAAACGATTTCAAACATCAACTTAAATATTATTATTAAGAATAATTACGCTCCCATAAAATTTACTCAACTCTGGCCTTTTACAAATAAAAGTAATTTATTTATTTATTTTTAAGCCTCCGAATAAATTAGTATGATAAACCTTTATGGCGAAGGGAGTTTTCTTTTTCGCTCTTAAAATTTCTAGAATAATAATAATAATAATAAAATTAAAAAAAAAAAAAAAAAAAAAAAAAAAATGCATAGCGCAGGGTGTGTTATTTTTTCGGTTTTTTCCACTAGCTAGAACTATTAATCATATATTGTCTGTTTTACTATCGCTAACTTCCGAAAATCACTATAAACATATAAAAAATATTGCTTTTAAAAATTTCTGGTTTAACCCTTTAATGTTCACTACTTAATTTATTTTAAAAATTACTAAACTAATTTTAAAAATGGCTTTTAGACACATAGCGGATCATAAATATTTAAAAAATAAAAAATTAGCATTGTTCCTTTTCGGTTTGAAACATCTTTAAGTAAACCTTATTGAATTCAAATAATATTTAATTTAATAAATAAATCACTTTATAAGTAAACATTATTGGAAATAAAAACTCGTAAAAGTTACATAGATCCCAACATTTCAATTTATTCCGGAGTATTTTAACCCTTTGCGGCGCAGGGTAATTCGGATCATTGAAATTACATGTGCCACCGGAATTTACGAACAAAATTAAAATACAAGAAATTTTAAATTTTCACGTTAAAAAAAGTTTTTTTTTTTTTTTTTCTGCTATGTTATAAATGTAAATTTTTGCTAAAAAATTTCCGGGATGAGTTTTTGCACTTGAGAATTAAAATTAGGTGATACAATTTTTTTTAAATTAAAATCACAATCAACTGATTGGAAGAAAATCATATTTTATGAAATTTTATTTTACTTTAAATTTTATTTTTGGAAAAATAAAATTTCATTAAATATGATTTTCTTTCAATCAGTTGATTGTGATTTTAATAAAAAAATTGTATTTCTTTCTCCCATTCTTTAATGGTGTTTTCCTTTACATGCGGCTTATTTCTGTTGAGTTATCTAAATGGTAGATCAGATGTTTTTTGCCTAAAGGTTGTCTGAGTGAGTAATGCTGACCGGTTTGTCGGCCTGGATAGCTCAATTGGTAGAGCCTTGACCTTGTAAGTCAAAGACCCGGGGATCGACTCCCGGTCCAGGCATTATTTTCCCTCAGTCGGAAAAATAAAATTTCATTAAAATTAGGTGTTCCATCAGCGGGAACACTGCGACTGAAAGGGTTAAGAAATCTGGAATACAAACACCCGTGACAACAGAATGTAAGTAAAGCAAGTCCTTCACATAAAGCTGGACAGTCACACTTACATTGTTATTATTATTTTTATTTTATTAAAAGGGCAATATGTGGTGAAGTTACATATATAGCTAAAAACATCGCTCAAGAAGCTATGGCTAAACGTGCAGTAACCCCGCCCCCAACAAGTTTGTCTGGGGATTTTTATCCTTAAATACCAATCCCGTTTTTGAAAGACTCATATAGGCAAATCAAGTGAGTACCCTGTAAACGTATAATTATTAAAACTCATAACTAAGAATATAAAATCTGCTCTCCATCATCGCCTCCTTTCCCCAAATGTAAGGAAAAAAAAAAAAAAAAAAAAGCAGAAATGTCTAACTTACCTAATACGCTATTTTACTGTGTTTTTGCGAAACTGGTTAGAAAGAGGCGATAATGTAACGTAACGTGTAGCATTCCCTTTATTATAGATTGCCTGGTTTGACATTTTTGATTTATTTCCTTTTTTTTTTTTTTTTCACATATCATGACTAAGGGTTTAATATTGCGTTTGTGTTATTGTTATGACAAAAATATAGCTTTAACCTGGAAGATTGCTAGTTTCCGCCCTTTTTGTACTCAACTTAATTTTTTGAGTAATTCTCTTAAAATATATTTCTGATTAAATAAGAATAAAAGTACTCTAAAGAAAAACACTGGTGTGAAAAAATAGGCGGGAAGGGGCGGGATTAACAATCTTCAGGTTAAGATTGGCAAGTACACATTAACATTCTTCTGTATTTTGTGATTTGATTTTTATGACTGTGCTAGTTTACTATTATAATTAACATTTGAAAATTTGTTTTACAGTGATTTCATGCCGTTTCTACATAATGAAATTAAAACATATTCTATTTATCTTTTTAACACTGCCGGACATTTGAGTTTCTTTAAAAACACTTATCACACTCCTTTTTTTTTTTTTTTTTTTTTTTTTTTTTCAGAAGCTCAGCCCATCTACTTTATTTTTTTTTTTGAAGTAATCTGTCGCAAGTATAAATTTTAAGAAGATGAATCTAGACTGTAGTTCTAATGTATATTGTACTGGTAGCTAAATTGTTTTTTCTACATGTTCTTCATATTAAATATGCAACAGAAGAGAACCATTGTAGTAATTAAACACATTTATAACATAAACATAATTTATTATATGTATATATACATATTTAAGCTAATTTTTGTTTTCTAGTTAACAGATACAAAATTCTGAAAAAAAAAAAAAAAAAAAAAAAAACATACTTTCCAACATGCTAATTAATATTCCGTAGTATTGTCATTCCTGCTTTCTTTTTCACAACAGTGTCTTTTTACAGTATTTTTCTTGTTATTTAATCGTAATTACATTTGGAGAATACCGAATTTGGAATTCCTTCTACTATTTGTTCCCAAGATATTCTAATAATATATATGCACACACACAGAGAGAGAGAGAGAGAAACCGTTAAAAACATGATATTTGATTTCAGATGATCTCAAAACGTGTGACTATAACAAAAGCTAATTTTCAGAAAGTTGACTCAAAAACAATACTTTCTCTATACTATGTATATAGGTAAGAGAATGTGCAAAGAAAAAGAAAGAATAATGTATTTGAAAATTCACTTTAAGTGCAAAAACTATTCATAAATTTATTTTGTTAAATTATCAATGAATATTCTCGTGTGTATTCACTAGGGAAAAGACAGACATTATAGGTTAAAATAGCCATCTTTCCCTGAATGCAAAATAATACCCCCCCCCCAACCCCCCACACACGCACACACTCTGATCAATCTATGCCTTACTACTAAAGCTATAGTAATTACAATTTCTCACTTTTCATACAACTCCTTAAGACTTGGCGAAAACTGTTAGAGTTTTCAAATTGCAATAACTCAGCGAAATTTTTCACTTAGAATGATTATTCTTTTTCTTCTTGGACTGAGAAGAATATTTTTCTAAATATAAATCGTGTCATCGGAGGGGCCTTGTAAAAATTAAATTTTGTATTTAATATGTATACAGCCCCCCCCCCCCCCCAAAAAAAAAAAAAAAAAAAAAAAAAACATATCTGAAATTTACTGTTAGTTTGCAACAATGTTGTAATTGGGAGTATGTTTCTATCTTTCTTAGTTTATGAGATAATCGCTGTATAATCTATTTTGAATCGCCCAGTATAAGCAAAATAAATAAATAAATAAATTAAAAATAAGATTAAATAAGATAAAGTAATAGTTATTAAAATGATATATACAACTTTAGATTGTTCCTTTTTATTACTGCAAATAATTTTGTAAAATGTTTTTTATTTGTTGTAATTGAGGTTGCGAGATGCCTGAAGTAGAAGACTTTGAATTAGATAACCGTGTCACATTATTTTCAATTACTGTTCTTATTGAAAATTCTGTTACACTGCCTACAGTTTTGCTTTTGTTTCTCTGTTATGTTTCGGTATAGTTTTGCTTTCTCTGTTAGTGTGTTCTGTTTCTTAACATCTTCATTGTTAAAAGAATAAATTCTTGTTTCATTAAATTTTTTATGACATATTCACTCTTAAAACTTACAAAAAGTTGCTTGAGCATGTAAGGAAACGTAGCGTTTGGGACAAGACATATTTATCGCACAATACATTTTTTTTTTTCTTTTTTCTTAATTTTTCTGTACGCATTTTGAATAAGATTTCTTATTAAAAAAATTAAATTTATTTTGAGAAATGAACAAAAACGTATTAAAAAATATATATAAATGGAATTTAGTAGCATAAATTATTTTTTTTTTTCCTTTTGTAAAAATAAAGTTATATTTTAAAAAATCTCAGTAGAAGAATATATATAAAAGCCTCTGCCACTCTACTTTTTTTTTTTGTGTGTGTGTGTGTGTGTCTAAATACATTTTCAGATGTGCTAGGTACACTTGTTCCTTCAAACGGAATATGTCTGATATTTTCCCAAAATTTTTACGTTTAACTATAAATTTATTTATGCAGAAATTCATGTAAACGGTAATTTCCTTTGGCATAAAGTAAATATATTTAGTTATACATTATGGTGCTTTATGTTTAAGTAAATATATTTACTTACAATTACGTTATTTTATGTGCAATTACTTTGCTTAAGTTATTTAATTTGTGTGTAAGTAAGTATATTTACTTACACATTATGGTAATGGTCAAGCGGGTCGCTTAGCCAAGGAAGATTGTTGTCTTTCTACAACTTGCTCTTTAACCCTCAACTTTTCAGAACATCAATCAAGTAGATGCCTGTCGCGTGGCTCGGAAGCTTGGCAGCAGTTGAAGCGGTAGACAGTGCCACCTGGTACAGATTGCGTGACTTTTTTATTCACCAGCCACCAAAAAATTTTAAAAGTGGGATATAATATACATAAAAGGCGAATAGAATCGAAGAAACACCGATTATATATATCATATATCACTTTTTAAAATTATTGGTGACAGTTGAATAAAAAAGTCGGGCAATCTGTACCAGGTGGCGCTGTCTACTGCTTCAACTGTTGCCACGTTTATGAGCCACGTGACAGGCATCTAGTTAAAGTGCAGTTTCCACTGAGGTTGGTTCGAACGGCACTATTAATGTGGTCAAGAGGATCTTTTGATGTGCTCAAGCAGTTGGACGGGGTTGGAAGGCCGGAAAAGTTCCTGGTCCTAACCCCTGCTGAGATAATTGAGGGGCCAGATTAACATATCTTTGTCGATTTTGCATGCTTTCCTTTGAAGTAACTGCGCAATCTGATAAAAAAAGACTACAACTGATGACAAGACATTTGGCTCTTTGTGTCGGGAGCGTGATTAATGGTTTTTTGAACCTCGAACTTCCAACTGCAATGGAAACCGGCCTTAAGGAGGCTATGCTCTAAGGTTAATTCTGTAATTTAGAGGGAGTGGAAGATCCCTCCCTGTCGTCACTGGTATGCAGGCAAAAAGCCGGGCTCTTCGTTCGTTCTTAATTGTGACAGAGACTCTCGAATTGCATTATCAAGATTGACAAGCGGTCACATAAAGAGCCTCTCGTTCTTTGAGTGTAGGAAGATCTTTGCAGTCTGCTCTAAATGTCAAGCTCAGCAATCCTCAGATGAACACATACTGGACTGTTTGAGTCTTTCCAGAAAGGACTTATACTCCCTCCCCCCTTCTGGTTCTCTTATTTCTTAGGGTTAATGGTCTAATGGTTGACTGACTTTGTTAGACAGTTGGAGGATAAGCCACAATAACAACACACCACCACCTACGCATGAATATAAACACAATTGATTAAAAAAAGTGTCAATTCAGTTTTCCAGGTCGAAGAACTTCTGGTAAATTTGACTTTATATTTTTTCTTTTATTTTTTTACATTGTTAGGAATTTATTAATTTTTGGTACAACTAGACAAGTTTTGTTGTTAGATATTTATTCTTGTAAGATGTGACGGACTGAAGAAACTTCTAAGAAGTTTATTCAGTCCTTTATGCCATTATAGGAGTATATTATACATAATATTTCAGTCCATTATAGTTCATTTCAGTACTTTATATACATAGGGACTGAAGCAACTTCTAAGAAGTTTATTCAGTAACTTCGTACATTTGGTGTATTATTACTTCCATGCATAGTTGCGAACTTTAGTATATTTAAGCCATAGGAAAATTCTAATAGGATCTTTTATATATTTCTGCAACAATTTTCACTGATGAAATAAAATAGAAATTTTTATTAAAATTTAACCATAGCTTAAAAATAAAAAATTGGCAAATACGCATTTATGCAAATACATACATAAAAGGTCTTGATTACAATTCAAAATAGATTAGAAATGTAAATGAAATGGTTTCTCCTAAAATGTTAATTATATATCTGTAAAATTTTCGAAATTTTAAATAAGATTTATCACCACTAATTTTAAAAAGAAATTTGTCATCTTTAATTTCTGAAAGAAATTCACCCTGGGAGAGATAGGGGACAAAAGAAAGTCGGTATCTAAAGTAATTATGAATTGGCTAAATTTAATAATTAAAAAGATATATCTAATAGTCATTATTATTCTGGATTAGCTCAATGCTTCAAATTTATGTCTTTATATACAATTGCGGGGAAAAGTTTCGGGCCAAAATTGTTTTCATTATTAATTGCTGTATGAATAAAATTTAATTAAATTGTAGCATTACATGTAAAGTAAATCAATTATATTGTCGAATTAAATGACTTATAAATTTTGTTAACAAAAAAAAAAAAAAAAAAAAAAAAAAAAATTATAACAAAACACATAAAATTTATCTGATCAAAAGTTTCGAGCCAAACAAACTTCTCGAGCAAAACAAAATAGCAAAACAGCAAAAAATATTATTTCTAACGCATCAGAAGGTCACATAATATTAATATCTTGTTGGCATGCATTTTGAAGCTATCATTACACAACGTCGATGAAGCATCGACTCTTTTAAAGCCTTAATCATTGTATGACCAATTGTTTGCTATTTCTGTTTAACCTTTTCAATAAATCGTTTCTATTTGAAAAATTAATAGCTCCTACTTTAACTTTTAGCTTTTCCCATAAATGTTCAATGGGATTTTAGTCAGGAGATTGACTTACATTCAAGAATAAGAAATGTTTGCCGTTAAAAGTCTTGAACGAGTCCATATCAAAGTTTGGAATCATTATCTTGTTGCAAAATCCACCCGTGTGGCATATTTCTGAGTGCATAGGGAAGCATTTAATCTGTTAAGATGTTTTTATATATAACTTTGTTCATAGTGCCTTCTATTGTCGTTAAAGCAGTGCCCGCAGCAGTCCTATATTTTTACATGCATTTTATTTTTTTGCCACCACTTTAATCAATCAGTACAGTCGGTAACAAAAGTGTCCGAACACTAGCAAAAATTCCTATGTAAAAAAAGTACACTTCTTACGGTTTTGTTAAATAAATACTTGTCGAATCCTGTTCTTAGTCAGTGTAAGAACATGATTCGATAAGGATTTATTTAACAAAACCGTAAGAAGTGTACTTTTTTTACATAGGAATTTTCGCTAGTGTTCGGACACTTTTGTTACAGACTGTACACTTTTACATATTGCTTTAGCTTTAAAATCATGACAAAAAATGTATAAAAAAAATAGTGGTATTAAAATAATAAAACAAACGTAAAAATATAGGACCGCTGCGGGCACTGTTATAGGACCAACCTCTTTATACGAAAAAGCTCCCCACACCATGATGTTTCCTCCTAAATGTTTTACAGTCAACATTTGATATCTAGAAACATACCTGTCATTGTTTGGTCTTCGAACATATCTCCTTCCGTCATTTTCAATCAGATTACCTTTTTTCGTCTGAAAATAATAGTTTTCTCCAACCTTCGAATGTCCCATATTCAAGTGCTTTAGCAAATTCTAATCTTGCCTTTTTATTCTTAGTACTAATCAACGGTTTCTTTGCTCCGACGCATGTAAAACGTTCAACTTGGTTTAATTTACGCCAAACAGTACTACGATTAACATCAACCAAGTTTTCCTCCAGCAAATCACGCGCTATAAGTGCAGAATTCTGCTTTGGATTACAACTGCCTTTCTTATAATAAATTTATACACTGACTTAGTCATTTTTCTGGGTCTTTCAGGTACTGATTTGTCTGCCAAATTGTTTATTTATTTATTTTTTTTCATTTCTTAATAATTTTACCAACAGTTGTTTTTTAAATAGATAATGTTGAAAAAATATCACAAGAAACATTGTTAGTCCTGCGTAATTTAATAGGTTTCAAGGATCTGTAAATGAGTGCGCTTCGGCATCTTGACTTCAGAACACTGACACACAAATATAAACAAACTCAAACTCCTTCAATATTAGTCGTCTTGAATGGCCCAGTCATTTCGAGGCAATAACGTCAGTGTGAACTTTTAATTGCTTTTCCCGAAATTTTTGATGAATGTATTTATAAGTATTTCATTATATATTTAAATCACTTCATTGTAAAAATTTGCTTGTTATATATTTCGAACGTATAGTTGATAAAGTTTATGGTACAATATTTAATTTCGTTTTACCTTTATCATAGCCTCCTTAACTAGATACATGTCACGTAGCTCGGAAATTTGACAACAGTTCAAGCGGTAGACAGCCTGGTACAGATTGTGCAATTTCTTTTATTAAACTGTCACCAATAATTTCAAGAAGTGATATCTATATTAATAAAATCAGAGTTTTGTCTGTAAATTTGTCGGAATCAAAAAATTTTGCGATATCTTCACGTTTCACACCCCATGAAAGCCGAAAATGACTTCAGAAAATTTTGCCTGTGTGTGCGTCATCGTGTCCGAATGTCGCATTTTTTGTCCGGGCATCACTTGAGAACGGCTGGACGGAATTCAACGGCGCTTGGCGGGAATTTAGGTCTTCATCCAACTTAAAATTATATTTATCAACTTTTCAGAAATTCCCCACCGTTCCCCTCCCTAGGGGGTAAAAGACTAAAACACGTTTGTCCGGGCATCACTCGAGAACGGCTGGACGGAATTCAACGGCACTTGGCAAAAACTTAGGTCTTCACCCAACTTAAAATTATATCTACAGAAATTTTCAAAATTCTGATTAGCGTTTAAATTGTGGGTAAAAAACGCCTGTGCATGCGCCATAAATATTTTTTTACTAAAATGCTTTGAATGGAAAAATAAATTATAAAAATAATTTTTTAAGTTACAGACTTTTGTATTCGCGTGATTCGCACTACAAATTATGAAAAGATTGAAATGAAGTGTTGCCATCTGAGTTTCATACTTTAGTTAATTTTAAAAAGTCTAATTGTCGTATCGAAAACTGTTTACACCCCAGGATTCAGAAAAATCACCTCTTTTATTTGGTACTGAATTTGTAATGATAGGTCTGATATTTCTAATTTATTTTTACCTTTTTCCGTTGTCACTTAAATTTCATACTTTAGTTATTATTTAAAAATCTAATTGTCGCATCGAAAAACTGTTTGCACCCCTGGATACAGAAAAATCACCCCTTTCATTCGGTATCAAATTTATAAATATAGGTCTGATATTTCTAATTTATTTTACTCTTTTTCCGTTTTCAACCGAGATTCGATATGGAGTATTGGATCCCTTTAGTATTGGATCCCTTTGGCAAAATTTGAAATTCGGCACCGAAGTAGCTCGGACGTTTCTCGCCAAGATCTTTAATTGCACAATTGAGATAGCCAATTCATTTCATCGCAAAAATGGCTTAAAATATTTTAAGTCACCAGAAGGTTCCCATACTAAAGCTGCGCTTTTTGTATTTATTTGTTTATAATATTTTCTATTAAAGACTTCTGTGGTCACGAAATTTGGTGCGTAAACTGTTTGTATGCATCCGGCACTTATTGTAACTGGATTTCACGAAATTCGAAATCCCCACCCCACCTTCTCGGAGTCGGAGGGCAATAAACATGTGTAAAAACGTGTTTTTCAGTTTGAATTCGCTTTGAATTATCTTAGAATGGCGAATTTTCGCGTGTAGATATTGATTAAGTGTATACGCATTATGCACATTAGTGGGATTTTGCAAAATTTCGAGCTCACCCGCTGGGGGTGTGGGAAGTAAGAAGTGGGTAAGTTGTGCCGAAGACAGTGGGGACCCAGACTCCTCACTTTGCGAGCGATTAAACCTCTACCAATCACAGCGAGAACTTAGGTTATTAATAAAAATATGGGATTGTGACAACTCACTTAAGTTTAATGTCCAGCGAAGCGGGCAAAGCCTGCTAGTATGATATATATAATCGACGTTTCTTCGATTCCATTTGCCTTTTATGTATATCATATACCACTTTTAAAAATTTTTGGTGGCTGTTGAATAAAAAATTCATACAATCTGCACCAGGTGGCGCCGTCTACCGTTTCAACTGTTGCCAACATTTCGAGCAACGCGAAAAACATCTAGTTAAGGAGGCTATGTCTTTATTTATTCAAAAGCTGTTGGTGAAAATTAATTTGACCCGAAATTTTTGCATGCAACTGTACATTACATAAAATTACAAAAACATTATGATACATCTAAACTTTTCACTTATGAAAGTTTTTTCTTCTTATGAAAAATAGGAAAACCTTTTTATTTCACAATAAATATTAATTGAATCCCGGTTTGATAGTTTTAATCATACGTTATATTGTATAACTCAAATACAAACAAAAATTTTATATCGACCATTATTTAATATAGATATGATATGAAAATTAAAAATATATCGTTGACATTTATTAAAATTTATAAAATACATACGATCATTTGCAATATTAACATAATCATAAAATATGTATGCAGCATATTGTATTTGAACCTTACAAAAATATAAGAGACATTTTTCAATGCGTAGGCTTTATATAAATGTAATCAATATTATCTGAGTTCTTAACTGTGAAACACAGAAAAATAATATCTAGGTAATTTTCCGCGCGTATTTCTGGAATTTGTTTAAAAAAGATTACATCCGAAAAATCCTCAAACATATATACTCTCAAATATTTACCAGAAATTGCTTTCTAAGATAGTTTGAAAAATAATAAACTTCATATGTATTATTTGCTCATCTGTATCGTTCTTGAAATGTCGAACATATTAGAAAAAGTAAATATAATCTTGAAGATTTGAATTCAAATATCAGAATTCCGATTTGTTTGAATTTGAGTTAAAATTATAAAAATGTACGTAGAATGATTGTCTATCCATGTATTGTCACGATTCTGTATTTATATATTTTAAAAATGTAAATTTAATAATATATACTTTTATGTAATCTATTTAAAGTAGATATAAAATAGTGCTATAAATTTGAGAACACTCTATGTGAACTGACAATACAATATGTAAGAAACTGTGATTAAAACTACAGTATTTGGTAAACAAGAGATGTTTTATTTATATTTCAGATGGTAAGACAAAAATAAAGCTTGATCAGGAACTATTATGTGTTTAAAAAAAATTCAGAAGATATTTTTTTTTTCAACACATGTACGTAAAAGTTTACTGGATTAATTTTAGATCTTTATCTTCTTGACTCACTCAACCCCCCCTCCCACTCCCCACCCTAACTTCCCTTTCCGAGTATATAAAATCACAGCAGTTAAAATGTAAACAAGAAAATTGACGTTAAATAGTATTAATACAAATTTTGTATTTAAACACCATAAATTAAAAATACACAGATAAATAAATAATAATAAAAAAATCACAACATTTATTTTGAGTTGAAGTAAAAATAGCACAACCCTTCGTTTTGTGAACGAAGGCGGTAAAGTGAGTATGTGTTGATGTTCGTTCGACTCAATCTAAAACTACGCAGTGGATTACAGGAATTAGACAATTCTAGAATCCCTAAATAAAATAATAGGCCGGCGCATCACCACCATTTTTTTGCCTCCGAAGAGGACAGCATTCCCGCTTGGCATCCTTATCGCTTCCCTAATGATTTTAAGAAATCTTGATCTGAAGCTAATCCGGTCAAGATAAGAGCAATAAGCAACAATAATATTCGGAGAAACACATTTTTTTCACAGAACATTCTCAGGATATCATTTTATTCTGAGGATATCCTATGGATGCACGATGTGTTGTTAGGGCGGTTTCTGTTTCTTTTACAAAATGTCGCCAAAACTGAAATACATAGTAATAGAAGGTCTGTGAACACTTTATATTCACTTCTTGAACGAGTATAGCAGTTTATTACTTAAAAAAGTTCCATATCATAGTTTACTTAGCTAAAATTATGAAATATAATAAAACAAATTACTCTAAAGTAACGTAAGACGATAAAAAAAAATGTTTGTCGTCTGTTTATCAGAGAAACGCGCTGGGTACATGTGGCAACCCTATGGCAACAAAATGCCTGATGCGCCAGCTCGTATACGTAGGAGCCTTAAACAGTTCTGCACAGTGTTTGAATAAAACTCAAGTTTGTTTGGTTCCGCCATCTCTTTTCATTTGCGGCAGGTACAAACTCTTTGCATTCATCACCATCTATTATTATATAGAAGACAGAAGAGATGTATTTTATATACTTTTAAAAAATGCAAACACTCAGACGGTTTTTCTATATTTTCGTTTTGAATCAACGTATAGCTACAGCGTCTAGAATAAACAGTGTGGAAAGCGGCGAATAAAATTGTACTAAAAAAATTAAGCCTGTCACCAGATGTCATTGTAATGGAAGCTAGGATCACGACAACAAAATAGAGACTTCCTATTGGTTAATTATATGCTTAGATCACGTGATTAAACTGACGAAACTGGAAAAAACCAATGAGGTCTTCGATTTGAGCAATAGCTTCGATCACAGCGACATCTGGGTAAGCTTAAGTTTTGTAGCATCATTTAAACATCACGGTTATTGGCGATTGCCACACTGTTTATTCTAGACGCTGCAGTATAGCCATAGGCATAAGTTAATAAAAATGAAAATATAGTCCAGGACACATTGCAAGTATTACTTTTCCAGAAGGTGTTCCCAAACGTTTATTTTTTTCTTTAAATTATTATTGATCACTTTTTACTTTTAGGAAAAGCTATCGTGGAAATATACTGCGGAATTGAAAGACTGAGATAAGAAAGAAATATACCGCGGAATGGAAAGACTGAGATAAGAAAGAAATATACCGCGGAAAGGAGTATAAATATCATTATTCCTTTAAGGTGTAACGATATTTTTATTCCTGAAAATACAAGATAATGCGCCATGTACTTTTCTCAGATAGTTAACAAAATATTACTTTATGACAACATTTTTAGAAAGTAATTCAGGATTTTAGTTTTAATGCAGTGTAAATTAAATCTATCAATTTACCCAAAAAATTAATTCTTATCTTAGACCGTTATTCTGTTGTTAATATTAATGAATTTTTAACATAATATATTAATAATATGTTAAAAACTGTTAAAATGAAACAATAAAGGACACTTTGCAACATTTCTTCCAGTATAGAGGAATTTTCAAAACTGAAAATAACAATCCTGGAGCTACATTAGTATTCGAGTAAAAAAATATTTAAATTCAAATACCGCAACATATTTTTTTTTATCAATAAAAAGAAAATTTGAAGTCAACTAGAAAATGGCTTTTCATGTGCTTTTAGTTATATATCCGATATGTTCAATACATTATAGAGTTATTTTTACAAAATATATACCCGATATGTTCAATATGTTAAGGAGTTATTCTTACATAACATATTATTGAAAAATATATAGGAACTATATTTTTATCGTTTTTCTTCCTAAAATGAGAATTTATTTTTAGTATGCAGCTTATGAAAAGCCAAGTTTCTGCAATAGTAGCAGAAAAGAGATGAAAACGTTTGTATCGCAATTTCACTGCTGCTTGGTTACAAAAGAATATATGCGCAAAGTTTTTAAGGTATATTTTTATATTTTGGTACATACAAAATTCCATTTTGGATTTATATGTAAAACGATATAAAATAAAATATATTATTTTTATATCAGAAATGACAATATTGATAGAATTTATCAAAATTTTAATGTAGAGATAGGTGTTGTATACGATAGAAAATAGATTAATTTTATGTTAGCACATCTTAACATTTAGAATAATATATCAGACACATAGTAAAATGACAAATGGTTTTGAAAAACTAATGTAATACAAAAAATATATGTCTTTTTCAGAAAAAAATATTTTAAGAAAATAATTAACTTTTAAAATATTTCCTAAAAAGTACCAAATAAAGATAAAGAAAAACATCAAATATCCCGATTTTAGCCGTAAAATTTTTTTTGCTACTACACTGTAAAAATTTTCTGTAAAAATAAAGGGTTGGGGACAAAATCTCGCGGGACAAAATATCGCGAGGACAAAATATCGTCTACATAAATGAATAAAAAGCAAAAGGAGTTGGTAATTAGTAATAATGTTATATAAAATTTTATGACAACACATACTTTAGTTAGAGCACTGGCATACAGACAAACCTACAACAATAATTGTTATAATTTTTGCTTAAAAGAGTTTAAAAACTATGTTTATTAACTTTTTTCAATAATAGTCATAATGAATTCAATCGAGCTTATCAATTTTTTAATTCAGGTTTGTAAACAGCGTTCAGCTTTGACGTCAGCAGTGATGCACACTATTTTTAAAGTATATTTTGAATAGTGAAAAACAAAAGATAAAATAACTTAAAAAAACATAGATAAAATATTGAAACTCTACTCTATGATATATTTATTTATTTATGTTAATCAATTAATTTATGTTTATAGGGCCCTGTGGCCCCCGCCAGAGATCATATGTAACACAAAATCAAATTTTCAAATAGGTCATATTTTTTTTTTTGACTCGATAATTTGTCTGGCGAGATTTTGTCCCGAGATATTATGTCCGGATCCCAAAAATAAAGCACGTTTTAAACATAAATACAGCATAGGTTGCTGCATATTTTTACAGCTAGTTCTGTAAAAATAATTGAAGACTGGTACTTCCCATTGTGCTGTAAATCGGTATCAAAAATTTTCCAGAAGTATTTTGGTGCGTATTACATGATTTATTAACCAATCAGTACTGATGTTGACGTTATCTGTTTTTGTAAAGATATGTCATTGTGAGCCCAACGGCCCGATTGGCAAAGAAAGTGTTTGCCTCTAGAACAGAACATTGTGAGTTCGAATCCCGGCCTATCCAAGACCGTTTGCTCCGCATGAAAAATAAATAAAATAAATTGTATGTGTAAAAAAAATAAGTAAGTTGCATGGTGTTGTGGATTACTCCCTGCACGCATGTGTTTTAATTGAAGGGAATATCTTTAAAGCATACTATGAAAATTACAGCACACGTGAGTAAAAATTGCAGCACATATATTTGACTGCATATTTTAAAACTACAGCACAGTGAGTGGGCAATACTTTTACCAGCACACTGTGCTGTAATCTGCAACAGAAGATTTTTACAGTGTATTAAAAAAAATCCTATTTTTAAAGTTTGTTTAATTAACTTTTTATTTTACCTTCTAACTGTACTAACTGTATTAATTTATTTACAATTTACTCTTTCTAACAACAACAGATAATAATAATAATAATAATAATAGTTATAGTTATAGTCTAATACTTAAAAGACCTTATATTTCCAAAAATATTTATATAGTCTTTAAAAATAAATTACGTTTGTTTTCAAGAATAATTCAAAATAACTCTATTAAATGGAAAATAAAATAAAATAAAAGATTTTGTTTATTATTTTATATTTGCATACTAAGAGTATTTATACTGAAAACAATTAATGTAAATTAATGTCGAATTAAACCATTTAGTTCACTCGTAACATATAAACAGATCAAAATTAAATGCATTAATAAATGAAACAATTATTGCAATTATTAAGTATTAATAAAATTAACAAAAAAGGTAAAGTTTTAGTATATTAATGAAATAAACAAACATATTAATATCCATTCAAAAATATAATATTACTTGAAAGTTTATAACATTTTGAAAAAAGAATCTCCATGCAAGCAGTTTGAAAATTTGGGTTTTAAAAAAGCATTTGATATATATATATATATATATATATATATATATATATATATAAATATATATATATTGTTAATATCATATTAAGTTTTCTTTATTTTTTTTTTATATAAAAATATACTGTATTGCAATAAACAACAACAACAAATAAATGAATTTTAAAACACTTATGTAACTTTGTTTAACCTAAGTTCTACTTTAATTGTATTTTAATTTTTGAAAAAATATTAGACCAACTGATAAATTTTTAAAAATAATTTGGGATCCGGACATAATATTCGCGGGACAAAATATCACTGGACAAAATATTGCGTCAAAATAATTATGTGATCCATTTGAAAATTTGTATTTGTGTCATGTGCGATCTCTGGTGGGGGGGGGGGGCACAGGGTCTTATACATATAAATTAATTAATTAAAATAAATAAATATATAAATAAATATATCATAGAATTGAATTTCATTATTTTAACTATACTTAATTTAAAATTATTTTATCATTTGCTTTTCACCATTCAAACTACATTTTAAAAATATTGTACATCACTGTTGACATGAAAGCTGAACACTGTTCACAACCTGAATAAAATTTTTAAAATAGATATACACGTTTGAATTCATTATGACTAATCTTGACAAAGTTTATAAATATAGTCTTTAAAGCGTTTTAAGCAAAATTTATAACGATTTGTGTGGTGGGTTTGTCTGTATGTCAGTACTCTGACTAAGGTATGTGTTGCCATGAAATTTGATACAACATTATTAGTAATTATAAACTCCTTTTTGCTTTCAATTCATTCATGTAGGCAATATTTTGTCCCCAAAACAAATAATTTATGACACAAAAATAATTGGTTTACAAACATAAGACATTTTAAACTCTAAAACACAAATTTGCTTAAAATGTATATACAAATTTTTCAACAAAAATATCAATATAAAATTACTGAAAAATGTTTGATTTATCTAATAGAATATTTTTTTTTCACGAAAACGTCTATTTTAGATGAAGAAAACGACTATATTAAAGTTCAGTTTGTGAAGATACTGAACATTATGGTACTAAAAAATACATTACAAATCAGAGACTTTATTTCTGTAAAGGCTCGAATTTTAGAAAGAAGATGTATTACCGAGAATTCTTATGCAATGGGAAATAGAATGAAAGTAGCTTTCTAATGACTGTTTTGGAAAATATAATATTGGAGTATGATGTTTTTTAAACATTTTATCTTTTCCCCATCCTTTTTCAATCACTTATATCGAAGAAATAAAATTTGTAAAAAAGTTACGATTTATTTTTATTTATTATTTTTTAGCTATATAAAGAGTAAATATGATGTATACTTATTCAAGATTACGCAAGTTTTAAATGTGTAAAAATAAATGTAGAAAATATTAATGTTTAGTTATATTTTAATTAATTAATTAATTGTTTAATTAAAATATATAAACTTACTGTAATCTAGTTATTTCAAACGAAGCTTTAAAGTTAAATCATAAAATTAAATAATAAATACATAAAAATAAATTATAATAATTTTCTTTTCATACCTGAAAAGAGGAAAAATACAATTTGTATAAAACGTATATTTCCATATTTTTTTCATTTTTTTAAATGCACAAAAAGTGTAGCATGAAAAGCAACAATAATTGCTGCATTGATGCATATAATTTTTACTTTCCGAACACTATAGTGAGGAAAGTATTGTAATCATGTCAAAAATCAGAATTCGAGATTTTGATGTTTCTATACGTTTCGAGGTCCAACGAGTCCGTTTTCACTATTTTTACGATGATGTATGCATGTGTGTGTGTATGTATGTGTGTATGTATGTCTGTGAGTGAACACGCTAGCGTCTAAACGCTTTGTTCGAATAAGCTGAAAGTTGGTACGTATATTGTAAGTCACCATAGTACGAACCCTATAGATTTTGGTGAATCTAGCACTTATAGATTCTTTACAGGGACACAAAGAAAAATTATTTATCATTATGGCCAAGGGACCAAAATCTTAAAAGTGCGATAGCATATAAACGCCTTATTCAATTGAGCAAAAACTTTATGCACATATTATAGGTCACAGATACTCAATCTGTATAGATTTTGGAGAATCTAGCACTTATAGTTTTTTTTTACAGGGACACAAAGAAAAATTCTTTGCCAAATTTTTAAAAGTGTGATAGCGTCTAAACGCCTTATTAATCTCAGCAAAGAATTTGTACACATGTTATAGGTCACATTTGAACCAACTGTATAGACTTTGGTGAATCTAGCACTTACAGTTTTTTTACAGGGACACAAAGAAAAATTCTTTATCTTTATGGCCTATGAGACCAGCGATAGCATCTAAACGCCTTATTCAATTGAGCTGAAAATTTGTATGAATATTATAAATCACTGTTGCACTAACTATAAGCATTTTGGTGAATCTAGCATTTATAGATTTTTACAGGGACACAACGAAAAATTCTTTATCATTATGATCTAAGGGCTCAAAGTTCAGTAGCGTTAAACAAAACCTCGTGTGATATATGGAGAAAAATACTCAAACACTCTGTTATGATTTTCTCTTTTTTGTTTGTTTAGCAACTCCTCTTTCTTTATTTTATCTACAAAACTGTTAGTTACTCAATGTTCGGAAAGTCGAGTGGAGTCACTCCAGATTTTTTTTTATTGTTAGATGAAAAGTAGTGCTATTAATTTGACCCGAAACAATCATACTGCGTTTTCGCAGATAAGTGTGTTTTCAAAGAAAGTTCTTATTCACTGGAGTTCTTCTGCTAACATTGTACCATATAGGCTTCCATAATCCAGTGAACATACCACACTTGCTTTAACGTTGATGTTTATCTTCAGCGTTAGTCGTTTCACCATTCAGATAAACAATCTAATTCTGTTATAGGAAATTTATTTTTGCTTTAACAGTTTACTTTTAATTAAATTATCTTTCTGAAAATAAAATGACCCTTTCTCTACACTTATGTCTGTCAAACATTAAAAAAATCTGGAGTGACTCCACTCGACTTTCCGAACATTGAGTAACTAACAGTTTTGTAGATAAAATAAAGAAAGAGGAGTTGCTAAACAAACAAAAAAGAGAAAACCATAACAGAGTGTTTGAGTATTTTTCTCCATATATCACACGAGGTTTTATTTAACGCTACTGAACTTTGAGTTCTTAGATCATAAGGATAAATAATTTTTCGTTGTGTCCCTGTAAAAATCTATAAATGCTAGATTCACCAAAATGCTTATACTTAGTGCAACAGTGATTTATAATATTCATACAAATTTTCAGCTCAATTGAATAAGGCGTTTAGATGCTATCGCTGGTCTCATAGGCCATAAAGATAAAGAATTTTTCTTTGTCTCCCTGTAAAAAAAACTGTAAGTGCTAGATTCACCAAAATGTTTACAGATTGAGTATCTGTGACCTAAAATATGTGTATAAAGTTTTTGCTCAATTGAATAAGGCGTTTAGATGATATCGCACTTTTAAAATTTGGCAAAGAATTTTTCTTTGTGTCCCTGTAAAAAAACTATAAATGCTAGATTCTCCAAAATCTATACAGATTGAGTATCTGTGACCTATAATATGTGTATAAAGTTTTTGCTCAATTGAATAAGGCGTTTAGATGCTATCGCACTTTTAAGATTTTGGTCCCTTGGCCATAATGATAAAGAATTTTTCTTTGTGTCCCTGTAAAAAAACTATAAGTGCTAGATTCACCAAAATCTATAGGGTTCGTACTATGGTGACTTACAATATACGTACCAACTTTCAGCTCTTTCGAACAAAGCGTTTAGACGCTAGCGTGTTCACTCACAGACATACACACATACATACACACATACATACACACATACATACACACACATGCATACATCATCGTAAAAATAGTGAAAACGGACTCGTTGGACCTCGAAACGTATAGAAACATCAAAATCTCGAATTCGGATTTTTGACATGATTACAATACTTTCCTCACTATAGTGTTCGGAAAGTAAAAAAATATATATATATATTCAACTTAAAATTTTATTAATGACAAAGTAAATAAAAAGGTGTTTAAAGTTAGTAAAGAAATGGTATCACTTTACTAACATACTTTTTAGAATAAAATAAAATGTTATATTTTCTACTAATCTCTAATGTATTTTCTCTATCAATTCTACTAATCGGTATAAAACCATAAAAATCTTAAAAAAAAAAAAAAAAAAAAAATTCTCTTTTAATTTGTATTGATGTTTTTTTTGCTTGTTTTATCTTCTGGTGATATTTTAAAATACATTAGTTGAAAAAAAAGTATAAAATAAAATTCATGTAAAATGTAGAGAAAGTATTGTTTTGGGGTCAAATTTTCGAAAGTGAGTTTTTGTTGTATTTACATGTTCTGAGGTTCCCTGAATACGAAAATCATGTTTTTAGCGAATGGTCTCTGTGTGTGTGTGTGTGTGTCTGTCTGTGTGTCTGTTATCAGCATTTCTCAAGAACAAATAGTAACAGAAATTCCAAACTCGGTATTCTAAATGTTTATCATATAGGGATGCTACACTAAGCTTTTCGTTGAGATGAAGCAAATGGTTCGTGTACAGGGATACTGAAAAGTATTCAAATACATTACGTCTATGGGTGATATCGCAGGTAAGTAGAGTTTAACATCTATTGACTGCAGTAAACCAAATGAAACGAATATATTTTTTTTGTAATAGAGATAGTCAACTGGGAAATTTTTTTTTGTGTATGTAGGGGCCTCGCCTAACCCCTTCGGGGGAAAGTCCCCCCTCGAGGGGAGTAAATTTTCATGATGGGTATCTTTCAAAAGAGCTGCCGATACCTTTAAAACGAATGGTTGAACCATCGATCTGCGATAATTTAAAATAAAGTTATCGAATTTTTTCATTTTTAACAAAAAAAAAAAAAAAAAAAAAAAAATTCTTTTTAAATGTAACATTGAGAACAAATTTAACTTTTTTTGTGGATATTTAGTGTTATACTACTCTTAGAGTAACTTAAAAACGAATAACTTTAGGAGATCCAAATGTTGTATTTTGAAGTTAACATAAGTTTGTAGCTAGAAAAGTTTAATCAAGATTGATAAGTTTCAATGAATGTTGTGTGTGAAAATTGTCTGTATAATTTTAAGTAAACTTTTAATTTTAATAACAGAATTAAATTCTATATTCATGTAGGTGCTTTAATGAAACGGGGGGTTGAGGGGGTGGTAGCCCACCTCACACAGAACTAATTATCATATAAAACTCTTCCGAAGCCTAATTTGAATTGTTTAACATAGGTTTACATAAAAGTACTCGTTATCTTATCTCTTAATCTCCAATCTGTATTTATAGTATTAAATTTCAGGTTAAGAGAATGTCGTGTGAGTAATTAGATTATTTTCAAATTAAAAAAAAATATATATATATTTGTAGTTTTGGAAACCCGACACAGAATTTATGTAAACATCTGACAGAAAGACTGGTTACACTCGCTATTAATAAGGCTATTACATAAGGAGTTAATTAAAATATAATTTTCCTATAGTCAACCGCACTCGTTTTTAATGAAATAACACTGCGCCGAAAAAAAAAAAATGACATTTGATACTATTCTTGCTGATTCGTATGAAAAATGACCTCCTGAATCCAAATATGATACCGTTTTGCCCATTCACCCAACGTTTTCTCGGGACACCATCTCCTCCCCCCAATTTTTATGACTGTTCGGTAATTTTATGGCCATGAATTAGATTTGGGGAATGAAAAAGAATTAATTTAACACTTAAAAGCAAAAATATATAATGCTTATTAAATAACATTAATAATCGATTAAAACATAGAAGAAATGTAATACATAATTATTTTAGTGGATAATCCCCCCCCCCCTCCCAATAAATTTTCCCTTTGACGCAAATGTTCATGGTTTAGAATTTTACAACTTTGTAGCCCTTCAGAAGATATTTAACAGTTAATCGTTCTCTCCCCTAAAAATCAAATTTATAGCCATAAAATTATCGAAAAGGTCTAAAAATAGGGGCCGTCCCTAAAAAACGGTGGGTGTTAGGGCAAAATGGACGTCATATTCGGATTCGAGAGGTCATTTTACATAAGAATTTGCTAAAATGGTGTTGTGTGTGTGGTGTAATTTTCATGCCGAGCAATGCAATTAAGTTATTAAAACCGTTAAATTTTTTAGACTTAATTTGTTTTGATTTATGATGCAAGTTTATATATATTTCAGTTAATCTATTAATGGCTTAGAAAATACCTTTTGTCAATCAAATATACATTTTAAATCAGTTTATATATATATATATTTTTTGATATTTCTGAAAAAAGTTAAAAAATGTTCACTTCTTTAGCAGAAATGGTCTTCATTTCTGGCGTTTGAGGTACGTTTCCTCTACTGGCATATTTTAAGCCGTCTGAAAAATTATTTTTTCGAAAATAAAAATGGTTAACCAGAATTTTTTGCACTACAGTCATGTACAAAAAAAGTTAATTAGGGGATCGAAAATTGGATATAATTGCTTTATGAACAATATAGAACAGTCCATGAAAAAAGAGCCAGAAAAGGCTTTTTAAATGTGTACTACCAGTGCACTTACCCGATTATTTCTTTTAACGATTAATGTTCTTTAATATTTACAACTATAAAATGACGCCTATTTTAAATTTTTACGTGCTGTACGAATAAATGTTTTCTGTGTGAGAGAGATTGTGTTATCGATATAAAGACAATAAATTTTAAATTTTAAGAATTCTTAGTAAATAACAGAAACATTAAATTTAATATGTAGCTCAGCTAATTTTACAAATAAATATATGTTTTCTAATATATATATATTAAACCTATATATAATTATTATGATAAACGCAAACATTAGAATAATACAATATTTAACCCGTTAGTTGTCGGTAGTTGGTCGATTCACCGCCCATTTCTTCAATGTTTATTCAACAGCTACCAAAATTTTTTTTGAAGTGGCATATGATATACATAATCGACGATTATTCGAGTCGATTCGCCTTTTATGTATATCGAATGCCACTTCTAAAAATTTTTGGTGGCTGTTGAATAAAAACTGAAGGGATTGGCGGCAAATCGACCAACTAGCGATTACTAATGGGTTAAAAAAATGGCTCTTAACAACAGAAAATAGAAATGTTATGAAGAAAATTAAACAGACAACAAAGTCCTTTAAATATCACTTTATCTATATATCTGAGTTAAGTAGGTCAGTGTTTTTATATGATTGTTTATCTTTTTTACCCAAATATTCTTTTACACATTAGTACATTTCAGAAATGTATATTTCAGATAAAGCAAAGTATTTTCATTTATGGCTTCAGGCATTTTCCATTTATTTCGTAACTAAACAAATAATCTCCTTACAAGTATACTTCTAAATTTAATCGGTTGTATAATTGTTGAGTTTTTTTCTTTAAACTCAGTAAGAACACTCTTTAAAATATTTTTAGAAAATCAATACACATTGCCAGATTTAAAAGAAAAATAAATCTTTCAAAAAGTAAATACATATCCTTAGAAAAACCAATTTTACATTTCTGTATTTCTTCATGAAAAAATATTCTCTTCTATTCATATGTAATTAATTCGAATGAGTACATTCCTATGCGTATATATTCTAATGTTGTTTTACAAACAAATATCTAATGTTGTTATCGATATGAAAATATTAAATTTGTTTTTACTTTAATTAAAAGTTGTTTGGGAATTTAAAGACTAAGAATATTTTACTCTATGGGGAAATATGTTTTCAAAAATATGCATTGTTCAACGTATTTTTTAAGTCCTTTTTCACGTTCAGAAATTTTAGAGCTGTTGAATTAATAATCATTATTTAATTTTTTTTTTTAATATTTAATTTTTTATGCTTATTAAAAAAAAAAAAAAAAAAAAAAAAAAAAAAAATTAACTAAGTGCATATTTCACATTTTCAAGCTAAAAGATAGATGTGAAGAATCAATTTATGGGAAAAAAAAAAAAAAAAAAAAAAAAAAGGTTATAAATTTCTCGAATTTAAAACGGAATTAAAATCTTATTAGGTATTGTGTAATTTTGGAAAAATGTTTTCCCACAGAATGATATGCACTTCGACAGTCGTCAATTTAAGAAAATGCCTACTCTTAATAGACATGGTTAGTTATTCGACGGTTTGAAACAATCAATGCTTTTATAGTTTGTCTTCATCAGCTTCAATTAACGTTCCATAACAGAGTGCATATTCAACACAAAAATTGCCGGAACGAAGTTTTGAAAACCAGTTTTTGCACTGGCGTTGTGTCAAAACATCTTCTCCACACATATCGGATATTTTTTCTTTACTTGAACAAAATTTTTGTCTCTTTGATAGTGAAAAACAAAATATGCCGAAAATGCTGTTTTCGACATTCCATATTTAAGAGAAACCAAATAAAAACGATCGGGAGAATCAAACAAACTTATTCACAAACAAGAATTAATAAATCAGCTGTCAAAATGTTTAATAACAATGCGGCTTAATTGCAAGTTTGGTGTAAAAAAATACAATTAATTTCTCTGTTGCGAAATAACGAAATTAATTTCTGAACAACCCAATAAATTATATACATATATATGTAGATAAACAGAACACTGTATATAAATGCGTCTAAAATTCAGACATAAATGTGCCTTAAATATTATTTTATATGCACGTACAGTCGGTAACAGAAGTGTCCGAACACTAGCAAAAATTCCTCTGTAAAAAACGTACACTTCATACGGTTTTGTTAAATAAATCCTTCTCGAATCCTGTTCTTAGTCAGTGTAAGAACATAATTCGATAAGAATTTATTTAACAAAACCGTATGAAGTGTACTTTTTTTACATAGGATTTTTTGCTAGTGTTCGGACACTTTTGTTACCGACTGTAAGTATGCAAATATGTTCTGCGCAAGTGCTGACTCAACGTGTTCAGCATTAATGATAACTCTTATCATTGACAAAAAAAAAAAAAAAAAAAATCTGGAGTGACTCCACTCGACTTTCCGAACATTGAGTAATGTACAGTTTTTAGATAAAGTAAAGAAAGGGGAGTTGTTAAACTAACAAAAGAGAGAAAACCATAATAGAGTGTTTGAGTATTTTTCTCCATATATTACACGATGTTTTATTTAACGCTACTGAACTTTGAGCCCATGGATCATAATGATAAAAATTTTTTCGTTGTGTCCCTGTAAAAACCTATAAATGCTAGATTCAACAAAATGCTTATAGTTAGTGCAATACTAATTTATAATATTCATATAAATTTTCAGCTCAAGTGAATAAGGCGTTTAGATGCTATCACACATTTAAAAATTGGGTCCCATAGGCCATAATGATAAAGAATTTTTCTTTGTGTCCCTGTACAAAAACTGTAAGTGCTAAATTCACCAACATCTATACAGTTCGTTCAACTGTGACTTATAACATGTGTACAAATTTTTTGCTCAGATTAATAAGGCGTTTGGACGCTATCACACTTTTAAAAATTTGACCCCATAGGTCATATTGATAAAGAATTTTTCCTGGTGTCTCTGTAAAAAAACTATAAGTGCTAAATTCACCACAATCAATAGGGTTCGTACTACGGTGACTTACAATATACGTGCCAACTTTCAGCTTATTCGAACAAAGCGTATAGAAGCTAGCGTGTTCATTCACACACATACACACATACATATACACATACATACATAAATCATCGTAAAAATAGTGAAAACGGACTCAGGTGACCTCGAAACTTATAGAAACATCAAAGTCTCAAATTCGGATTTTTGACATGATTACAATATTTTCCTCACTATATAGTGTTCGGAAAGTAATAAGCGATATAGAAGCACTGAATGACTGGATGCTTATTAATTACAAACTGTCGGTCAATTTGTCACCTATCCAAGACTTGGATGGGCCATCAATACACCAGTTCACACAACGGTGTCGGTCAATTTGTCAAACATCCACTCTTTGGGCACCCATGCAAGCATTGGATGGTCGTCGATGCTTGGCGTAGGATACGTAATTGCACTATATTTTTGACAATGTTTTCATTCTTACATGATCGACTTTGAGATATATCAACACTACATATAATTTAAAAATTCTTGGTTACATTTCTAACAAATAATTTTGGCTTCCGTTTACTTGAAAAAGCTCCATTTCCTTAACATTCACATTGTCTGAATAAATCAAGTAAGCTTGTGTTTGATATTACTTCACTACAGTTCAAAATAAAACAATATGTTTCTGGTTCGGTTTTTTATTATATAATACTGTTTTGCCAAAAATTTCAACAGAAAACTCAGTGTAATCTATTTACAGAGAAAAATAAACAGAGATGTTAAAAAAAAAAAAAAAAAAAAAAAAAAAAAACTTATTTTGTACATTCCTTTTAATAATTAATATTAATATTAATTAATTATCGTTGAGAATATATTTCGGACTTAGAATGCTTTTTCTAAAATAGAAACAGTCATTTTTAATTTTATTTAAAAAATTAAGTAATAAAATTAGGTAAAAATACAGAACAAAGATTGAGAATCTCGATTATTCACTTTTAACTAAGATTTACTATAAATTCACAGACACTCTGGATAAATATTTACATTAAATTACAGAAATTTTTAACAGTGTAGGTATATTAAGATTAGAATCAACTAATTAAAATAGATTCTTAATCAAACTATATCACCAAATGAAAAATTAAAATTGAAAAATACATAGAGTTATAAAATAGTAAAAAATGACAATATATACAGCTATTAAAAACAAGTATTACCCATTGAAAATTTATATTATTTTTAGTAAGGAATTTCGATGCCAGTTTAAAATCGTAGGTTTAAGAAGAGTATATCTGAGAAGCATTCGAATTTTTTCTCAAATAGTTATTTATTTATTAGTATTTTTTTCTGAATTAGCAAGTTATTTTTTTATTAAGATATGTTGCTTTGCAATTAACAAAAAATATAAATCTATTCTATAAAAACTTAGAAATATTTAATAACATTTCTATTTTAATATTCAAAATTTTAATTTTAAAAATATTAGATAGACTAATAAATTTATTAAAAAAATTTCCAACACAAAAATAAATAGTTTTTTTTACCCTTTTTTTTTTTTTTTTTTTTTTTTTTTTTTTTAAGTTTATAGCACAAATTTTTTGAATATATATATATAAAGAAATTTCATCTGAAACATTCAGATAAAACCAATCAGAAATATTTTATTTTTCGAATGGATTTTTTCTTTTTCTTTTTTTCTTATATAAACTTCAATTTTAACCGACTAAATGGCTATATTAAAGCTTACGTTCTGATGATATGTTACATTCTGGTTGTAAAATATGCATTATAAATCAGAAAACTTATTTCTGTGAAGGTTCGAATATTAGAAAGAAGACACATTATACCGAGAATTCTAATGCAGTGGGAAATGGAATATAAGTAACTTTCTAATGACTATCTTGCTGAATATGTGATGAAGAAATGGAAGAAAAAACATAAATGATTTTTATCTTTTCCATCTCTCTGGTTTTTAACTCCATGTATTGACTGAGTAAAATTTTGAACAAAGATTGTGAATTATTTTCTCTGTTCATATAGAACATAATATGATGCACATTTTTTGCCTATTAACTGAATTTACAATAAAAAAAAATAATAATTAAGAATAGTTTTTTTTTTTTTTTATTACTTTCTATTTTGTATAGTGTTACGAATTTGTAAATAAATGTAGTTATTTTTATATAATTTCATTCAAAGAGGCTTGAACTGATTATGAAATATTAATTTTATGCATTTCTAGCTTGTTTACGCATTAAAATGGCTAATTTTCCTTTAAAAACCCGTTAAAAGCTTCATTAAGGTAGGTAATGGCTTTGTTGCCAAATTTGGCAAGTTGTCGACTTTTTTGGCGACCTTGGCGAGAAAATCTTTATTATCAATATACCAATTATCTAAGCTCTAACCTGATTGGTCGGGAAGTTTCGGGAACATTCCCAAATTTTCTACGCAGGTATTTAAGGAATCGGATCGTGTAAAGTAGTTTCAGTTTTTCCAAGGCACTGATTGCTGCATAAAGACGTACTGAGCCTATTTGACTGCAGCCTTTGCTGTGTGTTTATTATATGCTAGTTTATGCTGTGAAGTTTATTCTGTCAGCTGTTATTTAAGCTGTGTTTTCTGGTAATACTGAAGTTGATAATTTGTTTATAGACCTGTATTCTTATAGAATTTTGTTTAAAATGAACTTTTAAGCTTTTGGAAGAATCGCCTTTCATTCTTAGACAACTCAAAAACTCCGAGTACGCAACAATATAATAATAGAGAAAATACTGTTAAATTTTTGAAATGGTGTTTCTTCTTCTTTTTTTTTTTTTTTTTTTTTTTTACACGTTTTAACTTTTTAACATTCACTACTTAATTTATTTTAAAAATTACTAAACTAATTTTAAAAATGGCTTTTATACACATAGCTTTTATACACACTTTTATACTCATGTATATATGTATAAAAAATAGCATAGTTTCATTTTGAGAAATTTTTGGTTTGAAACATCTACAAGTTAACCTTATGAAATTCAAATAATATTTAATTTAATAAATGAAATACTTTGTAAGTAAACATTATCGATTACAAAAACTCGTAAAAGTTGTTTCAGGTGAAACTAATAGTCCAGCTCTTCATCAAATGAAAAAAACTAGACATGAGTACATCCTCAAACCAGCAATTCGCACTCACGCCCACTAAGAAACTTAAAGCGACTTATGCATTTAGCTTCTATAAAGCATTATTTGTTAAATTTTGGAATAGTGCTGCTATTTACCGAACAGAAAAGAAACAAAAGTTTAAAAGCTGATTAAAACAAAGGGAAAATGTTGAAAAACTGCTGAATAAAAAATTGTTAGATTATGTCAAATGTTTGGTTTCGCTGCGAAACCAATGAACGTTAACCCTTTCAGTCGCAGTGTTCCCGCTGATGGAACACCTAATTTTAATTCTCAAGTGCAAAAACTCATCCTGGAAATTTTTTAGCAAAAATTTATATTTATAACATAGCAGAAAAGGGCCCCTTTTTTAACGTGAAAATTTAAAATTTCTTGTATTTTAATTATGTTCGTAAATTCCGGTGGCAGTGTAATTTAAATGATCCGAATTACCTTGCGCCGCAAAGGGTTAAAATACTCCGGAATAAATTGAAACGTTGGAATCTATGCAACTTTTACGAGTTTTTGTTGTCGATAATGTTTACTTACAAAGTGATTTATTTATTAAATTAAATATTATTTGAATTTAATAAGGTTTACTTACAGATGTTTCAAACCGAAAATTTCTCGAAAAGAAACAATGCTAATTTTTTATTTTTTAAATGTGTATGATCAGGTATGTGTCTAAAAGCCATTTTTAAAATTAGTTTAGTAATCTTTAAAATAAATTAAGTAGTGACCGTTAAAGGGTTAAGGGGTTAAAGCCGTTTGAAACAAAAAGTCAGAAATTTAGCATTTAAACTTGTGTGTCTTTTACAACGTAATTCTAGAATAAATATTAGCTATATTTTAATCACATTAAAAACTGAGACAGATAATATACAATAAAAAATATACATTTTAAAATACTTAAAACACAAAAACATAAATTTTAAACGTTTCGAGCCTATTACAGGCTCCTCATCAGTAAAAACATCAAGTGCAAATGATGAGATGAACAACAGACTTTATGTGAGTACAACGTATTCATCAGGAACTGCGCATGCTTCATTAAGTGGAGTTGTACTCACATAATGTCTGTTGTTCATCTCATCATTTGCACTTGATGTTTTTACTGATGAGGAGCCTGTAATAGGCTCGAAACGTTTAAAATTTATGTTTTTGTGTTTTAAGTATTTTAAAATGTATATTTTTTATTGTATATTATCTGTCTCAGTTTTTAATGTGATTAAAATATAATTTTACTACGAGACGTAATGATTTTTAAATATTTTAAAATATTAGCTATGTTATTATACTTTCGATACTAGTGCTTTTAGGGAAAATCTTTTCTTTAAAAATATATTTAAATTTAAATTTTTCTGTTTGTCTCATCAACTACGTATACTTCTCTTTAGTGTAACAGAGTGAATATAATAACCTTCTTAGCTATAGTTTCTAGTTTAATAATTATCCTTACGTGTGTTTTATTCACATGAAATATATAAAATTTCTTCAATTAATTTATGCTGTTTAAAAATTACATTATTTGTACGATATTCATTCGACAAATTCTAAGTGATGTGCGAATATATTTTTTCTTTATAGGACAATTATTAATAACTCGTTGTCTTATTGTAGGACAAATTATTAATATTTTAATATTTATACGATAGTTATTCTACATATGCAATATACTCTAGGAATATATTTTTTCTTTATATGAAAATCTCCCTATATAGAAATGGCTAAGAGAGTTTTTTCCTGTAAGTCCCTGGCTGGACGCAAGTTGATTGGCTAAGAGAGATTTTATTCTGTTTGTCTGTGTGTTGTTGCCACCAGCTTTTCATTCTTTAGTTAATTAAAAAAATTGTCAAAAGCTTTTCATACTTTAGTTAATTTTAAAAAATCTAATTGCCCGATCGATAAGTTAATTAAACCGTTGGATTCAGAAAAAAATGCCCCTTTCATTTGGTAACTTATTTGTAACGAAATTCTGATTCGATTTTTCAAAATTAATTAAAATGTGAAAATAATAACCTTGTAAAAGCATAAATATGGACATTTGAAATTTTTATTGTTGCTAAAAAGAAAAAAAAAAATTATTATTATTATTATTATTATTATTATTATATTTTTTTTAACATAAAATGAAATCCGCGACTGTAATGAAATGCTCGCCTTCTGGTGGGCTAAAGTGAAATTATAATAACCATGCTTTAATTTGGCTTTCATCAAGCCGCCATTGCTTGCCGATGTTTAGTTTCACATATATTTATTGAATAAAAATGAATAAATCTGGTAAAAAAGATAACCCATACTGTTGTGGGCTACAGTGTAACTCCAAAGGATCAAGAAATCCAGAATTAAGCTTCCATTTATTTCTAAATGACAAATTTAAAATTTCAGTTGCTTCGGCTAATGGAAGTAAAAAATTAATCAGATGATTTGAAACTAATATTTGTTCAACTTCAGTTAGGAATCTACTTCCGATCGAACGTTGAATAAACTGAAATATTTTGTTCCAAAAGCAATCAATTTTCCATGATGTAATGGCGGAGAAATTATAGTACGAATATTAAGTAGAATAAGAAAAAGAACAATAATAAATACAACATGGCTATTATTATATTTACTAACAACAAAAGCTGAAAAAACGCCATCTATCGATCATTACAAATGCGGATATGCTTTCACGCGAAAAATAAAAATTATATAAAATATTTTACTCATGCACATGAAAAAATGAAAATTGAAAACGAAGTAAAAAAACAATTTAGATAAAGTTTCACGAGAGTTCCAAAAATTAATGGAAATATAAATGAACGTTAAATAAATAAAATAGTCGTCTGCTCAATCACGTGATATTGAAAAGCAAAGAATCGAATTCAGTAAATATGGAAAGGAAAGGAAAGGAAAACGAAACGAAAAGAAAAGAAACAAACAAACAAACAAACAACAACAACAATAATAATAACGTAAACAAACGGGAAACCTAAGCGGGCTTTAAAGCAATTTCATGATTTCTTTAAATTTTATTTTTGTTTGTAAAGCGATATAGAAAAGAGTTTCCTTTAAATATAGTGACCAGCGGAGCGAGAAAAGCCTTCGTTCATTCGCTACCTTCATTGATTTCATGAATTAAAAAATGGTTTCATTAACAAACTTTGATCTATTGGCACTCAGGCAGCATCAGGTCAAGTTCTGTACATTTCGAGTGTGATTTTGAAATTTTTCCCGCATTCGGAATTCGGTTTGTCCCCGAACCGGGGCTTTGCTAGTTATTAATAATTCAATAGTGTCTTTATAGGGCAATTATTAATTTTTTAATCAATTATTAATACAGATAATTTTCTTAAAGATATAATCGCGTGTAAATTGTGAAAGGAATTATAATTCTATTTAAATATGTACTTCTCGCTTCTCAAATAACTATTATTTTGTAAATACCTTAAAAAAAAAAAAAAAAGTATACCCGCAAGCACATCAATAAAGCGGTAATTAATTAAAAAAAAAAAAAAAAGAAAAAAAAAAAAAAAGAAAGAAAGAAAGAAAAGCGTAATCGGAACAACAGAATATCGAAAAGTTATGAAGAATATAAAAAAAAAGTTCGAGAATAAAAGTCTCTTATAAAATAACTATATATACTTCCGTGAAGTGATTCAATATTTTGATATTGTTGTTTATCTTTATTATAAACCTTCTTTTAGAGAGTGCTGTATTTTAGAAATAAACATTTAAGATAAAGAAAAACATTTATTTTATTTTGCTGCCCCAGGCATTTTCCGTTTATTTAGTGACTAGACAAATAAACTTTTTATAAATATATTACTAAATTCAATTGGATGTGTTATTGTTAATTTTCTTTCTTTTTTTAAAACTCTTAAGTACATTCTTCAAGATTTTTCTAGAAAATAAAAATCGTGAGAAATGAAAGAAAAGTATATATTTTAGAGCGTAAATAAATATACATACTTAGATAAATTTTTGTATTGGTATATTTCCCCTACTTATAAATGTTTTTTGTTATGCTATATAATTTATGCTAGTATACGCATATGTGTATGCTGGGAGTGCGTTATGAACAGAGAAATAATGCCATTAAGTAAATTACAGTGTTAATTTTGTTTCACATTTTAAATAAAATACAGCAGAATCTCGTACAACGCGCTCCCACAAAACGCGATTTCGTATAACGCGACGAAAAATCTGCGACTATTACTCATGCAACGCGATAAAGAGTCTCGTATAACGCGTGAAATAAAAGAAGCACGTGACGACATCTTTTCTACTTTCAACCTGTTCAAGGAAGGATTGCTCGGTTACTATGCCAACACCCGACGCTTTTGGTCTCATTGCGGAATGGAATCGTCTGCTCAATGTATGTCTCCTATAACGCGATTTTCCATTACGCGGAACGTATCCCCCGCGTTATACGAGAGTCTACTGCAGTGTGTGTTAATTTAAAGAACAAGAACAGTGAAGCTACACTGTAAAAAGTGGTTTCTCAAAAATGAGCAAAATTGTGTCAAAATATTTCCGAAACAAATATACTCAAGTTCGAAAATCCCATGTCCTGATTTTTGAGTATATTGACGTGCTCAAAAATGGGGTTGACCATCGTGAATCCCAATATCTTAATCATAGATTCTGATTGATGATACATTCTTCCGCATACTAGTATAAAACTTTTTAAGGAAATAAAATTTTTTTTGAACTCTTACTGTTTAAATATGTAGAAACTCTACAAAAGAAATTCTTTTAGTTCGGCATATTTATAATAAATTATGAATTGAACAGCTATCAATTTGAAAACATGTGATATTTCATAAATGTGATAGGCGTGTTTAATAATAATATAATTATATAAAAGTTTGTACCAATATTCAATTGTAATAGAAACAATTTTATTTATTTATTTATTTTATTTTATTTTTTTCAGTTTATATATATTAAAAAAAAAAAAATATTTTTCAGTGAAGAAAATTGAAACTTTTTAATAATTAAAATTATATTTTTTGAAGTATTGATGCAATAATTTGTAAATAAATAATAATAATATAATTAATACAAAAGTTTGTTTCAATATTTCAATACAATACAAACAACAACAACAACAACAACAAAATATATATATATATTATTTTATTTATTTATTTTTTTTTCAATTTAACAAAAAATGTATTGGTGTTTGAATTAATTTGTAGCGTTTTCTAATAGATGGCGTGACAAGTGGCATTTTCCAATAGAGGGCGTGACTAGTATTCCCCGTAAACCTACTATCATTGAGCATCGTTATTAGTATATGTCATTTGGTTGAAGCGTAAATAACATAATTTTTTACTTCATCGAATATGTCTAAGTTTGTGCCGGATAAAGTGTTTTTACGGTGAGTTCTACTTCATTACTTTGACATAAAGAAAGCTCTGTCGAAAGTCATCGAATTTTAGTGGAAGTTTATGTAGAGCATGCACTAGTTGAACAAACGTGTCGTAAATGGTTTGCTCGATTTAAAAGTGGTGATTTTGAGCTGGAAGACAAGGAACGACCTGGGCAGCCGAAAAAATTCGAAGATGAAGAATTGAAGTCATTGCTCGATGAAGATCCATGCCAAACGCTTCAAGATTTAGCTGAATCATTAAGAGTTGACTTTTCAACAGTCAGCAAACTTCTGAAAGCAATGGGAATGATCCAAAAGCAGGGAAATGGGGTCCCATACGAACTGAAACCTAGAGACGTGCTTGTCCGCACGTCGCAAAACCGGTCAAAACCTACATCGAAACGACCAAAGGGGAGGTCCTACATCACCCGCCGTATTCTCCAGACATTGCCCCATCTGATTACCACTTGTTTCGATCGATGAGCCACGGCCTGTCTGAGGAACACTTTACTACTAATGAAGATTGCAAAAAATGGGTCGATTCTTGGATTGCCTCTAAAGACGATTCTTAGTTCCGACGCGGAATCCGAATGCTGCCAGAAAGATGGGAAAAAGTAGTGGCTAGTGATGGTCAATACTTTGATTAATCTATTTGTAATTATTTTTGCACAATAAAGCCTCAATTTTCGAAAAAAAAAACCGCTACGAATTAATTCAAACACCTATTTTTTAATAAAAATATGTAAAATTTTAATACTTGAAATATTGATACAAGAGTTTGTAAATAAGTACTGGTATGCGGAAGAATACATCGCCAATCAGAATCTATGATTAAGATATTGGGATTCACGATGGTCAACCCCATTTTTTGAGCATGTATGTTTTGACCAATATTCTTAGTTATTAGTTTTTATATAATCGTTCGTTTGGCCAGAAATTTCAAATGTCTCGAAAGCTTTTTAAAATATTTTGAACATTAAAAAATTTTCATCTCTTGAAAAGGAAAGTACTTATACTTTTCTCTAAAATTTTCTTAGTGTTGAAACTTTCATTTCTTTGTAGCATGTCTTTTCCAGAATAAATTTTATTTTATGCTTTTTAGGGCTTCACAATAAAAAGCTTCTAATTTTAAAAAATGATTTTTTACTTAAATTTTATTTTGTACTTTTTAGTTACAAAAAGAAAAAAGCTTCTTAAAAAAAAACTAATTAAAATTTCTTAGGATATTTTGTAGACAACGGAAGATTGTCTTTTATCAATTGACATTTTTTTTTTCGATTATTTTTCTGGAAAAAAAGTACTATATCGTCTTTCGAGGACCGAATCCAACGATCATTGCATTATCAGCATGACGTTCTAACCAAAAATCTAACTGTCAAGAAAAACCATAGAACATTCTAGAAAAATCTCACAAATACTTATACAAAAGGAATATTGTTCTCGAATGCATTTTAAAATATTTAGAATATTTAAAATGTTTCACCTTTTGCAAAAGTGAAATATCTATATTTTTCTTTAAAATTTTCTTGTTGTTGACACTTTTATCATTTTATAGCATGTCTCTGCAAGAATAAATTTTTATTTTGGGCTTTTTAGGGCTACACAATAATAATAAAAAAAACTTTCAGTGTTATTTTTATTTATATTTTTACTAAAATTTTTATTTTGTGCGTTTTAATAACTCAAAAAACAGCTTATTTAAATATTCCTTATGATAATGTGTAGACAATGAAAGATTTTCTTTTATCAGTTGACATAGTTTCTATTAATGATCTGCAAAAAAGCAACACATCGGCTTGCAAGGGTCGAACCCACGAGCATCGCGTTATCACCATGACGCTCTAACCAAATGCGCTAACGAAGACGAAAAAGGTTGTTTAAATTTATATTAAAGTGGAGGCGCCTTCTTCTTCAGAATGACACAAAGGCAAGATGATAAAAATCCAGTTTCAATAAAATGCTTCTAAAAGAATATGTACATATATATAAAACTTTTTATTTTGTGCTTTTTAATATCTAAAAAAAGCTTCTTAAAAAAACTCTTCTAAAATTCTTAGAATACTGCGTAGACAATGAAAAATTTCCTTTTATCATTTGACACATTTTCTATTAATTATCTACAAAATTTAACACATCGATTCTTCGGGGATGGAACTCACCACCATCGCATTAACGACGCTCTGACCAACTGAGCCAACGAGCGACTGTAAGAACTGCTGACATTTACTTTAAAGTTGCGGTGCCATATTTATTAGCGTGACATGAAGACGCGATAACGAAATCCAGTTTCAATAAAAAGCTTATAAAAACTTTATTTATTTATTTATTTTTATTTAAATTTTTATTTTGTGCTTTTTAGTAACTAGATAAAAAGCTATTTAAAAAAACTCTTCAAAAATTATTAGGATACTGTGTACACAACGATATATTTCCTTTTATCAACTAACACCGTTTCTATTAATTATTTGCAAAAATTAACATGACGCTCTAACTAACTGAGCCATTAAGAAATACAATGAATTGCTTACATTTTTTTTTTCGTCTTGTTTTTTATCGTGACAGAAAACGCGATGACAAATTCAACTTCATATAATAATATATATAATATATATATATATATAAAGCTTCTAAAAATATTTATTTATGTATTTTGTACTTGAAACTTTTAATTTTGAGCTTTTTTAACATCTAAAAATGTTTTGTGTTTTCTAATATTAAAAAAAAAAAAAAAAAAAAAAACTTCTTAAAAATTGTTTTCGCAAAATTCTTAAGATATTGTGTAGTCAACGAAAAATTTTCTTTTATCAATTGACACCTTTTTTAGTAATTATCCTCAAAAATTAACACTCCGTACCTCCCGGGGACCGAACTCGCGACCACTGCGTTATTAAACTGACGCGCTGACCAACTGGCAACCACAAACGGAACGGCTTATATTTACTTTAATTGTTTACTAGCGTGATAGGAAGACACGATGACCAAGTCAATTTCATATAAAAAGCTTCTAAAAAATTTTATTTATTTATTTATTTTTACTTACATTTTAATTTTGTGCTTTTTGTAACTAGATAAAAAGCCGTTAAAAAACTTTTGAAAAATTATTAGGATACTGTGTACACAACGAAATATTTTCTTTTATTAATTGACACTTTTCTATTAATTATTTGCAAAAAACACCTCGGCCTGGCGAGGATCGAACACACGACTCTCGCATTATCAACATGACGCTGATTCATTAAGAAATACAATGAGTTGCTTACATTTTTTTTTTAAATATATATAATGGAAGCGTCTTGGTTTTTTAACGTGACAAAAAGCCGATGACAAATCCAATTTCATATAATAGTAATATATAATGTTTATATATACATATATATAAAGCTTCTAAAAATATTTTTAAATGTATTTTTTACTTAAAACATTTTATTTTGTGCTTTTTTAATATCTAAAATGTTTTGTGTTTTCCCACTATCTAAATAAAAAAAAATGCTTCTTAAAAAAACTCCTCAAAAAATTCTTAGTGCAAGCAACGAAAAGTTTTCTTGTTTCAATTAACACCTTTTCTACTAATTATCTGCAAAAACTAACACGCTGGACCTTCCAGGGACCGAACTCACAACCACCGCGTTATTAACAGGACGCTCTTACCAACCGAGCCACAGAGCGACAAACGAAGTAACTTATATTTACTTTAAAATGAAGGCGCATTGTTTACTAGCGTGACACGAAGACACGATGACAAAGTCAATTTCAATTAAAAACCTTCTAACTAATAACTAAAATGAGCACATGGGATTTTCAAATTGAAGCATATTTGTTTCGGAACTATTTTGATACAGTTTTGCTCATTTTTGAGTAACCATTTTTTACAGTGTAGTTTATAACTAAACAACTATATCTGAAAAGAAAAAAAAAAAAGATTTAAAAATTTTTATTTAAAAACTTATTGACACACCATATTAATAGAAAAACACACTTCAAAATTATACTATACAAAATAATTTCGTTATACAGTAAACTCTCGAATATCCGTGAGCGGATTCGTTGTGTAGCGAATTATCCGTGGGAGCAGGTAAAACGCGGGATGAAAACAAATTGTTTTCTCAACAAAAAAATGACTTAAATGATTTTTTTTTTTTTTTTAATGAAAGGAAGAATTTTTTTTTCTATAAATTACATTTTTTTTTTCGTTCGTTAAAAGAAATTAGACACGAATCCTGCAATCAAAGCGTCAACGCTTTGAATGTAACACTCGTGCCTATTTTATTCGCTTGACGATGGGTCGTGTTTTCTTTCGACCCGAAACAATTGCTTCGAGTTCTAGCATTTTATAGTATTTATTCAAAGTTTTGTACTTATCGCAAATACTAGCAACGCTGTCACGATTAATGCGACTTAAATAAAGAAAAATGCACACTCCATTGGGTGATTTCCTTTTTGGACTGCGCAGCACTAGTGAGACTTAAAACCCATCCAATCCATCCTTTTTTGAAATAAATAAAAGCACGTATGTGGGTCAACTTATAGAGATCGAAATTTCTTGCAACATGTATTAAAAAAAGAAGAACAAAACTGCGCTAATGGCAATTGTGGAAATTATTAAGAAATAAATAAAAGATTGTAAAATTTTGTATTTCAGAAAGTTTAAACAATGTTTACAGTATTCATTTAACCACAAAGTGTTGTTTTATTATGTAATGTGCATGTTTTAATAGTATTGAAACTAACAATATGGAAGTTAATATAATTAAATCCAAAGAATTACAGTAATAGTAATATAGAATTAAACTTAATATTAACGTTTAAATATTTCTTTATTATCTTATTGTCTTGTATTTTAACCAATCTCATATTTAATATCTCATATGTTTATATTAAATAAATGCTTATGTAATAGGGAAATCAGATAAATTTTTTTAAAGATTTTCCATATATACATTTCTGGCCATCCAAAATACAACACTAAGAAAGAACGAAAATATCAGAATGATGTTTAGTGGACACATACATTATAATACGACAAACAATTGATTGAACTTTCAGGAAATTTGGAGTAATATATCCTGAGAAAACAGTACATAAAGCAGCGACCTCAGGGGTACTTATCTGCCTAGGCATTGAATCGAACAACGATTGGATGACACATTCGATTACGGCACTTCATGAAGTTTCAACACGATACCACAGTTCATCGACCGTAGTTACAGTGAATAGAAGCGGGTCAGTCACTTTTCAGCGATTAAACCGTCAAAGGAAGTTCCGGACTATATGGACAACTTGCGATCGTGCACTGTCCTGCTTAAATGTGCGCTATGGAGGCCTTATATATAGGTCAGAGTAATATATCTTAACTCGTCAGAAATGTAATGGCCACTATTTTGAGTGCCGGGAATGAAAACAAGAAGCGATCTAGTTGTGTATCAAATGGTACCACATTTTATCACTCCAAGTCATGACCAAGAATGCGGGTACCAAAACTTTGATAAACCTTAAAAGCATCATCACTGATACGGGCTCCTTTATGACGAACCTGGACGCAACATTGGCGTGACGTCGACTTTTACACAAATCTCAATCCTATTTAAAGCATCAAGATTGACTCATTCATATTTAACGACATTGTGAATAATGCATTGACAGCTGTCATTTGACATCGTCATATTGTACATCACCTGCAGTGATGGTATGGGGTCCCATTGTATACACGTCTCGATCACTTCTTGTTTGCATTAGCGGCACTCTGAATAGCTACCATTATATTTAGTAGGGTAAGTAGTAGGTAGGGTACATTAGTACATTTAGTAGGTAAGGTATTTAGAGGGTAGGTTTAGTTGAGTTAAGGTGTCTGCCTACTGTTGGAGGTGATTCTTTTTTAATAATTGAAAAATTGCCTATTTATGTGCATTATATGATAGAATATAGTTAGGGCTGTGTCGATTAATCGATTAATCGGTTCGGTTAATCGATCAATGCTTACTCCCGATCAATTTTTTTAATCGAGTTAATCGGATCGATTAATTCGATTAAAAATTTTCAAAGTCCGATTAAAAGTTTCAAACTACGAATTAAAGTAAAAATGCTGTTCTGCCTACAAAATATTTTTTCACATATTTTCCTAACAAATATTCTAAGAAACATCCATCAAATAATGAAAAAGCAAAAAATAAATAAATAAATAAATAAATAAATAAAAAGTAAAATAAATAAATAAAAATAAAATTTCACAAAAGAAGATGTTGCACTTTCTACAGAAAGTGTTGGCTAGGGCAATAGTATTCTCAGAAACAAGAAGCTTTCAAAAAATGGAAATGCTAAAGATAAAAAAGAAAAGAAAAGAAGGGATTGAGATTTCCACTATCCCACTGATGGGGAAAATGTCAACAGAGTTTCACAATATCTTCAAGCATTTCTTGTCTGTTCAGAATTGCTGATAGTAACTATCGAAGTAGAAACAGAAAATAACATTCTGTGTTCTAGTCCAAAGTGATAAAGAAGAACTAACTTGTTAAATAAATCCTTGTCAAATCATGTTCTCAGACTGACTAAGAACATGATTCGACAAAGATTTATTTAACAAAACAGTATTAACTCTACTTTTTTTATATAGAAATTTTTGCTAGTATTCGGATACTTTTGTTACCGACTGTACAAAATATGAGAGTTTTATTCATCATTGAAATAAAATTATATATAAACAAAATGAAAACCGATTAAAAATCCGATTAATCGACCGATTAATCGATTAATGAACTACAATTAACCGAGTTAAAACTCTTAATCGATTCCCACCCCTAAATATAGTGAAATAACCTGAAAAAAATATGCAAATTTTAAAATATTTTGAGGCTCAAAATATGCATAAAATTTGCGAAAAAAAGCACTTTTACAAAGCATTATAAGTCATATTTAATTAAAGACATTTTTATTATGTAAATTTTATTTAGATTATTGAAAGGTCCTTAAGGGAGTGAACTACTCTCAAAACTATAACCATGTTATTTAATATTTTAGAGACGATAACATTTTTACATGCTAAAAAAATCATGAATTTACATGATAGTTCATAACTTCTATTGACAAAAAAAAAAAAAAAAAAAAAAAAAAAAAAGATTTAGCTAGATTCATTATCGTAGTTCAATCCCTATAACAACTCCTCTAGAGTATTTTGTCAAAGTTTCATAACGTTTCAATTATAACTTTTGAAGTTATGATGTTTTGGGATAAAGCAAAATGTTGAAAATCTCATTTTGAGAGAAAACAGAAAAGATATTTAAAAGTCAGATTTTACCTATTAAATAAAAAGTAATTTTAATAAGTTCCTGATTAATTTTAAAGTTTTTTGTTTTCATTTTTAAATTCATTTTATATTCAGTAACAAATTTTGATACTTATATTGAGTAAAACATTTTTGTAAACAAAGATTTACGGGTCATTTCCGGTTACTTCCGGATTAAAAACTGACGAGTGACTAATATTAAAATGTCTGTAACTCAGGTTCTAAACAAGATATAAACAAAATTGAAACTGATTTATAAAGCTAAAATGTCAGGTTTTAATTTTAACTCAAAAATAGAAAATCGGATTTTTGACCGAAAATTGCATTTTAAAGCTAGGCAGTCACCTTAAGGCTCGCCGTTTTCCGCTATATTGAAGGCCTCCGTAGAGCAACATTTAAGCAGGACAATGTGCGACCACAAGTTGTCCGTATTGTCCGGACCTTCCTTGATGCAGAATGTGTTCGACTGTTGCTCCGGAAAACGCGTTCTTCTGATCTCGCACAGATAAAAATGACTGATTAATCGTTGAAAAGCGATTGGCCCACCGACACACAATGCAACTACGGTCGATGAACTGTGGCATCGTGTTGAATCTTCATTAAGTGCTCTACCCGTAGATGATGTTATCCAATCGCTGTTTGATTTAATGCCTAGGCAGATAAGTGTAGTTATTGTTCTAGAGGTCACTCTTTTAGCTACTGTTTTCCCAGGATATATTGCTCCAAATTTCCTGAAAATTTAATCAAATGTTCTTCCTACTATAATTTAAGTGCCCATTAAATATCATTCTGATATTTGCATTATTTATTAATGTTGCAGTTTGGATTGCCAGCAGTGTATATACACACATACAAACAGAGAAACATGTATATATGTACATACATACACAGTTTCGTACCATTAAATGTATATTTTGGCCTGCCGGTATATATCAAAGTTTATTTATTGTCTGAAAATATTAAATCTGTATATATTTTTGTGAAATGAATTATGTGTGAATGTGTTAAAGTTATTTTTTGATAAACACTTTGGTTGTAATTTTATTACTATTATTATTATTATTTTACATAAATCATAAATTGTTAATTTCTACAAGAGTAGGCTTTATTATAATTTATTTTCTCAGTTACTCATAACTTTATCTGAAAAATCACCCTGAGCGTATAATAATAATAATAATAATAATAATTTTTTAAATGTAATTTTTAATAATATGTACACAAAAATCAGCTTCTTTTTTTATTACTTTATTAAACTATTGTAAAAAATTATTAATTGCATTTGAAATCTGACATACTTTTAGAAATTCACAAATTATAATTCATATTTATGAAAATGCATGTCATGTTTGCTTTTGGATTAAAAAGATAATAAAATAATAAAACTAAATCATGAAACTTAAAAACGTTGAATGTTTTCGAAAAGAAAAATGTATAACAAAAGAAACATTGAAACAAATAATGGTAAAATGTTTAAAATATAATGCATCTTTAATGATATCTAAAAGTTTCCAGGGGAATCCTTAATTTTTTTTTCTTTTTAAAAACGCATTAAGGGAAAAAAAATTGTTGCTTAGATCTCTAATACTCCTTTAAAAAAATTATTTTTAAAGATAAACAAAATATTTTTTTTTAGACATTTATCTATTGCATTTGTAACATTAATTTCCAGGTTATATTTAAGTAAGGTTTTTAAGCAACGCATTAAAAAAAATAATAATAAAAGAAATAAGTTATAAAGCTATATTTCTTTATATAATTATATATTTTTTAAAAATTGGAAAAAAAAAATTTTGAAGTATTTTACTATAAAGTATTTCTATAAAATTATAAATATATTATTTTGGATTTATGGAACTCATGAATTAAAAAATAAAAATAAAAAATACAGTTTGTGGGGCGAGAGATGTTATCGTTCAGATTCGTTTGGCAAGTCACTCAACTAAGTGAATTTTTGCACATGGGTTTAACATGGCACTTCTTTTAAAAATTTACAATGTTCCCCAGTAGGCACTTGCACATTAATTTTTAATTCCCGATTCTGTGTGTCTGTCCACGCTCTAACTCCCGTAATTATGAATGGAATTTCTTGAAACTCATATATGTTATTCAAGTTCACTATCGGATGTTACCTATTGTAAAGGGAGTAAATACTGCTAATGGTTTGTACACGAGAACCCCTGAAAGTATTCCAAAGCATTATTTTCTGTATTTCCATAAACCATATTTTAATGTCTTTATTTTACACAAACCTTAATGAAACTGAAATAAGTTATACAAGTTCATTATTGGATATTCCCTTTTGAAAGTGAAGTAAACACAACCGCTGATTTGTATACAGGGATATCCGGAAATGTTCCAAAGCATTGCGTTCTATGAGAGGTATTCCTATAAATAAACCCTATTTTAATAACTTTATTTTGCGTACACCTTAAGGAAATTTAGATATGGTATTTGTAAACAAAAAAGAATCTCATAAAAAACAATACTATTGTAAAAGTACCACCCACCCAGCAAAAACTCTTACCTTTCTTAAGCAGCCCCCCGCCCCCACCGAAAAAAAAAAAAAGGAATGATATCAAATTTCGCCATTGCTATTGAATCCCGGGATCTCAATGCATTGCTAAATGAAGATCTGCCAATAAAACTGCATGTATCTTTCTAATAAATCCTAATCTCTTTCAACAGTCACCTGTGTTAGTTTTTTGACTGCATTATAAAGCAGTGATGGAACACGGGCGCAGAATTCATACCACTATCAATGTAAGAAAATTTCCTACTTATTAAATCAACGATAGGATAGGTAGAGAAATTTCATAAAAAGATTCCGGTATGAATTCTGCGCCCGTGTTCCATCCATGTATAAAGTTATAATTTAAAGTAATTTTACGGCGGAGTGCGTAATAATATTTTAATCGTTACTAACTTAATTTTTTATTAATTAAAACTTCTACATAGAGGACGCACCCCGCCGTAAAAATACTTTAAATCATAACTTTATAATGCAGCGAAAAAACTAACACAAATAACAAAAACTGTTGAAAGATATTAGTATTTATTATAGAAAGATACATGTAGTGTTCTTGGCAGATCTTCATTAAGCTAGGCATTGAGTTCTCGGGATTCAATAGCGGCGGCGAAATTTGATATCAATCCTTTTTTTTTTTTTTTTTGCTGCTTAAGGGAGGTAAGGGTTTTTGCTGGGCGGGGTGACTTTTACAATAGTATTGTTTTTTATGAGATATCACTTCTTTTTGCAGGTTATGTATGTGCTTTTATAAATATAATACGTATGCATAATGAATATATTTGTGTAATAGATCAATAAAAATCGTGCGTGTTATGCATAGATGTAAATTAGTGTTACAGATTTCTAAATAGTACTAGTTCTTTTTATGTGATTTCTTTCTAAGAGGTTTAGTCACATTATAAAATGTCAATTTTTCGCATTTCTAGCTTGTTTCTGCGTTAAAAAAGATCCTTCTCCGTTAAAAACACACTTTATCAGGGCACGTAATGGACTTGGCGATGACTTTGGCGACTTTATCGCACCTTGACAACTATTTTGACGGCCTTGGTGAAAAAAGCTTTATTATCGATAGACCCATCGCCCAAGCTGTAACTCGATTATTACGGAAGTTACTGTAAAATTCAGCATATATTAAAATTATAACATATATTAAATGGAGGATAAAGAGAAACTAGATACACAGATATTTTACGGTTTTCTTAACATGGCAGAATAAGACAAAATTTCGCATAAATGTCCATTTCGAAGGTTATTTTCATTGAAAAGATGTCAGATTACTTTTAAAATATCATTTATTATCCTGGCTTAAACACCATTATCTACAAATATTCTAACTTGAAAATTTCGTAACTTTCTTAACATAGAAGCATAGAGCAACATTTTACATAAATTTACATTATGGAGATCACTGCATTGAGAATAGTACGGAATAGCTAAATATATATATATATATATATATATATATAACTTATAATAATAAAATTAACTAACACAATATAATAAGTTAATATTAATCGAAATATAAATTAATAGGTATCGAACTAAAAAGTTGGTAATCTTTTAGTTGGGGCATTTAACTCTGTCACCATATCAAGGGAATTTATTTTTCTTAACGTGAAGTAGAAATTTCTGACAACATATATTTGATGAGAAAAATATAGTCCGTCCATACCAACTGCTTTCTAGAAATAATATTTCTTATTTCTTAATTGTATTCAATTGGTTATGTTCTCTGTTCATTTATAAAGAATGTTTAATCAGGTGAACATCAAAGGGCAACCGTAAAGTTTGAACTAGTGCATATTTGATCTTTTTGTACATAATTATAATTTTACGTAAATAATCCTTATGCATAAAATTCAGTTATTATTGTCAATTTGTTATGGTTTAAGGAAAGCATATATTAAACTAACCTGCTATGTGGTGATCATGTGGACATGCAGTCTGTGCAGACGATTTTTGCGATTTTTACGCCGTTTGTTCTTTACACCTTGATTGTAAAAAAAAAAAAAAAAAAAAAAAATGAACGTAAAAACATTTTTTTAAATAATTAAAGTAAAATTTGGAAATTGTTCTAAAGAAACAGATGAGCTTCAGTATAGAAAGATATATGCTATATATTATTATAATTATTTATATATGTTGAAAAAAAATTACAACCAAAATTAACTTGCAAGTATTTATTAGGATTTAAAAAATATATGACGTTACATAGCCTAAACTAGATGCCTGTCGAGTGGCTCGGAAATTTGGCAGCAGTTGAAGCGGTAGACAGCGCCACCTGGTACAGATTGCTCGACTTTTTTATTCAACAGCCCCCAAAAATTTTTAAAAGTGGGATATGATATACATAAAAGGCGAATAGAATCGAAGAAACGTCGATTATATATATCATATATCCCTTTAGTAAATTATTGGTGACATTTGAATGAAAACTCGCGTAATCTGTACCAGGTGGCGCTGTCTACCGCTTCAACTGTTGCCGAGATTCCGATTCGCGCGACAGGCATCTAGTTTAGGAGGCTATGGACCTTATTAGTTAACTAAGAAATGTATTTAAAATATTTATGATTAACTTTTAAAAAATTACTGAAAATATTGTTTCTAATATAATTTGAAATGTGGCTTCAAAGAAAATGACAACAAAAATTTTTCCAAAATGACAACAAAAATTTAAAAGTCCCAGAAAGACTTCTATGCTAAATCTATAACAAAGAAATTTTATGTATGTAAATATGAAAATGAATGTAGTTACTTATGCTTCGGAATAAAACACAGTTACTGCATACTTTTACATGAAACAATAGATTAAAGTAAGTCTTGTCGCACTAAATAAAATTCTGTTTTGCGCAGAATTTTTTACCTATTATTTAAGAAGCAAAAATAGGCTTAGCCTTTTTTTGGCTTCATAAATAAATGTTTATAAAGTAATTCTTCTGAATAAATTTGTAAATATATTGAATATATTTTCTAATTCTTGGTATATTATTAACAAATTATTAACAAATATTGGTATATTATTAACAAATTTGTTAATTATTTATACATATTAACAAGATTTTATGCTTATTATACAAAATTGAAAAATTGCTGTTGAAAAATAAGTTATTATAATATTTCCGTTTTTTTTTTCTTTTTTAATGTATGGATTATAAAAAAAAAACTTGTGCATAAAAAATAACGATAAAATGAATAAATGATTGTAATTAGTTTCGAAAATTCCTATGTAAAACTAAGATATTCCTTTCGTATTAAAACACGTTCAACGATATTACGTTCAAAGATACTGGTTAATTTTACAAAGTGTAAAATTTTTGTTGACAAGTTGTAATATATGCGTGTATATACGCGTGTAAATTATTATACCCTTTATGGGAAAAGCTACCTAATTTAAGACTTAATTAATTTTTAACGCCATGAAAAGTACTGACAGGATTTCTAAATAATTGTATATCATCTAAAAAATTTAGACTGACATAATATGCCATAAATTTAATAAATGAACAGAAAATGAAGAATATATTAGTGTAAATGGTAGTTATGAAATGCAATAGAGGTGAATCATTTTCATTGTTGTTGAAGTCTCTGTTAGGAGAGAATGTTTCATAATACAATTAAGTAATTGGTTTAAAACTATTCACTTTCATTTTTCGAATTTAAACACATCTGCATTTTAATAAATGTCAGTTACTTTAAAAAAACTAGAAAAATGAAATGATTTGATAAAATCAGGAAGTAATATTTTCGATAAGTGATGAAATAAATTAGTTTTATATGAAAGTATTTATAAATTCAGAGCTATATTTATGACACTTAAATTTTGTATGAGTTTTAAAATTTGTTTCTACATCTTGTAATGAGATTAGGGTAGGTGCTTCAGTGATTGACATGCTCCAGTAATTGACATCTATACCGAAATAATTAATAAATAAGAAAAATTATAAAAGCCTACATTTTACATATAAGAATTTATGATGGACATTTTATGACAAACGCTGGAGCATAGGGTGATAATAACTGGTAAAATGAATAACTAGCACTGTCATACACTGGATCATAGGGTGCCAATTAGTGGTAAAATGAAAAAATGTCAGTTTCAATTACTGAAACATTGGATGGGTATAAAATAAAAATTCATAAAAAAATTATTATCAAATATAAATATTTTAACATATATGTATTTCTGAGCATCTTTCCTATCATACGTATTAACTTAAGATTTCTAAACATATTTTCTAAAGACTAGAACATTAAAAACATCAGAGATTGCTCTAAAATTGTCAATCCCTGGAACACTTACCCTATATTCTTATGTAATCTGTTTTGAAGGCATCTAAATTCATATATATTTCTTTTTAAAAATAACGTTAAAAATAGTGTGTAATGACGGGTACAGAACTGGGTAATAATTACGGAACTCGATAAGTAAATTGCACTTGTGTATGTGAGAATATGTTCGAAACATTGAAATAAAACTTCATTTTATTAACAACAATTTTTTATCAATGCAATGAATGTTCTCTCGTAGATTTCTTAGAATCATAGATAACCATATAGATAAGTCACTCCCGTAGACTCGATGCACTGTAAAAAAATAACTATTACCAGCTGCAAAAAACTCTCTGTGACTGGAGAAAATAATTATTTTCTCCAATCACAGAGAGTTTTTTGCAGCTGGTAATAGTTATTTTTTTACAGTGTGGTAACCAAAATGCGACTACAGTAGCCCTATGGGAAATAACTGTTTACTTCTCGAATTTTCTCGATTTCGCAATCTCTCTTCTTATTGCATCTATCTTTTCTTTTGTAATTATTTGAGCTTTGTTACTGTTAATCACTTGAACGTTAAACGCAATCTATTTTAAAAGCGAGTACTAAATATTAAACAAATACACTTTTAAAATGACCCTCTAGAGGGTGAAGAACGAGAAAAAACTCTGTAACATCTTGAATGTTAATTATGGCTCTAGTAAAAATAGTTACATGTCATCCTTATAAATTCTAGTTCTCACTGAAAGCGAGTTGTAGAATTCCAGAGCGTTTGCCTATGTTATCGAGGTCAAACGTATTAAAAAATCTTTGCAAGTAAATGTGAATACAAGAGGCGAGTTTTAACGACTATAATCTTCGTTTATGACCTAATTCTAGAAAATCAAGCGAGCATTTCTCATGATACACAAGGATTCATAATATTTATAATATTGTTTCCCTATCTAGAAACGTATAGACTAGAAATTCTCGATTATTTCGGCAGCTTATTGGCTTGCCTTATAAGCATAGCTCAGAAATCTATATTTCTAGTTTAGGAATTTAGAAAATGACCACTTATTCGTTCTAGATGAAGGTGGTATATATATTTTTTCTCAGTAAAGCTCACTAGTCTCCTTATATTATTGAAATCTGTGCGCATCTGTCTGTCTGTCTGTGAGAAATGCCTTGTAAGCGCTAAAGTTCCGGCGCTAATGCTCGCAGCGGCTCGAAACTGGTGTCGACAGACGCAGAATTTCTTCATCTCGACATCGCGATAATTCGCTAAGCGATGTGACCCTAATTAGCGGAGATATTAGTTAAAACGTCGACCCATGTCTACCGAAAAATGACCCAGAATTCATGATGAAATGCTTAAAAAGCGACATTTTTATGGAAAAAGTGGAAAATAAATTAGAAATATCAGTCGTATTGTTACAAACAAGATGCCATTGGAAATGGCTTTTTTTCTTAATCCGATGGTTTAACCCGTTAGTAGTCGCTATAGACAGCGCCACCTGTTACAGATTGCGCCCTTTTTATTTAACTGTCACCAATAATTTTAAGAAGTGATGTGATCGACGTTTCTTCGATTTTATTCGCGTTTTATGTATATCAAACGCCACTTCTAAAAATTTTTGTTGGCTATTGAATAAAAAAATCTGGAAAAACTAAAGGATGGGCGGCAAATCGACCAACTAACGACTACTAACTGGTTAAACGGTTTATCGATCGGACAATTAGATTTTTTAAAATTAACTAACCTATAAAAAAGTGTTGGCAACAAATCACAAGAATCTTAGCCTTGCAGACGATCGTCTACAGTCTTGAACGGAAAGAAACACATCTGGTATTTAATGAGGTCACGTATTTTGGTACTGCGATTAAAAATTGCAATTTTGAAAAGGCTTCAGTTTTTCAATGTCGCACACTAAACTTGGTATACGGACCTAACATCACAAGACAGCCTTGCAGTTCAAATTTCATCGATTTTGCAAAAAATTTACATTTTAATTGGAAATTAAATTTTATTCTAATACTCGAAGTTTAAATTCTAATTATGATTAAATTACTTTTAATACATCATTCGAAAGGTATTTCAAAGTTCTTTTATATTATCGAAATTTTTCACCAGATTTACAAGATTTGAGGTGTCCTAAATCAGTTTTCATTTGTACCTCAGCTACTAATTAAAATAATTTCATAAGTAATACATCATTAGAAAGTTTTGTTGATTTGGGATCGAACAGTACATTACAGAAATTTCTACCGCAAGATGGCGCTGTAATATTTTAAAATTTCAAAATTTCAATTTCTAATTATGATTAAATTTTTTTTAATACATCATTCGAGAGATATTTTAAAGTTCTTTTATATTATCGAAAGTTTTCACCAGATTTACACGTTTTGAGGCGTCCTGATTAGGTGTTCTGTTGCATCTCAGCTAATTGCGTTAGACCGTTCAAAATTGGTATACGTAGGTTAATTAGGAGGGGCTGAAAGGGTGGGGAAGAAATAGGCGTGCACCGCGCGCACGGGACTGCGCTGCCTAAGGCAGTGGGGACCCGGTCCAACTTTTTAACCGATGAGAAATATTTTTTTTTATTTTCTTTTCTTAAGTATAAAAATTTGATTTGAGAAGGAATACGTGCGCGTAGCGTGCGTATACCTTCACACGTGCGCGCGCAGGTGTCTGCGCTGCCGAAGGCAGTGGGGACGGTGTGATTTTTTACCCAATCAGAAATGATTTTTTTAGGGGGCACGAAGTGTCAGGGGAGGAATGCGGGCGTGCAGCGCGCACGGGGTTACGCTGTCGAAGGCTGTTGGGACCCGGGCCGATTTTGTACCCCATGAGAAATGATTTTTTGTTTTCTTTTGTTAAGAATAAAAATTTGATTTGAGAAGGAATATTTGCGCGCAGCGCGCATGGGTCTGCGCTGCCGAAGGCAGTGGGGACCCGATGTGAGGGGTCCTCTTTTTTATTCTTATTTATTTTTATTTATTTTAAATTTTTTATATTTTAATTTGAAGCTGCAAAATACGAATTTTCAATATGCGAATTTTTTCATTTTGCAATTTCAAAAAAAAAAAAAAAAAAAAAAAAAAAAATACATTTTTATAAAAGGTCCGTCAATTTAGCAGTTGGGAATTTTCTGAATGTAAAACAGAATTTAAAAATACGTATTAGTTAATGAGTTATTTGTAAAGAAAATTTCCCCGAAGAATAACATTGACTCGGGCTTCCGGCGACGGTAAGTGAAGAGGGCCGTTAACGGTCTTGTAAATATGGTATTTTGTAAGATATTAAAAAATGTCTCCTATAATACCTATTAACTTTAAACTTATAATTATATATTCTTCTAAAATGTATTTTAAACGATATTTAAGTAGTGAAGAAATTTATAAAGAAATAAGAAAACTTTATTCTTGCTTCTTTTTCAAATTGAAATCGATGTTCTTGCATTTATATGCAGTTTCCTTTCTTGATACTTTTTCAAGTATAAACTGTATTTTAAGCAGAGTACGATATTTAAAAATGTAAATATTGTAAGAGCATTAAGAATATGATCTGTAAAATTGTTAATGAAGTTATATATACAGGGTATCCCATAAGTCTGTATACATTTTTAAAATTTATAACTATTGTATGAATTGATGGAATCGAACACGATTTGAGAAAAAAATCATTCTCATGAAGGGGGATTTTTTTTGGTTAAGAAAAAATAACAATTAAGCTATTTGTCGATAGAGGGCGCGTCACACATATTCATGATAAACTGTACTTATTCGCATGCAAATGTTTACTAGCATATAAAAGGTATTCTATGTGTTCGTCGTCACCACAAATTACAGTTTGCAAACGAGTTACGACACTGCTAACTGTAATTTCAGTTGACGGTTCTTATCTGAGGGAAAACCAATAACGCTTTATCCACCAAGTGAGCATCGCAATTTAAACTTCAGGTATCCACAAGTAGGAGGCAAAATAAAAAAAATAAACTGTTCTTATCGCAAAATTGAGCAATTTATAGCACTTTCATCTGCATATTTTTCTTTCACATCCATGTGAAAAATGTAACTATTTGTCTAACTGTCGTCAACCAAAAATTTTACTACATTTTTTTCTTTACAAGAAAAAAAAAAAAAAAAAAAAAAACCTCCTTTAAGAGAATGATTTTTTCGCAAACCACGTTCAATTCTATGAATTCATCCAATAGTTATGAATATTTAAAACGTCTACACTTATGGGATGCCCTGTATATACACACACACACACACACACATATATATATATATATATATATATATATATATATATATATATATACATTTAAATTGTTAATTATGAAATTTAATACTTTGGAATTTTTATGAATTGATAAGAATAGAAAAGTTGTTGCCTGGTTTTGAAAATTCAATTTGCAGTTCTCATTTTTTTTTTTTTTTTTTTTTGCAAGCAGTAGCTGCATATTAAATATTTTCATTGTAGGAGACTTAAAAATTTGTCATATAAAACTGTTCTTGAACTAATGATTTCATATTTTTCCAAAACTGGTTTCCCAATTATTTTAAAAATTGTTGATTAGGAAATTTAATACGGAGAAACTTTTTTAAATATTAAGATTGAATTTGTATTTTTCCTTCCTGTTAAACTGAAATTTAACATCGATGCTTTTACATTTATCTGTAGTAGCCCCTTTTGATTTTTTTTTCAAAGAAGAATATCCGTACTACTTTTGGGATAGAAGATTATGCATATATAAATATAATACCGTTATATGCGTGAAATATTATTTATTATTTCATTTAATTATATAATTAAATGGTATCAGAAGTAACTTTGGGAAAAAAAGAAGATTATTTATAATGCTTTAAAATTAATAAAATTTCAATGTTTTATTATCTTACTTTGTATAAAATGTTACTAATTATCAAGACATTGGAGTACATTGCGTTTATGAACTTAACTTATTCAAATAATTTATTTCTTAAACTGTAAAAACAAAGTAAAAACTTCGAAAAGCCATTTGTAATTGTAAAAGAGTTAACTATCACCAAGAAAACTTTTTATCGAAAATAAAAACAATGCTTTAAATTTTAAATATTTATTTAAATACTAGAAGAAGATGATTATTTGAATGCATGTTTAAAAATATATAGGCATCTGTTTAGCAAAATTGTTAAAAAGCTTTGACTTTCCCATGTTTTAATAAGCTTTAATGTTTATAAACTTTATATATTCTATCATCATCACCATCAATTTCAGCCTTTATCAATTCACTGCAGGATAAAGGCTTCTCCTAGGTGATTCCAAGCTGCCCTGTTTTCTGCAATTCTTCTCCATTTTACTCTTCCAAACTTTACAATTTGACCACTCCAACGATACAGTGGTCTCTTCCTCGGTTTTTTCTTATCTCTTGGTATTTAAAATAAGATTTTGGTGGTCCATCTATCGTCATTTCTTCCCGCAATGTGTCCAGCTCAACTCTATTTTAAGTTCTTGACTCTAGAAATAATATCATTAACTTTAGTTTGCTTCTTAATCATAGTATTTAGCTTTCAGTTTCTTCGGGTGAATCCTAACTTGCATCTCTCCATGCTTCTCTGGGCTGTTTGATGTTTTTATATAGTTTTACATGTTAATGTCCAAGTTTCTGAAGCATAAGTTAAAACAAGCAAAATATACTGGCCAAAAACTCTTTTTTTCAAACGAATTGGGAGGTCGCTTTTGAATATAGTGCTATTTCATCCGAATTCTCTCCATGCAAGTTTAACTCGACTGTTAATTTCTTCCATGATGTTCTTGTTCATGGTAAGGACTTGTACTAGGTAAGTATAACTCCATACCGTTTTTAATTCATCCATATCAACAGTGATCTTCAGTGGAAAAACAAAGAAATTTGACATAACTTTTCTCTTGCTGAGGTTCGTTTTCAATCCAACGAGATTTATATATATATATATATATATATATATATATACATTTATTTATATAAATATACATATATAATATTATTAATTTAAAATATTATTGTTTAAAAATAATTTTTATATATGTGTATATATATATATATATACCCTGCGACAAAAAGATAGGAACAAAGGGATTTTTCTTTGATTTTTCATTAAATAACGTTATCTAAATTGTGCTTATCATTTATTATTATTATAAAATAACACTATTCCTGGACTCATTTTTGTTTTAAGACTAAAATTTTTCTAATTTAAGACTACACTCCGCGACAAAAAGATAGGAACAAAGGTTTTTTTTTTTTTTTCATAAAATAACATTATCTAAATTGTGCTGATCATTTATTATCATAACAAAATATTATCATATCAAAAACATATTAAATATTTGAATCATATTCAAAATATTCATATTCAAAATAATCATATTCAAAAACTAAAAAAGCCCTCTTTGTTCCTATCTTTTTGTCGCGCTGTGTAGTCTTAAATTAGAAAAAAATTAGTCTTAAAATTTTTCTAAATTAGTCCTAAAACAAAAATTTTTCCAGGAATAGTGTTTTTTTATAATAATAATAAATGATAAGCACAATTCAGATAACGTTATTTTATGAAAAATCAAGGAAAAAACCCTTTGTTCCTATCTTTTTGTCGCGGGGTGTATATACATAATATTTTTCATATATCATTCATGCTGCATGGAACATTGATTTATTTATTTTAACTATTTGTTTTAGATATTTGCAAAAAATGGCATTAAAAATTTATTAATGATTTCTTATCGACGAATTTCTTAATTACTCGACTAGAAAGAAATCGTAACAAATCTGCAGAAGTGAAATATTAATATTTAATGTGCTAGAAAACATTATTAATTTTAACAATGTAGGTTTCTTTTAAGAGGCTAAAAATGATAGTCATTAGTAAACATGGTAATTAGTAAACATATATTTTTAACTTCGAAATTGCAGGAAATTTTTTTTAAAGAATGCTTATAAATCAAAAATTCTGTTGTTAAAATTAAGGAAAAAATTAAAAAGGTTTGTTTTTCTAATGAAACAATTAGACGTTCATAAAAAATATTTTATAAAAGAGTAAATATAAAATTTTACAAAAATTTAAAGAAAAGAAAAGAAAAGAAGTAGAAAAACAAACAAACAAACAAAAATCTTTATGTTAAGCTAAAAGATCTCAAATAGTTTAATAATATTCTTTTTTTATTCTTTGTAAAATATTAGAAAATTTTCTTTCAGTTCGTATAATATTTACAATTTTTTAAAATTTTAATATCTAAAACTTTTATCCGGATCTTCTAATAAATACCTAAAAAAAAAAAAAAAAAAAACAAAAAAAAAACAAGTTCGTTAGCTATTTAAAAGCAAAATAGTTACAAAAATTTAGCTTTTTTTTTAATTAGAAAATATTTTTTTAACTAAGTAGGGTTTGAAAGTATATTAATATTTTCATTTTTAATAATAAGAAATATGATAAATATTCGAAGATATATTGTAATTAAAAAAATATTTAAAAAAAAAAATCAATTTTGTTTCTTTGCTTAGTGATAATTAAGATTTTCTTTTGTTTTTGTGAATATATGTAAAATACGAAAATATACAAATTTTAAATATTTAAAAAGCTATTTGAAAAAATGAAGATTTAAAGATAATTAGAAGAACATGATTTTGTATTACGTGCAAAATAATTATTTATTTTCTTTTTATCATATATTTATTTTGCGAAATATGTTTTTAGTTAAAAATTAATTACAGCTTCTACGGAGGGAATTTTTGTAACAAAATAGAAAAATTACTTATTTATTTTATTAACTACCATGTTTATAAAAATAACTTTAGATGACTGGTAAATAGGTATATAGTAAATTATAATAATATAAGTAATAACTAATAATGAAAGATTAAAATAATATAACAAACTGGCTTATTTATTATATATAGATACAGTGCGTTGCAAAATTATAGGACATCACTGAAAATCCAATGTATTTAAAGTTTTGTAAAAATTTTGAAAAATATGTTTTATAATGGAGATGTGCCATAAAAATATACAAGTAAAAATTATAGTTTCACTAATGTTTAGAAAAATGTAAATTTATTTTTAAACAAAATTCTTTTTTGGCTTGCTGCAAAATTATAGGGTATATCAAATATTATAAAACAAACAGCATAAAATATATTCACATAAATAAATATAATAATGAGTACGTATCCCAGAACGATTTATCACTTGAGAAGACGACTTTCTCATGAGTTTGACAAGACATTAGCAGCAATAGAGCTCAAGATGCACTAATAGTATTTTTCAACTCCCCTACCCCATCGTATTGTTTGTTTCCTGTATAAATGTCGCGGACTACCACCCGCCATAAATTCTCTACTAGGTTTAGATCAGGACAGCAAGGTGGTCAATATAGAGCTATCTTTCCCTGTTTGAAAAATCTTCTTGTTTCATCACTCTTGTGGCAAGAAGCATCATCTTGCAAAATTAGCTCATCGAAATTTTCTAAGAAATGGTAACAGAGGACATTTGAGTATTGTTATGTATTTCGAACTATTCATTCTATTAGATACAAACTGGATATCAAGCTTTCCTGAAGAAGAAACAACAGTCCAAACCATGTTGTTAACGCCACGAAAATTTTGCTTCGAAACACAAAAATCTTTCTTTTCTCAAGTCTCACCAATATCCATTAAATCCGTCGGGATAGCCTAGATTGAACTTTTTTTCCTATGAAAAATGACCTAAAACAAGAACCCGAGTTTAGCATTGAATATATATATATATATATATTATTGGAAAGTATGTTTTTTTTAGAGAAATTCAGCTCACCAATTTCCAGTCACGATGCATGTTTTGGCAAGCAAGTTCTAGTCGATTATCTTTATGATGTTGTAGCAATCGAGGTTAAGGCTCCTATATATACGAGCTGGCGCATCAGGCATTTTGTATCCTTAGGGTTGCCACATGTACCCAGTGCTTTGTGTAGATAAACAGGCGGCAGACATTATTTCTATCATCTTGTACTACTTTGGAGTTACTTTTTAAATCATTTTTCATAATTTTAGCTCGGTAAATTATCATATGGGTGATTGTTTAGTGATAAATTAATAATCACCCAAGAAAAGAACATAAAATGTTCAGATTTCTTTGCGATAATTTAGGAAGAATAAAATAATATAACTTTTATTTACTTATATATTTCTTTGTGTTTTTCACGTGTTCAAATGTAAAAATACAAAAAAAAAAAAAAAAAAAAAAAAAAAAAAGAAAAAAAGTGCTATTTTAATCATAATATTAATAAACACAAATGAATTAAAGAAAATCTTTTATTTCTGTGCGTTTGAGTTTTGGCGATATTTCCTGGGGTCGCCAAAGGTGTTTTCTTTCCGTATCGTAGTTACATTAATTTTAAGGTTCTCTTTTTAAAATGAATATTATGTGCTAGAAATAGCAGAAAAAGTAAGTAAATAAATAAAGAATTTCCATTTTTAAACAGTAAGCTTTTTTTTTTTTTTTTTCAAAAAGTTATGATTTGTGTTTAAAACAGACAGAAACAGTCCCCACACATCTTATCCCCGATACATCCACACAATATCCTGAGGATAAAAAAACATACTAAGAATGTACTGTATGTAAATGTGATGTTAGGGATATTACTTGTTGTTTATTGCTCTTGACCGTCTTGGCCGATCGTAGTTTCATATCAAGATTTCTTAAATTTGCTAGATAAGCAATAAGGACACCAAGTGGGAATGCTGCCCTCATCATCCAAGAAAACAAAATGACTGCCATGCGCCGGCCTACATATTTTATTTAAGGGGAGGCTCTAATCGAGGTGCTTTATTCATTTGTTCATATGCGATAAATGAATTTCTCTTCACGCTTCTTGAAATTGTGGTTTAATTTCAATTTGCTTTTCATTTGTGGCAGACTTTTCATGGAATTCGATACTTTTCGAGAAATTGCTCTTTAATCTCGTTTGGAAAGCTTTTTTTTACGTCCTGAAAAATGTATTTTGCCATAAGCATTTGGGTCATTTAGATAATTTTGAATTACATGGCGAGATCTTTTTAATTCTTCAGACATGCTCTTTATTGAAACATTTCTTTTGCGTAACGCTTCAATGTTACTTTTTTTTTCTGTCAGCTTTTTAACTTTTGACATTTTCTAAAATATTCAACTAAACTATAAATTAGATTAGATTATTATAAATATTAATAACTCGGGGGAAACTTACCTTCCACATACTACAGCGGCCGGTGAAGTTGTTAACACAAATATTAAAAGTGTTCTATAATTTTGCAGCACCAAATATTTCAATTTTCTTCTCTAAAATTTGAAAATTTATTTAAACTTCCAATGTTTAACTTTGAAAGTACTTTATTTAAGGTAAAAATTTATATGTTAATAGATTTCGGTACTAGCGCATTATAAATATTTAAAAGCTGAGAAAATTCGCAGGTGTTTTATAATTTTGTAACGCACTATATTATAATTACTTTTATTGTATATATCTTAATATTATTTAAATAACATAATAATTTTAAACAATTATTTCAGTGTTTAAACTTAAAAGGTCGTCATATAACCATAAAATAATTGAAATCATTACAGGTTTCGAAAGGACGTATCCTTTCTTCTTCAGGTACAAAAATGCCCATGTAACTAATTTAGAGGCCAAAAGCGAGATCAAAAGAAGGGAAAGGGGGAAGAGAAAAACAAATAACCAGTAGGAAGCAGCGAAAAGAGGAAACAAGAGAAACAAACAATAAAACGAGGTGAAGGGATTTTTTAAATAATTTTATTTTTTATTTATATTATTTATTATTATTATTATTATTTTACAAAATGAAGAAAATTGTTTAATTGAATTAAACAACTTTTTCAAAGCTATAAAAAGCAAAGTGGAATGATTCATTTATGGTTTTATCGCGATCAAAATAAATAGCTAAATTTTCAAGGAAATCTAACTTGAAAACGCGTTTGGCATTAAAAAAATAAATAAATAAATAAATAAAATTAACTTGTTGAAAATTAAAACTTTGGTCAGATTACCAACTGTGCTTTGCAATAAAATATTTAGAAATTTCTTACTTGGTGACATGGCCAGAATGCTCACGTAAACGACATTCAAGATTTCTTTTTATTTGACTTATGTATGACAAATGTCAATTATTTGTTCTGAAATTTTCATCTCTTAAAGATGAATTTAATTACTTAAAATCTGTTGTTGTGAAAAGAAGTTTCAGCTCCTCTAATATTGATAAAGCTTTTAAGAAGTTTAGTAGATCTACTTGTAATAAGTTTAAAATTAAAACCGATAACCTTGTTATATTGCCTTTTTATCCAAACTTTTGTTTTAATTTGGCCAAAGTTGTAAAGCGGGTTAACTTCATATTACTTTTAAACCTGTTAATGAATTTCATTTCCCTTCAACTTACCCTCCTTTTCCTTAGTTTCATAAGTAGGTTCTTTACAATGTCCCTTGTAATATTGTCTCGGATGAACGGAGCTAAAATTGTATCCTCAACGATATTTCAGCGAATGTTTCTGCGTACGGCCTCCGCGGTAGAGGTCTGTTTACAGTACCTATGCTAACTTCTGTTGAATGGACCAATTTTGAAATATGCATGCCAGTTCTGCAAATATAAGTCTATTGACTGGCTAAATGTGAGTTTTTGAGATGAATAAAGTTTTATGTTCCATTTACAAGATATATGTTTCCGTATACGTCGTGAAATGTTTTAAATCAAGCCCTCTCCAATAATTTCTGGAATGCTCCAATCTGAAAGATGGAGCATTATGATCTGTAGAATGTTTTCTTAGCAATTCATATTCTACTGATCGTTGTGGAAGACATGAAGGATGAACAGAAGTACCTGTCTTTGAAGACCATGTTCGCCCGTACATGCACATTCCTTTTCCTCAGCACATCTACTAGCAAGAAAACGCGATGGTACAGTTCGTAATGTACGTGTGTAGTTCTAAGAGCACCTCTATGACTTTAATGCACTTCACTGACCACTAAAAATCTCGGACTTAAACTATATGAATAATCTATGGGACCACTTCAAACGGGTTTATTGTTCTTTGGATCCTCAGCCGCGCAACTAAGCGCAACTGGCCCAGACACTGGAGTCGGAATGCTATCTTCCAAAACCTAATCTCTCTACTTACGCGTCTCGCAGCAGCCCGAGCTGCGAAATTTGATTATTCTGCTTTTGACAGGTGACCCTAGTAATGTGGCGAGATTACGTATATATGTGTGTAGCCTTATTTTATAAGAAAAAGAATTTTATAAATAAATAAAATTATATAAAAAATATATACATATACATATATAAGACGGAGGACTATTAGTTTCAATCTGGATTTTTTATAGACCAGTTTTATGTAACACCGAAGTTTAGAAATATCAGTCCTATCGTTACAAATTCGATACCAAATGAAAGGGAGCAATATTTCTGAATAGAGGGGTGTAAACAGCTTTTCGACACATGACAATCAGATTTTTAAAAATTAACTAAAGTATGAAATGTAAGTGGCAACACTTCATTTTAATTCATTTCAGCCATTTTAAAAAGTGCATGGCTCAGTTTTACGGTCAAAAAATGAGATGAAAAATAAATAAAAATAAAAAACTTTACAGACTGAAATTAATAGTCTTCCGTACTAAACTAAATTCAGTATTTGACAGAATTTTTAATTTTTTCAATTTATTCTTCTTCTTCTTCTTATTATTATTATTATTTTGCTTCTAAACAAAATCCGATTTCGTTTTTACCCCTTTCTTGCAAACCGAACATCGTTATTACTATTCCTTTCCTTTTTTACAAGTTTAATTTTATCGAACATTTGGCTCATGAGAAATATCTCCAACCGGCGGCAATCTGATATCACATAGACTAATCACATAGAAGAAGATAATTATATTTTAAACAATACAAAATATAATTAAATAATGGCATTATGCTATAAAATTATTTTCCTTTTAATCACTATCGAAACCATTTTTACTAGTGCCATTGCTGAAATTTAATACATTTTATTAAAATTCTTCTAATGTACGTATTTACTTATCTGTGTAACTATTATATTTCTTTATCCATAATGAATGTAATATAATTTTAGTGATAATATTAAACAATTCTAATTAAAAATTATCGAATGAACATCAAGCGTATAATAATCATAATAACGTAGAAAATCATTAGTTTAATGTTTTAGAAAAATATGTTGCATTAATATTGCTTAAAATTTAGTATTTCCAATAAGTGCTTTTATAGAATCAATTTAAATTACTTTTCTATTTGTAAATTGTGTAAATATTGTGAATAAAATTATACATAATTAACGGATAAAATATACAATAGAAAACTTTGGACGTCATTAAGCATGAAAATTATTCTCTTTATTCAACTGCCCTATTCAATTTTGACTGGGTAATTTTTCATTTATATCAAATACCGTTTCCATTATTTTCGAAAGTTTAATGTTTGAAAGAAGAAAAATCTGTATCGACTATATATGAAATAGGGAGAAATTAAAGGAGTAGAGAAATAATGAAAATAATTATTATACACATTAACTGAAATAATTTGAAAAGCATAAAGATTTGTAATAGAGATTTTTAAATTATATGCTACTTTATAAAATGTGCATTAATTTTTGTTTATTTATTTATATGGTACTTACGCATGTAAGAGGAAAAGAAAAAACGAAATAAACTAATAATATTTAAAATCTAATGCACTGTAAAAAAATTCCATAAAATAATGATTTATTAACATTTCATGTTACTTTCATGTTTCTATTTAGGTAAGTGCACCAGTGATTGGAATGCTCCAGTAATTGGCATCTATCCCAAAATAATTTTAATAGATAAGAAAAATAATAAAATCATATATTTTACATATAAGAATTTTAACATTTTATGACAAACACTGGAGCATAGGGTACTAATAACTGGTAAAATGTATAACTAGCAGTGTCAAACACTGGAACATAGGGTGCCAATTACTGATAAAATGAAAAACTGGCAGTGTCAATTAATGGAACATTGAGTGGGTGTCAAATAAAAATTCATAAAAAAAATAATTGTTATCAAATGTATATATTTTAATATATATGTGGTTCTGAATGTCTTTCATACCATATATACTAACTTAAGGTTTCTAAAAATTATTTTCTCATGACTAGAACATTAAAAACATCAGAGATTGCTCTAAAAGTGTCAATCACTGGTGCACTTAGAGAATGTTTTAGATCATGCTTTAAAAAACTGTCGTATAGCCTTTTAACTGGAGTGAGGTCAATTAACCATAATTTTACTACTAATCTGACTATTTAGCTATAGTACAGTCAAATTAGACTAAAAAACACCAAATAAGGGAAAAAATTTATAAAGTTTTGAAACTTTGGAATAACATTCCTGGGGGCTCTAGTAATGCAAAACAAAAAAGTTCCCCCTTCCTCGGGGGGAGCTTTCCCCCCATTCCCCCCCTTTTCCCCTCTAGACAATATAGCTCTTTCATATTAGGAAAAACAGATATAATAATTTATTAACGCTTGAAATTTTAGAATAACATTCATGAAAAGTCTAGTAATGGACAAGAAAAAAAAAATTCCTCCCTGTGGGTATGCTACTCCCCACCCCTTCCCCCCAAAATTTTTTAGTTCCTTCATTTCTTTTTTTTTTTAATGAGGGACTATAAAAAGATTATATTATAGGAATAAATATTTATAAAGTTATAAAATTTTGAATTAATACTCTTTAGGGTTCCCCCCCTCCCCCCTAAAAAAACAGAGGAAATAATTTATAAATATTTGAAACATTGAGATAACACTCATGAATAGACAATTTTTTAAAAAAAAGAAATCCCCTTCCTGAAGAGCGCCTCCCCCCCCCCCCCCTTTCTCCCCAAAACGTACAGTTCCTTTAAATTATGAAAAATAGAAGACTCTAAAGGATTAAAGGAATTTATTACAGAGGTACATATTTATAATGTTCTGAAATTTTAAATAGTGCTCTCGAGAGCTCTAGCAATGGAAAAACGAAAATTCCACACACCTCTTCATCTATGGGCAGAGAATACCTCTTTTCCTCCCAAATTTGTACAACTTTTTCAAATTAAGAAAAACCGAGAAAATAATTTACAGTGTTTTAAAATTTTAGGATAGAACTTATGAATTGAATAGCAATGGAAAATAGAATAGGTCTCCCTGCTTGGGGGGGGGGGGGGGAGCTCCCCCTTTTTCCTCAAAATCCCATTTTTTTCTTTTCGATCTAAGGAAATCCAACCGTGACTTTTCATTTTTTCACTTTTTACACAAAATCGATAAGTTTACTATTACAAATAATAATCCTTTTTTAAGACCTCATATATATATATATATATATATATATACAGATGAGAATAATGTACGCTCTTCTTTCAACTTGGTCAGATACGAAGAACGGGTTTTAAATATTTTGAATTTGCTCAACGCTTAGATATTTCTGGCATCGAAGCAAGCATAGCAGAAGATGACGCAAATGCTTTGATAGTTAGGAAAGCAATTGATGCATCTGATTTAAACAGGCAAGTCGTTATTGTTGGACAAGATGTGGACCTTATAGTTTCACTGATAGCACTTGCCCCAGAAGATAAGGACATTCTATTCATGAAAGAAGGAAAGGGAAATGTCAAAGCAAGATTTTATAGTTCCAAGAATTTTCAAAGTTCATCTGTTATTAAAAATGTCGAGGATTCTATTCTATTTTATCACGCAATGAGTGATTGCGACACCACTTCGGCCATGTTTGGTGAAGGGAAAGTGCAAGTAGTTCAATCGTTTAACCGATCTCACCATCTCCATGATGTACTCAAAGTGTTCAACGATCCAAGATCTCGTGACTCAATTGAAAAAGCTGGTGAAAAATTTATTAGTGAGATGTACGGTAAAGTAAAAAAAAAAAAAATAAAAAAAAAAAAATAAATAAATAAAAAAAATACCGCATCTATAACTTCTGAAATGAAAAATTTGAACGATCTCAGAATTCAATGTTTTAATGAATTAGTAGGACAAGCAAACAATGCTGTCATCCTATCGTGATTGCCACCTACCACTGATGCTGCATTTTCATCGGGTTTACATGAAAGTACAGATGTGGTTGGGGAATCGCTTGGATCCAAAGTCCTGGGGCTGGAAAGTATCTAATTCATGCTTGTTTCCTGTATATCTAAGACCACTTTTTCTGAAGCGCCTGCTTCAGAAAAAATACTAAATTTGATTTCATGTGGCTGTAAGCAAGGTTGTGGAAGGAAGTGCAAATGTGTAAAAGCAAATTTATTGTGCACAGGAATGTATAAAAATTGTCGCTGGCAATCCTGCACCAATAAAGAACCCATTGACATTACAGAGGAGTTTGAAGATGACTTTCATGATGAACTTGATTACTTTATATTCGATATTCAGACGATTTTGTAAGTAATAAATTATTGACCTACATTAAAATTATTTTATCTACATTTTACTTAATTATTGCTGTATTTATTTTACCTACTTATTACCTGAATTTCATTATTATCATTTCAATTTATTTTATTTTTTACAATTTAGTAGCTTTTAAAAACTTAAAGGAAAAATAATTTTTCATTTATGCATAATGAAGAGGACATTTTGTGCAGAATTTTTCAAGGCATATATATATATATATATATTATTATTATTATTATTATTATTATTATAGTAGCTGTCTTTGAAAACCAAATAATTTTGTGTTAAAAAAGAAAAAATGAAAATTCACGGAAATTTTTGAAGTAGTTTTTATGGGAGGAAAGGGGAGTTGGAAGCCCCTCTCAAAGAGGAGACTTTTCTGTTTCCCATTGAGATAACCCATATGATTAATGTCCCAAAGTTTTAAATCTGTATGCTTCTTTCTAACTATTTTTTCTTTTTTTTTTTTTTTTTTTTTTTAAATTGAAGAGCTGCAGTATTTTTGAGGTGGGGGGGGGTATCCTTCCTAGGGAAGGCTTTTTGTTTTCATTGAAACATTTTCAAGCATACTATCAAAAAATTTCAAAATTATATAAATAATTTCTATTATCTTACTTTCAACGGATTATACAATTATGGGGCGAAGGGACAGGGGGAGAAGCTCCAGAAGAGGGTGAATTATTATTATTATAAGACTACTCAAAAATTTTCTCCACAAACTATAAAATTCTACAAATTATTTCCCCATTTGTTTTAATTTCAACAAATTATACTATATACAGGGCCCGAAATTTCAACTTAGATTATACTCGCTGAAAAAAAAGTTACTCGCCACAAAAGATGATTAACTTACTCTATTTTTTACGTATGGGGTCACCATAATTTTTTATTGGAAAAAGAAGAGAAATGATGCAATGTCTCTTATTTTTATAAGAAAATAGAATACATTCAATTTTTAAAAAGAGGTCATTTTAGAAAGCACAAAATTGAATGAAAATGATTATAAAAACTAATTGAAAAGCTACTTTACACAAGTGGTGGAAACATTTTAATCTCAAATGATGAGTTTGGTTCAGTACATCTTAATTTAAATTAATAATATACGGATACGAGAGGGAAAATCCCTAAAATGTCACTGAACAATATAAAATCTGTTTCTTTTTTTCTTTTTTTTTTTATTAATTTTTTTTTTTTTTTTGTGGTACTTTCATGCACTTACATAAAAAAGTTGGTAGACATTTTTTTTTTTAATTAAAATCATAATCATAAAAGAAAAAAACTGAAGTTGGCAAATGAAAAAATAAAATTAATGTTTGGCAGATGAAACGATTTGTTTTAATGAATAGTCATTCTTTACCAATATTTTATAAAAGGTCTCACAAGTATAACCTAAATTAGTCTTAGTAGGTAATAAGTTTTAAAAGTAGGCACATAAAGGGAATTTTTTTCACATGTCTACATTTTGTTCATTGAAGAAATCAGTCGCTTTGTGGGAACGTTTTTGCCAGAAGGACATAAAATGAATTCAACTAACTTTTGCATATTTTTGTGAGGTGGAGGTAGTGTTATCATTAAGGCCAGTTGTCTGCACTGAGGCTCTAAGCTTGAGTAGGAGAGTCCTCCGTGGGACCTTTCTAAGAGGTCCTAGCCCATATTTACGCTAGTTTAGGAGAAAATCACGAAAAACGTCTGATGGTTAAGTCAACGAGTTCGAGCGGGTATCGAACCCAGCGCCTAACGTAGACCAACTTCGAGGACAGAGCCTCTCGGTCACTGGTGGACCTCTTTTTATGAAGAATATTATCCATGCAAAAGTGAGAACGCACGTCAACCCACCGAGTATTAACCGGAGCACCACCTTTTTAATGATTTCATGACAATTTCAATAGTTATTTCGTGTTCTGGATCAAAGAACCGTACAAATATAGGGAATACTTTAATTTTTCTGTGATTCGAAGAACCTGACTAGACATAAACCATAATATGCTTTGGCAAGTTTAATAAAAAGTTGTTCTTTTGTGAACCTACCGCAGAAAAAAGTTAGCGTTCCCCGTTCGATACAGCCAACAGCCGATTGAGCTTCCCACTTTTGAAAAAAAAAAAAAAAAAAAAAAAAAAGGACTAAATCCTTTTTATTAGATAAAGAGGACAGAGTACGGAAAACATAAAAAAGAGGACTTTTTAGTCCTGTAGTGGTTTTTTTTTTCGTTTAAGAGGGCAGAGCGTTGAAGGCAGAGCGCGTGTCTGATTTTTAAAAAGAGGATTTCTTGTCACCTTACCTAAGATTAGCATGATTTTACGTTTTTAAATCTATATTATTATTATTATTATTATTTGGTAGCACCGTATTCTGTATGAATTTTAAATACATTTAGAACGAAATTTTACTCGCCATAGTAAATTTTACGCCAATGGCGAGCTGGCGAGCGGAAATTTCGCGCCCTGCTATATATATATTTGTGTGTGGGGGGGGGGGACCCAGAGAAGGGAATTTCTGTGTTTTCTATTATTAGACCCTTCAAGAGAACTTTCCTCAAAACTAAAAACTCTTATGCAGTTTATTTTCGTATTTTTCTTAATTTCACCAAAATTGAACTATTTTTTTGATTGGTGATGGGGGGGGGGGGTGAAGGAGGAGAGTTCCCATTGCATGGTGGAATTTTTTTAAATTTTGTATCCTATTATTAAGCACCTCAAGAATATGTTATACGAAAATTTCAAAATTCTATTTAAGTTAACCATTTTTCTTATTTTCAATAAGTTATATAATTTTTTTTTGAGGGGGAGTAGGAAGCTCATACCCCAGGGTGGGAAATTTTTTTGTTTTCAATTATTAAATTACTCAGGACAGGAATGTTGTACCAAAATTTCAATACTCTATAAATTAATTTTCTATTTTTTTTTTTCTTCTTTTTTTAATTTAAACGAATTATACAGATTTTTTTTTTGGGGGGGTGGGGTGGGGGTGGGGGGTGGTAAGCTCCCCCCCCCCCCCCCCCCCCCAAAGTGGAGAACTTTTTTGATTTGCATTATTATACCTCTCAGGAATGTTATGCCACAATTCTAATACACGATAAATTAATTCCCTATTTTTTTCCTCATTTTAACGAATTATACGGTTTTATTTGGGGGGGGGGGGGGGTAGGGGGGAAGCTTCCCCCTTAGAGCGGGGAACTTTTTTGTTTTGAATTATTAGACCCTTCATAAGTATAATCCCAAAGTTTTAAAACTTTATAATTTTTTTCCCTTATTTTTCCTAATTTGACTGTACTACAACGGCGACATATTATTATTATTATAATTTTTTTTTTTTTTTTTTTTTTTTTTTTTATTGCGGAGTGGATTTAACATTTGTGTAGATGAAAAATGTAATTTAGTACAGTCTGTATATTCTAAATGAAACGATTCAAGAACGTATTTGCAAGATAAGTAGTAAGGTTCTTATATTTTGTGGTATATCTAATGTTTAATCTTAATTTATTTGATTTATTTTACAGCCCCTTAAATTTAGATTTAAAATTTAGTTAAATAACCGTTTTCTAAAAATATGGTCAGACAACTGTCATTCAAGTAACCGTTTTCTTACGGTGAAAATATTTACAATGTAGATTAATATATGTATACCCAGCAAAACCTCAGATAACGGCCAGCATGAGGCCAAGTGCTGGTTGCCAGCAGTAGCTGCAGCTGGCCCGTCGGTGGCAAAAGTTAACGTTGCCGCAGGGAATATGTTACGCCGGCCGTCAGTAGGCCATATTCAATCGATCCACTGTTGGCAGCCTGCAGTAAGTTAAAAATAAGTTAGTGGGCCAGTGAATGGATCGCTGTTGGCAGCTAGCAGTATGATGAAAATAGGTAATGGGCCACTGTTGGAAACCGACATTAGGTTGGAAATTGTTAGTATGCCAGTGTTGGGCTACCTGGTGGCAAACATAATTTTTCTATGTTATTGCTGGAAGCCTGCAGTGGGCCAGTTGTGGCAAACATAAAAAATTATATTACTGCCGGCAGTCTTCATTGGTCCTTTATATTTTCCCATTAAAGGCCCGCTTCACTCATCGTCGCCGGAAGCCGAAGCCAATGTTATTCTATGGGAAAATTTCTTTACAAAAATCTTATTAACTAATACATATTTTTAAATTCTGTTTTCATATTCTGAAAATTCCCAACTGTTAAATTGACGGACCTTTTTTAAAAAAAATATTTTTTTATTTTTTTATATTTTATTTTGAAGCTGCAAAATACGAATTTTCAATGTGTGAAAATTTTCATTTTGTAAATTTAAAATAAAATATTAAAAATAAAAAAAATACACTTTAGAAAGGTCCGTCAATTTAACAGTTGGGAATTTTCTGAATGTGAAAGCAGAATTTAAAAATATGTATTAGTTAATAAGTTATTTGTAAAGAAAATTTCCCATAGAATAACATTGCCTCGGACTTCCGCAGACGGTAAGTGAAGAGGGCCGTTAATAGGCCAGCAGTGATTTAGTTATAGTTAATATATTTATTTTATCGATGATACCTTTAATTTTATTCGTGCTTTTTTTCTTTTTCTTTCTTTTGTTTTCCTCTCTCTTTTTTCTGATGAAGTAGCAGCCAGTTTTTTCTATGCATCCAATATTTAATTTGATTTTGTACGTATTCATTTTTAAATACTATTTACAAGTATTTGATTCATACACTATGGTTGTAAATTCAGGATTTCTAGTGCAGCATATAGAAAATAGTCAGTTGATCCATTTTCCTTATGATAAAAATTTAATTTTTTGTTTTCAGTGCAAATATTTCTCTATATTACATTTTTGGAATAAAGGAGATTATGTTTTTTTTTTTTTTTTTTTTTTTTTTAAGTGTTCAAATTTCAATATGTTTAACTTTGTTACGCTATTCGATATAAATAAATGTAACTTTGCATGTGAAAATTATAAATTATTGAAACAATAATTGTTATAAAGTGAGCATTGTAAAAAACACCATAAACTAAAAAAATAAATAAATAATAAAAAATTGCAGCAATTGTTTCCGGTTGAAATAGCACGAAGACCCTTCATCACGCGAAACAAAGTGGGCACGAGTGCAGCAAAAGTAATTTGCTGCAATCGTGCTTTTTGTTAAACTCACGAAGGGATGTGTTATTTACTTCAACCTAAAAGAACTGATGCATTTTTTTTTTTTTTTTTTTTTTTTTTTTTTGGGGGGGGGGGGCAATGATTATGTTTATTTACAAATTTTTCTATTTATTACTACAGTACAAAATCTCAAATCCGGAATCGTCTTTCCGGATTTCGGACTTTTCCGGATTTTAGGTCACTTTCTGATTTACGGCAATAAAAAAACGGACATCACCATTCCGAACGTCCTTTTAGTTAATAACTAGCTTACGCCGCCCGAGGGTGCGATTTCTTAAGAAATTGGAGTATACTCTCAAGTAACATGTACAATACTTTGAATAAACACCATAAAATTTTGCAAACAAAACGCAGGCAGCAACGCTTGCACTTTGTTTGCCGCACTCGTGCCTACTTCGTTTGCCTGATGAAGGATCATGTTTTCTTTCCATCCGAAACGATTGTTGCGAGCTCTTACATTTTATTGTGGTTACTCTTAAGTCCGGTTTCCATTTGCGCTCATTCCGCGGCTTCTATTCAGAATCCTTTGATCTGATGAGCCGAGCTCACCGGAGCTCAAAGCCTTCGGACGGGCTGTTTCTAACCCCCTGCTGAGATAATTGTAGGGGCCCGGGGTAGATATCTTTGTCAATTTTGCATGCTTTCCTTTGAGTTAACTGCGCGATCTGATGAGAAAGGGCTACAACTGATGACAAGACATTTGGCTCTTTGTGTCGGAACCGTGATTAATGACGTTTTGAGCGTTGATCTTGAGCGAAAGTGGATACTGGCCTTTATTACTTTTAAACACCAATTCTGTAGTGCTTTTTTATTATAACTCTCAAGTATCCAGAAAATCTTGAATATTTTTATTTTCCCCTACATCAAATGGTACCCAGTCGATAATTTTTTTCCCTTCTTTTTAAAACAGCAGGCAGATGAATCAGCTTCCTTTTTTTCTCTTTGTGTTTATCTTCAAAGTCGCACATTTGAAACCACAGAAATTATCACTGAGAAATGTAATATCGGCTATTTAGAATTAATTATCACAGCTGTCACTCTTTACCAGGCCGCCACAAAGAACTTTTTCGCGTTGTTGATAGTCCAATGGGATCTTTACTCTCTCCCCAACTTTCTTCAAAGTCCTTGAGTGAATAATTTTCCGACACGTGCGATACCGAAAGATGATTTTGCAGTTTTATACAGATGACGTTATTTGAACTTTAAGCGAATATTGAGCATTTGACCTGTGCCAATTAATTTTCATTAGGTTTGGAAAGCAGATTCTTCAGCTGAAAAAAAAAAATATATATATATCGTTCGGTTGAGTAAAGAGATAACGGAAAAGAGAAAAACGAGAGTGCGTTTGTCTTTGTAGCTGTAAATATTTGATAAATTTATCCGCGATTACCTATTTTAAAAATATTTTTAGAATTCCATAAAACTCATATATGTTATACAGGTTTTCGAGATTTACTATAGGACGCTTGTCATAAAAAGTTGTACAGGTAACCCAAATGGTTTCAGTATAAAAATTCATAAAATAATTTGGATACATTACAGTCAAAGAGACATTTCTTATCAACGCACGTAAAAATCTTTATACAACGCTAAAATACAGATCAACATAAATTTTATAGATGCAATAAGAAATGGTTCCGATCAAAAATGATAAAATAAATATTTGTGGTTCATTTAATAGTGATGCTCAAAAATATTCTTATACGTTACGGGAAATTGAGGGGGGAAGTATTTCAGTTTCGTAAAAGTGAAATTATTTTTCTCACTTGCATTTAAAAAATAATAATTAATAAATAAATAAAATAAAACAGTTTGTTATGGCTACCACTTTTTTTTTTTTTTTTTTTTTTCGTTTCCTGTAATAGTTTATAGAAATTACATATGAAAATTATTATTTATGAAAATTATTTTCTGTTATGGAGGGTTTTGAGATTCCTGAACACGATTTGACCATTTTTAGAAAGTTTCACTCTGTAAGTGTGTATAAAAAAAATTGTGGACGCTGTATCTCACGAACCAATGGACGAAATTTAACCAAATTTGTTATTTAACCAAAATTGATTAAAATCGTTCCCGATTACATTTGTGGATCATTCACTCAACACATGGCTCTATATTTCTACTTCTTCGTAATTTTCAATATGACACAGTATAAGAAGAAATTTTACATAAATGATTTCAAATAAATGATAATTATTTTTTTAATTTTTATTATGAATTTAAAAATAAATATTTAAATAACTAACAACAAACTAGGAAATTTTTTTTGTATAAGTTGAAGAATCGCTCGCCCTTCCCCATGAGGGGATAAATTTTCAATGCTGGTATTTTTCAAAAGAAACTCATCAATAACTTTCAAGTAAATGACTGAATTAAATTTGTGGAAAATTAAAGCAAAGTTATAAATTATTTAAAAAAAAATAAAATAAAAAAAAAAACCAAGAAGAAGAAAGCATTTTTTCAGAAGTTGGCACAAAATTGATTTTATTATTATTATTATTATTATTGAGAAACACTGTTCTAAAATGAAAATCGTTTGCATGCATTCAGGAAAATGATTTTAACAAATTATTTGCACTACGCGAATTTGCATAATAAAAAATATAGAAGAAAGTTTTGTGGTGCCACATCATACTAGTTTTTTTTTTCAAAAATTAAAAAATCAATAAATAATAATAATAAATAATAATAACAATAATAAAATACTAGAAAGTTAGCGGCTATCATAATTTACTAAAACGGGTCAACTGGATATTTGTTATATATTTCTAGAAATCCTTTTGTTACAACAATAGCTTTAGAGTCAAACATTTAAAAAATAATAGTATTTAAAAAATAATACAAAAACAAATTAATAATTGAATTACTTACTCATATATTCTTTTTACGAGATTTTCAATCTCGCACCCGCAGACAACAACAACGAACAAGAACTTCGTATGAAATGGCGGACAGCGAGGGTATTTCAAATCAACAGAAAAAGAATCACAGCGCCCTCTATGCATACAAATTGGTTATGGCCTAATAATTTGTGGCCACAACATGAAAAACATGATGTTGGCCGTGTGGTGATAGCTTGCATAAGGCCAACTGTGTTTATGCCAATTCTGGGCCACCGACCATTTTTCTTTAGGCTTCCATCACAGCTGGCAGCCACAAACGGCCCGCTGCTGGAGTTATATGGGGCAACCGGCAACTGATGGCAAGTGCAGGATGCCAGCAGTAGGCCATAACGAGCCCACCAGTATAAGTTTTGCTGGGTATATATATATATAATAATAAAAGCATACTATACCAATATTTAAACTTAAAAATTTCTTTACACACCAAAAAATTAATGAAAGCACAACCTGTTTCAAAAGTACGAGTCTTTTCTTCGTCAGGTACAATACACGGGCTCCTACACTGGAGGCAAAAATACTTAGATCATGCTCTGTGTGTTTTCATTAATTTTATGGTGCGTGCAGAAGTATTTAGTTTTCAATATGTATTGTACACCAGTTTCTTAATTTAGTATTGTCATCTTATATCAGCTGTAGGAAAGGAAAGCAGTTGTTTCAGCAAAATATATTGTTACATCATTTTATCGAACAAAAAAATGAAATTACCAGTGCAGAGTGAAAGAAGAACGCACTTTTGTCTTCTATTAAGTGTACAGAAAAGTTCTGTTGTTTTAATGTAAAATCCTGAAAACAGATTTTTTTAAAAATAATATTTATAAAGTTTTTATGAAGATATTTGTGTATTTTGTAAAGTATTATATCAATATTATTAAAATACATTTCCGGTACTTTGAGAACAATAGGACACACCAAAAATATCACCTGATAAGGGTTGTACTAAATTCATTCGATTCCAAACAATTGTTGTGTGATTTTTATTGTTGTGTCGGCAGCACAAGTATTCGAGCACTAGCAATAATCCCTGTCTGAAAAAAGTACGCTTAATACTGCTTTGTTAAATAAATCCTTGTTGAATCATGTTCTTAATCAGTCTGAGAACATGATTCAACAAGGATTTTTTTAACAAAGCAGTATTAAGAGTACATTTTTCTGACTGGGATTATTGCTAGTGTTCGGATACTTTAGAAGCGTTAATCACTTCATAGTGAATTACATAATTAAAATTTTCATTTTTATCGTTACAATCATGTACATCGATAATAAATCTAGATACATACTTGCTTATGGTTATAACTTAGTCATTAGACTGAGCATTTAAATTTTTATGGAAAAACGAGAAACGGGGTAATTCCCCAATTTATTTTCTTTAATTAGTATTTGAATCTTAAATATATTATTTTTAATTAATGTTTCTATATATTTAGTCTGCTACAAGGTTTGCCAAAGGTAAAATACAATTAATATAGATTCTAGTCGTTAAATAATTTAAAGTTAGGTTTCAGGTAATTTCAAATCTAATGGTTTTTTCACCATCAGATTTGTGATTTAAAAAATATGTAAAAAAAAAAAAAAAAAAAAAAAAAAAAAAAAACAATGATTAATATTAAATAAACATTAAAATGAATAACTTTAAAAAACTACAGGCTTTTAAGAAATTTATTAACTTTAAACTATATATTTAAACTATAACTTTAAACTGTAATATATTTTATAAAATATAATATTAATCGAAATGTATGTCATTAAAATGTTTAAAGGGATGTAAAAAATGTTTCTCACTATATTTTACTTTTTGTGATTTCCAGCGAAGTTGAAAAACATTTGTGAATTTGTTTTGTCTATTTGTGTTTTAGTTTCCGTAACCATTCCAGGCCTTTAAACATATGTATAATATCCAGTTTTTGAAAAATGATTTGAATAGCAACTACATCTTTTGTACAAAGACATACCAGAGAAATCCAACATTTTATGGTTTGAAAGAGGTAGCTGGATTTAAAGCAGTTTTAATAAAATTTTTTGCACAAAACATAAAAAATAAATAAATAAAAAAAAAATAAAAATAAAAATAAATAAATAAAAAGAAACTTGCTTTATTGACATGCACGGACACATTTGACCTGTAGTATGTTTATAATTAATATTAAGCCTGGTTTACTGAGCCAAATAAATATTTTCAGATGCATAAAATGATTTAATTGGAAACTAAAGTATTCTTTTACTTTTTTCCTACTTTCTAACAAAAACAACTCCCAATCATACTTTCTTATTCAAAAGTGATAATAGCTATAATTCGTTAATTTTTAAATATATATTTCAGTCTATCTATACACACGCTAATTTCAGCAAATAGTTTCGTATAAAATGATAAATATAGCGCAACTTTTTTCTGTACTCAAAAAATAATTTTGATTCAATATGCTCGATAAAAGGTTATTTTAATATTTATTTGATGCTACACACATTATTACGAAAATAATATATATGCTTAAGCTACACAAAAATAGTTTTCATGCAAAATGATGTACGGTTAGCGTAACTGGTTTACAGGGTCTCATAAAGTTTCTCTGATTCATTTTGATGTATGGTAAAATGTTTTCAAAATACATATTAACTGTTGTAATGATATTTTTAGAAAAAAAAAAAAAAAAAACAATGAGTATGGAAATTTCAGACGATATACAGGACTACGGTGATCATTTTATTTTTTCACTTTAGAAAGAAATAAAAAATGACACATTTTTGAGATTATTTCTTGCGCAGTTAAAAACGTTATATATTATTTTATCATCGTATTTTTAAACTTTGATCTACATTGAATAGAAAAACATACTGATTTCAAAAACTTTTTCGATAACCGATTTTCAATGGATTTACTCGTTCTCAGAGTTTCAGAACGCGACTTGATCATTTTTAGAAAATTTCTGCCTGTGTGTTAGTTAGTCACTGTGTGTGTGATAAAATTTTGTGGCAATTTTAACTCAAAAACTATACTAAAAATTTTATAAAAATTTACATGTTGTTGTATTTTAACATAAATTAGTGCCTATCAACGTTTTCTAAAAATAATTTTTCATGTGACGGTATTATACGGCAAATTCTCCCATTTAAGGGATGGACAAATCTTAAGTTTTGTTGTGTAAAAACGAACAAAACGTAATTAATGATACATTTTACAAATTTATTTTGAACGAGACGTATTATTCCTGGACGATAGGACCAATGCCCCAGCCCACCCGTTCCCGCTCTTCGATGTCTTTTTCTAGTCAATTTTGCTCTTTTATTACTTCCGGTATGAGCATGTTTATTATTATTATTATTATTATTATTTTTTTTTTTTTAACACACTTGACATTGTGAGTTTTTTTGGTTTTCTTCCCATGCTATTTCTATGGGTTTTTATCTCCCCCCCCCTCTTTTTCTGCATTCTAAAGTGCGGTGGTTTGAATGAAGAACGGTCGATAAATAGCGCTGACATGCTGCGATCAACCTTCTAAATGAGAAGGCTATATCGCCTTATATAGTTGCATAAAAGACATAGAGGAACATTGGAAATATGTGAGAAGAATATTATGCAAAACTATGAAAATTCAATTTTGGTACATATAGTACGAGAGTTGACGTTGCCGTGCTGTAATTTATCCCGTGAATGGGAAGGCTAAATCTAAACTTCTATTACTTATAAATACATCAACCTGGATACATGAGATAAATATTATGTAAACGAATGCAAACTTATTTTGGCTGTATATAGGCTGATAGGACATGCTGCGATCAACCTTCTAAATGAGAAGGCTATATCGCCTTATATAGTTGCATAAAAGAGATAGAGGAACATTGGAAATATGTGAGAAGAATATTATGCAAAACTATGAGAATTCAATTTTGGTACATATAGTACGAGAGTTGACGTTGCCGTGCTGTAATTTATCCCGTGAATGGGAAGGCTAAATCTAAACTTCTATTACTTATAAATACATCAAGCTGGATACATGAGATAAATATTATGTAAACGAATGCAAACTTATTTTGGCTGTATATAGGACGATAGGTGCTGCTGTAATTCTTACCTTCGGTGATTTTTCACATGACTATATTTTATCATCTGTTCATTAAATTTGCACCAAACTCCACATGTAAAACCTTTATTGTGAGAAGCTACGATTGAACGTTTGTACATGTTAAGCGCTAGAAAGCACTGTTATATAGAATGATATAGAAGAATGTTTTGTGTTGGCCACAACAAATGATTTAATTTAATTTATTTATTTACTTAATTTTATATTTTAAGCATATCTATAAAAGTATTTTTTTTTTATTGTCTTCCCCTGTAATATGAAATAAAATGTGCTTGAAATGCTCTGACGGATGTATATAACATTGAATGTAAAAAAATATGATGCATAAATGCAGATGAAAATTATGTATAATTAAAGAAAAATGCATGATTTTAACTTTTATGTTATTTAAGATCTTAGATTTATGTAAATTTCATTTTTTACAAAATTAAAATCATTCTTTGTATTACAGCATATTTCGTTACATCACATGTATATCATCCAAAGTTTAATAAAAAATACGCTCATATTTTTAAAAAAATATTACAAAATTTTATATTACAGTAAATGCTTTTATGCATTCTAAAAAATAAATTACTTTAATTAAATAAAAAAAAATAAATTACTTCATATAAAATTTTCCAGTAGTTATTCTTTATGATGCTAAATAAATATTACGAGTGTATATTTAAGAATACTTTCATCCAATAAATTTCTCATTCATTAATTTATATTTATTACATCAGTTTAATCAAAACTGTTTTCTTAGATAGCCTTAAGTATTAAATTTGATATTAACTTAATAGTTTAGAAAACACAAAATGTAATAATTCACGAAAATTGCCGAGAAACATTATTTAGCTAAAAAATTAAATTTTTAATTTAATTACACAATAAAACATCTATTATTCTAAAATTATATATGTACTGTTTAATGCCACTTAAGGAAAATAGATATCGTGCTAAAGAGAAAGGCATCTAATAAATTTCTGCCTTTAATAGCCACATTAAGAAAACTTGATTAAATCTTACATTTTAAGCCAGGCCAAGAAATAATAGCACATCTATTATTAGTATTCATAATAGGTGTATTATGAATAAATTAGTTTTAATTTTATTGAATAAAATATTTATTAATAGCAGTAAGCTATTTTTGGTAGGCACAAATTTCTTTCAAGAGTTATTTGATACGTAATTATCATAAAATTTCACTGGATGTTTTATGTTTACGGGACATTGAAGATTTTTTTTTTCCTTTTTTCTTTTCTTTGTTTAATATTTCTGTAAAATTCCCTGTTTGCCATCTATCTTATTTATCGTCTCTTATGAAAATTTATATATTTGAGCACTTAAGAAAAATACATTTAACTAAAATATATTATGAAAACTTAACCGTTTTGTTTTGGTATCTTAAGCAATTTTGAGGTAAACAAAATAATGTTTATTAATTTATTTCATGTTTTGCTATAACTAAAGCCCAGACGTAAATTAAGACAACAAAAAAGACAACCAATAATCCTTCCTTAATTTAAAACTCTTGCTATTTTACCAGAAAAAACGTTTTTTTTTTCTTACTGAAAAACATTGAACAAGACGTAATTCTGCTTAATAGCTTACAAAGAGCTGAACCAGCACCGTCTATAAGTTTGCCAGGAAAGCAAGGTACTTTAAAATTATCCGAATTATTCTTTTTCTCTGTATAAATTATACTTTTATGCAAGTAACTAAATAAAGGACAAGTCCAATTTTTTATGCTTACCGTAAGATGAAAAATGCGTTATCAATCCAAATTAATCTAAGAAATTCCTAAAATTTCACAGAAAATGAAATATACGTCTTGTTACTAAAACACCTATCCTATGAGTTGCCGGCATGTTCCTAAGGAGCTAATAGTATAAAAGAACCATGTGACACTGCCCTTGTTAAACGTGTTATCTTACCCCAACTCACCCTAAAATAACTCTCAGTAAAAACTTGTAAAATTAATAAAATTTAATGATTTCATCAAACAACATATGACTTACATCAAAGTATTATTTTTCTGCAGTAGGCTTCTTGATAGAAAATAAATATTCGCTTTCTAGATTGATTAAAAATTATGTATTTTCTCAAAACTTATTTAAAACCTATACAATTATAATATATGAGCTACTTTCGACCATAAAGAAATTCAAAATTCAACGATTTTGTCCAAACTGCTTGCTTTTTTTTTTCCGTTTCGTAATATACCAAATCCAAATATGTAAAATAAACTTACAGATCTTCTATATAAGCTATTTTCGACCATAAAGAAATTCAAATTTTAACGATATTGTTTAAACTGCTTGTTTTTCTTTTCTCAGTTTCGTAATATGCCAAATCCAAATATGTAATACAAGGACAACAATAAAAACTTCTTAATACTTAAAATTCAAAACGCAACTATTAACTATTTTTGTTAGATCTCACAATGTGTAAGAAAGTTACTATAAAACATACAAAAATTAAATACGGAACTTTGTATTAACTAATTTAAGATTCTACAAAGTCTAATAAATGATATACTAAATTTTCTAAGAAGTAATTTACTATAAAAATAAGCTATAGGATAAATATTTTATTTAAAAAATGCCCGACAATTCTTTGTTCTGGTGCTAAATTGCAATTTAACGTTTTTATTAAACAGAAATTTTATAATATATATATATATATATATATATATTATTAACAGGTTTTTCTCTGTTATCTTGAAATTTGTTGTAACTATTTAATAAAAAGTATTTTCATATTCTTCCTCAAGACGAACTTAAGTATAAATTTTATATTAAATAAGTAATTTAGGAAACATAAAAATCTAATAACCGATGAAAATTGTTTAAAAATGAAAAATATAGTTTTATCAAATGACAAATAATCTGTTAGTCTACGATTTTCAAGCCTACGATGACTTTTCTTGGCTGTTCTTTGACTTTTGGATAGAGCATCATTCTGATAACGCGAGGGCCGTTGGTTCGCTCCTCGAAGTATGATGAGTTACTTTTTTTCAGATAATTAATAGAAACGATGCCAATTGATAAAAAAAAAAAAAAAAAAAAAAAATCTTTCGTTGTCTACACAGTATCTTAAGAAATTTTGGTTAGTTTTCTTAAGAAGCTTATTTGCAAGGCACAAAATAAAAAAATATGTAAAAAAAAAAAAAAAAAAAAGACACTTTTTTAACGTTAGATGCTTTTTATTGGGATGTCCTAAAAATCACAATATATATATATATATATTTTTCCCCCTGGAAAAGATATACTAAAAAAAAAAAAAAAAAAATCAACAGTAAGATAATTTTAGAGAAAAATATAGATATTTCACTTTTGCAAGAGTTGAACATTTGCAAATATTCAAAATATTTTAAAAAGCTTTCGAGACCTTTGAAATTTACGGCTTTGTGAATAATTATATAAACAGTAACAACTAAGAATATTGGTCTCGAATGCTTTTTAAAATATTTTGAATATTTACAAATTTTCATCTCTTGCAAAAATGAAATATCTATATTTTTCTCTAAAATTCTCTTAGTGTTGAAACTTCCATTTCTTTATAGCATGTATTTTCCAATATATATATATTCTTTTTAGGGATTCACAATAAAAACCTTATAACGTTAAAAAAAATGTTTTTTACTGAAATTTTCATTTTGTAAATGCTTTCATTAAAGAACATTATATATATATATATATATATATATATATATATATATATATAAAGATAAGAGAAAGAAAAAGAAAAGAAAAAAAAAATTGTAAAATAAACTGGATGATTTACTGTTTATGACCTATCATTAAGTAATAAGAAAATGCATGAAATTAATATAAAAAATGACTACAAAATATATTGCTAATGGTAGGTATTATATAAAAATTAACCCCTTAACGCGCGGTGTCCTCGCCACGAGGACGCAAAATTTAAGATCCAGCTGCAAAAATTCATCCCGGAAATATTTTAGCAAAAATTCACGTTTATGACATATCAGAAACGGCCGGTTTTTTAAACCTTAAAATTTAAAACATCTTTTAGTTTAATTTAGTTCATGAATTCCGGTGGCAGTATAATTTAAATGTTTCAAATTGTCTTGCGCCGCAAAGAGTTAAGTAATACATAATTATGTTGGATGTTCTCGGTTACTCTTTTTATTTAAATTTCAGTTAATACAAGGAAGCTAATAAATATTATTTAAAATATTTCTTTCTGAAAAAATTCACATGCGATAACAAATGTAATAAACATATTATTCGTAAACTATAAAACAACACGACCGGTTCGAAAGGACGTGGCCTTTCTTCTTCATGTAGAAAAGTGATATAATTGAATTATTAAAAAAAAAAAAAAAAACATTTCCCTCATACTTTTATTTATTTATTTATTTATTGTATGTGTGTTTGTTTCTCTTGTTTCCTGATTTTTGGTTGTGTTCCTCTTTGATTGGTCTTTCAGGATGCTTCCTATTGGTTGATTATGTTGCTCCTCCCTCTTTGGATTTTGCCTTGCTTTCAGTCTTACTTTTCTCTCCAAGGCGTGTTTTGCACGTGTTTTTTGTGCACGTGTTTCTCACGTGTTTTTTGTGCATGAAGAAGAAGGTCCACGTCCTTTCAATACTGGTAGTGCTGTTTTTAATTTTATAGTATGTGAAGAAGCTTTATAGTTTAAATACTAAGAGTACATTGAGTTATTGAGCACTATCAAATCTACTCAGCGGTACTCGGTTTGAAATAGTGCTTATAAATTTTTTGAATTTGAAAAAGAACAAAATAAAGAATGTGTCAGATGGAATTAAAATTAAATTTAATTAAGTTTAAATGTCTTCTATCTTTATTATATTGAGACTAAAATTTTGAATAAACAGATCCCAAACCCATTTCAAGAGGTTGATTACTAGTTTAAAATTCTACAACAATTCCATAGTGGCTAACTTTTCTGATTAGTGCGGAATATGTATTACCACAAAGTTTTTAATAGAATTTTTTAGTAGCTGTCATTATGATTAATTTACTGTTCATTGTATTGGAAAGTGTTATTATAATTTAACAAATTTTGTTCTTTAAAAAAGAACTCCAAAGCTTGCAGATACATACAGTCGGTAACAAAAGTCTCCGAACACTAGCAAAAATTCCTGTATGAAAATGTACACTTAATACAGTTTTATTAAATAAATCCTTGTCGAATAATGTTCTTAGTCAGTCTAAAAACAGGATTCGACAAGGATTTATTTACAAAACTGTATTAAGTGTCCTTTTTTATATAGGGATTTCTGCTAGTTTCGGAGACTTTTGTTACCGACTGTAATTTCTATAAAATATGTATTATATATTCTCATTACTTTTTTTTTTTTTAAGTTTACACTTAGAATTTATGTAAACTTTATTTCTAATTCTCCCAAGTTTCTTGATTATTCCAAAATTAAATTTGTATGCGTACATTTATCCAGATTTTTCATTACCAGAACTTTCTCTCTTACGTTTAAATTTATTGCAACAATTTAATCAAAACTATTTCCTAACACAGACTTAAGAATAAAATTAGATATTAATTGAATACTTTAGTAAACACAAAATCTAATAACATACGAAAACTGCTATGAAAAATTGCTAAGCTAAAAAATGGATTTTCTAGTTTAATTAAACGATGAAACACCTAGTATCCCGAAATTATACATGTAATGTTAGTGCCACTTAATGAAAATCTTTATCATGCTAAAGACAAACTCATTTTCTAAATTGCTTCCTTTAATAGTGGCATTAAGAAAACCTGATTAAAACTTGCTCTTTACGCCATGCTGAACTTTTTTTAGATCATTTGTTATATGTATTTTTAATAGTTGTATGAAAATGAATTTTAAGGGAAAATACCATTAATAATTTAAAACCATAATACTAATGGTTGATTTTTGTTTATATACTGTTCTATTTATTACTGTAATGATATGCGCATTTAAAACATTTTAAAAATACGCTAAAATACCTTAAACAATTGAAACAACATACAGATTCTTACTTCCATTTCTCTACTACCGTAGGTAATGGAAACATTGTATTCGGTCCGAAAATTCGATAGCGAGTTTTCACCTGATTTACCCGTTTTAAGGTCTCCTGAGTCCAAAAAAGTAGTTTTTGGCAATTGGTCAGTGTGTGTGTGTGTATGTGTGCATGTATGTATGCGCGGAATCTTCTGGATATCACATCTCCAAAACTAATAAAGATAGAACTACGAAACTTCAGAATTGACACAGGTCTGGTGTACAGATAAAGTTTCAAAATTTTGGTGAAAATTGGAAAACCGGAAGTGGGACCGTAAGTCCGTATCTCAAAAACGTCTCTAACGATTTTCTTCAAAATTGCTATATAAACACTCTGTTAGATGTCCTTTCGAGTGATATAGTTGATTAGTTCAGAAAAAGTAATAGGTTCCCTATATAAATAACTCAATTTCAGGTCTCGTAAGTGCGTTCCTTTGAAAACGGCTGTACGGATATTTTTCAAACTTGTCATATTAACTCTGTTTTAAATATCCTTTTGAATGTAATTATTGTTTTCTGGTCAATAATTGAATAGGCCAAATTTTGGTAAAAGTTGGTATCTCAATATACTTTTAAAGATCACATTTTTAAAGAATCAATCTTTGATGCCACGATATTTGGATGTCTTTGGCGGTTTCACTGCATGTAAATTTTAATTCGGCATTTCAGTAAGGAAACAGTACAACACTCAATGAGTACAGCTTTCAGTTAATTTCAGTAAGTTAATGCATTGAGTGCTGTACTCAGTGTATTCTGTACTTAACGCATTGAGTGCTGTACTTAATGCCCTGTTTTTTTTTCCCCGTATATTTTAGTATATAAATGTCCTTAAACTTTGTTTCATTTTTAAAATTATCATTTGGAAAAGAAATATTTCTTTTTATTTTTGATAAAGAAGCTTAACAATTCTCTCAAAGAGATATAAAAAAAAAAAAAAAAAACGCGTTTTTATTTATTTATATATTTATTTATTTTTTTTTTTTTAAACTGAAATATGCATTATTACCAACAGACTTATGAATGCAAAACAGAATATTTTAATCTAATCATGAACCTCTAAATCGTTTTTGTGTTGCTATGTTCCTTATGTCAAATACAAGTTGCTTCTACATTTTGCATCATAATCTTATTACAACTACCCTGCTAAGCACAGGATGCGTGTAATATTTCTTAGCTGTGGCAATTATGATCTTGAATTTCATTATGGAAATTATTAATGTTGGAGAATGCTGAGAAAGGGAATTATTGTAAATGATATTATAATATTGTAATTATCGTATAATGAAATGTAAGGTAACTGGTGATTAAGCGATGATTACTACAAGAACGTTATGAGAAATTAAGAGTTATTATTCATGATCAACTTTTCTGTCATTATTTTTGCTTATTGTATGGATGAGTCCTATTCATTAATTTACGCAAATATTTTGGATTTTAGGAATTAAAAATATCTGAATTTTGATATTAGTTTAATTCTTTGCTTCTTTATTTGAATGCATGAGTACAGTCTTCTAAATAATTTTTCAAAAGTGTATTTAAAGTGTATATAATAATAATAATAAGATATATATATATATATTACTGACATTTTTATAAATCACATATAAATACTTTTATACCGCACAAATAATAAATAATAATTGTTTATTCTTCAAATGAAAAGAAAATCTATATAGTATGATATACGGGTTTACAAAGCTACCAGAAATATTCAGATACATAGTTTATAATTGGAAATTTTTCAATTTTCTTTTCTTTTTGTGTGAGTTTTAGCACTTAAGAGTTTTAGCACTTTCCAACATTCTTTAAAGGTGTTTTTTTTTTTACTTCATTTAGTCTCTGTCTTTCTGTCCTTCAATACACTAATTTTCATTAATATTTATAATACATTCCTGCTTAGACGTTTAGCAAAATTTATAAACGATCAAGTCTTTTTTTCTTTTTCTTTTTTTTTAACCAGTTTAAAGACATATCGCAAGATGAAATGCCTTAAAACACTAAATATGTATAGAACAGGGCCTTCCCCGTCTTGCTCAGTAAATATTAGGTTACGACAATAATTAGCGAGCCAGCAATAAATTGCGAAAACCCAATAATGTTTGCGATCACCCTGTATCGTAAAATGAAGGAAATGATCTATAACTTTAGGATATGTTAATATAGACCCAGTGTAATTTTTGTGATGATAGCATGTTAAATAATGGAGATATATGCATTTATTTTAATCCCTTCTTACTTGCTCCCGTGAAACTGACGGGGTGGGGTTTTGTCCTCTATTTCTCGTGCCCGTGAAATTTCTGGGCGCAAGCGGTGCAAAGTAATGCAAATAAATATATAAATATATAAATATATATATAAATAAAAATAAAATAAATAAAAATAAAATAAAATAAATAAATAAATATAAATAAATAAATAATAAATAAATAATAAATAAATAAATATAAATAATAAATAAATAAATATAAATAATAAATAAATAAATAAGGATCATTTCGGATACACGGAAGATTTTTTATTTTTTATTTTACTCTTTAGATAGAAGTAGCAGATTATTTAAAATATAACTGGATGTAGAGGATGTATTTTAAAATAGATGTAAGAACTATCCAATTTAAAACATTTGCAAAACTTACTTTGTAATCTTAGCTCAGTCAGGCCTTTGAATTTACGTGGTTTTATGAACAGTGGTAAAATATATTTTTAATATTGTGTACATAGTAAAGTCAGAATCACAAAGTGGGACGGATTCTAATTTTTATATAAATGCATCTAAAAGTGATTTGGAAATAAGTGGCCTTTACAAAAATTTGGATAGCGAATCTGAGAACAGCGTATTATAAGTAAAATTCTTTTCTTAAAACTCTATTTTAATGTTTAAATTAGATATTTTTTTAATTTTTTTCTATTTGTTGAAAAACCAACATTGATTGATAATAACCCTATTTTCCTGCAAAATTAAATTTTCTCGATTTCAAGCTAAAAAAAATTCTAAAAATTAAAAATGAATACTTGTATTGTTCATACACTTTATTTTGTGTAATTTTCTTCAATAAAAAAATAGGCCCTTTTTTTACCGTTTTCTTGAAAATTATAAGTTAAGGGGTTAAATCTCCATAAAAATCAGCATGTTTTTTATTTATAATATACAGAGTTTTAAACAATAATTATTCCCACTTTCAGATAAAATGTAAAATTATTTTTGAAACTATATACTGCTATTAGAATACAAATATCTTAAATATCTCATGAAATATGAGCATTTTTTTATGAAAAATGTTTTCACAGCGCATGCGCGAAAGAAATATTTTTTTTTAAATTCTATTATGAATAATTCATATTAATTTTACAATCTCACGTTAAAAAGAATTCTTGTTATGTACATTTATACAAAATTTTGGTATATATCATCATGTTAAAAATTTAGAGAAAATGGGATCACAGAGATCCATGTTCAGTGACTGATCCCTAAATCTACTCATCGACAGTTTATGTCAGGTTCCAACTAAATATAAAGTTTGGTTAATTTTCGTATATTTGTTGTTGAGATACAGCATCCACAAAATTTGTGATATACAGACTCAGACAGACGTTTTCTTATAAATGTCAAATCACGTTGTTTCAAAACGATTCATCGAAAACTGGAAATTTTCAGGAATCCAATAATTTCTTCTTTTATAGTATATATAGAAGAAAGTAAAAATGTGGGTGTTGTGTTCAAAGTGTAGTTAGACAGTTGTGCCTTATTTAGAAGATATTAATAGATATTTTCTGTTATTCCTGAAAATAATTAGAGCTATACACATAGTTTTGCTAGTGTTTTTCTTCCATAATTTAATATATATTTTATATTCATTTATGTAAAATAGGTGAGACGTTTAACATAGTATAATGTAAATGTCTTTAGGAATTGTTATAAACCATATTTTTTTTATTCATTTTTATGGATTTTCTGTTATTTTTATGGTTCAAAAATAACATCTACAAGCACGGTTAAGTCTAACAATAAAAGAACTTACTAAATAAAAAAAAGTAAATTATATATATGTATATATATATATATATATAAACGTAGACAAAACTATTTTATATTTAAAAGTAAATTAAAAATTTGTGTTAGTGCAAACAGAAGTTTAATAATTGTTTTAGTTTAATAACTACAATTTGAATACCGAAATCACATTTAATTTATAGGAAACCTTTCAAAAGTTTTCTAACTTTTTGAATTTTATCTAATAAAACTTCTAAGATGATAGATATAGCCATATTCCATCGGAGAATTTCGTAAGAATACTGTCATGAAATCCCAAAGTTTGAATATAGAACTCTGAAATTTATCAAATTATCTTCAATAAAAAAAATTCCTTAAGCTACTCAAAGGAATGAAAATAAATTCAAATAAGTACGAAAATCCAAAAACTTATCGAAATTTTATATTACATTAAAAAGAACTTTTGAATATTTTCTGATGGTCTTTACATTTATTTGAATATTAGTCAGAGGGTAATCAAAGAAGTTGCATTATTTGATGCGGAATTTTTAAAATCTAACAAATCAGAAATATTACTTAAAAATGGATCAAGAATAAGAAATGATTTATACTTGGATTCTCATAAAAAATATATATATTCGGAGCTATTTCTCGATAAATAGCTAGAATAACGATCTCTTGAATTATGAAAATTAAGACTAGAGACATAGAAAAAAAAAAAAAAAAAAAAAAAAAAGAAGAAAAAGTGCATGTCTATACAAAATAAATAAATAAATAAATAAAAATAAAGAAGATTTTTTTTAAACATCGATATACGATATAGAGACGTCTCTGTTTCAATAATGTAAATTTGATATAACTAATAAAGAATAATTTTCTGAAAATGTTTTTTTTACGTATTGTGAAAAATATATTAATAGATAAACGATAAATGCAAACGTTTTTAAAATGTTACTAATTTACAGAAATAATAAAAATAATATATAACAGACAATGCTTGCTATTCAGTTTAGTGCTTTCTGTTTAAAAACAGAATAATTGATTTGTATACGGGTAACAGGTCACATACTCGTGTACACAATTATAATAGACAATAATAATAATAATAACAACAATTTAAATAATTAATGATCCTTTTAGATATCAAAACCTTGCTTTGAAGAAATCAGAATATTTTTAATAAAGGATATAAATAAAAGAAAGCATAGAAGGACAAAAAAAAAAAAAAAAAAGAAAAAGAAAAAGAAAAAGAAAAGGGAAAAAAAAGAAAAGAAAGAAAAAGTCATTAATGCTGGTGTATGGGTGCTGTCGGATTATAGAATTCCGGATTATGGATGCTTTACTGTAATAATGTAATTTTTGCAAAGCTATGAATTTGAAAATGATATGGCCAATGCGAGTTATTTGAATAAAAGATAGTTATTTAAATTTTAACTCAACAAAACCTATCTAAAATTACATAAATTATTCTTATTTACACAAGTATGTTACCTGTAAAGTGGGACATAACTAGCATTAATAATTAATAGACAGTTTAGAGAAAACATATTTAATCCGTTAGCGCCCAGTGTCCTCATTTGAGGACAGCTAATAAAATGGAACGTATATTTTTTGTGGTGTCTTGGAATGATTTCTGCTTTTTAATGACAGTTTATAGCGTCACTATAAATGATTTCTTAAAATTTTATGTTTCTACTATTAATTATTATATCATAATTTGGATAGTCATTTTATGATTTTTCATTCGTCGCACATATATTTGCTTTTTGCGCATACATACTAACTTAAATCAAGTTGAATAATAATATATATTATAATACTTTACTTTCGAGATCTTTGTTAACATATAAAACGAAATTAATCTGTTATCTCAAAGTTTTTCTATCTTGAAGTTTTCTCGTTAGAACACTAATCGTCAATAAATGAGGGCAGAGTTTAGATTTAAAACTATCCGAAGAATTGTTTAAGTTAATATATTTTACTGTCAGTTGTCTATATTAATTTAGAAGTGAAATAATCAGCTAATAATATTTTGCAAAATTAATTCGGCCGTTAACGGGTTAAATGTATTATGGAATAAAAATGGGTATTATTAAAAATGCAGTTTGCCAGTTGTGCTTTATTAAGAAGAAATTAATCGATATTTTCTGAGAACATAATTGCAAGACCCTCTTTAATTCAAAAGATAAACAAAAATTTTTCTCTTCTTATGGAAATTTCAAACTTAATAGACTAAGTCAATTAAATACTGCTTATGTTTCTACACCTCTACTGAGTTTCAATTACTATGCACATATATATATAATACTATGCTCATTCAATTACTATTCAGATACTCAATGCACATATCACAATTTTACCACAAGCAATTTCAGTTAATCTTTGCCTGCAGTTCAACAGCATCCTGACCAAGTGCCCCTTGTCGCGAAGGGTTATGCCCGGCACTACCTTAACCAATCTCTGCTCTGCATTGGTGCCCCTTGTCGTGATGAGTTCAGTATTAAATTGAAATATGACTTCTTTACAGCCGCTGCTTGTCGCGTGGGAGAACTGTCTCCAGCGGTCCTTGTATTTTTTTTTAAAGTTAAATAAACGTTCCGGAGGAGGGGACTAGCATAGCTAGAATAGCTCGACACCACTCCTGGAGTGGTGAGCGGCCTCTCCTCCCTGTTAATCCCTTTTAATAGATATTTTCTGTTTTTCCAGAAAGAATAGAGCTATACAGATACTTTTGCGAGCACATTTCTTCCATAATTTAATACATTTTTTTACGTTCATTCAATTGGCCAACCGTTGAACGATGTATAATGTAAGTACTTTTAGGAATTGTTGTAAAACATATGTATATTTTTACTTCCTTATACAAAGTATAAGGAAGTATAGTAATCCCGATTTCCGAAATGGATTTTGTATTTCACATTGCTCGAAAACGAATGATCGCTGAATGTTGCTAATTTATACGTGTGACTGTCATGATGTCTAGTTGCACACCTGCAAGTGTCGTCTTAACACGAGCTCTCGTTTTAGAGATATAAGGGACTTTACACGATTTTTCGTGACGTCTGTATGTGTGTGTGTGTGTGTCTGTCTGTGTGTGTGTATGTCGCATAACTCAAAAACGGTTGGACGTAGAAAGTTGCGAATTGGTACATAGGTTTGTTATAACATCTAGTTGTGCGCCTCCCTTTTCGGACTTTCTATGAGTTTCCGTTTTGGAGATATTTAGGAAAATTAGGTTCATAATGACAAAAATGCATAGGTTTTGGCCATAATGTATCAAAAAACGGTAATAACTCAAAAACGGTTTAGAGAAATCTTGCAATTTACCTGACTTTCCGACCAGATAGACATTTAAACCTTTCAGAAAAGCTCAGAACACGTTGACAATGCATTTTTTAAATATTTTTAGCCAACTGTTTCCGATACCTGCTGCCTTCAGCAGCGTTTATGCGATTCAACAGAAAATGTATTTAACTGACTTCCCGACTAGCTAGACATTTGAAACTTTCAGACTAGATCAGAACACTACGAAAATGCATTTTTTAAATACTTTTAGCCAACTGTTTAGGGTCCCTGCTGCCTTCGGCAGCGTTACCAGTTCAAATCTTGGAATTGATTTTTAACTAACTTCCCGACTAGCTGGACATTTAAAACTTCCGAAAAAGCTCAGAACACGGTGACAATGCATTTTTAAAATATTTTTGGTAAATTGTTTCGTGTTACTGCTGCCTTCGGCAGCGTTTACATGGTTGAACATAAAATTTATTTAACTAACTTCCTGACTAGCTAGACATTTGAAACTTTCAGAATAGTTCAGAACACGGTGAATATGCATCTTTTTAATACTTTTAGTCAATTGTTTTAGGTCCCTGATGCCTTCGGCAGCGTTTATATGGTTCAACAAAAAAATTATTTAACTAACTTCCCGACTAGGTAGAAATTTGAAACTTTCAGAATAGTTCAGAACACGGTGAAAATGCCTTTTTTTAAAAAAATACTTTTAGCCATTTTTTCAGCCTTCGTCAGCATTACCAGTACAAATCTTGTAATCGGTTTTTAACTAACATTCAGAAAAGCTCAGAAGACAGTGATAATTCATTTTTTTAAAATATTTTTAGCCAACTGTCTCGGGTTCAATGTCAATGTTTTTTAAAATTATGTATATTTCTAAAAGTGTATAAGGAAGTCATGTGGTGCCCACATCAGATTTTTTAAAATTCATTTTCAATGATTTTCCGTTATTTTTATGGTTTCATTTACAAAAATAACATCTAAGAAACACAGTTAAATCTAATAATAAATGAATTTTTTAAATTAAAAGAAGTTAATTTTAAATTTTCTCACCCCCCCCCCCCCCCCAAACCTTCCTTTTTATTTAATGTTTTATTTAATTTAATATAATTTTATTTTATTATTATTATTTTTTATTTTTTACAGTAAACATAGACACGATTGTTTTACATTTAAAAACAAATTTAACAGAAGTTTTTAAAAATTGTTTTAGTTTAATAAATTCAATGTGAATATCTAAATAACATTTTAATTTATTGGAAATCTTTCAAAACTTTTAAATTTTTTTATTTTTTTTTAAATAAATAAGATAAAGCCAAGTCTTGTCAGAGAATTTCGTAAGAATAGCCTCATGAAATTCGAAAGTTTGAATGTAGAACTCTGAAATTTATCAAATTATCTTCAATAAAACAAATTCCTTAAACGACTCAAAGGAATGAAAATAAATGCAAATAACTATGGAAATCCAAAAACTTATCGAAAATATATATTACATTAAAAAGAACTTTTGAATATTTTCAGATGGTTTTTACATTTATTTGAATATTAGCCAGAGGGTAATGAAAGAAGTTGCATTACTTGATGCGGAATTTTTTAAAATCTAATAAATAAGTAATATTACTTAAAAATAGATCGCGAAGAAAAATTGCGTTATTCTTGGGTTCTCATAAAATATTTATACTCGGGGCTATTTTATAATAAATAGCTGGAATAACGATCTGTTGCAATACGAAAAATAAATGGGTAGAGAAATAAAGCAGAAAGGATATGTATATATGTATAGATAAAAAGAAGATTTAAATATTTTTTTAATATATATATATATTTTTTTATCGATATTAAGATGTTTCTATTTGAATAAAGTAAATATAAAATAATTGGAAAAGAAATATTTTCATACATTTTCTTTTGTTACGTATTGTTAAAAATAAATTAACAGATAAATGAAAAAGTTTTTATAATATTCCTAACTTAAAATAATAATAATATTAATAATAAAACATTAAATGTATACGTAGCTGAAGGATGGTGACTTGCACGTGTACAGAAGTGCTACAGAAAAAAAATATATTCATAATAATTATTTAACAAAAAAAAAAAAAAAAAAAAAAAAAAAAAAAAAACCTTATTTTAAAGATAAAAAATATTAATAAAATATTTTGGAGAAATAAAAGCACTTTAAAAAAAAAAAAGTGTTAATATGCAATCATAACACTAATAATCTTAATCTTTGCTGATTGTGAAAATTGTATCACATCTATATCAAAACTTCATTAAAAACAACATTATTTTAAAAACAACCCTACCTAGCAAAAACTGAGTTATGACTTTCAGGCCACTGGACAATTGAATAATATCTGAATTCTCCGCCAATATTAATTCTTTGGAAATACACGCCTTGCTAAATAGTTATCTGACATTAACTCTACACTATCTGTTTAAGAAATTCTCACCGCTTCATATCACACTTAAAGATATGCAAATACATATATATATATATATATATATTAATACGTAATATATATATATGTATATATACAGTGATGGAAAAAACTTTAAGATCACATGTAAAATTGCAAAAATTTTAATTTTATATAAAAAATGAAGCAACAATATAGTATAAATAGAATAAAAAATAATATGTATTCACATAGTTTTATCAGAGATTGGTTCTAACTAAATATTAAGTGCAAGTGATTTTTTTCCACAATATAAAAGGGTGGAAAAAACTTTAAGACCACAGAGTTAAACGTCAATTAAAAGTATTACATTCTAATTTTTAGCACTTGGTGTGTTTTTTTTTCACAGGAATTACTTCTAAAAGACGATTTTGGAAGGATTTTGCTAGATTTGTGCATGGTAGAATCGATATTTTATCCCAAGCTTTTGAAATAGCAGATTTGAGCTTAGAAACAGAATGGTATTGTTTACCATTTTCATACATCTTGCATGCAACGATACCCCACATGTTTTTTATGGGATTCAAGTTCAGACTTTTGACCGGAGACTCCACAAAACTTACATTATTTTCAGTTAGCCATGAAATGGTTGAAGCATATTTTTGCATTTACGCATTATCTTGCAACAAAATCAGATTTTGATCCATAAACTCATCTTATAATGGAACAAAATTCTTTGTCAGTATATTTTGATCGTCAGAAGAGTTTATATCACCTTTAGTAAATACAATATTAGTCTTACCTTGTGAGGTAATGTTATATTAGCGTAACGCTACAAACGAAGTTCGCACTTTATGAACAACACGTGAATTAGGATCCAGTTTAGGATCCAGTTGATTAATGGAGTTAGTTCCTATAATAAACGAAATTGTAATATGTTAAATTTTGGAAAGTGAATTGTATAAAAGGAGAAGGAAGATTGTTTTTGGGGGCTGTTCAGAGTTAGAGAAGGAAGCACTAAGAGGAAGTTAGTTGTGAGTGGCTTAGAGGGAAGTAGAGAAGGAGGCTTCTTAGCGAGCTGCTTAGAGTAGGATAATAGAAGATTGTTAGTCAAGTAGTATAGTGGCGTAAGGGAATCCTCCCACTTACGAAAGACGAGCATAGCCGTGAGAGTTAACGAAGTTAAATTAAGTAGTTGAGATTATTTGTGGTTAATTAAGTAAAGTTGAAAGTATTTATGAAGGCTGCCCCTCTAAGTTTATAAAGGTATTAAAGGTGATTATAGTGCAACGCCCCCCTTTTCATTAAGCTCAAAATAAAAGCTCGTTATTTATTTTATATATCTGACTTTGTCATTACTTCATAATTTCATTAAGTAATTAAGCTAAAATCCTAAGTTAAAGGATCATGACGTCCACTAGGTCGTCACAACCTCAAGCACGGAAACCTGCCCAAATCATAAGAGATGCTCTTCCTTGCATTCGCTTTGAGAAATACGTAGGATCCTGTTTTAAACCATGCCAATAGTTTTGTAAACCATCAGTTCTATCTAGGTTAAATCTCTTTTCATCTGTGAACACTATTTTTACTTTCTTCTATCTTCAATAGAAGAAAGTATTGGATTCGTAAAAATTTTCGATTTCGGGTTTTTGATGGATTTACACGTTTTGAGAGCTGTAGAACACGATTTTACCATTTTTAGAAAATGTCTGTCTGTCTGTCTGTCTGTCTGTGTGTGTGTGTGTGACAAAATTTTGTGGCAACTGTATCTCTGGAACTACTGCACAGAATTTCATACAAATTGGTATGTAGTTGCACCTTGACATAAATTAGTGTCTATCAACTTTTGGTAAAAATCGTCTTACAGGTTGCGTTGCCATCCCGCTTTTTCTAAATTTTCAACAGGGTGATAAAGGCAAAAATTTTCAAGATGGGTATCTTTCGAAAGGTCTCGTCAGTACCTTTAAAACGAATGGTTGAACTATAAATCTGTGATAATTTAAAACAAAGTTATCGATTTTTTTTACTTTTTACGAAAAAAAAACTTAGAATTTTTTTTTTTTTCTCTCCCCTTAATTTTATCAAACTCCCTCGGTTTCCGTGTTCTGACAAACTTAAACTAATTTTTGCTTTTTCCCCTAATTTTGTCAAAGTCCTACGGTTTCCGTGTCTTGACAAACATTAACATATTTTTGCATTTTTCCCCAAATTTTGTCAAAGTTCCACGGTTTGACAAACTTTGACAAAATTTTGGGTAAAATGTGAAAATTATTCTAAATTTGTCAAAACACGGAAACCGTGGGACTTTGACAAAATTGGGGGGAAAATGCAAAAATTTGTTTAAGTTTGTCAGAACACGGAAACCGTGGGAGTTTGATAGAATTAAGGGGAGAAGGAAAAAAAAAAGTGGAACTTTGACAAAATTTTGGGTAAAATGTGAAAATTTGTTAAAGTCCCACTTTTCTTTTTCCTCTCCCCTTAATTCTATCAAACTCCCACGGTTTCCGTGTTCTGACAAACTTGAACTAATTTTTGCTTTTTTCCCCTAATTTTGTCAAAGTCCCACGGTTTCCGTGTTTTGACAAACTTAGAATAATTTTCATATTTTACCCAAAATTTTGTCAAAGTCCCACTTTTTTTTTTTTAATTATTGTTGCTGAGTGAATTTGTATAGGAAAAGATAGAAGAAAGTCATGTGGTGGCCACAACATACTAGTTTTTCCAAAAGTTGGGTTTTAGAACAATAGATGTATTGTTTATTTATACTCAGTAGCACAGATAATTATTTTGTAAAATGCGCTGATAACACACATGTTTCTATTTAATCATATATATTTCGATAAAATAAATATTACAGGTAATTATAAAGAAGAAATACCTTCTTTCCTGTGTTCATATTCTAGCATCCGATCTTTGATTTCGGTTTCAGCAGCGATATATCTGCCGAGAATACTCTTCTTGTTCTGTTAATTATCAGGTAAAATAATGCTTCAGTCAATAATGAGATTATTTTGTTCTTTGCTTGATATTTAATAAAAGAATTAAAAATAAGGAAAAAGTAAATTTAAATTACGGAACTAATAAAACGCTCCGATTACAAAGAAATCTGTATAGCGACTATAGGATGAAAAATACATCTACATTAAAGTAGGTGCGCTGCTGCGCAGGGAATAAAAATATGTGCGGCATGCGCAGATGCCTGATTCGCTTGTTCTGAGAGTTCGTATCGGAACATACTGATAAATCGCAGAAGGAAGATCCCTGGCGTCATCTGCGCATGGGTGAAAAGGGTTGATCCATTTATAAAATAGGAATGTCCGTAGTACCTAGGGATGCGTTTGTTTATGGGTATGAAAAAATTACAAACTCACTGCATTTCTTTTCCTTCTTTGAACTGATTCTTGAATATCTCGTTATATAAATATTTTACGATTAATTAAAAGAAAAAAAACTGATAATATTATAAAGGGATAGTTTTAGATTTCAATATAAACATTACTCAATTAAAAATGAAAATATAAGCTTTGTCAGTATTTCGAAACTTTTGAAGTGTGTAACACTAATAAAAAAAAATTATGTCAATTATTATTTTCAAACTAGTATATAACCCAGTCAAAATTGACGGAATGTGAAATCAATTAAGGTAGTGAATCGACGAATGCTTTGACAGCACTCTATTTAAAGGGGACTAATGTGCAAGTTGTACTTGACGGGACTAATGTGAAAGTTGTACCTCGCTGGACTAATATGCAAGTTGCACCGAACGAACAATAACAAACTATTTAAAATGACACTATTTGAAATTGGATGTTGCTTTAAATATTTCACACTTACTTTCATTTTGACATTTATTATCAAAATTTTTGAAGAAATAATTAAAATTCTTCAAACAATAACTTCTCCTTCTAAAGCTTCTTTATCGCAAAACTTAATGACATTATGTACAATACACTTCGATTTACTACGGAGAGGTTTAATCCGAGAACTTGTACCAGATGAATGATCCATTTGTTCCAATATAAACAAACTGTTATACAGAAAGAAATAAAAGAAAACAAAGCAGGAGTAATAATGATTCTACACATAACAGAGGAAACAAGAATAATAGAAAATTTCCCCCTCTCTCTTCCTTCTTCCTTTGCTGTGTCTCCCAGCGAGTGAGTGGAATGTTCCTCACACTTTGCCAACCAGGAATCAATCGTCCGCGGGCGCACAATAAATGTCTTTTTACAGCTCGTGAAATATATATTGGGCAGATTATTTTTACATTATTCAACAAGATGTTGTGAATTTCAATCTTGCTTCCATATGACGTTTTTCGAGCTTAGGCTTGCTTTTTAATTTTGAATATTTAATAATTTCCGCACGATTCAGGACATTTCTAACAGTTCTATCTGTTACTTGAAGCTTCAAAGCCGATTGCATGTCTGAATAATATGCATTATCTTTAATAGTCATTACAACACTTCCTTTCATTCTGGCTGATAGTTTTGAAGACCTTCCTCCTCCCTTTTTGGCTCCATATTTGCATGGATCTGCGATAAATTGATGAACTGCAGTTTTAGACCTCTCGATTTTGCCAGCGATTTGCCTTTCACTCATTCCACTTTCTCAAAATGCCAAGATTTTCCCTTTTGAATTTCACTGAGTAATTTTCCTCTACCCATAATCTCAGTTGCTTCAACACTCAACTAAATGATTAAAAACTGTTTCTTTTCCTTCTAACAACTGTCCCGCATAAAACTGCGTAAATGTGATGTCATCTCATTAAGCAAGCAATCACTTTTAAAACCGGTCTTAAAGTTTTTTCCATTTGATTACATTACACATTTTTATTTTACAACGAAAATAAGCGTATTTTAAATTTTAAAATAGTATAATTAATATTTTTTAATTTCTTACATTTTATATATTGAATGTAAAGGTAACTTACAAAGATGTTTTCATTTTTTAATAAAAACAAAAAAAATTCGATCGTGGTCTTAATGTTTTTTCCACCACTGTATATATATATATATATATATATATATATTAACTTTTATGATAGATCGTAGTTTAATGTAATATGAAGAAAAAAAAGTTTGAAAATATATTATTACACGGATAGAAATCTAACCATTCTGTCTGACTAAATAACTTATTAAAACCACCTAAATAACATTTTTTAAAATAAAAACAATACAATAAGATAACCTAATTTATTAACTAATTGTGAAAATTAAAAGACATTCCTAAATTTGTAGTTTCTGTTTAACTCAGCTGTATACAGCAAACATTACACAGTATGCTTTTTCAGAAAAACGTTTAGGAATATATATAAATATTAACTTCAAAGATGTAAAAAAAGATGTAATTATTTATTGCTTTAAGATTTTTAATTAAATAAATTTCGTTTCAAGTAATTAAATTCAGTCTCATATAAACAATATGGGAAAAATTGTCAAATGTTCTTGAACTTTTTGATATTTGTCTAATAAATTTTAAGGTAATAAACACAACTATAACTTGTCTGAGATTTGCGTCTAATCTTTTTAAATCAAGGAAATTTGAATGTAAAATATTTAATTTGTCAAAGTATCATCAAGTAAATGCATTTCTTAAACGGCTTCTAGGTATCCAAATGTATGCATGCAGATAGGTTTTTTTTTAAAAAAAAAAAAAAAAAGCCGAAAATTTACCAAAAATAAATCTTTAAAATATTCGCTTATATTTTTTGCACTTATTGAGTATTAGCCAGTGGTTAATTGACGCATATGCATTATATAGTGTAGAAAAAAAAAGGAAAAAAGTTGAACAATATAAGGAAATATTTTTCAAAAAGAATCTCGAAGAAAAATTCGTTATTTATTTATGTATTTATTGAAAGAGAAAACAATAACAATTCGGGCTATTTTACAGTAAATAAGTATCATAACAAATTATTACAGTATGAGAAGTAAATTGATATAAACATGAAATAAGAATGTTTTATTATGTGTGTAATTACTGAAGGTTGTGTTCTTTTTTTAAGCTTGAATTTTTAGCTATCTTAATTGATTTACTTTGATAATAGAGTTGAAATATTTGATAAAAGTATTCTGCATTCAAAATCAGTTTTTGTTTTCTACAGAATGCTAGAAATACATATTAAGAAGTAGCAGCTTTTGCCTGATTCCTTAGTCACTATATTTAAAGGAATTTTCATAAACATTAATTACTGTATTTTTAATCGCTTTATAAGTATAAACTAATAAAAATTCATTAAAATTGCTTAAATCCTGGCTTGGAGTCCCCATTGCCTGCATTTACGTCTTAACCGGGCATTTTAATTTACTGAACGATAAGCGGACTATTTTTAAGAACTACGTTTTTCGGACAAGCATTTCTCGGACAGATAATCATCTTCACTCTATATAATAGGTGGCAGCACCATATAATCTTTCCAGCTGAAAAAAAATAAAATAAAATAAAATAAAATTGTGAATGTTTGAGGTGCACCAGAAAAGGTAGAAAAGGATCTCCATGCAAAATTCTGGAGTTTGATCAGCCGTTTACCTACAATGCAGACATAAAATCTGTAAACGTCCCATATTAGTCTCAAGGTTTATTAATTGTGTAAAATATCGTGTATATTTAAGATTGATATATTGTTTCCGTGTTGGTATAATACTATTTTGTGAAAGATCTTTTGAAATCAATATCTAGTGTTTAGACCCATTCTTTTTAAAGTATTATATACACATAGCATTTATAGAAGTTTGTGCAATTTGTGTGGAAAATGGAAAAGTAATCAGAAATATAACTTTGGAAGTGAATCTAACATTTCCCATGCAAAGTTTTATGTAAAATCATTAATGATTAATTCAAAAATTCAAATTCAATAGAAATTTTATATATCTTTGTGTAAGTAATTGAAGTTAATCTTTCATAGAGCTTTTTAAGACAAATTTATTCGAATTTTATTGAAAAGCTACATGATGTTTCATAAATATTTTGCATTGTTTGTACATGATGTTTAAAATGTGTAAATTTACTATTTTGCAAATAATTCAGATAAAAAAAAATCGCATTATTATTTTTACTAATAAACTCGTATTCTAAATAAGTTTATTTATTTAAAATCATTTAAAATAATAGTATGCATTAAACATAATAATATAATAGCGCATTTATTAAAATAATTTCATTTTGTTCTGGTAAATATGAAAACATTTAATCTTTAGTTTTGTTTATAAATAATTTCCAAGTATTTAATTTACATTCTGAAATGTTTTACTGTATGCGCTTTATAGAAAAACCTTTTAAATGTTAGCTAATCATTCTAAATTAATGCCAATAATGGAAATAAAAGCAATGAAAAAAAATAATCCCTTTTTATCATTGACTTTTATAAAATTCTTTTCTGAAATCACAATGTTTGAATATGAAATCGGGAATTTACCAAATAAAATTCAATATAATAAATTCCATTAAATGCGTGGAAAGAATTAAATCAAATGCAAATAAATTTTAATATCTGGAAACATATTAAAAATAAATGTAAAAAATTATATTTTGCCTGGGAATATTTCATAAAAACCTTTACGTTATTTTAGTATATGCCAGATAATAATCATGATTTATGTTTGTTTTTTGTATGTTTTATTTTAAATAAACAATTTAACGTGTTTTAATAAATTGTAAATACACTCCAGCATAAATCTAAAAAGAATACGTATTAAAAAAAAAAAAAAAAATAAATAAATAAAAAATAAATGGGTGTTTTTATTTTTCATTAATAATGAAATGGTAAAAGAAAATCTGAAGAATAATTTAAAATAGTTAAGGATATTTATAAAACAAATCCATTATATCATATATTTCAAATATAATGCAAGTAGTATTTAAAAATAATTATGCAATAAATAGAGATATCAATATGAATTTTTTAAGTACATCATTTAATATAATTCTCATAATTAGTTTTTTCGAGCACGTTTGACGAGTTTTGCTTTAAAAGATGAAATTGTAAATCAATATTTTCGCATAATAAGTGCAATTTAATATCACAATACATACAATACCCAAATACGTACATGTATTATATAGATATTGAAATTATATACGTGTGTTAATGTATGTATACAATAGGTACAATATAAATGTGCGCAATGTATGTATACGATTGGTATGTACATAGTTGTATACGGTATAGAGTATATGATGTTTACAATTGAGATGCATATCGATTTGTAGCTAGGCGGATGCATGCTATGTGTTTCAAATTTCGATGTTATATGTTTTTACAGAATTTTTTTATAGATTATATAATAGAAGTTTTCCCTGCCGTTTTCTATAATATAATAAGATGAAAGTTCGTAAATATCAGGCATTCATCAAATATATGCTTATAGTTATTAAAAAACATATAAAACAGATGTGTAGTAGAACCTTTAATATTTCGTGCTTTATATATATACATATATGTATATTGCAATTTTTCAACACATAAGACTGTTATTATATCATTAGAATAATTTATTCTATAATTTGGGACAATTGAATTGCGTATGTCGGCTAAGGTTATCAAAATATCTTTAAAAATCCGTTAATAAGTAAAGTTAATGATAGATTTCTTTCTTCTTCTTCTTCTTCTTTTTTTTTTCTTTTTTCTTTTACAGATAGTATTTCTCAAATGGTTATGTATGTGTTAGTATAATATACAAATGTACTAATGCATAAAATGGTTGTGTATATTGTTTAAATAATAATAATAATAATAATAATAATAATAATAATAATAATAACTATAATGTATAGAATATAAAAAACTTTATAGTGAATACATTTATTAATTACATTATTGTCAACCGGAATCTTTTTAAAGATATATTATGACAGAAAATGAAAAATTACAAATTAAATATTCATTTTTTCTTTTCATTATTGATAGATTAATTTTTACAAATTCATAATTAGCTAAATATAATTTGTATTCTCCTGCATCCTTTATTATATATTTTTTAGCAAGAATTACGCATTTTTTGAAAAATTCATTAATCGTAAATTATATCTTATGTATATAATAAATAGAAAGTACTTATATACGAAAAATAAATGTGAATGTACAAAGATATTTGTCAAGTAGAATCGTGGGATTCTACTGTAGCAGGTTCCAATTTATTGTCCATGTCCATATAGCCAAAAAAGATGGCCGTTAAAGAAAAGAGAACCAATTAGTTCGCTGAAAAATATTTTTATTTTATTTGAAGAGGTTTCATAGGTAAATCAACAGTACCTTAATAGTGGAATTACAGCTTGACCGCAAGTTACGAGAATGACAAAGGTAGAGGTGAGAGAGAGAGCTACGGGATCACATATTATCCTATCAACAGTTGAAGAGCGAATCCTGAAGTTGACTGAGACGCAATCCTGACCAGACTCTTGGATTACGCCAAGATTTTTGAAAAAGTGCCAAATTTTATAGCCAAAGCAAATCCATTGTTTCTAGATCAAATTAATATAAATATTTTGAATTTAGCACGTCCGTTAAAGAATGAACGCCAATTATCTACGCCAAATTTTATCGCCAGAAAACCGTTGAATAATAGAGTCATAAAGTCTGTGAAATATTGCACATCCTGCCATAAAAAAAAATATATAATTACCCTTTAATGATATCATAATGTAAATTATAGCCTAATTTATTTATAACAAAGTGGACTTGCGCAATTTTAAAGAATGAAAATGTAATTATGTATCCGACGGTTTATAACTGAAAATATTATTATTTTTTTTATTTTATTTATTAAATGATTTAGAAGAGCTTATAATTCTGAGAGATGTCATTTAAAAGGAATATGTTTTTGTTCTCAGAAGATTTATTAATAGCATAAGAGATAAAGTATTATTAGAATTAAGATATTTATTATAGACAAAAGCGAATAAATAAAAGTAATTTAGAATTTCGTTATCTATTTTTATTAGCTATTTAATTTATTGAAAATATAATAATTACTTATTGCCTTTATTTAAAGTTATAATTAAAACTCATATATGTGAAGGAACGACTTCACATATTTTTCCCCAGCGACGAGGAAAAAAAAATGAATTGTCAAAATGGACAAAAATTATAAAAACATAAAACGCTGTCTCTCACCTTCACTACAGCATAATACAAAACCATTGTGGGAAATCTAAAATAATCCTTTGATAAACAAACAAAAAAAATTATGGCATATAACACTAAATCTGAAAAAAATTCACCTATATGGAACAACATACAAGACACAACTAAACATTGTTATGATAAAGTTGAAGCATCTGAAACAAATTACATAATCAATAAAGTATCTAACTATGACATATAAAATGTGTAAAATATAAAAAAAAATAATAATTCATTACAGTGTATGTATGGTTGAAAATAAGGAAAAGGAAATCAGTAACAAAAATAAGAAAATCAATTAAATTTGTATTTTGTTAATTTTCAAAAAAATATATATTGCATTAATATGAAAAAGATTCAGATTTTTTTTTTTTTTTTTTTGAGTAAAAAAAATATTATCCTACACGTGAAAAATTAAATTCTAACAAAGTGAGCCAGAGAGTGTAGAACAGAACAATAGCTATGACAGATATTATGATTTTGTGATGCCAAACTGAACATAACGTAATGAACTATATGTGTGAAGTAGAAGAAGCTTCATGTTGTGCAAAAATGACAACGAGCATTCTGCAAAGTGACATAATGAAATGTCTTTGCATGTGTAAAAAAATGTGTAATAAAAAAAATCTAGCCCTATGTCAGAATAAAAGAGCACATGTAAGAGTTACAGAAAAATTATTTTATTTTATTTTATATTAACTTTTATTTATTTTATGTCTTCTAATTTATTTTCTTTTGCATAAATTTATGAACCAACTTTTTTCAATAGATTGTGTTGGTAAAAAAAAAAAAATTAAAATTTACCCGTATGAAATAATTTCCTTTTTCTGCACAAAGAGCTTAATAATTGAATTAGCATTTGAATTTCTCAAAAAAAAAAAAAAAAAAAAAAAAAAAAAAAAATCTCAATAAAATTTTAATTTTAATGCATAAAATGTGAGTAGACCTGAAATAGGTGATAAGAATAAAACTCATAAAAAATTGTCAAAAACAGCAGAAAAAAAATTCTAAATACATATTTTGTTTTAGAATTACCGTTGAATAATTATATTATTAAGCCCAATCAATACTCAAAATCTTTCTTAAGAATGATGCTGTACGTTACACAGATAATTTTATAATACTGCTCAGCAAGAAATAGACTTTAAAAAAAAAAAAAAAAAAAAAAAAAAAAAAAAAGAGTGAATGAGCCACATACTTCTGCACAGACTACCTCTTACAACGCACAGATGATTTCAAGGTACCATTCAAAATGCATCTGTGGTGCAAACCTTACTAAAAGGAATTATTTTGATTGAGAAATTTTTAAATAATTAAATATTTAATTTAAGCTGAAAGAAAACTTTCTGCAAGGGTTTTACTCTTTACACAAGAAAAAAAAACTTTTTTTTGTTGATAAAAATAAAACTTTTAAAACGTACAGACTATGTACGAAAATTTCACCATCTATGTAATTCTTTTAAATGGCTCTAAAAACATATCAGAATTTGCTGCAAGTTGACAAAAATATATTTATTTACTTTTGTGTATGTGTGTATTATTATTGTGACTAGTCTTGTGTGAAAACAAACTCCGCGTGAAAATTTAATGAAAGAAAATGTAATTATCTCCACATGTGAACCAATGAAATAGCAACTAAATAGGTCAGATAAAATTTTGTGAGATGTGTGTCAAACATTGGGTTGTGAGTCAAAGTTTGAGAATAATGTAGAAAAGCATGGAAAACATGCATGTGAAAGATAATGAAATACTATTGGATAAATTTGCATTATGACTGACAAACTGAGCAGCCAGCCAATAACACAATGAAATTCCGACCCAAAAGAAAACATATACAGGAACACATGTAGAAACATAGAAAAAAAAATATATTCTTTTTGGTGTGTGTGTGTGAATTATTAATTATAAAGTGTTTGCAAACGTTAAAATAAACTGATCATGTTATTCAAATGAGATGAAAAAAATAGTGTGAATTTGTTAAAAATGAATCTTGTGACAGAGGTGATGTGTTCACACAAAGAATCCCTGAATGCATCAAACGAAAATTTGACACCAATGAAAATATAACTAGGAAAAATATACAATCCAGATATTTCCAAAAGTCACATACATCCTCATGTTATTTATTTAAAATCTATTAAGTAATTTTATATCAATATCTCTTTATTTCTTATTATTTTTATTATCATTTATTTATTTTGTCACCCAAAATAATTATAGAACATGTATTAATGAATTGAAAGTGTCTATGAAGGCCTATAAAACATAACCTTCCAAAATTGTTGTGAAAGTGTGAAATCCCCTACACAATTACAGGTGTTAAAACCAATATAATGATCAAAATCCGTAGATTATAGAAGTCATTAATGTATTGACAACCAGAGCAACACAATTGTGCTTAGAGGGTAAATGTGTATATGTGAAAATTAAAAAAAATAACTAAATGGGTGATACGTCAAAATATTTAAGGAATATTGTAAAAAAAAATGAATATCAAGTGAAATAATTTAAACTATCAAAAATTTAGTATATGTCTGTAAGTGTTCCAACAAATATTAAATTGAAAAGAATAAAAAAAAAAAAATGCCACAAAAACAAATTCCCATAGCCGCAGATGAAAGCGCTAAAATTGCGAATTTAACGCGCACAGAAAAGTATAAACAAAAAGTAAAAGTAAAAAATAAGTCATGACTAAAATAACAGTATTATCTACTGAACTGAGCATATATGAACTGAGATGAGCTGCGATGAGCTGATATGAGATGAGATGAGCTGAGATGAGCTGAGATGAGCTGAGATGAGCTGAGATGAGCTGAGGCCTCAAAAATTAAAAATGCGCATAAAGTAGATATACAAAATAGCTTCAAAGGCTGTATAAATTGCTCAGTAAAATAATAAAAAGACTCGAGTACAAGAAGTGTAATCTCACTTCAAAAAGGTGAATAAAAAAGAATATCACCAAATCAGCTGATAAAAAGAACAGTAAAATAAACCTGTTCACACATGTGCAAAAGATGTTTTTTCTTTTTCTTTATCTTAAAAAAAAAAAAAAAACTGCAATTATTCAGCAATGGGCCCAATTCGATGTTAAAGTAAGCTTACCATATATATATTGTCATAATTATTAGCTAGCAATAGTAGAAAAATATTCCTATATATATATAATAGACATATTGACATAAACATCAATAAACAAACATGAAATAACGAATAAATGCGATAAAATATGCCATATGTACAGTAAAATATAAACAAAAACTTCTCCTCTGCAATCAACGTATTTGAACTGAATGAGAAAAAAAATCACTATTATTATTATTAGAACATAAACAAACTCAGACGGAACGGCGAGATGTTTATTTCCGTTTCAAAAAAAAAAAAAAAAAAAAAAAAAGTCAAGCAGTCTTCCCTTTTTCCCTTTTTTTTTTTTATATATATATATCACGATTACTCAAACTTTTTCTTTTTGTACGTAAATGAACGAACTAAAACTATTATGCACATACAATAAATTTCGTATGAAAGGTAATTAAGAGTTAAAATTTTAGAAGACAATGATAGGTTTCATCTTACAAAGTTGAATGAATGTGAAAAGAAATGTGTGAAATGAAAAATTACTTTAGATGTCAAATTTCACGACCAGCATAACAATACCTGGATTTACGCAATAACATCTAACCGAAAAAAATATACAATGTGTTATAAAATTTCTCAAGGTTTGTGAAATTAGAAAAAAAAATATAATTAAAACATTTGTGTTAAAATGTAACATTTTAGTTAAAATGGGCAAAGAAAACACTGTGTTATGTTATTATAAAAATTATAACTTGAAAAAAAAAATTCGACAACCAAAAATAATATTAGAATAAAAATTATGTTTATGTATTTAGGTATCTAAGACAACCAATTCTCTTTCTGTATAAGTGATTGTACATGATTATTTAAGAATGCCTAGTAAGAATAATGAAAACAACATTGGACCCTATGTTCAAGCCTAACAAATCTGCTAGATTTACATGAAAGACCATGTTTTAAATATCCGAAAAAAATGAGAAAAGAAATATGTAAATTTGGAAAATTGTGTGTTAAATTTAAGACACCTGCATGCAACAAGATACGGCCAGTATAGATTCATAAAATACTATTATGTACTGGATTTACGTAATTGCAGGAATACAAAATAGAGTTTAAAAAATGAAAATTGTTGGAGAAATAACTAATTGATTAATATTTAACCTCAATATTTTATTTTATTTATTTATTCTGTCAATGTGTGCGTGAGTATGTACCTATGCGTTGTGAGAAAGATCTTTTTATAGAAACAATATTAGTAAACAAAGATAAAATATATATATATATATATATATATATACCCTAAATGAAAGCAATTCTAATCGATTCTGTGAAATATGTTAAATTTTATGTAAAATTTAAATAGTAAAATAAATGTAAGTTAATTGTAGTCATACTCAAATTAAATAAAGTTTAATGTAAAATCACGTAAACAATGACAATTAATGCAGGTCCCCTCACCAAGAAAAATTTGACCAGCAAATTCAAGAAAAAGGAAAGCAGCACTGAATGTCAACAACACAAGTGTCATTAGCAGCGCTACTAATGCACATTGTGGCACAAAATTACATAAACTTAAATCCTAACATATTAATTGTGCCTCTTTTAATTCAAGGACTTAAATTAAATGTATAAACCTCAATTATTTTATTTGTTTAATTATTTTTAAATGAAAGGATAAATAATGGTATTTAGACAAAAGGTGTAGTGTGTTGAGAGTTAGTATTTGAAACACAGTGATGCATAAGATTATACAGCCCTAATCTTTAAGAAACCAATTGCAAAAAAAAAAAAAAAAAAAACTTGATTTAATATAACCATGATAAGAATAATAAACCCATTATCTTTAAAATTAAAAAAAAATGAATATCAATAATGTATGCAAAAGGTGTGAAAATTATAAATTGTAAAACATTAAAAAAAAATGTGAGAAAAGAACAAAAATCAATGAAATTTTCTAAATTTTGTTTCAAAATAGTACCTTAAAAAGTAATGAAAACATAAGTTTATGGAACAAAAGTATGGGAATACCTGAAATTATCACTCTACTTATTCTATTTATTTATTAATTTGCTATGCACTGGCAGTTCCAAGCAGGTTAAAATCAGTGAACAAAAAAAATATGTGTGTGTAAAAAGAGGAGAAATAGGTGTCAAGATACCGACTGATATCAAAGCAAAATTTTGCGACACATCTCCCAAGGTATGTGTATTTCCAACCTGCCCGGAAAACGCCAACATGAGAAATAACTTCAAGTTTAGTTCTTAAATTAAAAAATTAATTAAATTCAATTATTGACAATAAACAGAATAATAAACATTTTTCAAAAGGAAAATCTGAATATGAAAATAAAAAATATACTGAAAGGTAATGCAAATTTGTATAAAAATTACACATAAAAAAAACAAAAACAAAAAAATTATTATTATTATTATTTTCCTTTTTTTTTTTTTTTTGCATTATGAATGAAAAATCAAGAAATTTCTAAAAATTTATCATCACGCATTGTATATCGGTATTAGCATAAAAAGGAAAATATGAATATGAAAAATATAAAATACTATAATATGCAAATTTATATATATATATTACACATAAAATTAAAAAAAAACAAGTCTCTTTTTTTCTTTTTTTATCATTACTATTATTACTTTTAAAATTGAGAAACAAAAATATATTATATGAAACAGAAAAAAAAAAATATGTACAGAAATCTGAAAATATCTAAGCATCCTTGTTGTTTGTATTATCTAAAAAGTTTTAATGATGCACCAAGAAAAATTATGCATTAACAAGGATACTTAAGAGTAAAAATATACAAAACACTCACCATAGTTTGATGGACAGACCTGTCAGTCTATAAAAGATAGGCGTGAAAAAAAAAAATGTTTTATTTCTTTTATTATCTTTATTATTATTATTTTAATGAACGCTCGTGGAAAATTAAAAACCTCCCAAGTTTGTAGACTTCCATTCCTTCATCTTAGATTCATGTCCAGTATGAATAAACAAAAATTTGATAGTCTATGAAGGTACCGAAATAAAACGTATACTTAAGTCTTAAAATCCTGTCCATAAACAGGTGAGGCATTTTCCCTGTATGAATGCAGAAATGTCTCAGCATGAATGTAAACACAACTTGCCAAAAAAAAACTTGAAAATTCGAATAACAAAAATGAAGATACATAAACGCGGCTTAAAAACACACAGTGAGCCTCCATAGCCCACAGTAGGAGAAGAAGACGCGGGGTGTATTATAAAGCAGTTTCTGACGAGTAGCAGAAACAGCGGTTCGGCCAGCACAGAGTCGCGGAAAATGAGATCAGAAGCTCTTTGACTAGAGTCGAAAATGCCCAGCGCCGGTAATCCATTAAAGGAGATAGACGAAACACTGTATGGCTCTTGCAAACACATTGCGTTCCAGAGAGAAATATCGGAGAGCTGATGGGTCGAGCATAACTTATAAACACAAGCTGCTAGTCTTGGCGTATTGTCCCATACACACCAAAAAGTATTTCCCGAAGAGAGGATCAGAAGAGGATAAAATACCGATACGATGCGTCCAATCCATAGTGTGCTCCAATCAGTGACATCCACAATGATTTTTCTCACAATTTAAAAATAATACAGCGATGACAAGTCATATAGATCAAAATCCTTCAATTGAGATTAAAAACTATCGCGGTAAATAAGTTTCTATCTTCTTAAAAAAATTGCTATGATTTTATATTAACACTCATAAAGTCATTTAAATAACTGCCAACTGCCCCTCTCTCTCACCAATGCATCTCGAACTGGGCAACTGGTCTCGCACCAATATTTGTCAAGTAGAATCCTGGGATTCTACTGTAGCAGGTTCCAATTTATTGTCCAGGTCCATATGGCTGAAAAAGATGGCCGTTAAAGAAAAGAGAACCAATTAGTTCGCTGAAAAATATTTTTATTTTATTTGAAGAGGTTTCATAGGTAAATCAACAGTACCTTAATAGTGGAATTACAGCTTGACCGCGAGTTACGAGAATGCAAAAGGTAGAGGTGAGAGAGAGAGCTACGGGATCACATATTATCCTATCAACAGTTGAAGAGCGAATCCTGAAGTTGACTGAGACGCAATCCTGACCAGACTCTTGGATTACGCCAAGATTTTTGAAAAAGTGCCAAATTTTATAGCCAAAGCAAATCCATTGTTTCTAGACCAAATTAATATAAATATTTTGAATTTAGCACGTCCGGTAAAGAATGAACGCCAATTATCTACGCCAAATTTTATCGCCAGAAAACCGTTGAATAATAGAGTCATAAAGTCTGTGAAATATTGCACATCCTGCCATAAAAAAAATATAATTACCCTTTAATGATATCATAATGTAAATTATAGCCTAATTTATTTATAACAAAGTGGACTTGCGCAATTTTAAAGAATGAAAATGTAATTATGTATCCGACGGTTTATAACTGAAAATAATATTATTTTTTTTATATTTTATTTATTAAATGATTTAGAAGGGCTTATAATTCTGAGATATGTCATTTAAAAGGAATATGTTTTTGTTCTCAGAAGATTTAATAATAGCATAAGGGATAAAGTATTATTAGAATTAAGATATTTATTATAGACAAAAGCGAATAAATAAAAGTAATTTAGAATTTCGTTATCTATTTTTATTAGCCATTTAATTTATTGAAAATATAATAATTACTTATTGCCTTTATTTAAAGTTATAATTAAAACTCATATATGTGAAGGAACGACTTCACAACATTAAATATTGTAAAAAGATAAAGAAAGAAAGGAAAATATGAAAAATTGGAAAATCACATTTTATTCTGAGACTGTTTCTTATTATAAACACACAGAAATGCCAAAAAAATATTAACTGAATAATAATAGATAATTTAACAATAAAATAATAATATGCAATTTTAATAATAATTATAATAGCTATATAGTAAAATCATATTTATATGATAGCATATAATTTTAATAAAAGTTAACTTAATAATTAAAAAAAAGCGACTTAAGTAAATAAAATTTACTTAAAATTATTTGGAAAAAAATATATCCAATATGAATAAAATTAAAAGATAAAAAATATATGCTAAAAAAATTACTTCACGATATTTTCTTACAATGTATTACAATTATTTAAATATATTATTTTTCATAAAAGGCAAAGACTATCAAATAGATGCAAATCATAAAGTGTGGTTATGTATTATTAATCACTTCTGTGAAAGAAACATGTTGGATTTAATAAACTAAACACAAAATAAAAAAAGGTTTAATCTAAAAAGCTAAAGAAACACTATTAAGAAAAAATCAGTAATAAATTTCGTTTGTCATATAGAGTAATATATTTAATCTTATAGAACAAAAGCAGGCGTAATGAAGTAGAATTTTTATACGAAACAGAAAATCACTATGATTTATTGACAGAAAATGAATGTATGGATAATTACTATCCATATTACAACTAGTCACTAAACATTACACCTCTCAATGCAGTTAATAAGTTAACTATCATAGTTAATGAGAAAAAAATCTGATAAGAATAATTACTGTTTTCAGCATGAGCTATTTAGCATATTTGGAAATATTCCAGCTTCCAGATGTGCATCACAAATTTACCTGATATAATAAAATAAATTCTTTTCTGTCGATGCATTAATAATATATTGAATATTTTAAGGTACTGTCTAGTTTCAGAAATATATAAACTGTGAAACTTTAGATTGCTTTAGATTGTTCAGTATTGATGTTAGTTATATATACATTACATTACAAAACATTATACATTTAACAGGGAGCAGCCCCCGTTCATCACTCTTGGAGCGATGTAGAGCGCTTCTAAGGGGACTACTCGCAGTTTATCGAAAACTCAAAAGAAAAAAAAAAAAAAAAAAAGAAAAGAAAAGAAAAGAAAGAAAAAAGAAAAATACAAAATTCGCCAGGCCAATGGCCGTCATGCGACATTGGGCGATGATGATTTTAGAAAAATGTTGTAGAAAAAAGTGCCAGGCCGTTATGGCCTCCCACGACAGATGGCACTAGGCTTGGAAGCACAGGTCTTGGGATTTTGTAGATTGTTCATGTTAGCTTAAATTCATTAGATACATATGTTGCTGGGATTTGCTGCACACTTGATTACTATACTGAAAGAACTGCGCAAGAACTGGAGAAACTGTAGATTTGCAGAATCGTTATTCCAAATGACTATCAGCAATCCACTGCAGGTTTCAGAAAAAAAAATTCATAATACTAATTAAGATTGGAGGGAATCGAGGGAGATAATCAAATAAGGAAATTGTTTACATTAAATTTTATCTATTGTATTGACGTATTCCACTAAAAAACTGAAAATTTTATTAAGTTTATTAATTAAAGGTTTCCTTGTTAGAATATTATTAAGCCAGTTTTCTGGTCTTGGAGTAGGGTTTCTGAGATGATGTTGCTGTGTTAATGGACAAGAGTAATAATAGTGATTAGGAGTTCCCTCCTCACCACAGGGACACAGGGGAGAGCGCCGACAATGAAACTTGAAGAGGTAAGATGGGAAAGGGCCGTGGCCTGTTAAAAAAGCCGTAATGGGGGGAGTTAAAATCCAGGAATTAGCAGAGACCCGTGGGACCAGGGTGAAGGTGTATCTACCCTTGTCCGAGTTGTGCCACAGGTCTTGCCATTTTAATTTAAAGATTTGGTTGAGTTTTAATTTCACATAGGAGGGAGGGGCGGGGGGAGAAGGTTCCTTAAGAGCGAATTCTGTGGCTTCTCTGGCTAGGGAGTCGGCAAGCGCATTTCCGAGCACTCCCCTGTGGGCAGAAACGTGTGCCAGGGTGCATTTAAGATTAGGGTTCATTAGGGATTCCTTGATTTCCAGGATTTGTGGATGTCTACTCCGGTGGCGCGCAATAGCAAGCAGGCCCGAAAGACTGTCACTATAAATGCTAATTTGTTGTTCTTTATAATTTAGAGCTGCCCAATCAAGGACTTTCTTAATTGCAAACAGTTCCGCTTGGAAGACTGTGTTAAAGTCCTCGAGCCTGCCCGCCCACCGATGAACTTCGCGGTCATGATCGAATACACAGAAAGCCGAAGCTACTCCAGCATCGGTCTTAGAGCCATCAAGTGTAGAGCGCCACCGGGGCAGATGGTGAGAAGCTATTTTTTACACAATTTGTGATAAAAACATTATACATTATATACACTAGCTAGATTCACCAGCTAGCTGGCCAGAGACCCATAAAAATTTTTACCAAAAAACATGCTCTCGGGCGCCTGCGGCGCCAATCGTAATTTGTTCTCTGCAAAAGTCGCATAATATTAAAATATTAAAAATTCAAGTATTTTTAAATAAAACCTAAACGTAGCTCTAAGTCAACGTAAAATACACTCAAATCAAGGAAAATGAAATAAACCAATCAAATCTCTCGTAATTCCTCATAACGTAGCTCTAGTTCAACGTAAAATACGTTCAAACCAATGAAAATCGAATAAACCAATGAAATCTCTCATAAGTCCTCATAACGTAGCTCTAGTTCAATGTAAAATACACTCAAATCAATAAAAATTAAATAAACCATTCTAATCTCTTGTAATTCCTCATAACGTAGCTCTAGTTCAATGTAAAATACACTCAAATCAATGAAAATCGAATAAACCAATCAAATCTCTCCTAAGATTCCCCATTCTGCATCATCATAGAAATGGGAAGTTTTATTTTTATATTTTTATTAATTAAAAGAAAAATAATGTGGCTTCGATGTACACAATGACCCTACGGAGGGCCCCTTTGTGTTAAATTACGTGACTGTGCGAGCTACCGTTTTCGAGAACAGTGAAATATACATGTATATATATATACATATATATATAAACATATATTGCTCACTTAATAGTATAAGATATTACATTACAAAACATTATACAAAACAAAATGCAATCATACGTAAATAATATATATATATATATATATGTATATATAATTTTTCCTTGACTATAATTTGAAGAATTTCAAAATTTTAATTTTCATACGGTAATTATGCAAGATAAAAATATCAAATGCATGGAATATGCCCCATATAACAATATAGTAATCTACAAAATTTCTCCGATGTGGCGTAAAATAACCCAGACACATAGTAAAACAAATACATTTTCTAATCCAAAAGTACACACCGAAAAATTGCATTTTAAGGTAAGGCAAAAATAATCAGTAAAAAAAACTGACACCATACATTTACATTTGAATCTATGACTATTTTATCAACAATCATGTTCAATTATATTTAATCATGTTTTCATTTTATCTCTGGCATAATATAGCACAATTTTTAACATTAGTAAAATGAACTACCTATCTAATAACAACTATTTGATATTTCTTACTGCCTAAATTTTTTAGGTACCATACTTTGTAAAATATAACAATAGTTTTTTACAGCATAAAGATCTGTAAAAGTGTCCGATTTTACAGATATTTACGCTGTAAATTACCCTATATTGCAGAAAACTTTCTAGCACTCATTTTTGGCTAGCATATTCTGTTCTAAAAATACGGTTATTTTATAAGCTGAATAGACACCGTTTATGTATTTTAACTTTATGTGTCATGAAAAAGATATCAGATCGTTGCAACTAAATCAACGTATATGAAAAATCCGATATGTCTGATATAAGAGAGTGCATTTTCAGATTCTTATGTGTTTGCTGGGACACATGGTCACACACAAGATCACAATCTGTTACACATTCGCACAGAGTAACCACTAAAAGCACGTTTTTGGAGTTCTGGGAACCCAGAAATGTGTAAATATAACAAAAACATAATTTCGAAAATTTGACCCCCCCAAAAAACAATACTTTGTCTACCATATGTGGATAAGAGTAAATTAAAAAAAAATGTTTTGTTGAAAATTAATATTTTTGCAAAGTAGCTAGCTTACTTTCGGGCGTCTAGGGATGATTATAAATATACATATATTCAGATGTATTACTCACTGTTTCCCTCTCATAATAGTCTTAATCACTAGATATAGGTTTACATGCGATAGTTAAAAAAAAAAAATAGTATGTTAACGCTATTCAAAATGTATTTAAATAATCACAAATTAACTGACTTTGTGTTAAAAAAAATAGATTTAAAATTAAAAATATTTATTAATTAAAAATAATGACGGTACATTTATATTAAGATAACACTGGTAAGGATTATTGGAAAGAAAAATTATGATAAGTTTAAATAAAACGGCAAAATAGCAAGAAGTACTGTTTAAAACAAAAGTCATATATAGTAGTTAGTATAGTATTACCATAACCTAATTAAGTTTACTTTAACTATTGGGTTATTAAACACTATTTACTATTACTCTTTTTACGAGAAATACTTATATGCATTTAAGTATTTTTAGAGTACTATTAATACACCACTCATATATTTTGACTTTCTGTATATACATATAAAGTCTAAAAGATTAAAAAGAAAAAAAATCTGTACTCCAGTGGTGAGTATCTCGATGTATGCTCGCCTCGCGAGCATTAAACCTCTGGTTGAAATTCTGTCTATGACAGAATTTAATTTAGTACGATAGGACTACTTATATTTGTACTTTAACACCCTTTCAAGGAAAATAAAATCTGAAATCTCTAGTCTAAATAATCAGGAATTATTTATCCGAGACCCGTTGGCTCTGTGATCACAGTACATAAAACAAGCGTCTACGTCTTAATCAGCAACTTTTACTCCCGAAACCATACTCCCGGGAGTCATGCTCCCAACTACTGCGCATCTACTTCTGCGCAGACAGACGACAATTGATACTCCTTGCTCAGTGAAAGACGATTAATGAAAATGTATAATCTTCTGTAATTATTAAAGAATTAAGTCATTCAAAGCCCATAACAAATTCAGAAATGGGTCTTGCAGAGCAAAAGGAATCTCTTATAAAGAGATACAGTGATTTAATTAAATCATCTACTGGTCCAGAGCAACTGGAATTAATGGAAAAAAAAATTAAGTCCCTATTACCAAAACTGAATGCTGTCACTCAAAGCGCTACATCATTTTCTTCCCAATCCAATCAACCCTTTCCAACTAATAAAAAAATTATTCTTCAACGAATGTTTCATCCAAAAAAAAAAAAAAAAAAAAAAAAAAATGTTTAATCCAATTCAACAAAACTCCCCAGAAGATTCCCAAAATTTGGCACTGTCTTTAATTTTAAATCATAAAAATAGCGTAAATGATAATTAATGATAAAACAGTGGGCATATAACCAAATAATTCAGTTATACAAATTATCTATGCTTTGACATTCTCTCTTAAAAGAAAAAAAAATTAATAAAATCCAACTGCAATATAGTTAACCTTTATAATAAATGATAAAATTCTAAAATATCTAACATTTATACCTATCCTACAGCACATTGTAAAAGATATTGAATATATTACTGCCTATATGCATTCATTCTTTGGCAATTTTTCGATTAGGATATGAAATTTATTTAGATTTCATTACAGTGTACTTCATTATTCAAAAGCATTTTCGTTTCCTCTCTCTCCAAATTATTTCTTTTACTAGGTTATTTTATATATAACACTATTAAAGTAAAGACCAAAACAAAATATTAAATAAATCATGCTAGAACATTGATAGATTTCTGACATTTTTTGCTTCGCACTTTGAGTACATATCAAATATACAATCTATCTGGAATGATAGACAGATAATACACACACAAGCAGTGTATCATTAAAGTTGCATTTTTCACAAAATGCAAAAATTAAATAATAAGTTATAAATTTTTTTTAGGCATTTCAGTATGTGTACTGGATGGTTTAATAGAAAAACCTTTTATTAAAAAAGTCTTAAAAAAAAAAAAAAAAAAAACTAAATCATAGTTGAAATGTTCAAATTACTTAAAATTCAACAATATTTAAAATATATGTATATATATATATATATACATATGCAGTACAGTGGGCTAGTATTGTACTTGAATAAGACTTTTTTCAATGGAAAAACAATTATTTTACCATTCCATTTCATATTTAAAGGAGAGAAAAACATAGTTGTGTATGTGAGATGATGAATCTTTAACAGAACTATGTTGTTAACAATGAAATATATAGAGGCATCTTTAATGGTGTGCAAATTGATTATTTATAAGCCTAATTATATTTTAACATTTTGTTAATGAAATTTTAAATTTGGTTTAAACCCAGATTAGACAATAAGTAAATATTATCAGCAACCCCCCCCCTCCATTTATCAATTTTTTGTTTATACTACTGCTGCTTCGTAGTTAGTTTTGCAATAATAATTTTAAAGCTGTCATATTCTATACATAATAAATTTATCGATATATTTCTAGAACCCTATATCATTTTGGTATATTATCCGAAATTTACTTTATCCCTACCATTGATTGACTTCGAAAAACAAACTTCTCACTTAAATAGAAATTATCGAACAGGAAGCTGTAAAAGATATCATGAAGCATAGCAGCTTATCTATTTATGAAACAAAATAATTTTATTATTCATTGAAAATATAAAAGTGACATTTGTCTATTTGTTAGTAATTACATAAAACATTTAATTCCACCTTTTAAATCGCATATTCATAGGAGAAACAAAATAAGTAGCACTCAACTATTATTATATGTAATGTTGCACCGAATTATGTATCAAAGAATAATACTTTTCGTTAGTTATATTATATTGATTATTATAATTACAAAACGTATGCATAATATATATATATATTTTTTTTATGTGGGGGGGGGGGGGGGGGGTGAGTCCATAGCCAAATGAGCCCAGGGCACAATCAAACTTAAATCTGCCTTTGAGAATATGTAAGTCAGTTCAACAAAATTCTTTGCAATAACCAACAAGAAAATAAGAATAATTAATTATTAAGCAGTATTGAAATATATTATTTACTCTTAGCTGAGCTAAGAGTAGATAAGAAATTTTATAAATTTTTTAATGCATTCACAATTTCATATAATACATCTAATTACCAGATTTCTTTTCTTAATCAATATTTATTACAAAATGCCAAAGTAAGATTTTTAAATTACGTTTTCATTCCAAAAATTTACAAATCTTAAAATTCTCAAAAATTAAAAATCCTTCCAGCTCTTTGGAAAGGGTAGGTTGATTCCTTTTTTCTTATCATGTAGCTACCATTTTGAAACAATATGACAGCTAAAATTTGTAATGGACATGGTGGGAATATACTGATGAGGGCTATATACATATGGAGTTTTAAGCAAATCGGTTCATAAATACCTTTTTTTTTTTTTTTTTTTTTTTTTTTTGTCAATTTTAAATGCATATCAATCAGGCAAACAAACATATCAAAAACATTTGTGAGATAAGCCTACTCAACACATTTATTTCATATTAATTCAGTATTTCAAAAGTTATCATGTTGACTAAATTTCATGTGGGCACCACTCATAAACAAAAAACATCAGTTAACTAATGCAAGATATCTGGAAGATAAATACACTGTCCAACTTTGGTTTGAATAAATTCAGTATTTCAAAGTTATTGTGAAAAAAAAAAAAAAAAAAAAATCAAGTGTCAACATTCAGTGTTTGCAACTTGGACACAAATTTGCAGAGCAACTTGCCCAGCAAAATCATTTATGATATTTGAATGATATGTCCACAGTCAAACTTTAGTTGGAATTGAGTATTTCAAAAGTTATCATGGTAATAAATTTTCAAGTGGCTGCTACTTGGAAATAAAAGAGCAAAGTGAGATGCCTAGCAAACTTAGCTAAGATAGTTGAATGATAAGTCCACTGCACAAATTTTCAAGTGGTCGCCACTTGGTAACAAAGCAGCAGAGCAAGTTGACCAGTGAATTTATCCTAAATATTTGAACCATAAGTTCATAATACAACTTTGGTTTAAATCAGTTTAGTATTTCAAATGTTATCGTGATGGCACATTTTCAAGTTGTCACAACTTGTAATCAAAATAGATGAACAAGTTGCGATGTGAACTCATAAAAAAATATTTATATGGTAAATTCTCTGTCCAACTTTGGTTCGAATTAATTAAAAATTTCAAAATTCATCGTGTTGATAAATTTTCAAATGGTAGCCTTATTTCACGTGGTCCCACTTAATATCCAAGAAAGGGTATATTGCACCAAAGTAAAAAAGAAGCAAAAATAAATAAATAAAATGCTCAAATAATTATAACTAAAAACTGCCTCCAGATTAAGTGAAAATTCATAACATAATATTTTCTAATTTTTAAAAACCAAAATTAAATGAATAGTTGATAGGGATATTAATTATGAGTCGTATAAATAGTTGTGAAAAATGCATATATTTTCATAGAATGAATTAAAATATGAGCTTTTAAAAAAAAAATTAATGTATTATAATAATTCTGCAATAGCAATAAATTTGAATGATTTTATGTGACTTTGTAAAAAAAGAATTATAAAGACTAAATTAGGTATTTGCACTGAGTAATGGAGTATCTTAGTTTTATATAAAAAATACTTATTTCCTGGAAAATCTTTCTTACAAAAAATAAAAATAATAATAAAATAAAAATAAAATGAATGAAGGAAGAGACAGATTTGTCAGTTTCAACAAATAAATAGATAAAAAATGGAAAAAATTTCTTTAAATATTTTCATTTAGATAAGCAAAATTTTAATAACTCTAAGCAGTATTGCTGAAATTCTTTGACACTTAGCAAAAAGAAAAATGCTTTTCTTAAAAATGCTTGTAGATGCATATATATCCTTGCTATACATTTATTTAAGCGAAGTAACTTTTGATTTAATTTTAAATAAAAATACATAGTATGCCGTACAAAAAAGTGTAAAATAAAGTGTATAATACACAAGGATATTTTTAAAAATAATCATTAAAACTTTGGAAAATATATTAAATCGTTTAAGTTTGTCATCGATTAAAAATTCTTTTTCTCTGCAATTTGCATCTTAAAAGCTACATAAAAATTTTACAATAAAATAAATAACCTATGCTGCAATTACAAAAGTAAATAATAAGCAATGTTTATCTTCTTAAATAATAAACCTGTTTTAAACCCACTATCATTGATTTTTTTTTTTTAAACTTATTTTACACTATAAATAAATGCACCCATATTATGATGAAACAAAAAACTTTTGTCAAAGAAGAAATTTACATATGAATATATATATAAATACATATATATATATATATATATATATATATATATTTTTTTTTTTTCCCCTGTTCAAAAAGCCCTTTACGCAGGCAGGAAGCAGGCAATATGCCCTTTTAAATGGACTTTTACGAAAACAAAACGAGCAACGGACGGGAGTAATAGTTGCCGTCTTTCACTGAGCGAGGAGTATATCTTGCCGTCTGTCTGCGCAGAACCAGATGCGCGCAATTTGAGAGCAAGACTCCTGGGCAGTGTTGGGCAAAATTCAATCATCTGGATGACTAACGATTGATGATTAAATTAATCGTTAATCAAAAATATTTTGACTAATGATTAATTCAATCGTTAATCAAAAATATTTTGACTAATGATTAAATTAATCGTTAATCATAAATATTTTGATTAACGATTAATTTAATCATTAATCGCAAATGTTTTGGTTGACGATTAAATTAATCGTTAATCGTAGATTTTGCGACTAACGAATAATTTAATCATTAATCATATATTTTTACGACTAACGAATAAATCAATCGTTAATCGTATTTTTACGACTAATGATTGAATCAATCATTAATCAAAAGTTTTATGACTAACGAATAAATCAGTAATTAATGATAAAATTTATATAAGAAAGAATAAGAATTCACAGTAAAACATTTTTCAATATCGTTTAAATGTGTTTAAGACTTCACATTTCAGTCTTTCTATATGACTGTCAATCTGTCCATCAGATTTCTTATCATAGTTTTAGAATGACCTGAAACTGATGTATATTACTCAGGTAGCGTTCTGCGACGGGTGCGAGTCGGATTAGCATTAATTTTTGACCCACGGATAAAAACGTGAGTCTACCGATATTAGAGAATTTTTTTATGTTGCTTTTTCAGGAATACAATCTTTTGAATGCATCTTTTCTCATGTTTTTACAATCTGGTGCGGCTCTACACGAATTCTCTCACTCCGGACACTATCTCTATTGCAGTTAGACCTCACCAAACCGTGAGAAAGGCCAAAGCCGCCATTTTTCTCACGTGTTTACAATCTGGTGCGGCTCTACACAACTTCTCTTATCTCCGGACAATGCCTCTATTCCAGTTAGACCTCACCAAACCGTGAGAAAGCCCAAAGCCGCCATTTTTCTCACGTTTTTACAATCTGGTGCGGCTCTACACGACTTCTCTCATCTCCGGACACTGTCTCTTAAACATTGCAGCCGGAAACGTTGCAGTTAGACCTCACAAAACCGTGAGAAAGGCCAAAACCGCCATTTTTCTCACGTGTTTACAATCTGGTGCGGCTCTACACGACTTCTCTCATCTCCGGACACCGTCTCTATTCCGGTTAGACCTCACCAAACCGTTAGAAAGGCCAAAGCCGCAAATTTTCTCACATATTTACAATCTGGTGCGTCTTTACACGACTTCTCTCATCTCCGGCCACTGTCTCTTAAAGATTGCAGCCGGAAACATTGCAGTTACACCTCACAAAACAGTGAGAAACCCAAAGCCGCCATTTTTCTCAAGTTTTTAGAATCTGGTGCGGCTCTACACGACTTCTCTCATCTTCGGACATTGTCTCTATTGCAGTTAGACCTCACAAAACCGTGATAAAGGCCAAAGTCGCCATTTTTCTCACGTTTTTACAATCTGGTGCGGCTCTACACAACTTCTCACACTCCGGAAACTGTCTCTATTGCAGTTAGACCTTACAAAACCGTGATAAAGGCCAAAGCCGCCACTTTTCTCACGTGTTTCTAATCTAGTGCGTCTCTACACGACTTCTCTCATCTCGGGGCACTGTCTCTTAAAGATTGCAGCCGGAAACGTTGCAGTTAGACCTTTACAGAACCGAGAGAAAGGCCAAAGCCGCCACTTTTCTTACGTTTTTAGAATCTGGTGCGGCTCCACACGACTTCTCTTATCTCCGGACATTGTCTCTATTGCAGTTAGACCTTAAAAAACCGTGAGAAAGCCCAAAGCCGCCATTTTAATCACGTTTTAAGAATCTGGTGCGGCTCTACACGACTTCTCTCATCTCCAGTCACTGTCTCTTAAAGATTGCAGCCGGAAACGTTGCAGTTAGACCTCACAGAACCGTGAGAAAGGCCAAAGCCGCCATTTTCTCACGGTTTTACAATCTGGTGCGGCCCTACACGACTTCTCTCACTCCGGACACTGTCTCTATTGCAGTTAGACCTCACAAAACTGTGAGAAAGGCCAAAACCGCCATTTTTCTCACGGTTTTACAATCTGGTGCAGCTTTACACGACTTCTCTCATCTCCGGACACTGTCTCTTAAAGATTGCAGACGATAAATTCTCATTTACTAATATATCTTCAAATTATACATAGTTTTTGTTATTTTAGTTTTCTAGTCAGGAAGACAAAACTTAAATCAGTTTTTCATTCAAGATTATGCACAAACGCAAAATAAATTCATTAAATAAATAATTACATAAACGGTTGATGTAGATAATATGTTCTCAGTAATATTTTTAAGAAATATTATTTTATGCATTTTATGCATTTTTAGTAGACTTACGTAAACTGAAAAGAAATTTCAGTTTAAACTTCATTTTAAGTATTTTTAAAATAAAGAAAAGTATCAAAAATTGATCACCTAATAGTTTTTAATTTTAATTTTTATAATTTTCATTTTTGAATTTGCGAAAATACCATGTAAACTATTAACTATTTATAAACAAATTAAAGACCTCTATTTAAGAGATATGCAACCTACCAATAAGTATTTGGGTACTTTCGAATTAAGAAATTTTGTCAAATATCCAGAAGAATTCTCTAGGAATCATCTTGAAACTTCGGTAGTGTAAAGAACATGTTATACCTCGCATTTTTCAGCAAAATTTGTGTCCTGAAGAGGAAAAGTGCACCAGTGTAAAAAAATAAACAAAAACCAAAATGTTTTGGATCACCTTGTAAAAAGTAATGCTTTAAACTCGTTTTGGTTATAGCATATGATTATGAGGATATTTTCATTATATGTATAAATTTTAAGAGGTTACCTCATATATTCATGGAGATATAACGGTTTCTTAAAAAAAAAAAAAAAAAAAAACAATTTCTCCTTTTTTAATTAAAACACGTAGGGCATTAAATGCAGTGAAAATCCATTTTTAAGAAATATGGTATGCTACATTAGGCACACATACAACAATCAGAATGCAAAAATGTTAAATATCTTATGAAATACGAGCACTTTTACTAAATAATTTTCAACTACGTATGCACAAGCTTTATAAAAATTTCTCTTGTATAATTTAATAGCCAAAAGTATTGAGCAACTTACATGAAAACCCCCAAACAAATATCATGTAAATTTAAAACCTTACGAGAGATACGAGGCTTAACACAAAAGAAAATGCACATAGTAAATTATAATTGCAGCTATTAATGTATCTGAATATTTTAGTGTAGTCCTGTCAATCTGAAGGTTAATTATATCATATTCTATACGAAACATTATGTTAGAATATTAACAATGCATAAAATTTCTTTATGATTTTTACAGTAGAAAGTTATTTAAATATGATTTTTAAAAATGTCTGACCTAAACCGCAAACCTGAACCTGTACACAAACTAGTTGAACACGACCTATTAACGCCGTTTTAAATAGGGAACATTCAATAGTGAACTCGACTAATATATAACATTTTTTAAAATTTCTAAAAGTATTGCTGGGGGCGGGAGACAGGCAGATAGAAAAATAAACAATCGGACAGACAGACACACAAGTTGAAATCATATTCACACCTAAAAATAGTTAGAAAGTGTTAAAAACACTCAACGTAAATGAAAGTACAATTCCAGCAAATTTTTATTAATAGTTCTTAATGAAACTGAATATTTTTGTGTAGCCCTGTAAATCAATTGCTAATTATATTATATTCCTTGGTGCCTATGAATAACATATTTCAATTTCATTTAGCTTTGTAATTATGTTATCAAAATTTGGTTTATAGAAATACCTCACAGAACGCACGGCTTTGGAATACTTTAGAGTGTCCCTGTACGCAAACCAGTGGTGGTATTTAAACAATATACATAGGAAACAACCAATTATGAACTTGAATAACATATTTCAATTTCATTAAAATTTGTGTTCAATAAAGGTATTAAAATATGGTTTATAGAAATACCTCCCATAGGACACAATGCTTCTAAATAGTTTCGGGTGTCCCTGTACACAAACCGGCAGAGGCATTCACTCCCTTTTTAATAGGGAACATCCAGTAGTAAACTTGAATAACATATATCAGTTTTAAGAAATTCCATAAATATTTATGACATATAGAGCGCGGACAAACAGACGGATAGACAGACAGATGCACAAACTGAAGTAAAATTCACACTTAAAAATTGTTAGAAAGTGTTAAAGATACTTAATGTAAACGAACGTGCAATTCCAGCAAAATTTTACTAATGTCTTTTAATGTAACTGAATATTTTTGTGTGGCCCTGTAAATCTAATGCTAATCATTCTATAATCTATAGAAAGCATTCTTTTGCGCATATAAATAACATATTTCAATTTCATTAAGCTTTATGCAAAGCAAAGTTACTAGTGGATCTGCAGATCAGGAGCCTCAACGTCCTATTTGCATCAGACATTATTCAATAGGCCATTTTTATTTATTCCTTATTATATAACAGTATATATTGATTCGATCGACTTCTTACCATAATCACATACATTACAGAGGGAGGCTGCCGCCCCCTCAACCCCCCGCTTTATCTCTCTCTGTATACCTATTTGTATATCATATAAAGTGTTACGAAATTGTAAATAATTGCATTTATTTTTGCATAATTTCTTTCAAAGAAGTTTAGTAAGCTGATAACATGCTAATTATGTGCATTTCTAGTCGTTTTAGCGTTAAAATAGCCTAATTTTCCTTTGAAAATGCATTAAAAAGCACCAATAAGGGAAGAAATGGATTTGGCGCCAAATTCGGCGATTGTTTCCCTGTTTGGCGATTTTTTTGGCGACCTTGGCGAGAAAATCCTTATTAGGGATATACCAAATATGGAAGCTCTAACCTCATTGGCTGATGTGACACGAGAATTTTCCAGAACAGTCTGTGTTCGATAGAAAAGTATAAAAGAAGCATTATTTTCGCCAAGGCGGTCAGTCTCAGATCTGTGTCAGTTTCGTCAAATGCTTGCTTTGCTTTGAGCCTCTTTGAATGAGACTTGCTTTATGTGTTATTGATAAAGAGTTTGTGCTGTTGTTTTACTGTTAACGGCTGTTGTTTAAGCTATGTTTACTGGTTGAATTGAAGCTGATACTTGGTTTATAGACCTGTATTTGTCTGGAACTTTATGTGAAAAAATCACTGAATTTTTGCAAGTTTCGCCTTTCATTCTCGGACAACTTACGAACCCCCAAGTACGCAACAATATGTATTCTTAATAAATGACAGTCTTGTATTATTTCCCTGAAATTCATAAATACCAAATTTCATTACTATCAAATTTCATACAAAAAAAATTACATAGCATATCGGAAATATTTTGCTTAGCCTTTAAACTAATTATCAATTCTATGCCCACAATTTTCAACAGGAAAACATACTTTTAAAATTCTAATAAAATTTCATTATATTAGATGGGGTGTAACCTTGTTAAAATAGACTTATAAGAAATACCGACTATAGACCATAATATTACGAAATTCCTTTATGTATCCCGGAAAAGTAGCCACAGTCATTATAAACGCCAATAATAAGAATAAACCTAATTAATTATAACTCATTAATTTTTTAAACTAATTTGACATCATTTGGATGATTACAGTACATACTCGGAATTACTTTGTGTAGTCCCATAAATTTTTTAGTCTATACACAACCTTTTTTAAGAGTAAACATTTTAAGCATCTTTATAATGTATGTTAACTTTATTAAGTTCAATTCAGCATAAACGCATGAAAGTGCGTGCTTAAATTAAAAATTTGTCCATAGGCTCTAACCATAATTCTTTCGTGTGTCTTTGTAAACGAACCATAAACATTGTATACACCAGTAAAAACTATTCAGCTTATTTTGCGTTTAAAATTAATAAGTGTTCCAAATTTAACATCGTTTGGATGACTATGTGACATTGTCAGAACACTTTTGTAAGATCCTGTACATTAATTAGAAAGTTTAAGAGCACATATTTTCTTCAAACAACATAAGTTTAAGCATCTTACTCAGGTACGCTAGTTTCATTTTCTTCATTGCAAAGTAATGATATCAAAATGCGTTTAAACGAAATTCATCCAATACGCCGTAATGTTAAGAATTTTGGCGTGTCCCTGTACACAGTTTATAAAAAATATAGCAATAAAAATATACAGCTACTTATATGCAAAGATGGAACATGTGCGCCAATTTGCAAGTCAATCGAAGGATTTTTGCGGACGCTATTGCGGTACATACAAATTCTTCCCATAGGCCGTAAAAATAAGAAAGCCTTTGGCGTGTCCCTGTACACGAACGACAAATGAAATACACACCTAACACTATACAGCTAATTCCGTTGGCCTCATGAATATGTGTACCAAATTGCAAGTCAATTGCGTTACTTTGGGGTCACTATCGCGGTACATACAAATTCTTCCCATAGGCCGTAATGATTAAAAAAAAAAAAAAAAAAAAAAAAAAACAGTTGCACTTCGGGAGTGCCGACAGAAGTGAAAACGTGAACAATTAGGTGTGTATTTCTTGAATGGTCAGGAAATATTTTATTGTGTAGGAAATACTTTTAAATGAAGTGTTTTTTTATTCATTAATATAAACTACTAATACAAAAATTATATTACCATTTTATTTAATGCGCTAATTGCAAAAGAGACAGTGTCCTGAGATGAAAGAAGTCGTGTAGAGCCGCACCAGATTGTAAAAACGTGAGAAAAACGGCAGCTTTGGCCTTTCTCACGGTTTTGCGAGGTCTAACTGCAATAGAGACAGTGTCCGGAGATGAGAGAATTCGTGTAGAGCCGCACCAGATTGAAAAACGTAAGAAAAATGGCGGCTTTGGCTTTTCTCCCGATTTTGTGTGGTCTATCTGCAACGTTTCCGGCTGCAATCTTTAAGAGACAGTGTCCGGAGATGAGAGAAGTCGTGTAGAGCCGCACCAGATTGTAAAAACGTGAGAAAAACGGCAGCTTTGGCCTTTCTCACGGTTTTGCGAGGTCTAACTGCAATAGAGACAGTATCCGGAGATGAGATAATTCGTGTAGAGCCGCACCAGATTGAAAAACGTAAGAAAAATGGCGGCTTTGGCCTTTCTCCCGATTTTGTGAGGTCTATCTGCAACGTTTCCGTCTGCAATCTTTAAGAGACAGTGTCCGGAGATGAGAGAAGTCGTGTAGAGCCGCACCAGATTGTAAAAACGTGAGCAAAATGGAGGCTTTGGTCTTTTTCATGGTTCTGTGAAGTCTAACTGCAAAGTTTCCGGCTGCAATCTTTAAGAGACAGTGTCTGGAGATGAGAGAAGTCGTGTAGAGCCGCACCAGATTTTAAAAACGTGACAAAAATGGCGGCTTTGGTCTTTCTCATGGTTCTCTGAAGTCTAACTGCAACGTTTCCGGCTACAATCTTTAAGAGACAGTGTCCGGAGATGAGAGAAGTCGTGTAGAGCCGCACGAGATTGTAAAAACGTGAGAAAAATGGCGGCTTTGGCCTTTCTCACGGTTTTGTGAGGTCTATCTGCAACGTTTCCGGCTGCAATCTTTAAGAGACAGTGTCCGGAGATAAGAGGAGTCGTGTAGAGCCGCACCAGATTGTAAAAACGTGAGCAAAATGGAGGCTTTTGTCTTTTTCATGGTTCTGTGAAGTCTAACTGCAACGTTTCCGACTGCAATCTTTAAGAGACAGTGTCCGGAGATGAGAGAAGTCGTGTAGAGCCGCACCAGATTTTAAAAACGTGAGAAAATGGCGGCTTTGGTCTTTTTAATGGTTCTGTGAAGTCTAACTGCAACGTCTCCGGCTGCAATCTTTAAGAGACAGTGTCCGGAGATGAGAGAATTCGTGTAGAGCCGCACCAGATTGTAAAAACGTGAGAAAAATGGCGGCTTTGGCCTTTCTCACGGTTTTGTGAGGTTTAACTGCAACGTTTCCAGCTGCAATCTTGAGGGACAGTGTCCGGAGATGAGATAAGTCGTGTAGAGCCGCACCAGATTTTAAAACAATATACAGTATATAACTGTTAACACCTCACATTAGCAAGTTAATTATATGATACATTATTTGTATCATACAAGGATGGAAAGCGTTTGCTGACGATGACGCGAATTCAATGATTTTTGTTCACCCAAAAGTTTTCACTGCAAATGAAAATCATTAGCTGACGATGACGGGAGTTCAATGATTTTTGTTCACCCAAAAGTGCTCAACGAGCCTAAAGAAGTTTTCACTAAAAAAACTTTGGCGTGTCCCTGTATACGAACTACAAATGGAATGCACACCCAAAACCATGCAGCTAATTTCGTTGGGATCATGAACATGTGTACAAAATTTCAAGTCAATAGCGGCCGCTATTGCTATATTTTTGCGGCCGCTATCGCACGACAGACAGACAGACATACGGACAGATGGAACCGAAAATCCTGTTGAGTCTCAACAGAGGGCCTCCATTGACGTTTCGGCAAAAATTGGAAGTCAATAGCTTGAATTTTGCGGTGTTTATCGCGGTACATACAGATTCTTCCCATAGGCCGTAATGATAGAAAATCTTTGGCGTGTCCCTGTACACGAACTACAAATGGAATACACACCTAAAACTATACAGCTGATTCCGTTGAGCTCATGAACACGTGTATCAAATTGAAAGTCAATAGCGTGATTTTTGTGGCCGCTTTCGCTATATATACACATTTCTCCCATAGGCCGTAATGATAAAAAAACTTTGGCGTGTCCCTGTATACGAACTACAAATGGAATACATACCAAAAACTATACAGCTGATTTCGTGGGGCTCATGAACATTTGTACCAAATTTCAAGTCAATAGCGCCATTTTTGCGTCCGCTATCGCGCGACAGACAGACAGACAGACACACAGACAGAGCCCAAAACCGTTTTGAGTCTCAACAGAGGGCCTATACTGACGTTTCGGCAATTAAAATTTGGTTTATAGAAATACCTCTCATTTAGCGCAATGCATTGGAATACTTTCGAGTAACCCTGTAAACAAAACAGTGCTGATATTTACTCTATTTTACATAAGAAACATCCAATATTAATCTTGAATGACACATTTCAATTTCATTAAGATTTGTGTACAGTAAAAGTATTAAAATATATGCCTTATAGAAATACCTCCCATAGATTACAATGCTTTGGAATACTTTCGGGTGTCCCTGTACACAGAGCAGTAGAGGTATTTACTCCACTTTCAATAGGGAACATTCGATAGTGAACTTGAATAACATATATCAGTTTCAAGAAATTCCATAAATATTTACGGGAGTTAGAGCTAGAGCGCGTACAGACAGACAAACCGAAGTGTTTAACATTTTTCAACCTTGTTGGAAAGTTTTTAAAAACCGTTACTGAAAATTGCTATCAAAAAATTAGCGGCATCATTTGATCTTCAGAGAAAGGGGGGGAGGGATATCAGCTATGGATACAACTACAATTCAATCACGATTAATTTAATCATGATTAATTTAGTCATGATTAACAGTTAATCATTTGCTGCAACTAATATATTAATCACGATTGATTTAATCATGAATAATTTAATAATGAATAACGGTTAGTTGTCTGCTTCTCGAATAATTTAATCATGATTGAATTTTTAGTTGCAGCAAATGACTGAAATATTAATCACGATTGATTTAATCACGATTAATTTAATCGCAACTAACGGTTAGTCGTCTGTTTTTCGATTAATTTAATCGCGATTGAATTTTTAGTTGCAGCAAATGAATAACCGTTAGTTGTGATTAAATTAATCGTGATTAAATTTTTAGTCAACTAATTAGTTGATTGAAAATTTAATCGATTGATGCCCAACACTGCTCCCGGGAGTATGGTTTTGGGAGTAAAAGTTGCTGATTAAGACGCAGATGTGTACATAAATACGAACCCGAAGGTTGTGAGTTCGATCCTCGCCGATGGGAAGTGAAAAATAAAATCTGAAAATACTAGTCTAAATAATCACAAAATAATCAGCGAAGACCCGTTGGCTTTGTGGCCAGAGTATACAACTACGAACCCGAAAGTTGTGAGTTCGATCCTCATCGAGGGGAAGTGACAAAAAAAGAAAGCTACAATAAAAGAAGGATTTTTACGGATTCGAAAAAATATTTTGAGATATAGTAAGAAATTAAATGAAAGAAAGAAAACATATTAAATGTAATGTAAGAATTTATGTAAGAAAGTGGATATTGGCAGTAGAACACTATAAATTGGTAACGACGCAAAATGCCAGGTTGAAAGAAATAGTCCTGTCGTACTAATAAAATAATATTTTTTTCAATAAATTCAAATTTAAGAAGTACAAAAAAAACTTTTGTTTTTTATTTCCTTTTTTTCTATCTGCATTATCATAAGATGACTGTAAATACAAAAGTAGGTAAATAAATATTTCTTACAGAACTTTACATTAAAAAACATATTAAAAAAAAAGAAGAAGAAGAAGAAGAAGAAGTGTCTTACACTCCTAGTGGAATGTTTTATCTTTTACTTTTTCATAATATACAACAATATACCATAAAAATATTTGTTAGTAAAAGATAAATAAATAAATAAAATAAAATAAAATACTTTTCTATAAAAGTGTGAAACGAATAAACCTTAATTATATGCAAGATTAATTTTTATGGCTCAAAATTAAACACACGCTTTTTTTTTCGTATTATTTTATATGATATTTTACAAATGAAAAAAAAAAAAAAATCCATATTAGCCCTATTTAATGACATTAACTATACAACATAAGTAATATACAGAGCAAATTTTAACATTATTATCTTTGAAATTTTTTATAGTATCATAACTATTTAAAATGATGGAACTATTACTCAAGCAGTATAATAACATTAATGATAATAATGTATACTGTTATGCATAAATTAGACAATACTGCTGAAACAAATTTTTACCAGTGTTTTCTTATTTTGTCACCACTGTTTCATTACAGTCATTTTTTTAGGTAATATTATAGAATTAAAACTTATAAGGAAAAAATCTTTCTGGACGGTATAATGAAACATGTGTAAAATCTTAACAACGTGCGTACATTTTTCTAAACGGTTAAAATTTTAGAGTATTAACGAGTAAACGCGTACATTTTTCTAAACGGTTATATTCTAATGGTTAGTTGAGAAAAAAACCCTTTTTCTATATTTTGGTCCCAACATTGTTACAATGACTGTAATGCTACGTATTACTTGTCTGTATGAAGTTTGGAGGTCAGACTTTACAAATATATAACTAGTTCCAAATCTAAATTATTGATAAGTGGAATTTAATAAAGTTGTTTCGATTAATTTTAAATAAACCTGAACTAACTGACTTAGTGATTTTAAAAATATGTATTTAAATTTATTTATTTATTTATTTATTTAATACATGACAATACATTTTTATTATGAAAACGTCAGTAAGAGGTATTGGAAAGAAAAATTATAAGTTTAACTATAACTTTGAAATGTCAATCAATATTTTTATAAACAAAAGTCATATTTCTTACTTCCTATAGCATTAACTTAACCTACTTAGGGTTACCATACCTGTTTTGTTATAAACAGTTTTTACTATTGTTATATTCACGAGCGATATCTGTATGCATTTTAATATTTGTGATGTATTAATAATAGAACATTCATATACAGTGCAGCCAGATATTTGAAAACTAGCAGTGAGGACGCGTCCAAAATGTTGGAGGGATGCCAGCTTGTCCGACAGTTTGAAATTTGGAAAACATCCAGTTATACCGCGCTCGGTTATTGCTCATTTTCCCTGAGTCAGATTACTGTCACCCCTATTTTAGCATTGGACTCGTTGAGTTAGCACTTGCGCAGATGCTTCCAAGGTTTCATCAAATGTGGTCGAAGAATATTTGTACTTTTTCTATATGCATATAAAATAGAAAAATTAAAATTTCAATTAATTTTTATTAAATTTAAGAAAAAAAAGAGGAAAATTTAAATATATTTTCTTATCATTAATTTCCTTTTTCTATTTGAATTTTTACAACATGGCTGTAAATTCAAAAGCAGGTAACTAAATATCATTTGCAGAACTGTGAATTAAAATCAAATAAATAAATAAAATAAAAACATTAAAATTTAAAAAGTTTTTTTTGAATACTCCTAAGGAAATTATATTTTTTTCATAATATGCTACGATGAAACGCAAGGATATTTTGCTAGTTAAAAAAAGAAAAAAAAAAAAAAAGTCTTTCCATAGAAGCGTGACAGAAGACATTAATTATATATAAGATTAATTTTTAATGCTCGAAACTGAACATACAATTTTCTTTTGTGAAAATTTTATACGATATTTACGAATGATAAATAATCTACACTAACCCTAATTAACGACATTATAATGGCATTATTAACAAAAAAAAAAAAAAAAAGTGAAAGATAGGAAAAAGCTTTCAGTATAAATGCTTTGCAAACAGCTTAAAAAAATCGTAATTATAAAATAACAGACATAATCCACTTAATTCAAATTATTTTTATTTTTACCAATTTTAATCATTTTATACACCTTGATATTCAAATAAAATTAATTAAGTAGTAATTTAAATGCGATTATGTTTACTATTTTTATATTGATGTTAAGAGAATTTTAAAATAAGTTTATTATGAAGTAAAATTAGTTTTTAATCTCCCTTAATACTTTTCTGATTATTATACGTGTTTATTTTGTAATAAATCTTTTTATAATAAATTGAATTGTGTAAACGTTTGAGTTAATGCTTTAAAAGGCTTATGCGCCTTTTTATAAAAAAAATCATAGCATGGCTTAGGCATAATATATTCACATATTTTTTATCTCCTATTAAATAATAGAATATTTAATTGCAATTTAATTTATTGATAATAAACTCATCATTACAGATTACATTATATATTAAAAATGAACTTACTAACAATAATTGTTCTTCAAATAATACCATATTCGTTAATTAAACAACTACATATAAATATTATTATAAACTTAAGTAAAAAAAAAAAAAAAAAAAAAAAAAAAAAAACTCGCATTAGTTACATTTTTTCGTTCTTTGAAATATAAAGTAGAAAATAAATATAAGACTAATGCATATTCATAATATCCAATTACGTAACTGGCAAATATTCTGATTTTGATGGAACATTTTGTTTGATGATTTTATAATATAAATATTTTGAATTAACTTTTGACATTTAAATAAATGAAAATTCGATTTTCGGAAAATTGTATTATTAATTGATCATGAACAACCAAAAATGTGAACATTTGTGTAAAAATTATATAATAATAATAATCCATTGTTATAATTTTTATACACGAGGAAAAATATTTCAATAAGCAAGGAATTAACAACAACAAAAAAAAAAAAAAAAAAAAAAAAATCTGGAGTGACTCCACTCGACTTTCCGAACATTGATTAATTAACAGTTTTGTAGATAAAGTAAAGAAAGAGGAGTTGTTAAAAAACAAAAGAGATAATACCTTAATAAAGTGTTTAAGTATTTTTCTCCATATATTACACGATGTTTTATTTAACGCTACTGAACTTTGAACCCATAGATCATAATGATAAAGAATTTTCGCTGTGTCCCTGTAAAAAATCTATAAATGCTAGATTTACCAAAATGCTTACAGTTAGTGCAACAGTGGTTTATAATATTCATATAAATTTTCAGCTCAATTGAATTATGCGTTTATATGCTATCGCACTTTTAACTAGTATGTTCTGGCCACCACATGCCTTTCTTCTATATTTTCCTATACAAATTCACTCAGTAAAAATAATTTATTAAAATTATTATTTAAAAAAATTATCTTCCATGATAATGCAGATGATTTCCACATTAGAGAAGTAGTATAACACTAAATATCCAAAAAAAAAGTCAATTTTATTATCAATATTACACACACACACACACACACACAAAAAAAAAAAAAAAAAAAAAAGAAAGAAATCGATAACTTCATTTTAAATTATCGCAGATCTGTAATAAATAATTCTGGTAAATTTCATAAGGATTATTAAAAAATAATTTTCTTTATGCACATTTATACAAAATTTTGTACTATACCACCAAGTTAAAAATTTAGAAAAAGCTGGATGGCAACGTAACCTGTAAGACAATTTTTACCAAAAGTTGATAGGCACTAATTTATGTCAAAGTGCAACTACATACCAATTTCTATGAAATTCAGTGAAGTTGTTCCTGAGATATAGTTGCCATAAAAGTTTGTCACACCCACGCAGAGACTGACAGACAAACAGACAGACATTTTCTAAAAATGGTCAAATCGTGTTCTACAGCTTTCAAAACATGTAAATCCACCAAAAACCCGAGGTCGAAAATTTTTACGAATCCAATACTTTCTTCTGTTGAATATAGAAGAAAGTAAAAATTTGGTCCCACAGGCCATAATGATAAAGAATATTTCTTTGTGTCTCTGTAAAAAACTGCAAGTGCTAAATTCACCAAAATCTATACAGTTCGTGCAACTTTGACTTATAACATGTGTACAAATTTTTTGTTCAGATTAAATAAGCGTTTAGACGCTATCGTACTTTTTAAAATTTGGCCCCATAGGCCATAATGATAAAGAATTTTTCTTTGTGCCCCTGTAAAAAACTGTAAGTGCCAGATTCTCCAAACTCTATACAGATTGAATAACTGTGACCTATAATATGTGTATAAATTTTTTGCTCAATTGAAGAGAGCGTTTAGATGCTATCGGACTTTTCAGATTTTGGTCCCATAGACCATAATGATAAAGAATTTTTCTTTGTGTCCCTGTAAAAAAACTGTAAGTGCTAGATTCACCAAAATCTATAGGGTTCGTACTATGGTGACTTACAATATGCGTTCTAACTTTCAGGTTAATCGAGCGAAGCGTTTAGACGCTAGCGTGTTCACTCACAGACATACACACATACACACATACATACACACATACACACACACATACACACATCATCGTAAAAATAGTGAAAACGGACTCAGGGCACCTCTAAACGTATAGAAACATCAAAATCTGGAATTCGGATTTTTGACATGATTATAATACTTTCCTCACTATAGTGTTCGGAAAGTAATTAAATATGGAAGTGAAGCATAGTAAAAACCAAAAGGTATAGTAAAGCTTAATACATGCAGAAAAATAACTTTGATATTTCCCCCAAAACAGCTGTATATTTAATAAGGGTCATTATAAAAACACTAGGGTAATATATAATGAGTTATTTTTGATACAGTGTTATATGAGAAAATATATAATCGCTATCATTTCTAAACAACTCAAATATTTCAAAAATAAATTAAAATACTTGTAAATATAAAGAAATTACATCTTTCTTTTTACAGAAGTAGCATATTGTGAATAATTTAACGAACAATATCCATTTGCATATTAATTTACATGAAGCAAGAAAAATTTAAAAGTAGTAAACACAATACAAGATTGATGTAAGAGATGATAAGAATAAACTTTTTAAACACTTACTTAGTCATAAAGAAAAAAAATAACATTTAGGTTGATGAAAAATAAGTATAATTAAAATTATATAGATATAGTAGATAGATGATAGAGAGAGATATGGATAAGTAGAGAAATACGCTTTAGCAGGAAATTTCAAAATGCAATTAGTATTGCATATATATTCTTAAATACATGCTCCTTTTTTATTAATTATTTACTTACATATTTTTTAGTGAAAGATATTTATTCACAGGTGAATAACAAAGTGTTAAGAGAGATTAAATTTGCTTATGTATATAAGAAAATTGACGTCATTATAACTTAACAAATAATATACACATTCATAATGTTTTATGTCAATTTATCATTCACTTGTAAATAAATACATATATACATATATATAAATATATATTAAAACATTTGAAATATAAATGGCTTTTTTAATTTTCCTTTTTAAATATTCCTTATTTTTCGATTAAATTTAGATGCAATAACTATATTTATTGTATTAGTTTCTTTATTTTAATATAAATGGCGTCGTAAAAAAAAAAAAAAAAAAAAAAAAAAAAAAAAATGCGAGCACATTAGAAATGATCTTTAGTAATGAAAATTTAAAAATTGCATATATTGCATCATATAACTTACAAAATAATGGCTGTCTTAACTTTTTTTTTTTCTATATATGTATTAAAATTTTAGTCTCTCTCTCTCTCTTTATATATATATATATATATATATATATATATATAATTTACCATTTTTTATACTCATTAAGTAGTTAATTCTAACTATTTTTTCTTAATTTAATGCACTTTGATGTATAAAGAAAAATGTCCTTGGAAATGAATTTTCTGTGTCATATAAGTTAAACTCATACAGATAAATTGAAACATGCCTTTTTTAAAGCGATTTATACGCCTACAGCCGTTAATGAAACAGAAAATAAATTATTATTTTTTTCTTCCTTTAAAAATTTCCCTTTAACAAACGTGCACTGAATAATTTCATTAATTCAAGAAATCAAATTAGGTTGTTTAAAGTTAATTTTGGATTAAAATATGATTTTCTGTTTTTTTTTTTTTTTTTTTTCTTTTTAAATAATAACTTTACATTATTATAATCGAATACATAAAAGAAAAAAAATCCTTTCTTATGGAGCTAATTTACATTAAGAATAAACAATCGAAAATCCGCGGCAAATTTAAACTAAGACTTATTACTAACAAGTAAAATATAAGTAACTCATTTTTATATAATTTCAAAAATATACTTTTATATAAATCTAGATTATATAGCGTGGTGGAGGCTCATAGAGGCTTTTAAGGAGTAGAGTTCACGTGCAGCGACCCCAGTTAGTTCTATAACAGCAACAGTAGAATTTTTTTTAGAATGTGAACGCTCACAGTCTCGTGCGTCCAGACAAAGCATTGCTATTTTACCATGTTTTATTTAACTTCGATTCTTATTTGTGGGTTTGTTTGTTTATTTGTTTGTGGGTTTGTCAGGGACAAATCTTGCAATCGATTTTTAACTAACTTCTCGACTAGCTAGATATTTGAAATATTCAGGACAGCTCACAACACGGGGACAATACATTTTTCTAATAATTTTAGTCAACTATTTCAAGTCCCGCTGCCTTTGGCAGCGCTTATATGATTCGACAGAAAATTTATTTAACTAACTTCCCGACTAGCTAGACATTTGAAACTTTCAGAATAGTTCAGAACACGGTGAAAATACATTTTCTTAATACCTTTAGCCAACTGTTTCTGGTTCCTGCTGCCTTCAGCAGCGTTATCACTACAAAGCTTGCAATCGATTTTTCACTAACTTTCCGACTAGCTAGACATTTGAAACTTTCAGGACAGCTCACAACACGGTGACATTACATTTTTCTAATAATTTTAGTCAACTATTTCAGGTCCCGCTGCCTTCGGCAGCGCGTATATAATTCGACAGAATATATATTTAACTAACTTCACGACTAGCTAGACACTTGAAACTTTCAGAATAGTTCAGAACACGGCAAAAATGCAATTTTTAAATTTTTTTTAACCAACTGCTTCGGGTTCCTGCTGCCTTCGAGAGCGTTACCAGTACAAAGCTTGCAATCGATTTTTCACTAATTTCCCGACTAGCTAGACATTTGAAACTTTCAGGATAGTTCAGAACACGGTGAAAATACATTTTTTTTTAATACCTTTAGTCAACTGTTTCGGGTTCCTGCTGCCTTCGGCAGCGTTAACAGTACAAAGCTTGCAATCGATTTTTCATTAACTTCTTGAAAAGCTAGACATTTGAAACTTTCAGGAGAGTTCAGAACACGGTGAAAATACATTTTTTAAATACCTTTAGCCAACTGTTTCGGGTTCCTGCTGCCTTCGGCAGCGTTATCAGTACAAAGTTTTCAATCGATTTTTCACTAACTTTCCGACTAGCTTGACATTTGAAACTTTCAGGCTAGCTCATAACACGGTGACAATACTTTTTAAAAAACTTTTAGTCAACTGCTTCAGGTCCCTACTGCCTTCGGCAGCGTTCATATGATTCAACAGAAAATTTATTTAACTAACTTTCCGAGTAGCTAGACATTTGAAACTTTCGGAATAGTCCAGAATACGGTAAAAATTCTTATTAAAAATATTTTTATCCAATTGCTTCGAAACCCTGCTGCCTTCGACAGCGTTCCCAGTACAAAGCTTGCAATCAACTTTTAACTAACTTCCCGGCTAGATAGCCATTTGAAACTTTTATAGTAGCTCAAAAGACGATAGCAAGGAATTTGTTTAATACTTTTATCCAATTGCTGGGGTTCCGGCTGCCTTCAGTAGCGTTTATATGATTCAACAGAAAATTTAAAAACATGGTTTATAAAAACTTTTTTATCTTATAATTATTTTTTTCCCCCAAATTTTTAGAATACTTCATCTAAATTTCTAAGTAGTTATAATATTATAATTTTTTAATCGAACGAATCTTCTTTTTTGCTAATTTGTAAACTTGTAATTACCAACTTTTTTTTTTTTTTTTTTTTTTTTTTTTTTTTAATCGATTTATTTAAATAAAAATATGTCCTACTGAAATGACCGATTTTCTGCTACATAGGAGAGGTAGCAGTTTGTTTCCATTAGTTTTCGTAGGAGAGATTACACAGTTTGTTAGTAATGACATGATTAAAAGAATGAGTTAAGGGAAAAATCTAGTACTGTATCATTTTAAAACATTGAGCAGCCACTGGATTAAATAGATGATTTGTGGAAGGCAGTTACACGAAAGTTGCACCTTTACAAAAATAAGTGCACTAATTGTGAACGGTGACACATTCACTGATGAAACAAGATAACACTGAAACTATGGAAATGGTGTTATTTAGGCTTGCCTCTATTGCCTATTCTTCAAATTATTTTTTTTTAAATAAAATTTAATTAATCATTCTTAAAACTGTTTCCTTTTTCTGATTTTTTAGCCATTTTATTGAAATATTCACCCAAGTACAATAATATTTCATATCAAAAACCTTACAGCAATGTCATTTAAGTGCAGTCAATATTGTTAATAATTAAATTGTAATAATTAAATTGTTATTGTTAATAATTAAATTGTAATCATTATTAATAACAATTTCTTCTTTCAATGCACACAATTCCATTAAACATGCAAAACATTTTCCGCAAAATAGCTTTTTTTTATTATTATTTATTTCTATTTTGTTAAAGTTGTTGAAGTAAGTTTAAGTAGTTCAACGCTAGCAGAGATTGCACAATCAAAGATATTGCGAACATAGAGGATCGGAAAGAAAGAATAGAGGTGCGCAGAGTGACAGCATGTAGCTGTACAACAGGAATAGTGAAGTGCCTACTTGAATGTGTATGTTAAATATTGCATGCGTCTTAGATAAAAAATAATTTTTTTTTTGTTTCCCCAAGCAATAGATGAATTTTCATAACTCTTCTTAAGATTCTTTTAGAATGACAGTAACACAAATTATTTTTAAATTATACGATCTCTCATAAGTTACTAGCTTAGACTTACGGTACGACTACACACGGTTCATTTTAATAACGAAAAATTATTGTAAAAATGGCTGAGCATTCTATTCCACTGAAATGAGAAAGTTTGCGCATCTGCTACATAGGAGAGACTGCACGTAATTTATATTACATTTTGTACTAGATCATCAGTAATAAGAAAGAGTGAGGATGACTGCATGGAAAATAGTATACTGTACAAAGAGAAAACATCGACCGGTGCTGGACTCAGTTGAGTGTGTTACTTGTGGCAGATGTTTGCACGGAAGCTGCGCAATATATAACAATAATACTGTATTCACAACAACTTCATCTTTCGATTGGACACGAAAACTTGAAAAGCATTTAAAGTCAAGATGACATTTTTCACCAGAATTTGACACGTTTCTACTGCTATCTAGCGGCATTATTATTTTCAGAAATTTTAGCTGAATATAACCAATCAAAGATTATGTGAAATATTCGACACTAGATGGCGGAAACAGCATGCTAAATTTAGTTCGAATGCTGCACTCTGGCGTTAGAAGTTTTTCAAGATTTTATATAGAACCGACAGTTGAAGCTAAGGGTGAATATGGACATAAGTGTATCCATTATAGAAGACAACAATTAGATCAGCAAACAAGAAAACGTGGAAACTGAAATGAAAACTTATGTTATTTCATAATCTTATCTGGGTTGGTTTTTACTGATTCATTAAATTTTTTTTTCTTTAATTATTATTTTAATTATGTTTAAAATTATTTTGTTTTCCTGGTTTTGTTATTGCTGGAATAAATTATTCACTCTTAATATAATCTAGCGTCTCTTTGTAGCGGCAGACCTCTACGGAGCTAAATGAGTTTGGCGAGAATTTACGCTTGGCGCACACATAACTAATTATCTGTGGCTTGACGCTGTGCGCTTACGCACCGAGCTCTTTCGCTTAGGTTTCTTGAGTTTATGTTTGTTATTGTTTGGCTTTTTGATGAGAAATCATAGAATAATAATACGTACAGCGAAATCGAAACCTGTTTTTATTGATTAAAAGTCAGTATTCTTTTCACATTAAAAAATAAGTCGATCGTTTAGAAAGCATCAGAAATTTTACTAATAAAATTATGCTTTGCATTAAAATAAATAAATAAATAAATAAAATTAGAAATTATAACTTCTAAACTTTCATTAAATTATTTATTTTAATTTATAATTGCTGTCAAAAAAATTAAACTTTAAATTTTACATCTACTTTTTAAGATAGCACGCGATCTTGTTTTATATAAAAATTAAACCATTAAATTCATTTTTTTCTTAGTTTTATTTCATATTGCTCGCGCACTTCTTATTTCCTAATTTAAAATTATTAAAAAAGAAAAAAAAAAAAAAAAAAAAAAAAAAAACTTTTTTGATATCGCTTGTAACGATACTGATTATTATTAATTTTCTTTTCTTTTTCTTTCAATAATGATAATAATAAAAAAAAAAAGATTTTGATGAAATTCTGGCAAAAGCAGAATTTAGTTTAGGACGGAGGACTATTAGTTTTTTTTTTTCTTTTTTCAAATTATAACATCGCTTTCAAATTATTCAATTATATTTTCGATAAATTTTAGATTTCGACAAATGTCCAACTATCGAAAACGACAACGCACAAATCCCAGATTGAGACTAATAGGCCCTCAGTCCTAAAAAAAAAAAAAAAAAAAAAAAAATTCTTCTTCAGACAATGATTGCAAACAGAAGACTGACATCACATGCAGATTTTTTTCACTAGACGTTGGCGGGCCTCTAAACTCCCATACAGGGTCCTTTGCATATCTGATGAGGAAACCATTGAGACGAAGCGTTAGACTAGTGTACACGAAAAAAAAAAAAAATCGCAGAATACCCCTATCTCAAAATGTATGAACCTCAAAAACACATGAAATTACATATTGCGGCAATTAGTAAAATGCACTTCTGTTCGCTTCGCGTACATAACCCCCCCCCCCCCCCCAAAAAAAAAAAAAAAAAAAAAAAAAAAAAAAACAGAATACCCCTATCTCAAAATGCATGAATCTCAAAAACGCATGAAATTACATATTGCAGCAATTAGTAATACGCACGTCTGTAAGCTTCGCGTACGTTAAAAAAAAAAAAAAAAAAAAAAAATCACAGAATATCCTTTTCTTAAAATGCATGAATAAAAACGCATGAAAATACACGTTGCAGCAATTAGTAATACGCACGTATGTGCGCTTCGCGTACGTAAAAAAAAATCACAGAATATCCCTATCTCCAAATGCATGAATCTCAAAAGTGCATGAAATTATATATTGCAGCAAATAATAATATGCACGTCTGTGCGCTTCGCGTATATGAAAAAAAATCCCAGAATACCCTGTTACGTTGAAATCCACCACAGACTAATGGTTGTTTGAATCAAGTCATATTGTTGTTCCCTGAAGTGTTGTGCCGCAATACAAAAATTACAAGTCTTGAAATTCCAATACAATTTTTATTATATTTGTTAAAAAAAGTTCACATCATGAAGAAGTACAGGATCGTATTTAAAAATATTGTTCAGGAATCAAATTCCAGAAAATTCTGAGGAGCAAGGGAGAGAGAGAGGGCAAAGAAAAATCTTACGTCTTAACTATCCGATGAAAAGAGCAAAAACTGTGGGTCTGCTTTTTCGATGGCACGGGGAGAACCGCCCGGAAGGGAAGTCATATGTTTGCATTATCTTATTTTTGCCAAAATGAATGCCAACTTCAGTTCTTTGTTTTAGTTAATAAACTAATGTTAATTTTTTGAATTTGTAATGACGGTTTATAATTGTATTAACCCTGTATTCGCCAACTTTATGCCAAGCGACAGTTTGACGAGAGAAAAGACCGTTATGAATTGAAATCATTAATATTGCGTAATTTGAAATAAATTACATCCGGTGTTGAAATAATATTAATTGTGACAATGCGTTTCCTTGTTTAATAATATCTGAGAACAGTTTTTTTTTATAATTATGTTTAATGTCAGAATTTCGTTAGATATTATTTTTTTTAATTTTCTTTTAATTTTCTTTTTATCCCATAAATAAAGTACTTTTCTATTTAAAAGATAAACACTTTATTTATGATTTAGATATAAAACATATACAATTTAGATTTCTGAGTGATGTGTGTTATTGTTTTATGTTAATAAATAGTGTAGGTCGTATATATAATTAAAATTGTGTAATTTTTAATGACATTTAAAAACAATTCTTTCTTCAAATGCCTGAGAACAAATTATGCAAATATAATATCTCACTTAAAATTTAATTATTTTTTTATTGCAATAATGCATTAATTTATCATTAGATTATATTTTATTTAAAAATTCAATTAAAATTTAACTAAATATATGTGAACACCTTCACATACCCTTCTCTTAAAATGCATGAATCTCAAAAATACATGGAATTGCATATTGCAGCAGCCAGTAATAGGCATGTCTGTAGGCTTCACGTACATGAAAAAACACATTTTAAAATTACACTTTAAAAGTAAAAAAAAAAAAAAAAAAAAAACATTAAATTTAACTTAGAGCAAAATAAACAGAAATGATAAACAGAAATAACAGAAATAATAAGAGCAAAATCTAAAAGATGCTTTTGGCTGCTGCGCGCATAGCGACAAGCGTGAATTCTCGCCAAACTCACTTAGCTCCGTAGCGGTCTGCCGCTACAAAGAGACGCTTTTTTAATATAATAACACTCCCCCACAAAAAACTTACAACAATGCGATTTAAGATCAATTATTACTACCAACATAACAATCGCTCTTACCCATGTGCACAATCAAAAACATTCTAAGGCTAAATAAGGAGAAATTTCTCACTTTTTTTAAAATTACATCTGTTTCCATAAATTAAAGCACAACACTATATTCACTCTTAGTATAATAATATTTGCCCACAAAAAAAAAAAAAAAAAAAAAAACTTACAACAATGCTATTTAAGAGGAATTATTATTGCCAACAATTAAATACTGCTGTTATTTACAACAATCTCTCTTACCCATGTGCACAATTAATAGCCCTGTAAGGTTATATAAGGAAAGATTTCTCTCTCTCTCTCCTTTTTTTTTTTTTTTTTTATTACATCTGTTTCCATAAATTAAAGTATAACAACAAAATAACGATGGAAGTCATAAAAGGAAATTAATTTAAAATTATTCACCGATAGTTTCACAAAATAATGATAATAATAACAATAATAATAATTGGAGGTTTTATGTCATTAACTTGAATTGTGCGTAAACTCTTCATTATTTTATAACGACAAATAGCAATAGAAATGCTTAAAGAAAGAATTCAGTAAAAATTATTCAAGGATAATTAAGCAATATATATATATATATATATATATACATATATATATACCTAAGATGTATTTAATTTTTCTGTTGAATTGTTTGTAGTTTCTTTTAATCACACATTCCTTGAAACCATTGATGCATCTGCGCAATTACTGACTCCACAAGTTTAGTGTCAAAATAGGGTTGACAGTCATGTGATCGAGAGAAAATAAGCGATAAGAGAGAAAGTGCAAAATGATTGGACGTTTTCCAAATCCCAAACTGTCGGTCAATTTTAAAACTTCCAAGCTTTTGGATTCGTCCTAACTACTAGTCTTAGAAAACGTGGTTGCACTATAGCTTTACATTACATTATGACGACATATTTAAAGCATTATATTGTGAATTTTTGCATAAATAAAACTGAATTTTTATTTCGTTAAAAATACGAAGAAAACTTTTTCACTTTCGTTGATAGAATATTTTAAATATATTTTTTATTTTTTTTTATTTCTTCGATATGATTTATAATAGCATACATAAGTCTTTATTTTGGGCATTAACAAGTTGTATGAATGAGAATGATTATTCTTTCGAAATATGGAAATAATCTCGAAGCTTAAAAATAATTTTTTAGATTTATATCACACCTGCACTATTGCTGATAAAATGTTATCATCTATTTACTTTTTTTATTAGTTCAAAACATCTTGTTTATTATTATTATAATTTGTATTTTTGTATTATATTAAGGGGTTCTGGTCCCTGACCGCTCTGCTCACCAAATCCAGAGGAACATCCAACAAACTCTCCAGTATTAACCTCAAATTCTCTATCAATTATCTCTATTTATAATCTTCTTTAATTTAAATAAAAAAAGTTTTTAACAATAACATTTGTTTTAAGAAAAAGTAAAATCTAAAAACTGCATTTTGTAAAGTACGCTTAAATTAAATGTTTCTATAAATTGTCCGATTTTTATTTTATTGTACAAATGAAAATTAACAATATCTGAAAAACGAAACTAAGCATGAAAAAAAAAAAAAAAAAAAAAAAGAAAAAAGAAAAGAAAAGAAAAAGATTAAATTTAAACACAATATTTTTATGCGTAACATTTAAATTTGGAAATGAAAAGAGCAAAATTATATTATGCTTAAGGAAAAAATATTCGTTTCATCTGTCTACAATTGGTGACGTTATGAAGCACCTGATAGACCGGAGATGGTGTTGTTTCTTCCGCCTCCCCACACCAATTCACTTTTCTCATTAACCCCTGAGGGTCTCTGTCTGTCTTTTCGCAGCTGTACATTTCCTTAAATATGAATATTAATAATACAAAACTCAAGACAAAAGCAGAACAATATTATAGAAATCTTCGTAATTGATATCACATTGAAATACACAAAGTTTAACATTATATCGTTTATAATAAGTCAAAATTCTGATTTAAAGTACTGCAAATAAATAACAATTTGCCATTATTTTGGGCGGCAACATATACTAGACAGCTAAACACACTAAATAAACAACGACGGCTGCAGCTTTTTTTCTTTTTCTTTTTTTTAAACAAATAAAAATTTGTAATATCTAAAGCCTTCAGCGTTACAGTTTTAGTACATAACTTTCTTAGAGACTTTTAAGTATTTGTCACTATTTGGCGATGAATTTTTAAGTATAATGGCTTTTTTAATGAAATTAAAAACCTATTTTTTTTCAAATGCCTATATATTTTAATATTGCATATTTACTTTCTCTTACCCATAAGGTAGATAAAGTATTGTTTTTGGGTCAAATTTTCGAAAGAGAGTTTTTGTTATATTTGCATGTTTTGAGGTCCCCTGAATAAGAAAATCATATATTTAGCGGTTGGTCTGTGTATGTGTGTGTGTCTGTCTCTTATCAGCATATCTCAAGAACAAATAGCGCCAGAAAGTCCAAACTTAGGATTCTAAATGTGTATCATATAGGGATACGACACTAAGCTTTTCGTTGAGATAAAGCAAATGGTTCGTGTACAGGGACACTCAAGAGTATTCAAATACATTACGTCTATGTAAGTAGAGTTATTAATAGTAGTAATTACATGTAAGTAGAGTTTAACGTCTATAAACTGCACTAAACTAAATTAAATAAATATATATATATATATATATATATATATATATATATATTATATGTGTAAAAACATGGCTCATGTAGAATATGGCAGGGAAAACATCCACTGTTCATGTATAGGGCTACTCAAATGAACTAGATTATAGAGCGACAATATCTGAAAATTGATGGAAATACATTTCAGGTTGTGCCGTATATTATTTCTATAGGATTATATTTAGGCGCACTATTTGGTTTGTACATAATCTTGAAAAGATATACAGGGCTGCAAATATTTAAGCGACAACATTCTTTTTTATTATTAGTGCAAGTGCTTTACTATAATATTTCACCATGTCCAGGAAAGCTGCTCAAGAATTGAAACGAATTCCTCATAGACATATGATAAATAATGTATGTTTTTAAGCTAAATATTCGTCACTTGTTTTTTGCATATTAACATGTTTTGAGGCTTCCTGATTACCGAAGTCAAGTTTTTTAACGTTTAATCTTTGTCTGTGTGTCTTAGAGTAATTTAAAAACGAAAATTTTCAGGAGATCCAAAAGTTGTATTTTGAAATTAATATAAGTTTGTTGCTGAAAAAATTTAATCTAGACTAAGAAGTTCTAAGGAATGCTGTGTGTGAAAGTTGTCTAAATAATTTTAAGTGAACTTTTAATTGTAATAAAAGATTTAAATTTCATATAAATGTAGGTTCAGCAATGAAGCAGGGGGTTGAGGGTGGCGGTAGCCCCCACACGCAGAACTAATTATCATATAAAACACTTTCGAAGCCTAATTTGAATTGTTTTAACATAGATTTACATAACAGTACTCCTTATCTTACCTCTAAATACCCAAAATGTATTTATAGTATTGAATTTAAGGGTAAAAGAAAGTCGTGGGAGTAACACAACAGATTATTTTTAGTTAATTTAGGATAATGTGTAATAGTCTGGATTTATATCTAATGTGCAGCTAGGTTAAAATACTGCTTGCAGCAATGGAGATGCAACTTTTTAAATTGCATTTTTTCTAAAATATGATTTAGTCAGACACATTGAAAATAAATAACTTACATGAATATTGTAAATATTTTAACCCTTTCTTTATTTTTATTATTGCAGCATTTTATGATTTATCTACATATTTATGGCTTTGCTGGAGTTAAAGTTATCGTGAAGTGTGGAAATGAATTCATTGGTCTAAACATCCTTGCTATACTTCATCTCTAAATTTTAAAAATTACTAAATTGGTCACACTAAAGATATTCCCATTTAGCCAATCGTTTAAATGTGTTTAGAATAAAAAAATAATCTTTATGTAAATTGTTGTCTCTTAAATTTCATTTTAAAAATTTCTGGGATTAACTTGAAACACTATAGCAACAGTCGTTATTTACCGCAATCATAATATTCATTACTAAATCTTCTTCGCCTGATATTAAAAAAAAAAAAAAAAAAAAAATCTAATAAAATGTAAACTATATATGCATTTCATCTGAATTAAACTTTTGCTTAATGTTTAAAAAAAAAAAAAAAAAAAAATCACAATTCTAAATAATTTTTTTCTTTTCTCCTGCATCTCGGAGATGCCCATTTTTCAATTTCTTTTTGTTTCTTTCCCTTTTTTACTTTCTTCTATGTGCATACATAGATAAAGTATTGGATTCCTGAAACTTTTCGAACTCCAGTTTTCGATGGATTTACAGGCTTTGAATGTCCTGAACACGATTCGACTGTTTTTAGAAAATGTCTGTCTGTCAGTTAGCCAGTCTGTCTATTTGTCTGTGTGGTGTATCACAAATTTTGTGGACGCTGTATCTCACGAATGAATCAATGAGCGAAATTTAACCAAACTTAGTATTTTGTTGAACCCTGACATAGGCTGGTTCTGATTAGATTTGGGGATCATTCGCTCAACAGGTGGCGCTGTGATTCCAGTTTTTCTAAATTTTTATCATGGTTGCATAGGACAAAATTTCGTATAAATGTACATAAAGAGAGTTATTTTTAATGTGTGATTTTAAAATTAATATGAATTATTAATAATAGTAGTAGTAAACTAGAAAAAAATGTTTGTGAATGTGGAAGCATCGCTTACCCCCTGCGGGAGAAGTAACCCTCCCCCCCCCCCCCGGTGGGTGTAAATTTTAAATATGGGTATCTTTCGAAAGATCTTGTCAATTCCTTTAAAACGAATGGTTGAACCATTGATCAGTGATAATTTAAAACAAAGTTATCGGTATTGTTCATTTTTTAGCGGAAAAAAAAATCGTTTTTTTTTTTTTTTTTTACATTGGCAAAAAATTGACTTTCTTTCGATATTTAGTGATATAATTCTGTCAGATAAAAATCGTCTGCATTTATGATGGAAAATAATTTAATAATTTAATAAATAATTGGTATTGCATGAGTTTTGTGTAAAACTGTATAGAAGAAAGTCTTGTGGTGGTCATATCACACTAGTTATATATATATTTAATTTTCTAAGAAATGCTATATATATATATATCTGCAAACAGTTACTTACGATTCTAAATTCATTTTTTCATTGAAAATAAATAATAGCAACGTTGACATTTATTTATTTATTTATTTTTTACACCATTGATCACATTTAAGTTTTCTGTGGTAAGTGACGTGAGAGAGAGAAGAAACATCGTAATAAGAAAAAATATTTGCAAATGGCTAACAAAATACCTTTTTCAACGCGAGATTTTTAATTGATAACTTATTTAACCAAGCCGATTGAAAGTTTTAACTAAAAACATGTTTTCTTTCGCGTTTTCGGTAAATATAGATAGTAACTCACATGGTGAGCGAAGAAATGTGGTTCCATACAAAAGAAAAAAAAAAAAAAAAAAAAAAAAAAACGACGCCAGCTGCAGTAAATTTTTTTTACTTTCTTCTATATGTAATATAGAGAAAGTTTTGGATTCTCGAAAATTTTCGACCTCCGTTTTTTGATGGATTTACATGTTTTGGGATGTCCAGAACACGAATTAATAGTTTTTAGAAAATGTCTGTCTGTCTGTATCATTTGTTTGTGGACGCTGTATATCATGAACCAATGAATGAAATTTAACCAACTTGGTATGTAGTTGCACCCTGACATGAACTGGTGCTGATTAAATTTGGAGATCAATAGCTCAACAGGTGGCGCTGTGATCGCATTTTATGCAAATTTTTAACATGGCAGCATAGGACAAAATTTCGTATTAATGGGCATAATGAGAGTTATTTTAAACTTGTGATTGTAAAATTAATATGAATGATTGATAATAGTAGTAGGTCTCCCCTCCCCCCCCCCTCCCGGGAAGTAAACTTTCAAGATGGGTATCTTTCAAAAGGTCTCGTTGATAATAGCAATAGTTAACTGGGAAAAAAATTTTGCGCATGTGGGGGCATCGGTTCACCCCCCACTGGGGAGGGGGTGGAAGTACCCCCTCGGGGTGCAAAGTTTCAAGATGGGTATCTTTCGAAAGGTCTCGTCAATACCTTTAAAACGAATGGTTGAACCATAAATCTGTGATAATTTAAAACAAAGTTATCGATTTTTTTTACTTTTAACGAAAAATAACTTAGAAAAAAATCGAATATATATATATATATATATATTAACGAAATTTAACCGAACTTGGTATTTAGTTGGTCCCCGACATAAACTGGTGCTGATTACATTTGGGGATCAAAAGCTCAACAGGTGGCGCTGTGATCGCATTTTATCTAAATTTTTAACATGGCAGTATAGGACAAAATTTCGTAAAAATGTGCATAATAAGATTTATTCTAAACTTGTGATTGTAAAAATAATATGAATTATTGATAATAGTAGTATTTAACCAGGAAAAATAAATTATGCATGGTGCATGGGGGGGAAGTACTCCCCTTCCCCGGGGCAGTAAATTTTCACAATGGGTTTCTTTCGAAAGATCTCATTGATAATAGTAGTAGTTAACTAGGAAAAAATTTTTGTGCTTGTGGGGGCATCGGTTCCCCCCAGGGGGCAAAGTTTCAAGATGGGTATCTTTCGAAAGGTCTCGTCAATACCTTTAAAACGAATGGTTGAACCATAATTCTGTGATCATTTAAAACAAAGTTAGCGATTTTTTTTACTTTTAACGAAAAAAAACTTAGTAAAAAAAATCTTTTTTTTTTTTTTTTTTTTTTAACGAAATTTAATCAAACTTGTTATTTAGTTGGCCCCTGACATACACTGGTGCTGATTACATTTGGGGATCAATCGCTCATCAGGTGGCGCTGTGATCTCATGTTTTCTAAATTTTTAACATGCCAGAATAGGACAAAATTTCGTATAAATGTACATAATGAGAGTTATTTTTAACTCGTGATTGTAAAAGTAATATAAGTTATTGATAATAGTAATAGTTAACTAGGAAAAAATGTCAGTGCATGTGGGGTCATCGTACCCCCCCCCCCCCGGGGGGTGATAAATTTGGAAGATGGTTAAAGATCTTGTCAATACCTTTAAAATGAATGGTTGAACTATAAATCTGTGATAATTTAAAACAAAGTTATCGATTTTTTTTTACTTTTAACAAAAAAAAAAAAAAAAAAAAAAATTAGAAAAAAAATCTTTTTTTTTTTTTTTTTTTTTTTTTTAAATATTGTTGCTGATTGAATATGTATAGGAAAATATAGAAGAAAGTCTTGTGGTGGCCACAACATACTAGTTTAATATGTAGACAAACTATCATCTTATTTTATTTATTCTTTTAAATTGCAAAAAATAATACACTTAAAAAAAAAAGTTGCATTTTACACATATTTTATATTTATAATATATGGTAACTTTAACATACGAAAAAGTATAGAAAAAAGTAATATTAAATAATAGATTTTGAATTAATATAATTTTAATAGTAAATAATATATTTTAAACTATATATGCATATTAAGATTAGTTCATTAAAATCTATAACCTTTTGTTACCTAAATTTGAAAAAATAAATCCTAATATTATGTCGAAATTAATTTTATAAAATTATCTCCATTTATGTTCTTTACAAAATGGCGAACATAGGTGATAAATATGCTTACATAATATCATAAACATAAAAGACGATATTAAACAACATGGAGTCTAGAATGATTGATGTGATGTTATCGTTGGAGCTTTTACTGTTATTACTCACGAAGAGGGCTCAAGCGTTACACGAAAATGTTTTACGACTCAGTAAGTCATGTTACTGAAATACTTAAGAATATTCTATATACCTCTAACGTTTATACTATCTTTTATATGAAATAAAGCACGAGATACGTTTCGAAAATTTTGTTATGCAGATACTAGTATGCAGATATTTATTTATTTTCACTTATGAAATAAATCGATAACAACATGCTTACAATTTTGTGATTTTTGCTCTTCAGCTATATACAAAATATTCCAAATAAAAAATTATCCCATGATAAAAATATCATGTATTTATTATGTTAAACTTCTAAAAATAAAACATTCCTCGCTGAATGCAGCATGGATATGTTTAGGACTAAAAGTATGAGTTACATACATGTATATGTGTGCATTGTTAAAATTGGTTTCTTAAAAATGAGCAAAATTGTTTCAAAATAGCTACGAAATAATATATACTTAAATTTGAAAACCCATGTACTGATTTTTGAGCATATTGACATGTCATACATTGGGATATTGGGATTCTCTTTGGTCAATTCAATTTTTGAGCTTGTCAGTATACTCAAAAATGAGTGCATGTGTTTTCAAATTTAAGTATATATCATTTCGGAGCCATTTTGAGACAATTTAGCTCATTTTGTATTTTAGTCAGTGCACCAACTTAAAATCGCAAGCAAATTAATTACTTTTAATTACATATTTCATTATGAATTTAAGATATATTATAAAACATTCAGGTTTTGAATGTGTATGTTTGTTTTCTTCTGCAATTTCAACGGAAATCTAAAATATAGATGTGGGCTATGCACATATGGAGTTTTAGGCAAATCGGTTCATAAATATCTTTTTATGGGAATTTAAAATTTTCAAACGGCTGGCCTTGGGAAACAAGATGGCGGCCCAAACTGGCAAACAAACATAAAAATGTATTTGTCAGATAAGTCTATTGTTCAAATTTAGTTCGAATTAATTCAGAATTTCAAAAGTTATCGCGTTGGCAAATTGAATGGTCGTCACGTGGATCAAAATAGCGGAAAAAAATTACTCAGTGAGCTAATCCAAGATATTTGTACGATAATTTGTCCACTGTCCAACTTTAGTTCGAATAAATTCAGTATTTCTAAAATTATCACGATAAAAATTTCTCAAGTGTCAACGTTCAAGTTGCCAAAACTTGGAAACAAAATCGCAAACAAACTTTCCCACTGAAATCATAGATATTTGAAGGATAATTCCATTTTTTAACTTTCGCTCGATGTAATTAAATATTTCAAAAGTTATCGTGATAACAAATTTTCAAGTGGCCCCGCCACTTGAAAACAATATGACGAAGCACGTTTTCCAGAAACTCATATTGCAAATTAAACAGTCTTAAAGTAAGAAAAAAAAAAGTCTAAAAAGTATTTAAGACACGTAAGTATGTGAAAAAACAGATTAGACATAATAGGTATCTTTATTTAAGACACTCTTTGTATATTAATAAATTAGTGGGGGAAATGAACTAATGTAAATGTCTTAATACTTAAATGTATCTTAAAATTAGATATTTAAAATATCGTAAAATAAAAGATTTCGCATTGCATCTTTCGTTTTTTAAAAGAAGATCAGTGGCGCAATCTGAAGTAAAAAAAAAAAAAAAAAAAAAAACAGATAATAATTTTATTCAATTAAAAGAATTTTTAACTGCGCAGTGGAAAAAAACATTTTCTATAATAGAAATTATAATGGAACTATCAAAGTTTTAAATCTGTTTATATATATATAAGTTTTTTATTAATTATCTGTAGAAGTTTTATCATTTTAAAAATCCCAAATTCATGAAAAAGTACAAACTGAGAAAACGCTATTTAAAGATTTTAAATGTGTAAAAAGTACATCAAAACTCATAAGTATCTAAATATAGATTTTAAGGAATAAAAATACCTAGTATAGTTCAAATTATAAATATTAAACGGAAATATTAGCTATTCTATATGAAACCTTTGGTATTGCGAAGTCAAAGGTTTCAAGTCCCTTTAAACATAAAACTGCAGTATATTTTATCGAATTTTCTTGTGTTCTGTAGTGGCATGATTGGTAAAGACACTAACTTCCGACACCAGTTTTCCGATTACAGGGCTCAAGTTCATTCTTGGTAATATTTTTTTAAATTAAATAATATTTTATTTATGCTCTAGAAAATTCTAAAATCTACAAGCTACCTTTGTTTATTTATTTGTTTAAGAAGCCTTAGAAATAACCTTTTTTTTTTTTTTTTTAGGTTTAACATGGTGGTGTTTTTAAATCTAAAAAAAAACATGGCGATGTTTTAAGACATTTACAATGTCTTAATTTCAGATGAAAAATGGTGTCTCAAAAAGTTAGATTTTTTCTTTTCGCTTGAAAAATGATCACCCGTTTAAGACACTTTTTAAACTAAATTTAAGACGTTTATGTTTAGAGTGCATCCAACGTATTTGAAGTAAATTTCACTGTCCAACTTTGGTTTGAATCAGGACACAGTATTTCAAAAGTTATTGTTATGACAAATTTTCAAGTTGCAGTCTAAGTGACTTTCACTTGGAAATAAAATGGTGGAACAAAGTGCCCAGCGAAATCATCCAAGTTTTTAGTATGATAAGATCACTGCCCAACTTTGGTTCAAACTAATTCAGTATTTCAAAAAAAAAAAAAAAAAAAAAGTCGTGATAAGAAATTCTCAAGTAGCATCGTGATTTCAAGTGGCCACAATTTGGAAACAAAAAAGCGCAGTGAGATGGCCAGTGAACTTATCTGATATATTTGAACGATAAATCCACGAAACAAATTTAATACAGATTGATTCAGTAGTGCTAAAGTTGTCATACTGACGAATTTTCAAGTTGCCGCCACTTATAAATAAAAGGACGGGGTAAGTTATCATGGGAATTTATCCAAGATAGTTGAACCATGAGTTCATCCTCCAATTTTGGTTTGAATCAATTTAGTATTTTAAAAGTTATTGTGATGGCACATTTTCACGTGGCAGCCTGATTTCAAGTGGCCGTAACTTGGAAACAAAATCTCAAAACAAGTTGCTCAATGAACCAATCCAAGATATTTATATGATAACTTCACTGTCCAACTTTGGTTCGAATTGAATCAGAATTTAAAAAGTTATCATGATAATAAATTTTCAGGTGGTAGCTTTGATTTTAAGTTTTACCTCTTAGTTTATAACATCCGTACTTGGTCAGATGGTTGAGACCTGTATACGGTCTAAGAGTACATAAAAATTCAAGAAAATCCGCTTTTTACAATGTGAATTTGAAAAGTTCAAGTGGTCTTCAATTGAAAACCAAATGGTGGAGCAACCTTATTAGCAAACTCATCCGAGATATTTATGACCGGTGCACTGTCCGAATTTTGTTAGATTTGGAACAATATTTCGGAAGTTATCGTGATGTTAAATTTTCAAGTAGTAGCCTGTTTTCCTGTCCCGTTTAATTTAAGATATCCATCACTGTTAAAATTGGTGGATTTAGTTTATTAGTAAAATTGGTTGAGACCCTTACGTGGTTTATATTTAAATCAAAATTCAAGCAAATATATTTTTAAATACTCTTTTTATAATGCTGGTTTGAAATTTTCAAGAGGCTGCCGCTTGAAAACAAATAAGCGGAGCAACTTCGTTTGCGAACTCGTCCAAAATATTTATAAAATAATGTCACTGTCTAAATTTGGTTCGATTCAGGATATTATTTCGGGAGTTATTGTGATGACAAAGTTTTCATTATATATATATATATATATACAGATAGATAGATAGATAGGTAGATAAACAAAGGGATTACAATGGGTCGATTTCTACAGAAATCAACCTATAAAGTGTATAAAGCACATTTCAGCTTAAATATAGTTTGTGTTTCTGCAAGAAATAATTAAATGAAAAAGCAGGGTAGAAGTAAATTAAATCCTCAGCAATATACCATATTTTGTGAAAAATTGATAAATTTATTTGTAATCCTGGATACCTAAGTTGTTACATTAAATAAATAATATTTGTTTTACTGTCCGTTAACAATTAAAACTTTACATTATTGTACTTGAAAATAAAATTTTGTTTTATACATATTTTAATGAAGAAGCTGAGATGGAGATATATAAAATAAGAAGCGGCCATATACGTATAGTAGTCCAGGTTCAATAAGCTCTATGAAGAATAGGAAAAGATCTCTTTTCTTAAGAAAATCCATTAATTGTTATTTCAAGTAACCGCATTAAGAATAATATGCATAGTTCATTGTCTAAATACTTATTACGAAGGCAACAAAGATAGACATCTTTTGGAAGATTAGCAAAGTTTATTTTATTAAATGACTTGAGGATACCAACTCTGACGGAAGCCATTTCGATTTATTAGTAACTTTTTGAATCTTTCTTAAAACCACATGTTGTTGACAGCATGAAGAACAAGTGCTAATTAATTTATTTCGCCAAATCTCCTTGGCATCAAAAATCAAGTTGGCTGAACACATTTTTAAATTTTATGTCTGGTAAACCTAAATGATAGTTAAAAGATTGGCTAAAAATTAAATTACGTCATACGATGTGATTAAATTTTGTCAGGTGTCCAGAAATAGGGAAAAAGTGCGAAATCAATTGATAAAAAAATATTAGAAATTATTTTCAGCTACAATGATTCAACGGAATCTATAAACGTTTGATTGGAGACAGGAAGCTACAATAAAAAAAATCGTCTGCGGTTTTAAAGCATAAAATGAATGGGTTTCTCTTTCTTTGATATTTTATTTAATTATTACTTGATGAGATTTAAAGCAGGAAAAAGAACAATAAATTATATGAAATTACAGATTAATGAAATAGAAATAAAAATAAAATAGCATAAGCGAAATAAACAAAATTGTATTAAATTCTTTTAGGATAAGAAATATAATGTTTGCTTGTATTATAAATAAATAAATAAAATGTAATTTATATTATTATCATTATTTTATTTTAAAAAGGGATATGTGATGTTTTTCAACATCACATATTTCTCCCCGTCGACCTAAAAAAAAAATGGGTTACATCGTCTATGATAAGACAACTCAGCAAAAATTTAAATTAAATCAAATTATTTCCAATCTTGTAAAATAGATTGATTACAAAACAAAAACAAAAAACGAATGGCTTCCAATACAAATAAAATACGTACATTGTCATATTATTAATAGAAAATCTAGTATGCATACTTAAAAAAAATAATATTCTTATACAATAATAAAATACAAATACAGAAAATAAGGATATACGGTGATGTGATATCATGTTGTATGGCCATAAATCAGTGTACACTAAAGTCTTTAGAATATACATCCATAAACAAAATGAGCTCTAGTCCTTTGATTTAAAATCATAATATTTCAGTCATCATATATTTTATCAGTTCGTGGTAAGATGCTGAAAGTAAATTTTTATGTTACCATGCATGTCGAGAATCTTTAACGAGTCCATTTCAGTTCAGAGAGGACAAGAATTCGTTGTAATAAATGCATAGTTCAAATGTATAAGCAATCTGAATATGAAAGTTTGACAAAATAAAAATCAAGTATATTTATATGTTATCAAATATATATAGTGAGCCTTTTATATTCATTAAAAGGTTTAAACAAATAATACATGTTGAAAGAAAGTAATAATAACACGTTTTTATTTATTCATTTTTTTTTTTATAGGTAATTGTAATTGGAATATATGAGACATATGCATGTATGTATGATAAAAATATTACAGGCACCAAAAGTCTACTTATTTTTTTTTTTTTTTTTTTAAATTCCATTAGCACTTTTTTTGAAATAAACAATAATATTCTAGTATGTTAACTATTAAAAATAACATACAAATTCATAAAAACGATAAAAATTCAATTATAAATAACACGTAAGTTAAAGAGATAGTGATAAAAGTGATATACACTGCTGTTGTAAGACAATGCAGCTTAGAATATAATTTCCTGGACCAGCCATTGATTATCCAAGCTGCGAAATTTCACAACAAATAAAGATCACAACAGGTTGATCAGGTCTGTTGCGATGAAAGTATACATCAAATTTTATTTAATTTATCTTAATCTTTATAAATATTTAAAAATTTACACTGCGTAACTTTTAACCTAAGGAAAAAAAAAAATGATGAAAAATTACTTTCTGTTTCGTAAATTATATTGATGTGTATCATTGGGAATAATGAGATTCTTATTAAAATTAGAATTATTATAAATGTCAAATAAGTGATTATTACGTGGAGGTGCCAATAAAATTCTATCTATATGCACACGAAATGCTTTATCATCACTAGCATGTAACCGTTTAATTGAAAATGAAACAGGGGAATGTTTAACTGTGACAATGAAAGGACCTGTATATTTAGATTTAAATTTATCCATAGACTTCAGATACACAATATCTTTTGTGCAGATGCTTCTTAGTTTAGCTTTTCTTTGAAAATATTTATTTCTTTTTGATTGGGAATCTTGAATGTTATTGTACGCTTTTTTATAAATTTCCTGAAGGTCTTGCATTAATTTATAAATGTTTACATTAGAGTCCAGGTAAGTGTAATTATAATTTGAATTATAAGTGTCAAAAATTAGTGCCAGTTCTCTACCAAAATGTAGAAGATTAGGCGAGAATTGAGTGGAAGAATGCGTAGATCCATTGTAGAGAGATTTGTGTATATATAGTGCATTTTGAAATGAATGGCCTTCTTCTAATAATATATTAATTGAATATTTAATTGATGTGTTTACACGTTCGCTAATAGAGTTTGATTGAGGATGAAAAGCAGACGAATGTATTATTTTTATGCCTAGAGTGTCATTAAATGTATTGTAAACTTGAGATGTATATTGTCGACCTAAATCTGATAGAATACATGCAGGGCGACCAAAGGTATTCTATCTAATGTATGAAAACAAACATTGAACTATTTTTGGAGAAGTAATATTAGATAACGGGTAAAGTTCTAAGTGTCTACTGAAATGATCAATTATTGTCAAGACGTATTGACCATTACTAAAAGGACCCACCAAGTCTGTGGAGATTGTATGATTTGGATGAGTGGGTGTATATGTTTTTTGTAATGGAGCAGGAGGTGTTTTGTGGTGTTTCGCTTGTAAGCATTTAGTGCATGAAGAGACGAAATTAAGGGTATCAGTATAAATGCCCCTCCAAAAATATCTTTTAGAAAGAAATTCATAGGTTTTAGCCAAACCGAAGTGAGATAAATGCGCAATGGACAATGCTTTCGCTTTTAAAGAATTTGGGACAATAATTAAATAACTGAATGAATTGTTATGAATATTCTCTTTCTTGAGCATTAATACTTTAGAATCAGGATTTATAAAGTAATTGGGAAATTTTTCTGACTTTCCGTTTTTTAAGATTTCTTCGTAAATTGTTTTTAATTCAGAATCCTTAATTTGTTCGGACACAAATGTTTGGGCTGAAATTTCTAGCAAGGGGTCTTTAGAGTTTGAATTTCCTGAAATCATATAATTAACATATTCTGAGCATTTGTTTTGATTTTCATCATTACTAATTTTATCATTACTGTTAATTTCGAGTCTGTTTTCATTTTTATCAACATCAACTATTGGTAGTGGTTGTATGTCATTAATTAAGTTTGGATTATCTTTGAGATCCTCTTGATTGTTTTCAAAATTGCAACGTGTTAAATAATCCGCTAAGATGTTCAAATTTCCAGGAATATGTTTAAAAACCTATGTATATTCAGATAAGTCCATTAACCATCGGGTGGTAACGTCAGCGGGATTGGTAGTTTTCTTATATTTTTCAAGGGGAGCACTATCTGACAAAATTACGAACTCACGATTATATAAATAGTATTTGAAGGCGGTGACAGTTTTATGAATTGCCATAAGTTCCAATTTTAACGCAGGATATTTCTTTTCAGAAGGTTTTAAAGATTTGGAAAAGTATGCTATAGGAAGTAATTTACCATTAAATTTTTGCATAAGTGCTCCTGAAATGGTTGTTTTTGATGCATCCGTGTTGACATAGAATGTTTTCTCCCAATCTGGAAGTCGAACCATTGGGGGAAGAAAGAATAATTTTTGAATTTTTTGAAAAATACTCTGATGTTTTTCTGTCCATTTGAATGTTGTTTTGGGTTTTGTGAGTTCCACAAGGGGTTGTGCAAGTTCTGAGAAAGATGGTAAAATCCATTTGTAAAAATTAGCAAGTCCAAGAATTTTTTTTAATTGTCGTTTTGTCGTTGGTGGTGGAAAAGAATTTATCTTTACGATGTTAGCGGTGATGGGTGAAATAGTATGGTTTTCAATATGGAAACCTAAATAATTAACTGCTGATTTATGGAATTCACACTTAGATGGGGATAATGTTAAATTATATTTGATAAGAATTTCTAACACTTTATTTACTTTTTCACAAGTCTCTTCAAATGAATTTGATCCAATAATCAGATCGTCCTGATACGCATATATGCCATTAATGTTTATTTCATCGAGTATTGTGTCCATTAGAGACTGAAATATAGAACTGGCGTTCTTTAAACCAAAGCAAACACGTTTGTATCGATAACTGCCGAAAATAGATGTAAATGTTAACATATCTTGATATTTTTTAGGAAGGTCAATTTGGTGGTACGCTTGCATGAAATCTAACGAAGTAAAGTATTTGAATGACGAAAGATTTGAAATAATATTTTGAATTTTAGGGAGAGGATATGAGGAACCTTGTATGACTGTATTGACCATTCTAAGGTCTAAAGCAAGTCTATAACGTTGTTTTTTTGAACCATCAGATTTTTTCTTTACCAGCAATATGGGACAAGCCCACTCGGAGCAATTACGCTCAATTATACCGGCGTTTACTAATTCATTGATCTGTTCTTGGGCTTCTTTTTGTAAAGCTTGTGGAATTGGGAATGGAAGCGTTTTAATAGGGAAATCATTAATTAACTTAAGATTAGGAATTATATTATCAGTATGTCCTAGAGTACTAAGAGATTTGGAAAAAGCAGCAAATTTGCTTAAAAATAAATTTTCTAGCGTGTTACGTTGATCAAGGGTTAAATGATTCAAACAAAAATCTTTACTTGATAAATCATTTTTACGTTTTAGTAATATATCCTCTGAAGCTTGAATTAAGTGGGTATGGTCCTCAATATTTTGTATATTATTATTACTAGAGCAAGAGTTTTAAATTTTATCTAAATGTGGTTCTTTAATTTCATCAATTAAAAATAATTTACCAATATGCATATTTTTATTGAGGTGAATTGAATTTTTACCCTTATTTGAGATAAGTAACGTAAAAAGAGAATTATTATTTTCAGAATTAATTTCATTTTTGTAATTCGGTGATACAATAGAATCTAAAATTTCTATATCAGGATCCTTTAAGTCAGTACAAAATATGTAATTAGTTTCTTGTAACTTATTATTTGTTTTTGCAGTAATGTAGATATTTTCACCAGTTTGTATTATAACTTTCTTTAGAAGGTAAACATTCATATTATTATCGTCAGAGTTAACATTAAATACATCTAATTTTTCATTTCCCGAATCAAATAAGGAACAAGTAAAGTCTAATTTTCCAATTCTCATGGAATTTTTCGAAAAGTCAATAGTGACATGATTTTCTTTAATGAAATCCATACCAAGTATTCCATGAAAATTAGAACTATGTGGTATGTCAATAATATAGAAATTGTGTTGGAGAAACTTTTTTTCAATTTTGAAAGTTGCACGAATACATGAAGAAAATTCAACATAAGAATTGACCGTTTTAAGAGTAATAGACGAACCTAGTCTTTTATATTTAAATTTGCTTTTAAATTATCAAATGTTGATTGGGCTAAAAGTGAACAACTACTTCCGGTATCAATAAGAAACTTTATATCATTATTGGCTAATTTAGCTTTTATTATAGGAAGTGTATGTGAATTTTTGTTTACATTAAATAAAATATGATCTTCATTATCATTTGTGCAACTCTCATTGTTGACACTTGGAATATACTGTGTGAGTGTTCTCACACATATGTCCTTTAAAAGCTTATTTATTTATCCAAATTTAATATATAACAAAAAGGAGGGATTAATATAGATTATATAAAATAAATCTTTTTAAATTTATCTAATTCAAGTAATTAATTATAGAGAATTTCCCGTTTTATTTTTAAATCAAAATTTTCATTTCTTTGTTCTTCTATCGTTAAAAACACATTGATCTAGGAATAAAATAAAGCAATTTTTATATTGGGGTTTGTAAAAAATAGTATGTGTATACATTTTCCCCGGATGGATTAAATCTATTTAGCCATAATTATTTATTTTCAGAGGGTAATTTAAAAAGCCGTTATCAACATATTTATACTATATACAGCTATTAATAAATAAAACAAGCATTTGATTTCATGTTTATTACCCTTGAATGTTTATGTTAAAAAAAACATTATTATTTCAAGAGGGTCATTATAATTCTAGAAATAGATTTATAGTGATGTTCGATAGTCTGGGCGTCACCTTCTTTGTTCATTGAGAGTTGAAGGTCATTTGGCATGGCTTCTCAATGTCAAATCGATTTAATATTTGTAACGAACTTTTTATATTCAAAATTTAGTATTAATATCTTAGAAGAACAAAGAAACAGTTTGGCATTCTTTTGGCTGCATTTCAACAATGCCAATCTCCGGGGTTGCGATTTTAATCTATCTGTGGCTAGCAGATTTAGTGTATCTTTTCGCTGTTGTTCAAGTCCTAAGAAGACGTAAGTTTTTCGAGGTCCTCCTCCCTCTCTGTCTAGTTGATGGGGATAGAGTATTTTACATATGCTTTCGAATATAGGAATGAAATGTAAACTTTTTGGTGACTGCAAACTGAATATTATATTGCTACATTAATAAATCACAGTACTGAAAATGATGTGTCCTGATTACTTCGAAGTAAAGACTTCTACTTTATATTTTTAACTTTATACGATCCGGCTTTTGTATGAAACGAACCTCAATGTACTAGGCAATAGTACATAAATAATTGGTGCGTGTCCAGCTTCCCCGATCTTCAAAAATGGAGGGGGAGGAGGAACCCGACGGCAGCATAATGGATTTTCTATAAATGAAATTCTGGTTTTTCTTTCGAGTGGAAGGAAGGGAATGCATCGAACATTTTATTAAGATTTGCATGCCCAAAAGGACCTTTTTAAGAGTCATGGACAGGGAAAATATTGACTCTAAATTTTGGTGGATGAATCTCCTTTTTACGCGCATTGAACTTGTTTGTGGTTACGATTTACGAACAAATGCTTGCTTGAATCGGTGACTGTAAGCGTAGCCCGATAATATCACTACTCAGAAATTTTTTTTTCGTGCTTATGGCTTTAAGAAAAGAAAAAAAAAGGAAAAGAAAAGGGATTTCTTGGAGTGTCATTGTGTTGATGGATTTCTTTTGATGCAAATAAGTGGCCGAGAGTGGGGCCTGAATATTTCGCTGGTCATCGGTGCTCAACTAAGCGGCCGAGAGTGGGGCCTGAATATTTCGCTGGTCATCGGTGCTCAACTAAGCGGCCGAGAGTGGGGCCTGAATATTTCGCTGGTCATCTGTGCTCAACTAAGCGGCCGAGAGTGGGGCCTGAAATTGGACTGGTCAAGGGTTTTTCTTCACAGTTTGCCCAGAAAATTTTTTTTCCGTTCGACACCTGCACCTCTACAGAATAGACAACTTCGGGTTTCCGAATCATGTGTTTTTGTTTAAAGTTCATGATCAGTTTTTGATCAAAAATAGTTGTTTTCCAATTCACGGTCGAAAATTCGGTGTTGTGCAAAGTTGATTGCAAGGAATTTTTTTTATATATTCAAGCAAATTGGAAGAGAGAGGAAAGAAAATAAAAAAAAATATACCATTTTTGGAACAAAGTAATAAAATTAATTGAAAGATATTAATAAAGTAAACGATAATTTTTTTTTTGTTTACAGAATATTTTTTTTAACCAAGTTATGTCCAAGAATTGGTAAGTTAAGTTTATCTTATATTTTGAATATTTCATATAAATATGGTTATACAATATATAATTTTCAGTTGTTAGTGAAATTTTTTTCTTTTTCTGCTTTCTTTCTCACCAAGGATTCTTGTTATTTGGTATAAGATTAAGATTAAGATTTATTTTTAAGAAGAAATAATAATGATAATTATAAGGGAAGCAGGGAAGAGAATTTTTAATATGATATATAGATTTAGATTTGGAACATAAGTGATTTAAGAATTCTATTTTGACATTTTATTGAAATTTTAAGCAAAAAAAAAAAAAAAAAATCTTCCTTATGCTTTTGAAGTTTTTGAAATATATATTTTTCCTAATTTTTAATAAAGTATTTCATGCGATATAAGTATATGTGTATACATGTTTTGGTGATTTCATGATAATTGGTATTTTTCTTTGCTTATAAAGCTTAATGTAATTTATTTTTTTTTATTATTTTGAAATTTTTTTGAAATATATATATTTTTCGTAATTTTTTAATAAAGTATTTCATTTGATATAAGTATATATATATATATACACATTTTGTTGTTTTTCATGATAGCTGGTATTTTTCTATGCTTATAAAATGCATAATATTTTGTGCTCATAGATCTTTATGCAATTTATTTTTTTTTGCTAGGGCAATTTTGAAATTTTTTGGAATATATATTTTTAATGGGTCTCACAGTATTTTGTTGGGATTTTATTTTTCTTTCATGATGATTAATACTGTTATGAGCATATTATAATTTATTTTTTTTTAAGTGATTTATTACAATTACTGCTGCAAATTTCTACAATTCCTTATGATTTATTTTGATTTTTCGAATATTTTAAGATATATATGTATACTTTTTGACATTTTTAATGAGGTATTTTATCTGATACAGTTGCCGTAAGCATAAAAAAAAAAAAAAAAAAAAAAATGCGTAATTTTTGTGCTCATTTAATTTAATATACTATATATTTTTTTTACTCGAGTATTTCTGAGATATATTGATATTTATTTGACCCAACATAAATAATCAAGATGGCCACTAAAAAGAACATTAATATTAACATTTTAAATTTTGACGGGGACTCATCCTTACTTGAATTTTTTTTCGATCAGATTGAGTCATATGCAAAATTAAATAGATTAAATTCAGAAGAGGCAGTGGCAATTTTAAAAGGTAAATTAACTGGCCCTGCGTTAAAATTCATGACTCAATCTCCCTTATTATACAAATCGACAGATTTAAAATTTATCAAGGATGAATTCCAGAAATTTTTTGCTCCAATGAGCAGTACTCAGGCTCTTGTGGAATTTAACAATTTAATACTCTTACCACAAGAATCGATTAGAAATTTTTCCCACAGGCTAAATATTTTAGCCGATGTAGTATATTCGCAGATTAATGATGTTAATGCTTTAAATTCCATTAAATTTACTAAATTCATTTCAACCATTCCCTCAAACATTAGAGTTAAGATTCAAGAAGAGGGAATCTCTGAGTACCAACAGGCGGTCAACCGAGCACAGAAATTACAGGACATTAACGCTAATGAAACATTATTACAATTAAGCTTAAATAACCCAGTTATTAATACACTATCTGAAAAGTTAGTCGAACTGACAGATAGGATGAATAATCTGTCATTTGTTAGTAAATCTCATGAGGTTAATCATTCACACGAATCCCCAGTGCAAGATAGGCAAAGAAATAATGATAGACAAAGTGAATTAAGATATAATTATAAAAGTAGAAATCAAAATTTCAGGGGTAAACAAAATTTCAGGGGTAATCAAAATAAGAACAGATATCATTCTTCTCCTATTTGCCAGTTGTGCAGTAAAAGAGGACACGTTGCTACTAGGTGCTTTAGATGGCAAATAAATCAGACTAGGGGTAAAAATTATGGCAGAAATAATTATAGTAAAAATCCAAGTAATTTAAACGAGCGCAGAGATGTAGTTTAGCTGATGCAAGTACATCTCAGGAATTGAATAGAGCATCAGCACAAAATTTTTCTCTGGACATTGATAATAACATTAATCTACCCAAATTATCTAGTGACAGATTGGTGAATTCTACTGCGTCTCAGACACAACAAATCTTGAAAATTTCTGATTCTAAATGTACTCAAACAAATAACGATAAAAGGGAGAACATTTTTAATGTCCATGTAAATTCTCCAAAGTTACCTCTTATTAAAATTTTGCTAGATAAACAAAAGGTAAACACACTTATTGACACTGGTAGTTCTGTTAGTCTGTTAGCTGAAAGTACATTTAATAAATTAAAACATAGTTTGAAATATAGACATTTATCTTCCCATGTGACAATCAAAACCGTGAACTCGAATGTACAGTTTTCATCTTGTATACAAACCACTTTCAAAATTCAAAATCAATTTTTTTCACAAAAATTCTTCATAGTGGACATACCTGAAGGTTCAGCATTTAGGGTTATTTTGGGTTACGATTTTATTCAACAATATCATGTAATATTAGATATGCAGAGGTCCTTGTTAAAAATAAAAGATCTGAGTATTCCCATAACAAACACATATAGCGACCATGAAGAAAATCTTAATATGCATACTCAATGTAAGAAACTTTCAGTAAAAACGGGACAAAAACTTATTTTACAACCCAAAGAGGAATCTTTTATTACGGTTTATTGTCCCAGAGTTTCTTCGGGTGATTATTTATTTCAGAGTAAAAAAGAGTTCTTCCAAATTAATTTTTTTAGATTCAATAGTTAATATTGAGCATTCTCAGAAGCAAAATTGTAATAGTAAATATGATAGAGTAAAATTTCAGTTATATGTTAAGAATAACACTAATAGAAATATGCATGTAAACAAACATTCAAATATTGGTACAATTAAAGAAATCGAACAAATTATAGACTATGGTTCAAAACAAAATGATAATGTTGATATTTCAGAGGATTCACAATTTATTAATTATATTCAACCTTCTAGTGATGTATTAAAAATGAGAAAACAAGATTTAACACCCACGGACTTTGATGTTAAACATCTCAATGGGTCTCATGCAACAAAATTAAAACAAATTTTATTAGGTAATTTCGCGGCATTTTCTAAAAATTTGAAAACTCTTGGACATACTGACAAGGTAGTACCAGATTTAAAATTTTTAAGTGACTATCCAATTAAGACTTTGCCCTTTCCCATTCCTCAGGCTTTACAACAGGAAGCTAGAGATCAAATTAACCAATTGGTAGAGGCTGGTATTATTGAGCGAAACTGCTCAGAATGGGCTTGCCCAATTTTACTGGTAAAGAAAAAACAAGATGGATCTGGTAAACAGAAATTTCGCCTCGCGTTAGATTTAAGAATGTTAAATTCTATTATCCAAGGTTCTTCTTATCCGTTACCTAAAATTCAAAATATAATAGCTGATTTATCTGCGTATAAATTTTTCACTTGTCTTGATTTCCAACAAGCATATCATCAAATTGATTTACCGGAACATTTACAAGATAAAATTACTTTCACATCAATGTTTGGCAGTTTCAAATTTAAAAGACTATGTTTTGGTCTTAAAAACGCGGCTTCTCAGTATCAAGCCCTTATGGATTCTTTAATTGATGAAATTAATATAGATGGAATTTACGCGTATCAGGATGATTTAATATTTGGTGCAAATAGTTTTGAAGAGACATGTGTCAAACTTGAAAGAATTCTTAAGATTTTAATTAAATATAATTTAACTTTAGCTCCTAGTAAATGTACATTTCATAAGAGTGCTGTAAATTATTTGGGATTTCACATAGAGAATAATTCAATTTCTCCAATTGAGTCAAATATCATTAAAATAAACTCTTTCCCTACACCTACAACAAAAAGACAATTAAAACGCTTTATAGGAGTTGTAACCTTTTATAAGTCTCTTATTCATAATTTTTCTAAATTAATTCAACCACTTATTGAATTGACTAAACCGAAAACAAAATTTGTTTGGAATAAACATCATCAGGATATTTTTAAGAAATTTCAAGATATATTTTTAAATTCACCTATGGTAAGATTACCGGATTGGAACAAGACTTTCTTTCTCAACACTGATGCATCAAATATTTCTATTGCAGGAGTTTTGATGCAGAAATATGACAATCAATTATTACCTGTCGCCTTTTTCTCTAAATCACTTAAACCGTCTGAAAAAAGATATCCGGCTATCAAACTTGAATTAATGGCCATTTATAAATCTGTAATTGCTTTCAAATATTACTTATACAATAGAAAGTTTATCATTTTGTCTGACAGTGCTCCTTTAAAAACATATAGAAAAACAAATAGTCCTGCTGATTTAACTACTAAATGGCTGTTAGAGTTATCAGAATACTCATTTGAATTTGAACATATTCCTGGCACTACAAATGTTTTAGCGGATTATTTATCAAGATCAGACTTCTCAAATAATCAACAAAATTTAAAAACAAATCCAGAATTAATATTCAGTTCTCAACCTCTTCCTATCGTACAAGATGACACACATTCAATTAATCAAATTTCCACTTCTACTCAGTCAGTACTACAAAATCAATTCAACAATTTTCTAGTTTCTGGTAATATTCAAAATAAAGATCCCCTTTTGGAAATTTCAAATAATACATTTATATATGAGCAAAAGAATGATCCAAAATTGTCAATTATTTACAGGCAAATTTTGAGAAAAGGTTTTTCAAAAAATAATGATAATTTTTTTATTCATCCAGATTCTAAAGTTTTAATGTACAAGAAACAAAATTTGCATAATAATACTTTTTCATATCTCATTGTTGTACCACATTCTTTAAAATCTAAAGTTTTAACCATTTCACACCTTTCTCACTTTGGGTTAACAAAAACATACGAATTTTTATCAAATAGATATTATTGGAAAGGTATGTACACAGACACTTTAAATTTTGTTGCTTCGTGTACTTTATGTTTACAAAATAAACATCATAACACACCACCAGCTCCTCTACAACCCACCTATACTCCAACACATCCAGGGCATACTGTTAGTGTCGACTTGGTTGGTCCTTTTATAGATGGACATTCAGTTTTAACTGTGATTGACCATTTTTCGCGACACATTGAATTATTTCAATTAAAAGACACTTCTTCATCAAAAATAGTTAAATGTTTATTTAATTACATTACAACATTTGGTAGACCATCAGTAATATTATCAGATTTAGGCAAACAGTTTACATCAACTATTTATAATATTTTTAATGATAAACTTGGCATAAAAATTTTACATTCATCTGTTGCTCATCCTCAAAGTAACTCTATTTCTGAGAGGCTAAATAAATCTATAAAGTACTCAATTAACACTTTAATTTCTGAGGGGCATTCTTTTGAAAATTCACTAGCTATACATAAATCACTTTATAATGGTTCAACACATTCATCCACATTGTTTTCACCTAACCTACTGCATTTTGGTAGGGAACTGTCTTTAATATTTGATACATTTGACCAATTTATAAATCAGCCATTTTTGGATAAAAATGTAGACATATATAAATTATTGCACGACTTAGATAACATCTATAGCAAAGCATATTCTAACATTAAAGAAAATCAAGACAAAAGATATCAAAATTTTCAAAAGCGTGCAAAACTGAGGCCTGTTGCTGTTCATGATGTTGTATACTTGAAATCAATAGATAAATTTAAACCCAAGTATTCTGGGCCATTTATTGTTGTACAAAAACACTCGCCAGTTTCCTTTTCCATTAAGAGATTACATGCACCTGATAATAAAGCTTTCAGGGTCCATATTGATAGACTCCTTATTGCTCCGCCTCGACGTAATTATTTGTTTACTGAACCCAACTCCAATGTAACACATAATATTGGCAATAATTCTACACATCCTTATAACTTAAGAAATCGCAATTAATTTTTTTTCACAAAAAAAGTTTGAACATATTTTGCTTCACAAATGCATTTTCCAATGGCCAAGGGAGTGTATTTGTTTGCTGTGCAGGAACTCGTCTTTATTTATTTTATTATTTTTATTTTTAAGTGGCTGGTCCACTGTTTTTTATATTTTTCTTTTGATGTAAAGACTATTTCTTGCATTGCAGTGTTGTTGAATATATATAATATTTATAAATAAGATGCATAAAGAAAAAAAAATGATTCTATTGATAACATAAATGCTTGTAAATCATATTTTGAATTTCTAAATTAGTAATCAAGGTGTTATTTTTTTTATTTAATGTTTACTATGTCTATTTTTATTGGGTGAAGGTTAAACAAAAGTAAGATAATTGAAATATATTTAATAGAGATATTTCATTGGAATACAGACTAAGTTCATAGGAAATTAATTATTAATGATAATAGTGCTAACAACATACATACAGCTAAATTTTATAAGTTTCCAATTGATTTTTGGTGTACAACATGTGTTTGGTTTGTTCAATTTCCGGTCTAAATTTTTTTATTATTTTGGCACTCCCTCTCATCACTCAAAATTTTGTCAATTTGTTTTCTTTTACTTATTTATTACCCTATCCTAGATATATGTTGTCTCGTTCAAAATTTTCTCCCGGGAGAGCAACATTGGATATGTGATGAGAATCTATATTATTGTTGACATTAATTTTTCAACATTTATGACACTTAATTAATCGGTTTCGTGAGGTGTCCCTACAGGGGTCTGTGGATTCTGCTGGGGGACGGAGGCCTGTGCCTAACAGTGCAGGTCTTTCAACACGCCCTGTCCCGCTAGGATGTTAGCCTTAAGTTAACATCATTACACTTACTTTTTGTAAGGATTAAGGGAAGATTATTTTTTTTTGACTGCCAATGGCGTCCTTTTTAAAATCTTTCCTGTGTGGTATACACGAAAACTTTTCTGTTTCTTTACTTTTTTTTTGTACATAATTTTGTTTAACGTTGACCAATATGTGTAACCAAGGTGTTAGACAAATAAATATTACAATAATATGCTGGAACCTTTAGTATTACAACAATATATATGAATATATGTAATTTATATATATATATTTTCTTTTTCTCTATTTCACCATACATATTAGTGTGAAAATTTAGTATTTTGTGTGTAAAAATCTAACGTTAGTAACTGTTACTGTGGCATTATTTGAAGAGACTCTTTCTTAAAAAAACATTTCAGCTGAAATTTTTGGTGGCATATAAAAAAAACTATTTTGAACTGCATTTGAAATTACTTATAGAAGCCACATTTTTGCGCCTGTCATGACAAGGTGTTTCTCTTAAAGTTTTTGGTTATACTGATATTTTTGAAATATGTGTATTTTGTATTTTTTGAATTAGTGTTTATATTTCATATATATTTTGTTTGTTCAATATTAAGCATTCATATAATTTTTACTTATGATGTAATATCATTTTTTTTAAGTGTGCGTCTTTGGTAAGTGCTTTTGAATATTATTGTTTGTATATGCATTTCTATACAGGAGGCGAGAAGGACTTATTTTTTTTTGCTAGTCGAAGGGGAGATATATGTGTGAGTGTTCTCACACATATGTCCTTTAAAAGCTTATTTATTTATCCAAATTTAATATATAACAAAAAGGAGGGATTAATATAGATTATATAAAATAAATCTTTTTAAATTTATCTAATTCAAGTAATTAATTATAGAGAATTTCCCGTTTTATTTTTAAATCAAAATTTTCATTTCTTTGTTCTTCTATCGTTAAAAACACATTGATCTAGGAATAAAATAAAGCAATTTTTATATTGGGGTTTGTAAAAAATAGTATGTGTATACATTTTCCCCGGATGGATTAAATCTATTTAGCCATAATTATTTATTTTCAGAGGGTAATTTAAAAAGCCGTTATCAACATATTTATACTATATACAGCTATTAATAAATAAAACAAGCATTTGATTTCATGTTTATTACCCTTGAATGTTTATGTTAAAAAAAACATTATTATTTCAAGAGGGTCATTATAATTCTAGAAATAGATTTATAGTGATGTTCGATAGTCTGGGCGTCACCTTCTTTGTTCATTGAGAGTTGAAGGTCATTTGGCATGGCTTCTCAATGTCAAATCGATTTAATATTTGTAACGAACTTTTTATATTCAAAATTTAGTATTAATATCTTAGAAGAACAAAGAAACAGTTTGGCATTCTTTTGGCTGCATTTCAACAATGCCAATCTCCGGGGTTGCGATTTTAATCTATCTGTGGCTAGCAGATTTAGTGTATCTTTTCGCTGTTGTTCAAGTCCTAAGAAGACGTAAGTTTTTCGAGGTCCTCCTCCCTCTCTGTCTAGTTGATGGGGATAGAGTATTTTACATATGCTTTCGAATATAGGAATGAAATGTAAACTTTTTGGTGACTGCAAACTGAATATTATATTGCTACATTAATAAATCACAGTACTGAAAATGATGTGTCCTGATTACTTCGAAGTAAAGACTTCTACTTTATATTTTTAACTTTATACGATCCGGCTTTTGTATGAAACGAACCTCAATGTACTAGGCAATAGTACATATACTTTGTATTATCAATATTAAGATTACACTTTTGAAATGTTTGGGTAGCTTTATTATCTGCTACAGTAATATTAGCAACAGTTTGAGATCCGACCGAATTTACAAGTCTAGTATGTGAAATTTTTGGAAGAGAATTTGAAGATGACACATTTGTGAATTTATGTTCATTTGCTGATGAGACCCTTAGTTTTCGAGATATGGCAGCATCAGCATCTCCATACCTCTTTTCTAGTTTAAATTACGGTTTTCATAATTACGTGTTTTATAAGTTAAATTATCTCGATTTCTCCATTTATAATAATTTAAAGCAACATGACCATGTTTGGAACAAAGTTGACAAATCAAATTATTTCTAGAAAAGTTTCTTCTAGGGGAAGAACGAAAATTGGTCTGTCTAGTTTTGTAATTATTTCTATAATTTCTTTGATCAAATTTGGGTCTGCTTGACTGAACTACGTGCAAGGATTCATTATGGGAGGGTGGATTGTTGTTTGTAAGTGAAATGCTATTAATTTTCTCAGATAAATCTTTCAATGTGTTTAATATTACAGAGTCATTTTTATTATCACAAGAAAGAACAGTCTTAGTATTAGTAGTGTTGTTGAAAGAATCATATATTTCGGATAATGTTTGAGCTCGTTCAACTGCCTTATTAAAGTCTCTTATGTTTTCCTCCATTAATTTAATTTTAATATTTGGGGGTACACACTCTAAAAATTTCGGAAGTTTAATGTTATCAAGGGATTGTTTGTCTTTAAGGTCAGGGAAAGCCTTAGGTACAGCAACATTTACACGATGGGCGAAGTTTTTAATTGATTCTCCTGGCAAAATTTTTAAATTATGAAATTCTGATATTCCAGTATTATATGACGATTCCCTGAAAAACTTACAGAAATTTTCCTCGATGACTTCAAGATCTGTCGAGTTATATAGTGTTTCGTTTTCAATAAAATATGCCAACGCAGCATCACGAAGTTTTTCTTTCATTACATGTAATGTCGCATCATTTGTTAGTTTATTTAACATGGCAAAGGATCTTAATTGATCAAAGAAAAATTTGACAAATCTCGCGTCCCCATCGAAATTAGGAACGGAGCAAAACGCGTTTCGATTCTGTGCCATTTCTTTCCAAAATAAAAATGTTAACCAAGTTAAACAAAAATAATATGCATAAGAATTTAATTGAATATCATATAAACAAATAAATTACCAAGACACTTAAAAATGAATAAAATTGTTAAATACTTTCTTTTTTTTTTTTTTTTTTTTTTTTTTTTAATTAAGCCTGCAAAAGTTGGATGATAAAGTAGATTAATAAAAATATGTAGAAATTATTTGTAATATTTTCTTGTATAACATTATAGCTTGCAACCATGAAATTGGCTTATATACGTCTTGTTGTATATATATATTATAGATATATTTAAAAATATATAATGAATAATACTAAAAATGGATATATATGCAAATTAAAATAATTGTCAAGATATATTAAATTGTAAACACAAAGATCAAAATATGAAAAAAAAATAAAAAAAAAAATATTTTATGCAGTATGATGAAAAGTAAAAAAAAATATTACTATGATCTGGTATTTAATTTCACAAATGAAATAAATCTTTACTTGAATATCCAAAAACTAGATATTTCAAAAATAATATAAGCAAATTTTGATCATTTATATAACTTTTTAACTGTTCTTAAAAATTGAAATGAAAAGTTAAAGTAGAATATAATACTCATATGAAGAATAAAAGATTTTACCTATAAGTAAAAATTTATATATAAAGTTTAAATAAATGTCAATATTTAAGAAAAATGTACGAAAAGTTCTTATTGACAGTATTTAAGAAAAATATGTGAGAAATGTTTCTTTTTATTGGCACAAAAAATTGATTGCAAAGGAAACTTACCCCTTTTTCGAATCTTCTTTTAGCTAAAACAAAAATATATATAGATATATTTATTTATTTACGGTATTTTATTTATTCTTTTATTTATTTAAAACTGTAAGGCTCTTCTCCTGTATGAGTGCGCGAGAAAAAAATCAACGTAGAAATTTAACTGCACACATTCTAGAAAGACAACCCATATTTGTCAATTCTCCTTGCACCGATGAATCAACGATCATTTAATACCGAACGGGTGCATAAGACGGTCACAAATTGCGAACATTGCAGACTGTAGAGAGGATGTTATTCAATGAAACCGTAGAAAGTCCACCGGCATGGCATCACACAATATCGGCGATAAGAATCGGTACCGTAGACACCAAGTAATCTCTTTTTTTTTAAAAAAAATCACAGATGACATCCCGCAGCACACTAGCCTTTAGTAAAGATGAACAACAAATCGGTAAATAAATTCGGTGCTGTTCTCCGTAACGTAGTTAATTTCTTTTTGGATCATCATTGGGGCAGCTGTTTTAAAAACATAACAGTCTTCAACAACGTAAAACTTCGCATTCATGAATTAATCAGGATGTGTAGAATGATTAACGTAGTCGATATCACGTCGATATTAGGTGACTAAGCAGAGATCCGTTAAACAGAAATTCGAGCTTATATTCGTTAATAATAGTAATGAATAATTTTTCAAGACGAAAAAAAATTTTTGGATATCCGGATATATTATCCGGCCTGAGTCTGGCACCACATATATTTAATGAAGAAGCTGAGATGGAGATATATAAAATAAGAAGCGGCCATATACGTATAGTAGTCCAGGTTCAATAAACTCTATGAAGAATAGGAAAAGATCTCTTTTCTTAAGAAAATCCATTAATTGTTATTTCAAGTAACCGCATTAAGAATAATATGCATAGTTGTCTAAATACTTATTACGAAGGCAACAAAGATAGACATCTTTTGGAAGATTAGCAAAGTTTATTTTATTAAATGACTTGAGGATACCAACTCTGACGGAAGCCATTTCGATTTATTAGTAACTTTTTGAATCTTTCTTAAAACCACATGTTGTTGACAGCATGAAGAACAAGTGCTAATTAATTTATTTCGCCAAATCTCCTTGGCATCAAAAATCAAGTTGGCTGAACACATTTTTAAATTTTATGTCTGGTAAACCTAAATGATAGTTAAAAGATTGGCTAAAAATTAAATTACGTCATACGATGTGATTAAATTTTGTCAGGTGTCCAGAAATAGGGAAAAAGTGCGAAATCAATTCATAAAAAAATATTAGAAATTATTTTCAGCTACAATGATTCAACGGAATCTATAAACGTTTGATTGGAGACAGGAAGCTACAATAAAAAAAATCGTCTGCGGTTTTAAAGCATAAAATGAATGGGTTTCTCTTTCTTTGATATTTTATTTAATTATTACTTGATGAGATTTAAAGCAGGAAAAAGAACAATAAATTATATGAAATTACAGATTAATGAAATAGAAATAAAAATAAAATAGCATAAGCGAAATAAACAAAATTGTATTAAATTCTTTTAGGATAAGAAATATAATGTTTGCTTGTATTATAAATAAATAAATAAAATGTAATTTATATTATTATCATTATTTTATTTTAAAAAGGGATATGTGATGTTTTTCAACATCACACATATATTTTTAAAATGTTGAAAATCCACGTTTTTGAACAAAAGTTTTGAAATTTAGACCCATTCTGCGAGAACTAAATATTTTTCAGTTTATCTACAAAGTTTTATGATAACTATGTTATCACAGTAACAATTTTTTATCAACTTGAAATTTTGAATTTCAAAGGGAAAAAAAAAAAAAAAACTTCTTGGTATTCACATATACTTTTATTTTATGTAGAGATGGACCCCTAATTAAAGTTTTGATGGCAAGTTTGTTATCAGATAATTTATCCAGTTTTATATATATCTTTAAAATAGTAATAATTTTTAAGCTGATATTATACAAATTAAATATATATATATATATATATATATATATATATATATGAGAAGTTTATACAAATGTTTTAGATTAAAATTCATGTAATTTTCGAAGAAATTATTTATGATGATGGAAAATGCATGAATGACTAGGAATTAGAAATAACATATACAAAAAATATTTAAAGAAATCTGGTTTGACCCTCACACGACTTTCTCTTATCGGAAAATTCAGTGCTATAAATGCAGATTGGAGATTAAAGGGTAAGGTAACGAGTACTATTATAGTTAAGCATACTAAAAAACATAGAAAATTATGTTTCGGATCAGCGCTATTTGACAAATAATTCTGCATGAGGAAGCCTCACCCTTGCTTGACTATTGCATCTACATTTATACAAAGTTCAAATCTGTTATTAAATTTATAAATTATTTAAAAATTATTAATGCAACTTCCGCACGCAACATTCCGTGAAACGTATCAATCTTGAATCAAACTTTTCAAGTAACAAACTTTCTACCTATAATACCGTTGATTTAAGAAGTAGAAAATTTAGCTACATTGATAGTGGTATGATTTCTGCGCCCGTGTTCCATCCGTTCCTAATGTTAATTTCAAAATACAACATTTCATTTACCAAAATTATTAGCTTATAAGTTATTTTGATAAGAGGCAGATAAAAAATCAAATCTTAAAAAGTTCCCTTCGGTATTCAGGAAAACTCAAAACGTGAAAATAGACAAAAACTCAATTTCGAAAAAACGACAATATTTTCTCTATCATATATGTATATGCGTAAGAGAAAGAAAAATGCAATTCAATAAAATAATAATATTATTAATATAAAATGGAAGATTTTTTTTCGGTAGGAAATTATTTATTATCTTTCCTCCCGAAGTAAGTCTAAACATGTGTAAATCATAATTGTGTTGTTTTCATGTTCTATAAAAGCCTACTTTCTTTATCTGACGAAGAATGGAGAAGAAATATTTCGACACGAAATAACTGTTGCGTATTTCTGAAATACAAGGGCTTTATTTTCAAAGCTTTTAATTATTATTAGACTAACATTTTCCTTTATATTTCGTATATTTACTTGTATCATGCATATTTTACTCAATTAAATGTTGTATGATAAATAATATGTATGTATGTATGTTCGGTTTATGGCATCGGGTGTTGCCTTCCGACAGAATCCACAAGTATGTGCCAGGTCTTCCGGTCATGGATCCAATTTTCTTCCAGACCCCTATCCATCATCGCTTTTTTTACGTTATCCATCCAAGTCTTTCTTGGTCTTCCTCGTTTTCTTTTCTGATTTGGTATATAGTTCAAAGCGATTTTAGGTAATCTTTCCTCGTTCATTCTTTTAATATGACCAAACCAGATTAATTGCTTTTTTTGAACCTCATCTAATATGGTTTCTTTTATTTTCATCATTTCTCTGATTCTCTCATTTCTCACTCTCTCCATTCTTGATATCCTGCATGATCTTCTCAGGGCATCCATTTAAACAGCAGCCAATTTCTTTTTTTCCGTCTCCATAATTCTTTTCATCCTTCTGCACCATACAACAATATGCTTTTTACAATGGAGTTGTATACTTTCTCGTCCTAGATAACTCCTCACTCCACCAAATCAAATTTAATAGTTTTACCGCTTTTCTTCCTTGACAGATTCTATTCTTAATTTCCATTTTTTTTGCAATATAAATAAATCTTTATGCAATAGAAATAAATATTATATATATATATATATATATTAAAAACTAAATGTTAAATTTCAAATTTTCAATTCGGAACAGATAAGTTAAACTTTTTATAAAATGTTTTAATAAGATGATGCTCTATAATATATAATTTTCATTAATGATGATGTCGCTTTTATTCCCTTTTGTGAAAAAATAAAAATGTAATGTAAATCTAATAAAAAAAAGTGCCCCAACTACGTAAGTGCCCATTATCTTAATGAAATATCTTTTTTTTTTTTTTTTTTTTTTTTCTTTCAGTCTGTTTAGCATTTTAATTGACTTATTTTATTAATAATTACAGTAAGAGAACAACTTTTAAAATTAATCTTCATGACGAAAGTTTAGAAAAAAAAATGTAATCACTTGTTTAATTAAAAGTTCATTTAGAGTTAAGTGTTTTTTCTTAAACAAGGACGTTATTAATTACTAAAATTTGAAGTTTCTAAATTCTTGATAATAATGTAATCTTAATCTTAATGTTTCTAATGACTTTCTGAACTTAAATTTCATAAATAATAAAGTACTATCATTATTAATTTTACTGAAATTTCACGGATAGGATGTGATCTGTGTAAAATATAGTTATACTTACTGAATTAAATGATATTTGAACAGGAATGTGTTCAACTAATGTGAAATAGTAATTAAATTTTAAATAAATATATCAACTTGCACATATTTTAATTTAATTTTTGTAGACTGAATCATTTTTTTATTTTATTTAGGAAAGATATTTTTAAGTGTAAATAAATGCATAAATATAAAATTTTTTGAAAATCTTCATGTTCTATAATTACAATTAATCTTTCTTCTAAGTTCACGAATTTGGATTATATATAAATGTTCTTATTTTACTCCGTTTGTTCTCTAAAATACTGTATTTACCTACAAACTTACTCTTTGATAAAATACAATGTAAACGAGTACTTTTTATAAGGTATACATCAACCACGTTTTTTGCGATCATGGAAGCCTCTGCGCATGTGCTGATTCAAAGAGTTCAGTGTTAAAAGAGGAGTGATGACGTTTATGGTTGAGAGAAAATAAGCAATAAGTGAACGCCGAATGATTGGTTGTTTACCAAATGTCAACCTTTCAGTCAACTTTGTTACCCATCAAACGTTTAAAATTGTCCTCAATGGTAGGCGCGGGAAACGTGGCTGCACTATAAAGATACAATTAATAAACAGTGCAAAAAGAAAAAGAATAATTAAGGATAAACCATTAAGAAATTAAGAATATACAAAGTTCGATTATTTAATTGGGATGCATAACTAGCTAGGTTTCTAGCATTATTCAGACTAGAAAATTGCAAGATCTTGCAATTCTCCACAAACCACGAAAGACTTACATTCGATCATGTAGTTCCTAGATTTGTAAGCGGATAATGAGTGATATAGCTACGCTGGGGCATAGGTCTGGGTGGAATGCCTTCTGTGGAAGTCTTTCTATACAATATTTTTGTATTCACGGAAGTTTAAGATAAATGTACGACAATTTATTAATGGCTATTTCGACGAAAAGTAAATTGGTTTCAAGTCGGTCCTTCATTCGTACTAGCATTGTAAGGCAATGTCCTCGGCCGTTTAGGGCTCACTTACATAGAAAGTAATACTTAAAGCACACAGGACGAATCTGTGAATGCAACTACTGCACTAAAGACGCCTTATTAATTTTAATTTGTAAATGAAAAATTATTTACGACTTTTCTTGACGTTTAATGATTAACGGAAATGCTTTACAAATGTGCATGAATGAACAATAGCCGATTATATAATATCTTTATTTATTTTGTTTGTTTTTCGTAGAATTAAAGATAATTACTTTCAACTTATCTTGTGCTCATAAAGGGATTGTGACAACTGTTGTCACACTTCCCAATAGGGTTTCACAAGAACCCCTTTTCAAAAGATAAATAAAAATAAAATGTCTAATTTCAAGAATGCCACCAAAGTTTGTAGGAAGATTTAAGAAGACCGTGAACAAAGGATTAATAAAATGAGTTTTTGTAAGTTCTAGTATTTACCGCTAGGGTAATATGGGGCGCTGTTTTCCGAAATAATGTTGTTTTTGCAATTTATAATTTAAGGTTGGTGAATGCGAACTATTTTAACCATTGCTGTGGTGCAATTTATTATTTTGAAAATGGAGAACACTGCGCTAATTTGTCTGCGATAAATGATTAACTTAGATAAACAGCGCCATATATTCCCTACTGGTAAATTTTAAAATTTATTATTATTTATTTATTTGGAATCATTCGTCTGTGTAGGAAGATAAAAAAAATGGCAGAGATTTTGTTTAATCTTCCTACACAGTTTGGGGCTATTGTTGCAAATAATTCGCGCTAAAGAACACTGTAAGCACTAACAGTTTATTTATGGACACCCTGTATATAACGAGATATTTAAGTCAAGTTTCCAGTTAGTAAAGCCTTCATAAATATGGGACATTTTGTAATTAAAAAAATATCTCGACTTGATACACAATTGGGATCTTTTCCGTAACTTTCTAACTAGCACTGCACATTTAAAACTTTTTTACACTACAATAAAGCATAAAAAATATTGGGACATTAGGTTTCACAGAAAATTAAAAGGCAGAACTTAAAAGGCTAAGTAGACTTGTATGTTGTGGTAATCACAAGACTTTTTTCCATATAATCTTATACAAATTCATTCAATACAAATTATTTATTGAATTTTTATTTTTACTTTCTTCTATATGTAATATAGAGAAAGTATTGGATTCGTGAAAATTTTCGAACTCCGGTTTTCGATGGATTTACACCTTTTGGGATGTCCTGAACACGATTTGATGGTTTTTAAAAATGTCTGTCTGTCTGTGTGTATCACGAATTTTATTGACGCTTATCTGAAGAACCAATGAACGAAATTTAACCAAACTTGGTATGTGGTTGGAACCTGACATAAACTAGCGCTGATTAGATTTGGAGATCAATCACTCAACAGGTGGCGCTGTGATCGCATTTTTTCTAAATTTTTAACATGGCAGTATAGGACAAAATTTCGTATAAATGTACGCAATGAAAGATATTTTTAACTTGTGATTGTAAAATTAATATGAATTATTGATAATAGTAGTAGTTAGCTAGAAAAAAAAAATGTGTATGTGGGGGCATCGCTTCCCCCCCTGGAGGGGAAGTACACCCCAGGTTTTTAAATTTTCAAGATGGGTATATTTCGAAAGGTCTCGTCAATACCTTTAAAACGAATGGTTGAACTATAGATCTGTGATAATTTAAAACAAAGTTATCGATTTTTTTTTTCAACAACAACAACAACAAAAAAAAAATATGAAATTTAAAAGAATTATTTGCAATAGAGGTAGTCAACTGGGAAAAAAAATGTGTATGTAGGAGCCTCGCCTCCCCCCCCATGGGGGGAAGTTCCTCTTCGAGGGGAGTAAATTTTCATGATAGGTATCTTTCAAAAGAGATCGCCAATACGTTTAAATCGAATGCTTCAACCATTGATCTGCGATAATTTAAAATAAAGTTATCGATTTTTTTTTTTCATTTTTCACAATAATATTTTTTTTTTTTTTTTTTTTAATATTGAGAATAAAATGGACTTTGTTTGGATATTTAGTGTTATACTACTTTTCTAATATGGAATTCGTCTGCATTATCATAGAAGATATATTTTTTTTAACTAATAATTTTAATAAATTATTTTTACTGTGTGAATTTGTATAGGAAAATATAAAAGAAAGTCAAATGGTGGCCACAACATACTAGTTTGAAGTTATTTTCAATGATAATGCTGATGATTTTTATCTCTGTGAAGTAATAATAAAAATAAAATTATTTACTATTACTATTAGTAAAATATAACCATTTATTTAAAACTGACTATAGCATTTTCTCTAAATCATATAGTAAAATAATTAATACCAACATTAATAGGCGAACTATTTTTTAAAGTTGCATTATTTTTATAGAAATGCGCATAAAAATAAAATAAATGATTATTCCCTGAATCCTAAAAGGTTTAAAGCTTTCGTTTCTTATGAAACTACTTCTAATTCAATAAGATTTTCTTTTAGAAATTCCATGAAATGTTTGCTATTGCCAGATGCAGATCACGTTTTTTGAGTTTTAGTTCTCCGAAAAATAGCTTGAAAAATAAATGTCTTAAAGAATACTGTGAATTCATGGTATTTGAAAGGGTCTTTTTTTTCTTTGCTTCACAAATAATGTAAATATGGAAAAAAAAGCATTCATTCAAATATTTTTAGACGACATCTTGTCATCAATTAAAAGCTTTTTTTTTTTTTTAATTTCACCAATACTCTCACAAAATGTAGTGGTATAGGTAAGAAACAAAATTATTGAAAATTTAAAAAAAAATTTTGTTTAAATGAATTTAATTATAAACAATTTCGGGGATATGAAAATATACAATACATGTATGTAAAAAAATATATATATATATAACTTTGCCTCAAAATTACTATCATAACTCTCCACTTCTATAAGTGAACCGCAGGCAGTCGACAATTACCCAATGTGTAGCTATACTGCGACGTTAAAAACCCACTCTAATCTACATTCTGCTCTATCCTATGATTTATTCAGAAATATATATTTAAGTAGATAAACAAATGAATAAAACCTAAAAATACAAATACGATATATTTGCAAATGTCTTAGGTAAAAGAGCTTAATAAACGTCGCACTATAGCTATGGAATGTATTATGAACGGCTTTGAATACACTTTTTTTTGTGATCCGGAAACATTACAGGACAATTTCCATCCTCTGCGGTGAAAACACAGGTAAATTACATCATCTATTGAAAAAAGTGTACTTTTAAGTAAAAAAAAAAAAAAAAAAAAAAAAAAAAAACTATATTAATGTAGCTACTTAAAACAGACGTATCCCTTTTTAATTTTTGTTTTATTTTTGTCATATTTTAAATGCTTTATTATTATTATTTAAGTTTGCTATATTTTTATAACTGCAGGTTTTGGTGTATTTCTACATTATTTGATTATATTAAATTATATTCCTATTAAGCTTTTTGCCGACACTATCACATAAAACCCAGACATAAAATTTTTTGAGTTTCAATAAAGATACCTCTACACTGTAAAATATAGGTTCTTAAAAATAAGTATATATTGTCTCAAAATAGCTCCGAAACAATATATACTTAAATTTGAAAACCCATGTACCCATTTTTGAGTACACTGACATGTCAAACGTGGAAATATTGGAATTCTTATTGGTCAACCCCATTTTTGAGCATGTCAGTATACTCAAAAGGGAGTAAGTGGATTTTCAAATTTAATTATATATTGTTTCGGAGCTATTTTGAGACATATACGTATTTTTAAGTCCCTTTTTACAGTGTACGAATGTTTTTTTACAGTGTACGAATGTTTCGGATATAAAATGTATAACATTTTAATATTTCAAAAAAATAAATAAAGACTAGTGTAGAATAAATATTTGAACTTAAAAACTTCTTCACACACCATAAAATTAATGTAAGAACTACCAGTTTCGGAAGGACGTGGCCTCTCTTCTTCAGGTGCAAAGAACAGGAGCCGAAAGTGGGACATAAACCTAAGAAAGAAGAGCAACGCAACCAACTAGCAGGAAGAAGCTTTTTCCATCGCTTTTTCCTGTTTATTATTATTATTATTATTATTATTGTGCGTGTGTGTGATTGTTTATTATATATCCTGTTTTTTGGTTGTGTTCCCTTCTGATTGTTTTTTGCATGCTTTTTCCTATCGGTTAGTTGTGTTTCTCCATCCCTTTTGGGTTTTGTCCAGCTCTCAGACTTGTTTTTTCCACCAAGATAGTAGCACGTGCTCTTTGCACCTGGAGAAAAGAGGTCACATACTTTCGAAGACGGTTGTGCTTACATTAATTTTTTGGTGTGTGAAGAAATTTTTAAGTTTAAATATTTTTGTATTTGTTTAACCATTTAACGTTCATTGGATTCTAATTGAAACCAAACATTTATCCTTTTTTATGCAACTGATTTTCTGTATCTTTTTCTAGTTTTTATCAATTTTTAAACTTTTGCTCCTTCCCTCTTCGTTAGATAGAAACACTGCTATGGAAAAATAAAAATGCTTCAACCGAGGCTATATACAAAAACATCTTACATTTCACATAATTCTCCTGATTTTTAAAATATAAATGCATTACTTTTTTTTTTCAATAACTGTATGTAGACATACTTAGATTCCTTCTAAATTATAAATTATAACTCTTAATACTTTATAAAAATGAAAAAAGGAGTTGTCGAAGTCTTTCAAACCGAGGAATGAAAAGTTCCTTAGGAATTAGGAAGAGATTCATTCATAGTACTTCATTTATAGAATTTCATTCATAAAAACTGTTACGGCATTTCTCCCTCCCACAATTACAAAATATTCTGTGACATCCTGCACGCTCTTTGTTACGTGCTCTAGTGAGGCAATATAAAAATTAATCGGTCGAGAAAAATATGTTGACCGATATGTGTCAACTAACTAACTCCAAGAAATAAAAATAAAAACAATTTATGTTACTAATGGTCGGTCGTTTAAACTTAAAACAAACGGTACGTCGTTTATACTTAACATAAATGATCCGTCGTTTACACTTATTATAAGTGAAGACGGTATTTCCCCCTCCCACAATTACTAAATATTATGTGGCAACATGTATGCCCTTTGTTACACCCTCTAGTGAAGCAATGTAAAAATTCATCAGTAGAGAAAAATACATTTAACCGATAGCTCTCTAACTCCAGGAAACAAAAAAAAAAAAAAATAATTTCTGTTACTGATGGTCATCGATTATACTTAACAATAATAAGGCTAGATATTTCTTTTTTCTTTTTTTTTTTTTTTTTTTTTTTTTTTTTTTTTTAAGTATTTGTATTTTTGCATTTTTGTATTTTGTCATTTTTTAAAAAATAAATTTATTGAATTGTTTATTACGAATGTATACATACTATAATTATAATAGTAATAATAATAGTAATAATAATAATATTATTATTAATAATAATAATATGTATGTGTAAACATCTGTGTATATATCTAATACCCTTGTTATAAATTTAGACAAATAATTTATTTTTGATAAATATTTTGTATTCACTTGATTTGATTAGAGTATCTTAACTCTTTATTATCCGCATTATGAAATCGACAAACATGTATTTGAAACATATTTTTAGTAAGTTAGGAGTATTTTTTTAAAGATATATGAAAAAAAAAAAAAATCACCTAAAAAGAATTTTGTGAGGTGATATTTTAATATACCACTGGTACATAGAGGTCAAAAATACATTTAGATCTTAAAAACGTGTAAAACAATATCTCCTTTTTATATTCCATATATTTTTTCAAAGATTGATGGGAGAGTCATGAAATAAAATAATAATTAATTAAAATGTTTCAAGATTTGAATAAAATGTTTCAAGAACCATCATATTTTAACTCATGATTATAATACCTAGTTCAACTCCACTGCAAACAAATATTCTTAATTTATGCTAACAAAAAAATATAATGGGAGGGACAAACATACCAACGACTAAAAACCTGATTTTTTATTTCAGTTAGTCTTAAGACTTTATTTGCCGCATTATGGAAAGACAAAAATGTATTTGACACATATTTGTAGTCAGTTAGGTGCATTTTTTTAAAATAATATATGTAAAAAACTTCATTCATTTTACCTAACGAGGATTTTGTGAGGTGGTACATTAGTGTATCATTTGTATATAAAAACCAAAAAAGACATTTGGCCCTCAAAAACGTGTAAAAAAGGGATCCACTTTTTACGTTCCACATATTCTTTGAAGACTGATGGAGATTCTTGAAGTAAAATAGAAATTAATTAAATTGTTTCAAGATTTTAATAAAAAAATGTTTCAAGAACCATCAATATTTGATACATGATTATAATACCTAGTTTAAATGCGCAAATATTCTTGGTTGTTTATGATAACAACAAAATTTAATGCGAAAGACATACATACAAATGACTAAAAACCTGATTTTAGGATTAAGAGGATCTTAATCCTTTATTAACCTCAATATGAAACAGATAAAAATGTATTTGAAACATATTTTAATTCAGTTAGGAGTAAGTTATCAAAGATATATGCAAAATAATATATTCATTTCCCCTAATGCGGATTTTGTGAGGGTGTACATGAAGTTACACTTGTATATAAAGATTTAAAAAAAACATTGAACCTTAAAAATCTGTAAAAAATATCTACTTTTTAAGTTCCATATATTGTTTTTCGAAGATTGATGAACGATTCATTGTTTCAAGATTTCAAAAAAAAATGTTTCAAGAATCATCAACTTTTGGTACATCATTATAATACCTAATATTCTTGGTTCATGTTAACAACCAAATTTAATGAGAAAGACATACACACAAACGACTAAAAACCTGATTTTTGAATTCAGAAAATCTTAACCCTTTATTTACCACATTATGAAACAGACAAAAATGTCTTTGAAATATATTTTTATTCAGTTAGGAGTATGTTTTCAAAGATATATGCAAAATAATATATTCATTTCACCTAATGAGGATTTTGCGAGGTGGTACTTTAGTGTATCACCGGTATATATAGATCAAAAAAGGCATTTGGACTTTAGAAACGTGCAAGAAAGTATCAACTTTTTATGTTCCACATATTTTTTCAAATATTGAAGGGTGATTCTTGAAATAAAATAAGAAATAATTAAAATGTTTCAAGACTTCACAATAAATTTTTCAAGAACAACCATTCTTTAATGCATTTTTATAATATCTAGTTTAACTGCACTGCAGAAGTACGTTTTTAAAGATGTATGCAAAATAATATACTCATTTCACCTAATGAGGATTTTTTGAGGTGGTACTTTAATGTATCACTGGAATATAGCGATCATAAAAGACATTTGGACCTTAACAATAAGGAAGAAATTATCTACTTTTTACGTTCCATATATTCTTTCAAAGATTGATGGGAGATTCTTAAAAGTAAAATAGGAATTAGTTAAATTGTTTGAAGATTTAAAAAAAAAAAAAAAAAAAAAAAAAAAAAAAAATGAAGAGTCATCAACTTTTGATGTATGATTATAATACCTAGTTTAAATGCACAAATAATCTTCATTTATGCTATCAATAAAATTTAATAAGAAAGACATACACACATATGACTAAAAACCTGATTTTTGAATTCAGAGGATCTTAACCGTATTATTACCTCACTATGAAACAGACAAAAATGTATTTGAAGCGCATTTTTATTCAGTTAGGAGTATGTTATCAAAGATATATGCAAAATAATATTTTCATTTTAAGTAATGAGCATATTACGAGCCGGTATATAGAGATCAAAAAAGACGTTTAGAATTTAATAACGTGTAAAAAAGTATTTACGTTTAATGTTTCATATAATTTTTCAAAGATTGAAGGAAGATTCTTGAAGTAAAATAGGAATTAATTAAATTGTATCAAGATTTCAGTAAAACATGTTTCAAGAAACATCAACTTTTGATGCATGATTATAATATCTAGTTTAAATGCGCAAATATTCTTGGTTTATCTTAACAACAAAATTCAATGAGAAAGATATACACACAAACGACTAAAAATCTGATTTTTGAGTTCACAGGATCTTAACCCTTTATTAACCTTATTGTGAAACAGACAAAAATATATTTGAAACATAATTTTATTCAGTTAGGAGTATGTTTTCAAAGATATATGGAACATAATATATTCATTTCACCTAATGAGGATTTTGCGAGGTGGTACTTTAGTGTGTCACTGGTATATAGAGATGAAAAAAGACATTTAGTTTTTATAAACGTGCAAGAAAGTATCTACTTTTTATGTTCCATATATTTTTTTCGAAGATTGATGGGAAATTCCTGAAGTAAAATAGGAATAAAATTAAAACACACATAAAGACAATGCCAAGCAAAAAGAGGTATTCTATGAAAGTCTTTCTCCAATAGAAACGGCTATATATAACGTCTAGTACCTTAAAATGGGATTAAAGTGAGGTATATACATTCTATTCATATAAGCGTCTTAAATATTTCTTCCACAAATTTGATTTTTTACACTTTTTAAACTAACGGTTTTTTTAAAGCAGCGTCGGCAGATAAAGGGTTATGACGTGTAAATGTAACAAAATAAAAACTTCTAAAATTAGACCACCGATTAATAACTTTTATAGTATGTCTGTGTAAGAAAAAGCAAAAATAGAGTTTTTTATTTTCAACTTATTTTAAAAGTAATAAATTTTGTTAGGTACTACTTACTCATCTTTTACTTCTTAGATAATATAATCTAAAAATTATATTTGACTTACACAAAATTCAATCTAATCTTCGTCACAAAATATAAAAAATTTTATTTTATACTTGTTTTAATTTATCTGAAATCAATTATTTATTGCAGCTTATAATTTATAAATTATCTGCCTAATGAGAAGATGATTTATTAAGCTCATTAATTAGAGAAATATCGATGCAACCACAGAGGCGTAGAAAACAAGAACAATTTTCTGCTCTGCAGAAGTAGCTTGTACTTTTTTTTTCATTGTTCATTCATCAAAAGCATTTCATAAATAAATATTAATTAGCTAATACGTACGTTTATCATAAGATAGTATATTATTTCAATTGTTTATATTTTCTTGCATAATATTCAACAATAAAGTATTTTTCTTTGTTTTATTTGTTGATAAGCCTGCTTTTAAAATGATTGATATTGCGATCTATATTTTCTGCATTAAAAGCTAAATTATTACATTTATTAATAAGAAAAATATTCTAAGTGTAAAGAGTAGGTGAAGAAGAATATGACAGTTTTTCGATTTATAAAAATAAGAATTTTTTCTGTTTTATTGGTATTATTTTTATTATTACTACAAGCAATTATTAAATAGGGGACCTAATTTTATTTAATTTTATTTTCATTAGAATTATGTTAAATAAAGTACAAAAACCAAATATAGATCACAAACCGTTATGTTTAAATTTTAACATCATCAACAACAACAATAAGAAAGAAAAATATGTTTTATTTTATGTATAAATTTATTTAAACTTGACTGACATCACAGCCTGTTTTTCTATTATTTTTTATTTTTTTTAATTAACTGATTAACTGTCAGTCGACATATTAAGTTCATTAATTATCAATTTAATGAAGAATGCTGATAGGACGTAGAAAGTGATAACTTTTTTTTTCTGTATAAAAATACTTATTTATTTATTTATTTTTCACTTTGATAAAGTGCTCAAAACAGTAAAAAATATTTGAGAGCTTTATTAGATAATTTGTATTTTTGTTATGAGATAATTTATTCTATACGTTTATTATATTTTAATTAACTGTATTTAATCCAAATTTTATATCATAATAATATAAAAATAAATTCTATTAATTTAGTGAAACCTTTTAAATTCAAATTCAAATTTTTATCTTTAGTTTATAATTTTTTTTCTGAATTCAAAGCTTATTAATTAAATTCATTAATTGGAAAAGTATTTAAATACGTATTAGGTAAGGTGTAGTAAATAAAATAATATTTCTGCTTGCTGGAATTTATTGTTTATTTCATTTTTATTAAAGAAATACTAGACATTTTGCTTATATTAGTTCTTTGTTAGGTAACAAATAAATGATATTTTATATATATCTATATCATTATGATATTATCTACAAATTACTGATGATATTATCTATAACATGATTATTATATTCTATAATGGATGATATTATCTATAAATTACTTAGATTTTACTTGCAGAAAACGGGCTATATATATATAATCTTTTTTCGACAGAAAAAATACTAAGCTTTTGTAATTTTTTTTTCTGGTTGAATACCTATTAACCGACTGCACTTGTGAACTTTGTTTTCTAATTTATCTATAAAATTTGGAACTTACATATTAACCTTTGCACTAGTTGTTTCTTTTGCTCCAGTGAACTAACACATTGAGACGATTTTCCGCATATTTCGTGAATTACTTACATCAAACATAAATTGATTTTACAGTTCCATGTTTAAAACCTTTTTTTTTACCATTTTATCTAACTCTATATTTCAAAAAAGGACACTTGTTAAACAAATCAAACAGTATCAAATCAAACGTTGACCGAGAGTCACTTTACATAACAACATTTCTTTCCAGGACATCCCTTGGATATCCTATAGATAAAAGATATCCAAAGGACATACACAGGATGCATTTGGGATATGTGCGCTGTTAGGTTTATGGGTGGTCGTTATCAACCCTACATGTACCAGCAGTTCTAAATACTTAATACTCTACTGAACGCAAATAAGGAAAGACATGTAAAAACTAAATACTTTATTTTTTTAAACTTAAATAATGGGAAATGCATAAACTACACACATATTTCGAACTTAATTAAACTTAAACAGATTTTAAATATCAAGAAACTATAATGTAAGGTACTCACCAGACTTGGAGTTAATGTGGCACCTGAATTAGTTTAAGAAAATAGCTCGCACAAAATCAGATTCGGAAATATTAACTCCGAAGTACTTTGAATCACTCGGTAGTCACTTAGAATCCTTGATATGAACGTCGTCACATTCCTTCATCACAAAAACACAAACCTCTTTAATTCGAAGGTGTCATTTTAAAGAAATAAGACGGAGAACGATGCTCTTCATTTTGTGTAAAATATCTATATTCAAATGAATACAAAAAGATTCGCAACTTGCATTAATCACTTTTTACATATCCACTGGAACCAAACGACGATTGAATTCGAATAACTGGTAACCTTCTTTTGCATCAACCCATCACTTCTATGCTTAATATGACAGTTTCTCGGAGACAATAGATATCTAATCCTGAATCAAACTGGTAACTATAACTCTTTAAAATGAACACTTCATTTCCAATTAAAGGCGGTGTTGAGCACTTGACACCTAAAGAGATTGCGTGAAGCCCTACACATTCCAACCTCTCGAGTGCAAAGGGTTAAGATTATTCATTAGAAACTTTAAGGTTTATTTTCAATTTTCCCTCATGCCATAAGAATTTTTTATATTTTCTTTTATTATGTGTTTTCTTCCCAATAATACTTTTTTTTTATGCATATTGCAAAAAATATTACATAACAATCTATATAATATTTCTCTAACGTGGACCAGTTTCAATTATTTTTTGTCGAAACGATACGATACGCGAGGATAAAAAAATAATATATATACATGAACAATATTTAAGCACGCGGACTTAGCTCAACGGACTAATAAGAAAAAATGACGACATTTGTCTGACAAGATTATTTTACGAAAAAACTGTATTTTTAACAGTTGTTTTTTCAGAACCTTTGCAAGCGTCATTTTAAACCTTACCACATGAAGTATCACAAGTTAGTCCCAGTGGCCCCACGTGACACAAACTTCATTTTTTAAAAATAGAAACCATATTTTTTCTTTCCAGAATCGTGTTAAGCAGAAAAAATCTGTTCGAAATCATGTACTGCTTTTATATTTTGCAGCATAGAGGGCCCCGAGGCCCCTATTTTTAATGTTTGTTTCATAAGTCTGGATACACCAAAATATCTCGAGGAAAGCAAATTTGCTGAAAACATTGATTTCAAAAGTTTCATGGATTTAAATATTCTATCATATGCGATATCAGAAGTGGGTCCTGAGGGACACTGGGGGCCCCACATGGCACAAACTTTATTTTTTTAAATAGAAACCACACTCTTTCTTCACAGAATCATGCTAAGCAGAAGAAATCTGTTGAAAATCATGTACTGCTTTTCAACTTAGAGGCACAAGGGGCCCCTGGGCCCGTATTTTTAGTTGTAATGAAAAATCTGGACATCCCTAAATATTTCAATTAAGAAAGCAATTCCATTGAACACATTGATTTCAAAAGTTTTGTGTATTCGAATGATGTATAACACGAGGTATCATGAGTGTTCTCCGGGGATCCTGCGCCCCCCCCCACCTGACACAAACTTCATTTTTCAAAACAGAAACCATATTTTTTCTTCGCAGAATCATGTTAAGCATAAAGAACCACTTTAAAAATTATGCACTGATCTTAACCTTTCAGCACAGGGGGCCCTGGGGCCCCTATTATTTTCTTGTAATAAAAAATCTGGAAATCCCTAAATATCTCAATAAGAAAAGTAATTCCGTTGAACACATTGAATTCAAAAGTTTCGTGTATTCGAATGATCTATAACATGAGGTATCATAGTGTACCTGGGGGCCCCACATAACACAAATTCATCTTTTTCAAACAGAAACCATACCTTTTCTTGGCAGAATCGTACTAAGCGGAAAAGGTATGGTTTCTGCTTGAAAAAGATGAATTAGTGTTACGTGGGGCCCCGGGGTGCACTCCTGATACATCATGTTATAAATAATTCGAAACTTTTGATTTCAATGTGTTCAGAGGGATTGCTTTTCTTATTGAAATAGTTAGGGATTTCCAGATTTTTTATTACAACTAAAAATATGTGCCCCAGGGCTCTCTGTGCTGAGCAGTAATAATGCAGTGCATGATTTTTAAAATGGTTCTTTATGCTTAACATGATTTTATGTAAAAAAAAAAATATATATGGTTTCTATTTTGAAATATGAAGTATGTGTCAGGTGGGGCTCCCAGGGGCCCTGGGCACACTCATGATACCTCGTTTAATAAAGAAGCACCACAAAACTGGCGTTGTGAAAATTATTACTTACAGACTTTGAATAAACACCATAAAATGCAATAAACTCGCAACAATTGTTTCGGGTAGAAAAACACACGACCCTTCATCAGGCGAATAAAGTAAGCACGAGTGCTGCAGTCAAAGCGGCAACGCACAAAATCGTTTAAAGTGAAAAGAAGAACTTAATAAACTAGAAAGTAAATATAGCTACTGGTGTGAGTAGAATTACACAAGAAAACAAGAAAATAAATAAATGAGTGAGATTAAACATATAATAATTTAAGGAAATCAAAATTAAACGAAAATCTATGTTACGTGAGTAATTTCCAAGCATCAGAGAAGAAAGGAGTGGAAGAAATATCATTAACAAGATTTTTCGAATTTTTAAATATGTAAAATGCTTCATGAATATCCAAATGGGAGGAACAGACAGGAGATGAAAGTATGTTAGTTTTGGAAAAATCAAAACGATGACATTGAGACCAGCAGTGGGAAGCAATAGAAGATTTGGTAATCTCAGCATTACGAACATTCCGACGGTGCTCATTTATTCTGTATTTCAAACGCCTCCTAGTTTGACCAATATAACCTAAGTTGCAGGACGAACACGGAATTAAATAAATTCCAGAACGGTTTTCGGTGGGAATGGGATCCTTAAGAGAAGATAATTTAATTTTATTGACGGGTTTGTAAATAACTTTGAAACCAAACGGTGAAAGAATTTTAGAGATTTTAAAAGAGAGTGAAGAATGAAAAGGTAAAACAACTGGGATGAGACTGTGATCGTTTAATTTGGAAGCAGAACGTTTAGGATTCTTAAATTTGTATAGAGCTTTATCGATGATAGATGGATTATAGCCACGAGAGAGAGCAAGAGATTTTAAGTAATTAATTTCTTTCGAAAGATTAGACGGATCAGAACAAATGTGTAAGGCACGATGAACATAAGTATAAAAAGCAGACATTTTTTGTTAAGGGGCGTGGTTAGAGAGAGCATGCGGTGGCAAAGAGACTGAGAATGGTTTTCTAAAAACAGTAGTTGAGAAACAATCCTTTTCTTTATTCACAAGAACGTCAAGGAAAGGCAAAGAGCAATCCTTTTCAACCTCAAAAGTGAATTGAATGCATGGGTCAATCGAATTGACCAAAGAAAGTAAATTGGACAAATCGACATCAGGGGAGACAAGAACGAAAGTGTCATCCACATACCTAAACCAGTGAGGAAATTTATATACACCGAAGAGTTTTTCTTCAAAATAGTGCATATAAATGTCGCAAAGTAAAGGAGAGAGAGGACTACCCATGGCCATACCATCATTTTGGGAATAATAAGCACCATTAAAAATGAAGGCAGTTTGCCTGATACACAAATGAACTAAATTTACAAGCTCCTCAACTTCAATAGAAGAATAATGGAATTCACGTAGTCTTCTCTCTAAACAAACCAGAGCGCCTTGAACCGGAACATTTGTGAAAAGTGATTTGACGTCTAAAGAGATCATGGTATAGTTAGACGGAGAGATGCATTTAATTTCGTCCACAAAATCATACGAGTTTTTTACAGTATGAAGATTAGTAGTAGTTAGATGAGAAAGAGAGTTTGAAAGAAATCGAGCAAGATTATAAGAAGCCGTGCCAACATTAGACACAATAGGCCGAAAGCAGAGAGTGGGCTTATGAACCTTCGGAAGTGCATAAAAACGAGCACAATTGGCAGCAGAAGGAATTACCATGCGTTTGGTATAATCATTAAGAATAACGGAATTTTTAACGTGGTATTTGACTTGATCAAGATGATCATTAGAAGGATCTTTTTTAAGTTTCGAATAGGGACCTGAAGTAAGCAAGGCCTCAACATGGGAAATGTAATCCGATTTGTTGAGTAGAACAGTTTGTCCACCTTTGTCAGCTCTTGTGACAATTAAATCGGGGGCGGAGTTTAATTCAGAGAGGGCGGATTTTTGAGAAGGAGTAAGGTTAGACTTTTGTGGATGATTATTGGTGGAAATAATGTTAGATAAAATGAAACGAAGAGATTCTAACTGGCCTGGAGAAATTTTACTATTTTTAAAGGAATTTTCAATGGGAGCGATCAAATCCGGAATGGAGGGTCTCGAAGTACGCGCAAAATTCAGACCCAAACTGAGCACGTCGCGTTGAGTATTAGTCAGAACGTGCGAAGAGAGATTAACAACAGTATTCTGAGCAAGAGGAGAAACAGGAGAAGTAAAGGAATTACTTTTAAGAAGATAATTAAATTTCCTATTTAAGTTAGTTTGATGCCTAGAAGACTGAAACGCAACATATGCGAAATTTCTTTTTTCAAAAGAAGAGAAATCATGAACAGAATTGCTAAGAGACAGATGTAAAGTATATAATTCAGACTCAATAGACGAGAGAGACTGTCGTATATCCTGAATAATAGCCCTAAGAATGGCAAACCTACTCCTATTTAAAGCATTTTTAATGCGAAGAGAAGCAGGAAGATTGTACTTAATGTCTATGAACTTGGGAATTATCCGAGCTCGCTTACATCTAAGAAGAAAATTTAAATGATTGAGAAAACGAGAACGTTTCAAACGAAGATGTTTGAAACGATTAATCTCAGAAGAACTCATGCTAAAACATATACATGAAACAAGAGACAAAATGTAAAGAAGGCGGAGTTTAAACAAAAAGAATGGGGGGAGGAGTTAAAAATACAAAAATGTAATTAATTCAAATAGAAAAATCGATAAAAATCGATTTCATGTTTTTATTTTATCGATTTTTCTATTTGAATTAATTACATTTTTGTATTTTTAACTCCTCCCCCCATTCTTTTTGTTTAAACTCCGCCTTCTTTACATTTTGTCTCTTGTTTCATGTATATGTTTTAGCATGAGTTCTTCTGAGATTAATCGTTTCAAACATCTTCGTTTGAAACGTTCTCGTTTTCTCAATCATTTAAATTTTCTTCTTAGATGTAAGTGAGCTCGGATAATTCCCAAGTTCATAGACATTAAGTACAATCTTCCTGCTTCTCTTCGCATTAAAAATGCTTTAAATAGGAGTAGGTTTGCCATTCTTAGGGCTATTATTCAGGATATACGACAGTCTCTTTCGTCTATTGAGTCTGAATTATATACTTTACATCTGTCTCTTAGCAATTCTGTTCATGATTTCTCTTCTTTTGAAAAAAGAAATTTCGCATATGTTGCGTTTCAGTCTTCTAGGCATCAAACTAACTTAAATAGGAAATTTAATTATCTTCTTAAAAGTAATTCCTTTACTTCTCCTGTTTCGCCTCTTGCTCAGAATACTGTTGTTAATCTCTCTTCGCACGTTCTGACTAATACTCAACGCGACGTGCTCAGTTTGGGTCTGAATTTTGCGCGTACTTCGAGACCCTCCATTCCGGATTTGATCGCTCCCATTGAAAATTCCTTTAAAAATAGTAAAATTTCTCCAGGCCAGTTAGAATCTCTTCGTTTCATTTTATCTAACATTATTTCCACCAATAATCATCCACAAAAGTCTAACCTTACTCCTTCTCAAAAATCCGCCCTCTCTGAATTAAACTCCGCCCCCGATTTAATTGTCACAAGAGCTGACAAAGGTGGACAAACTGTTCTACTCAACAAATCGGATTACATTTCCCATGTTGAGGCCTTGCTTACTTCAGGTCCCTATTCGAAACTTAAAAAAGATCCTTCTAATGATCATCTTGATCAAGTCAAATACCACGTTAAAAATTCCGTTATTCTTAATGATTATACCAAACGCATGGTAATTCCTTCTGCTGCCAATTGTGCTCGTTTTTATGCACTTCCGAAAGTTCATAAACCCACTCTCTGCTTTCGGCCTATTGTCTCTAATATTGGTACGGCTTCTTATAATCTTGCTCGATTTCTTTCAAACTCTCTTTCTCATCTAACTACTACTAATCTTCATACTGTAAAAAACTCGTATGATTTTGTGGACGAAATTAAATGCATCTCTCCGTCTAACTATACCATGATCTCTTTAGACGTCAAATCACTTTTCACAAATGTTCCGGTTCAAGGCGCTCTGGTTTGTTTAGAGAGAAGACTACGTGAATTCCATTATTCTTCTATTGAAGTTGAGGAGCTTGTAAATTTAGTTCATTTGTGTATCAGGCAAACTGCCTTCATTTTTAATGGTGCTTATTATTCCCAAAATGATGGTATGGCCATGGGTAGTCCTCTCTCTCCTTTACTTTGCGACATTTATATGCACTATTTTGAAGAAAAACTCTTCGGTGTATATAAATTTCCTCACTGGTTTAGGTATGTGGATGACGCTTTCGTTCTTGTCTCCCCTGATGTCGATTTGTCCAATTTACTTTCTTTGGTCAATTCGATTGACCCATGCATTCAATTCACTTTTGAGGTTGAAAAGGATTGCTCTTTGCCTTTCCTTGACGTTCTTGTGAATAAAGAAAAGGATTGTTTCTCAACTACTGTTTTTAGAAAACCATTCTCAGTCTCTTTGCCACCGCATGCTCTCTCTAACCACGCCCCTCAACAAAAAATGTCTGCTTTTTACACTTATGTTCATCGTGCCTTACACATTTGTTCTGATCCGTCTAATCTTTCGAAAGAAATTAATTACTTAAAATCTCTTGCTCTCTCTCGTGGCTATAATCCATCTATCATCGATAAAGCTCTATACAAATTTAAGAATCCTAAACGTTCTGCTTCCAAATTAAACGATCACAGTCTCATCCCAGTTGTTTTACCTTTTCATTCTTCACTCTCTTTTAAAATCTCTAAAATTCTTTCACCGTTTGGTTTCAAAGTTATTTACAAACCCGTCAATAAAATTAAATTATCTTCTCTTAAGGATCCCATTCCCACCGAAAACCGTTCTGGAATTTATTTAATTCCGTGTTCGTCCTGCAACTTAGGTTATATTGGTCAAACTAGGAGGCGTTTGAAATACAGAATAAATGAGCACCGTCGGAATGTTCGTAATGCTGAGATTACCAAATCTTCTATTGCTTCCCACTGCTGGTCTCAATGTCATCGTTTTGATTTTTCCAAAACTAACATACTTTCATCTCCTGTCTGTTCCTCCCATTTGGATATTCATGAAGCATTTTACATATTTAAAAATTCGAAAAATCTTGTTAATGATATTTCTTCCACTCCTTTCTTCTCTGATGCTTGGAAATTACTCACGTAACATAGATTTTCGTTTAATTTTGATTTCCTTAAATTATTATATGTTTAATCTCACTCATTTATTTATTTTCTTGTTTTCTTGTGTAATTCTACTCACACCAGTAGCTATATTTACTTTTTAGTTTATTAAGTTCTTCTTTTCACTTTAAACGATTTTGTGCGTTGCCGCTTTGTTTGCAGCACTCGTGCTTATTTTATTCGCCTGATGAAGGGTCGTGTGTTTTTCGACCCGAAACAATTGTTGCGAGTTTATTGCATTTTATGGTGTTTATTCAAAGTCTGTAAGTAATAATCATGATACCTCGTGTTATACGTCATTCGAGTACGCAAAACTTCTGAAATCAATGTGTTCAACGGAATTGCTTTCTTAATGGAGAAATTTAGAGATGTCCGGATTTTTCATTACAACTAAAAATATTGGCCCCGAGGCCCCGTGTGCCTAAAAATTAAAAAGCAGTACATGATTTTGAACAAATTTCTTCCGCTTAACATGATTCTGTGAAGAAAGAGTATGGTTTCTATTTAAAAAAATAAAGTTTGTGTCATGTGGGGCCCCCAGGGGCCCCCCGGACCACTTCTGATATTGCATGTGATAGAATATTTATATCCATAAAACTTTTGAAATCAATGTTTTCAGCAAATTTGCTTTCCTTTCGAGATATTTTGGTGTATCCAGAATTATGAAACACAACATAAAAATAGGGGCCCCGGGGCCTCCTATGCTGCAAAATATAAAAGCAGTACGTGATTTCAAACAGATATTTTCTGCTTAACATGATTATGGAAAGAAAAAATATGGCCAAAAAACAAAAGTGATTGAAAAAAAGGCAGCTGAAATCAGTGGTCAAAAATGGCTGCCAAATAAACAGTAGTGGTAAAAAATGGCAGCTGAAATCAGTGGTAAAAAATGGCTGCCAAAAAAAACAGAAGTGGTAAAAATGGCAACTGAAATCAGTCGTCAACAATCGCTGCCTTTTAAGACACTTTAGTGTCTTAAATTCAGCTACGTTCCTGTCTTAAAATTTAAGACGCGAATTCGTGTCTGAAAATAATGACACTCATTTAAGACGCTTATGTGTCTGAATTTAAGACACGTGAATTTGCAGTGTAGCAATATTTTAAAGATATATACAGAATATCTATAAAATATTTCTCTACGTGGACCAGTTTCAATCATTTTTTCCTCGAAACGATAGGATACGCGAGGAAAAATAATATTTATACATGAACAATATTTAAGCACGCAAACTTAACCCAATGGACTAATAAGACAAAATGACAGCATTTGTCTGATGAGATTATTTTACGAAAAGTATGTATTTTTAACAGTTGTTTCTTCAGAATCTTTGAAAGCGTCATTTAAAACCTAGCAATATTTTAAAGATATATACAAAATATGAACTTTTGTGTCATAAATTGACTAAAAAATACAATCACAAAAAATATAATCAAAATAGGAATTATTTTATTTATATATATATAAAAAAAATAGTAATAACAAAATTAATAAAAAGTCATCGCCAACATAACGACAAAAATTTAAAAGGCGTCGTGGAAGTCCTATATAAAAATTGTACTGCCTGTGGAAGTATGAAAATTGTGTCGTGAACCATGATTTTTATTTGGAAACCTTTCTTTGAATGATTTTAGTTTCACTATTGTACAATATTAATTTGGTTTCATTAATAATTTGGCTTCTGGTAAATTAAAATTTTAATTAGGTGATGAAATTTGTATAACATTTATGACTTTCAAATTGTAAAGGTAAATAAGAAAAGAAATAAAATGCGAATACTTCGCACAGGTTTGCTATAGTATTAATAATAACAACAAGCAAAAATATATAGGGCATTTAAAAAAAGTGGATAGATACAATTTTGTAAGAAACGAAGTATTGCTAGTTTGTTTAACCACATTTTTTCCTTTTATAGGATATAAGTTTAGTATGTTTTTGTATGAGTCCAAACGGCTATCCGAGGATCCTATGCCTGTGTGGAATGTTCTCAACAAGGTTAGGGGTTTTTAAGATGTCTTAGCCCGTATTCATGTGAATTTTGTAGAGAAAAATAGAAAACTCAAAACAGTTACACTGTAAAAAAGGATGAAAATAAACAAAAACGCCTTTATTCAATTCTTTAGCTTGAGACACCAAATTATACTTCATTTGCTAATGTGCTATAATTTCTTATGTTATTTGTTCGATCATTGAATACCATATAGTGTGATTTAAGCGTTAGCCTTTAAAGTTTAAGTTTGCATTCTAAAACTATTGGGGAATTTTCTACGTTTAAAAATTTAAAATGTGAAAATTAAAAGTTATTTTGTAATTATAATAAACACTTTCTATAGAATCAACATCAATCTTTCAAAACTTTGGCAATTGAATGAGTATTTAAAACAAAGCAATTATAAGCAGTTTTTAAGAAGCATGTAAAGTATGAAAGTATAAAATAATATAGCTATTTAATGTATGAATTTGTTAAAATCTATATAAAGGTTGCATTTTTACTGTAGGTATTAAAAATTAACGATATAAATGTTTTTAAACGATAGCTTTAATATTTTATTAAGTTTCATAAATCAAAGCAGACAAGCAACATATTGTATTTCAAACTCATATTATATGTATTCAAAAAATTTTACAGGTTTGTGCACTGTAAAAAATAACGGTAGTTTCTACAGCAGAATATCTTGGCACCCCTTTTTGCCAATGCACAAACAGCATTGACAGCGTATTCTGCTGTAAAAACTCCCGTTATTTTTAAGAATGTGGTAAAAATTCAACTTAAAAAATAAAAATAAATAAATAAATAAATAAATAAATAAAAATAAATAAATAAAAAATAATTATAAGATAAAAAAAAACTTTTTATATACCATGTTTTAAATTTTCTGATGAATGATAGGCACAACTTTTTACACTTTTTTAACGTTCACGTTTAATTAAATGTATTTATTTTTATGTCGAAAGAAAAGGAATTCGTAAATTTTTTTTTTGGCAACAATTAAATTATTAGCTAATATTTTAATGTCTATTTTAACGCTATCAGGATGTTATTATTTTCATATTTTAATTAATTATAAGAAAACTAATCAAAAATTCGAAGATCGGACTTCCAAGTAGTGTGTTGTCACGGGGTTTTGAGCTACTGTGAAAGTTTCAAATGTCTAGCTAGTAGGGAAGTTAGTTAAAATTTGTTAGTTAGTTTGTACCGGACAAACAAACAAACATACAATCAAACATACAGACAAACAAACAAGAATAGAAGTTAATAAGAACATGGTAGAAAATAAAAAAATAAATAAATTGCGCAGTTCAACTAAAGAGTACATTCAGATTTCTGTTTGTCACAATGATCCGCTCTCCAGTCATGTCATGATTTTGAAATAATCGTGAAATATTTCTAATAAATCATCGAAAACCTATATATGTATTTTATACATAAATAAATAAAAAAAAACGTACATAATACGACTAATCTTGTTTGAAAATGATTATAAACATGTCTACTGTGATGTTGTATTTTCACGACATAGAATCGTAGTGAAATCCATCAACTGACAAACAGTCGATTATTTATTGATTTTTTGCTTGTATGTATTTCCCCAAAAATCAGAGCAGTGATTTTCAGCACGAATAATATACAACAGTGCTGTCTGTACTTTCTAGCAAAAATTGCTAGCACAAAATTTATCGTGAAATTACAAGTTTTTTTTTTTTTTTTTTTTTTTTCTTGACACTGCAGGATTACAAATATATATTGTGTTGAAAACCGAAATCTTATGTACTCGAGCTTTGAGAGCTGAAACTCACGGCTACTAGTGGGGTGATATAGAACAGTGCGTTTCAAGTTGCATGTCAAGGAACAATGGTGCGCCCTGGTGTAGTCCAGAGAAATATCTGTTCATATATAAACAAGAATAAAACATCTCGCCGCTCGCATAGAATATAAACACTTTACAAATGTACATACTCTTGAATCGATTCATCTTCAATGTACTTTGACTATGTGATCACACTATGACAGAATACTGTACATAATGTCATAGTACTTTGACCATGTGACCGTTAATATGGCAGAAAGACAGACAGACAGACTAATGGAATTTATAATCATTCTTAACCGTTGTTCAAAACGAGAAAAGACGCATAACACAAATGTAAATGCAATTTCAGGAATTTCGAACTATAGCGTTTAATATATTTAAATATTTTAGTATAGGCCTATGAGTCTCAACGCTAAACATATCATACACTTTAGAAAAAAACATTTTCTTTTTAACATATGAAGAAAATAATATCAATTTCATTACGATTTGTGCAGTACAGAGTTATTTAAACATGATTTATATAAATTACTCTAAGAAAAGCAATTACGTTGGCATTCTTTTAAGTGGCCATGTAAACAAACTAATTGGTCTCTTAATTCTATTTTCAATAGGGAATAATCCACAGTGAATTTGAATAACATTGACATACATCAGTTACAAAGTTTTCCATGAATATTTACGATAGTTAGAGTACGAACAGACAAACAGACTGATTAAAGAACAGAAAGACGGATAGATGATAATAACACTAGAATATTGTTATAAAATGTTAAAAAGCTCCCAATAAAAATTAAAATGCAATTTCAGCAATTATCAATTATAGGCCTTAATATATCTGAATCTTCTTATGTGACAATGTAAATGGCATTGCCAATCATGCTGTATTGTAATTTAAAACATATTTTGGGCAAATGAGTAATAAATGTCAGTTCTGTTATTTGTGCAAAGTAAAGATATTAAAATATTGTTTTTAGAAGTACCTCTGGTAGAACGGAACGCTTTTGAATTCGTTTGAGTATCCCTGAGCATATATCTGGTTGGGGGGGGGGGTATTTCTTTTTAAATAGGGAACTTCCCATTGTGGACTTGAATAAGATATTTTTGCGATTAAGAATTGCATGTATATTTATGGAAGTTCAGCGCAAAAAGAGAGACAAACAAACCGAAGTCATAAACATTTTTCAACCTTGTTGGAATGTGCCAAATATGTGGCCACTCTATTGTACCATTTCATTATGGATATACAATTTTTGTTTTAATTTAAAAAATATTTTATTTATTTATTTATTTATTTTTCAGTAGATAGCCATTTATTTTTGTTGCAGTATTCTTGTTCTGTATATTACTTATATTGAAAGTGTTTGGAATTAAATGATATGTGCATAATTTTTTATTTTTAGATAAATACATCTAAATAAAATACATAGATTTCTCAAAAAATATTTCACACTGAGGAATCCTTTTCTGGGAGCTAACATATGCAAAGAAGAAATATGAAATCATATCATATCATCATTCTAAATATTTTATAGAATATAAAACATTAAAACTAAATTTTATGTTTATTATATTGCTTTCCATTCAATAATATTTTGTAAAGGAGTAATCCCAAGTATAATGTAAAACAAAAATACATATTTTATACATGGAGATACGATGGATGCTATTTACATACATGACGTTCATATCTATTGCAAGATAGATCCCTTACAAATCTTCTTCAACGCAATCTTCTTCTATTGTTCATGAATAATGCAAATGCTTATCTCGCTCATGTTTTTATGCTTTATCCTATCAGGATAACATCAATCAGTATATCGATAGTATTACAATATTCGAGTTTACAGTATTTTCATACACGTTGTTATCATATCTAAAGAAGAGTATATTTTGTATGACATATTCTTTTTTATTTTCTTTTTACCTTTTATCAGTGATAACTTTTGACTTCATTCTCGTGAGGTGGAACGAACATTGTAATCATCTAAGCAAATTGTTGCTCTTACACGTCAAGCAACTTGGCGCGAAACTAAATGACGGACGAAATGTGATCCCTTTATATAGCCTCATAGATTTTTAGAATATTCTCGATATCTCACATAATATTCGATTTAGAGCTTAGATAATCGATATATAGATAATAAAGATTTTCTCACCAATGTCGCCAAATTATCGCCAAGGAATAATAAAGTCGCTAAATTCCTCGTCAAGGCTTAGTGAAACGTTTTAACAGATTTTTAGAGGAAAATGAACTATTTTAAGGCTAATTTAAGATAAAAAACCAGAAAATTAACATTTTATAACATGAATAAGCCTGTTAAAGGAAGTTACATAAAAGTAAACACTCCTTTTTACAAATTCATAACAATTTATAGAACTGTCATGCTGTTCTAATAGGTTATGAAACCGTTCAAATTGTACTTTACGTGATATTTTCTGTTTATCGTTTATAACTAAATATCTTTGAGGCCCACCAGCGGCGAAGCTGTTCTGCGCTCAAAGCTGATAGATGAGAAATGTCGGGTTCGATCCCAGATCCCTCTCATTGGCGTAGCCATTCGAGTTTTCTGTGGTTTTCTCCGAATCTTGTGTAAATACAGTCGGTAACAAAAGTGTCCGAACGCTAGCAAAAATTCTTATGTAAAAAAAGTACACGTCATACTGTTTTATTAAATAAATCCTTATCGAATCATGTTGTTACACTGACTAAGAACAGGATTCGACAAGAATTTATTTAATAAAACCGTCAGAAGTGTACTGTTTTTACACAGGAATTTTTGCTAGTGTTCGGACACTCTTGTTACCGACTGTATGGGCTAGGACCCACAGTCCTCGAACCCTTGCTTAGTCAATCAACCTTAAAAATCCCTACAATCTAAATATCTTTGACTTCCATGTTGATAACTTAAATACATTTTATTTTTAATGGAATTTAAAATAATTTTTATTTCCCAAAATTTTCTTTGGAGTTTTTGAAGAGAAATCAATATTTAAAGAGATTGCTTTTAGTAAGTCTACAAATGATTAAAAAATGCTTTTGCACTATATAATGTAATAAAAATACAACACAGATACAATGCTCTGAAAATCAAGTAAAAAATCAATTCGAGCAATTTCTTTTCATACCCCATAAAATATCTGCACTTCTGTGAAAGAGTCATAATTGTATTTTGTGAAAAGGAATATATATTTTGATTTGATCTTAATCTTGATTTTTCAAAAATATCTCGCAGAAGCGTAAAAGGGCAGAAAGGAATAAAATAAACTCATATACATTGTAAACATTTCTGTTAAAAAAGTAAAAATCTTCTGCAACTTTCTTAGAGAAATTTAATGTGTTTTAAAATTTTACCAAAAAATTACATTTCAACGTGTTAAAAGTCACTTTTTTCTGTAACCGGATAAAATCTGTATCATTACTTACATATTTTATCTTGTGTGTATATGTTTCTTTCTGTTTTACGGACAGAAAACGTGCTATCAAAACAGGGTTGGGAAGTGTTAGGTAACAGATTGAAATGTAAATTTGTGGCTGTAAATCTTTGCCTTTTGTGCGGTAAACTTTGGTATATGTTTTTTTCTGTTTTGCATACAGAAAACTTGCTATCAAAACAGGGCTGGGAAGAGTTAAGTAAGAAATTAAAACGTAAATCTGTGACTTTACAGTAAAGTCATTGCCTTTTGTGCGGTAAACTTTGGTATATGTTTTTTTCTGTTTTGCATACAGAAAACATGCTATCAAAACAGGGCTGGGAAATGTTAAGTGACAAATTGAAATGTAAATCTGTGACTTTAAAGTAAAGTCATTGCCTTTTGTGAGGTAAACTTTGGTGCAATCCTAGCTGGGAGAATAGCGGAATGTTTGTTAATATGAGTTGTCTTACAGAATGACACTTTTTTCCATAGCATACGGATGTTTTTCTCAATTTCACTGTCATACATTTTGTGTAATATAACAGTTTATTTTATTTTATTTTTTAAAGTGTAGTACAAAATCTCTGCGGGAAAATGCCGCGCGTGTATCACTAAAACAAATATTAATGGTAGCTAAAAATAAAAGGCAGATAACATCAAGGAGGAAAAAAGTTGATGATCGAACATTTATAATATATATTTGAAAGAGAGACTATTCATAATAATGCAAGACATACAACCGGAAGCGTATGTTTTCGCATACAGGAGCAAAATTTTAAGACATATGACATGTCTTCCAAGTATCAACTAACAATCTGATTATCCCATCTTCACTTGAATAATTTTATTTTACACCATTCTGATAATACCATCTTCAAAGTGAAAGTAGAGCACGTTTAAATATTATCTTAAGGGGGTTCATCACAGATCATTCAGGTCATCTGAAGCTCATGTTTTCTATGGGTAAAATTATTCACAGAATGACACATTACCTAAGTGTTATTTTTTAATTCCGTTTTCACATTCTCAAAATGCACAACTGTTAAATTAGTATTCGTTTTCCACAAATTTATTTTAAAAAATTTAAAAATTTGAATTTTAAGTTCAAAAATGCGAATTTCCACTAAATGCATTTTACTGATTTTTTAGCTGCAAAAGGAAATATTAAAAATTTAAAAAAAAATAAATTTTTGGAAAACGAGAACTAATTTGACGGTTGTGAATTTACTGAATGTGAAAACTAAACTTAAATAATTACAAGATAAAAAGAACTTTTTATATACCATGTTTTTGAATTTTCTGTTGAATCATATAAACGCTACCGAAGGCAGCGGGAACCCGGAGCAATTAGATAAAAGTATTAAAAAAAATTCACTGCTATCGTGATTTGAGCTATTATAAAAGTTTCAAATGACTATCTAACCGGGAAGTTAGTTAAAAATTGGTTGAAAGCTTTGTACTAGAAACGCTGCCGAAGTCAGTAGGGTCCCGATGCAATTGATTAAAAATATTTTAAAAATGCATTTTCACCGTATTCTGAACTATTCTGAAAGTTTCAAATGTCTAGCTAGTCGGAAAGGTAGTTAAATAAATTTTCTGTTGAATCATATAAACGCTGCCGAATACAGTAGGGACCTGAAACAGTTGACTAAAAGTATTAAAAACATGTATTGTCACCGTGTTCTGTGCTATCCTGAAAGTTTCAAATGTCTAGCTAGTCGGGAAGTTAGTGAAAAATCGATTGCAAGCTTTGTACTGGTAACGCTGCCGAAGGCAGCAGGATTCCAAAGCAGTTGGTTAAAAATATTTAAAAAATACATTTTCGCCGTGTTCTGAACTATTCTGAAAGTTTCAAATGTCTAGCTAGTCGGCCAGTTAGTGAAAAATCGATTGCAAGCTTTGTACTGGTAACACTGCCGAAGGCAGCAGGAACCCGAAGCAGTTGGTTCAAAATATTTAAAAAATGCAATTTCACCGTGTTCTGAAGTATTCTGAAAGTTTCAAATGTCTAGCTAGTCGGGAAGTTAGGTAAATAAATTTTCTGTCGAATCATATAAACAATGCCGAAGGCAGCGGGACCTTAAACAGTTGACTAAAAGTATTAAAAAAATGTGTTGTCACCGTGTTCTGAGCTGTCCTGAAAGTTTCAAATATGCTAGTCGGGAAGTTAGTTAAAAATCGATTGCAATATTTGTACTGGACAAACAAACAAACATACAAACAAACAAACAAGAATCGAAGTTAATAAAAACATGGTAAAATATCAATTAGGTAATGAGTAATTCTGTAAGCAAATTTTGCCAGTAATCCTGTAAGCAAATTTTGCCAGTAATCCTGTAAGCAAATTTTGACATAGAGTTAATGGAATTTGGTAACTAGAGATGGGGAAATCGTAAGATGGATATCTTGAGATGCTAACATATCGGCGAAAGTAGTGAATATAGAATGCCATTTCTATTTCAACTCATAACAATAAACAGAAATATTTTCGATTCTTGAAAATTCGACTTTTGCATATTTTCATATGTTCTTAATGTGTTTTGATGGTTTTATATTAATGAAACAGAAATAAAGTTTATTCTTCGACCACATTTGATGAAACCATGAAAGCATCTGCGCAAGTGCTAACTCAACGAGTCCAATGCTAAAATAGGGGTGAAAGCCATCTGACTAAGTAAAATGAGCAATAACAGAGCGCTGAATTACTGGATGTTTTCCAAATTTCAAAGTGTCGGACAAACTGGCATCCCTCCAACATTTTGGACGCGTCCTCACTGCTAGTTTTCGGATATGTGGCTGTACTGTACATAGAAAATTTTTAGTACAATAGAGTTAAATTAAACATTATACTATATAGAGAAAAATACTCATATTGAATATTGTAATTTTCTTTTTTGTTTATCTAATGAATTCTCTTAAATTTATTTATTTATACAACCGTTAATTATTTAATGTTCAGAAAGTCGAGTGCACTGAAAAAAAATTCTGTAACTGACAACTAGAATCTAAATTGTAACTCTAGAAAAAATAGTTCCATGACATCCTTATAAGTTCTAGTCCCCTTGGAAAGCGAGTTATAGAAGCCCCTATTAGAATTCTAGAGCGTTTGCTTATATTCTCGTGGGCAAAGTTATTTAAAAACCTCTGAAAATAAATGAGACTAAAAGAGGCGGGTTTCTGCAACTATAATCTTGGTTTATTACCCAATTCTAGAAAACCAAGCGAGAATTTCTCTTAATATAAATGATTCAGAATATTTAGAGTATTCAGAATATTGTTTCACCATCTAGAAATGTGTAAGCTAGAAATTCTCGATCATTTTGTCTATTCAGTTTATTGGTGTGCCTTATGCTCATAGCTCGGAAATCTATATTTCTAGTTAAGGGATTTAGAAAATGGTCACTTATTCATTCTAGAGAAAGGCGGTATATATTTTTTTCTCAGTGTGGAGTCACTTCAGATACTTTTTCTAATGGCTTACAAACTTGCCAAGATGTCTCTTTTTAAATCATATCGTTTATTCCACCCATCTTTTTCAAAATCGTTAAAGGAAAACTTTTATAATGGTATAAATGAATAATAAATTTATATAATAATGTGAAAATATCTTAAATTTTCACTTTTTGGTCATGCAAGTTTGTAATCAAACATCACGCATTTCAAACAAAAAGTAAGTTTAAAAAGCACGAAGCATCTTTGAGGTGCATAATACGTCTCTTACATTTATTTATTTATACAACCGTTAATTACTTAATGTTCAGAAAGTCGAGTGGAGTCACTCCAGATAGTTTTTCTAATGGCTTACAAATTTGCCAAGATGTCTCTTTTTATTTCACATCGTGCATTACGTCCATCTTTATCAACCTTTTTAAAGGAATTTTTTTTATAATGGTATAAATGAATAATAGATTTTTATTATAATGCGAAAATATCTTAGATTTTCACTTTTTGGTCATGCAAGTTTGTAATCAAACATCACGTATTTCAAACAAAAAGTAAGTTTAAAAAGCACGAAGCATCTTTGAGGTGCATAATGCGTCTCTTACATTTATTTATTTATACAAACAACTTTTAATTACTTAATGTTCAGAAAGTCGAGTGGAGTCACTCCAGATACTTTTTCTAATGGCTTACAAACTTGCCAAGATGTCTCTTTTTAAATCATATCGTTCATTCCACCCATCTTTTTCAAAATCGTTAAAGGAAAATTTTTATAATGGTATAAATGAATAATAGATTTATATTATAATGCGAAAATATCTTAGATTTACACTTTTTGGTCATGGAAGTTTGTAATCAAACATCACGCATTCGAAACAAAAAATAAGTTTAAAAAGCACGAAGCAACTTTGAGATGTATAATTCATTTTATAAATTTTAAAACGTGGAAAAGTTGCTGTAATATGTTTTTCGTGATTAATTACAGTTGGAATGCAGTATTCTCGCGTGGATCATAAATTCACTCACGAACAAAACGTTTCTCGTATTTTTGATATGAAGTGGTAAAATTCATTATAAAAATTTCTAATAATATATTTTTGGCATATTTTGTATTTCTAAAAGAAAAAAAAATGCTTTTATAAAGTGTTGTAAGAGCTTTATAAACGGTAAAAAAAAAAAAAAAAAAAAAAGTCATAAAGCACTTTACACTGACAAGGAAACATTCAAAAGGTGTCATCTTAAAAAAACATTGAAAGTGAAAAAAAGTATCGGCTGAAATTAATTATAGCGACCACAAAAGTTATCGAAATTAAGCATTTTTCGTGATTTAGCGCTGTTAGGCGATAAGTTCGCTGGCACTGAGATTGCCGTGTACGAACAGAACCGTCTTTTGCTTCGCCGCCAAGTGCTCAAAATCAATCGCCTAACTGTGGGAAATCGCCAAATATGCTTAATTTCGATATTTTTTTGTAGTCGCTGTAATGCATTTCAGCCGGTAATTTTTTTACTTTCTGGTGTTTTATGAAGAGTAGAATCACGTATAATTTTTTCAATATTTTTTGAAGACGACACCTTTTGAATGTTTCCTTGTGGAAAAAAATTCTGTAATTGACATCTAGATTCTAAATTGTGGCTCTTGAAAAAATAGTTCCATGTCATCCTTCAATTCTAGTCCTCTTTGAAAGCGACTTTTAGAAACTCCTATTAGAATTCTAGAGCATTTCTCTACATTCTCAAAGGCAAAGTTATTTAAAATTCTCTGAAAATAATTGCGAATACAAGAAGTCTGTTTAATCAACTATAATCTTGGTTTCTTACCCAATTCTAGAAAATCAAGGAAGAATTTCTCGCAATACAAAAGATTCAGAATATTCAGAATATTGTTTCACCATCTAGACATGTGTAGACTAGAAATTCTCGATCATTTCGTCTATTCAGTTTATTGGCATGCCTTATACGCATAGCTCGGAAATCTATATTTCTAGTTAAGGGATTTAGAAAATGATCAGTTATTCATTCTAGAAGAAGGCGGTATATTTTTTTACACGGTGTATAAAAGTGCTTCACTAGAAATTTTCTGTAATTAATTTTCAATTAATGTATAAAATGAGTGCCATTAACTAGTAAAGATTCAAAGCCTTAATTGAAACAGATTTAGTTTAACGTTTTGGGCAGAGGTTATTAATTTTTACTGCAATTATATGAATATTTCTGAAAAGTAACACTGAGAAAAAAAATATATATACCTCCTGCATCTAGAACGAATAAGTAGTCACTTTCTGAAACCCTAAACTAGAAACATAGATTTACCAGCTATGTGTATAAGGTCCACAAATAAGGGTGAATAGACGAAATGTTCTAGAATTTCTAATCTGTACTTTTCTAGATGACTAAACAATATTACGAATATTTTGACTTTTACGAATCCTTTGTATTGCAAGAAATTATTGCTTGATTTCCTAGAACTGGGTCACAAGCTGAGATTCTAGTTAATAAAACTCGCCTCTTATGTTTACATTTATTCGGAGAGATTTTTAAATAAGTTTGATCTCCCGATAATATAGGAAAACGATCTAGAATTCTAATAGGGGTTTTCAAAACATTCTAGAAAGGAAATTAGCATTTATAAGGATGACATATAGAAATATATTTACAGAGTCGCAATTGTCAGTCACATAATTTTTTCTCAGTGAAGGACATTTTCCATTATGTGTCAACTAATAAAGTCAGAAATAAGTTTTTTTTAAATTTTCGCACGACATTATGTGAGAATATTTCTCCTTTGATATACCTAGCTAAAAATAAATTGCAGAAAAAAAAAAAAAAAAAAAACTGCAGATAATCTTAAGGTCTTTGAAACGACAAAGTATTTAAGAGGAAAAATAATTATGTGCAAGTTGTTTGCTTTTAAACTGTAGTTATTCTGCAGATTTTATAATTTTTTGTTCCAAATACCTTCAGATTATCTGCAGATATTCTTCTGCAGTTTTTCTTTAGCTGCTTTATAAACTATTGCAGAACATATGCCAAAAGGTTTCATTTAGGAAAAATTTAGAACTTTTTGACGGTGGAAATAAATTATTACTGTTTGTATTATACACCTTTCAGTTACTTAAGGATAAATTTCGTTAAGTAAAAAAAATCTCATTTACAAAGTTCTTCCATTAGATGTGCGATAAAAGTAAAATGTTGATAAAATTATCATTTTATATTCTTCAATAAAATGAAAATAAATTTTATGACTATTGTGTATATCTTTATATCTGCATATATATTTGATAAATGTCAATTAAGAGTGGGTACTAAAAGCTTCTATTTAAGTAATATTTAATTTTTTTTTATGAATGTAGACATGAATTATCAGTTTATTATTATTATTATTATTATAATTATTTTTACCTATATTTCTGAAATGTAAGGATATTTTTCTGTTATGTTATTGCAGTAACAAAATAATTCTTTTAGATTGCTCAAAACACACATTTTCTGAATAATTGTGTATTTATGATGATGTTGTTGTTGTTGTTGCTTATCCTCCTTATCTGATGCAGTCAGACAAGATCCACGAGTTCGTTGACAGTTAGGAAGTCAAAGACCAGAAGAGGATTGGTAAAGAGATCCTCCCTAGAGAGTCCCATGCATTCCAAAAGGTGCTCAGGAGAAGCCTGATGATTTAGGCACTTGGTGCAGGTGGCGAAGGTTTTCCTGCCCTCGTTGAAAGCGAGGCACTTGATGTGACCGCTAGCGAGTCTTGGAAGTACAGTTTGGGTTCGTCTGTCACACGGGAGGTCGAGAGACAAACCCGGTTTTGAGCCAATGTACCAATTATGGGCGGGGGGAGTTTTCCACTCCTCCGAAATTTTTAAATTTTCCCGGGAGTATAACTCCTGAAAAGTAAGTGCGGAGGAAGGAGTTGATGAAATCCTGCAACCCACCTTAGCAAGATTATCAGCCATTTCATTTCCGTGGAGATTCACGTCTGAAGGTATCCATTGCAAATGAACGTCATGATTAGGTGAAATGAGTTCCAATTTAAGCAGTATAGAGGTACTGATCTTGTCGCCCACAAGAATCGAATTACTAAGATGGTGGAGAGAACTACGGCTATAAGTCAAGATCTATAGGTCACCATAATCCTCTTCAGAGAGAATAGCTTGTAGTCCCAGGTCTATTGCAAACAATTCACTTCTGAAGACAGAGCAGTAATTAGGATTACGATGAGAAAGAGTCAAGTTAGCGTGAGGGGTTTCAATATACATGTCAGGTATATATGAGTATTTATATACCCGATAAGTGTAATTAAAGAGTACTGCACTGAAGTTACTGTACTAAAAAATTTCTGTGACTGACATCTAAAAACTAAATTGTAAAAATTTTCTTTGTAACCCTTATAAATTTTTAGTTCCCTTGTCTAGTGAGTTCTAAAAACCCCAATGAGAATTCTAGATTTTTCGCCTATATTGTCGTGGTTAATTTTATTTAAAAATCTATGCAAATACATGCGAATTCAAGAAGTGAGTTTTAGTAACTATAATCTTGGTTTATGACCCAATACTAGCAATTCAAGCAAGAATTTCTTTGAATTTCTTATAAAGGTTTTATAATAGAAATAATATTGTTTCACCATCTAGAAAAGCATAGACTAGAAATTCTCTATCATTTCGTCTATCCAGGTTATTTGTTTTCCTGATACGCATAGTTTGTAAATTTATATTTCAAGTTTATGGATTCAGAAATTGACTATTTATTCGTTCTAGATTGAGGAGGTATAACTTTTCTCAGTATAATAGCTTTCTTCAAAATCAATTTCTTCTTATATTTTTAACTTATTAAATCCTTTAAATCCATCTTTTCAAATGTTGCATCACATAGTTGATTTCGAGCAGGTATAAGTATTTCGTACTTTAGCGTCGACCATAGCCAGCAATAATTTCAGTTGAACGTAAAGTACGCCATAGACATTAGATATTTGTGATTTTAAGAAATTTTGCGCATGCTCTTTAGTCCATTTTATTTCCTCTCGGAAAACATCATTATCTTTATGAATAAATTTTATTAGAATACAGGGAGGTACGAGAATCTTCTACTATTATTCCCGCTGTCCCCTTATGTTGTTAAATAATAGCAAAGACATAAACCAAAATTGGAAGACGTTTCTATGAAAATCAAAGGATATTTCAAACTTTTGTTTAATCATTTGTTGTTAAAATCCATCACTATCCCACTTCCAGATAAGCTAGTTATCAAAACTTTTGATTCATTTGCTCATGCTAAAACATATTGTATGTATTTACAGAGTCTTTTTTATATATGGTTTACAATTATTTGAATTTTACGTTTTCAGTAACTATAATACAACCGGTAGCAAAATTATTGAAGCACACGTTCATATTCACTGAGAAAAAAAATCTGGAGTGACTCCACTCGACTTTCCGAACATTGAGTAATTAACAGTTTTGTTGATGAAGTAAAGAAAGAGGAGTTGTTAAACAAACAAAAGACAGAAAACCGTAATAGAGTGTTTGAGTATTTTTCTCCATACGCTGCACGATGTTTTATTTAACGCTACTGAAATTTGAGTCCATAGATGATAATGATAAAGAATTTTTCGTTGTGTCCCTGTAGAAACCTATAAATGCCAGATTCACCAAAATGCTTATAGCTAGTGCAACAGTGATTTATAATATTCATATAAATTTTCAGCTCAATTGAATAAGGCGCTTAGATGCTATCGCACTTTTAAATATTTGGCCCCATAGGCCATAATGATAAAGATTTTTTCTTTGTGCCCCTGTAAAAAAAACTGTAAGTGCTAAATTCACCAAAATCTATACCGTTCGTGGACCTGTGACTTATAACATGTGTACAAATTTTTTGCTCAGATTAATAAAGCGTTTAGACGCTATCGCACTTTTAAAAATTTGGCCCTATAGGCCATAATGATAAAGAATTTTTCCTGGTGTCCCTGTAAAAAAACTATAAGTGCTAGGTTCACCAAAATCAATAGGATTCGTACTATGGTGACTTACAATATACGCACCAACTTTCAGCTTATTCGAATAAAGCGTTTAGACGCTAGCGTGTTCACTCACAGACATACATACACACACACACACACACACACACATACACACACACACACACACATACATACACACACATATGCATACATCATCGTAAGAATAGTGAAAACGGACTCAGGGAACCACGAAACGTATAGAAACATCAAAATATCAAATTTGGATTTTTGACATGATTACAATACTTTCCTCACTATATTGTGCGGAAAACAAAAATATACTGCCTTGATCTAGAACGAATAAGTGGTCATTTTCTAAATCCCTTAACTAGAAATATAGATTTCTGAGCTCTGAGTATAAGGCACGCCAATAAGCTGAATAGACGAAACGGTCGAGAACTTCTTGTCTATACATTTCTAGATGGGGAAAGTATATTCTGAATAATCTGAATCATTTTTATTGCGAGAAATTATCTCTTGATTTTTTACTATTGGGTCATAAACCAAGATTATAGTTGCTAAAACTCGCGTTTTGTATTAGCATTTGTTTGCAGAGAATTTTAAATCAGTTTAACCTCTATAATACGGCAAACGTTCTAGAATTCTAATAGGAGTTTCTAGAACTCGCTTTTAAAGTGGACTAAAATTTATAAGGAGGACATGGAACTATTTTTTCTAGAGCCACAGTTTAGATTCTAGATGGCAGTTACATAATTTTTTCTCAGTGTTTTTCATATATATATAGTTTGATCGCTAACTTTTATCATCAAAGACTAAGATCATGACTCGATAAATATTTACTTAACAAAACAGTATTAGGTGTACATCGTATAAATAGGAATTAATGCTAGTGCTTCAATAATTTTGCTGCTGACTGTACCACTAAGATAGCATTACTTTATAGCTTTCTTGATGTGCGAAAAACAGACTTATGCAGTTCCCTACAATATCGTATACTATTACACAGCCTATATATAAGATTTGCGTTAACAAATATTACCAAAGTCGCCGAATGTGATAAATTTAAGCGTTCAGATTATTGTTTAACATTTAGTTATAATCTTTTCTAAGATTCATATAGTAGGGAAAACTTAGTAAAACAGACTTGTTCTGTAACAGACTGTAGTCCTTAAAATGGATGTCGTGTCTTTATCAATTTCTGTAAAATCTGCATGTCGAGCAATTCTTTCAATAATTTGAAAAGTATATGTTAAAATCCGTGGCTTATTAAAAATCTTAAATGTTTTTTTTGTAATTGTTGTAATTCCTTTCGTCAAAGACCGAATTACTTTAAAAAATTGTCCAATTACTTTAAAAAATTGCTTTTTTTAGTCACTTTTTACCATTTTTGGAAAACTGTATTCCATGTACGGGGTAGATGGACATATCTTCTTATAGTGGAATAAAAAAAAAAAAAAAAAAAAAAAATGTGTCTCGCAACATATATATTACACTTTCAAAGCATTTCAGAATCTCATTTTTTTTTCTCTAGAAACTAAAAATTTGTCATCTATTCTTTGACTATGATACTGTATTAAAATAACCTGCATATAGTGTTATATAGTGTTATATAGTGTTATATAGTCCACTTAAGTCTATTGCTGCTTTCATAATACCTATTGGAAAGATATTTCCGAATAAGCAAGCTTTAAAAATCTAATAATGGGTCATTTCGTTCAACTTTTCGTCATCTTCTCGAAATTTGCCCGAGCTTTAACATAAGCCTATAGTTTCGAGTAGTATCTAAAACCGATTTCAATGCAGAAAATTTTCCCGAAACCAGATATCAAACCAACGACAAATCGTATGATAACTCGATGGAAATCACGTCTTTTCATCGTATTTTCATCGGATCAGTCTCTGAAATTCATCCATTCAAGTCATCGGATTCAACTGCTCCAGAAAAGATATTTCAGAAGGATTCCCGATCAGATTTACATTTCTCGATGAGATTCCGATTATCAGCTTTTCATCAATTCATTGGTTTTCGATGAGAGGCCATTCAAAGGTCGATCACATTTTGCTGCTAGTGGCATATGAAAGAATGAAAGAAAGAAAAAAAAACTGTTGAAATATTATTATTATTATTATTTATAAAAAAGCTTATTAAATTCAGTTTAACTTCTTATTAATTTTGACTTTATATATAAAAAAAAATAAATAAATAAAAATAAAAAAATGCAAAAGTACATTTTTAAGTATCAAAATTCTAATAGAAATTTATTACATTTCACAAATAACTATAAGAAATGAAATATAGGCATTAAGGGCCCTCTTCACTCACCGCCGCCGGAAGCCGAAGCTAATGTTATTCTATGGGAAATTTTTCTTTACAAATAATTTATTAACTAATACATATTTTTAAATTCTGTTTTCTCATTCTGAAAATTCCCAGCTGTTAAATTGACGGACCTTTTTTTAAAAAAATATTTTTTTATTTCTTTATATTTTATTTTGAAGCTGCAAAATACGAATTTTCAATATGTGAAATTTTTTCATTTTGCAATTTCAAAATAAAATATTAAAAATAAAAAAAATAATTTTTTAAGAAAGGTCCGTCAATTTAACAGTTGGGAATTTTCTGAATGTGAAAACAGAATTTAAAAATATGTATTAGTTAATAAGTTATTTGTAAAGAAAATTTCCCCATAGAATAAGATTGGCTCGGGCTTCTGGCGACGGTAAGTGGAGAGGGCCGTTAATATTTACAAATTATAATACGTTTTCAAGCACAGATATTACTACAAACTTTCGATAAAATGATACGTGTAACGTAGTTGTCCATCAGATAGAGAATTATTGTTCATGTTTTATCTTATTATTGGCCGTTGAAGCATTGCCTCGCAGTAACACCAATATCAAAAGTCTTGAAAGAAAAATGAAGTTTTTATTGAACTTCTTTTTAAGTCACATCGTGGAAGTTGATTATTTAAGGTTCACAAAAAAAAAAAAAAAAAAAAAAACATAATTTCAGGAATAAATTCCTAAATTCAAGGAGCGACGGAGAGAGAGAGGGAGCTTAGCTAAAACACGTCTTGTTGTTACAACTCACAGAAGTCGAAAATTGGGGTTTTACCGTTTTATGCAGTGTTGCCAGATGGTCAAAAGTGAATTTCCCCAAACAGTTCTAAAATTTCCCCAAATCAAGGGTTTTTTCCAAAAAAATCCCAACTCAATTTATATAAAAAATGTAAATTTTTTGGAAAAAATTAAAAAATATTTAATGAATTTAAGCTCACATTTTTCCCCAAATGAAACTCTTTATAGAAAAAAATCCCCATTTACAAAAATAAATTTCAATACAGTTTTGGAAATTTTTAAATTTCTGTAACATTTATCTATTTGTCTAATTATCTGAGTTTCCTCATCTCTAATCATTTGTACTTAACCCATAAATAATAAAAACAGTTTTTTTTTTTTTTTTTTTTTATGCATGAAAAACAAGATATACCCAATGAGCTTAAAACGCTTGCGTCAAACTGAATATTTCATCCCTGTAAATTTAATTCAAGACCAAATAATTTCTAAGACCAAATTTATGCTGGTCCAGCTTATTTTAAGTTTGATTATTCAAGTGAAGCAGTAATCAATAAATATTTAGCATTCACACTATACTTGATACAGCACATACTAACCAAATAATTCCTGGAATCAAAAGTTACAAGTGGAGGAAAAAAAAAAAAAAAAGAATAAATTTTATAATCAGAAAGATGAAAAAGTTGCTTTTCTATTTCTGAAATACAAATAGCATCCAGAATTGCCCATTTTTTCGTTTTTATTGGATTTTAGAAAAATGTCATCTTTTACTAATTTTAAAGAAAACCCCATGTATTTCCCCAAAATTTTTCTTTTCCCCAAACTGTTCCCCACGAAATCTCTGTCCCCAAATATTTCCCCTGAAGCTTCAAAACTCCCCAAAATGGGGAGAAATCCCCAAGTCTGGCAACACTGGTTTTATGTTTTCTCTCACGGACGTGGTCCGCCAAGCAGAGAAACCATCTGCCTCCGTTATCAGTGTTTCTCGTAAAATACATGCCAATTTAAATTCTTTGTTCACAGGCATAAACTACTGTTAAATTTTTGAATTTTGAAAGACGGTTTAAAAAGCATTAACCCTGCATTTGGCCGGCATTTGCCACGCGCCGAAGTGTCGACTGAAAAAAGGTGCAAATCTGAAAATGATTATTATTGCGCAACTTCAAATGAATTATTACTTCCGCTATAAAACCACTTTAATTCTGACAATGAGTTTTCTTGTTTAGAAATATTTAAGAAAACTTTTCATATCTATATTTAATGCCAGAATTTTATGTTACATTCCTTTTTCTTTCTTTCTTTAATTAATTTTTTATCTTATTAAATGAAGTACTTTTATATTCAAAATAATATGGACATTTTTATTTATGATTTTAGATTTTCAGTTATAAAATGAATAAAATGAATAATGTATATGAATAATGTCTGCTAACATTTAATGTTGACAATGTGTATGCCGTGTGTATCATTAAAATTGTGTGATTTCTGATGACATTTAAAAACAATTCTTTCCTCAAATGCCTGAGAACAAATTATTTGAATAATACAATATCTAATTTGAAATTCAATTAATCTTTTTTTTTTTTTTTTTTTTTTTTTTTTTTTTAATGAAAAATGCATTAATTTATTATTCAGTTTTTGTTTTATTTAAAATAAAATTTAAAGTTAACAATATGTGTGAACACCATCATAATACGTATTTTTGAAACACAACAAATTTCAAGCAAAAGTCGTTGGTTCCAAGTGGAATAATTTACCCTCAGTCAACAAGACAGAACACAGTGTCAGAGAGCGCAGTGTCAACAAGACAGAGCGCAGAGCGTCAACTTTATCAGTTTAAGACGAATCCATTAATAGAATAAAATGAGAGATATTGTTTCCATGGCAATATAAACAAAAGAACTGGAGTGGCTTCCTGATTTAACACTGTTACCCCGTTTATGAAAAAAAAAAATATATATATATTATTTGATATTGGTGATAAACTTAAAGTGTGGATGTTTGATCAATAAAAAATTGTAGCTAAACTTACGTTTTTTTTTTTTTTTTTACTTATTATTATTTTTTTTTAAGGTTGGGATAGCTAATAAATTTTAAAAGCAAACTTAATTAAAAAAAAAAAAATAATCTTAACTGCTTCGGGAAAATAAATAAAATAAAATTTTTCAACAATATTTTTAAGCACAATTATCATTAGAAATATGGAAAATTTAAAGAAAAAAATCTGGTGTGAAACAACCACACGTAAAGACATATGAAACAGAGTTTACATAGCGAGTTAAAAAATAAGAAAAACAGGATGACTATTAATTTTCCGTGATAACCAAGTAAAGCATGAGATGGATATCTAAAATGGGTTTATGTAACTATTTTCAAGAAAATCGTCAGAGCCGTTTTTGAGATACCGACTTTTACCAAAGCTTGGCATAATTAATTATTGACCGTAAAAGAACAATTACATGAAAAAGGATATTTAAAAGAGGGTTAATATGGCAAGTTTGAAAAAAATCCGTACAACCGTTTTTAAAGGAACGCCCTTGGGAGACCTGAAATTGAGCTATTTATACAGGACGCCTATCAATTTTCCTGAACTAACCAACTATATCATTCGAAAGGACATCTAATAGAGTGTTTATATAGCAAGTTTGAAGAAAATCGTTAGAGCCGTTTTTGAGATACGGACTTACGGTCCCACTTCCGGTTTCCGATGTCCCACTTCCGGTTAAACTCAATTATTGACAGGAAAACAATAATTACATACAAAAGCATATTTAAAAGTGAGTTAAAATGGCGAGTTTGAAAAAAATCCGTACAACCGTTTTTAAAGGAACGCCTTTGCGAGGCCTGAAATTGAGCTATTTATACAGGACGCCTATCAATTTTCCTGAACTAACCAACTATATCATTCGAAATGACATCTAATAGAGTGTTTATATATATATATATATATATATATATATCTTTTGACGTATACTTAAAAAAATATATTAAGTTAAACGAATATATACATATATTATTTTTATTCATATTATTATTCATATTAACATTATTCCTACTCCTATTCATATGAATATTTACTTTAACCAAATATTTATGCACAGCAATTAGGGGTCTAATATCGAATTCGTATTATTACTTCTTCTTTTACTTATTTTCTAGTAGGGATAAATTCTTTTTAAATTTGTTGACATAAAAGTTAAAAAAAGGGGAAAAGAAAAGAAAAAAAAAATGTGCTTTCGTTCTAAAAAAGTTCTACTTAAAAAAAAAAAAAAAGACATTAATATCAATATTTTTTTATCGTTTCATTTAAGTTTTTTACCTTTATTTTCTTTCTTTCTTTTTTTTTTTTTTTTTCTTTTGGCTCAAATCAAACAGTGTCTCATAAATACATATAAAAACTCAACCTGACGTCTTTTTCATTATAAAGGAAAAAATAAACTGACAAGAATCTTGAATATGATTTATTATGAATCAATAATTATTACTAATGTTGAAATCATTTATCAAACTTTAGGAAAGTTTTGTTTTTGCCATTTGAAGGTAATTAGTATCGAACGCTGAAAGAAAGAGAAATTCTGTTCAGTTGTCACTTGATAACTTTCTATGGAAAATTCAATTTCTATTAATTTGAGGATAAAAAATATGTATCTCATTAAAAAAAAATATATATTAATAATTTTTTTTGTGAAATAAATAAATAAAATAAATAAATAAATAAATGTTCCTCGGTAAAATTGACGTTTTCTAAAGCTACAGAAATCGATACAGATTTTATCTTTTGGTTACACTTTCTGTTTCAATTTTGCGTGCGGAAAACTGGTATAAAAGGATTAAGAAGTACTGATTAGCATACCATACTGTGCTTTTGTGGCTGTGAGGTGATGACGTACGTTGCGATGCGGAGGATTCTAGTTCGATCCTCGCTGCCAGTAGAATTTTATTTAAAACAAGAATTTTTATTTTGTGCACAATGCAAAATGTCTATAGTGTACGAATATCTAGGCAATATTTTTCTAACGCGGACCAGTTTAGATTACTTTTTGTTGAAAAAATACGATAGTGACATAAGGTATTACCTATTGTTCAACCCAATTTCGATTGGTCAAAGAATAATCCGGCTGCTATATAGAGATATCGGCTACGAAATTTTAGTCGAATACACGTGAAATGCACATTTTCTTACAGAAATTGAAAAAGTATTAACTTTTTGTGAGGAAACATATGCTCAAAACCTCATATTTAGAAGAATAGTTGGAATAATTTAAAACCAGATAAGCCTAGCATTTCAGTCTGGTACTCAGGAGGATATTCGGACAGTGATATTGCCAGCTATTGTTCGAAATCGAAATCATATTAAGATAAATTTTTAAAATGAGATTGTAAATAAATTATTGAAAGATAAAATAATCATTCTTTCTTTTATATATATATATATATATATTCATAAATTTTGAAATTTCTGTTATGTATGGTTATATATCAATTTAATTTTGTCAATCTGATTTTTAATAAAACAGTAATTTAATTTAATTATAAAAATTCTAAGAAACTTAGCTGCGGATTTTTTTTTTTTTTTCTAAAATTGAAATTATGAAGAAATAATGAAAATTTTGAATCTCCTTTAGTGAAAAAAAATAAGAAAAAAGAAAAGAAAAACTCGAACTAATTACCTTACAGGACGGGTGGTAGGGCCATCTATTAAAGAAAATTGAAATCATCATATTAAAATACCATTTTAAAATGCTATTTATAAATAAATTTTTGAAAGCCACAATTGTATATATTTTTTAGATTTTTTATTCATTATAAATAGCATGAACGGTATTTCTTTTTATTTATTTATCAACGAAAATTTATTTTCAGAAATTGAAATTACGATGTAAGTATTAAAGATTTAACCATCGTTTACTGAAAGAAAAAAAAAAAAAGAAAGAAAGAAAGAAGACGAAGATGTAAACTGACATTTTTCAATAATGATATTTATGAGATTTTTCTTAAAATCATATCAGGTATTTAGGTACCATCAGGCAGATATTCTGCGCGGGAAAAGCTAGTTCTCTAGATTGTTCTATTACAGAAAAGTTTTTTGTAAATGTTCTGTAAATTTAGAATATATATATATATATATATATATATATATTTACTATGTTGCTTTTGTATATTAAAATTTAATAAATTATTTTGATTTATTCACTCTTTGTTTTGTGGGTGAATAAATTCCGAAAATCTATCAGGTTATTATATTTTTGTTTACTATAAACAAAATAACAATTGTATAAACACAAATACACTCAATTAAATTTTCACACACACACACACACACACACAAAAAAAAAAAAAGTTTTTTTTTTTTTTTTTTGTAAATGAACTTATTAATTTTGCATGTTTAATTTCGTTACGTGTTATTTGAATTACAGTTACTACATAAATCTTCCAAAACATGTCAGTCATGGATATATATATATATATATATATATATATATATATATATGTTGCGATGTAATGTTTTTAATTTTTTTTCACTCTTTGAAATGTAAGTGTATGAACCATAGATAAAAATTTACTTTTATCAGCGCATTGTTGTAGCTAAGAATAGAAATCCGAGGCTTTTATTAAGAAAAAAAATCTGAAATTTTTTCTATCAAAATTTTAACAATGAGATTAAGAATATTCTAGGTAATTTTACTTAATAATTATTTTAGGACATTATTTTATTTACATTTGTATAGTGTATTTTTGCACATTTAAGTGTCATTGACGTTATCCTATCTAAAACTTTTAATCTTATACTATTAAGTGAGCAATATTTGTATGTATATTTCACTGATCTCGAAAACGGTAGCTCGGACAGTCACGAGATTTAACACAAAGGTGCATCCCGAAGGGTCATTGTGCACATCGAAGTCAGATTTTCGAATTTTTGATTAGTTTTTTCTTAATTAATTAAAATGTGAAAATAATAACCTTCTAATTTCTGATAAAAAAAGCCATTTAAATTTTAACATTTTATCCATAATTTAATTGTTGCCAATTTTTTTTTCGACAAATTAATAATAATAATTAAAAAAAAAACGTACATTTATTTAAAATGAGGAAAATAAATCAGAAAGATTAGAAAAGAAATTAGAAATATCACTCGCATCGTTACAAATAAGATAGCAAATGAAAGGGAAATTTTTTTTTAATCCGATGCATTAAACAGCTTATCAATCGGACAATTAGATTTTTTTAAATTAACTAAAGTATGAATTTCAGGTGGCAACAGCAGAAGATTGTATGGAAACCGTTAGGAGAAAAAAATGAAAAATCTGCTTCACATTAAGTCACATGATTTTTAAAAGGGATTAAAAATTGCAGTTTTCAAATTCTTTTAAATTTTCTCTCACGAACACAAAAATATAATATACAGCCTGTACCCCCACAAGACCAACTTGCAGTTCAAATTTCATCAATTATTTTGGTTAATAAACAAAAGTTATTATTATTTTTTTTTTTCAAATTAAGTTTTATTCTATTTTCGAAAAGAATTATGTGATCATAGATATAATAATATATATAGATCTATCATCCCCATATTATCGGGCAAAGATTTTTGATGCCGAAAAAAAAAGCTTTGGAATCATCCATTAAGTGGTATTGAAGGGAAAAAAAAAAAAAAAGAAGAAGAAGAAGAATGAATTTGAAACTATATCTGGGGCTTTTCATTCACCTTTAGTAAATAAATTATTCATGAATTTTATTTGCTAAAACATTCGTGCATATTCCCGTGTGTATTCACTCGAGGAAAGACTGCCATATTTTGGTAAAATCGCCGTCTTTTCCCGAGTGAAAAGGAATATCTTTTTTGTCCCCAATGATCAATCTATATATTATTACTATATCTATGTATGTGATACGATAGATTAATAATTTGGGTTTAAAAAAAAATTTAAATAGATTATTTAAACTCTATGAACCATATTTTTATTTTATCAGCTTCATTAACAGATCCTGCTGGGCGATTTTTTAAATTTTGGTGTTGAAGTACACCGAACGTTTTTCGACAAGAAGTTTAATATAGCAACAGCCATTTTAATCTAAGTAGCGCATCAAATATATAAAAACATAAATGATTTATTTTTACACAAAATTTACAGAACAAATGCAGTTTTAAAGATAGGAAATTTATTTCAACAAGCACTATTTTAAACCTAAAAAGCATCAAAAATATAAGCAGAATATAAAGGATTCTTATGTATAAACAAAAAAGAATCTGATAAAATTATTAGCAAAATAGTCTTCCCCTTTTCATACAAAAAAAAAAAAAAAAAAAAAAAAAAATCCATCGCTAATAGGGCGACAAAAATTCAAAAGCCGCCAATGGAGCGACATAATAAAGTTGTGTAACACGATAATGTTTACCTATTTATTTATTTTTTTATATAATAATCACTATGCTAATTTATCATACAAACAAATGAACCTCTGTTGTGTTACTGCACTCTCACGCTGTCGAACAGAAATATTTGAAAAATTCAAATTTATATTTAAATAAATAAATAAAAATATGTTTAATGGGAAATATATATAACCATAAAAAGATTAGTTGTTTAAAATAAGGCAGAAATAGCGCTCATAGCATATTGTTACAAGGGATTAAGTCTTAGTGTTACAATGGATTAAGTCTAAAATGGTGACAAAAATTCAAAAGCCGCCAAAGAGAACTTTATTAAGGCTGTACTATCAGGTTTACAACCCATGAATTATATATAAACACAAAAAATTAATTGTCTCATGCGACAGACGTAGCCGGTCACAGCATATTGTAATATTTGGCGTGAAATTGCTGTCATTTAATGGTTGATTGGATAAACAAAAAAAAAAAAACATATGAAATAACGTAAAAGCAAATATTATGTTGTCTAAACCCAGTTACGTTTGAGTCCAGTCCGAGTTACATGTGAACAACACGTATAGTGTTGTTCACATGTAACTGGGATTCAAATATAAAAGGGAAACTCCAATTTTTTCGATACTATCTATTTCGAAAATGTTATATAATAAGCACCTAAATGAAAGCTCATTGGTAAACTATTGTCGCAGGTAATAGGGACAAGCGCCCGAGTTGCAGTGGATGACCAAATCGCTGCTGAATGCAGCAGGGACCTGGAGCCAGCTTTTGAACAATTTCAGTAATTTATTTTATTTTATTTTTATAAAGCTATAGAGAAACGAGTTTCCTTTAAATTTAGTGGCCAGCGAAGCGGGCAAAGCCTGCTAGTTACAATAAAATAAGAATTTTCAGCATTGAATTATGAATAAAAACATTAGACTTTTTCTGAATATACTTTCTGTACTAAAATTTTATTGTACAGAATATGCATTAAATAAAACATAACAATATGTATATATATCATGAAAAACGGCAGTTTTTCGAGTGACGCAAGCGGAAGGACAAACGGACGGAAAGCTGCGAACTCATATATACGCCTAGTCTGACATCAAAGAGATTTGTAAAAGCCGACACGTAATATCTCAGCAAATAAGCCATATTTTGTTCTGATTTTTTCAAAATAGTCTTTTATCTTCGGTCTTAATCTATCCTGAAAATTTTAAATTTCTACATGCAGTATGTTTTGAGATCTGAATCTCAATTTAAAGCGAAAAAGGGAAAATGTGTGGTGTACCCATGTAAGGATGTAATAAAAATATCTCTAAAACCGCACGAACGATTTTAATTTAATTAATATATGTTGTTAATGGGATCTTTCTGAATCTAATAACGTTTTTGTTTTTTTCAGGAAAACTCTTGTTTTTTTTGTAAAAGTTGCTTTAAAAATAGAACTATATTACTCCGCCAAAATGCATGCTTTTATTCGGCAAAAATGTCGTAATTCGGTCCTTACTTTCAAGGCACGTTGGTTGGCTGTCTAATGTGAATGCAGTTGATAAATTTTTGTTATGAAGAAAATATTTTTAATTTTAAAATTTCCCATTTCGTCAAAAACGTATTTAGATAATATTTAAAATAAACGAAGTATTTTTTAATTCTATTTCATCGTTATTCATAATAAATTAAAACTTTATTAAAGCCAAAGAGTTTAAAGCACTCAAGCACAGGAATTTAAACCATGGTCGATGGTCTGTAGAGCGCATGCGTATATCATCCGGATCGAAAATTTCTGGTTCTCGCTGTAGACGCTAAAGTTGTTTACCAGTTTACACTGTTCCTGTCCTGGCACTGTATTCCTCCGCCGCTGTTGATATTCTGATCGCATAAATGTCAGTATTCTTTTAAAATATGTTTTATTAGATTGTGAAATATATAAAGAGGTAGAATTGTTTGTAAGTTGTAGAAAATTTTATAATTTTTCTTTCATTCATATTAGACCACTTTACAAATCAATGCCTCATGTTTACAAGTTACAAGTTGATTTCCTGTATGCGATTCTTATGCGTAGCTCAGTGTTTGATTTTTCTTATGCTATATGCATGAACCAATGCATTTTTCTTGATCAACGTTGCGAATTTTTTTCCATGAAAGATTCGTTATAATATTTTCGCTGAAGTTTTTTTTTTTTTTTTTCTTTTTTCAATTTGTGTTTAGTAAGATGCTTTAGCAAAAAAGCGAAAACGTGTTATTTCATTTGGGCATTTTGGATAAGTCTTTTAGCATTTCGCGAAAAATGCTACCGTAGCAGCAGCAGCTGAGGTAGACAAAATTTCCATTTTATAGATACAGTAAAACATTATTTACATGTCTTTTGCATTTATACACCCTTTTAATGAAGTCCTGATTCATTCCTATTCAATTTAATGAAAAATTCATGTGAATTAAAGTGTTGATGACATTGAATGTGAAGACGTTATTCTATGTTCCTTTAAAGGTGCAATGGACTGCTTTTTTTTTTTTTTTTTTTTTTTGTCAAAACACAAGGAAAAAGTCATTTACAGAACTTAATTTACAATGAAGTTCTTAATACTACTCACAGACAATCAGGTGATTATGAAAAATTTTATATTTTAATTAAATAACTACTGATGTGGTTATAAATCATACAATATTTATGATTGGAGAAATGCAAAATGTATAATTAATACTCAAAATGTGCTAATATAGTTTTCCAGATATGTAATGCAATACTCAAAATATAAATATCTTAGTATACTCAAATCGTGGATTAATGATTTATTTATTTTTTTAATTTTAATTATTTTTATATATAAATTTCCTATGCTAGTTATCTTAAAAAAAAAAAAAAAAAAAAAAAAAAACTTTCGCTCGCAGCAATAATGCAGCAAGTGCTGCAGATTATTGTGGGAAACTTATTATTGAGAGCAGTAAAGTATAATTTTTGAATTACCAGTTTCATTGTTTAATCACAATTGCTTACATTCTGTTATTTTGCTGCTCATCAATAAAATTTGCCCTTTTTTTCATGCTATTCCTGAAATGTTTACTTACGATCGCCATAATACACAATTATTTTGTTTTTGTATCTATAAAGTCTGTGATATTTTGAAAACTACTATTTTGAATTGAGCAATAATTTTACAGCTTGTTAATAAAATATGGAATCATATTGCTGCTTATTGAGGAACTTTATGCTCAACAATACAAATAATTGCTAAAATTAGAGTATTTTATTGCTAATTGATAAAATTCTCTATTTTTTCCCACCAAAGCTATTTCTCGAAATCTGTGATAATTTTGTGGCCTATTATTGAAATGCGGAATCATTTGCTGCTAATTAACAAATTTTATGTTTAATAATACAAATAATTGCCAAAATGCATGATTATTTCTTTCCCTATAAAGAAAATTTTTACTTTTTTCTGTTCTGTTTACCAAAATATGCAATAATTTTGTAATCTGTTATTGAAATGCACAATAGTTTTGCCGCTAACAGTCCGAATGTATGTTTAATAATGCAAAACTGTGGAAATAGACTTATTTTGCTCTAAATCGATAGAACTTTTTTTTTTATTTAAGGCTATTTGTACCAAAATACGAAATAAACATAAATTTGTTAATTAGTGGCAAAAAAATTTCATTAAATTGAATAGGAATGAATCAGGACTTCATTAAAAGGATGTATAAATGCAAAAAACATGTAAATAATGTTTTACTGTATATATAAAATGGAAATTTTGTCATTACCTCAGTACAGTGTTTCTGCTATGGTAGCATTTTTCGTGAAATGCTAAAAGACTTATCCAAAATGCCCAAATGAAATAACACATTTTCGTTTTTTTGCTAAAGCATCTTACTAAACACAAATTGAAAAAAAAAAAACTTCAGCGAAAATATTATAACGAATCTTTCATGGAAAAATAATTGCAACGTTGATCAAGAAAAATGCATTGGTTCATGCATATAGCATAAGAAAAATCAAACACTGAACTACGCATAAGAATCGCATACAGGAAATCAACTTGTAACTTGTAAACATGAGGCATTTGTAAAGTAGTCTAATACGAATGAAAGAAAAATTATAAATCGTAAACCGAAAAGCTTTGAATAGTAATAAACAAATTTCACTTATATTACTTACCTTTTTTTTGTTTTGGTAAGTTATGTTTTTATTTTCAGATATTCAGATACAGTATAAGCTTAATGTAGTTTTACATGCTATAGTCAGGGGCCAATCTAAGATTTCAAACTTAATACCTATTTTTGTGAAAAATTGTAGTGCACTCTTTTTCTTTCTCTCTGTGTGTATGAGGGGGGGGGGGGGGAGTTTGAACAAAGTAGAATAATAAAATTAACTCTCAGCAGCTAGTGTGAGGCTTATAGCAGAACAGGAACCAAAATCCAAAACTTACTTCACTCTGAAGTAAACAGTTCAGTAGAGATAGTGTAAGTAGAAGTTGTTTTTATTTGTGTTAGTATCACTGCAGTATACATGAATTGTACCAGGGAGGATAAACACGTCACCATACAGTCACCAAAATGTTAAACCACCTGATGAATCAGCAAACAGTACACTATGGCCACAATTTCAGAGCGTGTCTGTACCGATACACACAAGGATCGTTTTGTTTACATATGCTGCACTGTTTCTCCCCCATAACAAACGCTTGTGTGTAGATTAAAACCAACATTCTGTATGATTCTTGCTTCGCAAATCGCATCAACAGAAATGCTCAAATTACTTTCCTTTGAAAATGTGCTAATTAAAAATGTTAGATTTTGCTGGGAGGACTAAGATTTTTGTGAAAGTACCGATTTTAGCTGTATGATTTTTGTGAAGATACCTTTTTTGCCAGGTCGATTTTTGTGAAGGTACCCATAAACGGTAGTAAACTCGACCTGTATTAATCCCTGATAGTGATAATTATATCTCAAGAAAAAGAATATAAGTTGTATCTAAAACGTTCATATTGCTTTAAAAAAGTTTACAATATAAAGTAAAAAGTTTAATGTTTTTCATGTCTGCCAATAAATGAGGTAAAATATATGCTTGTACTATATTCAAATTGATCTGGTTACAGTTTTACTTTTTTGTTTTTCATTTCAAATTAAAAAAAATTTACCTTCTGTGTATAACTCTTTAAAAACCTGATTAAAAACTTTTAAGTTTAAATGACAAATGAAAATCAAACATATTGAGGCGTTTAGAATAACGTGTAAACTGATATTCATCTTTTTCTACTATTCCTGGCATTTTAGTATTTTGCTAAAGCTTTTTTTCTGATTTTAGCTTTTTTGCTAAAAATAATTTTTACTCGGCTTAAACCCTGACTCAGTAGCAGAATTTTTTCTGAGAATCTGTGACAGCTATATGGGCACTAAAAAATAATCTGTAGCATAACTTTACAATAAGTAACAGAAAATAATTATAAGACAAAAAAGAAAACTTTTTATATACCATGTTTTTAAATTTCCTGTTGAATCATTAATAAAATATGCAAGGATAAAAAATAATAAATAAGCAATGTTTAAGCACGCAGACTCAGTTCAGTGAACTAATAATAATAATAATGAAAAAAAAAAAGTTTGTGTTTAAAATAAATACGTATATTAGCACCATGAACTACATTAGCACTTATCAATGTGTATAAATTTTTTAAAGTGATAATAACATCAATTTTTATGAGATGCATCGTTTAACTTTTTATAATTTTTTAACGTTCACGTTTAATTAAACGTGTTTATTTTTATGTCGAAAGAAAATGAACACGTAATTTTTTTTTTTTTTTTTGCAACAATTAAATTATAGCTAATATTTTAATGGCTATTTTTATTGCTATTAGGAGCTTATTATTTTCATATTTTGATTAATTAAAAGAAAACTATTCAAAAATCGAGCTTTGGAGTATTGTGTTGTCACCGGGTTCTGATTTATGCTAAAAGTTTCAAATGTAGGGGAGTTAGTTAAAAATAGATTGCAAGATTTGTACCAGACAAACAAACAAACAAGAATCGAAGTTAATAAAACATGGTAAAAATGAAGTTACAAGTTTCAATAGTAGGTAATATTTTTATCACAAGATTGCATATGTAATGTTTGTTAATCAGTTAGATATGATCAAACATTATAGTTATAAAAATGATGATAGTTAATCATTGTGAACAGTTCTACCTCTATATATATTTAAACATGTTATAAAGAATATTGACATATATGTTATGTATGAGAAAGATTAGAAATCATAAGGATTCCATGAGGTGTATGGTCGCTGATCATTAGCACAGGGATTAGGGCATCTCAAAAAATTACATGAGTGTAAGGTATTGAACAATTCTACTTCTTTATAGCTGCTAGAATTTAATAAAGGGTGTTTAAAGCAGGGTTGGCAAACTGGGCCCAGCCCAGAAAAACTTTGCCCGGGTTTTTCTGGGCGGGCCCACCAACAAAAACCCACTGGGTTTTTGCAAATAAGAGGGTTTTTGTTAAAAATTATTTATAATTTACAAATCCGATCTATAAAGTATAGAAAACACCTTAACTTTAAAGAAAAAACTCTTATTGTTATTTTCTAGAAAATAGTATTTAAACATAAAAATTAACTACAGTTATAAATATAAAAGCAAGTTTATCTTCTATAATTGGTTCAGTTTTCCTTTTCCTGTAAAGCCGAACGATATTTTTGTTTAACAGTGGATATAAATGTTGCCCAGAATCAATATTTAACTAATTAAATTGTTTAGTTTTAAAACTTTATAATTTTATTTTAATTTTAGTAGCAACATAATTATAAATCTAATAACATAAAATTTTCTTCTATAACCGTTTCAACTATTAAAAAACTTAAAAAAAAAAAATATAAAGCAGTGCAACTTATTTTTATAATTAAAACTAGTTGGCATAAGTGGACTCTGCTCAGTTCCCCATTATATATATGTTCTCATACATTTCTAGTACAGGACATTTTCTTAACATGATTATCATGTTAAGATAAATGAATCGACTAAACACTTGACACAATGAAATCCCCACCTAATAGGCTATCCACCATTCATTTTGATATATTTATCTTATATTCTAATCTATTAATTTATTTTATTAGGACCAATTTCGTAGTTTTGTTTTCATGCTACTATTTCCAATGCAACAATCCTCAAAATGTCAAAATGCATATTTATATGGGATATCGCCCCATTTTACTATGATGATAAATTCTTAAATTACGAGTAACTTGCAAAATTTTCCTATTAGAATATTTGTAGTCAATTATGTTCAAACAAGTATCATAAATGTTATTTTGAAGTTGTCTGATATATTTATGATCCTCAAAATGGGCATTTATGCTCAATTCTGCCATTTTAAGTAAATTGTAAATTTCAAATAATTTACGAATTCTTTTAATTGGAAAATTTATACTCTATGATATTCATGCCAGTACTTGCAAAATTTTCAAAGTAGCATGTTTCTAGTTACTGATGTTCATTCCGAAATCAAAACGCATATTTTAAAACTGGTCTCACATTTTTTTCATAAAAATTTTCCATTTAATGCAAAATTTTACTTAAATGTAAAATTTTGCCCTATTTTCCCATGTTAAGAAAAGCATAAATTTTTAATAACTTACAAAGTTTTTTAATTCGAATATTGCAAATGAATAGGGTTCTTGCCAGTGTCGAAAGTAATATTTTAAAACTGATCTGACTTCTATGTGATAATTTGTTCTTGAGACATCGTGTACACAGACTAACGGACTAACAAACTAATACGCACCATACAAATTTTGTCATTTTTCGAATTCCTTACACGTGAAAATGTGTAAAAATGAAAAAAAAAAAAAAAAAAAAAAAAATGAGGTCGAAAATTTTCACGATTATTTAAGTTCTCCATCTATAGTATGATGTGGAACTAAAAAAATTAAGTAATATGTATTGTACTTAAGAATTTAAATTCGTTTATTTTATCAGTTATTGTTATTAAGAATATTTATTTTGAATAAGCATACATTAAAATAAAATATAGCTTAATCTTACTAATTAACACTATTTTAATATTTGAATCAAACCAATTTTTATTTCTAAGATAAATATTAGATTAATTATTAATTAGTAGTTTAATATAATTAGGTGTATTACAACTAATATGCTAAATAACATGTATCTAACATTGCAATGCAAATGTATTCAAACAGAAACCCACAAATACCCAGAAAAACCCAAGTGGGTTGGGTTTTTCTAGAAAAACCCGGGTTTTTGCCAACCCTGGTTTAAAGAGAACACTGACATTTATGTTGAGGATGGAGAAAGATTGGAAATCACATGACTTTTGCATTGCATTTGATCACCGAGTGTTAGAGTGGAGGGAAAGGGGGAGTGTTCTAAAAAAGTATATGAGTGAAAGATATTGAACTATTCAATTTCTTTATAGTTTCTACAATCTATTTAAGTAAATTGGAAAAAAAAAAAAATGTCATACCGTAAAATTCCGATAGTACCCCCCCCCCCCTCCTGAAATTTCACGTACTTTACTTTTTCGGAAAATTCTGTTTATAACCCTCCTCCCTTACTTTTGGCGGCTAAGTCCGCCATTATTTCATTTTTCCCATGATCATTGCAAACATACTTTTTTTGTAACATCTGAAGTCATATGTTTATTTAGAAACTAATTTTCATGTAAACGTATCCAAGTGCTATTTTTGCTCATCTTTTTAAAGTAAAATAACTCCAAATAAAAAAATGCTGCTTTGTTTACATTCTTTAAACTCCAAAACATTAACTGCTATTCGTAAGCGACCATTGCTTTCACAATCTTGTTTATGCAACTATGTTTTTGCGATCATAACTTTTTTCTAAATTTTAAATTCTCTTTTTACTTTTAAATCTTTAAATAACATTAACAGTTATTGTTCACCCTGTTCTGTTCTTGCATATCAGTTAATTGTTAATAGCAGTGCAATTAACTGTTTGTTTAACTGTCAGTGAATCTTCTAGCGACTTCGCAATTTGTTTATAAGAGGGGGGGGGGATGTTGCACGTGTACATTACATGTTCATTATTCGGTTACATTTTCTTTTTCAAAATTATGTTTATTAATAAAATTTAATAAATAATAATCAATATTATTGTTAATATAATTTAGTAGCTATTATATATATAATTAATAAAATTTATGTTTTTGGAAAAGATTGTGAAACTTCCGATTATAATCCCCCCCCCCCACCGCCTTACGAATTCGTCATACATTTCTGGAAACTTTCAATTATAACCCCTCCCCCCAGTTTTGACAAATTTCCCATTGAAAAATAAAAGGAGGTTACTATCAGAATTTTACGGTATATATTGGGGATGGAGAAAGATTAGAAATCAGAACGATTCTGCAAAGAATTTGTATGTCGTCTGTTTAGTTTGTGAATTTTAGAAAAGTGAAAAAGACATAACTAATATTGTGTGACTAAACAAAGAAATTTTTCATTGAAATGAATAGGAATGAATCAGGACTTCACTAAAAGGACGTATAAATCTAAATGATGTATAAATTGGGTTTTTCTGTATATAAAATGGAAATTTTGTGGTTACGATAACTTTCGACATAATTCTGAAAATTGAATTGAACCAAAGTTACACAGCAAACTTATCTTACAAATATCTTAGATGAGTTCATTAACTAAGTTGCTCTGCAGCTTGCTTTCAAGTGAAGGCTACATGAAAATTTCAAATCAACAGTTAAGACCGCATTTGCTTGAATTTTCATGTTCAGATTGACCACATAAAGGTCTCAACCAAGTGTTTATTAATGAATTTTATCTGCCATTTTTAACAAAATGACCGATATCTTAAGTACAGCCATTTCAAATCAGGCTACCACTTGTAAATTTATCATCAGAATAACTTTTGAAATACTGAATCAGTTCAAGTTGGACAATGAACTTATCACACAAATATCTTGGATGAATTTTGTTCCAACATTTACCTAGTTTCCAATTTGCAGCCACTTCAAATCAGGCTGCTACTTGAAAATGTGCCACCACGATAACTTTTAGAATACTAAACTGGTTCAAATTAAAGTTTGGGAGTGAACTTAATACAATTCAAATATCTTGGATAAGTTTGCTAGGCAACTTGCTCCACCATTTTGTTTCCAAGTGGCAACCGCTTAAAATTTTTTTATTACAATAACTTTTGTATTATGGAATCAGTTTGAATCACATTTGCACAGTTGACATATCATTCAAATATCTTTGATAAGTTCACTGGTCATCTCAGTCACTCTGTCTTTTTGTTTATAAATGGTGGCCACTTGAAAATTATCACAGTAACTTTTGAACCGATTTGCTTAACACTCCATATATACATAGCCATCATTAATAAATCCACGAAATTCATTAATAAATTGTACCTGCCATTTTGTAAAAAATGATGGCAACTTGATAAGAAAAGATAAATCAACCTAACCTTCCTATGAGCCAGAAGGACTTGTTTTAATTTTTTGATCAATAACCTCTAAAAAGTAATGATATCAGTACAAAAACCCTTAACGGGTTAAAAGTTGTGACGCAGCTACTTTATCACTATAAGAATTTGAAATATGGGTCTTAAAAATAATGATATCAAATTTTAAGTGACGCTTTTCTATTAGTTAAAATATACATAGATTTTCGTATTTGATCATTTGCTTTTTTCTTTTATTTATATTTACAGTGCAAACATAATATTTTTAACTTCAAGATAAGACAGATATATAAAATATACTCACTGATGCTTTTTCATTTGCATTTTAATTTCAAAATAACAGTTTTAAGAGGAATGATATAAAAATTCCAGTCACGCCTTGATGTCATTTTAAAAGATTTGTTTTTAGATTCCATTAAAATTACCTTTGTTTTGTCTAATAAAGTATATTTACACATTGAAACAGTGCTATTAATTTTGAAATATACTGTCAAATAATCACACTTTCACTGAGTTCGCATTATAAATTAAAATTATTTATTTCAATAAATCGATTTGTCTTTTGCGTCACGCTATCCAAAACTGCAAGTAAAATTTGTGCAAATGTTTTCTTTGCATCACACTATTTCTTTGCACAAATTCTCACTTAGTTGGGTACTATGATACAAAGTAACATTTGCATATATTTTACTCACAGTTTTGGATAGCGTGACGCAAAAGACAAATCGATTTATTGAAATAAATAATTTTAATTTATAATGCGAACTCAGTGAAAGTGTGATTATTTGACAGTATATTTCAAAATTAATAGCACTGTTTCAATGTGTAAATATACTTTATTAGACAAAACAAAGGTAATTTTAATGGAATCTAAAAACAAATCTTTTAAAATGACATCAAGGCGTGACTGGAATTTTTATATCATTCCTCTTAAAACTGTTATTTTGAAATTAAAATGCAAATGAAAAAGCATCAGTGAGTATATTTTATATATCTGTCTTATCTTGAAGTTAAAAATATTATGTTTGCACTGTAAATATAAATAAAAGAAAAAAGCAAATGATCAAATAAGAAAATCTATGTATATTTTAACTAATAGAAAAGCGTCACTTAAAATTTGATATCATTATTTTTAAGACCCATATTTCAAATTCTTATAGTGATAAAGTAGCTGCGTCACAACTTTTAACCCGTTAAGGGTTTTTGTACTGATATATATATATACATATATATATTTGAACAATTGTTGGATTTTTACTTTGACTCAGATTTTTGTCACCTGTTGCTGTATTTCATCCAGAATATGACAATATATTCGCCAATATACAGTTTTACTGTTTTACTTCGTTACTTATCTTAAAAGTATATGTTTAAATTGTAAAATTTTCACATACTTGAAGTTCGACATTTAACTATTAAAGTGACAATAAGTTAAATAAATAAGTATTACAAAAGTCACCTATGTCTCAGAAAAAAATTCAAACTATTTCAAAAATTTGATAAAAAATAAAAATAAATAAATAAAATGTTCGAATTATCTATTTTATATACCTGGATCAAAAATAGTACATTTTGTGTCATTTTCCTTAACTGAAGCTTTCTGTAGACTATTCTATACAATATTAGGGTATAAACTATTTTTCATACGTTCTCACATTCAAATAAATACAAATAAATAAACAAATTTGTAATCACAAGCCTTTAAGCGGCAGAATACACTAAAAATATTTGTGATATGCAAACTTGTCCTGTTGTACTAAATTAAATTATGTCTCTAACCGAATGTTTTTTTCTTTTTTACAGTTGAAATAATGACATCATCTAAGGATGATATTGGTAATGAATCGCTTCGCACATCTAAACGAATCAATAAGTTTTTCAATAATACATTTAATAATCTGTTATAGCAGGTTGATAATAACTCTCTTCATTTGTATTTCGCGGAAAAATTAATTGTAAAATCAATTGAAGGGTTTTCAGGAGTCCTTTAGATTAAAAATGAGTGTGACTCCAGAACTCATTAAGACAGAGTTACTAAAGCCACATGTAATTTATCGACTCCCATTTCAAATTTCAAAACGAAGTGGAATTTTTTTCAACTACTTAATTAAGAAATATCCTTAAAAGTTTCGTGTGAAAGTTTTGCTAGATTTTATTATTATTTGCTCACTGAGAAAAGTTAATTGCAAAATTCATAATAAAATGTAAATACTTAAATTAAAAAAAAAAAAAAAAAAAAAAAAAGGTCAGACTAAATAACATTTTGAAGTACTGCTTTTACGTTATAATAAAAGTTTTGCTTGATTTTATTATTATTTGCTCACTGAGAAAAGTTAATTGCAAAATTCATAATAAAATTTTAATACTTAAATTTAAGAAAAAGGTGAGACTAATAAACATTTTGAAGTACTGCTTTCACATTATAATTAAAGTTTTGCTAGATTTTATTATTATTTGCTCACTGAGAAAAGTTAATTGCAAAATTCATAATGAAATGTTAATACATAAATTTTAAAAAAAGGTCAGACTAAGTAACATTTTGATGTACTGCTTTCACATTACAAGAGTTTTTACAATTTTTCGTATGAGAAAGTTTTGAATGAATAAAAAATTTATATTTACATTTCATAATTTAAACGAAAATTACTTTTTGAAAGTTGTATAAATTTGATGCAATATTGATGTATATATACATACACAGAAAGAGAGAAAGAGAGGGAAGAACTGCGGAGATTATGAAATATTCGGGTAAAGAATACCGTTATATATCACTTGTACGGTGCTGCAACCTATCGGAAGCACATCAAATGAGGTCACTGAGTCCCAACTATGAATGGTAGTTCACCTTACGTAAGTGAAGAGAATATTTTTTGTCATGAATTTTCTTTGTTTAACTAGGATTCAGACTCTTTTGGGTGGTTGGGTTTTACGTAGCACTAGTGCTGCGCAGATAGGCAATTGGCGACGGTCTGGAACACATCCCTAGAGGTGGTCCGGAGACATGCCATCAGAATTTTGAATCCTCCACGGAAGGGATGGCTCTCCCACTTCGGTGACCCGCAGAGGTATAATTTTTTATGGGAACATGGAGGACATTGCGGCCACGACAGATTTTACGTGCACAAGCCACCATTAGTGTACACGACGGTCTTTGACCGGCTCGAGTACCGAACCCGCATTCTTCCAATTACAAGGCCGGAGCTCTACCGATTGGACTACCGCGGCCTCAAACTCTTTTGGAAGAAGAAAGTATTACGATTTCTGCAATATATCTACCAAGCAGAAAAACGTTGTATCATTTGCAATAGGGGAATTGAGTTAGTTAATAGTGTGATTCCCATTAACTTATTTCTATGAAATAGTAAATTTAAGATAAAATGTATATATAGTAACTAGCAAATCGTGTGAAAATTTAATACTTTATTTCTTTTCATATTTATCTTTAAAATTTAAAACTCATAAACCTTATACTAGTTTTACCACACAGTTAAAATTTTAATTCATCAGAAGCCAAGTTATTATTAGAACCAAATTAATACTGTGCGATTGTGAAAGCAAACTCATTCAAAGAATGGTTTCAAAATAAAATTCATGTTTAACGACCCTCTTTTCACAATTCCACAGACAGAACAGCTTTAGTATTGGACTCCCATTGCGACATTTAAATTTTTTGTCGCCACGTTGGCGATGCCATTTTAATTATTGATTTTGGCATAACTTTTGTTTCAAAAATCCTAGTACAGTAAAACTTGAGTAAATTGAACTTGTTTAATTCGAAATTCTGGATAATTCGAAATTTTTACTCGGTCCCTTGAATTTTATATTAAAATAATGTTAAAAAATCGTGGATAATTCGAATTCTATTTTGGATAATTCGAATTTTTCATACGATTACCTTTAAAATATTACCGTAAAATTTGTTCCCGAGATTTTTTCTCAGCTAAAGTGCATTATATATCTTAACAGTTTTTCAAAAGAAGGATAAGGAAATACAAGAGAAGCCCCTAGCTCGTGCATCAGAAGATATGGTGAATATACATGAACTTCGAGGGTTTTTTTAATTGAAAGTTATGGCATCAAAAATATCTGACTATTTTTTTAAAAAGTGTTGAATAATTAAGCTCGAATTAATCAATAATCAGTAATCTAAGAATCAATATATTAATTAATCTAAGAATCAATAAAATAATATATTTTAATATATTGATTTAATGGGGGGGAGGGGGGGGAGTAGTATTCTTAGGTATAAAGTTTATGAGTTAAATCTTTGATCGTACAGATTTAATTTTTTAATATATCTCTTTTCTTTACAAAATAGTATATGTAATTCGAATTTTTGGATATTTCGAATTTTTCTCTGGTCCCTTCAACTTCGAATTATCCAAGTTCTACTGTACCTATTTTGATTATACTTTTTATTATTACATTTCTTAGTCAATTCATAACAATAATTCCTATTTCAAATTTTGTTTGCATATTTAAAGTTTTTTTAGATTTAAAATGATGCTCGCAAAGATTGTGAAGATGCAACTTTTACAAATACACTTTTCTATAAAATGATCTCATCAGACAAATGTCGTCATTTTTTCGATTAAATCATTGATCATTGAACTGAGTATGCGTGCCCATCTATATGATGTATAAACATTACTTTTTATCCTCTCTTGTTTTATTAATTACATCACTATCGTATCGTTTTAACAAGATTTAACTGCAACTGGTCCACTTTAGAGAAATATTTATCTGATTGTTCATGATTTTTGTAAAAATACTATCCTGTTCCATATTATACTCTAAAGAATGTGTATTCTACATTTTCCCTTTATAACTATGTCACATAATCCACTTGATCCACGTTACCTGAAAATAGTTTTTTTTTTTTTTTTAACTGAAATTTTTGCATGCGAACTCTATTTTTTTTTAACATAAAACCATGAATATACTTTAACAACACTTGAAAGTTTACAATAGTCGAATCCGCAATAATCCAAAGTACACCAGTTTATCATTGTGGTTTTAATTAGAAATGGTAATCCGTATTCATCGGCTTTCTTCTCTGTATAAAAGCTCAATTAAAATGAAAATTTTTATTGATTTTCACGGTGTTGATGTTTTGAAACGTAGAACATATTCAACATTTAAACAAAAAAAAAAAAAAAAAATTATACAGACACGACATTATTTCATTATTTAAAACATGAAAATCTGACATTGACAGATTTTAATTTAGTGCCAGAGGCCTACTGCTAAACTTGTTAATATCGACAAATTCTAAGTTAGTTAATTCGTGACGATCCAAATTCCATGATAAAGTTTTCATTAAATCAAACCAATGTGTTTCAGCTCCAGATATTGTAACAAATAACGTTGGAAGTCCAAACTGTCTTATAGCCGCAAAACAACGTTTTTTCTCTTTTTCCCAATGAGGGGGAGGAGTGCCTTGGGGGGACTCATGTCAAAGGTGTGCCTTGGGGGGGACTCATGTCAAAGTTGTACCTTGGGGGGGGCTCATGTCAAAGTTGGGCCTTGGGGGGGACTCATGTCAAAGTTGGGCCTGGGGGGGACTCATGTCAAAGTTGGGCCTTGGGTGGGACTTATGTCAAAGTTGTACCTTGGGGGGGACTCATGTCAAAGTTGGGCCTGGGGGGGGACTCATGTCAAAGTTGTGCCTTGGGGGGGGACTCATGTCAAAGTTGTACCTTGGGAGGGACTCATGTCAAAGTTGGGCCGTGGGGGGACTCATGTCAAAGTTGGGCCTGGGGGGGACTCATGTCAAAGTTGTACCTTGGGGGGGACTCATGTCAAAGTTGGGCCTTGGGGGGACTCATGTCAAAGTTGGGCCTTGGGGGGGGACTCATGTCAAAGTTGCACCTTGGGGGGTACTCATGTCAAAGTTGGGCCTTGGGGGGTACTCATGTCAAAGTTGGGCCTGGGGGCGACTCATGTCAAAGTTGGGCCTGGGTGGGACTCTTGTCGAAGTTGTGCCTTGGGGGTACTTCATTCAATAAATCCCCATTCAATAAACCGACTGAAATAGGCTCTTAGCACTATTAAGAGTGTATTATGAAAATTCGACAACGCTGTACCGACTGAAATAGGGGTACCTTGGGGGGGACTAATGTCAAACTTGTGCCTTGGGGGGACTTCATTCAATAAATCCCCATTCAATAAACCGACTAAAATAGGCCCTTAGCACTATTAAGAGTGACGTATAAAAATTCGACAACGCTGGGCCTGGGGGGGACTCATGTCAAAGTTGTACCTTGGGGGGGGACTCATATCAAAGTTGGGCCTGGGGGGGGACTCATGTCAAAATTGTGCCTTGGGGGGGACTTCATTCAATAAATCCCCATTCAATAAACCGACTGAAATAGGCCCTTAGCAGTATTAAGAGTGACGTATAAAAATTCGACAACGCTGGGCCTGGGGGGGGGACTCATGTCAAAGTTGTACCTTGGGGGGGACTCATGTCAAAGTTGTGCCTGGGGGGACTCATGTCAAAGTTGTGCCTTCGGGGGACTTCATTCAATAAATCCCCATTCAATAAACCGACTGAAATAGGCCCTTAGCACTCTTAAGAGTGACGTATAAAAATTCGACAACGCTGGGCCTTGGGGGGACTCATGACATAGTTGTACCTTGGGGGGGGACTCTTGTCAACGTTGTGCCTGGGGGGGGACTCATGTCAAAGTTGTGCCTTTGGGGGACTTCATTCACTAAATCCCCATTCAATAAACCGACTGAAATAGGCCTCTAGCACTAATTAAGAGTGTATTATAAAAATTCGACAACTGTATCGACTGAAACAGGCGTCTAGCACTAAAAACGAAAGACTTTCGTTTTTTTTTTTTTTTTTTTTTTTTTTTTTTTTTTAAGTAATATTATAGAGATATAATAATTATAATAATATTATAGAATTATAATAATTATAATAATATTTTAGAATTATAAAATGTTCTTTACTTTTGCTGATTTATTTTGAATTATGTCATTTTGCTTTATTTATAAAATGTATTTTTGTTTTATTAAATAATATTTATAGTTGTAAATTAATATGATAAGCATCTACGAAATATATTTATATTCTAAAAACTTTGAATGCATTTTAGTATTATTATTTTTTATTATTAATAAATAAGATTTTGTCTAAATGGGTTATTCTACTTCCCATTTTTAAATTTAAATTTACCCTTTTATATTTATTATTTCACATCAGATACTACATTTATTTATAAATTTTAAATCTCACCGAAACGATCTATAACAATATAGGAATAAAGCCAATAATGTTCAACCATGTATATCATCTTCTTAAGAAAAGAAAAGTTTAAAATCTTTCGAAAATGAAAAGAATTTCGTTTTCTGAATTCCGTTTTTCCACCAACAAAGAATTTTTACTTAATTGAACTATAGGAAATCCAAAATATTTTGTTTCATTTTTGTTCAAAATTAATTCAGGCTTACTAAAGAATAAATTTCCAAAACAATTTACTTCAGTCGTTTTTCACAAATTTGAATATATCCAATAAAATATTATATTATTTTTCGTAAAAATCGAATATATATATATATATTTAATCTAATAATCTGCTAATCTGAGTCGAATAACTTGAGTACTTTGTAACCAAACACTGTTATTAAAAAAATATATTTAATAATAATAATAATAATAATAAAAAAAAAAAAAAAAAAAATATTTTTTTTGAATAGATATTAACTAATTATAAACTTTTATAAAGTGAGTAAAATTAGGCACTAGTGTAAAATTTAAACTATAATATTTATAAATTTAAAAATGACAAAAAAAAAAAAAAAAAAAAAAAAAAGGTATACTAAACTGCCACAATAGTCCAGAAGAGCCCAATTGAATTAATAAATAACTATAATAAAATTAGCCACAAATAATTTGAAGAAGGATAATAATCAATCATTAAATATACTGCAACACTGAATATAAAACATGCTATTCCTAAAAATATTTACCATCTGACAACTCATGTCATGTTCTCAAAGAATCTTAAAAATATCCCTCAGGTGGCGTTTTGCATGTAAAAATTAATTAAAACTAAACGAATTCATATGTGATTTCTTTTTTTAATTTATCCAAGTCAATCTGACACAAAAAATTAACGAAGAAGGAAAAATATCTAGCAAAATTTGAACGTGATATATTATTTATCTTATAAATACTTTTGTCGAAAGCATATGTCGAAATTCTAGAAAGATTTTCTATGTTTACTTCATTAAATGTAATTAGTATCGAGCGAAGAATGGGAAAATATTGATTTAATTACTCACTTAGTTAATCACATTTCCTTTCAAGATTAACTTTTCTTTAACTTTATTACTGTGCTGTCTTAAATAAAGTGAAAAAAAGGAGATTTAAGGAAAATTTTTTTTTTTTTTTTTTGTATTCAAAATATGAGTTCCTTTTTTATTTCCTTATACAAAGTATAAGAAAGTATAGTAATCCCGATTTGTAAACTCCCGACTTTGTATTTCGCTTAACTCAAAACGAATGATGGTAGAATGTTACAAATTTATATGTGTGACTGAAATGATATCTAGTTGCACACCCGAAAGTGTCGTCTTAATACGAGTTCCCGTTTCAGATATATCAACGGCTTTACACGAATTTTTGTGACATCTGAATGTAAGCATGTGTGTGTGTATCTCGCATAACTCTAAAACGGTTGGACGTAGAACGTTATAAATTGATATATAGGTTTGATATAACATCTAGTTGTGAACCTCCCTTTTTTAGATTTTGTGTGACTTTCCATTTTAGAGATATTTAGGAAAGTTCATTCATAATGACCAAAAACACAATGGTTTTGGCCATTATATAGGAACTACCAACATAGAGACTTATCAAAAGAACTATTGCCAAGGAATTACTCGACAAGGAATTACTCTATCAAAAGAAGCTAATGATAGAGCTAATGATAGTTGAAGACATTTTTGCGTGTGGAAATTTATTCTTAGAGATATAAGCAGGTTCTAGTCGACGGATGTATTTTATTTAATGAATAGAGACCGTAATGATATTGTTATGAAAGTTGTCGACATTTTTATGTGTAGAAAGTAATTCGTAAAAGCATAAGCAGGTTCTAGTCGACGAATGCACTTCGTAGATAGAGCCCGCAATAATAGTGTTGTGAAAGTTGTCAACATTTTAGCGAGCAGAAATTAATACTTTAAGACAGAAACTGGTTCTAGTCGATGGAAGCACTTCATTTAATTAATATTCAGCCCGTTGACAGAGGTTATAATGATAATGATAAAAAAAGAAAGTCGTCTACATGATAGTGTGTAGAAAGTAATTCTTAAAGACACAAGCATCTTCTAGTCGACTAATTTACTTTATTTAATGAATATTCAGAGCTTAGATAGAGCCCGTAATGATAGTGTTAAGAAAGTTGTTTACATTTTTGTGTGCAGAAAATAATGCTTAAAGACAGATGCAGGTTCTAGTCGACGAATGCACTTTTATTAATTAATATTCAGTAAACAGCTGAATAAATCTCTTTTTCGTTCTTCAAAAAATCAATAATTAATTAATATTCTTGAAACAATCCAATTAAATGGTAGTTTTTTGCTACAGAATTCAAATAAACATTGTTAAATACACTATAGAGCATACATTTTGCTAAATCAGGAACAACCGAATATACAGAAGTCTAAATGAAATTTGAATTCATCGTACTGAGATCAGAGTTTCCAAATTTTGTGAATCCCGTACTGTCACTTTTCGCCACATTTAAATGCCTAATTTGAGGTTAAGCGAATGCTCACCTTTTTGGAAATCAAAACAACTTTCATCTATTTCCACTTTTACTACATATAGAAATTAGCATATAAAGGTATAGGCAAGCTCTAGTGTACAGTCATCAACAACCACACATTTTCTTCTGTCTTTCCTTTTTTTTTTTTTTTAAATTAGTATTATAATTTCTTGTCAGTCATTCACATAACTTTCGAAGAATTTAGTTTTGCGCTATAAACGAATGATCTTTTCCGGAAAATTCCAGAACTCTGTTCCTATTGAAGTTAGAGCTTCCAGACTTTGGTAAACATAAATTATAAATTTTTGCCAAATTCTCTCACCTACTTGCTAAATTCGACGACGAATTGCCACATTCGATGTCAAGACCAAAAACCTACTCTGGCTACTATCTTGGCAGCTTGGCGAAATTAGCGATAAAATATTACGGCAAATATCGTTTCAGGATAGCAAGAAATGCTTTCTCAATTTTAACTGAATTGTTTAATTTAATTGCTTTGGGGAAATTTATCGTTTATCGCCAATAATTTTTGCCTAAGCGAACAAAACTGGGCTATCTACACTCCAATGATTTTCATTGAACTATAAGCTGTTTATTTGCCAATGAGAAATTCTGTTATAAGCCGTGGAGTACTGTTCCTCAAAAAACTTATTTACCTCGGCGATATGTATTATCGTGACTTTTTTGGTTGGAGTAACTGTTTTGTTTCGTTTTCGTTTTAAAGAAAGTTCGTGGACTGGAACATGTCAGTTTACTTAAGAATCGGTTACCTCATGTAAAAATGCCAATTGTTTCATAACAGTATATATATTCCTATGGTTGTATAAGGAAGTCATGTGGTGTCCACATCAATTTCTTTTTGGTCTTATTTTTACTGCTAAATCCTGTGTAGAAAAACTCGAAAAAGAAATTTCTAATAACAATGTATATTACTCAGTTGATATGTATAACACATAATAATATGTTTTATATATACTATATGTAGTTGAGACTTATAATGATCTGTCTTAGCTCTTTGTAAACATGCACATGCAGCGCATGTTTATGTGTATAAAAAAAAAAAAGATAAATTTGCAGCCTAAAAGATAATTTCAAATATTAAAATTTGTAATAAAATGTCATACAGAAAAGGAATATCAAATATTGATGAAATTGCCATTGTTTTCTAAAAAATAAAATACGAGCTAGTTGTTATGCTATATTGGATTAGGTTTTACTAAATGTTTCCTCTGACTGTCTTTGTAAGTTTATACATGTACTAGCAGGCTACACCAGCTTCAATGGTCACTATTTTTAAATGAATCATTATAATTAATGAATTCTCAAAATTCCATTAATTTTTATAATGTGAAAACAAAAAGAGAGAAAAAAAATTGTGATCGGGAAAAATGTCACAGCGGATTCCCACTGCCTTCGGAAGCGGCGCAGGCCATTGTGCGCTGCGCACGCGCATTTATGTTCAACACTCTTAATCAATCACTATATTATCGTTAAAGGAAAACATAAATATAAATTACAAAAAAGTCCTTCTCTCATCGGTGGAAAAATCGGGCCCCCACTGCCGGCGGCAGCGTATACACGCTCGTTCGGCGCGCGTGTTCCTTCGCCCACCGTTCCCGCCCCTCTTAATTATTTTACACTTTCAAAAATATCCGCAATCGTCTTCTCGGGCTTTTAAATTTAATAATAATACCAATTTTTTACTTTCTATCTGAATTTCTTTATTTTTGACCCTGCGCTCGCCCTCTTCTCGCCGCTCGTAATAATTCTACACTTTTGAAAATATCCGCAAGCGATTTATCGGTATTTAAAACCTAACAATACTAATTTTCAACACTTTACTTCTTATTTCTGTATTTTTGCCCATTCGCCCCCATCCTTCCTGTCTTTCCTAATAAGCTTTCCTTTGGAAAATATCTGCATTCGATTTTTAGGTTCCAAAAACCTATACGTGCCAATTTTCAACGGTCTAACTCTATTTCTATTGCTTTGCCTCTTCGCCCCCCCCCTCCCCTACCCGAAGCTTCTAAAAATTTTACAAATTCGAAAATATCCGCAATCGATTTGTAGGTATCAAAAACATGTGTGTACCAATTTTGAACCATCTAACTCTACTTTTATTTTTTTGCCCCTCCGTATCACCTTTTCCGCCCCTCCTAATAATTTTACACTTTCGAAAATATCCTCATTCAACTTGCAGGCATATCTGTACCAATTCTGAACAGTCTAACTGTATTTCTGTTTTTTTTTTCCCATACCCCCTTTCCGCCCCACCTGGGACAAACTTCTAAAATTCCAGAAATCGGTTTTTAGATGTTTGTGTGAACTATATTTTAGAGCAAAAATCTCAAATGTATCTTTTTTTTTTTTTTTTTTTTTTCGATATAGAGGATTATTTGAAATCACGTTTTGCCCCCTCCCTTCTTTAAAGGCCGAATTTCTAAAATTCCATAAATTGCTTTTTAGGTATTTGTATTAGCTATATTTTAGAGCAAAAATTTCACGTATATCTATTTTATTGTTTGATATATCTGTACTGATAAGTATAAAGGATTTAAGTCCAAAAATGTCGATTTTGAGTTAAGTACATAGTCAGACTCAGAAAAAAATTCTTAATCGATTGGTATAAACGGTTTAAGTCTATGTCATTTAGTCTTTGAGAAAATCCATTGGTAATAAAAGGTTCAAGTCAGAAATTTACCATTCATGTATGGCATAAAATATTTAATTCAATTTTTTCCCGTTATTAAATGAAGGTTGACAATCACTGAATGGTATAAAGGTTATAAATCAACGAAATCCCTTTTAACTAATCGATTCTTCTGATTTATTTTTAATTAGTTTAACTTTATTTTTCGTCTCCTAAAAAATAAAGAATATGGATTTAAATCCTTTATACTTATCAGTACAGATATATAGGGTTATGTGAAATCACGCTTTGTCCCCGTCACCCCCTTGGGACCGAATTTCTAAAATTCCAGAAATTGATTTTTATATATTCGTGTTAGCTATATTTTAAAGCAAAAAATTTATGGAGATCAGTTTTTTTGTTTTTGATATGAAGTATTTTGTGAAAATACGTTTCGCTCTCCCTCCTCCCTCTGGGGCGAATTTTGTAAAATCGCTTCTTAGAGTATGTCTAAGAAATAGAAAGAACATTGTCGCAGAATTTCATGCTTCTAGGTGCAGGGTTTGGGCTATGATCAATCACTCACTCACTCACTCAGGATAAACAATTATATATATATTGATATATAATATTATAACAATATGTCGAAGTAAACGAAGAACGAAAAGAAAAAAAAAATCCCTTTTCGGCAAGCTTAAAGGCAAAGGTAGATTCCTTTACGTTAATGTTACAATTGTAAAGAAATTTTACATATGCATTAATACCTAGCCAATGGCTTTGTTCCCACACATTGCATTATTTACGTCGCTATTCTGTTTTCAAGAAATTTAATTTTCAACTACAAAAGGGTTTTATTCCTTCTACTTAAAATTTTAGGCTAAATTTATTTCTTTGTAAATGTTTCAATTTTTTAAAATTCAAGCTCATAATCATTCAACAAATAAAAGCCTTAAAGTTTTCAATCCCAGCAATGGTGAATCCCGGAGGGGCTATTGGGCTACACCCCCCTCCCCACCCAAACTTAATCAAAATTATATTTTTTATTTAAAATCCATATAACTGTTGTTCAATATCTTTCTTTTAAAATAAAAAGTAATAGAACCGTGAAAATGCACTTGTGATTTTACTAGTTCTGGTAAGCCTGGCGTTGCTATGGTCAAGTGAAATACATATCAGAACAAAAACCCTTAACGGGTTAAAAGCTTGTGACGCAGCATTTTATTTCGATATGAATTGGAAATATGGGTCTTAAAAGTAATGATATCAAATTTGAGTGACGCTTTGCTATTAATTGATATATATTACATAGATTTTCTTATTTCATCATTTTTTTTTTCTTCTATTTACATCACAGTGTATACATAATATTTTCAATTTCAGCACGAAATATATATAGAATTTACTCCCCGATACTTTTTCATCTGCACCTCGTGAATTCAAAATATGAGTTTTAAAAGAAATGATATAATTTCTGTGACGCCTCAGTGTTACTTTAAAAGATTTATTTTTAGATTTCATTACAATTACTTTTGTTTTGTTGAATAAAGTATATTTACACATTGAAATAATGCTTTTAATTTTCAAATATACTGTCAAATAATCGCACTTTTATTGAATTTATATTATAAATTGAAATTATCTAGTTCAATAAATTGATTTGTCTATTGCGTCACGCTATCCAAAACTGAAAGTAAAAATTATGTAAATGTTTTCTTTGCATCACACAATCTCTTTGCACACATTTTCACTTAGTACTATGATACAAAGTAACATTTACAAAATTTTTACTTTCAGTTTTGGATAGCGTGACGCAATAGACAAATCAATTTATTGAACTAGATAATTTCAATTTATAATATAAATTCAATAAAAGTGCGATTATTTGACAGTATATTTGAAAATTAAAAGCATTATTTCAATGTGTAAATATACTTTATTCAACAAAACAAAAGTAATTGTAATGAAATCTAAAAATAAATCTTTTAAAGTAACACTGAGGCGTCACAGAAATTATATCATTTCTTTTAAAACTCATATTTTGAATTCACGAGGTGCAGATGAAAAAGTATCGGGGAGTAAATTCTATATATATTTCGTGCTGAAATTGAAAATATTATGTATACACTGTGATGTAAATAGAAGAAAAAAAAAATGATGAAATAAGAAAATCTATGTAATATATTTCAATTAATAGCAAAGCGTCACTCAAATTTGATATCATTACTTTTAAGACCCATATTTCCAATTCATATCGAAATAAAATGCTGCGTCACAAGCTTTTAACCCGTTAAGGGTTTTTGTTCCGATATCATTACTTTTTAGGGGTTAATGATCAACTGATCTAAAGATTAAAACAAGTCCTTCCACCTCATAGGAAGGGTAGGTTGATTCTTTTTTTTCTATCGCATAGCTGTTATTGAGAATTTCACAAAAAGCACTTTTTTTCTAATGTATCTGGTAGCTTCCAAAAATTGGTTTTACACAATATTAAGAAATCTTTTAATTAATTTGTTTTTTTTTTTTTTTTAATAAATACAACATAGCAGTATTATGAAGGATTAAAATTCAATTTTATTAATGAATTTTCAGCTTTTTGTGAAAAAAAAGCAAAGAAATTCTTCGCAGATTTAACGTTTTGAAAACTTTTGAATGTTGAGCAATTGTTTTGTAAATATATAGTAAAAATATTTATAAGAGACTTGTCTGAGATATAATTCATAATAGTTTAGCATCATTAAGATGAAATATGCAATAACACAGGTATTTTCATAGGAATTTCAAAAATAATACATTGTTTTCAATGCCGATATTGGGTAACTTGCAAAAATTGATTTTTAGCCATTAGTGAGAAATCTTTTAGTTAAAAATAGATTTTGTTACTCATTTTTGAAATATATATAAACATATAAAAATTTTATAAAGGATTAAAATTCAGTTTTATTCATGAATTTTCAGTTTTTTTGTGAACAAAAAGTAAACAGGAAACTTTATGATTTTTACATTTTGGAAAATTTTGAATGTTGAGCAAATTTCTTGTAAAAATATAATAAAAATATTCAAAATAGATTAATTTGAAGTATAATTCATGATTGTTTAGCATCATTAAGATCAAATATGGAATAATACAGGGATTTTTATAGGAATTTAAAAAAATAGTACTTGGCGTTTTCAACACCAATAACCAACTCCTTCCAAAATTTGATTTTAGCCATTAGTTTGAAAACATTTATTTAAAAATAGATTTTATTACTAACTTTTTAAACAAATAACATATAACAGTATTATTAAGGATTAAAATACAGTTTTATTAATGAATTTTCAGTTTTTTGTGGGAAAAAAAGTAAACAGATACTTAACAATTTTTACATTTTGAAAAACTTTAAACGTTGAGCAGATTTTTTGGTAAATATACAGTAAAAATTAGAGATGGATTTAAGCCTTGGTAAGGTCAAAGCTTTGGCTGGCCTGGCTGATATATACTCAAAGTTTCGTGGAATATTCGTAATTTGCATTGGCAACTTTTTTCCTATTATTAATCTTATTTAAACCTACATACGTCTTTGTTTTGTGATTTGTTAATTAAAAATAAAAAGTTTTCACTGCAGTTATAATACATACAGTAATAACATTGTAAGTAATTAGTACAAAACTTTGAAAAAAACTTTTCTTATAATAGTATAATAACATGACTCAAAATTAACAGAATTTTGTTGATCCAGAAATATCGGCGTTGAAAACAAAGTATTATTTTTTAAATTCTTATGAAAATCACTATACCTATTATTGCATATTTCATCTTAATGATGCTAAACAATCATGAATTATACGTGAAATGAATATTTTTAATATATTTCTACAAGAAATTTGCTCACATTCAAAATTTTCTAAAACTTAAAAATTGTAAAATGTTTGTTTACTTTCTTTTCATAAAAAAACTGAAAATTCTTCAATAAAACTGAATTTCAGTCCTTTATAAAATTTTTATGCGTTATTTATTTTAAAAATAAGTAACAAAATCTATTTTTAACTGAAAGATTTCTCACTAATGGCTAACCTGCAGGTTCTCCAAGATTGAAAAATAAAGTGCAGTATTGAACTACTAAAAGACTTTTCATTTGTTTTACAGTCAACTCCCTCTAACTCTCAAAAGTTTTGTCCAGAGGTTAGGCGGATTACAGGAATTCGCAGATTAGAGATCATTGCTTTTGTTTACAGTTTTCTTTTGCAGATACAGAGTCAGTTATTATTAATTCATAAATAGACATCAAAATGGATAGACGATTTCTAATAATTTTTTAATAAAATATTTCTTCAATATTAATAAAACTAATCTATCATAATTCATATATGATGGTAAATAATTTAAGCATATTCAAATAATAGGCATATATAAAATGTAAACAAACAAATTTAAAAAATACGAAGCAAAATATTTTTGAAAGTTCGGAAATAATATTCATCACTGATTAATTTTGTTAAATGTTGATGCAATAGTGATTTGTTTTAAGCACTAGTCTGTATGAATTGCAGGATAATAAATACAAGACTGTTATTCCCCCTTCTCCCCAGTTATGTTTCAAAATAAGGTTTCAGCTAAAAATTTGTTTTAAAAAGAAATAATGTGAATTTTTTTTAAATATGAGATATAAATTTCTTTTTCATTCAAAAAACAAAGTGTGATTAGAAGGATTTGCAGATTATAAATCTGCAGATTTGAGGGAGTTGACTGTACTGTATATGACTATAAGGAAAATAAAGTTTTTGATGACATTTTGTAATACAGTAATTATTGAATATTAGTACTCTTAACCCTTTCACTACCAGAGCCTCAGGAGAAAAACCGCCACCACTGCCCAGACGTCTTACTATTTAAGTATGATAAAATTGTCATTTATTTTTGTGGGATGTATCTATAACGTTCTAACTAAAACCAATAACATCCTGTATCTATTTTATTGTTTTATAACATAACCCGTCTGTGTGCGACACGATTTGATGCAAACAATTATCATAAACTAATAATGAACACCCGTCACATATTTGTGATGCCAGGCTCAGGTAAGAAAATCGGATCGTCACATATATGTGACGCTGGTAGCGAAAGGGTTAATTAACTGGATGTTTGTTAAGAGCTGTTTTATCAGAAAGTATAAGCAAGTAATCCAAACTATTATTTATTACCAGTTAAAGAAATACAATTGTCTAGATTATAAAACTTTACACTGTTTAAATTGAATTTTTTTTTTTTTTTTTTTTTTTTTTTAATGGACTTTGAGTATTTTGGAACGTGATCATCAGATACCAAAGATCACTTCAGTAAAAATCTAATAATTATTAATTAAATAGTATGAAATTAAATTTTTATAGGTATAATTAAAGTTACTTAAAGTTGTTTATAAGATAAATGAATCCACTGTATCTTGCAAATCTGCAATTTATAGGATAAATTTTTAAGAAAAACAGTTTCTTCCATTTCTTCCACTTGGAAGAAACCTATTTCTTCCGGCTGGCTTTTTCCACCTTGGAAGAAACTCGCCAACCCTGGAACAAACAGTAGAAGAAAATTTTTAATTATCTGCTGGTCAACTGATTTTTAAAATAAGTCAAATACCATGTATTTCATCTTCAAGCAAAATGAGAACTACCATAAAATATCCATTTAAACTATTCATATATTTTCAGGTTCCAAAAGCAAAAATTTGGTTCAAATTAATTCAGCATTTCATAAATTATGATGATGGCAAATTTTTGGTTGTATACAAACTAAGTAATATTTTTTTTTTCTTTTTAATATTTGAAATTTTTCATAATTTGGAAAATTTTTCTGCAAAAAGCATTTATGTATTTTTGTACTTGCTGGATTTTTTTATTTTAAGTATATATGTTGAAACTGACAAAGTAAGAATTTGTTTAATATGATATATATATATATTTATTTAAAAAAAAAAAACAGCATTTTGTAAATAAAAAAACTGACAAAATTGATTTTTTTTAATCTTGCCAAAAGTTAGGCGTAAAGTGATGATTGTGATTTTATGGATGTTACCGCTAAAGTGTTAGGATGAACTAAAAAGCACTTATGGATGTAACACAACATAAGCAAGCAAAGCTGCGTCACTTTCTACATAAGCAAGAAAAAACAGTTGTTTGCCAATGTAAAAAAACTATTAGTCAAGGAATGTAAAATATAAATAAATAAAAATAAAATGTTAAAAAATTTCTGAAAACTTTAACAATGCAACACTGTAATCATTGTAGTGAGACGATAATTAAGAATATTTTTAATTACCTTTAATATGAAAATTATTAAATGTGAAAAATTTAATAAACAGGGATAAAACTACCAAACAAAACCTTCCAAAACCCCGAAGTGGCTAATCGGACAGTCAGTGCGATTAGTGTACAGGCTATTCAGACCATCTTTTCGAAGGAGAATAAGTTAGCACTGATAAGAGTAAAACTTAGAAATAATATAATGTGTCTCATCCCCGTGCATGAAAAATTATCTTTTTACTTTTTTTTTGAGTGAGGGAGTGGGGTAGAGATTAATTATTTTCACAGAAATTTTGTACTCTAAATGATGCTAAAATTCTTCATAAAAGGGCAATAATAAACAGTTTGAAAATTGAATAATAAAAATAAAAAACGTAACATGAAAACAGATCTTAGTAAATTTGAGTATTTTTAATCTTTGAAAAAAATCTTTGCAATATGTTTGTTTATGAATATGAATAAATGCATAACATAAGAATAAATCTGCATATTCAACTACATAGATGTCATTTGGTTTTTATTTCTTTTCCTTCTTTAAAAAAAAAAAAAAAATTAAACCGTTCCAATATAATTCGATGCAAACCAGACTAGTACTGCACCGAGTAGCACTTTGACCGAGTAACCGAGTACTCGGCCTTTTACTACTCGGCCGAGTACCGAATAGTTGTAAGAAGGAATGAATAATTGATGTATATATGAAGAATTTTGCACATGTTAAAATTAAAAAAAGGCTTTTTGAACACAAAATTAAGTTAAATGGCAAACAGCATGTTTTCATGAAATGTTTCAGAACTTTTGTAGTGTATAGTATACACAATTAGGTTCATTGTTATATTTGATATGTCCAGCTTAGTGGATTATTAAAACCATAATAATTGATAATTTCATTCTTTATTATATAGTCTTTCTCAGATGCGAAAGTTTACTTATGAATTTTCACATAAGCCATGAAAACACAGGAATACTGGAATTTTTTTTAAAAGTAAAACATACATAATATATGTGGGCAGTAAATTAATATTAATTTGAAAATAATTATATTTATAATCTATATTTATTACACTTATCATTTATTAATAAATTTTTATCTGTTTATTATTATTATTGATTGTATAAATATTTGTACCTGTTTATAGCTTGGACTATTGGTGTTTGGTATTTTGGGAGTAAGGCTTATTGACTACTCTAGTGTCTTAGACCTAAGGGGGAGTGTCCTCTGTGGGGGGGGGGTGTCTTTCTAAAGGGTTCTAGCCCATATTTATAAAAGTTTCGGAGAAAACCACAAAAAACTCTGAACAGCTAGGCCGACAAGCACGCCCTGGGATCGAACCCGGCATCTCACATCTACCAACTTTGAGCGTAGAACCGCTTGGCCTTTGATAGGCCCTACAGCTTAGACTAATAATTTTTTTAAAAATCTGTACGAGTAAATATTAAATGTATTACAATTTATACATGTCCAGAAAGCATTCATATTTCTCTTGTCTCACGGTAATTATAAGAATTTCAGATGCAATTCAAGCTTGTTTAACATTCAGAATTATTGCTTTTTCATAAAAAGTTGCAATATCAGCAGTCATTAAAAAAAAAAAAAAAAAAAAAAAAATATATATTTTTCTATAAAATATTTAAATACAAAATATTAGGCTATGCATTTTTATTTTACTGGTTAAATACATAATACTAAAAAAATTAAAATATACAATGTTGTATCGCAAATAAAATGATTTTCAACCAAAATTATTTATAAAATTATAAATTTTTAGAAAGGTTTTGTTTTTATATTAATCAAAATGTTAAAAACATTAACATGTTTACCTTTTAAAACATACTTATAAATAATATCGTATTGAAAACAACTATATTTTTGAAGTACACATAACTAAGTTTAACATATACTATATTAAGCATAGTTATAAATAAATTTCGTAATAATATATAAAAGTGTCACAGCCACAGCATAATTTGAATGAACATAGAAATAACTCATAATAAAATTTGAAAAGCCTAATGTTTTGTTTTTTATATTAATCAAAATGTTGTAAAAATGTGTTTTTTAAAGAACATCAATCTATTTACTTTTCAAAAAATCTTTATAAACTATATTTTATTAAACTAAGTTTTTTTTATGACAATTAAATTATAAATATAAGTTTATGACAGTTTTTGACATTTTTGACAAGGAGGTTTTTGACGTGACGGTTTTAACCATGGTTTAAACCGTCAAAATCTGTCATGTGTCAAAAACCTGCCAACCCTGCTTGTAACTAAAAGGGATAAGCTCATACCATGAATTGTCGCTATACCGAGTTTGGTGGCATACTCGCCCATTTTCACTGTGAAAACTGTTTGCAGCAAAAGTTTAATGACTTTATATTTATATTTTCATAATTTTTTAGTTTAGTTATTAATAAACAACTCTTATGAATGTTACATTTCTTTCAATAATATATAAAAATAATGAAATTCTTACAACTACTCGGTATTGGCCGAATACTTAGTCCAAATTCGCCCGAGTAACGAGTACTCGGCAAATTAGCCGAGTACCGAGTACTCGGTACAGCTCTAAACCAAACCCAATTTTCTATACAAATATATGTATGATTTTTCAGAAAATGACTTTTGTACTTATTTTGTAATGTTTTCTAACAACAATGTTGAAATAAACATGGATTGTAGATCAATCGCATTATACACTTTCAAAATATTAAAAGTTTGAATTTGTAGTTGAAACCAGCAAAATCATTAGTACACGGCACGAAATTTCCTCTCGCCATTGGTGAGTGGAATTTTTACTGTGGCGAGTAAAAATTTGGTCTAGTTATAGGTAAAATTCTTACATGATAAGGTGACAGAAAACGTTCTTTTTATAGATTTAAATATGGCAAAATCTTGCCATCTTATAACCTCATATTTAACCTCTCCTTTTTCTCTTTTTTGAGTGTTGAGTCTGTGTGCGCATTGACCGACAATCGTCCCAGCCTGAGAAAGGAAAAATGCATAAAAGTACACGCATAAAAGTTTTAATCTCTAGGCAGTTTCGTTTCTCCCGCTGTGATTTCTTTAAGCAGAGTGAGAATAGACAACTAGAGAGCCTCTTTGCTAGACGCCCACACTCCAAGAGAAAAAAAAATTCGAAAGTTTGCCTATGCGATATTGGCGCATGAAAATGATCCCGAGCCCTTTTAAAGATACTGCCTATGTTTATTTTGTTGAATAATGATCAAAAAAGATTAACATTTTCCAGTTTTTGCTGAAACACCAAGAATTTATGCTTGTTATGATTTGTAAGCAACAATTTTATCGAACATGTAATTCCGAAATGGCTATTTCAAATAACAACAATGAACAAGTTATACACATCGACATTCCATCTGATCATAAAAATAAAATGGACGAAAAAGATATTTCTGATGTAAAAAGTTAAATATATAAATAGGTAAATAAGGAAGCTTAATCTTGCATAATAAGATTTTCACAGGGTGTTGATTGAAAAAGTTTTTTTTTTCCTCTTTTTTTTTTTTTTTTTTTTTTTTTAAATCCCATTGATAGATATTTTAACCTTTTTTTTCAGATCTCAAATATAATGCATTATAATAATTTTTGATTATAGATGATTATGAGACATGATGATATATACGATACACTTTTAATATATATAATTTTAGACATATTTGTAAAAGCATTTCAGATAGTTAGAAAAAATAAAAAAACCCAAAATGCGTAAAACAGAAAAAAAAAAACCCTATTTTGCAGCGAGTATAACTTTTTTTGGGGTGAGTGTAATCGGAGTTGAAATTTTAGGCTCTGCATTAGTATATTACAGAGAAAATTCAAGATCAAACAAGCAAAATCATTATTATGACCAACACAACAAGGAAGCGGTCTGAATAGCCTCCACACTAATTGCACTGATGGTCCAAATAGCAATGGCCACAAAAACCCTGAAAACTAATACCTGCATGCAGATAGGGCACACTTATTAGTGATATATTACATGGCTACTTATTATAAGCGATATTTGAAGAGTTCTTAATACATTTTAAGGAAACAACTACATTTTAATTAAACATTAAAAATGAGTAATTTCTGCAAAAACAAAATAATTTAACATGAAATTCAAAGAAAGCAAAAATTTCAAAAACCCTGAATTCAGGGATAGCAAATGAAAAGTTTCACCCCTGAATAAAGCAACACTAAATAGTTATTAAAATCTAGTCTTCTGTGAAAAAAATTTATAATTATCTTATTAAAATACAATTTATATATATAAGCAAGAAAAAACAGTTGTTTGTCAATGTAAAGAAAACTATATGTCTCGAGGAATGTAAAACATAAATAAACAAAAATAAAATGTAATGCATAAGTGAAAAAATAGAAACACATTTAGACCGTTCAAAATTAGTACAGATAGGTTTTAGAGACCTGCAAGTCAAATGAGGATATTTTCGAAAGTGATTAATATAGCCGTTAGTTTCACTAAACTAATGTAATTTTATTTTTTATGATATATATAAACAAACACTTACCTGAAAAAAAGAAGGGTAGTGCAAAAAATATATATACAGTGTGACTCCGGAATGTCGGATTTTATAATTGGTGACTGAAATAAAATTGTCGTAGTATGTGACAAAATATTTAATAAACACATACGTTAAACAATAATCTTTCAGTCTAGTTGATCAACAAAGACCCGTTAAAAATGTAATCTACAATACTTCTCAATAAAAAATTGTATTGATTTTGGAAAAAATAAAAAATAAAACGCGTATCATATTCTTTAACATTCTTAACAAGCCGCCACAAGCGGAGGAATACAGTACGTAAACAAACCAAACTAGCTAGCCCTGTCTTTAGCGAGCGCCAAGAGTTTTGGATCTGGATAAAGTACGCATGCGCTCCAAAGACCATGGACCATAGTATAAATTCGTGTGCATGAGTGATTTAAACTTTTTTGCTTTAATTTTTTTTTATTATTATTATGAATAACGATAAAATAGAATATCTATAATTAAAAAATACTTCTTTTATTTTAAATATATAATAAATATTTAAAACAAACAATGAAGTTTCTTTTTTGCATTTAATAAAAAAAAATCTAACTATTTTATTGACTGCATTCAGATTAAACCAACCAACCACAGACAGCCTCAGAAAACCGAATGACGCCTGTTCTGAATTCTGAGAATATGCAGTTCAAATACATGTATTGGCGGAGGAAAAAGTAGTTCGATTTTTAAGCTAAATTATTTAAGAAACAAGAGTTTTTTGGGAAAAACGGGCGACGTCATGCTTCACAGACAAAATAAATTAATATCATATATCAATTTCATAAAATTTCTTCGAGCCGTTTTCGAGAAAAAAAAACTCACACAAAACACATTTTTCCTTCGAAGTCTTAAATTACAACTCCAGATCTCAAAATATATACAATTTTGAAGTGTGAAACTTTCAGGATAGCATCAGACAGAAGAAAAAAGGTTATTCTGAAAACATCAGATCAAAATATCTCCTATTTACTGAGATATTAAATGTCGGCGTTTCCAAATCCCTTTGATGTTAAATTAGCTGTATAATAGAGTGTCGCTGCTAAGCTTTGTTTGAGCTTTGCTGCGTCACTCAAAAAACTGCCGTTTTTTATGATAAGTGGTAGCGGTTTTTGGATAATTATTTCATTGTAATTTTTGTTGAATTATTGAAAGTTTTGTATTGTGTTTTTGTGATTCTTATTGTCAGATGAGTAAAAATTGTAAAGTGAAACTGTTTAGGTTCACATAAGCTGGAACATTAACATTAACATTAGTTAACATTTGACCATTTGGCACCGCTGAATTTCAATGTTAATTGTTATGAATTTAGTAAATTGTATGATTTGGTGAGATTTTGGTGACAAAACTTCCGACTTAGCAATGAAATTTGTGATTTGGTGGCAAAAGTTGATAGTTCCCGACGAAATTTTTGACTTAGCGACAAAATTTGGCGAGCTTGGAGATTGAGAAAGACAGCTTTGGCGTCATTATATTTTCTTTCCACGCGAAAACCTCATATCTCTTCACAGACCAATATCTTGTTGCGACAAGATAAAAAGTCAAAGGAAGCTGTAACGTATTACTCTCAATCGTAAATTTTAAATTATTGCCTAAACTGACATTCTAAACTATTCACCACAAACAATATTTGTATTAAGATTGACGTATTATTTTAATTTTATATTTTTAAATGATTAATTAAAGCGTTTAACAAGGTTTTTAATTAGCACACTTTTATTAACTTGATATGATGCAACTATTAATGTATGTAACGGAATTTTACAATTCAATTTTCGGCAACTTCTTGTCGTCCAAAGGACCTGAAATTTTGCACACGACTTCATAATCAATGACAATACTAGATACAAGCGTTTCAGGCACTTTTCCCATCAGGGGCATTCCAAGGGCAAACAAAAAATCTATACTTATACAAAACTATCGTATGTGACACAGGATTTGGATGTATTTGTATAATGTCGAGTGGCAATAATTAATTTTTTTTAATAAAGATTTAAAAGTATGTAATAGTTTTCTAAAATCTTTATTAGTTCATTTTTCAATAAAAGAGTGTTCTTTTTTTTTTGTATAATTTTATTTATCAAAATAAGGGAATTCGAGTAATGAAATACTTTAATTTAAATTTAAATTTTCATGAAAATAAACTTCAACGGAAAATTCATTAAAATCGTCCCTAGTTTATTTGTTAAAGGGATACCTAAATGTCCCCAAATTTATTACCTTTTATACCATGTCAGTTTAATTCGCTTAGCATCGATTTACAAGATTTTTTTTTTTTAAACGATAACATTTATCTTTTACACTATAGAGCATTTCCTCGTGACGTCTGGTGGTTGGCAAAAAAGCGCGCTCGACTTTCCCGCGCCCCGCCCACCATTGATTTTCCGTTGGTAGTAATCAAGTAATCGCCATCGCTATGCTTTTCCCAAGCCTTTTTGCCAACCACTCATTAAAGTTGAGATGTTTGTTTACAAACAAGGAACTGCCCTATAGCATCTATGTCATAAAGCTAAGTCTAAATCTGCTTAGCCCTAAGACATGTTGATTTTATTTACTTATTTTTTTTTATTAACTTTTATTTTATTTATTTAAAATCACGGATAAAATTTCATTTCATTTTTCTCAGTACATTGTTGAAATTGTGACGTCATATTTTCTGTTAAATTAAACTTTTTCTTTTCCTTTTTTTTTTTTTTTTTTTTTAAATCAGATTATTATATTGTTTAAAAACATGATTAAAATTTTATTTTATTTTCAGTGATCTTTTTATTATCATTTGTACGTGGCATAAGCATCAGATTATAAATTTTTGCAATGAAAGCTATAGAAAACGTCGGCTTCATCACAAGAAAAATCACTTTTTAACTTGTAACTTTTAAGCAATTGAAGTTATCGAAAAAGTTTAAATACAAAAGTTGTTCTTTAGGGTAAGGCGGTAATTCGCCTGATTTGAAGTATTTTCCTATTTTCAATATTAAAGAAATTATGGGCAAATGAAAATTTCCACCCCCCACCATTTCCACCCCCTTTGAGCAGGATACCCCATCTACGAACTCGACCGAGATTTTTACTGTCCTGACAACATATCCCGAGCTGGTTAAATTTAAATAAAAATTACTCCAGTTATCGTGTTCACAACTTAACATGGGAAAAAGCGTTATACATATATATATATATACCTATATATATATATATATATATAAACTTTTGAGCGGAGGGTGGTTTGGGGTTCTAGGGGTCATGATCGTTGAAGATATGAAGAAATTTTCCAGAAGTCGTGTCATGAGAACCATTGCAATAGGTAGATCTCCTATAAGGAATCTACCTAAAAAAAAGCACCTGGTTAAAAAAATTTCTCTGGACTATACAATAAATATTGTTCAGTTTACATTGATATTCAAGGTTTAAGATTTTGAAATTTAAGTAATTAAATTATACTTTATAAAGAAAAAAAAAATGAATCGGAATTTTATACATTATCAGATTTTAGCTTCATGTTTCTATAATCTTAATAACATACAATATTTCTGGCTTCTCTATTATTATAAATGTACATTTAAAGATATTTGCATTCTTTATCTATAATGCTAAATAATTTTTTTGTACAAAACAATTGTGACGTACCTATCTATCTATCTATATACGAGTTTGTGTGTGTGCGTGTGTATAAGTATTTTTTATATCACTTTTTTTATGATCCAAAATGTTTATTTATGTAATAACAAACGTAATCTTTCCCACGAAAGTTCTTTCTCATTTTTACTTCCATCATCCTTCATAAATTATTTATGTTATAAGAAAGCTACTTTTACACAGTGTAGGTAATTACTTTTGACACGCGATTAATCATTCTCCGTATATTTAAAAATAAACGGTTTCTATTTACATCAAAAAAGATTCTTTTCTCGAAAATATTGTTAAGGGATATATCAAAATACTTATAGGATCAAATTTACAATATAATAGCATAAATATTTTTCAGAGAAAAACTAATTGTTATAAAATATTTTATTGCATTTAGTTTTATTATTTTTTTACTAGTATATTGTTATTATATTATTAGTATTTAGGCTACGGTAACCTGGTCGGTAAGAGCGCTCGTGCTTAAAAGACTGCGGGTTCGATCGTCGAACTATCTGAAGACCGTCGTTTACGCTGATGGCGACTGATGCACGTTAACTCTGACGTGGTTGCAGATTACTCCAATTTCTCATCAAAATTTGTCTTCCTGGGGTACCTTTCATGGGATTTTCTCGGCTCTAATCTGGATCTAAATAAAAAGGCTTGGTGTTTTCTGGTGCTGCCATCTTTCGCCAGCTTCTTAAGCTAAATCGTTATACCACCGCTTGTGTTCTTGTAAAACGGAAGGTGCTTCCCTGCCGACTTAAATCCGATTAGTTTCACGACAAGGGCTCGGAATTTCCGAGATGCATAAGTAAAAACATCAAAAGTTTTATATGGGAAATTATTGGGCTATTTTATTAAAATTTCTCTTAATTCAAACTGGCTAATTTCTGATGCTTTTAAACGACATTTTATTGAAAATGAAAGCAGTTTTCCTGCATCCTTCTTAGAAAGCTTGTTTAAATTTAAACTTTAATTGTTTAAACCTCTCATTGTGAACAACAGCCAATTCTTTCACAGAGCTTTAAATTATTCGGTAAAGAACATTGTATTTTATAGTAGATATTTTAACATTCTTAACTCAATTTTTAAAAAGTTAGTACGTAGTATATACCGCGAAAATTTACTCTCGTGCTGACACTTATGTTTTTAATACTACATTACCTTATTACCATTGTTTGTCACATTTTACAATAAATGAATAAATAAATAAATAAATATTTTTTGTTTTTCTATAGCTGATTACTTTATTAAGATTTTTTGACATTTTAAAATTGTCTATTAAAGATAAGTCACACAATGAAGTCAAAAAAAAAAAAAAATCTTAAAAATCCAATTTTATCAAATAATTTTACATAAAATCCTGAAATATAATTTTTTTCTATTCAGATGCATTAAAGTGTGGTAAAGTTTTCATTTCTCTTTGAGAATGTAAGAATTTCTTTAAAATTTTGCAGTATGTCATCTTCAGACGCGTTTCACAAAATAATAAATTAAAAAGTATTCTATGAATGTAAACTTCTCCAGGGAACGTTAGTACACTGGCTTGCAAAATTTAAATTAAAACGTGAAATTAACATAAAATGAGAACGAGGAAACAGGATTGCTGGGCATATCATTTATCGACTGATTGCTCGACATGTTAATCAGATTCTTAAATAGATTGATACAGAAGAACACATGCATATATTCTATTTAATACAGCGGAAAGATTGTTGGAAGAATATGAGGAACACTGACGGTGTACACTGGGGTTATTTATAGCGATGTGAAGATACTTTAACTATATGACATCAAGCTTCTGTTACCGGACAATATGTTCTGCAGGCAATCCAGGTTACACCATCTAAATGGGTTTACACAAAATCAAGTATTTAAGAAATAGAAAAAAAAATGAAATTTCACTGATCGATGAGATGGGTTAAGTATTGTGCACAGAGTCGTTCAATGATCCTCGTGCGCATTTAAAATGAAAAAAAAAAATCAGAAGTTTTTTAACAAGACAGAAATCACAACAGACGATCAATAGTTTGTTCTACTGGCAAGAAAGCATAAACAGTGTATAGTTTGAAAAATTGTGAATCACATGTAACAGATTAATGGACACTTATATTATGTTTACCATCGACAGCAGGACTGTATAAACTTTGTTTATATTAAAGATAAAAAGAAAAATGTGTATAATTAATGGGTATGTCATTAACGGATACTCATTACAATTGTTAATCTCTATGATAACGAGAATAAAAGTAATGGGCATTGAAAGAATTATATTTACTAAACAGTTTAATTATTTTAATAATTAAATTTGAAGTATACACATACAGTGAGAGAAATGGATAATAATTACTCTCCCAGCACCATAGAATGTAGCGTAATTGGTGGTGCAAAGTTGTTTTGTTTCGTGGTATCATGCTAATAATACTAGTTCTAGCAATTTAAAAGAGAAAAAGCAACTGTAGTTTTTATTGTACGAAGTTCCTAATAGAATTCGGGTGTATGCTTAGGGGCATACTAGTTCCGGAATTGTTATTTATCCCTTTCCGACCTAGGCCGTCCGATCGTGCGGGTTAGACATCCACGACATCCACTTACATTTTTGCATCTGGAACAATCGTATGTAATAAAATCAGGAAATGAACGATCGAGCTAATTACCAGAAAGTGTAAAGTACAATTTTCAATCAACAATTGTCGGCTTTAGTACATATTTTTCTTTCAGCTTGGAAAAACAGAAGAACGTAGTGTTTTAGGGTAAAAATGTTTCGGGTCGGAAAGAGTTATGGGCGACAAATCTAAATCTAATAGTACAGTGTCAGTCTAAGTGGTGTAAGAGAGTGAATTATATTAAACAGGCTTAATTACTAGGTTCCTGTAATTGAATCGTATAAAACACCAGGAAAGTCTTCTTGGGAAAAGTTTGAAATTTGGTTATTTTATAAACGTAATACTTCTTCAGCTGCAACATGCGCTTTAAATGAATAGAACAGGGTTGGAATCGGATCTTTGGCAACCTAGTGCTCAAGATGGATAGATTTATTAGTCGTGGTAAGATAGTCATTGTACGCAAGAGTGATTGCATTTTCTACTGAATGCCACACATTTTAATCCAAGCACTGTAACATTAACACTTCGTACTTTTATCTAGCACAAAACTACCTCTTTTATAGAATCTTTGTACTTTTGCATAGATAGTTTTGTGTTGGTTCTAGTTTTTAACATCTTGAATGGATATATATCGTATATTTAAGATTGAGCCTTTTCTATTATGTTTCATTTTGCACAGAAAGCGAATATGTAAATAGTTTCGCAAAACAAAACTTTTCGAGTATAACCAGTTCATATGTTAGGTGGGCTGGGAAACGTATAAAGTATTAACTGGAGTATTGATTGTAACAAAGAATGAGTTTATGGATAAATACTGTATGTAAAAAAGCATACTTAAAACATTTTAGTTCAATTTACTTAGTTAAAACCATTCCACTTTAAATCACTTTTAATAAAATGCTCATTACTGTTTGTATACTTTGCTAATTTTCTGATATCATCTGTATATATTAAGCACATTTTAGAAAATGTAATCATATGTGTGACTTTTATTGAAATATATAACTGGTGTAAATTTTAAATTTAAATGTTTTTGTGTTATTAAATCACACCTTTCCCCATTCATGTTGAACCATCTTATTCATTATAATTCTCATCATCATTCATTATATAATTCTACAGCATCATTTAACAATCGTTTTTTTACATTGGATATTAACCCTGTAAAATAAAATACAAGAATAAAATGAATCGGAGTAAATTCCTTTCATTTTGTTGTTGATGATTCAGAAAAATACTTTTAAAGTTCAATTGAAAAGATGAATACAGAAACTTCCACGAGAAAAACCAAAGGATTTTTATTTTCTCGACATTTTTGTAGCAATTTGACAACTAATAAGAATATAGGTTTTCTCTTTTGTAATCCTTCTTCGGACTAGGATGATTATTAGTTTCAATCTGGATAAAAACGTCGTCGCCAGTTTTTGTAAACCAGTTTTGTGTAAAACCAAAATAAATTAGAAATATCAGTCCTATTGTTACAGATTCGGTACCGCATGAAAGGTAATTTTAATGACGCCAGGGATGCAAACAGCATATCGACAGGAAAATTAGATTTTTTTTTATAATTAATTAAGCATGAAATTTATGTGACAACACTTCATTTTAATTCATTTTAAAAAGTACGTGGCCCAGTTTTATGAAAAAAAAAAAAAAAAAAAAAAAAAAAAAAAAACGAATTGAAATGAATAATAAATTAAATTTTGTCTTTGACAGAATTTTTACTTTATTATTAGTATTATTATTATTTCTTTTGCTTATTAATGTCTGTGTGTGATCAGTAGAAATGCGGAGTATAAAAAGTATGTAGTGTTTCGTAGGCACTCTTGTAATAAAACATTAAATTTTACCGCTGCAAAAGTTCAGTAAATTTCGATGAACAGTCTTGTTATCATATTATCTAAATATAACAAACTGTTTCTGGTGTTAATTAAATTATTTACTTTCTTATGTTAAGGAATTTGTTATTCGAATTTATTTAACATAAATGAATTTTAATATATTTTTATTTTATATATATATATTATATATTTATATATATTATATATATATATATATATATGTATATATATATATATATATATATATATATATATATATATATATATATATATATATATATATATAATTATATATATATTAATTTATAAATAAATATTTTATGAATTTTAATTAACTTCTATATTATATAACAGTTTCTGTTTATCTATAAATATAACGAAGTAAGACTTTTATATGAAATGCACTTATGCAATATCACAAAATTAACAAAAGAAAAATAATTATTATGATATTTTATTTGAATTTATTTGACTCTTCTAAAATATATTTTATACAATTTTGAATTTAAAATACATCTAAATAACAATTTTGTTTATATTATCTATTTGTATAAGCGATTTACATTACCAGACATCTTTTTTTCGAATTATGAGTAATTTGTTTTGACATTTTAATGATCTTTTCAGATTTTTCCGATAACAAAAATATCTGCTGATGTAAGAAACTATTTACTTCGAGTCTCGAATGCATAAATATTAAGTTGTATTTTTAATGAGATAAAGAGCATTTTATAAAAAAATATTTTCTCAAAATGCAATGTTTTTAATCTATAATTTTCACATTTTTTACAATTTTTTACATTTTTTACAATTTTCGGAAATTGTAAGGTATATATTAGGGGGACCGGAAAATAATGTCGTTTTGAATTAAAATACTGACATCGGAAATTTATCCTGGATAAAATTTAAGATATTCTTAGGTAACTTATAAGATGGTTATTTGTAAAGTACCATGTAAACACTGTTAAACAAAAATTTCCGGTTTCGTTTTATTAATTCAAAACGACATTATTTTCCGGTCCCCCTAATCATAGCCTCTTTAACTAGATGCCTGTCACGTAGCTCGAAAACTAGGCAACAGTTCAAGCGGTAGACAGCGCCATCTGGTACAGATTGCGCGACTTTTTTATTCAACAGTCACCAAAATTTTTAAAAGTGGAATATGATATACATAAAAGGCGAATAGAATTGAAGAAACGTCGATTATATACATCATGTATCACTTCTTTAAATTATTGGTGACAGTTGAATAAAAAAGTCCTATATTCTGTACTAGGTGGCGCTTTCTACCGCTTCAACTGTTTCCTAGTTTCCGAGCTACGCGACAGGCATCTAGTTAAGGAGGCTATGCCCTAATATATATGTATATATATATATATATATAATTTTAAAAATTGGATGCAACAGTAATTTCCATATTATCATTGTATTTTTTAAAATTAAATACTTTAGCTGAATATAGGTTTTGCAAATGCTGTAATGAATCGAATTACTTATTAAAGATTATCATTCTAAAAAAAAAATATGAATTATTCAAAACAACTAACGTTATTAAGTTGCGTTGTATGACTACTTACGTTAAAATATATTATGCATATTCATGCAAGAATATTTTGATACTTTTTTTTTTTTTTTTTTTTTTTTTTTTTTTTTGTGATAGCTTGTTGTCACAAAAAATAAGTATTTTGTGAGCTATTCTACATAAAAGAGTAAAAATTTGATGATATTACGATGCAATGTAATAGATATTTTAACGCTTCTTATTCAAAATAAACATACTGTTAGAAATTATAGTTATTATTATTATTTTTTTAAATAAATATAGTGTTAAAAATTTAAACAGAATAACTGCTGTAAATTATCTATTTAGAACCTTGTGTAAAATCACAGAGAAATGTAGAAATATCAATGAATATGTATTTATTTATTTACCTTTTTGAGGTATACAACAAAGAAAAATAAAAATATATTTTAAATATTGAGAATTTTGATGAATTATTTTTAAGTAAAAATTACCGTAAATTTACGGAGTATTTACATAAATATTTCAGTCGATGTAAAGTGATCCCAAAACACATGGGGGCTTTCTTCAGGGACCCTCCATGTAGGGAATGGAAATGAGACGTTTCTGGAGAAACATGCGCTTTTTGGCCAAACAATTTAAGAACTGGTAAAAGGCCCAGCCGAACATGTTTCGCTCTTTTTAGTGTGTGTAGGGGGGGGAGGGGGGGGCAGTTAAATGTTTTTCAATCTACTTCACATATAAATTTGTCCTTATATATAATTTGTATTTTTATAGTGGTATATTTACTATTCTACTTTATTTATGAATTTAATTGCTTTTTCAATGCTTTGTAATAATTCAATTCTAATCTTGAATTCGTGTGTTATATATTTTTACTTTCATCTATGAGAAATCGGGGAACAGAAACGTATTTTTTGGCTAAAAAGCACACGTTTCTTCAGAATCTTCTCATTTTCTATTCCCTACATAAGGAGGGGGGCTCCCTTGAAGAAGGCCCCTCATGTGTTTTGAGATTACTTTACATTTATTATCAGTTTGTTTATACGCACACACATATACATATATATATATATATATAAGTACACGGGGACATACATGCATATATATGTATATGTGTCCGCGGTAGCTTAGTTGGTACAGCACAGAGCTCCTAACTGAAAAATCGCGAGTTCGATACTCGCGCCGGCCAAAGTCTTTCATGTACGTAAATGGTGGTTGATGCACATAAAATCCGTCTTCCATGTTCCGATCCGAATTATACTTATGAGGGTCACCGAAGCGGAGGATCCTTAATATTACTTAATAATATAAATTATACTGAATTGAATTTTATTAGTTCCCCATCCTACTATAGGTATGGGGAACGTAGGTAGTCGTGAAATGTTTCGACCTCGGTTTTTTGACTTTTTTACAGGTTTTCAGGTGTGAGGAATCCGAAAATGACAAAATGTGTATGTTGTCTGTCTGTAGGATGTCTGTTAGTGTGTTAGTCCGTTAGTGTGTTAGTACGTTAGTTTGTTAGTCTGTTTACACGATATCTCACAAACAAATGATCGCAGAGAGGTCAGATCAGTTTTAAAATATTACTTTCGATACTGGCAAGAGCCTTATTGATTTGCAACATTCGAATTAAAAAACTTCGTAAGTTATTAGAAATTTATGATTTTCTTAACATGGGAGAATAGGACAAAAATTCACTTAAATGTGCATTAAATGGAAACGTTTTACTGTGAAAATGTCAGACTAGTTTTAAAATATCTGTTTTGTTGCCGGAATGAACATCAGTAACTATAAATATGGATTACGATCTACTTAACATGTCAGAAATGAGTCTCGTCAAAATTGAGCATAAACTTCCATTTTGAGGATCCTAAATACATTAAACAACTTCAAAATTACATTTATGATATTTATTTGAACATGATTGAATACAAATATTCTAATAGGAAAATTTCGTAAATTATTCGTAATTTACGATTTTATCAACAAAGCGAAATTGTAAATTTTTCATATAAATATGAATTTTGAGGATTATTGCATTGGAAATAGTAGCATGAAAACTAAACAACGGAATTAACCCTGATAAAATAAATTAATAGATTAGAATAAGATAAATATATCGAAGTGAACGCTGGATAGCCTATAAGGCGGGGATTTCATTCTGTCACTGTATCAAGCTTTGGTCAAATTCATTTCTTTTAACATAATTATAATATTTCTCGCTCTAGAAATTTATGAGAACATAAATATGATGGAGAACTGAGCAGAGTCCATCTATGCCAACTAGTTTTTCTAGATATATATGCACTTAGCAATCTCATCTTGAAATAAAAAATCAATTCTTATACATTATAAAAATATTTTCGCGTGTCACCTTAAATTACCGCCAATGCTTTTATATATAATCTACTTCCTGTCACACAGTGATAAAGAAATAGAACATAATGATAAGTTTATTAATTTAGCAGACTTTCATAAATTTCCGTACATATATACACATTTTTAATAATTCAATTAATAAATTTTAACTCAAAATTAGTTTCTCTCCGTTATAAAGATATGAAAATAATCTATAGTAAATAATCTTTTTACTAAGCTAATATTTTAAGAATACTAAATCGCATCATGTTCAGGAAAAAATATAATTTTTCACGTATTTATATTTACTATAATTTGATATTAACAAAAATATTCTGTTAATGGAATAATATCTTTTGTTTGTTGGTTTTTGGTGCCGGGTCTCACTAAAAGTTTTGGATCTGTTTTAGTATTTTAAAGTACAATACTGTTTTGCATATAAACACGACATAAAAGGAATATATTTTTAAAAATAACATTTTCTAAATAAACTAAAAGTAATAAAGGAAAAATAAGATTAGTTTAGAACTACGAAACTCTCCATAAATCCCTTTAAAATTCTTTCTTTTATCTTTGGTTTCACAAAAACAAAAGGAGTTAAAATGAGACACTATTGTTTCTTTAAAAACATTATCCCTTAAAAGACAGAGAATAAATGAAACTGAAATTGCTTTGAAGCACTGTTTTCAGTAACAAGTGCTCTAAAAAAAGGAAACAGTTTTTTCGATGTAAGCTTTATTACTTCCTTTTCAGCTTTAAGATTTTCTGGTGAGGATATGAATATTTTCTTTTGAAGTTCAAAATTTTAATTCTCTTTAGAAGTGTTTGAAGAAATAATATATTGTTTAGAAATTAATTAATCATATTTTTGTATGAAAATAATTTTTCCTATTGCATCAGTGATAAAAATAAGAATATATATTAATAATATACAAACAAAGGAATATTTTTACTTGTATTCGTTCTATTTTTAAATATACATGCAGTTTTAATAATCATATTTTAAATTCCTATTTAATTTTAAAACAATTTCAAACAATAAGTTTTTGATTCTACGTAGATATTGCATATTAATTAATAAAATTAAACAGTTAGAATAAAGAAGAATTTTTAAAGAATATATTTGTATTAGATTTTAAAACAGGATTTATTTATGAAATTTATGGAATATATGTCTGTTATAGAATTTCTAGTTAATTTAAAATGTAGAATTCATTAAATAATAATAATAATAATAAAAAAAAAAATTAGTATTTCACAGAAGTGAAAGTATATTTCACTGTAGTGAAGTATTTCACAAAAATGCAAGAAAGTGCTTTTTCTCTTCTTTTTTTATTTGTTTATTTGTGCTTGCTGCTGATTCAGCATTTATGTTTCACTTAACATTTAAACTTACAAATGATATTTACAAATGATTTATAATATTCAGAATATTGTTTCACCATCTAGAAATGTATGGACTAGAAATTCACGATATTTTCGGCTTTTCTGATTACTGACGTCGCTTATAAGCATAGCTCGGAAATCTATATTTCTAACATATATTTCTTTTGTGCGTGTGTATGTCACTGAACTCCTCCTAAACGGCTGGACCGAGTTTAATGAAATTTTTTGTGTGTCTTCAGGTGAATTCGAGAATGGTTTAGATTTACAATTCAGTTCAATCGGATAATTGGATCAAAAGATATTAAATAAAAACTCCATTTTAACTTTAAAATGATTCAAAAGAAAAATATATTTGATGCCAAAATAAACAAAATTCACGTTTATTTATTTTTTTTCGGAAATAAAATATTTTTAATTTCGTGTGATAAATAATAAAAATTAGAAAAAAAAATAATATACTATGAAAATATTCGCGTGTAAATAAATATTTTCATAGAGATACTTGGTATTAGCTTAAAATTTTTATTTAATTTAGTAGTACTTTTCTTTTCTACAGTAAAACAAAATTTTTCGTTTTAATTGATACTTTAAATGTAACTTATAAAGGTTCTTTTATGTTTTCACCTTAATTGTAAATAGTAATAATTTCGAATTTATTAGAATTTTTTATTTTTATTTTGTATATCATAAAACAGTTTTTTTCTTTTATTATTATTCCTTTTTTGTATGGAACAGCTTTAGTTTGGAAAAATTTGAAATTTTGCACCGAAGTAGTACGGACGTTTCTCACCAAGATCGTCAGTTACGCAATTGAGATAGTCATGTTAATTCATCGCAAAAATGGCCAAAAATATTTAAAGTCGACAAGGGGGAGGGGAGGTCTATACTAAAGCTGTGCCTTTGTATTTATCCTTATATATATATTTCTTTCGTACCTGTGTATGTCACTGAACTCCTCCTAAACGGCTGGATCGAGTTTAATGAAATTTTTTGTGTGTCTTCAGGTGGATTCGAGAATGGTTTAGATTTACAGTTCAGTCCAATTTAAACTGTTTATTTAATTAATTTATCACTTATAAATTGTTGGTGATTTTGGAATGTTTCACATTGGATCCGGCAGACTGCGCTACGATCGTAGTATCGAATATTCAATAACACGCAAGCGAAGTGATGACGTCACTGCTTCGTCCGTGGATGCAAGAAAATTATTTCCTATGCTAATCGCCCATTGGATTTTTTGTAAAAAAATACTAAAAATCGAGGAAAATTATTTCCCGATTTTAATCCCCATATTTGGGTATAGATATGTATTAGTTATCATGTGCATGCGTTAGATTGTGTTGTTTTTGCTGTAAAATTGATAAAATTTGAATTTTTAATCTCAAAACTCTGTCATCCTTGGGGAAAAAAATATCGCTATATCATCTGGCGAACATATTTAATTTCTTTCAAAAATAATGGTTATTTCAACAACTTATATTAAGAGAGTAATGAATAATATGAAACAATTTCGTACAATACATATTACGAAAATATACATCTAGCATGTACATTTTCGTATTATGTTTTTGATCGCCAAATACAAAAAACGCCAAGGAAGACAGAGTTTTGAAATTTAAAATTAAAATTTTGTCAATTTGAGAGCAAAATAACTCAATCTAACACATGCATACGATAACTAATACATATCTATACCCAAATACGGGGATTAAAATCGAGAAATAATTTTCCTCGATTTTTAATAATTTTTTATAAAAAATCCAATGGGAGATTAACATAGAAAATCTTTTTCTTGCATCCACTGACGGTCAGTGACGTCACACTTCACTTGCATATATTCTATTGTAATTCCAGTTTGTCCCGACAGTTGGTGCTGCGATCAAATTCAGGAAAAATATTTTGTAACTTCGTGTTATTATTGTTATACAAAAAAATTGTGCCCTAATTGAAATATTACATCAAGGTGTAATTAGTGTTTGAAGAGTTTTGAAGTGTGCATAAAAAACTATACATTTTGCAAATTTAGTGCGGAATTGGAGTGAGTATTTTATATAATTTTCTATCAAATTTACACGCGCGTTGATTAACAACCACCCTAACCTACAAATTTATTTGTGTAGCTAATTTATTATATTTTATTTATTTATTTTTTGAATGGAACACCTTTAGTATCGGATCCCTTTGGCAAAATTTGAAATTTGTCACCGAAGTAGCTCGGACGCTTCTCGCGAAGATCTATAGTTCCACAATTGAGATAGCCATTTCAATTCATCGCAAAAATGGCTTAAAATATTTAAAGTCACCAAAGGGGTCCCATACTTTTGTGCGTGTGTATGTCACTGATATTTTATTTATTTATTTTTTGTATAGAAAATTTGGCACCGAGGTAGCTCGGACGCTTCTCGCCAAGATCTTTAGTTCCACAATTGAGATAGCCATTTCAATTCATCTCAAAAATAGCTTAAAATATTTAAAGTCACCAATGGGGTCCCATACTTTTGTACGTGTGTATGTCACTGACATTTTATTTATTTATTTTTTGTATGGAACACCTTTAGTATCGGATCCCTTTGGCAAAATTTGAAATTTGGCACCGAAGTAGCTCGGACGCTTCTTGCCAAGATCTTTAATTCCACAATTCAGATAGCCATTTCAATTCATCGCAAAAATGGCTTAAAATATTTAAAGTCACCAAAGGGGGTCCCAATTTGTGTCTTAGATTTAGAAAATCCGTGCTTTTCTCACGGCCAATTATATGTTGCGTGTTCCAGGGTTGGAAAACTTTCGAATTTGTTTGTGTATACTCCTCAAGGATTATCCAAAAATATTGTACATCCAATGGCATTACGATAAATTAATTTTTTTGTAGATTAAAAAAATATACCTGTTATAAAATAAATTAAGTTTCAACTTTTTCACCTTTAATTAAAACGAGTTTAAGTTTTTATTTAATACGAACTCTACATTTCACTTCGCTCATACTATACACATACTCACATGCATCGATTGATTGAATTGTGATAAATGTACATGTAATGATGTTAGATATTGTAATAACTTTTTGATAAAAATTTTCATCAAATCGGTCCATATTGTTACAGCTTATTCAAAAAAGACGGAATTTTCATGTGAAATTCATTGCTATCAGAGATTCTATCATAAATTGAAATATTTGCCGTATGTAATAAAATTTTGTGCTGTTCGACATTCAGCGGAGGTTTTAAATAACAAGTAGCAAGTAGAAAGTACCAAGTAGCAAGTAGCAAGAAGCATGTAGCGAAAATTTCGGTAATTATGTCTTTTACGTTATAATCGGAATTCACAGTCACCGTTAACAGCGCTTCAAACCTGTTTCACTTATATACCACATCCTTACACACTTACAATAAGTTAGTTATTTTTTTCTAGCAAAGTATTCTCTAGAAGTAATTTATATGACAAAACAACGTTTGTCGGGTCAGCTAGTATATATATATATACTTTCTCGGTGCATTTTTCTGACTATTTAAATATATTGATATTTTTTATAAGAACTCATTAAAACAGTAAATTTTTAATTATCTTTGACAATTGTTACATTAGAATTCACAATATTTGAAAATAAAAAAATATATTCTTACTATTTCTCTGAAAAGGGAAAAAAAAAATCCTCTGAGATACATCGTTGTTTTGAGTAACTTATTTACGAAGTACGTAATTTCATTTATTAATATTCCTATATAGTAAGGAAAAATACATATTTTACAATTTTATATATATTTTTAAGATTGGTGTGACTACGTTATTACTTTTTATTCTAATCTATTTGGTAAATTAATTCATTCTCCTGGTATTAACATAAGATAAAACTTTTTTTTTTTTTTTTTGAAAAGCGTTAGACTTCTTTGAAACAATGCAATAACTATCTTATATATCAAAGCATAAAACTGTTTCTTTAAGACCAAAATGAAAGCATTTGAGCATGCGTAAAATTTTTTAAACAAATCCATAACAATCATATTCCTTTTACTCGTTGGACAATATGAACCAATTAATCAACATAAAATGAGATAAAGAAGGTTAAGGTTGAATGGGTTTACCGTAGCATTAGAGCTATGCAATGGCCATTAGCGACTGTATAGAATTTTCTCCCATAGGCAGTCCGAAGGCATCCCATCACAATTTTAATCCTTTGCGGAGGGAATCGAGAAAGTGAAGTAAGACGCAAGAGCTGTTTTTACGTTTTGAGAATTGTGGCATCTAAGTTGTTTTTGATAATTAAGTCATCATTTACATCGTTTTTCGCACATTCTAACGATGATCATATGTATATCAAGATACATATTTATGCTCATCACTGACTGACTGACTCTGTCACGCTGTACATATCTATAAAATCTAAGAGATTTACTTGGACTCTGTCTGTGTGTGAACGAAGGTTGCCACCCAATTTTCCTACTTTAGGTAATTTAAAAAAATCTAATTGTCCGATTGCTAAAGTATTTAATCCGACTGATTAGAAAAAAATCGTCCCTTTCATTTGGCACCTTATTTGTAACGAATTTAAAATTAATTAAAATATGAAAATAAATAAATAGTTTTAAAATAGACATTTAAATTTTCAATTATTGCCATTTTTTTTTTTTTTTTTAAGATAAAAGAAAATATGTTTTCAGGTGAAAAAAAAAAAAAAAAAAAAAAAAAAAAAAATATATATATATATATATATATATATATATATATATATATATATATATAATATTAAATGACGTCCTTATGACTTTTAAAAAATTATAATAATAATTTTAAATTTTAAAGGTAAAGAAGAGGTAAATAAAGTGCGAAAATTTCGCACGGGTTAAATAATCAAAAATTTACTTGAGGAAAATTTCAATTTAAAATTACTTTAGCAATTTCATCACTATTGCTGATGTAAAGCATCATCATTATCATTTGAGGTAAAATCTTAAATTTGTATTGGGAGATTATGAAGTTTGATTCTCTGTGTGAGTTGATTTGCATGATTATGTGCATGAATGATTGTGTGTTTGATAAGTCTATATATTTTCAACATTATATTGATGACAAATAAACATTTCGTGTACATTAAATTGAAATGTTTATTATAGATTATTTTTCAACGGGCGCTCTAATCGCCCTTCAACTAACTAGTATCTATATATTAATAGGCAAGTATGAAATTTGTGGTACACTTTTAACATATTAATTATGAAAGTAGAGGGTTGAAAATGTTATTATTCGAAAGGTATGATTAGCCAGGTGTGCGCAATACAAAAAATATTTTCTTACAATGTCAAGAAGGTATTTAAAATTTATTTTTTATGCATTTTTCCATTTTACACACGTATTCTACTATATTGAAAATACCTAAAGCAGAAAGTTTTTAAATCAAGCAATTTCTGAAAACTAAAATAAAACTACAGACACAGTAATTTGCATAATGTAGCATCCCTACACTCTCGACTCACTATACTTTCGACTACAGATCTTTTATTCTAAGAGAAAACAGCCATTAGAAGGTAGAAATTTGAGTGAATGAGTGGTAGACGAAAGTTTATACTGTTAAAAAATATACTCAAGTTAAACTAGTATGTTGTGGCCACCACAAGACTTTCTTCTATATTTTCCTAAACATATTCAATCAGTAACAATATTAAAAAAAAAAAAAAAAAAAAAAAAAAAATGCGATTTTTTTTTTTTTTTTGTAAAAATTAATACATATTCAATCACTAACAATATTTAAAAAAAAAAAAAAAAAAAAAAAAAAAAAATGCGAATTTTTTTCTAAGTTTTTTTTTTTTTTTTTTGGTTAAAAGTAAAAAAAATTCGATAACTTTGTTTTAAATTATCACAGATTTATAGTTCAACCATTCGTTTTAAAAGGATTGACAAGATCTTTCGAATGATACCCATCTTCAAAATTTACCCCCCACAGGGGGGTACTTCCCCCCAGGGCGGGGGAAGCGATGCCCCCCCCCCCCATGCACAATTTTTTTTCCTAGTTACGTACTACCATTAGCAATAATTCATATTAATTTTACAATCACAAGTGTAAAATAACTCTTACTATGCACATTTATACGAATTTTTGTCCTATTCTGCCATGTTAAAAATTTAGATAAAATGCTATCACAGCGCCTCCTGTTGAGCTATTGATCCCGACATATAATCAGCACCAGTTTATGTCGGGGACCAACTAAATACCAAGTTTGGTAAAATTTCGTTTAAAAAAAAAAAAAAAAAAAAAAAAAAACGATTTTTTTTCTAAGTTTTTTTTTTTTTTTTGTTAAAAGTAAAAAAAATCGATAACTTTGTTTTAAATTATCACAGATTTATGGTTCAACCATTCGTTTTAAAGGTATTGACGAGATCTTTCGAATGATACCCATCTTCAAAATTTAACCCCCCGGGGGGGTACTTCCCCCCCAGGGGGGGAACCGATGCCCCCCCATGCACAAATTTTTTTTTCCTAGTTAACTACTACTATTATCAATAATTCATATTCATTTTACAATCACAAGTTTAAAATAACTCTCATTATGCCCATTTTTACGGAATTTTGTCCTATGCTGCCATGTTAAAAATTTGCATAAAATGCGATCACAGCGCCACCTGTTGAGCTATTGATCCCCAAATCTAATGGGCACCAGTTCATGTCAGGGTGCAACTAAATACCAAGTTTGGTTAAATTTCATTCATTGGTTCGTGAGATACAGCGTCCACAAAAAATGATACAGACACACAGACAGACAGACAGACAGACAGACACACAGACAGACAGACAGACATTTTTTAAAAACTATCAATTCGTGTTCAGGACATCCCAAAACGTGTAGATCCGTCAAAAAACGGAGGTCGAAAATTTTCGCGAATCCAATACTTTCTCTATATTACATATAGAAGAAAGTAAAAAGGATTTGATATATGAGAGTTCTAATTTTTTTAAGATATAATTTTTTTGTGTGTGTGATTTACGTCAGCTCTAATTTAAAGACATATTTTTAAGCAAAAACATAATGCATTCCAATTAACTGAAATCGACTATTTATTTTTTTTAAAAATAGACTTCTTTCTATACGCAAACAAAATTATGACTTCACTCACCGTCCGTGGGGCCAAGCAAAAAATTTCCTAAGTTAATCGTCAGTGAATTTTTACTTTCTTCTATATGTAATATAGAGAAAGTATTGGATTCGTAAAAATTTTCGACCTCGGGTTTTTGATGGATTTACACGTTTTGAGAACTGTAGAACACGATTTGACCCTTTTTAGAAAATGTCTGTCTGTCTGTCTGTCTGTCTGTCTGTCTGTCAGTCTGTGTGTGTGTGTGTGACAAAATTTTGTGGCAACTGTATCTCAGGAACTACTGCACAGAATTTCATACAAATTAGTATGTAGTTGCACCTTGACATAAATTAGTGCCTATCAGCTTTTGGTAAAAATTGTCTTACAGGTTGCGTAGCCATCCCGCTTTTTCTAAATTTTTAACATGGTGATATAGGACAAAATTTTGTATAAATGTGCATAAAGATAATTATTTTTTAGTAATCATTATGAAATTTACAAGAATTTTTTATAATAGAGGTAGTCAACTGGGGAAAAAATTTTGTATGCGTAGGAGCCTCGTGAACCCCTCTGGGGGGGAAGTCCCCCCTCGAGGGGAGTAAATTTTCAAGATGGGTATCTTTCGAAAGGTCTCGTCAATACCTTTAAAACGAATGGTTGAACTATAAATCTGTGATAATTTAAAACAAAGTTATCGATTTTTTTTTACTTTTAACAAAAAGTAACTTAGAAAAAAAATCGTTTTTTTTTTTTTTTTTTTTTTTTTTTTTTTTTTAACGAAATTTAACCAGACTTGGTATTTAGTTGGCCCCTGACATAAAATGGGGCTGATTAGATTTGGGGATCAATCACTCAACAGGTGGTGCTGTGATCGTATTTTTTCTAAATTTTTAACATGGCAGTATATAGGACAAAATTTCGTATAAATGTACATAATGGGAGTTATTCTTAACCTGTGATTGTGAAATTAATATGAATTATTGATAATAGTAGTAGTTAATTAGGAAAAAAATCTCATTCATCGCTTCCCTCCCCCCAGGGGAAAGTACCCACCGGGGGAGGGGGGGGGGGTAAATTTTCAAGATGGGTATCTTTCGAAAGGTCTCGTCAATATCTTTAAAACGAATGGTTGAACTATAAATATGTGATAATTTAAAACAAAGTTATCGATTTTTTTTTTTTTTTTTGTACGAAAAAAAACTTTTTTTTTTAAAAATATTGTTACTGTGTGAATTTGTATAAGAAAATATAGAAGAAAGTCTTGTGGTGGCCACAGCATACTAGTTTAGGTTGATTTCTTTAGAAATCGACCTATTGCAATCACTTCGTTTATCTATATCTATCTATCTATCTATCTATCTATCTATCTATCTATCTATCTATAATGAAAATTTTGTCATCACGATAACTCCCGAAATAATACTCGAAATGGAACCAAATTTGGACAGTGAACTGATCTTATAAATATCTTGGATGAGTTCGTTAACCAAGTTGCTCCGACTTTTTGTTTTCAAGTGGCAGCCACTTGAAAATTTCAAACCGACATTGTAAAAAGCATATTTAAAGCAAGATTTGCTTGAATTTTGTTGTAAATACAGGCCACATAAGGGTCTCAATGAAGTTTATTAATGAAGTTTATCGGCCATTTTTAATAAAGTGGCAGATATCTTAAGTTAAGTGGGACCACTTGAAATCAGGCTACCACTTGAAAATTTAAAATCACTATAACTTCCGAAATAATACTCCAAATCGATCCAAATTTAGACAGTGTCTTAACTTATCTTATAAATATCTTAGATGAGTTTATTAACCAAGTTGCTCCACCATTTTGTTTTCAAGTGGAGACCACTTGAAAATTTCAAATTCAAATTGTAAAAAGCGTATTCCGAATTTGATTGAAATTTGATGTAAATATAGACCACATAAGTGTTTCAATGAAGTTTATTAATGAAATTTATACGTCATTTTTAATAAAGGTTATAGATATTTTAAGTTAAGCGGGGCCACTTGAAATCACTCTACCACTTGAAAATTTAAAATCAGAATAACTTCTGAAATAATACTCCAAATCGAACCAAATTTGGATAGTGTCTTAAGTTATCTTATAAATAACTCAGATGAATTTGTTAACCAAGTTGCTCCGCCATTTTGTTTTCAAGTGGAGACCACTTGAAAATTTCAAATTCAAATTGTAAAAAGCATATTCCGAATTTTTTTTATTTTGATGCATACATAGATTATACAAGTATCTCAAATAACTTTATTAATGAACTTTATTCGCCATTTTTAATAAAGTGGCGGATATCTTAACTTAAGCGGGACCACTTGAAATCAGGATACCACTTGAAAATTTAAAACCATGATAACTTCCGAAATAATACTCCAAATGGAACCAAATTTGAACAGTTTCTTAACTTGTCTTATAAATATCTTAGATGAGTTTGTTAACCAAGTTGTTCCGCCATTTTGTTTTCAAGTGGAGACCATTTGAAAATTTTAAATTTAAATTGTAAAAAGCGTATTCCGAAATTGTTTGAATTTTGATGTAAATACAGACCACATAAGTATCTCAATGAAGTTTATTAGTAAACTATATCCGCCATTTTTAATAAAGTGGCAGATATCTTAAGTTAAGCGGGACCACTTGAAATCAGGCTTCCACTTGAAAATTTAAAATCACGATAACTTCTGAAATAATACTCCAAATCGAACCAAATTTGGACAGTGATATTATCATATAATTATCTTGAATATGTTCACTGGGCAACTTATCCCGACATCTTGTTTCTAAGTCCCAGCCACTTGAAATCACACTGCCACTTGAAAATATGCCTTTTAAAATACTAAACGGATTCAAATAAAAGTTGGATAGTGAACTTATGGTTCAAATATCTAGGTTAAGTTCACTTGGTGACTTGATCCGCAATTTTATGTCCAAGTGGCTGCCACTTGAAAATTTGTCAATATAGTAACTTTAGTAATATAGAATCGATTCGCATCAAGTTTGGGTAGTGTATTTATCCTTGAAATATCTCAGATAAGTTCGCTGGGCATCTCACTCCGTTTTTTTTTTTTTTTTTTTTTTCCCAAGTGGCGCCACCTGAAAATTTCTTATGACGATAATTTTTGAAATACTGTTTTAATTTGAACTAGAACTGGACAAGGAACTTATACTAGTATACTGGATGATTTCACTGGGCAAGTTGTTTTGCCATTTTGTTTCGAAGTTGCAACCACTTAGACTGCCCCTTGAAAATTCGCCATAAAATTAACTTTTGATACACGGCACTGATTTAAACCACAGTTGGACAGTGAACCTATGCTTCAAGTACCTTGGATATGTTTGCTGGGCAACTTGTCCCGCTGTATTGTTTCCAACTGGCGGCCACTGGAAAATTTGTTATCATGGTAACTTTAGAAATACTTAATCAATACAAATCAAAGTTGAAAAATGGATTTATCTTTCAAAAAACAAAAATCTAGAAAATTCACGTAACTTGTGAACCAATCAAGTTATTGCGTCCATCTTTGGTATATCGATTATAAGTATTTTCTCGCCAAAAGTCGCCAAAAACGTCGCCATAGGGAAAAAGTCGCCAAATTTGGCGCCAAATCCATTACCTGCGTTGCTGGATCTTTTTAATGCGTTTTTAAGGAAAAATTAGGCTATTTTAGTGCTAAAACAAGCTAGAAATGCAGAAAACTAACATTTTATCAATTTACTAATTGAAAGAATTTCTAAGAAAAAAATTATTTTCAAATTTGAAACGATATTTTAGATGAGGAACTTTCTCTGCCATTTTGATCGATGTGCCAGCCACTTAATTTTTCAACACGATGACTTTTGAGATTTTGAATTAATTCGAGCTATATGTGTACAGTAGACATATCTCACAAATACATTTCATATATTTGTCAACTTATCTCACCATTTTGCTTCCAAGCGCCGGCCACTTGAAAATTTTAAATTCACACAAAAAGGTATTTATGAACCGATTTGCTTAAAAATCTATATGTGCATAGCCTACATCAATATTTCTACCAAATGCATTAGTAATTTGTAGCCGCAATTTTCAAACAAAATGACGGCTACTTGATAAGGAAAAAGAAATTATCCTACCCTTCCGAAAAAGCCGGAAGGTCTTGTTTTTACATTAAGGAAAATTATCTCCCGATTTCAGTCCCCATAGTTGGGTATAGTTACATATAAGTTACTGTCTGTGTGTGTTAGATTGAGTTATTTTTTCTGTAAAATTCATAAAATTTTAATTTTAAATTTCAAAACTCTGGAAAAATAAAATGACAGGCTTCCATGTTCGAATATAAACATCATTTAATTTCAATGGAAATATATTCATTTCAAAGGAACAGATTTGATATCTGATGTCCTTTGCGGAAGAAAAAAAGTAATAAAACATCGCCAAATTATGTGGCGAACATATTTAATTCCTTCCAAAAATCATGGTTATTTTAATAACAAGCAATCAATAATATAAAACATTATTTCGCACAATACATATGCATTACGAGAATATTCATCAAGCATGTATGTTTTCGTATTACGTTTTTAATCGCCAAATACACAAAACGCGAAGAACGAACACATGTCAAATCTATGCGAATTTTGTTTCTGGAATTTTGAAATTTAAAATTAAAATTTTATCAATTTGACAGCAAAATAACTTAATCTAACTCATGTGCCCGATGACTAATTTTTAATTATACCCAAATATGGGGATTAAAATCGGGAAATAATTTTCCTTAATTTTTAATAACATTTTACAAAAAATCCAAATTACGATTAACATAGGAAATCTTTTACTTGGCTCCAACGACGGTCAGTGACGTCACATTTCGCTTGGGTATATCTTCTATATATATATGACGGAAGTTTAAAATTTGGAAAAACTTTTGATTTCAGGTTTTCGATGAATTTACACATTTTGTGATTTCCTTGCATTTCAATTAACAGAAATTGACTATTTATTTCTAAAAAGTGGATTTATTATTAGCTTCTGCGTGTATAAGAAGAAAAAAGATGATGCGGTAAAAATTTCGATTCCCGGTTTTCGATGAATTTACAATTATTGAAATTTCCTTGCATTTGAATTAACTGAAATTGACTACTTATTTTTAAAAAAGGTGGATTTATTATTTTATCCTTCGCATATATAAGAAAATAAATATAAGATTCAGAAAAATTTTAGATTTTTTGTTTTTCGTGAAGTTACACGTTTCGAGATTTTCTGAATTCAATTCGACCATTTTCAGAAAATATCTGTCTTTTTTAATTCGAACATTATACTTTATGAACCAAATGACTTAATTTAACCGAACTCGATATTTGGTTGGACATTGGTTTGAATTGGCGCCGATTAGCTTTTGGGCTATATCACCGAAAAGGGGGCGCTTCAACGTTGCGATTTCCTCTCATTTCAGGCTCAGCATCTACAGTGTACCAAACTTAGAGAAATACACTGCTCGACATTGAAAATGCAACACCAAGAAGGAGTGATAATAACGGAATGAAATTTGTTGGACACATACTTTATAGTAGGAAGAACAATTGATTAAAATTTCAGGAAATTTGGAGTAATATGTACTGAGAAAACAGTACATAAAGCAGCGACCTTTGTGAGCAATAACAGCACTTATCTGCGTAAGCATTGAATCGAACAGCGATTGGATGACATGTACGGGTAGAGCACTTCATGATGTTTTAACGTGATGCCACAATTCATCGATCGAAGTTACTGGTGAATGGTGGGGGGGGGGGGCAGTCGCTTTTCAATGATTAAACAGTCATTTTCATTGGTGCGAGATCAGGAGAACGCGCTGGCCAGAGCAACAGTCGAACACATTCGGCATCAATGAAGGTCCAGACAATATGGACAACTTGCGGTCGTGCATTGTTCTGCTTAAATGTTGCGCTTCGGAAGCCTTGAACATAGGGCAGAGCTATGGGCCTTAACTCGTGAGAAATGTAATGACCAGTATTCAGAGTGGCGGGAATGAAAACAAGAGGTGACCGGGACGTGTATCCAATGGTACAACATACCATCAATCCAGGGTGTGACTCAGTATGTGGCTACCAAAATTCTGATTACCCTCAAAACTGCATCACTGATATGGGCGCTATTAATGTGTGATCAACGAGGAACCTGGACGCAAGAATGGCGTGAAATCACTTTTCAGACAAATCACAATCCTGTTTTCAGCATCAAGATTGCCTTATCAGTATTTAACGGCATTATGAATAATGCACATTGCCAGCTGGGATTCGACATCATCATACTGCCCATCATTTGCAATGATGTTATGGGTTCCCATTGGATACACGTCTCGATTACTTCATGTTCGTATTCCTGGCACTCTGAACTGCGGCCATTAAATTTCTGATGAGTTAAGGCCCGTCCCTCTGCCCTGTATTCGAGGCCTTCGTAGCTCAAAATTTAAGCAAGATAACGCACGACCGCAAGTTGTTTGTATTGCCTGGACCTTCTTTGATACAGAATGTGTTCGACTGTTGCTCTGGCCAGCGCGTTCTCCTGTTTTCGCACCAATGAAAATGACTGTTTAATCATTGAAAAGCGACTGCCCCCCCCCCCACCACTTACCAGTAACTTCGATCGATAAATTGTGACATCGTGTTGAAGCTTCATGAAGTGCTCTACCTGTACATGTCATCCAATCGCTGTTCGATTCAATGCCTACGCAGATATGTGTTGTTATTGCTGACAGAGTTCGCTGCTTTATGTACTGTTTTCTCAGTACATATTATACCAAAATTCCTGAAATTTTAATCAATTGTTCTTCCTACTATACTGTATGTGTCCAACAAATTTTATTCCTTTATTATCATTCCTTCTTGGTGTTGCATTTTCAATGTCGATCAGTGTATATTAAGTAAAACTCTGCTGATTCACTTTGTATGCATATCGAGAAACAATTGGCGCAGGTGTGTTGGAATTTATTTCCGTTTACGAGAAGAGCTTGCTTTCCTTTGCCAAAAAAAAGTGTTCGCGTTTCGACCACTGAGCGATACTAGTCTATATTAATACATTTTTTTAAGCAGTCGAAAAAAAAATGAGATTTGATTGCCCACATTTTTAAGAAATTGTATAAATTTTTATTTTATCATCAGACGCAGTTTGTGTCAAAAAGTTGCGAAAGTTCGAAGAGATGTTTAAAACTTCGAAATGTATAATAGTTTTTGCATATGCAACTTAAAGAATTGTCAAAATGTAGGCACAAAATATTCTGCTTGCAACCCGAGAAAGTCGGAAAGAAATGCAAATATTCTAGGAATGTTACCGATCAGCTTCTTTCTTCCGGATAATTAATAAAAGTTAAATTGTTTGTGTAGATAAATATTTTTTTATTCCTATCTTTGTGTGGTGAGATTCCAAATAATGATTTTTCGAAATTTAACATTAAAAATCTAATAAATTAGATAATTTGTAACGTTTAGTTGTCATATGTTCTTAAAGAAATAAAAAGTTTATATAAACAATTTCAATAACGATACTTTAGAATACAGACGCGCACTTAATTAAGACCTTTAATTTGAAAAAAAAAAGAATTATTTTCTATTTCTGAAAAATAATAATTGTTACGATAATTTAGAAGTAGTTTTAAGAATTTAAACAAGAACTTCGAAATAAAATATGAGCAAATTTATGATGGAAAAACACCTTTATGTTTTTCATAATTACTTAAAGAAGACGAATAAAAAAGCTGAAGGTACTTATTTTTATTAAATTCGATCATTCACATTTACTCCGGGGATCTATTTTCAAACTTTTTCCAATAAAAAAGAAATTTATAGCAAGAGTGCGTGGTTTTCATTACTTCACGATACTCACTTGAAATAGAGACCCTTGAGAAATTTTATTCTGATATGTTTCATCAAGTTTTTGCGCACGAGATAAGATCACCCTTCGTTGATTTCGGTTTTTGTCGTAAGCTTAGTTATTTTTAATAAATATGTTTCATCTTTAAATGGATTTTATTCAGGATATTTATACAAATGGACGATGTATCATGTTAGAGTTTGGAGTAATAGTTTAATTTTCTTTTATATGTATAAAGAAAATTGGGTTTGTGAAAATTTCAAAACTTCAGTTTTTTTAAGGATGTACTAGTTTTGAAATCTCATAAATCTCATGAACACAATTTTACCATTTTTAGAAAATGTTTGTCTTACTCAGTGTTTATGAGTCTGTGTGTATGAAAAATTTTAGTAGACATTGTATGTCACCAAAAAAAAAAAAAAAAAAAAAAAAAAAAAAAAGAAAGAAAGAAAGAAAGAAAAAGGACGAAATTCAACTAAATTTTATACTTATTTTGGCAATGATTAAAATTAGTGCTGATTATGTACCGATATCGATTATATTTCGAGACGAATAGCTCAACAGATGTCACTATCCTCCCATTTTTTCATAAATTTTAATATGCATTATGAAACAAAATTTTGTCAGAGGAAAGTTTATCACTTTACAGAGTGAAATATACATATAGTAATATAAACCAGGAAAACATTTGTAAGCCCATCCATCCCACTAGATTTACATAAGCGAGTTGTAGCTAACCCTCGACAATAGTCTCAGGGTCCGTCTTCCACGAGCTTCGGTTATTATTATTTTTTTTTTCTTGTCTGTTTTAAACTTATTTTCATTTTCTTTTCACACACTTGTGATTGGGAGATTTTAGTCTTTCATACTTGGTAACATTTATAATTTATCGGGAGTACTGTTACCCCCGCCATTTTTTCACACCCCTCAAATTTTAGAGAAATTTTCTCCAATATGTTATCACGATTAAATAAGAATTTTTTTTTTTTTTTTTTTTTTTTTAAGTATCCTGGTATGAAAAATGAACGCGGATAACCTGGCAGAATTATTATCACTAGGGCTGAAAAAAAGTAAATTTTTTACAAATGTCAGAAGAAATAGCATTTTTTTTTTCAGTTTTTGCTATTAAAAAATGAAAAACATTGATAATTTTGTTTTCAATTATCACAGATCGGTGGTTCAACCATCCGCTTTAAAGATATTGACGAGATCTTTCGAAATATACCCATATTGACAATTTACACCCCTTGGAAGCAATGCTCCCACATACACAATTTTTTTTCTCTTGTATACTACTAATATTACCAATAAGTCATATTAATTTTACAACCACACGTTAAAAATAACTCTCATTATGTACATATATACGAAATTTTGTCCTATACGGCCCTGTTAAAAATTTAGAAAAAATGGGATCACAGTGCCACCTGTCGAGGGATTGATCCTCAAATATAATCAGCACCCGTTTATGTTAGTGTTCAACTAAATACCAAGTTTGGCTAAATTTCGTTCATTGGTTTGGTTCTTGAGATACAGCGCCCACAAAATTTGTGGTACACCACAGCGACACACAGACATTTTCTGAAAACAGTAGAATCGTGTTCAGGAAATCCTAAAACGTGTAAATCGATCGAAATCTGCAGTTCGAAAGTTTTAACGAATTCAATACTTTTTCTTAATATATGCAGAAGAAAGTAAAAATATATGCAACAAATTTACAAATCTTCTATGTGCTTAAATAAAAATAAAAATGGATCAATAATTTATTGTTAATTTTTTTTTTTACATTTTAAAACTATGACGTTCTAACATGTATTTAATAATGTATTTTCCAATCAAAGATATTTATTTATTTATTGAATTCATAAACATTTTTAGTATTTTTAGTATTTATGGATTTTAAATTGAAATAATTTATTATTTGATAATGTATATTTAAATTTATATATCTGAAAGATTTTGAAAAAGGGGAAAAAAAGAAATTTAATCTAAGTATAAGGTTTAAAAAGAATAAAAATTAAACGGTAAAAAAATTGAATGCAGTTTTAGAGCATAGTATTTTATACGTTATAAAAATAAAAACTAAGAAGAATAGTATATTTCCAATTTTATTGGGGATCTGATGTCACGTGAACTACTAAGTCTAATATCAATTTGTTTTTTTCTTTTTAGATATTTTGTATTTGTATTTGACATATTTTCCATACAATAAAAAACTTCTTAAAAATAAAAATATCATACATCAAACAGAAAATAACAACAAAAAAATACCAAGTTTCAAACCAAAATACGAATTAACATCTATGTTTTTGCCAGATGCTTATTAAGACAACCGACGTTGATGTCAATACGTCCTTTGGCAAGATTAATGTTGAAAACGTGTGAAGGAAAAGCAATAAATAAACGAAAGTAATCTAAACCTTAATAACCAGCGAAAAGAATGAAACTTGTTTCTGTAGACTTGTCTCGCAAATAAGGTAAAACAGATCAATGTGAAAAAATACTAAGACGATCAATTTTTGTATGTAATAACAATCGTAGAAATTGGCAGAGTGATGCATCATTTTATGTAACGGATTTACTAAAATGATTTCCTCTGACAGAGATAACAATTGGATAGATAATATATTATTCTGCAGATTTATTGTTCTGTTCACACGCACACACCAATATTAGATGATTTTGAACTTTATATACATTAAAAGCAAGGTCAGATATAAATATAATTTGATTGAGTATACAAACACATAAAATGAATTTTTACTTCACTTGTGCAAAATATAATATATATAATTACAAGATAAAAAGAACTTTTTATATGCCATGTTTTTAAATTTTCTGTTGAATCATATAAACACTACCAAAGGCAGAGGGCATTTGGAACAATTGGCTAAAAAAATTAAAAAAATTCATTGTTATCATATTTTGAGCTATTGTAAAAGTTTCAAATGGCTAGCTTGCTAGCCGGGACGATAGTTAAAAATCGATAGCAAGCTTTGTACTGGTGGCGTTGATGAGGCCAGCAGAGACCCGAAACAGTTCGTTAAAAGTATTTAAGAAATGCATTTTCACCGTATTCTGAACTATTCTGAAAGTTTCAAATGTCTAGCTAGTCGGGAAGTTAGTTAAATAAATTATCGGTTGAATCATATAAACGTTGCCGAAGGCAGTAGGGATCTGAAATAGTTGATTAAAATTATTTAAAAAATGTATTATCTCTATGTTCTGAACTATTCAGAAAGTTTCAAATGCCTAGCTAGTCGGGAAATTAGTTAAAAATCGATTGCAAGCTTTGTACTGGCAACGCTGCCGAAGGCAGTAGCAGCCCGAAACAGTTGGATAAAAGTATTTAAAAAAATGCATTTGCACCGTGTTCTGAACTATTCTGAAGGTTTCAAATGTCTAGTTAGTCGAGAAGTTAGTTAAATAAATTTTCTGTCGAATCATATAAACGCTGCTGAAGGCAGTAGGGACTTGAAACAGTTGACTAAAAGTGTTAAAAAAAAGTATTGTCACCGTATTCTGAGCTATCCTAAAAGTTTCAAATGTATAGGTAGTCGGGAAGTTAGTTAAAAATCGATTGCAAGATTTGTACTGGACAAACAAACAAACAAACAAGAATCGAAGTTAATAAAAACATGGAAAAAATGTAAAATTGAATATGAACTCATTGCGACACATGAACCATTTTAATAAATTTCACTAGTGAGCTTCGACCGCTAGCGGGTCACTATTTTTAAAGGAACCACTATAATTAATGAACTCTCCATATATCATACTATAAAATTAATCATACATAAATCATACTATAAAATTAATATATTAGGAATTTTAAAAAATTAAAATTAAGAGTATCCATGTCTAATCAGGAAATCCTTTCTCCTGGTCTCCACTGCGTTCGACAGAGCAATATATTTTCCCTCGGAAACGACAACATTTACTATTATTCGGGCAATAAACAAATCCCACGATGAAAAAGAATGTCTGGTTATTTATATATTATTCAGTTATCGCAACTGTAAAGCTCTCCAAAAATGTCACTTTACGTAGAGTGAATCATATAGAAGTATAAAGGAGCAGGATATGGTGGATAGAGCGGTGAGAAAATGAATTTGAATGGAGAAAGTTTAAATTTCACTTCGTTCGTTCTTTCACTAGCATAGCAACATGTAGGCGGTCATATACAATCTGAAAAACAACATTTTAGTTTCTTTCGCCATAATCTGGACATTTCTTCAGCAATGATTTTTTCAAATTAATGAAATTTAGCATTTATGAGGTGGTAGTTTGATTACTTTGAAACAAATGATAGTCAATAACATATTCTTTTTTTTTTTTTTTTAATGCAACGAGGCAGTTATTATTATTTCTTAACTTATTAGAATAACTTTTCAAGCAAATGTAGGGTTCGTACGCAAAATATTCTTTTTCCTGATCCTTCCACTATTATTGTCGAAGTGTACTTCTTTCTAAATTTATAGAACCCTTTTATGAAAAAAAAAAAAAAAAAGAGTAGTAGAGCTTAATAAAGGTGGCACATACACGGACTATTCATGGTGGAATCTGATGTTTAAAATTAAGCGCTAAAACCTTTAATTAATGCTACCCCAATTAGTAGACACAACATATAATAATTCAAACATTGTATAAACATAACTTTACATAATCAAAAGGACATGCCTATTTTTTTTTTCAAAATTAAATGAATTAATTAAATAAATAAATATAATATGAAATAAAACTATTGTGCATAAGTTATATATTTAACATTGAGCAGGTATTGCCTCATAATGTATTACAGAGACGTAAAAGATGTAGCATAAAAATTATTTTGGGATAAAGATAAGAACTTAAAAATTATTTATTAGGTTAATTTTATCATAAACATTTTAGTATATATAATGCTCAATTCTTCATTTTTAAACTAATTATTTTTTAGATCACTGCAAATATTATTTAATGCCCCAAAATCAATATGCATGAGAATTTCTAAATAGACCAATAGTAATTTTTAATCAAAATAAATGATTAGAAATAAACATATTTTAGATTTTTATGCGATTTCTATTTTTAGATGCTTTTTAAATTTATGCATTAATTAAAATTTAAACTGACACAAAGAGGTGTTAGTACTACAATGCACAAAAATAGTATATAAGGCGAAACAAAAGTCAATTAACATTAAAGTTAATTGAGATCCTTTTGAAATTTATGCATTGATTAAAATTTAAACTAATGCAAAGATTTGTCAATACCAGAATGCACAAAAATAGTATACCAGGCAAAACAAATGTCAATTAACATAAAAGTTAATTGAGATCCTTTATAAATTTATGCATTAATTAAAATTTAAACTGACGCAAAGGTGTGTGAATACTTTTCGAAGTAAACCACAATGCACAAAAATAGTATACGGGGTGAAACAAAAGTCAATTAACATTTAAAAATTCAATAATTCACGGACACACATATCTGAAGTAACACGGACACACATGTTTGGGGTTTTATTGAAATCAAACCCTACAAAATTACGGTTAACAGTTCATGATGCCGCTGAATTTTGTACGTATATCACTGAAGGGTGACTTAGTCCTCGCCAAGTAGTAGTGCGTTGAATACCGGTGCGACAAACTCTGTTTTCCCAAAGCTTTGGTTGTCCCGGTAGCCCAGTCGGTACAGCACCAAGCTCGTAAATGGAAGATTGCGTGTTTAATACTCGAGCTGGACACAGACCGTAGACCACTAATGGTGGCCAGTACACTTACAATCTATCGAGGCCGCAATGTTCTTCATGTTTCCATCCAAAATATACCTTTAAAGGTTCCCCGAAGCGGGGGATCCATCCCCTTCATCGAGGATCAAAATTTTGATGACATTCTTCGGGCCTCCTTGGGAGTGCGTCCTAGACCATTTCCTATTACCCATTGCACAGTGCTAATGCGGAGCTAAACCTACCCAACCAACCAACCCAAGACGTTGGCGAATCCGCCAAAGTCTCCATTTCTTCCTTAACTGTGCCTTGCACTTGTGTCTGTCTGAGCATCCACTATGGGACCGATAATTTAAACGAAATAGATTCTCCATTTTTATAGTACAGCTAGTAAAGTCTGCATGCCGTGGTTTCTGGGGCATCTTATTCCCTCTCTCACTATGGCTCATTTTATACACTTTTCTCATTCTACGACCCTAACGTTTTGTTGTACTTCCCAATTTTTATTTCTTTTAATAAAACCTTATGTTATTTCAAGCATGAGTGTCAATTTTTTCCTTTCCACTTACATTATGCCGTGATTTATTGAATTTACAATGTTAACAAGCACAAATATTGATTTCTAAAATGTATATTGTACACTAAAGTTGGAAAAGATATGTTTAAATCAAGTGTCGTGGTGAACAGAACTACTTATCATAATTCGATTAATTTAATATATATATATATCTATATATCTATCTATATATATATACCGGGTGTCCCATAAATCTGTAGATATTTTAAAAATTCATAAAACTTGAAAAAATTGATAGAACTGAACGCGGTTTGGAAAAAAATATTCTCGTAAAGGGGATTTTTTTTTTTTTTTTTTTTTTTTTTTTAGAAAAAAAATATATAGTTAATTTTTTTGTCGACGATAATTAGACAAATAGTTAATTTTTTTGCATGAATGCGAAAAAAATATATACAAACGAAAGTCCTATAAAATGCACAATTTTGTGATTAGAATAGCTTATTTATTATTTTGAATCCTACTTGCGAATACATGAAGTTTTAATTGCGTTGCTGACTTGGTGGATAAAGCATTATTGGTGAAGATGAGAAACGCCCACTGAAGCTTCAGTTAGCAGTGTTTCAACGTGTCTGAAAACTGTCATTTGTAGTGACGACGAACACATGGAATAGGATTTATATGCCTGTAATCATTTGCATGCGAATAAGTACAGTGTTACATGAAAATGTGTGATCAGGACACGCACACCGACCTCTATAAGCAAATAGCTTAATTATTATTTTTTCTTTACCAAACAAAAAAAATAAAATAAATAAATAAATAAAATAAATAAATAAAAAATTCTCTTGACCAGAACGATTTTTTCACAAACTAGGTTCAATTCTATCAATTGATCCAATAGTTATGAATTTTTAAATGTCTACAGACCTATGGGACACCCTATATATATATATATATATATATATATATATATATATATATATATATACACACATATATACATATTAAAATATTCAATTGATCTGCATAGCCAGGTTATTGTTAGAACGAGCTAGTTCAAAGAACTGTTTTCGATCATAACTGTTAACAGATCGTGGCTGCAAAGTTCTCCATGTTCCTAAATTAATACAACTGACAGTTACCAAAATTGTGATTGCATGTGTTCGGCCCAGCCTTTAGAGCGAATGCCAGATCATCACCTATTGCACACTGCGTAGCTATAGTACGACGCTAATTTTCCGCCATTGAACTCCACTTGTTCATTATCAGTCAAGCTAGAGAGCCTCTATGGAGAGGTATGACAGATGATGAAATTACGCTACGGCCCATGCTCATGGGAGATATTCTTTCTACCAAATGGAGTATTGGCAGAAAAAATCGGACAATTCTCACTTGTATATCAACACCAAAAAATGTACAGATATTAGTTTTTTTTTTTTCCCCGGTTATAATCCTTTGATTCAGCTATAGTGTAGAGCACAAAGATTTAAAGCCATTATTAACACTTTTAAACATGTGTGGATGATAGTCAAAATGTTTTAAAACCATTTAGAAGCTGACTCCCTATTGATGCCTCTCTGCTTATCGGCTCTCTAATTTGAGCCAGTTTAAAACAGTCACATGCATTTATGTGATTGATACATATAAAATCTGCAGAAAATTAGGTCTATCAGGATATTAAAAATTCTTCCATATTCCGTAAAATAATATATATGAGGATGACCAAATTATAAGTGTCATTCTTCCCTTGACAATAAAAATTGCCCATTGCGCAGAACTAGTACGACACTAAACCCAACCACACTTTGACAATTAAAATTTTGATTGTATGTCTTAGGACAATCCATTGACTACAGATTAGAATAGACCCTAGATTAGTACAACATATTAAAATCACACAATCAACTGATTGGGAAGAAAATCATTTATTGAAATTTATTTTTCCGACTGAAGGCAAATAATGCCTGGAACGGGATAGGAACCCCAGATCTTTGACTTACAAAGTCAAGGTTCTACCAATTGAGCTATCCATACCAACAACCGGTGGACATTACTCACTCAGACAACCTTTAGGCAGAAACATCTGGTTTATCATGTAGATAGCTCGACAGAAATAAGCCGCAGGTAAAGGAAAACAGCTAAACCGCTAAACCAGCATTCCACTTCCACCAAAGCAAGTTTCCCCCAAAGAAAGTTTCTACTTCTTCCAAAGCGATTATCGTCAAAAGAAGGCGCCCATTCATCCAAACATCATAGTGATGTTTCGAGAATTTTTTATCCACAGCTAATATAGGGATTCCGTACAGTGGGTAACAAAAGTGTCCGAACACTAGCAAAAATTCCTATGTAAAACTGTACACTTCATACAGTTTTGTTAAAAAAATCCTTGTCAAATCCTGTTTTTATTCAGTGTAAGAACATGATTCGATAAGGATTTATTTAACAAAACCGTATGAAGTGTACTTGTTTTCATAGGAATTTTTGTTAGTGTTCGGACACTTTTGTTATCGACTGTACTCTACTTCCTATCAGTACTCAAACGGACAATCACTTGTGGTTAATTCCAGGCCTTCACTAAATACCCGCTACGTAGCTCTAATACGGTGTTACACCCATTCATCCTCAACATGAACCTTGATCATTATCATATTGCATCTAATAATTTTTCCCTCGGGATGGGATAAAGAAAATCAAAAATTTCCCATGTCCAAAATGATTAATTCTAAAGTATTTAAAGTTGGAAAGGAATTGAATAAGGATTGTATATATTATGTAGTTATTTGTTTAATTGCTCGGCAAAATCATACAAGAGAATATTGCTGTCTATGACGGAACTATAAACCCTAAATTGAGGTCATTAATTTAAAATGTACTTCTAAAGGTATACTTATAATTGTGTAAAAAAAAAAAAAAAAAAAAAAAAAAAAATCATTTCTCACACTTTTACAAAGCATTCTGTACTTTCATGCAAATGTTCCTCCCCCGTAGATTATCAAAATTGTGATGGAATGACTCCGGTATTTATTTGTTTGAGTGTCCCAGACCGTTGCAAATTGCCCATAGTGTGACGTAATTGCACTAGTGTGACGTAAACCCACACGCTCACTCATGCTCTTCTAGAAAAAGCATTTTAAAATTACTGTTTTTGGTAAAAAAATTAATACTTCCATAAAAAAATTAATACTTCCACAAAAAAAAAAAAAAATGTATAAAGCAAACACTATTAATTTAACAAACAAGTACCGTGCATGAATATTTTTGTAATTTCGGGTGTTTCGGGTGTGTGTTTTTAAAATTTTTGTTCATTATTATTATTATTATGTTTTTTTTTTTTTTTTTAAACTATTAATATACTAAAAAAAATATTTAAATTTAAAACATACATATATAAAATCTCTAGTCATTTATTAACAGGGTTTATTTAGTTAATTAATTATTTTTTTTTCTTTGCTTAAAAATTAATTATTTGCTCAGCTATTGAGAAACTTTTTTTTTTTTTTTTAATACCTAAAAACAATAAGTATAAGCTTTTTCAATGAAAAACAATTTCTAGATTTCTTAAAAAAAAAAAAAAATTGAAATATTGTACAGAAAATTGAAATATAAAATAAAATGGATAATTAATTTATTTTTTTAAAGATGTTTTTTAAATATATGAATTAATATTCAATTATATATTTGAGAATAAAGAATTGTATTGGGAAAAGTATTTAAAAAAAATAAGTAATTAATTAAGCATTAAAAATTTCCATTTCTTTTTTTTTATTTTTACACTTTTTTCTAGAAATTTTTATATTGGATATATTTATTTGTACACCCAAATAGTTTATTAAAATTATTATTCATTAAATTTAGTTTCCATGATGAATACAGACGATTTTCCTTTTAGAGAAATATAAGACTAAATTTTCAAAGAAAGTCATTTTTTATTTTATATATGTCGGCTTAAAAGAAGGAAAAAAAAATGATTTATGTTGACGAGCTCTGTTCATGTTGACTCAAAATGAAAATTTGCCCCCCTCGGGTAGGGGGATAGGGACAACGCTGCATATTGGACGTATTCCACCAAAGTCCATAGACAATAATGTATATTAAAGTACAACTTCATATCCGTTTGAATGAAATTATGTGCCGCTATTCCTGAGATAATTAAATTTTAACAAAATTACAAAATTTTGTCATACACACATATATAGGCAGATGTTTTCCAAAAATGATTCTGGAGCTCTCAAAACGTGTAAATTCATCAAAAATCCGAGTTTGAAAAATTTTAGGAGACAAGTACTTTCTTCTATTCAATATAGAAGAAAATAAAACAAAAAATAAAAATAAATAATAAATAAATAATATATATATATATATATATATATATATATATATATATATATATATATATATATATATATTCTGTTGTATCCAATTAATGGACTGAAAAAAGTCCTGTAATATAATTTTAAGTCTTATAAATGAAAAATAAATTAATATATAATGTTAAATATGTTTTACACTAAGCCAAATGTAAAATAATACATTCTATTCCTTAACGAAATACACTTGTACATTAAAATTTATTTGTACATAGCAATTGTTTTCCAACATTCGTGTGACAAACTTTGATAATATAAATTTCAGATTTAAACGCGCTTTTAGGATTTATGTCATTCGTTACAGTTCATGTAAACTCAGTCAAATTTTCGAAAGTTTATAAATGTATTTCCCTGTGATGTCCGAAATAAAGTCACGATTTCAAGTATTTGATAAATTAAGTGTTGCCGCGAGCTAAAGGAGTTAGATTAAATGCGTGCATTCCGAACAAGTAAACAATGACGCTAACTTTAAATCTAAAGGGATTATTCATTGTTAAATTGCAACTTTTTATCAAAAAATGCAAAATTAACTGTTGCCTGGATCTGAATTAGTGTAAAAAGATTGAAATGGGAATATAATACTTTTAAGCATTTATTTAACAAAACAGTATTAAGTGTACATTTTTTATATGGGAATTATTGCAGCGCTCGAATAATTTTTCTGCCGACTGTATAAATGGACTCTTCCCAGTTTCGTCTGCTCAGTCATGTGATAAAGGGAAACGAATAATTGAATTCTGAGAATCGAATTCAATTAAATATTGTTCTTAAGAAGAAAAGTGCTAATATTTAATATAAAATAAAATAACAGCAATATTGTGCATTTGTAAACAGTAGAATAGTTGTATTTGTAAATTTAATAATTTTTTAAAAACACTTTATGTGTTTATTTATTTTCAACTGTAAGAATCGATTTTTATATGTTCTATTGTAACTGCTGCATTAACTGATCTAGCAATAAATAATAGCTTGCTCTTGTGGAATGTTTATGGATTATAATTTGAAATTTTAAAATGTTTTCATTTAATTTAATTGCATAAATGTGTTACAACAAGTTAATTAACTTAGGGGTACATACAAATGAAACACTTCCGGTAGCAAAGCCGTTTGTAAGTGTTCCAAATATATGACTACAGTCTGCAGCAAAAGTACACGAGCACTAGCAAAAATTCCTATGTAAAAAAAGCACACTTAACACTGTTTTATAAAATAAATCCTTGTCTTGTACTTTTTTTTACGTAGGAATTTTTGCTAGTGCTCGGATACTTTTGCTGCTGAATGTATTTGCAAAAAACGTGCAAAATTTACGTCATCGAAATTGCAAGCGTTCCGTTTGTATGTAACCCTTAGTTACTGGTCTAAATGGATTTACGCAGTAGGGGAAAGTTGGACAAAACGGGATACCATTCTTGTTTTTCTTTACTACGGAAAATATGTTGAAGAAAACCACACAATTTTTTTTTATAACTGTAACATTTATTGAAGCACTAAAAAAACATATTTTTAACTAATTGTAATGATTGTAAAATAGTAAAAAAAAATATTTACCAAACTCTTACGCATCCCGTTTTAGCATACCTGGGTTGGGTAAAACGGGATAGGGATTACAATGTTTAATTTTTTGTGTAAAACTAACTGAAAAGTACAATTAACTGACAGAAAACTGCAAGGCAAAATTTCCAGTTGAAAGAACAATGTCTTCAGTAATCAGAGTCTTAAAATAAGAATTTTTTATGTTTTTATTTACAAAATGGGAAAAAAGACCTTTTATTTAGCCCTATAGCAGAACAAAAGTTGCATAAAAAGGCATTAGAACGCGCTTCGTGAGTCCATTCTTGGCATCCAGAACATTGTATCCAACCTTCACCAGCCTTAGAATCGACGTACAGTGTATTACGATATATGCAGGTTTCTTCTCCCTCTGTTTCATCTTCAGACAATAACGACATGCATTCTTGGCTGCTTGTTGAAGGTTTATTAAACTTTTCTATGTTTTGACTTTTAACATCAGGATTAGGCGTACTTTTGGATTCGTTTATAGGCCTACTTTCAGGTTTGGCTGGACCTGGTAGCTCTTTTTCTTCCTTTTTTTCCATTTCCTTTTCTAATAAACTTCTTTTTGGAATTTTTAGAAGGATTTCTTAGCAGCCTTTTCTTTAACTTTCTTGTAGTTTTATCATAATATCTATTTTTTCCATTTCTAACTCACTATTATACGGAGATGATGTTATTGCTACAGTTTCTTTTTTTCTTTTATCAGCCTTATTTTCTGGGCGAGGTCCTTTTACTTGAGGTGCAGGTAGAACAAACTTTTGAGAGATGGAAAAGAGTAGCTTAGGTTGATAACAAGAGAGTTCTAATCCTTTCTCCCCTGAGGATGTTGCAGGTTGGTCTGTCCGTAGGCTGTCTCCTGATAGGTTTGTTGGCTGGTGTACTTCTATGATGTCCCTTGAGAAAAGTATATAAAAAACTGTATCCCGTTTTATCCAACTCAGAAGTGTCCCGTTTTGTCCAACTCCGACACTTTTCAAAATAAACATGGCTGCTGCCTAAATGTGAAAGGAAAATTAGATAGACTACACATGAGAATATTCGTTAATAAATGCTTAATCAAATGTAATATTCACTGAAATTGTATTCCCATATATGTAGGCAGAATAACGTAGAAAACAACGCACGTAAATGTAGAAAGTGCCAAGAAAACAGAATAAAAAAGTTCTAAGAACTACAACTTTCCATCAACTAGTGGTCTCGAGACGGAACGAACTGAGAATGATATAATGATGGCCGAGAACAAGTTTCTGTCGTCATCTGCTCGATAGCAGTACTAGCCGGGTCCCTAGGCGACGTATCCCGTTTTGTCCGACTATCCCGTTTTATCAAACTTTCCCCTACGATATTGCACTGTTACTGATTTAAGTACCAAAAATCAGAGTATGTAACATGTTCTTCATGAACATCAATAACAAATAAAAACTAAATGATGATTGTAAATGTATACAGCAAACAAAAGATGATAAATAATTATATAAAATGGATTAAAAATGATGATGTATAAAAAAAATAACACAGATTAAATACGATTGATCAAAAATAAGAATAGAAAATATGTTATTTCAGCAATCGCTATAGATAAACAAGACTCCGTCTGCTATTTGTTTTTCCTCTATCATGTGACCTCTGACGTCAGGTGGGAAGAGCCCATTGAATATGTTTGAATATTGAATTTCGGCAGCAAAAATTCTCCATTTGCTCTATGTATTTTGAGAACTGAAGCTTTTAAGTATCCTATAAATTTCAAAGAACTATTTTTAAATATCGAACTTTTCTTAAGGTATTATATCTGTAAATTTATCGATCATTTTACTTTAATAACGTTGTAAATCCAAGAAGCTTATTTTAAATTAAATACAAACTTAAGCGTTCAAAATTTTATCCTGAACGTCGTAATTAAGAGTGCTAAAAACTGGCACATTTAAAAGCTAAATTATTTAGAGTTTTCAAATTTAAATATAAATATGCTTCGAATTTTTCATTTTAATTAAATAGATACATTTTTGGTAATGAATTATTTTAATGTGCGATATGAATTGCTGGAGCAAATGGGGTATTGAAACTTAAATTTGGACTTGAACTAAGAAAATAATTGATAAAATACCCTTTTTATTTAGTGTGTCACTTTTAACTTGGCTCAATTTAAGTTTTTATATATATACTCTTTCTAGACATTTAGAGATTCTATTTAAAAGAATTAGGAAAAGGTATTAAAATTCATTGATTAGTTTTAGATTGAAAAAAATAAAATGTGCATGTTTGTGTAAAAATATGTAAAAAAAATAAATAAATGAATGAATAAATAAATAAAGCATTAATTTTACCATATTTTTATTTTTTAAATTTTTCTTTTAAAGATATTGCAAAATCAATACATAAATCTCTTAATTGGGTTGTAATAAACAATAATAAAATTTTTTATTATTGTAGAAATTTTATTATTTTAAAGATTACGAATTCATGAAAAAATGCTAACTAAAAAAACGTAATTTAAAGATTTCAAATCTATAAAAAAAATCTAATAAACATCATGGGAATTATTGATTGAATATATATTTTGTTGAACAAACCTAATATTGTACCATTTATAAATAATGAATGAAAATATAAGCTTTTTTATGAATACTTTAGTAGTTCCAAGTCAATTTAATACTAGAAAAAAAAAAGTGTATATTATATTTAAGTAAACCGTTGCGTAGCTAGATTAGACACAGAAAAATAAATAAATAAGTAAATAAAATGGGTTTGAATTTTTATCCACTATCCAACTGTTATAAAGAAAATTAAAACCAATCTGAATTCTTCCTTAAATATTTATATTTTTATTTCATTTTTAGGAACAATTATAAGTTGTATTTCCCCACAATTGGATTTGGTGATTTTTCTTTGGCGATTATGGCGAAATGTCATTTTTGGAAGTGGTTGCTATGGATTCCAAGCGGAAACAAAAGCAAAATGCGTTATTCAAGATGGCGTCATTGCCAAAATTATTTAAGCTTACTTTTAATAATAATAAAGCAAATACACATTTAAAATTGACTTACCTCACTAATTATCATAAAAGATCTTCCTAAATTTCGCTACTTCAAAGCTTATGAATATTTATAAATATATAAATATATGCTTCCCATTCATTCATACAGTTCAAATGCTCTACACTTAACGATAAAATACGATTATATAAATTAGAATTCCGTTTACCATTTCTTTTAATTATTTTTAACACACATTTTTTTTAAATAAGCTTCTTTACGTAGTGTGAAAGGAAAACGTAACTTATCGATAAGTGATACACATGTAGCTAAATACGTGTTACTACATGCTTCTTTTAATTAATTCACATTCCTTCAAAAAAAAAAAAAAAAAGAAACATTTCTCTCTCTCTAAGTAATATCCTCAAAAAAATTCTGATTCACTACTACCAGATGCTATACATAAACAAAATAAAATAATAATAAATTAAATAAACAAAATAAATTAGTAATATAGAATAAAAATACGACCATTTAATATAATGGTACTCCACCAGCTGAAATAGAATGGTTAAATTAATAATTACTATTTTATAATTAATTGCTATGCAGGTTGTCATGGTAATTAAAAACAACAGAGCGCTGGTTGCTATAGCCATAAAAAATAAACAGCATGCAGGCTGCCATATCATATTGCAAAGAATCCAGAACGACATCGTTATAGCTCAAAACGGCGCCAAAGAAAAATCGCCAAATCGAGTTATGGGGAAATACTATAGTTGTACCCATTTTTATTTGACCGACTCACTATATTATGATAAAACTGCATAAAAAATTAAAATATATAATTTCTATATATATTGATTGGTTAAAACAGTTATTTTAATTTAACTAATTCTGATGCATCATTTACTGTTCCCATTAAAATAAAAAGGGAGGAGGGACAATCAGAAATAATAACTAACTTATGAAAATAAAACATAATTTAAGTAACACAAATAAATTATAACTTGTTTAGACATATTTAAATTATGCTTCAAACTAAATATCCTGCCAAACCTATTACTGACTCTACAAATTTCTTGTGAATTCGTATAATATTCTTAATAATGTTTCATAAAGGGTAAATTCTGTATTATATGTTACATTCAAATATTAAATAAAGTTATAAGAGATGTTCTTTAACAAAATAAATTTGTGCATCAAAGTTTATTTATACATAGCACGTATTTACAGACATATTTTAGATAAACATTTAAATTATAAATGTAACTTTGAAACATACTTTCATGAATTATCGCATTCATTACAGTTTAAGTAAACTCAATCAAATTTTCAAAGTTTATAAATATATTACTCTGTCATGTACAAAATTTAGTTACGATTTCAAATGTTTGACAAATTAAGTCTTGCCGCCGGCTAAATTAGTTAGATTAAACTCCTGCTTCCTGAATATGTAAACAATAAGTCTGACATTAAACCTAAAGGTAAATGAACGCTTTAACAAAAATCTAAAAAAGCTTGTTATATGTGGACTCTTATGAATAAAATAAAATATAAATATTGTTTTAAATAATTTTAAACTAAATACATTTTATTTAAATTAAATAAAGCTACTTCCATGCAATAAATATAAGTATAAAAAAGCATTATTATTAATATTTATTTAAAAAATTAAAATCATGGACTCAGCACGACATAGGATATTGAGTTCGGATTCAGACACTCTTTAGAATTATGGTACATCTCAACTCTTGGAATAAGTATGTAGTAAGACGCAAATAGTACGAATTAATACGATATAGTATGATGCAAGAGTCCGCATATTTCGACAAAAAAAAAAAAAAAAAAAAAAAAAAACAGCCCTCGGAGTTTTACACATCGTTTAAGCATTGTTAAATTTCATAGCTGTTATCCTGCAAGACGGTTCTAGCAAAGGAAAATTTTTGTACAACGACTTTTGTATAGTAATTTTAGACTTGACTATTAGCTGATATCCATTTATACCTTTTTTTTAAAAATGCGAAATAAAATTTCTGGTATTGAAATTTTGCTTTGTGGGAATCCTTGTCAGCAGCATTGTAACCTCTCAGTTAGCAAGGTATCTCTGCCTGATAACTGGGCGGCTTGTGTTGTATCCTGCCTTCAGTATATTTTTAAAAAACTATTTTTAAAATTATAAAGGAAGTGAAGTAAAATAAAAACTTACAAATGCTGTATATTATGTCATAAATTTCTTTGTTATACTTATATAAAAAGATATTTATATGTATAATGCTGAAATTTAATGCAAATTTTACCATTCAAGTATAAGAATGTAATATAAAATAAGTGATTCACTTTTTTTTTAAATAAAAATAATGCATAATATATATATATATATATATATATATATATATTCTTTGACCACGTTTCATGAAACTATGGAAACATATGCGCAAGGGCTAACTCAACGACTCCAATGCTAAATAGGGGTGACAGTCATCTGACTGAAACAAAATGAGCAATAACACAGAGCGCGGAATTACTGGATGTTTTCCAAATTTCAAAATGTCGGTCAAGCTGGCATCCCTCCAACATTTTGGACGCGTCCTCACTGCTAGTTTTAGGATATGTGGCTGCACTGTATATATATATATATAATTAAAACAAAAACAGCAACAATAATCATAATAACAACAATAAATAATAAATAATAATTGCATCACTGAGAAATAGTCCTTCGGTTTTCTATGAGAGAAGAGTTTGACAATAAACAAAAGTAATGTTTAATTGTTATTGATAACATAGGCAAATTAGATCTCACACCCAACGTAATATTTTTTAATATTATTTAGACATAAGGGTATTAATTTTAATGACTAAAATTTTAGAAATATTTTTATTTATAGTTTTTTCACTAATTCATAAGTCTATATGTTTAGAAAAAATTTTATGTAGAAACTTTTCATTGATAGTATTCTAATTAAATACATTCTCTTTCTTTTTACTATGAATCAGCGACGATAAATACATAGTAAATAAATTTTCAGATAATCGTTATATACTTTAATATAATGATGATAACTTTTGACGTCCCGTTTATCCTTTTTTTTTTTTTTTTTTTTTTTCCCGTGATACCAATGGGCTCTTCCCACCTGACGTCAGAGGTCACATGATAGAGGAAAAACAAATAGCAGACGAAGTCTTGTTTATAAACGAAGTCTTGTTTATTTCAGCAATCTCTATAGCTATATCTATAGCGATTGCTGAAATAATATATTTTCTATTCTTATTTTTGATCAATCGTATTTAATCTGTGTTATTTTTTTTTATACATCATCATTTTAAACCAATTTTATATCATTATTCATCATCTTTTGCTTGCTGTATACATTTACAATCATCATTTAGTTTATTAATATTTGTTATTGATGTTCATGAAGAACATGTTAAATACTCTGATTTTTGGTACTTAAATCAGTGGTAGTGCAATATCGTACTGCGTAAATGCATTTAGACCAGTAACTAAGTTAATTAACTTGTTGTAACGCCTTTATGCAATTAAATAAAATGAAAACATTTTAAAATTTCAAATTATTAATCCATAAACATTCCACAAGAACAAGCTATTATTTATTGCTAGATCAGTGAATGTAACAGTTACATTAGAACATACAAAAATCGATTCTTACAGTTGAAAATAAACACATAAAGTGTTTTTAAAAAATTATTAAATTTACAATTACAACTATTCTACTGTTTACAAATGAAATATTACCTTTATTTTATTTTATATTAAATATTAACATTTTTGTTCTTAAGAACAATATTTAATTGAATTCGATTCTCAAAATTCGATTATTCGTTTTCCTCTATCACATGATTGAGCAGATGAAACTGGGAAGAGTCCATTAACTCTGCTTTAAAGAGCACAGACGAAAATAAAAATGCTTCAAGAATTAAATAATATAGGTCTGTGAAATCATACATTCAATTGTTTTTTTCATTGCTTTGGGTATCTTGTATGTGATGTTATACACTGAATTCAGAAATGATTTTCTTTTCTCCTTATTTGTAAGGGTTTCTCACAAAACAACGATGAAAATTGGAAAAATTCACACAGAGACTATAAGAAATTGGAAACTTTTTATGTATAAAGTACATTAAATTAGGTTATTATCATCTTTAAAATATTTTCTTTACATAGAAGCTCCTTTTAGAGGTTTTTCTCGTGTGCACTGCTTGATGGCCTTCAGGGGGGAGATTCTCAATGCAGCACCCAACAATAATCTGCCAATATGTTAGCACCCCATTATCCCCGATACCGTTACCGACATTCCTTAGATGTTAATGTTGTAGACTAATAATTATGAATGGTAGCTTCTGGCGTCCAGATGAATAACAAGTAATATAAAAGAAATTTTTTTAAAGTAAATGCCTACTTACAAACACTATCGAAAAAGTTTTTTTTAAAGTAATTTTGAATAAAGAAATAAAAAGCGCGCGTGCAAAATGAAAAAAAAATAATTATAAGATAAAAAAAAAAAAAAAAAAAAAAAAAAACTCTTTATATACCATGTTTAAACTTTCTGATGAATCACAGAGCTCTTATCAATGTGCATAAATTTTTTAAAGTGACAATGCTGACAATTTTAGTGAGATTCATAATTTAACTTTATATATATATATTTTATATTAACGTTTAATTAAATGTATTTATTTTTATGTCGAAAGAAAAAGAACTCGTATTTTTTTTTGGCAACAATTAAATTATAGCTAAAATTTTAATGGCTACATTAACGCTATTAGGATGTTATTATTTTCATATTTTAATTAATTATAAGTAAACTAATCAAAAATTCGAAAATCGGACTTCGAAGTATTGTGTTGTCACCGTGTTCTGAGCAATCCTGAAAGTTTCAAATTTCTAGCTAGTCGGGAAGTTAGTTAAAAATCGATTAAAAATCGATTGCAATATTTGTACAAGATATGTATAGGGAGAATGTAAACTAATAATAGGAATTAAAAAAAAAAAAAAAAAAAAAAAAAAGTAGCCACTTTTGCACTTTTGATAGCCATCTTTAGATACAAGTATACCACAAATGAACAAAATTGGAGCATTTTTCTTTTTAAAGCTGATTTCCGAAATATGAGATTATTTCATTTCTACTTGATAAAAATAGCATTTTTAAAAAACTATTGTTTCAAATAAGGAACAATTTTGCGTCCTATTATTGAAATATGAAACCATTTTGCCGCTAACTACTAAAATTTTCTGTTAATGAAGCAAATTATTGCAGAAATGTCGTTTTTTCGTAACAAATCGATAAAATTCAAGTTTTTTACCAAGTTATGCATCGAAATGCGCTATAGTTTTGCGAATGATTACTGAAATACGTAATCATTTTTGGCTAATTGTCAAAATTTAAGTTTTATAAAGAAAATCATTGTCGAAATGTACAATTATTTCGTCGCTAATTGATAAAATTCGCAATTCGTCAAAGCCATTTTCTGCGATAGTTTTACGACCTGTTATTTAAAAAAGAAAGCATTTCACAGTACGTTGACAAAATTTACGTTTAAATGCTGTCATTTGCTGAACAGGCTATTACTTTGCCGTTAATGACTAAAATCGGCATTTTTTTACTTTTCTACTTTTGCCCTTTTTGGATTGATAATTGTTAGTAGAGATGTATTTTAAAATGAGACAATTTCATAAGCTTTAGATGCCAAATGCATTCCTTCACTGCTGAAAACTTTAGAAGTCGTGATTGCGTTCAAAATTAAAAAGTAAATAAATAGAAAAAAATAAGATAGTAATTAACTGTAAGAAAATCTCAACAGCACATTCTATTACATCTTGGGGAGTAACAGTTCTGTAGTTTCCTACTGCCCCTCGTAGGAAATACGGCGTTTCCGTAGTTGTTGGCAGATATGACATTTTATTGCATGCTTTTGATATTTAAAAAATAAATAAATAAATAGTTGCAAAATGATCGCAATATTCGGCGTATACGGTTTGAATTTTGTTAGCCATTCTTATTGAAATGGTCACATAGTTGCGACTGGCGACCAGTAATCTATAGCTTTATATGATGTATTAATGAAATAGTTCTCCTTGTGTGTTCTTCACTAACATCACCCATATTTTACGGGAAATAAATTAAATGAGGGTTAAAAAAGTGAAGCATTAAGCTAAAAAATTTTAACTCGTCAAATATTAATAAAAATAGAATTATACGGAAACGAAAAAATGTGGTTTTTTTTTTTTTTATAACTATGGTACAAATTTAGTGCAAAATATACCATTTAAATTTCATTTACATAAAAAAGAAGAAAAAGTATATATATATATATATATATATACACATTTTAAATTTACATTTATTGATTATGTATAAAAATAATTCTACAAATATATATTGAAGTATTTCATTTAATATTTTATGTATTTTAAGAAATATGCATTGAACGATTTAAATTTCATCCGACTACTAATGTAATATTTTTTATTTCTTCTTTCTACTTACATGAATGTCTGAATTAGTATTACATTGTTATTCGAAGAACGGAGAAAGAAAAATAAAATACATTACATTTATTAAAAATAATTAGTTCTTTATTTCTTATAAATATTTTAATTTATAAAAATTCAAAAAAAATTTTGCCAAATAAATTTTACTAATTATTAACATATGTTAATTAAAATATGTTTATTTGTTTACTGATAACTGAATCCCGCAATTTTAAAATGTTAATTTGTTCCTGAATATAGCTTTTTTTTTTTTTTTTTTTTTTTTTTTGTAATAAAATTTTGAAATTGATAGTTAAAAAATTTAAATATTGTACTGTAAAAGAATGCTATTTTATCTATTTTCGTTGTACAATTTTTAAAAGAACGCAAGAAAATAATATTTATATGTGTTTCTTACAAAAATGTTTAAAGAGAATGTATTGAAAAATAACATATTTTCAAAATATCACCAAACAGTTTATTTACGAATTCCTATTAAAAGCACGATGTTCATATACTATTCTTAAAAATTCATATACTATTTACAGTGCGTTTTTAAATTTTTGTAGTACTCCTTCAATGAAAAAAAAGTTTGTTTACATACTTTTTTTAAATTAAATTTTGTACTTTAGAGCGATATAATTAACAGAAAAATCCTATTTTATAATGATTACTGCAAAAGTTTTAGCAAAATCGTGGATTATTCTCTAAACATTCAAAACAAATATTTTAGAATTGTCTTTTAAAGAAATTAGAAAGTTTAAACTATTAAATATGAACAGAATTTAAATTTTAAAAAAGTAAGAGTCGCGAATTTTTTTATGAATATAAATTCAAATTTGCAAGAAATTTAAATTTAATCCTTATAGCTGGAACAAATAATCCATTTACATAACACTGAAGTATATTTAAGGAATTAGGAAGATAAGGATTTGTAGTAATGAAAAGAAAGTACCTTCAGTTGGTTCGAAGACCTGAGGATCAATTGTAGAAGACTGACTAATATTCAAATGTCTGCCTGCTTCGTTGTTTTGATGTTTTAAGATGAACGTAGTGAAGTATTATAAAAAAGGACCATAGGGCTGGCGTTTAAAACTAATAGTTATACGTATATATATATATATATATATATATATATATATATATATAACATATATATATATATATATATAACATAAAATACAAGAACTCGCAACGATTGTTTCGGGCCGAAATAAAAAACAACCCTTCGTCAGGAGTATAAAGCAAGCACGAGTTTTGCAATGTATGTTACCGCTTTGTTTGCATTGCTGCGCTTGTTCCAAATTTGTTCACCATACGAAAGGTCGAGTTTTCTTTTGTCCAAAACAATTGTTGCATATTCTTGCATTTTATGGTGTTTATTCAAAGTTTTGTACTTATTATTTTGAGTGAAGTATCTCTCTAGTTAATCAGTTTAAAAGAAACATCTGAAAATACTGAGTTGTGCTTTTAGGAGTATAGTGTAACTTTTTCTAGTAAGAAGAACGCGAATTTCGTACTAAGCGAGTATTATTTTGCTGTCTAACCAGTTTAAAGCGTACAAGTGAGTTAATTTGTTTTCATACACTCTGACATTTAAAGTTGTTCTAAGTTGTAATTAGGTAAAATTGTGGTATATTTTGTGTTAGAATGTCACTGCCGCCTTTTATTTTACATTTATAATTAAAAAGATTTGCATTTTATGCATAATCTTCTTATTGACTCTTACAAGTAAACTCTCTCATGTGCTAATCGCCGATTTTCTTTAAAAAGTTCCTGGTATAAGATTGAATCGTAAACAGCATTTTCCCGAAATAATTGTACTTAAGAAAGTGCTATAAAAATTATTAAACAGGAGAGCATGTCTTCTATATCTTCAAATAAGCGCCTGTTTGGCGATTCCATTTTTTCCTATTTTCGTGTTAAAAATATTAAATACATGTAGATATTTTATCGCTTTTATCCCTTTCATTCCCCGTGATGCCAATTGGAATCATAACATTTCAGCGTTTCTTTCTTACCATCTAACACTCGCGCTGGTTCAAAATGAACAATATTAAAATCTATACACATTTTCCTACCGAAAAATATATATATTAGATGATTTCACAATCTTTGTTGATAATTAAAAATATATTTTACTCTATTCTGATAATGATATCGGAATCAATTTCCTCTTTTGGGCAAATTAAGTAAATTAACTGTTTGAAATATTTTTTATTTTATTTTTTAATGTTTATATTTTGTATTTTAATTATTTACAACATGTATTTCTTCCAAAATTTTGATATTTTTATCATTGAAAAGTTATGGTTTTAAATGGCATCACTGGTTATATTAAACATAAACAAACACCTCTCAGTTGCTTTGTTAGCTATATTAATTCGTACTCTGCTATTACTCCTATTAAAAATAAATATTTATCTATATTACCTTTGGAAAAAAAATTATGAGTAAATATAAGATTTATTGTTTTATGGAGGGAAAATCTTGGGAATGAAAGGGTTATAGCCCAGCTAATTCCACACAAATTTGAGCACTTGACAGGAGAGATTCACTAGGGTCAGATATCGTAACACCCGAAATTATAGATAAACTTTCTTATTTTTATGGATGCTAAAAAAAAAAAAAATTAAGCACGTGCACAATCGACAGAAAATTTTTTCAAGCACACATTCACATCTACATCCTATTTTTTTTTTTTTTTTCTTTTAGTTTGATCGTTAATTTTTACTATCAACTTGATTTTGTATAAACAGCATAAAGACTAAAATCAGGACTCGACAAATATTTATTTTAACAAAACAATATTAGGTGCACATCTTTTAAATAGAAATTATTGCTAGCTCTTAAATAATTTTGCTGTCGACTGTAGATGTTCTTTCTCTTTGGATAGTCGAACTAACTCCACGTAAAGTCAAGCACTTGAGAGAGGAGTTAATAATTGTATAAAGTTTTAGTACAAATATTTAAAAATTTTTTAGAATTATTGTTTGCAAACGTGTATAATATGTACTTTCAGAAGCGTAAGCAATTAGAAAATAGTAGTTAAAAAAATGTGCTTCCAAATTTAAATATTTCTAATTTGATTTATTTATTTCTGTGTTAATTTTAATGGTGGCTAATCCAAATTTTACCGCATGTGTTCGGACTATCTTTAGGGGTGAGACCAGATCATCGTGAAATGCCTATAGTGCAGCATTCGTGCGACGCAAAGCCCAACCAACCGACTAAATAACACCTCAAGGGGTCACCGAAACGAGAGAGCCATCCAGCATTTTCTATAATATTCTAATATAATCTCACATTACAGGAAGTGTTGAGCAATTCCCTCCGTGGAATATCAAAATAATAATGAAATGTGTCTGAACATGCTATGGGGTGAGACCCAGATTGTCACCAATTTCCCATAGTGTAGCACGAGTGCGAAGTAAAATCCACACAACCCAACCGTGTTAAAATATTTCATGTCGTCAGACCTATAAATTTATTTTGGAACGCATAGTACATTGCGGCCTCAATCGAATTTACATGCACCAGCCACCATTAATGTACAACATAAGACGGTATGTCTCGGGCACGTCGTCGGATAACTTATAGTGGTGAATCTCAGACCGTCGCCAACTGCCCAAAGCATAGCTTAAGCGTACTGGTAAAACCCCCTATCTCTTCTCATCTCATCGCTCAAGTTCCTTAGCATCAATAAACAAAGGTTAATGTAATTTGGCTATGACTTGTTTGTATTTGGCGTTAAAATTATAAAATGTAACAATCTTTTGCAGCTTTATTGTTGCGATACAATAGCTAAAATCATTACCGGAGGTTTAAGCCTAATGTAAACTACTTTTTGTATTTTATTCAAGGAAATCTGAGATTAGCACTTGAAAGTGTTTTCTCGTTAGACCATTTTCACAGAGTGACAAGAAAGAGAATATCAAGTATGCTATGAAACAACCATTAAAAAGTAGCTTTACACATATTAACTTTTATATTACTTCCTTTTAAAATTTATGATTTCTTGAAATTTGAGCATAGTTGTCCATTGTTAGCGGCAATATTATTATCAAATATTCTTTCCGTAATTGAAAAAGAGAAATTCTATATATACTATTATTTGCCTTTCCTCCTATTCCATCTAGGAATTAATATACTATTTTATTAATAGCTATTATTTTATATTTATTTATTTATTTATTTTTAGGAAGAGGGTTTTTTCGCAAATTCTTGTAGAACTTTAAATTTAATAATTATAAGATAAAAAGAACTTTTTATATACCACGTTTTTAAATTTTCTATTGAATCATATAAACTTGGCGATTTTATGTACTTTTTGTAGAACTTTTATTTTGTAGAACTTTAAATTTAATAATTATAAGATAAAAAGAACTTTTTATATACCAAGTTTTTAAATTTTCTATTGAATCATATAAACTTGGCGATTTTATGTACTTTTTGTAGAACTTTTATTTTGTAGAACTTTAAATTTAATAATTATAAGATAAAAAGAACTTTTTATATACCAAGTTTTTAAATTTTCTATTGAATCATATAAACTTGGCGATTTTATGTACTTTTTGTAGAACTTTTATTTTGTAGAACTTTAAATTTAATAATTATAAGATAAAAAGAACTTTTTATATACCAAGTTTTTAAATTTTCTATTGAATCATATAAACTTGGCGATTTTATGTACTTTTTGTAGAACTTTTATTTTGTAGAACTTTAAATTTAATAATTATAAGATAAAAAGAACTTTTTATATACCAAGTTTTTAAATTTTCTATTGAATCATATAAACTTGGCGATTTTATGTACTTTTTGTAGAACTTTTATTTTGTAGAACTTTAAATTTAATAATTATAAGATAAAAAGAACTTTTTATATACCAAGTTTTTAAATTTTCTATTGAATCATATAAACTTGGCGATTTTATGTACTTTTTGTAGAACTTTTATTTTGTAGAACTTTAAATTTAATAATTATAAGATAAAAAGAACTTTTTATATACCAAGTTTTTAAATTTTCTATTGAATCATATAAACTTGGCGATTTTATGTACTTTTTGTAGAACTTTTATTTTGTAGAACTTTAAATTTAATAATTATAAGATAAAAAGAACTTTTTATATACCAAGTTTTTAAATTTTCTATTGAATCATATAAACTTGGCGATTTTATGTACTTTTTGTAGAACTTTTATTTTGTAGAACTTTAAATTTAATAATTATAAGATAAAAAGAACTTTTTATATACCAAGTTTTTAAATTTTCTATTGAATCATATAAACTTGGCGATTTTATGTACTTTTTGTAGAACTTTTATTTTGTAGAACTTTAAATTTAATAATTATAAGATAAAAAGAACTTTTTATATACCAAGTTTTTAAATTTTCTATTGAATCATATAAACTTGGCGATTTTATGTACTTTTTGTAGAACTTTTATTTTGTAGAACTTTAAATTTAATAATTATAAGATAAAAAGAACTTTTTATATACCAAGTTTTTAAATTTTCTATTGAATCATATAAACTTGGCGATTTTATGTAGTAAAAAATACTTTTAAAAGAGTTTTTTGATGAATTTTCCCATCAACTTGTAAGAAAATGATCAAATGCGTAATAAAGTGAGCAACTATAAGAATTTTTCAAACATTTATTAATTGAATAAAAGTATTGAAATAATACATTGTCATCGCGTTCTGAGCTATTCTAAAACTTTTAAATGTCTAGCTAGTCGGGAAGTTAGTTAAAAATCGATCGCAAGATTTGTACGGGACAGATAAGTGAGTTAATAAAAAAATGTTAAAAATTGATATTTCAATATTTATGTAAACTCCTTAAGCTTTATATTTAAGATAAAGTTATTCGTTAATTGTGTTGAATTTTACAAAAACATAATATTTTTTCTTGGCACAATCTAATGACAAAGTAAGTAATACTGATTTCGTGTAGTACCGTCTTTCTCTTTTAACAATGGAAACCCAAATCTTTATATAACCAAAAGATTATTATTCATATGCATTTAAAAATAAACAATATGTGTAAAATTTGGAACAATATAAATCCGCCATTTTTTTGCCAGACGATCTGTTTTGTGCGCATTATAATAAACACAGTTCAATAACACAATATTACTTAAAATGTATGCATATATGTATATGTACAATATTTTGATTATAAAATTAAAAAAATAAAGCTATTATGCCGAAAAAGGTGATCGATTATAATTGCTAAACTTAATTTTTCTATTAAAATTTTTGAATAATTTATATATTTTATCAGAGACATTTTTATAGGCAATAACTTTAAATTATTGTACGATTTATTTATTAATTGCAAATTTAAACAAATATAATTTAGAAGATTGACAACTAAGTTCTCTAATAACAATATATATATATATTATGAAATTCATTATGCAATTTGTAAAAATAATAATCACATAATTATAATAGCAAATTTTTACATAATAAAGGTATTGTTTTTAGTTAAATTATATTTTTAACTTTATCTCATATGAAAAAATAAAATATCCTTCATTCAAAAATCTCTTTATTTTTCTTTTAAAAAATGAAGCATATTCAAAGAAATTTAAAATTACTCATTCATAAAAGTGGAAAAAAAAATAAATGAGGTTAAAAAGTTGACATATCTGACTCCAGGTGACAGTTTGACAAATGTTTACATTTAAAATTTTTCATTCTATCCTTTGTGATGGAAAGCGGAAAAATATAAGTGAGAAAAATGAAATATTAGAGACATGAAAAATTGCAAGTGTCTACATTTTTTATGACCAAGCATTCACTTCACATTTTTGATAGATTGAGATATGAGTTTCTTTAAAATGAGCATAAACTTTCCGAAAGTCTATTAAATTTGAAGGAAAAATTTCTCAAAAAAAAAAAAAAAAAGTTTTATTTCCAAATGTTTATTTTAATCATTAAATAGAATATAGAAATTTTATACGCTTATGGTTACTTTTAATTATTGAATGTCTAGCTTTGTCCATATATAGCCGGGTGCTCTCTTTAAAATTATGAAACAGAGAAGTAAAATTCATTGATTTCGATTACGGTTATGACTGCGAAGATAGCAAATTTAGTAAAGTAAACGCAACAAATTGCGTGAGGTTTTCAGAGATTTTTATGTATCTCAGTTGAAAAAAAAAATCTTAAAAATACACTGGGGAAAACATTTCCTATTTATAAAAGTCTATCTTAAGTTAATTATTGGCTTCAACCTTTATTTTTCTGACTACATTTTTTTCGAGTTAATAATACAAGACTAAATTTTTTTTTAGTTCACGACAAAAATATATAGGTTGTAATTTATGATCAGAAGATAGGGAAAACTTATAAAAATAAAAATAAAACCATATTTTACGAAAAAATCAACTTTTTAGCTCAACGTACCGTATGTGGAAGAGACATAAAAATATGATTTACTAATACGTTTACTATTGAAATATAAAAAAAACAACTTACCTCTACAAAATATACACTTCGTTATAACACACAGTATGTTTTTCGAGTCAAAACTGTTCAATAACTATTCCTTTTTTATTTTTGAATTCAGTCAAACGACTAACGTATCACTTTAATTCAAATTTCACACTGAGTGCACTATAACAAAAACAAGAACGACATCTTTAGGTAAAGATTCGTATTACTACATTGCTAAATGTCAGTAGCTTCTATCAAGATGTCAAGAGATGTCGCTACTAATAGTTTTATAGCTATAGGAACGATTAAAGTCGGCGTTCCACATATGGAATTGGGTGCCTTGTAGGGTTAAAAGCAAGGATTTTTACTTCCTTACTCTGTGCTAATTCTTTAGTTTGCGTTTGCAAGAAATCTCGCAGATTTCGAAATCTAAAATGTTTCCTTACATTTTGCGAAAGTTTTGTCCCATACGATAATTGAAATATATATATATATATATATATATATATATAATTACAAGATTGTATTTACAATTTAAAGCAGGGTTAGACAACAATTTTATAGCTACAGCACATTTTTGTATCTCTGTTAATAATAATTTTCTTCTACCCGCCCACCAATTCAGAATAATGCTATTTAATAAAGCAAAGAAATACTTTTACATTTAAGCTAAATAGATAACAGTTAAGTTAAAGCACATAATAACAAAGCAAATTTCCCTTTATTTATTTTTTTTAAGTCAACTAAATCTAAAAAAAGATTATGTAGTATAGTATTGGACAAAATTCCTACCTCCCACCATGAAAGCTGAAAGATAAATTGCTCCCTAATGGGGAGTGGGGACCAGGGTTGAAAGTGGTTATTGTCATCGGCACTACTATTTTTATTTAGAAAAAATGAACGTATTTTTACTCTAATATCATTCGATTAAATAGGATGCAGGTTATTGGAAAAAATTTCCGGTGGAAGAGTTCCGTCAAAAGACGGGAAACTTTCACCCCTGGTGGGGATCAAGTTGACTACCGCTGATCTGAAGTATTTAAATTTTTCGATTGTTAAAAATTTAGGATTTGGAAAGATAAATTCCATTTACAATGTAAGAAAGACTATCTAAATGATGACGTGATCATAAAAACAACTTTGGATGTAATAATCTGTAAAATTAAAAGAAAACACCTTTTTTAGCCAGTATGCCTAGGGATGAATTGCTGACAGTCGCTCAGCGTAACTCTAGTGCGACGTGAACCAACTCAACATTAACGTATAAATACAGTGCCTAAAATTAATATATATAATGACCCTCATCGTCATCTGTCATTCACGATTCCAGTTTGCACCGCTTCAAAACAGACTTTTGGCAGCCATTTCCCCCCCCCCCCCCCCCCCAATTTGTTCAATTCAACTTACGAAAACATACATATCATTTTCATACATGTTTTGTATCGCACATATTGTTATTTATTCCGTCTAAAACCTTGAAAAACTATTCAATTGTCATGTTTAAATGTTTAATTAAATATAACGGATCACTGGCTATTATAAACATGAACCTATAAATAGAATTATGTAACTTCATGATTAATATTACTCCGTGTTATAAACAACGCAATGCCAAATAAAAACAAACATAATTTGTTGCCATTCAGAAAATACAAATTCCAAATGGACAACTCTTTAATTGCAAATGAACGACTCTTTGACTGTTTCATTAAAAAAAAAAAAAAATGCTTAAAATATTTCTAAAACATATTAAAGCCTTAAAAATCTTAAAATATATTTGTAAAAACATATTAAAGTCTTTAAATATTTTTATCAAGCTTCATTATTTGTTTACATTGTATGGTATGATTGGTGTCGAGTTCAGTACGTAAATGTCGCCAGTTGATTTTAGTTTTGAAATTAATGTAAAGTTATAGTTGGGATAGAATGTTTGGTTGGGCAAGTAAAGGTCACCAGTTGAAATGAGTATTGAAAGTAGGGTAGTCTAAGGTGATAATGTCGAGTCAAGATAAAATGTTCGGTTGAGAATGAGAAAGTCCCTAGCTGGATCCTGGATATTTTGGCGATGTTGTGGGTGAGATAGCTGGTTGGGAGTATAGAGTAGAGGTGAATTTGGGTTAGCATGGAGTGTCTGTAATTATTAGATAGTTAGTTAGAAAATACGCAAGCAAAGTGATGATGTCACTGGGCGTCAGTGGATGCAAGAAAAAGATTTCCTATGTTAATCGCCCATTGGATTTTTTGCAAAAAATTATTAAAAATTGAGGAAAATTATTTCCCGATTTTAATTCCCATATTTCGGTATAGATATGTATTAGTTATCGTGTGCATGCGTTAGATTACGTTGTTTTTGCTGTAACATTGATAAAATTTAAATTTTAAATTTCAAAACTTTAGAAAAATAAAATAGCAAACTTCCATATTTGATTGAAAACATAAACATTTCATTTCAAAGGATGATATTTACACAATAAATATCCAACTAATATACTAAAGAAAAGGAAAATGATAAATATTCTATCATAATTTGAAGTCAAATTTGTTTTCAAATGTTTAAATAAAGTGTCTGATATAAGATACTCATATATTGCAGCGGAATAGATTTAATATATCTGTCATCCTTGGCGGAAAAAATATATCGCCAAATTATTTGGCGAACATATTTCATTCCTTTCAAAAATCATGGTTATTTTAACTGAATTATATGAAACAATATATCGTACAATACGTATTACGAAAATAAACATCTGGCATGTATATTTTCGTAGTATGTTTTTAATCGCCAAATACAAAAAACGCCAAAGATGACAGTTTTGAAATTTAAAATTTTGTCAATTTGACAGCAAAATAACTCAATCTAACACATGGATACGATATCATACCTATACCCAAATACGGGTATTAAAATCGGAAAATAATTTTCCTCGATTTTTAATAATTTTTTACAAAATATACAATGGACGATTAACATATAGGGAATCATTTCTTGCATCCACGGACGGTCAGTGACGTCACATTTCGCTTACGTATTTGGAAACAGGATCTTCGATCTTCGATAGTCTTAAAGTATTTTGGTAAAATGAAGTGAATCGTTATTTACTTCCTCTTACCCATAGGGTCGAGAAAGTATTGTTTTAGGGTCAAATTTTCGAACGTGAGTTTTTGTTATACTTACATGTTCTGAGGTCCCCTGAATACGAAAATCACGTTTTTAGCGAATGGTCTCTGTGTCTATCTGTGTGTCTGTTATCAGCATATCTCAAGAACGAATAGTAGCAGAAATTCCAAACTCGGTATTCTAAATGTGTATCATATAGGGATGCTACAGTAAGCTTTTCGTTAAGATGAAGTAAATGGTTCGTGTACAGGGACATTCAAAGGTATTCAAATACATTACGGCGGTCTATGGGGGAAATTGCAAGTAAGTAGAATTTAACATCTATAGACTGCACTAAACCAAATGAAACGAAAACATATTTTTTGTAATAGGGATAGTCAACTGGGAAAATTTTTTTGTGTATGTAGGAGCCTCGCCTCCCCCCCCCCCCCCCTGGGGTAGATGTCCTCCCTCGAGTGGAGTAAATTTTCATGATGGGTATCTTTCAAAAGATCTCGCCAATACCTTTAAAACGAATGGTTGAACCATCGATCTACGATAATTTAAAATAAAGTTAATGATTTCTTTCATTTTTAACATTTTTTTTTTTTTTAACTTTAATATTGAGAATAAATTCAACTTTTTTTTACATATATAGTGTTATACTATTTCTCTAATATGGAAATCGTCTGTGTTATCATACTAGATAACTTTTTAAAATAATAATTTTAATAAATTATTTTTTTTAAACTGAATTATTTTTTAATAACCGAATTAAATTCTATATAAATGTAGGTGCATTAATGAAACGGGGGGTTGAGGGGAGCCAGAACTAATTATCATATAAAACTCTTCCGAACCCTAATTTGAATTGTTTAACATAGGTTTACATAACAGTACACGTTATCTCACCTCTTAATCTCCAACCTGTACTTATAGCATTAAATTTCAGGGTAAGAGAAAGTCGTGTGAGTGACACACTAGATTATTCTTATTATGAGGACTTTAAATGGAGCACTTAACGGAGCACTGGGATGTGTTGTTGCTGTTGTGTTTTCGGGCCTATATTTTTTGTCACCCAGCAGTTTTTTTGTCATTCATATTTATTGATCGGGTAGAATTTTTTTAATTTCAGAACGAAAATTATAAAATATCGAAACACATTTGATTTCTAAACAAAAACTGAAAATACATTTGAATGATCACGTGGTAATCTTCATGATCTAAATATTGTTTTCAAGATTTATCGTTCACATTCCGTCATTTTTGACGGGGCTATATACTAGTATATAAATGCTAACTGCTTATAACCGTAATGCCATAATTAATGCTAAAAAAATTAAACCTCCAAAACAGCGCTGCGATCGAAATTCTTGCACAAATCGTAAACAATGAATACGAGTTAATCGGCTCTTTCCAGTTTCATTTACAGAGTCATGAGATTTAAGCACATAAATATATTAAATTAGTTTTTCAAACAAGCATATTGAACGTACTGATCCCTGGTGACAGATTTAAGGTGCCTGCCTACATTTAAAATGCAATTTCGGTCAAAACTCCGATTTTCTATTTTTGGGTTAGTATTAAAGCCTGATATTTTAACTTTCTAAATCAGTTTGAATTTTGTTTTTATATTGCTTAGAACTTGAGTTACAGGCATTTTAATCGTGTACACTAATGGTGGCTGGTGCACGTTAAATCTGTCGTGGCCGCAATGTCCTCCATGTTCCCATCAAAAATTATACCTCTGGGGGTCACCGAAGCGGGAGAGCCATCCCTTCCGTAGAGGATCAAAATTGTGATGGCATGTCTCCGGACCACCTCTAGGGGTGTGTCCCAGACCGTCGCCAAGTGCCCATCTGCGCAGCATTAGTGCGACGTTAAACCCATCCATCCATCCATCCTACAGGCATTTTAATAGTACAAGTGCGGCCATATATCCTATAACTAGCAGTGAGGGCGCATCCAAAAGGTTGGAAGGATGCCAGCTTGTCCGACAGTTTGAAATTTGGAAAACATCCAGTAATTCCGCACTCTCTTATTGCTCATTTTCCCCGAGTCAGAGGACTGTCACCCCTATTTTAGGCCTAGACTCGTTGAGTTCGCACTTGCACAGATGCTTCCATGGTTTCATGAAATGTGGTCGAAGAATAGTCACTCGCCAGTTTTTGAAACCGGAAATGACCCGTAAATATTTGTTTACATAAACGTTTTACTGAATATGAGCATCAAAATTTGTAACTGAATATAAAATGAATTTAAAAAAGAAAATAAAAAGCTTTGAAATAAATCAGGAACTTATTAAAATTATTTTTTGTTTAATAGGTAAAATCTTGTTTTTAAATCTGTTTTCTGTTTTTTTCTCAAAATGAGATTTTTAGCATTTTGCTATATCCCAAAACATCATAACTCCAAAAGTTATAATTGAAACGTTATGAAACTTTGACAAAATACTCTAGAGGAGTTGTTTTAGGGATTGAACTACGACAATGAATCTAGCTAATTTTTTTTTTTTTTTTTTTTTTTTTTTTTGTCCATAGAATTTATGAACTGCCATGTAAATTCATGATTTTTTCAACACGTAAAAATCTTATCTTCTCTAAAATATTAAACAACAGGGTTATAGTTTTGAGAGTAGTTCACTCCCTTAAGGACCTTTTAATAATCTAAATAAAATTTACAAAATACAAATATCTTTATTTAAATTTGTTTAGTAAAAGTGCTTTTTTTTCTCACAAATTTTATGCATATTTTGAGACTAAATTTCAAAATATTTTAAAATTTGCATATTTTTTTCAGGTTATGCACTGTTCTTTTGCTATATTCTATCACATGATGCACATAAATAGGCAATTTTTCAATTTTTTAAAAAAATCACCTCCGACGGTAGGCAGGCACCTAAATCTTTATACCACGATTTTGCGGGACGGTTGCCATATTATGTATTCTAGGCTCTGTCCTAAGGATGTCCGTAAATGGTTCGAATTACCAAATGTCTAACACGAAGAATGTGATTGTTCTGGGTTAGCTCTAACATTTTAGCGCATATTATATTTGTTTCGACTTTGATCATAAAGAAAAAACTTTGTGCTCTGATATTTAGAAAAATTTATTAGTTAAATAGTTGCCATCTTATTGGGAAAAATTAGAGTCAGTCAAAATTGCAAAAAAAAGTGCAGCCTGGAAAAGATTTTGCCGATAAATATTACTTTATATTAAGTAATATTGCGCAAGTTAATATTCTCAATAAACGCCTACTGAAAAACTTACCAAAACTTACAAATGTATATATATTTTTTTAATTTGTAAATTGAATATTTTATGCATTGTTCTTAAAATTTGGTGTATAATGAACCTGACTGTCCTAATCATTTTCAGAAAAGATTGTCTTACTATAATTAAAGATTCGACACTGAATTAAGTACAAAAATATAGTTTTGCAAACATCTTGTGTCATGAAAAATAGATTTTTTGTTTAAACCTCAGAAACGTTAATAAAAGCATGGAACAATTGTTAGATATCTTTGTGCAACAAAGTGTGTCAAGAAAAGTTGTGTCAAGAAACTTGTGTCAAGAAAACTTGTGTCAAGAGAAGTTTTAAGCATGTATTTTCGAACTTAAACCTTTATGTCTCAAGATCTGTGATTTCAAAAATATTTACCTATATGCTTGAATATGTTATATGAAGTATATAAAAAGTACTTTTGAAAACATTACACGATAAAACAAACATTTATTGACAAAAAGTGTTTTGCATGTCGAAAACATCATGCAAAATGATATAAAATATTTTCGAAATAGTCCTGTTTTCACTTTTGATAAAAAAATTAAAAATCTTTTAATTTTGTTATAACGGATGCTGACTAACATAAATTGTTTCCTTTCTCGCAAATTGCGGATATCTAAACAGCTTATGCTTTAAAAGTTTACATCTGATTTTTTTTTTCCTTCATAAATGAAACTTTGGTGTGACAATATCATATAATATTGCCATATGTCATGAATTTTATTGCAAGACAGCAACTGTCAGTAAAATAAGATTTCAAAGCTAGCTGTACAAATAATTTTGACTTTTTAAGTACGTTACAGAAATACAACACGGGGATACGAAGTGTTAAAAATAATTCTAAAATTTCTTATTTATGATTCACAGATCTGTCAATGAAAATTAACGTCACTTTCAAATAAATTCTGAAAAACCTTTAGCAGTAATATACTGCATTCAGAACACAAAAACATTAAATATTTCAAGAAATGTAAGTATTTGTATAAAAAGTTCTTTAACAGCACAAAAATAATCAGTTTTCACTTAATATTATATCTGGAAACATTTATAATTTACTCTGGAGTATTCGCTCTTTTTTTTTCCTACAATTATTGTTAAAAGAATGTTTTTCTTCTTATTTCATATTAATAATATATTAGAGAAAATCTTTCTAACTGTATAGTGTGGAGTGTAACAGACAAATAAATGATCCATCCTATGCTAAAATACTTGTCAAACATCATTAAATTTAGAAACAAAATGAAATAATCTGGTGTGTCACGCACACGACTTTCTCTTACCCTGAAATTTAATACTATAAATACAGATTGCAGATTAAAAGGTAAGATAACGAGTACTGTTATGTAAACCTGTGTTAAACAATTCATACTAGGCTTCTGAAGAGTTTTATATGATAATTAGTTCTGTGTGAGGAACCCCCGTTTCATTAATGCACCTACATTTATATAGAATTTAATTCGGTTATAAAAAAATAATTCTGTTTTTAAAAAATAATTTATTAAAATTATTATTTAAAAAAATTATCTTTTATGATAATGCAGACGATTTTCATATTAGAGAAGTAGTATAACACCAAATATCCAAAAAAAAAAAAAAAGCCCATTTTATTCTCAATATTAAAAAAAAAAAAAAAAAAAAAAAAGATTTTGTTTCGTTAAAAGTAAAAAAAAAAAAAAAAAAAAAAATCGATAACTTTGCTTTAAATTATCGAAGATCGATGGTTCGACCATTCGTTTTAAAGGTATTGGCGAGCTCTTTTGAAAGATACCCATCATGAAAATTTACTCCCCTCGAGGGGTACGTCCCCCCCAGGGGGTCAGGCGAGGCTCCTACATACACAAAAAAAAAAAAAATATTTCTTGTTAACTATCTCTATTACAAAAAATATATATTCCTTTCATTTGGTTTAGTGAGTCTATAGTCGTTAAACTCTACTTACCTGCAATTTCCCCCACAGACGTAATGTATTAGAATTCTCTTGATAATTTTCTCTTCTCATTTGCTTGATCTTAACGAAAGCTTACTGTAGCATCCCTACATGATACGCATTTAGAATACCAAGTTTGAACTTTCTGCCATAATTTGTTTTTGAGATATGCTGATAACAGACAGACACACACAGACATACACACAGACATACCCACAGATCATTTGCTAAAAATATGATTTTCGTATTCAGGGGACCTCAGAACATGTAAATATAACAAAAACTCGCTTCCGAAAATTTGACCCAAAAACTATACTTTCTCTACCATATGGGTAAGAGAAAGTAAAAAAAAAAAAAAAAAATAAAATAAAAACTGGGTTTATTTAATCATATTTTGTAGGTTATATATTTCTTTCAGGGACATACAAAATAAATCCTTATTATTACTGATTATAGACTCGAATTATTTGAAATGAAATTGGTTTAATGCGATTTGTTTTGCTCTCTGAAGAATGTACGATCCCTGAATTCTTCAGTTTTTGAGCGTTTTTCAGTTTAAAAAAAATTATCATTGTTCATTATATGTCAAAGTTTTTATTATGAATATATGTTCTTTCCATTGTCAATTTCCTATATTTATTCACGTTCTTTAATAGCGTATACGGTTATTTTTGGCTCCTTATAACATGAGTATTGTGGAATATTTCATATTTGTTTAAATTATTCCTGAATATATTTGTTTTACTTCTTATGAATAATTATAACATTTAATCATATGTTTTTCTCTTGCATTCTACAAACTCGAAACGTTATATTATAGTATAGATAAAATTATCAATTATATTTTATTCTTCTATTATAGTGGGATGATACTGTTTTATTCTATAAGCGGTTCATTAATACTTTCATAACTAAATTTTTTTTCTTCATTGTCTATTACCATTACAATACGGATATATTTTAATATTATTGTTATATATGGCATTGAAATTCAAAATAAAGCTATTACGCTATTAATTTCAATGTTTTTAACCTTTTGTATTTTTGTGCGAATTATTTTAATTTTGAAATATCTTCTTTCGTAATAAAACTTCCTTTAGTTCCCCATCGTACTATTAGTATGAGAAATTTAGGTAATCGTGAAAATTTTCGCCCTCGGATTTTTAACTTTATTACACGTTTTCAGGTGTGAGGAATCCAAAAATATCAAAATGGGTATGGTGTCCATCCGTTAGTCCGTTGGTGTGTTAGCCTGTGTACACGATATCGCACGAATAAATGATCGAAGAGAGGTCAGACCAATTTTAAAATATTGTTTATGACACTGGAAATAACCCTATTTATTTGCAACATTCTAATTAAAAAACTTCAGAAGTATTCGAAATTTACGATTTTTTTAATATGGGAGAATAGGGCAAAATATCGCTTAAACGTGCATGAAAAGAAATATTTTTATCGCAAAGATGTAAGAACAACTTTTAAATATCAGTTTTGATGCCGGGGGGAACATCATTAACTATAAACATGCTACTTTGAAAATTTCGCAAATTATTCGAAATTTACGCATTTCTTAACATAGCAGAATACGGCAAAATGTCGCATAAATGTCTCTTTTGAGGGATATATTCATCGTAAAGTTGTCAGACTACTTTTAAACTATTCTATAAGATACTGGTATAAACATCCTTGACTATGAATTTTCTAATTGAAAAATTTCGTAAGTCATTGGAAATTTACGATTTAGTTAATATGGCATAATATGGCAAAATTTAGCATAAGAGACCATTTTGAGGGATATTTTCATCGTAAAGATGTCAGATCACTTTTACAATATCATTTAGGATACTGGAAAGAACATCCCTGACAACGAATGTTTTAATTTAAAAATTTCGTAAGTTATTTAGAATTTACGGTTTACTTAACACGGCAGAATAGGGCAAAATTGAGCATAAACATCCATTCTGAGGATCATAAATGTATCAGACAACTACAAAATAACATTTATGATACTTGTTTGAACACGATTGACTAAAAATATTCTAATAGGAAAATTTCGAAAGTTATTCGTAATTTAATATTTTATCATCATAGCAAAACTGGGCGATATTCCATATAAATCTGAATTTTGAGGATGATTGCTTTGGAAATAGTAGCATGAAAACTAAACTATGAAATTGACTTTAATAAAATAAATTAATACATTAGAATAAGATAAATATATCGAAACAAACGGTGTATATAGCCTATTAGGAAGGGATTTCATTTTGTGGCTGTGTCAAGTGTTTGGCTAAACTCATTTCTCTTAACATGATTATAATATGTCTTGCACTAGAAATTTATGAGATCATATATATGATGGGGAATATAGCAGAATTCATCTACGCCAAGTAGTTTATATAATGGTACGTTTTATGTGTCTTCAAAAGCAACATAAACCACATATGTGCTCAGGGGTGCGTCCCATTCCGTTGCAGGTTGCCCACTGTGTACCTATAGTGCGCTGTTAAAACCCACTAAACCTAAATTTTTGCACATTAACTCAGGTTATTGTGCTATATGCATGGCTTTTAGATGCTTTTGTGCATTATTTACCTGAATTATCTTTTAAAATTTATTAACTTTAATAGTCTTTTTATACTATTTATTAATTATCTTTCAATATTTTATTATAATGGGGAAATATTGGTAACTTTGTATGTGCGGTTGCATTAATATTTTTGTAATTTAAACTTTGTTTGTTGGTTTATAGTCATTATAATGTATACAAATATAAATTTTGAGCTCCTTCAAATTTAACAAAAATTGTCATTGCTCCATTCTGGTTAAGGAATTTTATGCATAAGTAATTCTTTGTCAATTTCTATTTTATAACTCTTTGTTATCAGTTTCTTTTCCGGTGAGTATGAGTTTTTATGGTTATCTTTCAAATGAGTATTGTGGATCATTTCATATTCTTTAATAAATTATTGCCGGATTAATAAAATTATTACCAGAAAAATCTATTTTCAGTTTTTATATACAAATTATAGCATATGATCATCTGTTTTCTTGCGTTCTACCCTGATTGTAACAATATATCTGTAGTAATAAGTATAAAGGATTTAAGTCCATATTCTTGATTTTTCAGGAGTCGAAAAATAAAGTTTAACTAGCTAAAAACCAATCAGAAGAATGGATTAGGGAAAAGGTATTTCGTTGATTTTTACCCTTTATACCATTCAGTGGTTGTCAACTTTCATTTAATAACGGGAAAAATTGAATTAAATATTTTATACCATACATGAATGGTAAATTTCTAAATTGGTCCTTTTTTTACCAATGGATTTTCTCAAAGACTAAATGACATAGAATTAAATCATTTATACCAATCGATAGAGAATTTTTTTCTGAGTCGGACTATGTACTTAACTCAAAATCGACATTTTTGGACTTAAATCCTTTATACTTATCAGCACAGATATATACATATAGATATACAAATTTAATATATAGTTTAACTATCAATTATTATTATTATTATTATCTAATTAAGTTCCCTGTTTAATATGTTTTGAATAGAGAAAAGTTTCTCAATAACAATGTCTACTTATATAAATAGGGAATTTTTATTAGCTAAACATAATTTAGGCAGATATGAATGAAACAGAAAATATATGGTTTTAATAGTGTTAGATTGCCCTTTTATTAATATATTTTAAACATATATAGCTGTAAATATAAATATGAGTAAATACATGCATACATACAGTTGGTTACAAAAGTATCCGAACACTAGCAAAAATTTCTATATAAAAAAATAAAAGTAGAGTTAATACTATTTTGTTAAATAAATCCTTGTCGAATCATGTACTTAGTCAGTCTAACAACGTGATTCGACAAGGATTTATTTAACAAAACAGTATTAATTCTACATTTTTTTTATTTAGGAATTTTCGTTAGCGTTCGGATATTTTTGTTACCGACTGTGCATATATATATATATATATACATATATATATATATAATATTATATTTACTTATCTCAAGGGAATTGTTTAATTAAGTAAGAAGTTATTCTGGATTAACCAAAATAATAATAATAACAGTAAGAAAGGAAGAAAATAAACTTAAAATGAATTTTTCGTAAATTTCTTCTTAGAGAATTGTCTAAAGAAAGAAATTCTGCAACATATTTAACTTTTTAAATAAAATCCTGAAAATTTTTTAAGTACTAGACAAGAAGTATCATTAAAGGTATTAAAACTCTTGTTTAACTTTCAAAACCTTTGTAGTGAAAAGCAATTTACTATCATTAATTTATTCTTACATTAAATGTGTTAAATTAAATGAAATTTCTGATAAATTTTTCTATTTTTGTATTTTATGTAAATTAATAATATTAAAAAAATATATATGAAAGTTAAAATTATAAAAAGAAAATGAACTATACATATAACATTTTTATAAGATAATAATGATACTAATAATAAGTCTTTTAATATTAATTTTTTAACACAATCTGTTTTTGTGTCATTTTGTGTTTATCAAAATATTATTATTATTTTTATTATTATTAATTTTATTCATTGTTATTTCACTTGCCAGATATATATTTTATGAGTACATGTCTAATTCTATATAAATATGTTGTTTTGCTGAGACATTATCAATATAAGGATGTAACACAAAATATCTTGTAAAGTATTTTAGTCGCATTATCAACTGTTTTTTTTTTTTTTTTTTTTTTTAATTATACATGCATACACGCACAGATAATATATATTTATATATATATAGTGGATGCGGTAGTGAGCGTTCGATTAATTAATACTAATTATTATTTATTATTTAATTTTAATAACGAAAAACTATGTATAATTTATATACAGGATGATATTATGAATTGGTATTAAACAGCTGAGTTATACACATAACTTATATCATCAAGAACGTTCAACAGTCACTTGTATTATAACAGTCAAAACAGAAGTTTATATTTATGCATATTATAAAGCACCCGTCTGATGTTTGTCATCCAACTAGATTATTCAAACAGTTCACTTATTATCGCTAGATGATATAGTGTTCGGTACAAATTTCGTCAAAATAAGATAATGAGCTTCCATTTCCATTTTTTAAAACATCCGTCGACAGATCCGTGGTCTGGCATCGTCAAATCCAAACAACCATCTTCCGCTATAACGCACTTGCTCGAAAATTCCACACAGGAGGATGCGCGCGCAGGAGAGGTGAGGGTGATGACGTCCTTCTGACATCACGTTACGTCATCAGTCGTCAAGGCTGTTCGCTCGCTTCATCAACGCGGAACTGGATTTATGACAAATCTGGTTTTGGAATCAATCAAATGACCGGGCAAGGCTGACGTTTTCACTATATATACAGTCGGTAACAAAAGTGTCCGAACACTAGCAAAAATTCCTATGTGAAAAAAGTACACTTCATACGGTTTTGTTAAATAAATCCTTGTCGAATCCTGTTCTTAGTCAGTGTAAGAACATGATTCGATAAGGATTTATTTAACAAAACAGTATGAAGTGTACTTTTTTTACATAGGAATTTTTGCTAGTGTTCGGACACTTTTGTTACCGACTGTATATATATATATGTATATATATATATATATATATATATATATATATATACATATTAGGAGAGAGAGAATAAAAGTCATTCGAAGCTAAATATAATTGACTGAATTACTTTATATCACACATTATTTATATAAAGTAGATCTTGTATTTACCTTATCTAAGAAAATATATTCTTGTAGATAGCAAAATCTTGAAGAAAACTCGAAACTTGTCATCACTTTATTATTATTAAATTAGACATGGATTATATATCTACTACTGTCCACTTATAAACAAAGAAATAAAATAAGAAAGAGACATATGAAGATATTTCAAAAAATCTATTATAGAAATTTGCTTCCTTTTTGTGGGAATGCCTATTTGCTTACAGTATTATACAGAATATAAATGTTCAGCTATTTTTGATCAAGTCGAATTAACTGCAAATTGAATTTCATGAAAAAAAAAAATCTCTTTGGGCCTCATCATGCGTAAAGATTCTTAATTTACTTTATTTTACTATCTTTATCTTCCACTTCGTCTTCTTTTTCCTCACTTTTCCGCAGACAGTAAAGCTGTAGTTAATTTAAAGCCACAAAGCGTTGCAAGACAGCTACGAGTTTCAATATCATTTTCTCTACCACTTGGAAGATTTTGTCTTTCGAATTTAGAAATTGCCACTATCTTTTCTGTTGCTTCACTAGTCGAGTCCGAAAACCTGCCTTAATACAATGCTTGTAGTATTTTCTTCAATTTGTTATCTAGTTAATGCCATCTTAATATAAAAACAGATGCTGATAAATAACGCAACTATTATCAAGTTATCACCCATTTCTTCATGTCAAACCTGTTTTGAAATCACAGGAGACCTTATGCATGCCCACTTAGCCAGAACTGACTCCGATACAAAAACAAATAATAAATGAAATGTTCATGGTCATTCTGCAGTTTAAAGTAAATGTACTATAATAAAGTACTGTGAGGAAATGTACGAGCATAATTGTTGCTGCAAACATTTTAGCTATTTATTCAAGTTTTCCGAAACACCTTTTGTTTGTTATTCACCAAAATATGAAGTCTTAAGTCATACCCTTAGTAAAGTTGTATTTTTCGGCCATTAACAAACTTTCTTCTGGATTTTCATGTACAAGTTCACTAGGTACAAAGTATTTCTTTTTTTAACTTATTTTCTATGATGAGTACCGACGATTTTTATCTCAGATATCTATAACAGTATTTGTCGAATGGAGTTAATTTTCTTCCATATATATGTGGTTTCTAGTCAATTGTGGGCACTTAAGAACAATTAAATACTAATTCTATTATTTACTAATTACTTAAAATTTAATAAAGAATTAATATGTACAAATATTTACATAAAAACGTTGGTAAATCAGGATGTTACTTAGGTAATGTCCGTCGACGTCGTACTGTTCGTGATATAAATTATTTATTTATTATTTCACTTTTTAATTTCGTCGAAACACGAAAAACAAAGTTATCAAATACAAGCATTGCATCCGTCAAGTATGCAAGCTTCATCAACTCTCCGTCGAAACTGAATTTCTATCCTCCAAACGCTCTTAGCAGCGGCCTGTTCAGGAAGTAGCGTCACTCACGTCATAAGCACGCATTTCCTCTCATATTCTGATACTCCGTCAATGATCGGCTGGCTAGGATTCTGAGTACGGGAAACAGAAACTAAACTACGTAGCCTTGGTTTCAGCAGCTGCGGGCAAGAAAGGTTAGGGGAAAAGAAGAACTTGTTACTACATATATACAGTCGGCAGCAAAATTATTCGGATGCTAGCAATAATTCCTATGTAAAAAAAGAGTACGATTCATACTGTTCTATTAAATAAATCCTTGTCGAATCATATTCTTAGACTGACTGAGAATATGATTCGACAAAGATTTTATAAACAAAACAATATTAAGTGTACGTTTTTTACATAGGAATTATTGCTAGCGCTCGAATAATCTTGCTGCCGACTGTAGTTTAAACGGGAGAAATTTTATTGTTGTTGTTATTAAAAAAGAAAAATTTGGTTTAAGTTCTCACAGACCTATGGTTCAAACTTTCGACTTCAATGTATTCACGAGTTCTTTTGAAATATACCAACATAAAAAACTTATGCTATCAAGAAGGATAAGGTAGGAGGTAGCGATGCTCTTACATGTACAAAATATTTTTTCCTGGTAGTCATTTAATATATACATATACGTATGATTTCACATTTATAAGTTAAAAATACATTTCATTAGAAACTTTATACGAAATTTTATACGTATTGAATTCTTACGTACTCAAAAACGTATATTTTTCTGAACAATATAAAGTATAGAAAATAAAGTATTCGTTATCATTTTAAAAATCATTTTATTCAATTTTAAAAATGCGTTTACTTAAATTTTAATATTCAATTTTTAAATAATTCATCAAAAGAAAAAAAAAAAAAAAAAATTAATGATATGCCAAAAGCTGAATGAACATAGAAACAAAATATAATTTTTTTATTTACAAAAGAATCAATTGCTCCACGTATTGATCTTTATTTTTTCCATCAACCCTCGATACTAATTACCCATAATGAAAAAGAAAAAAGAAAACGTATTTGAAGAATTGATAAATGTATTGCATCATAAACTTATTTTTCTTTTCACAGAAATCATTCTGTAAATGTATGATTAATTTTACTTTTTATTTATTTATTTATTTATTATTTATTTTTTTTTTTCGTGGAAACTTTACTTGAATATGAACCATTAAATCCTGTTAAAATAAATAAATTATAAAAATATATAAATTCTATAAGTGTACATTTAAGTTAACACGAATTCTTTTATCTCCTGATTAAAATTATAGTAAAAACCTACTTTGTATGTAAAACTGATATTTGCTATTAAAAATGCCATGCTGTAAGTTTATTTTAGTAGCAACAAAACAAAATATTTTCTTTCCTCTAAAAAATAAACATTTCTTTCTTTCTTTTCTTTCTTTCTATTTTCTAAAAAAAGAAACGATTTAAACTACAACATCAAAATATTTTAGGATTTGTAAACATTTGGAATTTAAGACAATTATACAATTTATTAATATGCTTTAATGCTGTAACTAAGAGATATTTATAAATTGTAGACTAAATAAATAAATAAATAAAATAAAATAAATAAATAAAAATAACAGCACTCGTTAGGTTATATGGGTTTTTAATAATGTAAGACATCAGAGGAGTGCCATATATCCATTATTATTGAACGAGTCTTTTCCACTTTACGTTATTATCCACAGTCTTTTTTTTATTAAATTCTATTTTGTAATATTTGATACATAACTTATTTAGTTTGTCGAAAATTTGCCTTATTTTGAGACTTGTAAAATGTATTCCTTTTATGCATAAATAATAAATTTTATTTGTAGCTAATTCGGTGCGCAGACTAATATTTTATTACTAGCAGGCAACGCCCGCTTCGCTGGTCCCTATTTTTAAATGAATCACTATAATGAATTCTCAAAATTGCATTAATTTTTATCATGTGAAAAAAAAAGAGAAACAAAATCTGATTAGAAAAAATGTCGCACCGGGTTCTCACTGCCTTCGGAAAAAATTCCCAATCTAACTCTTATTTCTATTATTTTTCCCCTTCGCCCCCCCTCCCGTCTATCCCAATAATTTTACAAATTCGAAAATATCCGCAATCGATTTGTAAGTATCAAAAACCTCCAAGAACCAGTTTTGAACGATCTATAGCTATTTTTATTTTTTTGACCCACCGCCCCCCCCTTCCCGCCCCTCCCAATAATTTTAAAATTTCGAAAATATCCGCAATCGATTTGTAGGTATCGAAAACCTCTATGTACTGATTTTGAATGATCTAACTCTATTTTATTTTTTTTGCCCCTCCGCCGCCTCCCTTCCCGGCCCTCCTAAAAACTTTACACTTTCGAAAATATCCCCATTCGACTTGCAGGCCTCTAAAACCTATCTGTACCAATTTTGAACAGCCTAACTGTATTTCTATTAGTTTTTGCCCCGTAGCCCCCCCCCCATTTCCGCCACTCCTAATAATTTTACATATTCGAAAATATCCGCAATCGATTTGTAAGTATCGAAATCCTCTATATACAAATTTTGAACGATCTAACTCCATTTTTGTTTTTTTTGCCCCCCCCCCTCTCCCTCCCCCTTCACGCCCCTCCTAATAACTTAACACTTTCGAAAATATCCCCATTCGACTTGCAGGTCTTTAAAACCTATCTGTACCAATTTTGAACAGCCTAACTGTATTTCTATTTGTTTTTGCCCATAGCCCCCCCCCCCTTACCGCCCCACCATCCTTACCGCCCCACCATCCTTACCGCCCTTCCTAATAATTTTTAAAATTCGAAAATATCCGCAATCGATTTGTAAGTATCGATAACCTCTATATACCAATTTTGAACGGTAACACTATTTTTATTTTTTTGCCCCCCCCCCCTCTCCCTCCCCCTTCACGCTCCTCCTAATAACTTAACACTTTTTAAAATATCCCCATTCGACTTGCAGGCCTTTAAAACCTGTCTGTACCAATTTTCAACGGCCTAACTGTATTTCCATTTGTTTTTGCCCCATAGCCCCCCCCCCTTTATTGCCCCACCTGGTGGCTGAATTTCTAAAATTCCAGAAATTGGTTTTTAGATATTTTTATTAGCTATATTTTCGAGCAAAAATTTCACGTGTATCTATTTTTTTGTTTGAGATATATAGGATTATGCAAAATCACGTTTTACGCATGTAAAATCACGTTTTGCCCCCCCGTCCCCCTTGGGGACCGAATTTTGTAAATTCCAGAAATTGGTTTTTTGTGTTAGCTATATTTTAAAGCAAAAATTTTACGGATATCTGTTTTTTTGTTTGAGATTATGTAGGATTATGCAAAATCACGTTTTACGCATGTGAAATCACGTTTTGCCCCCCCGCCCCCTTGGAGACCGAATTTTGAAAATTCCAGAAATTTGTTTTTAGACATTTGTGTTAGCTATATTTTAGAGCAAAAATTTCACGTGTATCTATTTTTTTGTTTGAGATATATAGGATTATGCAAAATCACGTTTTACGCATGTGAAATCACGTTTTGCCCCCCCCCCCCCCCGTCCCCTTTGGGGACCGAATTTTGAGAATTCCAGAAATTAATTTTTAGACATTTGTGTTAGCTATATTTTAAAGCAAAAATTTTACGGATATCTGTTTTTTTGTTTGAGATATGAAGGATTTTGTGAAATCACGTTTTTCCCCCCCTCCCCGTCTTTGGGGGCGAATTTTGTAAAATCGCTTCTTAGTGGATGCCTACGTCATAGAACGAACATTGTCACGAAATGTCATGCTTCTAGGTCCAGGGGTTTGGTCTGGGCGTTGATAGATCACCCCCCCACTCAGGAAGTCTTCTTTTATATATATAGATTATTATTATTATTGCAATTGGCTAATTAATTAATTAATTTCCAACCCACAACAAAATTTTCTTTAAACACTGATATTTAAGAGATAACATTCAAATCTAAGTATACAAACTTATATATTTATATAATAATATAATTGCTAAATGAAATAAACTAAATTAATAATTTGAGGACAGATTTGGAGGTTCCATTGATGATTATATAAATTTTCACAATTGAAGTTTAAATAAGAAGTAAAGTATTAATAAATGACTTGATATGTATTTATTTTAAAATTTTATTAAAAAAGATAATCAAAACTTGCAACTTTTTTTTTTCTTTCAATGCAATTTTTTCCTTTAGTTTTTATGTTGATCTGTAGTGATAATTGTTATTTATTTATGTTTGAAATAGTGTGTTAATTATGTTAATTTTTATTGACGACAATGTCACAGAAATGTTTTATGGGAGAAAAGCAAGTGTAAAACATATTTCATGCTTCTTTTTCCCTTCAATAACCCTAACAGCACATCTTCTCCAAATAAAATCCTGAGGATGTCCTCTGGATGAAAAGGATATCTACAGACATCCTATGGACATCTTCAGGATGGGTTATGGAGAAGTGTGTTGTTAGGGAAAGATGGTTAATTTTTCACTTCAATGAAATCAGGAGAAGTAATTCTGCATGTTACAGGTAATACATACTAATTAGTTAAAAAAAAAAAAAAAAAAAAAAAAACTGAATGAAAAATATTAGATTTAAAAAATAATAAAATAAATTAAAATATTTTTTAACAGTGCAGTTAGTAAAGAAAATGTGCCGGATAAATAATTAAATAACTAAGTAACGTTTAAAACTGAAAAACATATATACATTATCTTATCTAATAAATCTATCCAATCAATTTCAAGATTTTTGTCAATATCATACAGAAGAATATTCAATTTTGTAAGGCTGTTTATATATTAATCGTTTATATGTATAAAAAACTGGAAAACTTTCGTTCTTATTAACACTATTTAGTAGATTTCAAATTCACTGGAAATAAAGGGGTCTTAATGTACGATAGAAAAACAACTGAAAAAACCCTTAAGATACGTAAATGTCTTAAAATGCACCTTAGACATTATAGATATCTTAATTTAAGACAGAAATGTGTCTGAAATAGCAATTCGGACACAAACGATGTCTAAAACACATAACTATGAGAAAAAATTTCAGACATTTTGGAAATTCAGACTCTTGCATTACTTAGCACATTTTTCATATGGAATCTACTTTAAGCAACATACTTCCTTAAAATTCCTAGATTTACAGAATTTTGTTTTCCATTGTGAAAGCTGTAGAATATTAGAAAACTAGTAAGCAGCGACAAAAATATTGTAGTAATTTTCCCTGCCTGCTGAAGAGGATTTGCTCTTTTTGGTGATTGGTTTTTAATTATTCTCCATTCAACTTGTTTTATAAATTTATCTTTATATACATATATATTGATGTAATATTTTGTATTAATGTATTTTATGTGTGAATCTAATTGCTTCATATTAATGTTTTATATTAATTTAATTAAATCTTGAATTAGATTGTTGTACATTTTTTGTGCTTTTATTTTTTAGATGTTGGGAGCTAGGGATTTATTTTTTGGCTTGTGCCTATATCCCTTCAAAAAACCTTTTTTTTTTTTTTTTTTTTTTTTTTTTGTTGAATGGGGGTGGCTGCATTTAAATTTTCTTAATACAGGTAACCCTATTATAAAAAAGAAAATATCTGCTTTATCTAACTGAATATGCTATGTTGATCACGTTGGAATGATCATTCAATTAACTGTAACAACAAAAAAAAAAAAAAATCAACATTTTTAACCATAAACTTGAGCATACTTATTATATTTACACATATGGAACTTCTTGCCATTTTCTTTCACATGCTTAGATATTATTCAAATTGAATAATTATAAAAATATATTTTACACAATGCAAAAGGATACTTTACAACCATTGCAAAATATTTATAAATTGTCAGAAAATATTTTGACCTTCTGTTTCAAATAAATTGAATCAGTGAAATGCTAATTCTTTATTTTTAATTGTGAAAAAGTTAAAATAATAAATAAATAAAATGTTTCCTTGAAGAATAGCAGGATGGCTAAATTCAATTAAACTAAGTGATAGCTTCATAGTTTTATTTTCATTATAACTTTGAGATTAATTAAAAATAAACAGCAAGGGTTAGTTTTTCATGCAGCAGAAAATTGTAAAAAAAAAAAAAAAGAGTTTACTATTAACGTTAAGTATGTCTTCAAATAAAATAAATTGATTAGGAAAAAATAATAATAATAATAATATGTTTTTGATAAACTTAAATTCTTCGTATTTATTGCAAAGGTGGAAAGTTGGCGCAGAACTCATACCGGTATTTGTCTGAAATTTTTCTCTATTTATGAAATCGTTGGTTTAATAAGAAGAAAATTTTGTTTTATAAATACCGGTATGAATTATGCGCCAATTTCCCCCCCCCCAACCTTATTATTGTTTAAAATATTTACACTATTTTATTTTACTTGTATTTTTCTTTTTTTTTTTTTTTTTTTTTTTTTTACTTTATTATTTAAAATAGTTTTAATTTAAATTATAAATGAAAATATATATTATGAAATTACAAATAGAATGAAGAAATAGAATTTTTTGATTAAATAGCAAATGTACTGTTTTAAATTGATCAATGGTTGTTAAAAAAAAAAAAAAAAGAAAGAAAGAAAGAAAGAAAGAAAAAGAAAAAGAAAAGAAAAAGGAAAATAAATATATACATATTCAGGTTGATCGAAAAGTCACAGAAAAAGTAAAAAACATATTACTTAAAACCTGCTGACTATAGCTTTATGCGGTTTTCCCTAAAATGTATATAAAAACATGTGATTTTATATATATATAAGGAAAAATATTAGTTATATTTTTCACTGAACATATAGCACTGTATTCGTATTATCCTTTCACATTTTAAACAGATACGCTTGGTGAAATAACGACATATTGGGAACTCTAAAGCTTTTTCAGTCTAATTTTCAATTGCGTAACATCTGGCGGTCATTATAATGAATCAACCAGATATATAAAGTAGAGTGCTGATTGAATGGATGAAGGGTTAGCTTTCCGCGGAACAAGACGAATCACGTGACATGAACCAATAGGTTGCTGTGTTTGGCTCTTTATCGCTTTCTTGCCGATTTAAAATTTCAGTTTAGAAAATTATCATTATTATTAGGTAACATAAGAGTCCTATGACCGAAATAAATTGTTTTTAAAGTAGTTTTTCACATATTTCACATTATAACAAATAATAAAGTACTGTTTCTTTCATCATTTCTCAACAAAGTTTAAAAGTGTTTATAAAGAAAAAATAAACTTTTAAAAGAGCTAAATTTAACAATAATTAATAATTTATCAACTATTTTTAAATATTTTTCAGTTAAATTTGGACTACACGAAACAAAAAGAAGTAAAGTAAAACAAAAATGATTTCGAACAAAGAAAATGTTAAATTACTTAAGTAAACAAAAACATTGGCGGTTATCTCCAAGCAGTTCCATAAAAATTGAAAATAAACTATAACCAAGGAAACCGCTGAATACGCAGGTGCAAGGGGAGCATCTCACATGCGGAGCTGCCAACCTAATCCGGTAAATTATTTGTACCGCCCCTTTTTCTACACCAATATATATTTAAAGTATTTGTTTTCTTAACTCATCGTAAATACATTTGAAGAGAATTACTCTTAAAATTAAGTGATGTAGAAAAAGGGGCGGTACTAACAATTTGCCGGATTAGGTTAGCAGCTCTGCACATGACTCATCTTGCAACTTCTCAAGGATTACCATTTATCACTCTACTTTATGTATCTTGTTGTAATGAATGACGGCCGTCGCACTGAATATTTAAAGTCGATTAAAGCGTCACCTGGTGAAGGTAACGCTTTAAACTGATTTTTTAACAAATCCTGTTAAACTGCAAATGATATATGTGTATGAATATCTATTCTTTTTGTTGTACCTTGTGACTTTTATATTATATCAAATAAAATTTATACATTTTCGGGTTTGCATACAAAAATGTTATCATGAAATCTATGACTTACTTAGAGTTTCACATTATATGTCATTTTACTTAAACCCTTTGTCATTGTAAAATGGAGAACTGAAATATGTCATTAACACTCCTTTGATTGGTATCATTGTATATTTTAAAGTCTTGATGAAGAGTACTTCCACTTGTCACTCTAGACTAATTCAGAAATTTCGAAATTGAAAGTTCTGACATTTAAATTACATGGCAGAATTGTTTGTAACACTTGCCAAATTTTTGATAAGTTAAAAATAAAAGATATGCATGAAATGTAAAACTCCAAGAATAAATATAGATAAACCATTTTAAATGAAATATAAATTAATAACTTAAGGGGGAAAAATCTAGTGTGTTCTACCCACTATAAAATTTCTCTCTCTTTCTCTCTCTCTCTCTCTCTCTCTCTCTCTCTCTATATATATATATATATATATATATATATATATATTAATTATAAATATTAACTCGGTACAAATAATTTATTAAAAATTTTATTTATTAAAATATTTATAAAATACTTAAAAAATACTTAAGTATTTATAAAATACTTAAAGCATTGATTACATTAATACGAATATTGTGTATAGTTTTGTGAAATGATGGATTGTACAAGATTTTAAAGTTTAAAAGCTAATCAGAGTTACAATTAACCTAAAATGAGAGTCGTAGTCTCCGCCCCTTTTTTTAGGATACTCTCAACAACGAGAAATTGTCTGTTTTTTTCCACCGTTAATTTCATGCAGAAATATCTGTAGTATTTTCATAGCGATGTGTCGTGATAAATAGATTTAAGATTATTACATATACATAGTGGTAGTAATGTAGGTGGAAATTTCTCCTGTGTGAGAATGGCCTAAAAAAAGGCGGAGAGTACGACACCTCTCTAAGAGCTAGACTACACATGAGCATACTTGCCAACATACTAATTAATATTCTGTAGTATTGTTATCCCCGCCTTCCTTTTCTCACCAGTATGTTTTCAGAGTATTTTTCTTTTTATTTAATCGTAATTGCATTTAGAAAATATAACTCTAAAAATTTACTGGTGTGAGAAAAGGGGTTGGACTAACAACAGTACGGAATATTAATTAGGAAGTATGCATATGAGCAGTCGATAATACTCATGCAGGTCGGTAATTGTTAAAAACACCAGAGTGTGTGCAGGTACTTAAAGGATTAATATGAGGTTAGCGGTTATGGGTTGCTATATATTCCTCATTCCTTCAGCTTATTTTTTTGTAAGAAGTCATTATGTAACTATCTCATTATGTAGAGAAAGGAGGGAAGTTTCAGTTATGTAACAGAATTGTTTTACCGATAAATATTTTGTTTTCATTTTGTATAATGAGCGATCTTCACTTTTTATATGAACTTTGTATATGAATACAATTATAAATATATTATAAAGAAATTAAATGTTAAGATACTACGTCTAATTAATAATAGGAATCTTCAAATATCTTGCTTCTATTAAAAAAAAAAAAAAGTTACTTCCGTGTCTGTCAGAATTTTTAGTCTATTTCCGCATCTTCTCGTAAACAAGAAGGTTCTCATCGTCGCACAAGATACCGATGTTTGCCGAATAATCGAAAGAACACGTTTACCTTACTTAGGAATTTCTATTATATTAACTAATGAATTTGTGAATTAGAAGCGTTGTGTTAATATAGGTATTCCAATTGCCAACTTGCAAATATTTCCTCGAATCACATCCGAAATCCTTCCTTGGAAAAGAAGAAAGGAAGGCAGGGAATTCCGTGCGTGTTTGAAAAACGATCCCTTCGAAATACACCAAGATATGCAAAATACGTCTATACCATTTGCAAAAAACGTTCATGGTGTAATAGTTTTAAAAAAAATACGGATTTTTTAAACCATTTTTTTAAAAAAAAGATGCCTAAATCTTGGCTTTCTTTTTGGATCATTTCAAAACATGTAAAAATTTTAACAAAATACAGGTCATATATATACACATATTAATTTACGAAACATCGAATTTTTTCGCTAAACATTCTATAACTCGAAAAGCTTTTTGGATAAATCATATTTCTATTCTTAATATAGATTTCAATAAGAGGAACAAACCGACAAAAGAGTGAAATCAGATTGCAAAAATTTAGCGAGTATTCAATTTTTTTTTAGAGAAGAAAGCGTGGATTTTCTGAAGAAAATCTCATTTTGAGCTCATTCTTTAAAAGATTTGTTTTTAATTTCAAATCCTGAGTAAACGGAAAATTTACAAGAAATACATCTCAACCATTCGAAAGCAAGTGCAACAATTTAACTTCTTCCTTTTCCTTTTATATATATATATATATATATATAAATACAGAAATTTAATATTTTTTAAGATTTAAAAAAGAAAACCTTCAAAATATCTGATTTTACTTTTCGGTTCTCATCCGCTCATATCTTTTTGAATTGTCCTATACGTAAAACAAATGAATTAATTTTTTAAATATAGATATCATCAGAGGGGCTGTTTGATTATGTTTCCAACCGTGTAAAAGTCTAACAGAACACAGAATAGCAGACCACATAATTTAAAATTAAGAAACATCAAATTTTTCCCTAAGCATTTTATATTTCAAAACATTTTTCATAAACATTTTTGCTCTGTATATTAAAAAGAAAAAAAAAAAAAAAAAAAAAAAAAAAAACTGTTGATTTTTTTTTTTTTTTTTTTTTTTTTTAATATCGAGCTGTCAATAGGCGGTTAAAAAACCGCAGGGTTAATCAGCGGAAAAAGCGAGACGTAAGAAGTGGCGATATCACGCCCCGGGGTGTGGTGAGCAGAGAGACCAAGAAACAAAGCCCTCTATCTTTTTTAAATAAACATACGTTTTTTTTTTTTTTTTTTTTTTTTTTTCAAAGTGCGAGAGTTTGCATTATAAATAATAGTTACAAGTTACATTACAAATTAAAAAAAATCTGATGAGGATACCACACGACTGCCTTATACAACCACAGGAATATACATGTTGTTATGAAAAGAGGACAGTTTTGTGTGAGGTAACCGTTTCATAAAAGAGCAGACAGTTTCCAGTCCATAAACATTCCTTTAAAAAAAAAAAAAAAAAAAAAAAAAACAAGAAAAAGAAACTTTGGCCCCAACCAAAAAATTCATGATAATAGGATAATCTATTCTATCGAGGCAAATATTATAGTTTTTTCAGGAATTTTCTCCGCCGCCGCCGCATATTACAGAATCTCCCATCGGCAAATGCACAGCTGAGAGTACAATGAAAATGGTTCGAGTATAAATGGCGCAGTTTTGTTCTCTTTGACAAATATTAATGTCGGTAAACGATAAATTTTACCAAAATAATTAACTCATTTAAAATTGTGAAATTGTTTTTCTGGTGAAATGATATTTGCCGCAAAATTTTATCGCTAATCTCGTCACGCCGCAAATTAGTAGCCAGCGTAAGGTTTTTGTCTTGCCTTCGAATTTGGCGATTCAGCGTCGAATTTAGCGAGTTGGCTACCAAATTTGGCGAAAATTTGTAGTTTAGGGTTGGCAAAGTTTGAAAACTTTGTTTTCAATAAGAACAGAATATTCTGGAAAATTCATTTGTTTATAGTGCAGAACTAAATTCTTCGAAAGATCTATAAATGACTCCCAAGAGTATGAAAAAGAAGAGTAATTGTTGATAATTGTAGACTAGAACTTGCGTATATCTTTACGTGTTACTTTCTATACGGTACTACTGAAAAAGTGGAAACAGGTGAAAGTTTTTTTCACTTTCACGAAGGTGGGCTTTGTCTTAACGTCAAATTAGACATTCAAAGGTAGTGAAAAATGGTAGTAAGCGATACAGAAAATTTGGAAACTCTAACTTCAATAAAAGTTTTCTTCTAGAAATTTTGTAATGATGCATTTGTTTCTCGCGAGAACTATTTAAAAAATTCTATAAACCGCTGACAATACTCTCGTTGATTTCGAATTCCATTCAAACTTGGAAATACTCAGTTATTCCTGATTTAGCGAAATTTATGCTCTATAGTGTATTTAAAATTTTCATTTGATTTCTGTAGTAAAAATGGCCATTTCATTGGCTTGTTTTAAAAAAATATGGATTTTTGTAGTATACAAAAGAGATTTATTTAACTGTTTACTGAATATAATTAAATAAAGTGCATTCGTCGACTGGAACCTGCTTATTTCTTTAAGAACTACTTTCTACACGCTAAAATGTCGACAACGTTTTTTATCAATATTATTACAGGTTCTATCTGCAAGCTGAATATTCATTAAATAAAGTGCATTCGTCGACAAAAACCTGCTTGTGTCTTTAAGAATTACTTTACACACGCTAACATGTGGAAAACTTTTTTAGATCCCCATCATACTGTAGGTATGGGGAACTTAGGTAATCGTGAAAATTTTCGACCTCGGTTTTTTACATTTCTACACGTTGCTAGGTGTGAGGAATCCGGAAATGACAAAACATATGGTGTCCGTCTAAAGGTGTCTGTTAGTTTGTTAGTCCGTTAGTGTGTCAGTCCGTTAGTTAGTTTGTTAGTCTGTGTACACGATAACTCTAGAACAAATAGTCGCAGAGATGTCAGATCAGTTTTAAAATATTACTTTCTACACTGGCAAGAACTCTATTCATTTGCAACATTCGAATTAAAAAAGTCTTAAGTTATTAGAAATTTACGATTTTCCCAACATGGGAGAATAGAGAAAATTTGTACTTAAACGTGCATGAAATGGAAAACGTTTATTGTAAAAATATCAGACCAGTTTTAAAATATCAGTTTTGATGCCGGAATGATAATCATTAACTATAAACATGCTACTTTGAAATTATCGCAAGTTATTGGAAATTTACGTATTTCTTAACATGGCAGAATAGGGGAAAATTTCACATAAACGTCTCATTTTGAGGGATATTTTCATAGTAAAAATGCCAGACCACTTTTGAAATATTATTTTGGATACTGGCATGAATATCATTGACTATGAATTTTCCAAAATAAATTTCTAAAGTTATTGGAAATTTACGAAGTTCTTAACATGGCAGAATAGGGCAAAATGTCAAATAATTTTCAATCTTTAGGGCTATTTTCATCTTAAAGATGTCAGACTACTTTTGAAATAGTATTTTGGATACTGGCATGTATATAATTGGCAATGAATTTTGCAATTTAAAAAATTCGTAGTTATTTGGAATTTACGATTTACTTAACATAACAGAATAGGGCAAAATTGAGCATAAACGTCCATTTTTAGGATCATAAATATATCGGACAACCTCAAAATAACAATTATGATACTTGTTTGAACATGATTGACTACATATATTCTAATAAGAATATTTCGTAAGTCATTCGTAATTTATTCATAAATTAGCTCACAGATTAAACCGTGACCTTATAAATACACTTTTTGGTTATTGTTTTTACATCCTATAGTATATATAATGCAATTTTCTTACTATAATGTGGATTTTTTTCTTTCTGTTTGTATTATTTTTATGTAAAATGGAATCGTGCTTTTGAGTGATAATATTTTTTATCTCATGTAAACCCTATTTCTAGCCTTTCTGCGGTTTATTCGTAATAAGTGCTGTTCTTGGAACCCGTCACATTTACTTCTGCATATAATTAGTAGTATACTGTACAACTTGATTAAATCATTTAAGGATACATCAGCATTTAAAATGAATCATTTATATATTGCGTTTATTTAATATTTATTTAATTAGTTTATTTGTTTAATTTACTAGTTTATTAATTTTTATTTATTTATTTATTGTGGCATCATCATTTTGAGGTAAAAATATTACTTTATGGTGATTAGTTGATTGTATTTTTTTGTAATTTTGTACATGAATTGCTTTTGATGAGCAAATAAATAATTATAAAGTGGTAATTATTTGAATCCATTTACCACTCTTCAATAATTTAGTTAATCCTATTTATGTAAAATAATAATAATAATAATAATAATAATAATAATCCTGAAAGGGGAAAGTGGGGGGATATTTATTCATGGGAAGTTGGCTTGTATGCGTTTCTTAATTATTAAATTTCAGTCTAATAGAAATTGTACATTTTCTTTTTTCATACTATAAAAGTTAAATATATTATGCTGCATATACAGCTTCATTGTTTTGGAGAAATTGTTTTGAAGTAGTTTTAAACACACAATTTAAAAGTTTAAGAACGTATTAAACTAGTATGTTGTATCCACCACATGGCTTTCTTCTATACTTCCCTAAACAAATTCATTTAGTAAAAATAATTTAATAAAGTTATTTTTTATTAAAATTATCTTCCATGAAGAATGCAGACGATTTCCATTATAGAGAAGCAGTATAACGCTAAATATCCAAAGAATGTCAAATTTATTCTCTATATGACGTCTTAAAAAAAAGTGCGATTTTTAAAAAAATTCGAAAACTCTATTTTAAATTGTCGCAGGTCGATGTTTCAATCATTTGTTTTAATTAACAAGCTCTTTTGAAAAATGCACGCAATGAAAAATGCACACAAATATTGAATAAAAAAGTCTCAAAATCTGGCAACACTGGCACAGACACAGCCAAACAGATAGACAGGCATTTAATAAAAATCATTAAACCGTGTTGTAGATCTCTCGAAACGTGTAAATCTATCGAAAACCCAATGTCGAAATTTTTGTACGAATTAAAACGAACATTAAAATTCATTTATGGGAAAAATAACGTAAGAATTGTTATTCCAGAACATTAAATCAAATTTTTATTTCATCAGGTACAACAAATAGTCCTGAGTGCTGCGTGAAAGCAGAATTTAACTATATAGTGTCTGTTTGTAAGGCTTTTATTCTTTGTCACTGATTACACTGCTCAGCATGCAAACTGCCCCCCAACACCATTTTTGCAAATCCTTATGAAAAATGACCTCCTGAATCCGAATATGATGGCTATTTTGCCCTATCATCCACCATTTTTTGGCGACGCGCCCCAAATTTTACTATATTTTGGCACTTTCATGGCTATGGCTATAAATTTGATTTATAGGGGAGGAAATAAATATTTTATCTGTAAAATAACTTCTGAGGGCCTAAAGAGATGAAAAATTTTATAACATGAACATTTGCAGCAAGGAGAAGATTTAGAGCGGATTTACCACTGAAATTATAAGTTACATTTATTATATTTCATTAATCAATTCTTACTATCACTTATTATACATTTTTATAAATACATTATATAATTTTTATTTAAGAGTTAAAATAATTATTTTCCATTCACCAAATCATATTCATGGCCATGAAATTACCGAAGAATGATACAAATTGGGGGAAGAGGTGACGTCCCGTGAAAACGATGGGTGATGGGACAAAATAGGGGTCATATTCGGATTCAGGAGGTCATTTTACATAAGAATAAGCAGGAATGGTATCAATGCTCGAAAAAAAAAAAAAAAAAAAAAATGTATTCTAGTATTATTATTTTTTCGCGGTTTATAGTTTCCCATCATACTATAAGTATGGACAACTAAGGTAATCGTGAAAATTTCCGATTTCGTGTTTTTTTAATTTTTTACACGTTTTCAGGTGCAAAGAATCCGAAAATATCAAAATGGGTATTGTGTCCGTCTATAGGATGTCTGTTTGTTTTTTAGTATGTTAGTTTGGGTGTTAGTATGTTAGTTTGTTAGTCTGTCTCATGAACAAATGATTGTAGAGAGGTTGGACCAAATTTAAAATATTATTTATGAAAAAGACAAGAACCCTATTCATTTGCAATATTTTAATTAAAAAACCTCAGATGTTATTCGAAATTTACGATTTTCTTAACATGGTGGATTAGAGCAAAATTTCACTTAAACGTGCATGAAAAGAAATATTTTTTTCTGTAAAGATGTCAAAACAGCTTTTAAATATCAGTTTTAATGCCGGGATGAACATCATTATCTATAAATATGCTACTTTGAAAATTTCGCAAGTTATTGGAAATTTGCGAATTTCTTAACATGACAGAATAGAGCAAAATTTTGTATAAATGTCCTTTTTGAGGGATATTTTCATCGTAAAGAAGTCAGAGTTCTTTTAAAATATCATTTAAGATACTGCCAAAGACCATAATGATTTGCAACATTCTAATTTAAAAAATTCTTACGATTTTCTTAACAGGGGAGAATTGGGCAAATTTATACTTAAACGTGCATTTAATGGAATATTTATACAAAAGATTAAGTTGTGTCATTTTTAATTGCTTCTATGTTCAATAAAAGAAAGTATTGGATTCGTAAAATTTTTCGCCTTACTCATTTTGAGAGATCTAGAATACGATTTTACCATTTAAAAAAAAAATATATATCTGTTTGTGTCTGTGTGTGTATGTGTGTGTGTGTGACAAATATTTTGTGGAGACTGTATCTCCAGAACTACTGTTTAGAATTCTATATAAATTTATATGTAGATGAATCTTGACCTAAATTAGTACCTATCAACTTTTGTTGTCAACCGCTCAACAGGTGGCATTGCTATATAGCAATTTCTGCAATTTAAGGGGATACTATATCTCAGGATCTATTGAGTATAATCAAACAAAACTTTATATGTATGAAGGTCATGATGAGACATTATTTTGATTCAATTTGAATTCATATCGGAGAAGCCTTGATGCAGCTATACAGTGATCTCCGCAATTTAGGGGAAGGCTATATCTCATGAACTACAGCACATTATTACATATAAATTTAGATTTCGATGCACCTTGAAATAAACTATTACCTATAAACTTTTGGTGTCAACCGCTCAACAGGTGGCGTTGCTGCACAGCGATTTCTGCCATTTCAGGAAAGGCTATATCTCAGGTTCTACTGCGTATAACCAAGCAAAACTTGATATGTGAGAAAGCGATTATAATACATTATGCTGGTTCAAGTTGGATGCTTATAGGCTAAAAGGTGGCACTGCCATACTGGAAATTTCCTCGATAACAAGAAAGCTTCAAGATGTTATTTACACACATTAAAACTGCCTTTCTTTAGATATTTAATGTTAGTCTTATCTAAGATGAAAATCATTTGCATTTATCATGTTAGATAACTTTAACAAATAGTAGTTTTAATAAATTATTTAGCCTTAGTGAATCTGTGTAGGAAATTATAGAAGAAAGTTTTGTGTTGGCCACAACATACTAGTTCTTGAAGGGATGCGACACGGCAATTTTGCTCTGATAGTTTTTCACTATAATAAAATGTGCGAAAACAGATATATCATGGGGATCTGCGCAGAATCCACATATGTCAACTAGTTTATTTGGGAAAGAATATTTAATAAAGTATCATAAACGTAAAAAAGTAATTATATTTTATTCCCTTTCGACTAATGTAGTTCAGCGGATGCCATTTACGTTAATTTTTAAAGTATTATTTAAGTACAGAAATCCCTTTACGTACTTTTACAGTTATTTGTTTTTTCTCGTGATTGAAATATATAATGATTATTGTTAGGAAACACTGGTATAAAAACAAACGCGGAAAAATGTGTGTCGTTTAACCATTCTTATTACACCGCAAATGATAAATGTAGATCAATATCTATTCTTTTTGTGGTACATTGCAACTTTTATATTATTTCAAATAAAATTTATACATTTTCGAACTTGCATATAGAATTGTTATTATGAAATCTATGACTTACTTAGAGTTTCACATTATATGTCATTTTGCTTAAGTACTTTGTCATTGTAAAATGGAGAACTGAAATATGTCATTAATACTTCTTTGATTGGTATCATTGTATATTTCAAAGTCTTGATGCTGAGTGCTTCAACTTGTCACTCCAGACTAATTCAGAAATTTCGAAATTGAAAGTTCTGACATTTAAATTACATGACAGAATTGTTTGTAACACGTGCCACGTTTTTGATAAGTTTAAAATGAAATATATGCGTGAAATGTAAAACTCTTAGAATAAATGTAGATAAACTGTTTTACACGAAATATAAATTACTAAAACTAAATTATAAATTACTAAAAAAAATGTGTATGAATATCTATTCTTTTTGTGGTACATTCTGTCTTTTATATTATTTCTAATAAAATCTATACATTTTCGGGCTCACATATAAAATTATTCTGAAATCTATGACTTACTTAGAGTTTCACATTATATGTCATTTTACTTAAGTCTTTTGTCATTGTAAAATGGAGAACTGAAAATTGTCATTAATACACCTTTGATTGGTATCATTGTATATTTCAAAGTCTTGATGCTGAGTGCTTCCACTTGTCACGCTTGACTAATTCAGAAATTTCGAAATTGAAAGTTCTGACATTTAAATTACATGACAGAATTGTTAGTAACACGTGCCAAGTTTTTGATAATTTTAAAATGAAATATATGCGTGAAATGTAAAACTCTTAGAGTAAATGTAGAGAAACTATTTTAAACGAAATATAAATTACTAAAAAAAAAAAAAAAAAAAAAAAAAATGTGTGTTCTATCCATCATAATTTTTTTTACCATACATATATATATATATATATATATTCTACAAATTAACTCTGTCCAAATAATTCATTAAAAATTTTATTTATTAAAACATCTTACATGTAGAATGCAGACTGTTTTCATTCCAAAAACGTTTAGAACTAAAATATCCAAAGAAAATCAGTTTTACGCAGCTACAAATGACTTACTAAAAAGAAAATGCGGTTTTATATTTTTATTCATTTATTTTATTTTATTTTATTTTTTAAATTGGTTATATAAATATTATACGAAAATATGTAAACTTTTTTTATAAAAATAATCTCCAGCTAATGAAATATTTTTGAATCGCTTAATTAATCTGCGAAGCGAAACAATTTTTTTTTTTTTTTTTTTTTTTTTTTGTAAAAATATTATTTTAAAAATAAATAAATAAATAAATAAAAATATTTTTACAAAAAAGAAAAAAAGAAAGAAAGAAAGAAGGAAAGAAAAAGGGCACCTATATGGATAAAATGGTATATTTTAAACGATAACATTTCTTACAGATCAGGAGGATCGTGAAATGTTGTTATTAAATGACAGGTATCAGAAGAAAACAGATTCGTCGTACATTTTAGTACTTTTATAAAGTGTTTATAAAACACTGTGTAGTACATACCTGCATACATGCCAACATCCTAATTAATATTCCGTAGTCTTGTTTGTCCCGCCCTTTTTCTCACACCAATAAATTCTTAGAGTAATATTCTCCAAATGAAATTACGATTAAATAAGAGGAAAAATACTCTAAAAAAGATACCGGTGTGAAAAAGAAGGCGGAGCTAACAATACTACGGAATATTATTTAGTATGTTGGCAAGTATGTACCTGGTAACATTCATAATTTATTTCGGAGTACTGTTAGTCCCGCCCTTTTTTCACACTAGTATATTTTTAAAACATTTTTCTTCTTATTTCATCGTTATTAAACATTGGAGAAAATTTATGTAAAATCATACTGGTGTGAAAAAAGGGGCGGGACCCTTCCTAGGAATTTCAATACAATGGTAGTAGTACAAAATATTTTTTATTCAAATTATTTCTCATAAGCTACTAACCTAGACTAACGGTACGAGCACCACGATTTTCTCTAAAAGCGAATAATTATTTAATAAAAGAGTGCGCAAAGTCTCCTACCAAAATGGAACAGTTTGCGCTTTTGCTATTTAGGTGAGATTGCGCAATGATTCTCATAAAATTCTATACTAATAGAGATTTTGCAGCTTATTGCATACTTGCCAACCATCTTATTATGAACCGCACAGTTTTTAGTACCCGCCTTTTTTTTTCACGCTAGTAATTTTTTAGAGTAATTATATTCTTATTTAATCGCAACAACATTTGGAGAGAATTACTTTAAAAATAAAGTGTGTGTTAAAAGGGGCATTCTTTCAAGGGGCGTTAGCAATTGTACGATTATTATTGAGATGGTTGGCAAGTATGTTATTGGTAATCGCAAGACAATGAGAATGAGTTTATTGAATGTTTGGAACTGTACCAAGAAATAATTTCAGCAAAAGACTGGACTAGTTCAACCCATTCGAGACGGCACATCTTTTTATAGGCTGTTTCCAGAATCTGAAACTGAATATTATTCGTGAGTGGCATGATCGAAAAAAGCCACACCTCTGGTGGGATTTACCTTTCGAATGCAAATGTTATCCTGTAAGAAATTTATTGCAAAGTACTTAAATGTTATTGTACATCTGTTAAGTTTTGAAATATTTTCAAGTACGAAGCTTAGAGGTTTGTGCAGCTGTCGACGGCTTAAATGGAAGCGATAAAACTAAATGTAAGCTAAAAATATCCACCTACTCAAAATTCTTTTTAAGGACTGTAATAGTCTAAATTTCAATAAAATAAAATATATAAACGTAAATGATTTTGAAATTAAAAAGAGAAGATTCATTTAATGTTAAACAGTGGGTGGATTCTGGGCTCAAAAGTGGGCAGAATGTATCATTGCACACACGGAGCACAATGTATCATTGCACAAACACTTTGTTTTTCCTCGGAAATGCATTTTACACACGGTGAGCAATCCATTTCGAACAAGTTAACTTGTGGCAGGTGATTACACGATTAGGGTCACCAACAAGATTGTGGACGACCAGAGATTCGGCCAGGAAATTAAAAAAAAAAACCTTGAAGCTAAAAAGGAAATGTACTCATTTTTAAGTTAAACGTGTTATCTAATAACTTAATGTTATTTTACAATTGTTTATCTTTATCTGGTCTTCTTCTTTTTTCTGTTTCTTTAACATTTTTTTCTTTAAATAAATTTTTGCAATTCTTTTTTAATTTATTTTATTTTTCTGATGTTTTATTTATTAAATTGAAATATCCACTCCTAATGCAAAAAACGTTTCTTTACAAACGTTTTCTTTACCTTACAAAAATGTCATTTAAGAGCAATTATTAATATTAACAATTTAAGTGTAGTTATAACTAAGCGCAATCTCTCCTACCCATGTGCGCTGTCACTCCTACACTATAAAGAGAGATTGCGCAAAATAGTTGTCTTGGTTTTCTTACAGCTGTTACTTTAAATTATAGCAGAACAACAAAAATTAATGAAAATATATAGAAGAAGGTTCAATTCAAAAATATGCGCTAATAATTTAGCATAAAAGTAATATTTGGATTTTTTTATAGTGTTTTGTTGAATTGTGCGCAAAATCTCCTACTTTTACCTTATATCGAAGTGAAAGGTGGATAGCCTATTAGGCGGGGATTTAATTCTGTCATTGTGTCAAGCGTTTGGTCAAATTTATTTCTCGTAATATGATTATAATACGTCTTGCACTAGGAATTTATGAGAATGTATATATGATGGGAAACTGAGCAAAGTCCACCTATTCCAACTTTTTTTTTCTTCTTCTTCTTCTTTTTTTTTTTTTTTTTTTTTTTTTTTTAATCAATATCATTACAAGCATAATCTATGGTCTGAGTAAATGAAGTGCATTCGTCTCTAGAACCTACTTCTGTCTTAAAGAATGAATTTCATCACGATAAAATATCGACAACTTTCACAACAATAACATTACGGGCTCTATCTACGGGGGGCTGAATATTCATTAAATGAAACGCATTCTTCGACAAGAACCTTCTTATGCCTTTAAAGAATTACTTTCTACACCCAAAAATGCCTTTAACTTTCATAACAATATCATTACTGGCTCTATCATTAGCTTCTTTTGAAATCTTTATGATGGTAGGTCATATGTAATGGACAAAACCTTTGTATTATTGGTCATTATGAATATAATTTTATTAAATATCGTCAAAACGGAAAATAACAGAAGTCGAAAAAAGCAGGTACACAACTAGATGTCATAACAAATCTATATACCAATTTGAAACGTTCTACGTCGAACCGTTTTTGAGTTATGCGAGATACACCCACACATACATACATACATAGAGACGTCACGAAAATTCGCAGGGGTCATACTATCCGCCTTTTTCTCAGGACACTCTCGTGGATGAGAAATTGTTAAATTTATTGGTACCACTATTTTCATAAAATAATATCTGCCTTCTATAATCATGGCACAATGCTACGTCAAAAGTATTTCTACATGAAGTTAGTGGTGGCAAGAAAGGCCGAAATGTTTTAGCTCTGAGAGTGTCCTGAAAAAGGGGCGGAGAGTACGGCCCCTGAAATTCGTGTAAAGTTGTGGTGATATCTCTAAGACTGGAGCTGGTATTAAAATGAAATTTCAGGTGTACAACTAGAAATCATGACAGTCACACATGTAAATTTGCAACGTTCTACAATGCAAAATCCATTTCGCAAATCGGATGCACTATACTTCCTTATACTTTGTATAAGAAAGTAAAAATGCTTAGTAACAATTAATACTGTTTGAACGAAAGTCAATTCTGTTAAGAAATTAAAAAAAAAAAAATATTTTTGCACATCACAAGTAAATTAGAATAAATATATTGTGCAATTGTGATTATAAACGCATTGCATTTGGATCCCTTTTGTGTTAATATATATATATACATAAATAAAAAAAAAAAAAAAATAAAAGTAAATAATGCGAAAAACTGTGATTATTTATAATTTTAATATAAAAATTTTAAAGCTCTATAACAAACAAAACAACTGATTTTTTGTTACGTTTTTTATGCAAAAAAGTCTATTTTGTCAAAACATTTAAAGAAATGTTATATTTTGACGTATGGAAAAACTTTAAAATTAAAATAATTTTATCAGGGTATGTATTACATGATAAAAAAATAATGCACAAAATAATGAAAGTAAATAATTAGATTATTATTATTATTATTTTTAATCTTTTGATATAAATAAAGTTTTCTTTCAAATTCTTTACAAAAGCCATCAGTAAATGTTTTTGCATTTTAGCGACAATCGCACAAAACCCCATTTTGTAAAGACTTTTAAGTGAATAAGGTATTCTTCTAAATGCTTTTAGATATGCTTCTAACGAGAAAATCAGTTTCTATGTATCTTTCTCAACAGGGGTTTTAAGAAATCTTTCCTGAAACTTGAATAAACTTGTGTCAATTTAATGCATTTATAGATTCCACTTTTGAAACTTAGAAGTACAATTAATTAAACATTATTGAAATTTTAAAGTAAGATAAATAATAATTAAGATAAGACATATAATATATTGGGAAGGCTGACAGAAAGGAATTCAGATATAAAAAAAAAAGGATATATAAAAGAGAATAATTACTCCAAACAAATACTGTTATAATGAATCTGTTTTGTGAAAAAATGATTGAGTTTAATTATATATATATATATATATATATATATATATATATAATGGACATGCATTCCTCCCCTAAGAGTAGTGTATTTTATGGTAGAATTTAAACAGATATTCAAACTTTGTGACCTGCAAAGAATGTGCTAAAGAAAAAATTAGTTTCTAAGTATTTATTTATTTATTTATTTATTTATTTTTATTTATTTATTATTATTACTAAAAACAGATATTTTAAGAAAACTATTGTCAAACCATTATAAAATGTGTTATTTTATTGTGGTTCTAAATTCCATTTTATAAACTGCATAATTGATTAAATTTTACTTAATTCTTTTAACTTATAAATATTTAAATAATATAAGATGCATAATATGATGGGAAAGTTAGAAGAATAAAACTTTTATATGAAAGAGTATAAGTAATTAGAATATTAGACAGAAAGGAAGGTTGACAAAAAGGAATTTCGATATAAAAAAGGATATAATGAAAGGATATAAAATGTGTTTTGTGACAAAATGGTTGAGTGTACTTTTATGTATATATATAATGGACATGCATTCTTCCACTAAGAGTAGTGCATTTTATGGTAGAGCTTAAACCAATATTCAAACTTTGTGACCTAGGCACATTTTGCAAAGAATATGCTAAAGAAAAGGTTAGTTTCTAAGTATTATTATTATTATTATTAAAAACATATATTTTAAGAAAACTATTGTCAAACCATTATAAAATGTGTTATTTTATTGTGGTTCTAAATTCCATTTTATAAACTGCATAATTGATTAAGTTTTACTTAATTCTTTTAACTGATAAGTATTTAAATAATATAAGATGCATAATATAATGGGAAAGTTAGAAGAATAAAATTTTAATATGAAAGAGTATATGTAATTAGAATACTAATTTATTGACGTCCAAAGTTAAAGTCACTACCTGTTCTGTTTCATTCTTTTGGACATACTTTTTACACAAATGCACATGTGAATATAAAGATTGTTGGGTATGTTCGTAACCAAACCATTGATCGATTTACTATAACATAAAGAGTAAATTAAAGAATAACACTACGCTGCAAAAATAAATCTATATTAATAAAATCAGAGTTTTGTCTGTAAATTTGTCGGAATCGAAAAATTTTGCGATATCTTCACGTTTCACACCCCATGAAAGCCGAAAATGACTTCAGAAAATTTTGCCTGTGTGTGTGTGTGTGTGTGTGTGTGTGTCTGTGTGTATGTCATCGTGTCCGAATGTCGCTTTTTTTGTCCGGGCATCACTCGGGAACGGCTGGACGGAATTCAACGACGCTTGGCAGTAATTTAGGTCTTCACCCAACTTAAAATTATATCTATCAACTTTTCGGAAATTCCCCCCCGTTCCCCCCCTAGGGGGTAAAAGACTAAAACACGTTTGTCCGGGCATCACTCGAGAACGGCTGGACGGAATTCAACGACGCTTGGCAGGAATTTAGGTCTTCACCCAACTTAAACTTATATCTATCAACTTTTCGAAAATTCCCCCCCGTTCCCCCCTAGGGGGTAAAAGACTGAAACACGTTTGTCCGGGCATCACTCGAGAACGGCTGGACGGAATTCAACGGCGCTTGGCAGAAACTTAGGTCTTCACCCAACTTGAAATTATATCTATAGAAATTTTCAAAATTCTGATTAGTGTTTAAATTGTGGGTAAAAAACGCCTGCGCATGCGCCATAAATATTTTTTCACTAAAACGCTTTGAATGAAAAAATGAAATACAAAAATAAATTTTTAAGATAAAGACTTTTTTCATTCGCGTGAATCGCACTACAAATTATGAAAAGATTTAAATGAAGTTTTGCCATCTGAGTTTCATACTTTAGTTAATTTTAAAACATCTAATTGTCGTATTGAAAAACTGTTTACACCCCAGGATTCAGAAAAATCATCTCTTTAATTTGGTACTGAATTTGTAACGATAGGTCTGATACTTCTAATTTATTTTCCCCTTTTTCCGTTTTTCCGTTGCCACTTAAATTTCATACTTTAGTTATTTTTTTAATATCTAATTGTCGCATCGAAAAACTGTTTGCACCCCTGGATTCAGAAAAATCGCTTCTTTCATTTGGTACCAAATTTATAAATATAGGTCTGATATTTCTAATTTATTTTACCCTTTTTCCGTTTTCAACCTAGATTCGATATGGAACAGCTTTAGTATTGGATCCCTTTGGCAAAATTTGAAATTCGGAACCGAAGTAGCTCGGACGTTTCTCGCCAAGATCTTTAATTGCACAATTGAGATAGCCAATTCAGTTCATCGCAAAAATGGATTAAAATATTTAAAGTCACCAAAGGGTTCCCATACTAAAGCTGTGCGTTTTGTATTTATTTATTTATTTATAATATTTTCTATTAAAGACTTCTGTGGTCACAAAATTTGGTGCGTAAATTGTTTGTTTGCATCCGGCACTTATTGTAACTGGATTTCACGAAATTCGAAATCCCCCCCCCCTTCTCGGAGTCGGAGGGCAATAAACGGTATAACTTCAGTATAACCCCACAGCTGAATTTGGCGATTTTTCTTTGGCGTCGTTTTGAAGGATAACGATGTCGTTCTAGACTGTTTACGATATTATATGGCAGCCTAATATGCTGTTTATTTTGGATTTATGATTTTATGTTTTATGATTTATGATTTAGATTATGATTTCATCATTTATCATATATGATTTATGATTTTTAGATTTATGATTTAGCCATAATCGTCAAAAAAAAATCGCCAAATATCGTTGTGGTGTTATACTGAAGTCGTTACCAATAAACATGTGTAAAAACATGTTTTTCCGTTTGAATTCGATTTGAATTATCTTAGAATGGCGAATTTTGGTGTGCGGATATTGATTAAGTGTACGCATTATGTACATTAGTGGGATTTTGCAAAACTTTGAACTCACCCGCTGAGGAAGGGGAAGTAAGGTGGGTAAGTTGTGCCGAAGACAGTGGAGACCTAGACTCCTGACTTTGCGAGCGAGAAAACCTCTACCAATCACAGCGAGAACTTATGTTATTAATAAAGATATGGGATTTTGACAACTCATTTAAGTTTAATGTCCAGCGAAGCGGGCAAAGCCTGCTAGTAAATAAATAATACTACTACTACTAAGGATTGAATATAAAGATTGTTGGGTATGTTCGTTATCAAATCATTAATCGAATTACTATAATATAAAGAATAATTTAAAGAATAACACTACGCTACAAAAATAAATAAATAAATAAAATAAAAATAAATTACTAATAAAGTAAAATAAATTAAATGATAATAATAATAATAAAGATTGAATGTAAAGATTGTTGGGAATGTTCGTTATCGAATCATTAATCGAATTACTATAACATAAAGAATAATTTAAAGAATAACACTACGCTGCAAAAAATAAAAATAAAAATAAAAATAAAAATAAATAAAATAAAATACTACTACTACTACTACTACTACTACTACTACTAATAATAATAATAATAAATAAAAATAAATAAATAAAATAAACGTAATTAATCTATATATATAAAAATGAATGTTTGTCTGTATGTTATTTATAAAATCGTAAACGGCTTGACCGATTTCGATCATTCTTTTTTTGTTTTTTTCCTTATAGGTCAGGGATGGTTTAGGAAAAAAAAAAAATTGAAAAAATTCGAATAGTTTTCTTATTATTAATTAAAATACGAAAATAATAACCTCCTAATACCTTATAAATAGCCATTAAAATATTAGCTATAATTTAATTGTTGCCAAAAAAAATTTACGAGTTCATTTTCTTTCGACATAAAAATAAATAAACGTGATTAAATAAATAATTTAATTAAACGTGAGCTTTAAAAAATTGTAAAAAAATTAAATTATGTATCTCACAAAAATTGACGTCACTATCGGTTTAAAGATTTCATGCGCATTGATAAACTGCTAATGTAGTTAGTTCTATGATTCAACAGAAAATTTAAAAACATGGTTCATAAAAAGTTTTTTTCTTATAATTATTTATATTATTAACTTATCGTGACGTAGTTGAATTATATATTTCTTTTGTGCGTGTGTATGTCTGAACTCCTCCTAAACGGCTGGACCGAGTTTAATCAAATTTTTTGTGTGTCTTCAGGTGGATTCGAGAATGGTTTAGATTTACAATTCAGTCCAATTTAAATTGTTTATTTAATTTATCACTTATAAATTGTTGTTGATTTTGGAATGTTTCACATTGGATCCGGCAGACTGCGCTACGATCGTAGTATCGAATATTCAATAATACGCAAGCGAAGTGATGACGTCACTAGCCGTCCGTGGATGCAAGAAAAATATTTCCTATGTTAATCGCCCATTGGATTTTTTGTAAAAAATTACAAAAAAATTTCCCGATTTTAATACCCATATTTGGGTATAGATATGTATTAGTTATCATGTGCATGCGTTAGATTGAGTTGTTTTTGCTGTAAAATTGATAAAATTTGAATTTTTAATCTCAAAACTCTGTCATCCTTGGCGGAAAAAAAAATCGCCATATCATCTGGCGAACATATTTAATTTCTATCAAAAATAATGGTTATTTCAACAACTTATATTAAGAGAGTAATTAATAATATGAAACAATTTCGTACAATACATATTACGAAAATATACATCTGGCATGTATATTTTCGTATTACGTTTTTGATCGCCAAATACAAAAAACGCCAAGGAAGACAGAGTTTTGAAATTTAAAATTAAAATTTTGTTAATTTGAGAGCAAAATAACTCAATCTAACACATGCATACGATAACTAATACATATCTAAACCCAAATACGGGGATTAAAATCGAGAAATAATTTTCCTCGATTTTTAATAATTTTTTACAAAAAATCCAATGGGAGATTAACATAGGAAATCTTTTTCTTGCATCCACTGACGGTCAGTGACGTCTCACTTCGCTTGCGTATATTCCACTGTAATTCCAGTTTGTCCCGACAGTTGGTGCTGCGATCAAATTCAGGAAAATATTTTGTAACTTCGTGTGATTATTGTTATACCAAAAATTGTGTCCTAATTGAAATATTACATCAAGATGTAATTAGTGTTTGAAGAGTTTTGAAGTGTGCATAAAAAACTATTCATTTTGCAAATTTAGTGCGGAATTGGAGTGAGTATTTTATATAATTTTCTATCAAATTTACACGCGCGTTGATTAACAACCACCCTAACCTACAAACTTATTTATGTAGCTATTTTATTATATTTTATTAATTTATTTTTTGAATGGAACACCTTTAGTATCGGATCCCTTTGGCAAAATTTGAAATTTGGCACCGAAGTAGCTCCGACGCTTCTCGCCAAGATCTTTAGTTCCACAACTGAGATAGCCATTTCAATTCATCGCAAAAATGGCTTAACCCAGACAGCACATCGCCTCCCCAGGATATCTTCAAGATGTCTTCTGGATGAAAAGACATCCCAGAAACCTCTTTTAGATGTACTGTGGATAAGTTAAGCCTAACTGTGCTGTTAGGGAAAATATTTAAAGTCACCAAAGGGGTTCCATATTTTTGTGCGTGTGTATGTCACTGATATTTTATTTATTTATTTTTTGTATGGAAAATTTGGCACCGAGGTAGCTCGAACGCTTCTCGCCAAGATCTTTAGTTCCACAATTGAGATAGCCATTTCAATTCATCGCAAAAATGGCTTGAAATATTTAAAGTCACCAATGGGGTCCCATACTTTTGTGCGTGTGTATGTCACTGATATTTTATTTATTTATTTTTTGGATGGAACACCTTTAGTATCGGATCCCTTTGGCAAAATTTGAAATTTGACACCGAAGTAGCTCGAACGCTTCTCGCCAAGATCTTTAGTTCCACAATTGAGATAGCCATTTCAATTCATCGCAAAAATGGCTTAAAATATTTAAAGTCACCAATGGGATCCCATACTTTCGTGCGTGTGTATGTAACTGATATTTTATTTATTTATTTTTTGTATGGAACACCTTTAGTATCGGATCCCTTTGGCAAAATTTGAAATTTGACACCGAAGTAGCTCGAACGCTTCTCGCCAAGATCTTTAGTTCCACAATTGAGATAGCCATTTCAATTCATCGCAAAAATGGCTTAAAATATTTAAAGTCACCAAAGGGGTCCCATACTTTTGTGCGCGTGTTTGTCCCTGAACTCCTCCTAAACGGCTGGACCGATTTTAATGAAATTTTTTGTGTGTCTTCAGGTGGATTCGAGAATGGTTTAGATTTACAATTCAGTCCAATTTAAATTGTTTATTTAATTGTTAATTATGTCTTTTACGTTATAATCGGAATTCACAGTCACCGTTCACAGAATTCCATACCTGTTTCACTTATATACCACATCCTTACACACTTACAATAAGTTAGTTATTTTTTTCTAGCAAAATATTCTCTAGAAATAATTTATATGACAAAACAACGTTTGTCGGGTCAGCTAGTTAATTAAATAAAAAATAGTAATAATAGTAAAATCGAGCCCTGATTTCTGCTGATTTTTATGTAAAATGACCTCCTGAATCCGAATATGACCCCCATTTTGTCCCATCACGCTACTTTTTCTCAGGACACAACCACATCCCCCAATTTTTATCACTGTTCGGTAATTTTATGGCCATGATTTGATATGGAGAATGAAAAAGAATTAATTTAACACTTAAAAACAAAACAAAACAACAAATATATATATATATATATATATATATATATATATATATATATATATATATATATATATATGTATATATATATATATAATGTTATAATGTTTAATAAATAACATTAATAATACACAAAAAAAATATATATAAGAAATGTAAAGCATAATTTCAGTGGCAAATCCCCCCCTCCCTAAATTTTCAATTTGTCGCAAATGTTCATATTTTAAAGTTTTACAACTTTGTAGCCCCTTAGAAAATAGTTAATAGTTAAAATAATCCTCCCCCCCCCCCTAAAAAAAATCTAGTTTATAGCCATAAAATTATAGAAAAGTGATAAAAGTAGGTGCACTCTAAAAAATAGGTTCTTAAAAATAAGTATATATTGTCTCAAAATAGCTCCGAAACAGGCTGTCCCTAAAACACGGTAGGTGATAGGGCAAAATGGCCGTCATATTCGGGTTCAGGAGATCATTTTACATAAGAATTTGCAAAAATGGTGTTGGAGGCAATTTTCATGCCGAGCAGTGTAATTTTTAAACTGATTTTTTTACTCTAATATGATTATTTTTTATGTAAAATAAGTTTTTGAAGAAATGAGAAGTTTCACAATTTTAGAAAAGAAATCTAAATTAGTTGTTATGGATGTACACATGAACACATGCCTCCAAATGGTCATGATATCCAGAACAAGGCAGACGTTTTAACTTTAAAGAAGATCCCCATCAGTGTCAACAGTGAGACTGGTAAGAGCTGATTTGCAACCATAACGTGTTTTTTTTTTTTTTTTTTTTTTTCCCCTAACATATTGTATACCAGGTGATCAAAAGTCACCGCAGAAATGAAAAATGTATCAATTAAAAAGAACTGACGGTAGATCTGTGCAGTTTTCACTGTAATGTACAGATAAACATGGGATATATATATATATATATATATATATATATATATAAGAACAAATATTAGCTACACTTTTCCTCAACATATCGCGCTGTATTCGTAATATCCTCTCATATTTCAAACAGATCCGCTTGATCAAATGGCACCATATCGCGAATACTGAATAATATTTTAGGAAAATTCTCAGTTCGCAACGTCTGACGCCCACCTCAATGAACATTTATAGTCCTAATTAGGTTGATTAATGCACTGTACCCTTGTAAAAAATAAAATAAATAAATAAATTAAATTAAAAAAAAAATTACGATGAAGAAAATTTAAACTAATTGTTTAATAATTATTTTGTTGTATAAGAAAATACCATGTCTTTACGGTCAATACTTTTTGAATAACGTATTTTTTTTATTTTTTCTATGATTCATCAGAAAGTTTAAAACATGGTATATAAGAAGTGTTTTTTTTTTTTTTTTTTTTTTTTTTCTTTTTTTAAATCTTATAATTATTTTTCTTACATTTTGCACGCGCGCTTTTTATTTCCTACTTCAAAATTATTAAAAAAAAACTTTTTTCTATAGTGTTTGTAAATAAGAATTGACTTAAAAAAAATTTCTTTTATATTACTTGTTTAAATAAAAAAAAAAATTAAATATGTACAATTTTAATAATGCTTATCTATGCTTATCTTTATAAAATGAGAATACTTGATTCTTCATTTATCGATGCAAAAATTTCTGTTTTTATTAATCTCAAAACGACTGTTATGCAGGGGTCTGCCAGGTCTTTTCAGGCAGGATTCTTTTTTGTGAAATTGTAAAAATTTTACACATAATTTTGAGAATCTAAATTTAGTGTGAAAATCAAGTTCTTTCGAATTTTAATTACGGCCCTTTTTTTGTGAAATTGTGAAAAAAGTAGTTTCCAAAATAAAATTACAATGAAGGTGTCATTTTAGACAGTGATGATTCACTTTTATAGAGCTAAAGTTACAAATATGTAAAGAAAGCTTTTATAAATTAGAAATTGAAATCAACTTTTCAGAGAAATACACCAAAGCATCTTCGAATATTCAGGCGGCCTGTTCTGGATTTTTTTTTTTTTTTCAATGGCTAGGCAAAAGTTACAGAGGACTATAAAGATGCGAATCAAATTATAGACAATATAACATAGAAGACCGAAGTCATTGCCTAAGGAGCGATCTTGCCTCCCAATATCTCGACTCTTCTGTAGAACATCGAAGAGCCCTACAACGGGACAGATGGTCCCGGTCCATTACTTCTCCAGAATCACAAAGTGGGCAAGTAGGGTCGTTTAAGATACCTATGCGCTTCAAATGAGCGACAAGGTAGTCATGTCCTGTAGATAGGCGGAAAGTCGCAACTGCCTTACGTCTTGGTTTATCAGGAATTAGAGTAGGGCTTAAATTCTTCCATTTCTTTAGAGCTGTACGATTCTCAAGATCTCGTAAAGCATTAGATGCAGATAAATTCTTTAAAAACAGTTTAATCCTCCAGTAAGAAATGGCTGTATTGGGATGTTGTAAAGGAGAAATCCACCACAGACGAAAGAAGCTTATCCATTATCCGTGAAGTTTGAAAAAAAAACGTTGTTGAAAAGATGAATATACTCAAAGTGTTGAGAATTTTACATAGTTTTTATTAAATGTTGGTTATTAAAGAAATCACATGAAGACAAATACAAGTTCACACATAAAAATTATTTGCAACGCAATAATCCCAGAAATTCCGGGGATCAAGGGAGAGAGAGAGGGCAGAGCAAAAATACTACGTCTTTTCTATACCGTGAAAAAGCAAAAAACTGTGGGTCTGCTTTTTTCTATCGCACGGGGAGAACCCCCGGAAGGGAAGTCATATGTTTGCATTATCTTATTTTCGCCAAAATGAAAGCCAACTTCAGTTCTTTGTTTTAGATAATAAACTAATGTTAATTTTTTGAATTTGTAATGACGGTTTATAATTGTATTAACCCTTTAATCGCCAACATTATGCCAAGTGACAGTTTGACTAGAGAAAATGACCGTTATGAACTGAAATCATTAATATTGGGTAATTTAAAATAAATTATATCCGGTGTTGCAATAATATAAATTGTGACAATGAGTTTTCTTGTATTATGACTATTTGAGAACACTTTTTTTTATAATTACGTTTAATGTCAGAATTTCCGTTAGATATTATTTCTTTTTATCCCATAAAATAAAGTACTTTTCTATTTAAAGAGATAAACATTTTATTTATGATTTAGATATAAAACATATACAATTTAGATTTCTGAATGATGTGTGTTATTGTTTTATGTTAATAAATTGTGTAGGTCGTATGTATAATTAAAATTGTGTAATTTTTAATGACATTTAAAAATAATTCTTTCTTCAAATGCCTAAGAACAATTTATGTAAATATAATATCTCACTTAAAATTTAATTATTTTTTTTATTGCAATAATGCATTAATTTATCATTAGATTTTATTTTATTTAAAAATTCAATTAAAATTTAACCAAATATATGTGAACACCATTTTGTAGTAAGGTGGCTTTCTTTTTGCAAGAAAGTCCGCTTGTTCATTGCCCCAAAGGCCACAATGGCCGGGCACCCACTGGAGAATAATTTTTTTCCCCTTTAAAGTGAGAGTTCTTGATGATTCTTGACATTGGGATACTTCCGGTGTTAATGGATGATCAACAGCGCTTATTGACTGGATAGTTGCTTGAGATTCAGAAAGAATGACCGCCCTTTCAAACTTGCAATGGACAGCTAATAGTTGCTTTAAAGCTAAACGTATCACCACAACTTCACCATCAAAGGAGGTACCAATATAGCCCGCAGGGGCATAGAAAGAAAAAAGATCTGAGAACACGCCAGCCCCTACATTGAGATGACAATCAAACTGGGAACCATCTGTAAAAATGTGCAGCCACTGAGATGGGGGATATCTGGCCGCAATGGTCTCTAAGGCAAGACATTTCAATACACTTGGTGCAAAATCTCCCTTTCTATGGATAGTTTCAACTAGATCCAGCCTCATATCGATATTAATCACTTCCAGGGGATTTCTGGGTGTCAAAAGTGGTTGTATATCACCTGGAATTACAAGACCTTTCTTAATATCCAGGACTATTTGAATAAATCCATTTTGGGTTTTTAAATTCCTTGGCTTGGTCACATAGTCCCTCCAGTAGGGATCCTCATTCGCAGTAGCTTTTCATAGAGACATAAGGCCTTTAATTTCATAATATCTCTGAAGTGTATATTCCCTGTCAATAATAACATCGCATCGATAAGAGTGGACTTCACACCTCCTGTAATCAAGCGTAAAGCCTGGTTTTGCAACACTTGCAGCTTAATGACCACAATTTGTGGGGCTGTGATCAGAGCTTCACAGCAATACAACATTAAAGGCTGTATAAAAGTTTTAAAAGTAGTGTTAAGAGTGGACCGAGCGCATCCCCAAGTGCATCCTGCTAAACGCTTAAGAATACTCATTCTATTTGAAATACGCTCGGTAAGCTTTTCAACATGGAGCTTCCAGCTTAATTTATTATCAAAAGTCATTCCCAGGTAGGTAAAGCTGTCTGTGTTGGCGATCGAAGAGCCTTGGTACTTTAACTCTGGCCGGAAAGCCTCATGGGTTAAGGAGAAAGACTATGTAGCTGTCTTTCCTAAATTTAAAGCCATATTATTTTCTTCACACCATTTCGAGAGCTCGGGCAGGGCTTTATTTAAGCGACTTTCAATAACATTTTTAGCAAAATGTTTTGGTGCTTTGGTCCAGATTACCAAATCATCAGCAAATAGTAAACATTTAACATCAGATATCGATTTAAGTGATGAAATTAGATCATTGACATATATATTGAACAAGATGCAGCTACTAACTGCTCCCTGAGGGAGCCCAGTTTGAAGATTAAAGCTTTTAGAGAAAGATTCACCGAATTTAATCCTGCATGTTCTCTGGTTTGTGAAAGATCTAATCCAGTGAAATAATTTGGAAGAAATTCCAATATTCAAGAGCTTCTGGTAAAGCCTTTCCCTCCAGACAGAATCATATGCCCCCTTAAAGTCAACGTAAATAGCTGTTAAAATGTCTCTGTTATCTAATGATTCTTTAACGAATTGGCTAAATTTTGTCACTTGGTCACTCGTTGACCTATTTCTTCGGAAGCCAGCCTGTTCTGTATCTAATATATTATATTCCTCGATATACCAGTTCAAACGGTTAACCACAAGTCTTCCCATGACTTTTGCAAGGATACTCGTAAGTGAAATGGGCCTATAGCTATTCAACTGTCCAGAGTCCTTGTTTTTCTTTAGAACTGGAATTATGATAGCACTTCTCCAATGCGCCGGAATCTGACTCGACTCCCATACACGATTTAGAACATTCAGTACTGTTTTTCTTGCCACACTGCCCAAATGGATTAGAAATTCTGCATGGATAAAATCCACACCAGGAGATTTTTTCATTTTGAGACGTCTTAGTGCAAGTTCCAGTTCGTGTGCACCAAAGGGAGCATCGAAAACAGCTCTCCATCCGGGTTCCTCATCAGTCTTCTGCATTTTGAGTAACTTCTTCCATTCAGCATTAATTTTTCGTGACATTTTTCTTGCATAATTTCCCTTTCGCTGGACTGGGAGTAGGATTGCCCAAAGGCATTTGCGATGGCTTTATCAGAAGATAATAATTTATCTTCTGATCCAACAGCAATCGGATTCTTCTTACACGAGGGTCTACGATTCTGGATATTAGAGATAAATTTAAAAACTTTTAAGCTATCTTTTTTATAATCTATATCTGTAATAAAATCGTCAAAGGATTTGCGTTTGGTCTGCAAAACAGCTTTTTTAACCACGCTAGCCTGTTTCCGCCATGCGACAATATCAGATTGTCTTTTAGTGAGCTCAGCCCTTCTTCTGAAACGATCTCGTTTCTTTTTAAGTTCTTCCAGTTCACGAGACCAGAAGCATTTATAGCCTCTGACTTTTCCCCGAGGTATGCATTTTTTTGCACAAAACAGGATTGTCCTTATTAAATTGTAAACCAATTTTTCCGTGGGAAGTGAAAGGTCAAAATTATCTTCCTTAAGTTTTCTATCAGACAATTTCTCAAAATAATCCCATTTTGCTTTTTTAAAATTCCAGGACTTCTTTAAGCTCGATTTAAATCGGCATACTGGGACTCTAATATTAATAGAGGCCACGATTTGCCTATGTCCTGAACCTGGATCCTCTACAACCTTCCTTTCTGTGAAGGCACAGATATCAGCTGAAACACATAACAGGTCTGGCGAAGTGCCAGAACCATTGTAATGGATATAAGTAGGAGGGTCATTTGATTTGAAAATAAGCTCAAGAGGACTTGTTCTGGAAAATTAGTTCTGTAGAAAATTAGTTTTCAAAAATTAGCAGATTTAACAAACGGCCTGTTTTTAACGGGAAAAATTTCATGAAGGGTCCTTTTTTAGAATAAAAGAAATTATAAAGGGTCATTTTTTATGATAAACAATTTTGTGAAGGGCCTTTTCTTAGGATAAACAATTTTGTGAAGTGTCCTTTTTTAGGATAAACAATTTTGTGAAGGGTCCTTTTTTAGGATAAACAATTTTGTGAAGTTTCCTTTTTTATGATAAACAATTTTGTGAAGGGTCCTTTTTTTATGATGAACAATTTAGCGAGGAATTTTTTTAATACAATTTTGTGAAAGTATTTTTCTTGGGATAAACAATTTTGTGAAGTACCCTTTTTTAAGATAAACAATTTTGTGAAGTGTTCTTTTTTAGGATAAACGATTTTCTGAATGGTCTTTTTTTAAAATATAAAATTTTGTGAAAGGTCCTTTAACGGACCCAGGGTTTCCTCTGGACAGACCCCTGTAATACCGAAATCTTTACTCTGTTATGTTCTCTATATTACCAGATAAGCTTAATTAACCATTTTACTTTTACTACAAAAATTTTTTTAAGGAATTCTCCATTTGTCCATAAAAAGTAAAAACAAAATTTAAATCAAAGCAGTTTTTTTTTTTTTTTTTGTCGAAATCAAATTAATAACAAGTGTATTTTATAAAATTTAGCGTTTTTAATTTTATCATGTGTTACTTGCCCTTGTTCTATTTGAAGTTTGAAGTTTCTGTGACGCTTCTTAGCAAATTTAAAAATGTCAGCGCAGTGTTTGCTTTGAATTTATTTGAATATGACTTTTCTTTAAATCTTTAATTCTTTACCGAGTTTAGTAATTTTTTCACTGTAAATTCACAATCATAATTTTACCCATTTTTAAGTTTCTGCCAAAATTAGTAAAAATTTTGCAAAAATTAAAATTCTTTTATTTATTTATTTATTTATAATGAGAATGATAATAATAATAATAGTTAATAAATATCTTATCATGTACCATGGAAAATTGCCAACTGCCAAATTTTATAACATCAGTGCAATTAAGCTTGAAAATAATAACTTTTCTGTTAATAATAATAATAATAATAGTGATAAAATCTCTTAAAAATCTCTTATTTTCAGTCCCATTTATAGATTGTTTGAATGATAACTAATAATCACTATCTAATGCAATTTTTTTTCACATTTATTATTATAAAAGAAATCGTTTCCACACAGCAATAAAAATTACTATCTAATATCTAATTTAACATGCCTAGAAAATTAAACAATTGCCATGTTTGCAGATTTTATATAACTTGGTCTGCAAATTGGAAGATTGTTAGATCACAAATTTTATATATTTATTGAAAAAGGACGTACAAAAATTTAACATTTTAAATAATTTTCATTAATTTACCAAACATAATTTTATCAAACGTAGCTCATTACCATCTCAACTAAATGAACGTTCTAATAATAAAATAATAAATATTTGATTGAAATCATTTTATTCATTTGGAATCTATAGTCATCATAGACAGACACACAAATAAAAACTCTAAAATTTTAAAATCTCTCTTTTACGGTTGCACACTGTTAAAAATTGTTTCTAAAAAGTAAGCTAAATTGCCTCAAAGTAGCTCCGAAACAATATATACTTAAATTTGAAAACCCATGTACTGATTTTTGAGTATAACGACATGCTCAAAAATGGGTTTGGCCAATAAGAATCCAAATATCCCCATGTTTGACATGTCAACATACTCAAAAACGAGTACATGGGTTTTCAAATTTAAGCATATATTGTTTCGGAGCTATTTTGAAACAATTTTGCTCATTTTTAAGAAAAAAAAATTAACAGTGCATCTTAAAAATTATATGAAATTACCCCCATTAGGCGCCAAAGCTCCCGCTAAGGGAACAATTATTTAAGATTTTTTTTTTTTTTCATTGCAAGTAATTAAGATAAAGATATTTTTTACTTTTTTACATCGAATACTAAAGCATCTAGCTACGTTGGTAACTTTTTCAAAAAGTTTGTAATGTAACTTCTCTCTCTCTCTCTCTCTCTTTTTTTTTTTTTTTTCTTTTTTTTTTCTGTTATTCAAATGTTTGTTTTTCTGCAAAACATCAGCTCAGAAAAAAATTCAGCAAAATAAAATAATGGATATTAAATAAAACAGATCTTTCTAAAATTATAACAAACAAAGATCAAGAAAACTAATTTAAAAGGGTTTTGCAGTTTTTCAACATCTTTTCTGCCCCAGTTAGGTGTCAAATCTCCCAATTAGAAACATATCATATCTTCTAATATATATATATGTAGAATCTTGACTAGGTGTCTAGGGGTGGGGCAATGATGAGCTGCGACTTAGATAACGAAAACATTTATTACGTAACATACACAAAACAGGTTAAATATAAGGATTAACATATAACAGCAGACTTCCTATCATTAACCAACTGCTGGTTTCGAGGCTTAGCACATAACAAGCTTTCTTCATCAGTATAGCCGTAACAAAATAACATTTAAGCACCTACGCTTACTTTTATTCACAAAAACACCTACGCGTGCTATCAAATAGTAAAAATGAAGTAATGAGCCCTCCATGGCTCTACACACTTATTATGAGCATTCTGTGCTCAAATTAGGGGAAAATCAGCCTGTCAGCCTTCGCGCTGACGGTCTCAACCGATCTCCACTGCAGCCAGATCTCAACTGACTCCCGTCCGTCATCTCATTCAAAGATAAGCATCAGAGACAGCGCCATCTGTTGTTTGTGCAAGGAACTTCCCACAACGCTCGGCCATTCTGATGTGCGGTGACCTCACCGTAAACCAGCCTGGGATACTAAAGGATATCTGCAAAATACAATTAAAAGAAAAAAAAGAAAAAAGATAAAAAGACATTAAAAAAAATTATGTACATAAAAATTCACAGTTAACTTTTTCTTTAAAGTTTATCAGTCTAGTTTGTGGACCATAATTTCATATGGTCTGCAGAAGTACTAGTATGTATAGGTCCTTCGTGATCACCTATCTTCTCGACTTCATATCTGTCTTTGGTCTTTACTCGCACAACTTTATAAGGACCTAAGAAATTTGGTCTTAGTTTCATGCCGGTTCCAAACTGAGTTCGCTGGATGGCAACTAGATCATTAATTTTATATACATGGGCTTTCTTTCTCTTCTTGTTGTAACATCGGCGATTTTCTTCTTGAATCTTAAGAATGTTTTTTCTTGCTTCTTCACGAATGGTGTTAAGATTATCAAGCATGGAATTTATCCTTTCCTCTTCGAGGAGTTCAAGTATTTTCTTATCTTCTTTCTTTCTCATTGTTACTCCAGTGAGTAATTCGAACGGAGTTCTTTTGGTACTTCTCGATACGGTGGAATTAATAGTTCTCTGAACAGCCTCAACAAACTTGTACCACTTGTTAGGGTCATTTATACATAACTTGGATAATACAGGAATGATTGTTCGATGAAGTCTCTCAATTTGACCATTCCCTCTTGGGATTCCGGTTGTGATGATGTCATGTTCGATTCCCTCGGATACACAGTAATCTGCAAACTCCTTAGATATGAACGCAGGTCAAAGATCGGATATTATTCTTGCGGGATTACCAAAAATAGCAGCTTGCTGTTTTAATTTTTGCAAGGCGTCTGCTGAAGAAGTTGATTTGACTGGATATAGCCACGAAAATTTACTAAATCCATCGATGACGGTGAAAATGTGATTGTAATTTTTGTTAGTGGTTGGTAATGGACCCACAAAATCGATGTGATACGTGGATAATGGTATATCTCCTTTAGGGATAGGGTTCAAAAAACCTTCTCCTTTTCCTTGTTTCTTATTTACAAGTATACATTCTACACAACTTTTTAGAACATTATCTATGCATTTTTTCATATTAGGAAAGTAATATTCTCGTTTAACTAACTCTTCAGTTTTATTTGCCGAAAAATGTCCTAAGGCATGACATTTCTTTACGACCTCGATTTGCATGATATCTGGGACAATTAGTACATCCCTATCATTTAACACTTTATATAAAACATTATTTTTTAACACATATTCGTCATTTTGGTTCTGTTGTAAAAGAGATTTCATAGTGTTGATAAACTCATCATTTTCTTGAGCAGTAGCAATACGATGTGTAAGGGTATCAGTTGTTACAGCCATTACAGGGTGTCTGCTAAGCGCGTCAACATGCTGCATTTGTTTACCAGGTCGATGTTCTACTTCGTAGTCGAATTCCTGTAGCAGGAAAGACCACCTGGCTACCTTAGGTGTCAATTCACGTTTATCTAAAGTTTTATTGAACGCTGACAGTGAGTATAAATTTTAAATTTACTACCTAATAAATAGTTCCTAAATTTTTTAAGGGCTTCTACTATCGCTAACACTTCTAACTCATAACTACAGTATTTTTCTTCTTGTACAGAGGTCTTTTTACTCATATAATGGATTGAATAGTACTGTCCATCGTCATCTTGTTGTAATAGGATTGCACCGAATCCTAATTTAGATGCATCTGTATGAACTTCTAACTTATAGCCTTGCTTAAAAAGATGTAAGACAGGCGTATTAGATAAAATGGCTTTCAGCTTTTAAAAAGCTAATTTCTGCTCTTGCTCGAATTTAAATGGAGTGGAAGCACGTAATAAGTCACTGAGTGGTCTTGCTATGTTGGCATATGAAGGAATAAATTTTCTAAAGTAACCCGTTAATCCAAAGAAACTCTGCACTTCCCTAGCATTACGGGGTTCTGGGAAATTTTGTACTGCAAGAGTTTTTTCTACTGAGGGTTTAATCGTGCCATTCTCAATTATGTGACCTAAGAAATCGATCTTTCGTTTAAAAAACTGACATTTCTTTAAATTTAACTCTAGACCAAATTTTGATGCCGTTTCTAACACACGTTTTAATTTATCTAACCTTCATTCTCATCTTTAGATGGAATAATTATATCATCTAAATAAATAATTACAGTACCATCTTTCAATAGGTCTTTAAACACATAATTTACATATCTTTGAAATACTAAGGGACTGTTACATAATCCATAGGGAACTTTTAGAAACTCATACTGGGCATTATCGGTCACAAAAGCTGTATATTTCCTACTTTTTTCCTCTACATCAACTTGTAAAATCGCATTCTTTAAATCTAGTGTCGAAAAAACTTTACCCTCCCCTAATCTATCAAATAAATCCTCAATATTTGGCAACGGGTATTTATCTTTAATAATTTTCTTATTTAAAGCACGATAATCACAGCATAACCTTATTCCTCCATCTTTTTTCCTACACACCACTATTGGCGAAGCATAATTTGATGTACTTTCTCTAATTATACCATCCTTTAACCACTGGTCAATTTGTCTATCCACCTCTGATTTCTCTACAAATGATAATCTGCGAGAGCGTAAGCACACTGGTGTATCATCAGATAAAATAATGGACATTTTTAAATCAGTACTTTTTGTTTTAACTGGCTTATAACTTTTTATTAATTCGCTTAATCTCTCTTTTAACGACTTATCTAAAATATAACTGACATCGAATTTTTCTTCTTCTGAAAAATTGCACATATTTGAAAAAAAAGAATCTATTTCATTTTCCTTTCGACAAATTAAAGGAAAAAAACACTCATTTGCTTCATCGAAATTGCTTTCCCCCGAACTCAGAAAAATTTTCCCCCCAAGTCGGTAGAATTCGAAACATGTGTTTCCTGTTTATTTTGTTGTTTCAAAATATGAAAGATATTACCAGGGAGAATTACGTCGCATGTCAAATTGTTGCAAAAAGCCCCGATTACATTTATTGAATCATGATTAGGTAAAGATATTTTAAATTCAGTCAGATTTGCATCTTTCTTTTCATTAAAGCAGCTAACTAGAGTGGTTGAAGAAATAACATTTTTAGTCTGTGGAATGCTATTTTTATTTACAATTAGAATCGAAGAACCTGAATCCTTCAACCCTTTAAGTGGGATATCATCCACTAAAATATCAACATATTCGAGCTCATTAACAATTAGGTTAATCGGACTTGTTTCGGATTGAACTACTGAATTCGTAGGAAGATTTTCACGGAATTCTTTTTTCTCTGAAATACGTTTAGGACACACTCTAGCGAAATGAAATGTTTTCCCTTTTGCACCACAAATGTAACACATTCTTTCATGCTTTTCGTGAGTTTGATTAGATACCGAATTACGTATTATGGGATCTTTATTATTATAATGTGTCTTTCTAAAAGGAGTTTTGTTTACAAACCGCTTATTCTCTGAACTTTCGTTTCGCGTATTATTATTAGTTTCAATTAACGATTTCCCTCTAGTAGAGTAGAATAAATCACACTCCCGACCTAATTCGTTGGGTTTAAACCAATTTTGACCTTCTCGAACACTAATATGTTCCTTAGTTCTAGAATCCAACGTTTCATATAATTTATCAGAAACTATAAGATCACACAATTGCTTAACGTCGTTAACTCCTCTCAATCTACAATAGTAATCAAAAGAAGCGCTTAGACGTGAAGCGAATTGGACATGAGATTCTGAAGGATTACGGAACGCATTTTTAAAATTACTTAAACATTCACGCGGCGTTGGTTGAAATTGTCTTAAAATTAATTCCTTAACTTTTTCATAATAGTTAATTTCTTCGGTGGTTACGTATGCAAGAACCTGATTACATTTATCTCCCAATAAATTAATCAATATTTCCGATTTAAATTTAGACGGTACATTTTTAGAAACGAATGCTTTTTCAAGGGATTGAAAAAATAAGTGCAAGGCTTCCGGTTTCTCAGGTACTGAAATGGTTAATGTTCGAATACTTCTAATTAAATTTTCTAATGATTGTGAAGTAGTTTCTGAATTTGATTGTTCAAGATTATTACTAGAATTATTTGCTGCAGCCTGTAACTTTAAATTCTGTAACTCTATTTTTTTTTCTAACTGGGATAATTTAATTCTTTCTATCTCAATTTTGGTTTGTTCTTCTACAGATTTCAACTTTTGCTCTTCTACTAACATTTTAATAACACCTCTAACAAATTTTAAATCATTTTTATAAATATCAGAACTCTCAATCAAAGTTTTGATTTCAAGTACCTTAGCTTCCGCCGGAACAGTTAGGCCTAATTCTTCAGCAATTGTTCTTAAATCGGCTTTTCTAATGCCTTGTAACACGTTTTGGGCCATTATAACTCTAAATAATTATTTATACCAAAAAATATTTCAATACTTCTACCAAATTAATATCATACTTAAATAGAAACAAAATAATATGAGAACAATTTTCTCAAAAAATGATTCTATGGTTTTTGTTCTCAAATCAAAATTATCATGATTTTTAAATAACCACATGCAGAACAATTTGTATTATACAACAGAATACTTAGATCATCTTATATATTTCTTGATTATTACACATATTTCATATAATATCACCATTATCATTATTGTTCTCTATTTAATAATTGTTATCACTTTCGTTTTAAAATAATATTGTTATAATATTGTTAAAATATTATTGCAAACAGTAATAAGCAAAATTATAAAAGATTACTCAGAATATTTTTTCAATCTTAATTCTTATTTCTATTCATTCTTCTCAAGTAATGTATTTATTTAATTTCATCACACAGTGAAACCAAAACAGTTCTCAAAAAATATTTCACCATTAATTTCTAATTCAAAACTGTATTAAATTCCTTTTTCTCAATTTATGCATTAATCATTAATTATCAAATAGAATGATAAATATATAACAATAACAGTTACCTTTTATAACTTGTTGGTGGTAATATCGCGGCAGAGTCCCCACTTGTAGAATCTTGACTGGGTGTCTAGGGGTGGGGCAATGATGAGCTGCGACTTAGATAACGAAAACATTTATTACGTAACATACACAAAACAGATTAAATATAAGGATTAACATATAACAGCAGACTTCCTATCATTAACCAACTGCTGGTTTCGAGGCTTAGCACATAACAAGCTTTCTTCATCAGTATAGCCGTAACAAAATAACATGCACCTACGCGTACTTTTATTCACAAAAACACCTACGCGTGCTATCAAATAGTAAAAATGAAGTAATGAGCCCTCCATGGCTCTACACACTTATTATGAGCATTCTGTGCTCAAATTAGGGGGAAAATCAGCCTGTCAGCCTTCGCGCTGACGGTCTCAACCGATCTCCACTGCAGCCAGATCTCAACTGACTCCCGTCCGTCATCTCATTCAAAGATAAGCATCAGAGACAGCGCCATCTGTTGTTTGTGCAAGGAACTTCCCACATATATATATATATATATATATATATATTAAATTATTTAAAGTGCACATGATTTGAAATGTCTATTAAAACCCAAAATATACGAAAATTCTAAATTTTTCTTTGCGATTTATATAGTGGCGTTTAATAGGTTAAGATGTGTTTTCCTATATATATAATACATTAATATTTTATAAAGATCCGATCGATATACTAAAAATAGATAATAAAGATTTAAAAACTGTGTTAAAAATAAATGTAAGGTATTTGTTTACGTCATTACATCTACTTTGTCTTTTGAAAAAATATTTTTCAGAAAAGAATTTTGTCCCTTAGTCTCAAAAGCAATTTTTCATAAATACTTTAGAGATTTGAAGAATAAAAAAGAGATTCAAAATATTTTTAAAGTATGTATATTAATGCAAGCTTTTTACTTAACCTATTTTAAACAAACATTTTGAAAGAAACTGTTAACAGCATTTAAAAAAGAAAGGAAAAAAAAAAAAAAAAAAGATTATTTTGAACGAAGTGTTCCAGTTAAATCCTTAGAGACGTTTACACACTTGAAACATAAAAAATAGAACTTCGGAATATTTCAGATTACAATGAAAGTTTTATCTTTATTTATGTTTATGGAATGTATGTAGACTATGAATTTTTCCTTACCTCAGAGTATTAAATTATTTTATTTATAATATTTATTCTCTTAAAGGAAGACTATATATATATATATCCAACTGTTTCAGTAGAAACATTATAAAGTAATTTTTAATAAGATAGGCTTATAAATAAATTTAATCAACGAACAGGGTTCCCATAACCCAGCTTTTTTTGAGAATTCCTCCCCCATAATTATCTAAAAATAATTTTCTTCTTAAATGTACATTGTATATATATATATATATATACATTACCCGCATGTTGTTGTGTATCCTATAGCGTGTAATTTTTTGCAGAGTGTATTAGCTATCATTAATTTTAACAAAATTTAATTTCCAAGAAATCCGTAAATGTCGATTTTAATAGGAAAAATTAGCCGGTAATTTGGCTGATTTCACATATTCTTTTCATTATATAAAAACAAATGTTAAAAAAAAAAATAAAAAAAAGAACAAAAGAAAAAGTAAAAGAAAAAGTTTTTGGAATATTTTGAAATATATTGATTCTACTACCTACAATAAATACTTCTTAAAGGTTATTAGGCATACTTGCCAACATCCTAATTAATATTCCGTAGTGTTGATAGTCTCGCCTTTTTCTTTCACACCAGTAATTTTTTAGAGTAACATTCTCCAAATGCAATTACGACTAAATAAGAAGAAAAATGCTCTAAAAAGATACTGGTGTAAAAAAGAATGCGGGGCTAATAATACTACGGGATATTAATTAGTATGTTGGCAAGTATGTTATTATCTCTAGCATCAGTATTATATATTCCGTTAAGTTTAAATAAATGTGTAATCGAAGATATGTACGAACTTTACCAATTGACTTTTATGAAATCTATTTTAAAACAAAAAACAAAAATTGGATGTATAGTTTTTTATATGAATAATAACTTTTGTAACAAGGATCAGTTAATATTTCCAATAATTCATATCTTTCATTTTATTTAAAATTTTAATTGAAAATAATATTTTATTTAAAATTTCAATAAATATTTTATTTTACCCGTAAGGATGAACATCTGATAAGTTTATTGGATTTATTTATATTCATATTTGTTCAACAATTTACTTTTTGTATAATTTTCTCTTGTTATTCGCAAGTTCAACAAATCAGCCTTCGGCATAAAATGTTTATTAAAATTTCTTAAAAAAGTTCAATAAAATTTATTCTTAGATTATTAACGAGCAAAAACTAACTCTCTTTGTAGACTAGCACCCTAATTGCAGCTTTTAGGATATTTTAACATTGATTTTTCTGAAAATAAATAATGTAAGTCCCTGCATCTCCAATAGCATTTTTGATATAAATAAATTATATCAATTATTTGGAATTTCGATATCGTTTTCCATTTTTTCATTAATTTACATTCACTAACGTATCTTGAAGCTCTCAAATGACTACATTTAGTTAAACATAATTTAAATAGTATTTAGAAGAACATGGCATTTTATTATTATTTTTATTATTTCCATGGGTAAAGGTAAAATGTTTGAACTGTTCTTAACGGATACCAATAGCAGATTTTTGGTCAATAAAAATGATAAATTTCATAAATTTTACAACTGTGTGACAAATTATAAATAATAATAAAATATTAATATAGTTAAAATTTAATAATAATATCATTATTATTTCATTTAAAATTTAAAGAACAATGAGGTTATTTTTGCGTAAAAACATAAAGTAGCAAAAAAAAAAAAAAAAAAAAAAAAAATACCCTTTATTTTTTTTTAATTTAAATGCCTTTTTCTTGTTTATGTTTTCATTCGCTATATGTAATTTTTTTTTAATGCTTTTAATGGAAAAGTAGTTAACATAGTTTGACTCTGTTCTGTATCCCAAAATTTACCTGTTTCCATAAATGCCTTTTATAGAGCATGCTATAGTCATATGAAAAGAAATAAGTATATCCGATCACTGAATACGGTTGGAGAGGGAAATGCACACGACCCTAGCAAGGGGTGGCTAACCTACCCACTACCATTTTCCACAGGGAGGGAGGGAAAAACGTGATTTCACAAAGTCTTTCATATCTCAAACAAAAAACAACAACAAAATATATCCGTTAAATATTTCCTTTGAAATACAGCTAACACAAGTATCTTAAAATTGATTTCTGGAATTTCAGAAATTCGGTCCCCAAAGGGGGTGAAGGGGCAAAACGGAATTTCACATAATCCTATAGTCTCAAAAAAAGAATATATATATATATATATATATACGTGAAATTTTTCTCTGAAATATAGCTAATACAAGTACCTAAAAACAATTTCTGGAATTTTAGAAATTCTTCCCAGATGGGGCGGGAAGGGGCTACGCTATGGGGCAAAAGAAAATAGAAATACAGTTAGACTTTTCAAAATTGGTATAGATAGATTTTAGAGACCTGCAAGTAGAATGAGGATATTTTCGAAAGTGTAAAGTGATTAGGAGGGGCGGGAAGGACAGACGGAGAGGCCAAAAAAAAAAAAAAAAAAAAAAAAGAAAGAAAGAAAGAAAGAAAGTGTTATATCATTCAATATTGGTACCTAGAGGTTTTTAATACATACAAATAGATTGCGGATATTTTTGAATTTGTAAAATTTTTTAGGAGAGACGGGAAAGGGGATGGGAGCAAGGGGCAAAACAACAGGATTAGAGTTAGACCGTTCAAAATTGGCACGTACAGGTTTTTGGGATGTACAAATCGAATGCAGATATTGTCTAAAGGGAAAAATTGATAGGATAGACGGAAAAGGGACAAAAATATAGAAACAAGAGTTAGAGCGTTTAAAATTATTAATATATATAATGATCCTCATCTGTCATGAACGAATCCGGTTAGTACCGCTTCAAAACAGAAACTTTTGGCAGCCATTTTTTTTTCCGTTTGTTCAATTCAACTTAGGAAACATACATATCATTTTCATACATGTTTTGTATCGCACATATTCTTATTTCCTATAAAACCTTGAAAAACTATTCAATTGTAATGTTTAAATGTCTAAATTAAGTATAACGGATCACTGGCTATTATAATCATGAACCTATAAATAGAATTATGTAACTTCATGATTATAAACAAAGCAAGACCAAATAAAAACAAACCAAAACTGTTGCCATTCAGAAAATACAAATTCCAAATGGACAACTTTTTAATTCCGAATGTACGACTCTTTGACTGTTTCATTAAAAAAACGCTTAAAATATTTCTAAAACATATTAAAGCCTTAAAAATCTTAAAATACTTGTAAAAACGCATTAAAGCCTTTAAATATTTTTATCAAACTTCATTGTTTGTTTACATTGTAAGGTATGATTGGTGACGAGTTTAGTACGTAAATGCCGCCAGTTGATTTTAGTTTTGAAATTAGTGAAAAATGATAGTTGGGATAGAATGTTTGGTTGGGCAAGTAAAAGTCACCAGTTCAAATGAGTATTGAAATTAGAGTAGTCTAAGGTGATAATGTCGAGTCAAGGTAAAATGTTCGGTTGAGAATGAGAAAGTCCCTAGCTGGATCCTGGATATTTTGGCGATGTTTAGGGTGAGATAGCTGGTTGGAGGTATCGAGTAGAGGTGAATTTGGGTTAGCATGGAGTGTCTGTAGTTATTGGATAGTTACTTAGAAAATTTGAAAACAGGATCTACGATAGTCTTAAAAAAAAGTATTTTCGTAAAATGAAGTGAATCGTTTTTTCTTATTATGAGGACTTTAAATACGCAAGCGAAGTGATGACGTCACTGGCCGTTCGTGGATACAAGAAAAATATTTCCTATGTTAAACGCCCAATGGATTTTTCGTAAAAAATTATTAAAAATCGAGGGAAATTATTTCCCGATTTTAATCCCCATATTTAGGTTTAGATATGTAATAGTTATCATGTGCATGCGTTAGATTAAGTTGTTTTTGTTCTAAAATTGATAAAATTTGAATTTTAAATTTCAAAACTCTAGATAAAAAAAAAAAAAAAAAAAAAAAAAAACTTCCATATTCCATTGAAAACATAAACATTTCATTTCAAAGGATGATATTACACCATAAATATCCAACTAATATACTTATTAAAAGGAAAATGATAAATATTCTATCATAATTTGAAGTGAAATTTGTTTTCAAATGTCTAAATAAAGTATCTGATATAAGATACTAATATGTTGCAGCGGAATAGATTTGATATCGGTCATCCTTGGCAGAAAAAAAAATATATATATATATATATATCGCCAAATTATCTGGCGAATATAATTTAATTCCTTTCAAAAATCATGGTTATTTTAAAAACTTATATTAAGAGAGTAAGGAATAATATGAAACAATATTTCGCACAACACATATTACGAAAGTATACATCTGGCATGTATATTTTCGTAGTACGTTTTTGATCGCCAAATACAAAAACGCCAAGGACAACAGAGTTTTGAAATTTAAAATTAAAATTTTGTCAATTTGACAGCAAAATAACTCAATCTAACATATGCACATGATAACTAATACATATGTATAACCATATATGGGGATTAAAATCGGGAAATAATTTTCCTGGATTTTTAATAATTTTTTACAAAAAATCCAATGGGCGATTAACATAGGAAATCATTTTCTTACATACACGGACGGTCAGTGACGTCACACTTCGCTTGCGTATGGAGCACTTAATGGAACACTGGGATGTGTTGTTGCTGTTGTGTTGTCGGGCCTATATTTTTTGTCAACCAGCAGTTTTTTTATTGTCATTCATATTTATTGATCGGGTAAAATTTTTGAAGTGAAAACTTCTTTAGGCGCGTTGAGCACTTTTGGGTGAACAAAAATCATTGAATTCGCGTCATCGTCAGCAAACGCTTTCCATCCTTGTATGATACAAATAATGTATCACACAATTAACTTGCTAATGTGATGTGTTAATAATTATATACTGTATATTGTTTTAAAATCTGGTGCGGTTCAACACGACTTCAGTTAACTCCGGACATTGTCTCTTAACGATTGCATCCGGAATCGTTGCAGTTAGACTTCACAGAACCATGAGGAAGACCAAGCCGCCATTTTTCTCATGTTTATAAAATCTGGTGCGGTTCTACACGACTTCTCCAGAGCTTACAACCGAATCCGGCAAATTGTTAGTGCCGCCCCTTTTTCTTCACCACTTAATTTTTAGAGTATTTTTCTTCTTAATTCATCGTAGATACATTTGAAGAGAATTTCTCTAAAAATTAAGTGGTGTAGAAAAAGAGGCGGTACTAACAATTTGCCGGATTAGGTTGGCAGCTCTGCTTCTCTCATCTCCGGACACTGTCTCTTAAAGATTGCAGCCGGAAACGTTGCAATTAGACCTCACAGAACTGGGATAAAGGCCAAAGCCTCCATTTTTCTCACGTTTTTACAATCTGGTGCGGCTCTACACGACTTCTCTCATCTCCGGACACTGTCTCTTAAAGATTGCAGCCGGAAACGTTCCAGTTAGACCTCACAAAACCATGATAAAGGCCAAAGTTGCAATTTTTCTCACGTTTTTACAATCTGGTGTGGCTCTACACGACTTCTCTCATCTCCGGACACTGTCTCTATTACAGTTAGACCTCACAAAGAACGCAAATTATAAAATATCGAAACACATTTGATTTATAAACAAAAATTGAAAATACATTTAAATGATCACGTGGTAACCATCATGATCTAAACATTGTTTTCAAGATTTATCGTTCACATTCGGTCATTTTTGACGGGGTTATATACTAGTTATTATTAGATTTTAAGGCCAGATAAATCGATTGCGGATATTTTCGAAAGTGTAGAATTATTACGAGGAGCGGGAACAAGCGCAGGGGCAAAAATAAAGAAATTCAGATAGAACGTTGAAAAATAGTGTTATTAGGTTTTAAAGCCCGAGAAAGCGATTGCGGATATTTTTGAAAGCGTAAAATAATTAGGAAGGTCAGGAACAGTGAGCGAAGGAACACTCGTGCCATGCGCGCATGTTTACGCTACTGCACGCAATAGGACCGATTATACCATAGATGAGAGAAGATTTCTTTGTATTTTATATTTATGTTTACCCTTGCGAAAATATAGTGATTCGTTAAGAGTGTCGAACATAAATGCGCACGTGCAGCGTATAATGATATGCGCTGCCGAAGGCAGTGAGGCCCCGGTGTGACATTTTTCCCGATCAGATTTTTTTTTTTTTTACCTGATGAAAATTAATGCAATTTTGAGAATTCATTAATTATAGGGATCCATTTAAAAATAGTGACCTGCGAAGTGGGCGTAGCCTGCTAGTTCATATACAAACTTTACCGCAATATATATACTTTACCGCTAAAGTGCAGAAATCAGTTAATCTGTAGATTAGCTAGGTAATCTGCACATTAAGTTGGGTGATCCGTTAAAGTGAGAAAAAACGTTTCATTTCTCAAATTACCTAGGTAATATGCGAATTAACTAGATAATCTGCACATTACCGACTAGATACTCGTTAATCTGCACATTACCTAGTAGGCACTCGTTAGAGTGAAAATAAGATCTCTGGTGGTGTAATTTTGCAGCACACTGGGCTGTTTTTTTTTTTTTTTTTTTTTTTTTTTTTCCATGAGAGGAAAAAAAAAATAGTTTTTATTTATTTATTTATTTATTTTTATTTTCTTTCTTCCTTTACTTATTTTAAGCTGTATGTTTTTTAATTTTTGTGTCTTTTAAAGTTATATTTGATTTAAATTTTTTTATTTATTCCATATTTTTTATTCTGTCAATATAAGATTGAAGATATTATGCATTTTTAATATGAAATATAATAGCTTTAATAGCTTTCAATAAATTCTATTTTATAAATGAATGTTGGAATTGTAATACAGTAACGATATCTTTTCAAAAGAAAAATATTTAACATAAAAAAAAAAAAAAAAAACATGCACCAGTTTTTAATTCGCGAAAGATAGATTAAATTAGACAAATCAGAAGCATTATTTAAGAAGTATTTCAAATAATTAAAACTGCTTTAATATTTTTTAGAACGCATGAAAATTAAAATGACAGTTTTCCAATGCCTTATTAAACTAGATTTTGCAGCATACATATATCTGTACAAGTTTTGCAAACATATTAATTTTACAATATTAAAAAAAAAAAAAGAAAAACTTTATTAACACATGTTATGTGATAAACTACAACGAAATTATCTGAAAAAGCGAAATAAATAAATAAATAATTAAAATAAATAAATAAATAAAAATATAATCAAGATACATAAAATATATAAAGGAAACTTGAAATTGGTAGAAAAAAAAAAAAAGTCTTTTTGTTTCTTTTTTCATTATCCTTTCTTATGATTTTACAATTTTCCACCTTGGATAACGTTTTATTTTCTTTTTTCAATACATTATTAGAATTGTGATATACACGCATATATATATATATATACATAATAATTCTTTCTTATGATTTTACAATTTTTAACCATGAACAAAGTTTTATTTTCTTTTTTCAATACATTATTATAATTGTGATATGTCTTTTTTTAATTATTAAATTATCCATTAAAAATCTGTTTAATTCATTTGAGTACATGGACAAAATTTTACTTTTTTTAATTTCCATATATTGAAGTAGCTGTGATCTCTATAAATTAAGACTATTATTCTTAAAAAAAAAAAAAAAAAATAGACAGGGTTAATCGACAATACTTAAAAAGCCGCATGACTTAAGAAATCGCTATTTAATAATCGCTCTTAATGATATCAAATAAAGAATAAAGACTATATGGAAAGCAAAACGTATACATTTTAGAAAAATAATATTGAATGTACATGTGAATGATTACCCATAACAACAAACGAGTCAGTCATATTTTTTTTTTTTTAATTGTAGTTAACTAAATTATGCACGTGCTTCTAAACCCTCTTTGGTTTGCTACCAATCCATTTCATTTATTCAGACTCATAATTTTCCATTAGGTTTCATAAAATTCTGTCCTTTTTTAAGCTAAAAATGAAAAAATAAATAAATAAAAATAAAAATTTTATATCTACTTTTTAAAATAGCACGCGATCATGTTTTATATAAAAATTAAATCAATAAATTCATTCTTTTACTAATTTTTATTTCATTTTGCAGGTGCACTTTTTATTTCCTAATTCAAAATTATAAAAAAAAAAAAAAAAAAAAAAAAAAAAAAAACTTTTCGATAGTGTTTGTTTCGATACTGATTATTATTAGTTTTCTTTTCTTTTTCTTTCTTAAAATAAATAAATAAATAAAAATAAATAAAAAATAATTTTGATGAAATTCTGGCAAAAGCAGAATTTAGTTACGGAGGACTATTAGTTTTTTTTTTTTCTTTTTTTTTTTTCAATTTATAACATCGCTTTCAAATTATTAAATTATATTTTCGATAATTTTTAGATTTCGATAAATGTCCAACTATCTTAAAATGACACCGCAAAAATCCCAGATTCAGACTAATAGTACACAGTCCTAAAAATATATATATTGTAATGAAATGCTAAAAAGTGCATAAAAATTTTATATTAAGTATTTATTAAATAATGCCATAATATTGAATGTCGTAATATTTTTCAAAGTTAAAAATTAATACTTCTTTTTTTTTTTTTTTTTTTTTTTTTCAGTAAGTAATAGAAATTTAATTCAATTTGAAAATAAATTAATTTTAAGAAGTTGTGGTTTAATGGTTTTGTTTCAGGAGGAAATAATTACTATGTTGTTAATTTAATATTCATAATTCAAAATGAAGTTTCTCGAGAAAGAGCTTTTACTTAAGATTAGATTTCATTAATAAAAGGCAGACCCTTATGAAACTTATATTGACAGAATTAAAGAAGATAAAAAATTAAATCAAAATTAAAACAATTATAACTTACTTGTTACTTTAAATTTTGTGTTTGTCATAATAAGAAACCTAATCATGGCTTCGAACCTCCACGTTTTGCGTTTACCGTTGGTTTATCATAGCGAAGCGAAAACGATAAAACACAGACAAGGATTTTAGCTTATGTTTGAAGCTCATTCGCATATCTGTATCACGTGACTGTTTGACGTCATAGTGAACGTAAAAAAAACTAAGGCTTAAAACAAACATTTGAACTTTAATGATACAGAAGATGCTAATGTGCAGTTTACTTAGTTAAAATGCGGAAAACACTTTTTTCTGCACTTTAACGGGTCATTTTAGTTAATCTGCAGATAATCTTGGCAATTTGAACATTAACGGATTTCGAGTTTTAACGGTAACATATACGTCAGACGTTTTGCAGTTACGGGATTCTTTACTGGAAAATAAATTGCAGTACGTAGGAATATTTGTTCAAAATGTATTACTTATTATAGACGCCGTTAAAAAAAAAAAAAAAAAAAAAGTTTTATACCAATTAAATGTGTATAATTCATGATAAATTTGCTGCAATCTATATTTTTGCAAATTTGATTCAACTTTTACCATTTTAGGAATGCTTACAACTGAAAAATAGAAAATAATACAAAACTTTCAAAAATATTGTTCAAAACAATATTGATCTAAAATAGTACTATAGTACTAATACCATTTTCGAAATTTAATTTTAACAGTGTATGCTAAAAAAAAAAAAAAAAAAAAAAAAAAAAAAAAACTGTTTTTTTTTATTTAGAAACATAAATAAAAATATTATTATGATGAATTTTGTATTTATTTTTACTAATGAGACTTTCTAAGTCTACAGAAGAAATATTTTTGTTTATCTCTCGTTCGTATGTATGTATCATCATCATCATCGTCATCATCAACTTCAGCATTTATCAATCCACTCAAGATGAAAGCATCGATTCCAATATGCCCTGTTTTCTGCAATTCTTCTCCATCCTGCTCTTCCAATCTTCACAATTTCTTCTCTCATATATGAAAGCCAAAGATATGCCTCATACAATATGAACATATTTCTCTCTTTCTATATATATGTACTTTTACATTAATCCAATTTCTACTGACGCAATAAAAAAAAAAAATCTCCTTTAAAATCAGAAAAAAAAAAAAAAAAAAAAAAAAAAAATGTTTTTATAAACAAATGTTTAGATGGAAAAATTTAAAACCGCTCTTTTATTGTTGACTGAATTTATCTTTTAAATAAATAAAAATCGCTTTATTTATTTATTTATTTATTTATTTTTTACTTCTTTTTATACCTTGAAGGTAAATGCATTTTTAATGTGCATTGGTTATAAATATTAAATTTTTTATTAATGTCTCAATTTTACGTTTATTTATTACTTTACACAATAAAAAAGCCCTAAATATGAATATCTTAGAGCATTTCGAAATTAACGCATTTTTTTTTTTTTTTTTTTTTTTTTTTCAGATTTCTTTTAAAAAGTGATTTTAGCGATTTTCCTGATTTTAAAATACATCCTTAAGCGTTGCATTCATATCGATTTCTTTAAATGAAATATGTAAATCAAAGCATGTATCTTTAGAAATGTTCTTAATAAGTTTTTTTTTATTTTATAATCAATGAGTTTTCGATAATTTTCCATTTTGTCATATTCATTTGCAACTGGAACAAATCCATTCAAGTAATAGAAATTATTTTATTGGCATAAAAAAAAATTCTAAAAATTGTATTAAAAACTTCAAATAATATAGATTTGTTCAAATGTATAAAATAATTCTGTGTCCTGTTTAAAATGTTATAAAAACAATAAATGTTGTACTTAGTTATAAATATATTTCAAAAGTAAAAAAGAAATATATATATATATAGAGAGAGAGAGAGAAAGAGAGAGAGAGAGATTTTTTTTTTTTTTTAAATATAAGTTATTTCAGAGTACGAATTAATACAGATAACAAAGCAACTAAGGTATGTTTACTTTTACGTAATATAACCAATGATGTCATTTAAAATAGTAACTTTTCAATAACGTTTGTAAGATATACGTGATACAATTAATCAAAATACAAATAAACTTTTAAAAACTAAATAAAAAATATTGGAAACAAATGACTCACTTAACTTGTCCAAAGAAATTTATACAAATGTTATTATCAGAATAAAGTAAAACTAGCTGGAACCCGTAGACTTCGACGGTCACTTTATTGACCGTAATGTTTCAAAAATCGTCGTATCATTATTTAAATGTATTTCGAGTTAAAACATCTAATATAATTTACAACATTTCACATAAAAAAAAAAAAAAAAATTCGGAAAAATGGTTATAAATTGAAATACTATATATGACATCATTTTCTACAAAGTACTGTCAATGTGACGTCAAACTGACTCCAAATAAAACAGTTGCTATCTTTTATTTTCTGTTTCTTTTAATACTAAGGCTACATGTTAGCTGATCCGCCCGGAGTTGCCCGGACCCATGATAATAACATTAATTGAACCTTAAATATGTATGATTTTATATCTTTAACTCGATTTTGTTTGAATTTCTATTTTTAAATAAAGGCATCGCGAAAAAAATAATCAGCTGTAACAAAAAAATTACCTCGAACCGAACGAAACTCAGTCTTGTGACACCGGTGTCTGCGGCAGTACATACGTCAGCCGCTAATATCATTAAAAAAAAATTCCCAAAAATTAACCTGAAACCGAAAGAACCCGCCTGGTGTTGGCCGGCCCATGATAATAACCTTAAATGCACCTTAAATTTGTATGGTTTTATATCTTTAACTCGATTTTGTTAGATTTTCTGTTTTTAAATGAAAACATCACAAATAATAATCCTTAACAAAAAAAAAAAATTACTTCAAACGGAACGGAACTTGGATTCGTATCCCAGTGCCAGTGGCACGTATATGCAGGCCGCTATTAACATGAAAAAATTCTCAAAAATTAACCTTGAACCGAACGAACCTCTGACTCGTGTTACCGCTGCCTGCGGCTACGGCACCGTATAGCAGTCATGCTACGCAAGCACTGCAAAATCCACATTCCTCCAACAGGGAGCGCAGTATGTTGTATACGAACATCACCAATCACCTTGAATTTCCAAGACCTTTCAAATAAGGTGTCACATGGTGGTGTCAACTGCAAAATCCTTTAGTTGCACTTTCCACCGCAAGGGGGCGCAGTTTGTTCTGTACGAACATCACCAACGGTGAGGAAATACCAAGACCATTAAAATAAGATATAACATGATAGGGTCTAGTACAGAATCACCTAGTTCCATTTTTCACCACCAGGGGGCGCACTATATTGTATACAAACATCCCCAATCACCTTGAATTTCCAAGACCTTTCAAATAAGGTGTCACATGGTGGTGTCAACTGCAAAATCTTTAGTTGCACTTTCCACCGCCGGGGGGCGCAGTTTGTTCTGTACGAACATCACCAACGGTGAGGAAATACCAAGACCTTTAAAATAAGATATAACATGATAGGGTCTACTACAAAATCACTTAGTTCCGTTTTTCACAACCAGGGGCCGCACTATATTGTATACAAACATCCCCAATCAACATGAAATTTCAAGACCTCTATCACCAATCGCCTTGGATTTCCAAGACCTTTTAAATAAGGTGTCACATGGTTTATCAACTGCCAAATCCTTTAGTTGCAGGTTCCACCGCCAGGGGGCGCACTGTGTTCTGTACGAACATCACCAACGGTCAGGAAATACCAAAACCTTCAAAATAAGATGTAACATGATAGGGTCTACAGCAAAATCACTTAGTTCCATTTTTTAACACCAGGGGTCGGACTGTACTGTATACAAACATCCCCAATCGACATGAAATTTCAAGACCTTTAAAATGAGGTGCTACATGTGTGGGTCTAGAACGGATTTCCCTCTCAAACTTATTTTCCCCCTTTCCCCTCCCCTCCAAATCTACTTTCCCCCCTTTTTCCCCCTTTAAAATCGAAAATTCCAAATTCGCAGATATTGATTTTTTAGTATTCGACTCTAGTCCCCATATGTACAATTTCTTCCCCGTGAAGTAATTTGAAGCTTAGTTAAGCTCGTAAACGTGTTTTTAACCCGAAACGGGTGGGAAACGGTTTCCCACCCGTTTCCCCCCCCCCCTTCGACTTTTTTTTATTTTTCTCTTCTCATAGCACATCTACAGACCAAGACCTTTTTTTAGACACCTCAACCAAATTTTTACACCAAGTAGTTCTCTCAATATAGTGGAGACAGACAAAAACATGTTTCAAATTAATATATAGATTTTTTCATGTTGCCACACTGTAAAAAAGGATCAATAATTAAAAAATAAAATGATAACACGTGAACTTTGTTTTTATTAGGCAATAAAAATTCAGATAAACTCGCTGTATTGTTGCATTTCCGAAAATGACGTCATTCGTTTTTAACCCAAACGGGTGGGAAACGGTTTACCACCCGTTTCCTCCGGGGGGGGAAACCATTCGACTTTTTTTTATTTTTCTCTTTTCATAGCACATCTACAGACCAAGACCTTTCTTTAGACACCTCAACCGAATTTTTACACCTAGCCGTTCTCTCAATATAGTGGAGACAGACAAAAACATGTTTCAAATTAATATATAGATATCGTTTTATTCATTAAGAGGGATATATAAATCAGGTAAAATGCGTATTTTTTGTTGGAAAATGTATATAGATTATAATATTGTTTATTTTGAATCAGTGGAATTATCATATGATGAAAAATCAAAGCATAAGTTTATGATTTCGATTCGTATCACGAGGAATAGAAGGGTTAATAGAAATTAGGTATGTATACATATATATATATATATATATATATATATATATATATATATATATGTATGTGTGTATATTACTATTTAGAAATTTGTGTATTTTAATATATACAGGGTGTTTCAAAAGTTCCACACTTCCCTACAAACTCGAAAATGAGTCAAAATTTTGAAAAATGGCGAAACGCGTATTTAATGAATTCGAGAGGGACCTCTTTTGCTGAAAAAAGTTTGGGCCCGGAGGTGGGGGGGGGGGTAGAGGGGCCGCTAGGGAGAGCAACTTTAAAATTTCAAATAGGAAGATATGTGTTGTGATGCATCCATGAAAACGTCTCTTCAAGGCAATGAATTTGATGTAAATAGTTTCACCCTACGATGATTATTAAAGGAGATACATGAGTTTTTAGACTATTGAAATGTGGATTTTATATTTATGTATCAACTTTAACAATCACTGCAGGACAAAACTATTTATAGTAAACTCATTGTCTTGAAGAGTCGTTTCCAGGGATGTATCACAAGACATACTTTGCCCAAAAATGTTTGGGCCCGGGCAAGGGAGTGGTAGGAGTGCCGCTACGGAGTGCAAATTTAAAATTTCTAATGGGAAAGTATGCCTTGGGATAAATCTCGGAAAACGTCTTTTCAAAACAATGAATTTGGTATAAATAGTTTTGTCCTGCTGTGATTTTTACAGGGGTACATAAGTATAAGAGCCACATTTTAAAAGTCATGTATCTCCTTTTAAAATCATCGTAGGGCGAAACTATTGATATCAAATTCATTGTCTTTAAGAGGCGTTTCCAGGGATTTATCACAAAACATAACTTCCTTTTTGAAACTTTAAAGCTGTCCTCCTAAGTGCCCCCCTAGCCCCCCCCCCCCCTCCGGGCCCAAACTTTTTTCACCAAAAGGGGTCCCTCTCGAATTCATTAAATACGTGTTTCGCCATTTTTCAAAATTCCTACTCATTTTCGAGTTAGGAGGGGGGAGGGGTTTTTTGGAACACCCTGTAAGTAAGGTCACTGCATGTTTCTTTCAGAAGAAATATTTTGATTTTTTAAAATTTCCACTATAAACATTTTTGCAGCAAAACAGGCAAACGGATTACTGACAAATTTTATTTATTGACAATTTGTGAGATGCGCTTGATCAATTAGAGAAATCCAGAAAAAAAAAAAAAAAAGTGAGACTTTTAGTTCAAAAATTATCCTTAGCTAGAACTTTAAATGAATGAATATAGAAAATATATGGGACTCACACGGATGACATAATCAGTTTGAAAATTTGTTGATTAGTTGTTGAGTCCCTCATGCACACTATTCTATTTTAAAAATTTCACGGTTTTCCACACAAAGCACGATCTGGTGGAAATGTTTTTAACCAATATACACATAGATATGCATATATACTTTGTACGCGCCTTTTCAATCACCTGCGTAACAAATTTGGTAGTGTTGGGCGGATATTAACCAAAACCAGACTACCCTCCTTTTCGTGGCTCTAAAGTGACAGCTTCATGGTCGTACACTTTGAATATCAATTCGATATTCGGGCATGCGTTGTGAAATGCCCTAAAATTAATCCTAATTAAAAAGCAAACATTAATCTGAAAAATAATATGGTTATTAATAAATAAATTTTCTCTCAAATAATACTAGATTCATATAATTTTAAGTAATTTCTTTATTAAATATCCAAATTTTGAAGACTAATAAAATTGATTATTCTATAATTTTACAATACAACATAAATGATATAACAATGATCTTTGATCTTGCATCAAAGATGCTAAAGATGAGTACTTAGAAAATATGCATACTTGCATGCGTTTGCAAAGTTAAATGATTGTCTACTGACCAAAATGAAGGAAGAGATTTCTCACCAGATTACTCGAAGTTATGATGCATGCGGGGCATAGTAAAGGGTCATCCCTGGGAGCACTAGTGTTGGGGAGCACTGCAGAGCACATCTTAGCGTAGGCGTGAGGCCGTCAGAATCTCCACATGATTTCATCACTTACACAAATTGACAGAGCTACAGCCAAAACATTTTATCGTCATCTCATCACGAATGCAACAGCTCGAAGAAAAATCTAAATTTTAAAACTTCTTCTCATTTTCCTCATTATATTTTTTGGGCGGTTCCCTCCTTGCATTTTCTTTTTTTATTGGCACTGCTTCTTATTGGACCCATTTTTTACCAATCAGTTTGCTTCTATAATTTTTATCGCCTTCCTTACGATTTCGCAGGGGCTTTTTCTTGGCGGTCGCCTGAAGGGGCTTAGCGTGTGGTCCCCTTTCAGAGTTCCACGTGCAGGTCATAAATATGACGTTGTATTTCTGTCTTAGGCTTTTAAAAGGCAATAAAACAGCTTTGTAGTCTTCAGTAAAATAGCTTTTGTATTTTTATATTCTTTTTCCTTTTAAATAATGCCCTTTTGTACCTTTATTCTTTTGTTTTTAACAAAATGGCTGATTTTTCCCATCAGCCTATCCCCCTGTCAAATAAGTTGTTGGTTGAATTTGTTTCCGTGATGTTATTGATATGTCGCGATATGTAATCGGCAGGATTAATTGTTCCCTCTATATGTTCTACAGTGAAATCATACGATTGCAATTCCAGTAACCATCTGGCTATAATGTCTGAATTCTTTTCTAAATTTAAGTGATATGTGATGGCTTTTGAGTCAGTCACTACCGTAAATTTTCTCCCTGTTAAAATATTTTTAAAATGGATTATGCTCTCGTATATGGCGAGCAATTCCAGCTTAATACTTGGGTAACGCTGTTCAGTATCTTTTAATTTTCTTCCATAGAATTCTACAGGGTACATTATGCCATTTATTTCTTGCGATAAAATCGCGGACGTCGCTATTTTTGAGCAATCAGTTATCAAAAAAAATTCTTTGTCATAATTTGGTGGTTTGAGAGTTGGACTGTTTAGAATAATTTTTTGGATCTGTTTTAATGCATTTTCGGCATCTTCCGTCCATTCAAATTTCCTTTTCTCACTTGTTAGCTCATTTAATGGTGCTACTATTTCAGCGTAATTGTCTATCAGTGATGCGAAATAGTTTGTCAGACCCAGTAAAGATTTTACGCCTTTTCTGTTTTTGGGTCTTTCTAATTTTTGAATTTTTTGAATGTTTTTATTGGCCGGTGCATAACCATTTTTATTGATTTTAAATCCCAAAAATTCTATTTCTTGTTTGCATATTTGCATTTTTGAAGGTTCTATTGTTAGGTTTTCTTTAATTAATGTGCTTAGTACTTGTTGTAATAAGTTTAACATTTCATTGATGCTATCAGCTGCTATTATAACATCATCAATGAAATAACGTACTTTATATTGATCAAATTTTCCTAGCACTTTATCGATTAGTTCCGCAAATACTGATGTGCTTATTTTATTACCAAAATTTAGTCGCGTAGGTTGGAATTTACCAAATTCAGTAATGAAGGCTAATTTTGGTCTGTCTTCTTTTTTTAAATTTATTTGGAAGAAGGCTGAATGAAAATCCAGCACTGTGTAATATTTTTTGCCACTTATATCTTGTAAAAGTGACTTAATATCTGGAATGGGATATGGTACGCCCTGTAAAATATTATTTAGCAATCTGTAATCTATAGCACACCTGTACGAAGTTTTATTAGGGTCGTTAGTTTTTGAGTTTGCCTTTTTTTTTACAAATATAACCGGAAATGCGTAGCTTGACGTTGTATTTTCTATTATGTTTGCGTCCAATAATTTGTTTATTTCCTGTTGTGCAAATTTTCTTACACTTTGCGGAATTTTGTAAGGTCGAGTAGAAATTGGATAATCGTGGAGTAATTTAAAATTGGGCTCCACTATTGAAGTCTGTCCCAAGGTTTTGTATGATTTTGAGAACGCTTGTATATTATCTTTTAGTAAATTTTGAAAATTAATTTTTTGTGATTGATCTAAGTGTTCGAGATCAAAATCTTGTAAATTGAATTCGTTTTCTCTTAATTCTTGAATTTCACTCATTGTTAAATTATTCATTTCATATACTTTGGGAGTATTATCTGTTTTTGATCCATTTAATTTTATTTCAAATTCTGTGCATATTTTTCCAATATTCATTTTTTTGTTTATCATTATCTTTTCTTCACTGTCATTTTGAACCATTAAGTGTATCGTATTTTTTTCATTGACTTGATGTAAGGATTGGTCATATTTAATTGTAATGTTATGCCTTAGGGGTTCTAATAAAATTACTTGATTTGGTTGTAAACTGGGTGGACATTTTAATGTAATTACTTTTGTTTCACCTGGTTCTAAGCCATATTTTTTATCCGTTTTTGGCATAATCATGTTTTTATGCGAAATTCTCTTTTTATTTTTTTTATTTGTTTTTTCTTTGATTTTTTGAGTATTTGTATCATTGTTTTTGTTCTCTATATGCTCTGTGAAATCGTTTTGAATTTCGTCATTATTTGAATTTTTTGCAGGTTTTTGTTGGCTCATAGTATTTTCACTAATATTTTGTGAGTTCTGTGTCTGCGTATTTACAATTTCTGAAATCACATTTATTTCATTTTCATTTATTTTTTGTACGGTGTCTATGCCTTCTAAGGGTTTTTCTTTGTTCTTTAGGTATCAGGCCTTTTGTTCACAATCTAATATTGCGTGATTGTTCTTTAGAAAATCATATCCAAGTATGATCTTGTATTTTTTATCTAGGTTTCTCGTTGTAACGTAAAATGTTCCAGTTGCGAATATGTTTTGTATTTTAAAGGATATTTTGATGCATTTTTTGAATGGTATATTTTCATTGTTTAACGTATGAATCCTTACTTGTCTGGCCAGATATTTTATTTTAACGTTTGCTTCTTTTAATTTTTGGAAAATATCTGGTGATAGGACTGATAAACTAGCTCCGGAATCAATTAACGTTGTTATCTCTAAGTCTTTAATTTTTATATTAATTAGCGGTAGTTGTGATCCGTCGCTTACACTGGCTATTTTGTCATACTGTTTATTGTGATGTTTTTTGTAATTTTTTTTCTGTGTGTATGAATTTCCGTAGATATTATTTTTTGTTTTAAGCCCGAAATTTGGAGGTTTATCTGGGCTTGAGTTATTGTTATATGTTTTATTTATAAACCTCCTTTGTAGTTTTCCTGGTTTTTATAGCCTTGATTTTTATATGTTGTTTTGGGTCTAGCACCCCTATTGTTTTGATTATATGCATTTTGATTTGTGTAATGTTGTGGATAGGCAAAATTTTCGAAGTGGGGACTGTTTTGGGATTGTGCAGCGTAATTTGGAAAATTATTGGGCGGTGGATAATTATGATAATAGTTCACAGGAGGATAAGTTTGATAATTTTGAGGGTTTGTTATTGGGAACCTACTTTGATGTGAATTATTTCCCCTTAAATCTTTATTTTTATATCTCCGTTTATTTTGTGTCATGTTTTTATTTGTTTCATTAAACCAGCAGTTTTCTGTTGTATGATTTCTTTTTTTACAAATATTACAAATTTCTGTGTTTGGTACCTGTGTCTGTTTAAACTGAATTTCTTTGATCTCCTTTAATTGTTTTTGTATTTCTTTTAATTCTTCATTATGTCTGACTGTCATGTTTAGGAGCATTTCATATAATTTGTCTTCCTCTTTGGAAGTAGTGTTGATTTCTTCTATTTTCGAAGCGTTAAAAGCGCTTTCGATTTGTTTAGCAAATTTAATTGCTTTATCTATCGAGTCTGGTGCCATTTTTCTAACTTCGAATGCAATATCTTGCCTTATGCTTTCTAAAAATTTTGTCAATTTAATCGTGTCTAGAAATTGTTTCGCCCCAGTTTTTTCTGAGTGGCCTGAATCTTTTAAATAGTTGTTTGCCGCCCTGTTGAATATTTTGGTAAATTCTTCTATTGATTGTGTGGGCATTTGTTTCAAATTCATAAACTCATTTTGCGAGTTGTCAAACGAGATTTCCCTTTTGAATAATTCTTGTAATCTTTGTTTAATGTCAGCATAGTTGTTAATATTATTTGTGTCTTCGTCGTTAATTAGGCTTTCTTTTGCCTGGCCCGTTATTTTGGCTTTTAACAATATTACTTTTAAGTTTTCTGGTAGCTTAATTTCCTCAGCTAGCGTATCGAATTCTTTTAGAAAGTTTACGATATTATTATTTTTTTTTCCGTCAAAGTTGGGTAGACTATTCAGGATAGCATCATAACTTATTACAATTTTGTCTGCCATTTTCTTAATTGGTTTATTTCTCTCTTTAGAAATTTCGTTTAATTTTATTTCTTTATTTTCCGCGTAATTTATTTTCTTTTTTGCCAATCTCGGTATAGAGGATCTCATACGCGAATTTTTTTTTTTTTTTTTTTTTTGCTTAATTAAATTGATTACCCCTCCAAAATATGCAATAAAATACAATATATATAAAATCAAAATATATGTACACCAAATACCATTAGCATATATACAGGAATAACTTTCTGCTTTTTGCAAATATTATGTTAATTTATTTTCACAAGTTTCTTAATTAATCAATTTATTTATTTGCACATTATTTGTTACCCCTGTATATAAGGCTTTTCTTTAAGCATGCAATTTCTTGAAAAAGAAATTCAATTTATAATAATACCTATGTTAATTTTGCTATAAATCTCCTATAAATTTCCAAACACACTATATTGTACCACTTTCAAATTTTATTTATGAAGTGATTACTCTTTATCACATCCTAAGAAATTTTTATATATATATAACACCATGAGATAAATAAGATACTAAAATATTATTATTATTATTATTCTTTTTTTTCTTTTTTTTTTTATACTATACGCTTATATACATACATATTTTTATTATGTTATATCCACACCAGCCTATATAATCTATATATCTTCTTTCTATATTAATTCTGTTATTTAATTATTTTTCACATTAATCTTTGATTTTCATGTCTACGTTTCACATATTTATTACATACTAAATAAAAGACACCAATTATAAAATACACATAATTGTGGAGTGTTAGTATACGTACAAACAATTATATTTGCTTAAATCTTTTTTTTCTCTGTACTCATATTTTATTTTTACTTTTTTGTTTTTCCGCTAACTTTAATAATTTTAATGGGATTAAATTTTAGTAAATAACGCGGAAGAATTTTGTAATTTAACTGTGCCAAATTCGTCACCAAAAACACGGCACCAAATCCGGAAAGGGGGTAGATGTTGGGCGGATATTAACCAAAATCAGACTACCCTCCTTTTCGTGGCTCTAAAGTGACAGCTTCATGGTCGTACACTTTGAATATCAATTCGATATTCGGGCATGCGTTGTGAAATGCCCTAAAATTAATCCTAATTAAAAAGCAAACATTAATCTGAAAAATAATATGGTTATTAATAAATAAATTTTCTCTCAAATAATACTAGATTCATATAATTTTAAGTAATTTCTTTATTAAATATCCAAATTTTGAATACTAATAAAATTGATTATTCTATAATTTTACAATACAACATAAATGATATAAAATGATTTTTGATCTTGCATCAAAGATGCTAAAGATGAGTACTTAGAAAATATGCATACTTGCATGCGTTTGCAAAGTTAAATGATTGTCTACTGACCAAAATGAAGGAAGAGATTTCTCACCAGATTACTCGAAGTTATGATGCATGCGGGGCATAGTAAAGGGTCATCCCTGGGAGCACTAGTGTTGGGGAGCACTGCAGAGCACATCTTAGCGTAGGCGTGAGGCCGTCAGAAGCTCCACATGATTTCATCACTTACACAAATTGACAGAGCTACAGCCAAAACATTTTATCGTCATCTCATCACGAATGCAACAGCTCGAAGAAAAATCTAAATTTTAAAACTTCTTCTCATTTTCCTCATTATATTTTTTGGGCGGTTCCCTCCTTGCATTTTCTTTTTTTATTGGCACTGCTTCTTATTGGACCCATTTTTTACCAATCAGTTTGCTTCTATAATTTTTATCGCCTTCCTTACGATTTCGCAGGGGCTTTTTCTTGGCGGTCGCCTGAAGGGGCTTAGCGTGTGGTCCCCTTTCAGAGTTCCACGTGCAGGTCATAAATATGACGTTGTATTTCTGTCTTAGGCTTTTAAAAGGCAATAAAACAGCTTTGTAGTCTTCAGTAAAATAGCTTTTGTATTTTTATATTCTTTTTCCTTTTAAATAATGCCCTTTTGTACCTTTATTCTTTTGTTTTTAACAAAATGGCTGATTTTTCCCATCAGGTAGCAATCCACTTTTTTTTTTTTTTTTTGGATAATTAATCAGAAACACACAGTAGGTTGCATTTAAATTAAATTCACATACAATTTTTAATTACTACAAATTTTAAGGGGAAAAACTATTTACAGATCTATTAGTATAGCACGTCAGTGATGATGTCGTGTCTATGAAAGTGCAATTAAATGGCTCCGAAGCTGTCGAAGACAGCTTTAGCAACCTCAACAGCCCTATCTGTATAAAGTAGGTCTACTGGGTCTTCAAAGCCGATATTAAGAAGTTTGGCCTGGATTGCTGGGCAGCTGAAGATGTGTTGGGGAGACAGTGGGATGTCGTCGGGGCAGTGAGGACAAAAGTTGATGTAACTACGCTGCCCGTCCTCAGAAATCCTCATCCCCTTTAAATGGGTTGTCCTCAGTCTGGTTAAAATAGTTGATAAGGCTCTATCACAGTTCAATTCCGGAATGGAGTTTCGTTTAACTTGTTGACCGATTAGTCTTCGGCCAGCGACGGCATTGGCGTCAACGAGGGTTAAACATTTGGATGGCTGAGGAGAATTACGTGCAGCCTTTGCGAGCTCATCGGCCTTCTCATTACCGAAAATATTTACATGAGCCGGTATCCATTGCAAGATGCATGAACCCTGGGCAGCAATGATTTTGTTTGTGAGCTCAATGATCTGATGGCTGATTCATCACGTCAGTGTTCAATTTATATGTATATATATGTGTATACAGGGGTAGAAATTAGAAAAATAAAGTTACTGGTCCACAGGACCAATAATGTTTTGATTTTATTAGTCCGTACATAATTTTACTGGTCCCCGCCTTTCTATTATATTACATTTTAAAAAAATATTTAAAAAAATGTAAACTGCTTGGTTTACTACGATTTACTTTGTTTATAAATTTAGAAGTCAAATATGATACTTTTTTGTAAACTAATAAAAATATACAAATGAACTCTTATATAAATCAAACAATTGTGCTTTAATAAATGAGCTTAATGTCACGTATTTACTATTAATATTTAAATAAATAATTTAAAGAAAAAGTTTTGAAATTGAAATCAAACGTAAATTTGTAGAGAATAGCTGATATTGACAACTATGAAAAACGCACTTACTGTTTTTGTAACATACCATTCTGCGACAGATTTACGGGCAGTTTTAGGGAAAAGTAAAAAAATAAAGAAATGGAAAGCTTGACTAGTCCGGTGAACCACTAGAATTCATATTTTGCTTGTCTGTTGATTTTTTTGTTAATTTCATGCTTTGTGCATGTGTGCATGTATATATATTATACTTTTTTTTATAATTGCGGATATTTTAAAAATACGTATAATCATCTATCGTCTTAATATCTCACTACACAATAATAATTTTTTGTATTATATATTCGTGAAATTTAGTAAATAAGGAGTGAAAACAAATACTATTTTCTAAAATAATACCCAATGCAATTATTATTTATCTATTATTTTACCATGGGAATAATTGTTTCTGTTAGAATTGAGTGTTTCACGTAATAACGGGATTTAAATCAATCCTCATGTTTCACATTCCTGGTTGTAAGTATTGGTTAGAGTCTTTGTATATCCTCTAGCGGTATTCTAGAAATTCGGGAGATTCAATATAATTAATCAATTTATTAGGCATCGCATATGATAATAAGTCACAGATATTAGTGAAAATGTTAAATTAATGAAGGTTAGAGGCAGAATCAGAGTAAAATTGATTGCATTATGCAGCAATCAAAATTATATGCTTTCTTAAATGTTAATAAAAATATATTATGTATTTTATAGAAATATATTTACAGTTTAGAAATATACTGAAATTTTTGATTGTCTAAAGTACACATTTATAAATCCAATTAGAAACATATTCTAATACATTTTTACCTCCAGATTTCCCCTCCCCCCCCCCCCCTAAAAAAAACTGTTTTAAAAAAGAAACATTGTTTGTCTATAAACATTATATACATATATATATATATTTAATGTGTCACAACAGTAATATCACAGAAATATGAATTAAATCGAGAAAATATAACAATTTCTTTCTGTAATAACAAGGAATACAGATTTTTTTTTTTTTTTTTTAAATTAAACTACTTACTTTTGCCACAAGGTGTTCACTGATTGCTACTATGTGTCTATTTGTTTTAGAACATGCCCTTAAGAAACACACACACACACACACACACACACACACACACACACACATATATATATATATATATATACATACATTCATTTGCGTGCAAAAGTTTCAGGCTAAACTAATTTTTACGAATATCTTTTGAATAAATTAAGGTAAAAAGAATTTAAATATTGTACCGTAACTTTATCAAATATACATTAAAAATATATAACGAGCAAATTTTTACAATGCAGGTATTTAAATATATCGTGAAATATATACAAATATGTTGATCAAAAGTTTCGGGCCAAGCAATTAAAAGTTCACAGTGACGTTAATGCCCGAAAATGATTAATCCATTTAAGAAGAAACACGAACATATAGAAGGAGATCGAGTTTTTTTACACCTGTTTTTTTACACAAGTTTTTAGCGCCGGCCTCGTAATTGGAAGATTGCGGGTTCGGTACTCGAGTTGGCTAAAGACCGTCGTGTACTCTAATGGTGGCTGGTGCACGTAAAATCTGTCGTGGCAGCAATGTCCTCCATGTTCCCATCAAAAATTATACCTCTGGGGGTCACCGAAGCGTGAGAGCCGTCCCTTCCGTGTAGGATCAAAATTGTGATGGCAAGTCTCCGGACCACCTCTATGGGTGTGTCCCAGACCGTTGCCAATTGCCCATCTGCGCAGCACTAGTGCAACGTAAAACTCAACCATCCAACCATCCAGATGCCACATTGCACTCATTTACAGAACCGTAAGTCTGTTATTAAATTACACCAGATTCACAAAGTTTTTTGTGACATTGCTTCAACATTATCTATTAGAAAAGCAACTGTTTATAATATTATTAAGAAATGGAATAGAGCAAACACTTTGACAGACAAATCAGTACCTGAAAGACCCAGAAAAATGACGAAGTCAGTTTATAAATTTAAGAGAGGGGCTGTTGCTGATCCAAAGAAGAATGCTGCAATTATAGCGCTTGATTTATTGGTTTAAAACTTGTTGATGTTCATCGTAGTACTGTTTGGCGTAGATTAAACGAAGTTGAACGTTTTAGATGCATCAGAGCAAAGAAATCGCTGATTTGTACGAAGAATAAGAAGAGAAGATTAAAATTCCCTAAAGCACAGGAATACGGAACAGTCGAAAACTGTAAAAAAGTGTTATTTTCAGACGAAAAAAAGATTAATCTTTTTAAAAATGGCGAAAAGAGATACACTCAACAACCAAATAATGTCATGTGTGATTCTTGATAGAAAATGTTGACTGTAATACATGGAGGGGGAAATATCATAGCGTATGGAACTTTTTCGTATAAAGACGTTGGTCCTTTAATTTTTTGTTTACTACTAAATTTATTTTAAAAATTACTAAACTAGTTTTAAAAGTGGCTTTCAGACACATAGCGGATCATAAATATTTTAAAAATAAAAAATTAGCATTGTTCCTTTTTGAAATATTTTTGATTTGAAACATCTGTAAGTTAATTTAATAAAGAAGCATCACAAAACTGGCGTTGTAAAAATTATTACTTACAAACTTTGAATAAACACCATAAAATGCAATAAACTCGCAACAATTGTTTCGGGTCGAAAAAACACACGACCCTTCATCAGGCGAACAAAGTAAGCACGAGTGGTGCAGTCAAAGCGGCAACGCACAAAATCGTATAAAATGAAAAGAAAAAGTTTATAAAGTAGAAAATAAATATAGCTACTGGTGTGAGTAGAATTGTACAAAAAAAACAAGAAAATAAATAAATGAGTGAGATTAAACATATAACAATATAAGGATAACAAAAATTAAACTAAAATCTAAGTTACGTGAGTAATTTCCAAGCATCAGAGAAGAAAGGAGTGGAAGAAATATCATTAACAAGATTTTTCGAATTTTTAAATATGTAAAATGCTTCATGAATATCCAAATGGGAGGAAAAGACAGGAGATGAAATTATGTTAGTTTTGGAAAAATCAAAACGATGACCTTGAGACCAGCAGTGGGAAGCAATAGAAGATTTGGTAATCTCTTCATTCCGAACATTCCGACGGTGCTCATTTATTCTGTATTTCAAACGCCTCCTAGTTTGACCAATATAACCTAAGTTGCAGGACGAACACGGAATTAAATAAATTCCAGAACGGTTTTCGGTGGGAATGGGATCCTTAAGAGAAGATAATTTAATTTTATTGACGGGTTTGTAAATAACTTTGAAACCAAACGGTGAAAGAATTTTAGAGATTTTAAAAGAGAGTGAAGAATAAAAAGGTAAAACAACTGGGATGAGACTGTGATCGTTTAATTTGGGAGCAGAACGTTTAGGATTCTTAAATTTATATAGAGCTTTATCGATGATAGATGGGTTATAGCCACGAGAGAGAGCAAGAGATTTTAAATAATTAATTTCTTTCGAAAGATTAGACGGATCAGAACAAATGTGTAAGGCACGGTAAACATAAGTGTAAAAAGCAGACATTTTTTGTTGAGGGGTGTGGTTAGAGAGAGCATGCGGCGGCAAAGAGACTGAGAATGGTTTTCTAAAAACAGTAGTTGAGAAACGTTGCGTTTCAGTCTTCTAGGCATCAAACTAACTTAAATAAGAAATTTAATTATCTTCTTAACTTATAACTTACTTTTAAATCATAGATTATTCTTAAATACTAAAATAGAAAAAAAAAAAAAAAAAGAATTGTTCATATATTTTTATTATTGATTACCTTATAATTCGAATTTTGTAATTAGTAAAATGTACAAAGATTTCGGATATTATTTTACATGTTTCAAATTCATAATATTTCCATCTTTATTGTTTTAATTTATTTAACACAGTAATTCTTATGAATGGTGATCTAAAACTGATTTTAAACAATCTTTTTCCTTTGCAATAGTAATTTTTCAATAATGTATGCTCCATATTTAAACGAATATCCTACGGTTAAAAATAATGCTATTTATATTACATATATTAAGATTTACATTACAATACACAGGTCTGGGATGAAATTTTTTTTTCCTTCAAGGTGATTCGTTTTTTCTGGTGTATATTTGCATGTTGATTAAGGGAAACCTATTAGAAAATTTCCATGACGTACAGTTTTAGTAAAAAATGAAATTTATTGAGCTTAAAGCTCTACTTTTGAACTGTAAAATCTAGGTGATATGAATGAAGAACAGGGAGAGTTATTTTATCAAAACATCAAAGAAATGCAGAGTAGGTATCAGGCAATGTTGGGCATAATTGATTAAAAAGTAATTGAATTACAATTAAATTACAATTATGATTATTTTACTGTCAATCGATTAACAAGTAATTGATTATAAATAAATTGAATTATAACAAAAAAATTGAATAAGTAATTCAATTTATTTGCAACCAATTACTTGTTAATTGATTGACAGTAAAATAATTATAATTGTAATTCAATTGCAATTCAATTACTTTTTAATCAATTATGCCCAACACTGGTATCAGGGACGATGGAGTGTTAACATGTTAGCAGCTTATGTTGGATGCTGTACAGAGAATCCCCCCCCCCCTCCTCCTACTCAAAGCCCCGAAACAGTGCACAAGAGTAAAAGCTCTAAGCGGACCTTTGATGCAAAGAAACATATTTAAAAGTTAATATGTAAATAATAGCCTATTTTAATGTGCTTTATACATAAAGAGTTTTGAATTTGTTATATTCTCTTTGTGAATTCTTCCGATCTTCACCCTTACTTTGTGAAAAATCCTTACGTGATAGAAAAAAAAATATCTATATATTAATTTGAAACATGTTTTTGTCTGTCTCCACTATATTGAGAGAACTACTTGGTGTAAAACTTTGGTTGAGGTGTCTAAAAAAAGGTCTTGGTCTGTAGATGTGCTATGAGAAGAGAAAAATAAAAAAAAGTCGAACGGTTTCCCTCCCCGGGGGGAAACCGTTTCCCACCCGTTTGGGTTAAAAACGAATGACGTTATTTTCGGAAATGCAACAATACAGCGAGTTAATCTGAATTTTTATTGCCTTATAAAAACAAAGTTCACGTGTTATCATTTTATTTTTTAATTATTGATCCTCTTTTACAGTGTGGCAACATGAAAAAATCTATATATTAATTTGAAACATGTTTTTGTCTGTCTCCACTATATTGAGAGAACTACTTGGTGTACAAATTTGGTTGAGGTGTCTAAAAAAAGGTCTTGGTCTGCAGATGTGCTATGAGAAGAGAAAAATAAAAAAAAGTTGAAGGGGGGGGGGGGAAACGGGTGGGAAACCGTTTCCCACCCGTTTCGGGTTAAAAACACGTTTACGAGCTTAACTAAGCTTCAAATTACTTCACGGGGAAGAAATTGTACAGTCGGGGAAAAAAAAAAACGCAGCACTCGATGTAACTCCGTTGCTAATCAATGCACAAAAATGTAATAGGTATCATTCGACGGGGAATTGAGTGTAGATTCAGAAAATGAACGGAAATTTTGAATTGGGGGTCGTCTACATATTAAAACGCGCACCAACTTTGATTTTTTCAATGGTAATGCCCCATTTTTATTTTATATTTGAATTCCTGGGATCGCGACAATGCAAAAAAGTATATTGGTTGTATATTTTACTTATTTTTTCACAGAGTTATAAGCGTTCAAAGTTTGAAGGTGCTAATGTTAAATTCATATTTCAAACTTTTATTAATATCTTCACAAAAAATAACTTGATCGATATAATTCTTTTTTTACGAGATACAGTGAAGAAACCCAAACATAATCCATCATTAATTTTGATTCTGAAAAATATTTTTGTTTCTGAAAAATATTAATAAATTCATATTCATAAAAATTATGAATTATGACCTATATTAATTTTTACATAAAATGAATCCTAATGCTGAAAAATATGGGTGTGCAAATTTGCAGCTCATTCCAGTTATTAGTTTTCGAGATATAAATAAATCTTTCTTTTGGAGTGGTTTAGGGGGCCGTCTCTTAAAAATTTTTGAATGAGATAACGAAGCAAAAAAAATAACGGAGAAAATTGAACAAAATATTTTTATTTTTATTTAAGGGTCAAATTAGATAACAACAACGTCAAATGCAAAGAAATGAAACAAAAATTTTGATTTTTAGACATTTGTGTTAGTATCAAGAATTCCTGTTTTCTAAAGCCCCGCCTTTTATCGTTCTTCAAAACAAAACAATACAGAAACGAAAAGTGAATGCGACTTTGAGTATTCGTGTTAAACTCCTTATTTTACATTGACAAAAATATACACAAGGGGTATTTACTTCATCGATTACTGGTGATAAATTTAGAATCATTTAAACGAACACTAGAAGAAAACAATTAATTAAATAGGCGGGGTTTACTGTTTGAAATACTCTCAAAATAAAATATTTCAAAACAAATTTTCTGTACCACAATTATATTACAGATGGATATACATTATAACTATATTCTTTCTAATTAATATATTTCTATCCATAGTATATTTTATTGCAAAAATATGAACACTGGGTACATGCTTAAGAAATAAGTAACACACAAATTACGAAAGAAACGCCCACTGGCATTGTTATAGATTTTCAAATGATGTGAATCTACGTCAGCAGTCGCGAAAGCGTTAATTAAGAAATTATATTTTCATAGAAATTATAAAACAAATCGTACAGTTCCAAAGAGTTCAACTGACCCAAAAGTGGTAAGTGCTATTAAAATTGTTTAATATTTACTTTATGAAACCTTACAATAATTTATCCGAAAAGATTTAGTTTATCCGTTGTTGTATATATATATTTCATCTCTTCAATGTTTGAAAAGGTTTTCAATATATATATATATATATATATATATATATATAGCTATATTATTTCAGTTTGTATATTATGTTACACGTACGAAAGAAAATTTAAGCTTTATTGGTGATCAGTATACCCATGATAGATGCTTTTTAATTGAAAAATATTGCACTTTTACAAAAAGTATTGTCTGACCAATCGTAAATGTAATGTATTTAAATATACCTAAAATTATCTAAAAAAGTACTAAAGTATATACATATCCAAAAAACTAAATTCATGATAATTAAGATACTGCAAAAATGTTAATACTTTTATTTTTTTTTATAAATTTTTTTTTCTTGAAATATTTCCGGTGTGAAACAGTATAATTTTGTCTAGTTTTTGTAGGATCTTAATTCTATTTTTCTATATTTAGAGATAGCCCCTAACACATTTTTGATCATAACTCTATGAATACTAAAGATAAAGTATACAAACAGTATACTTTTCCGCACTGCCAGACTCTCAGAAATTCGAATATCAAGTCAAAATTGGGTGTTACTATTGAAAAAATCAAAGTTTGCGCTCATTTTAATATGTAGATGACCTCTAATTCAAAATTCGATGACATTTTCAGAAAGTGCATTTCATTTCCTGTTGAATGGTGTCTATTACATTTTTCTGCGTCAATTAATAACGAAATACCATCAAGTGCTGCGTTTTTTTTTCCCCCGACTGTACATATGGGGACTAGAGTCGAATACTAAAAAATCAATATCTGCGAATTTGGAATTTTCGATTTTAAAGGGGGAAAAAGGGGGAAAGTAGATTTGGAGGGGAGGGGAAAGGGGGGAAATTAGTTTCAGAGGGAAATCCGTTCTACACCCACACATGTAGCACCTCATTTTAAAGGTCCTTGAAATTTCATGTCGATGTCGATTGGGGATGTTTGTATACAGTATAGTGCGACCCCTGGTGGTGAAAAATGGAACTAAGTGATTTTGCTGTAGACCATATCATGTTACATCTTATTTAAAAGGTCTTGGTATTTCCTGACCGTTGGTGATGTTCGTACAGAACACAGTGCGCCCCCTGGCGGTGGAAAGTGCAACTAAAGGATTTGGTAGTTGTAAAAACCATGTGACACATTATTTAAAAGGTCTTGGGAATCCAAGGCGATTGGTGATAGAGGTCTTGAAATTTCATGTTGATTGGGGATGTTTGCATACAATATAGTGCGCCCCCTGGTGGGGAAAAATGGTACTAGGTGATTTTGTAGCAGACCCTATCATGTTATATCTTATTTTAAAGGTCTTGGTATTTCATCACCGTTGGTGATGTTCGTACAGAACAAACTGCGCCCCCTGGCGGTGGAAAGTGCAACTAAAGGATTTTCCAGTGGACACCACTATGTGACACCTTATTTGAAAGGTCTTGGAAATTCAAGGTGATTGGGGATGTTTGTATACAATATAGTGCGCCCCCTGGTGGTGAAAAATGGAACTAGGTGATTTTGTAGTAGACCCTATCATGTTATATCTTATTTTAATGGTCGTGGTATTTCCTCACCGTTGGTGATGTTTTTACAGAACAAACTGCGCCCCCTTGCGGTGGAAAGTGCAACTAAAGGATTTTGCAGTTGACCCCACCATGTGACACCTTATTTGAAAGGTCTTGGAAATTCAAAGTGACTGGTGATGTTCGTATACAACATACTGCGCTCCCTGTTGGAGGAAAGTGAATTTTGCAGTGCTTGCGTAGCATAACTGCTATACGGTGCCGCAGCCGCAGGCAGCGGTAACACGAGTCAGAGGTTCGTTCGGTTCAAGGTTAATTTTTGAGATTATTTTTATGTTAATAGCGGCCTGCATATACGTGCCACAGGCACTGAGATACGAATCCGAGTTCCGTTCCGTTTGAAGTAATTTTTTTTTGTTACAGATTATTATTATTATTATTATTATTTGTGATGTTTTCATTTAAAAATAGAAAATCAAACAAAATCGAGTTAAAGATACAAAACCATACAAATTTAAGGTGCATTTAAGGTTATTATCATGGGCCCGGCCAACACCGGGTGGGTTCTTTCGGTTGCAGGTTAATTTTTGGGAAATTTTTTTATGTTATTAACGGCTCACGTATGTGCTGCCGCAGACACCGGTGTCACAAGACTGAGTTTCGTTCGGTTCGAGGTAATTTTTTTTGTTACAGCTGAATATTTTTTTCGCGATGCCTTTATTTAAAAATAGAAATTCAAACAAAATCGAGTTAAAGATATAAAATCATACAAATTTAAGGTTCAATTAAGGTTATTATCATGGGTCCGGGCAACGCCGGGCGGGTCAGCTAACATGTAGCCTTAGTATTAAAAGAAACAGAAAATAAAAGATAGCAACTGTTTTATTTGGAGTCAGTTTGACGTCACATTGACAGTACTTTGTAGAAAGTGATGTCATATATAATATTTCAATTTATAACCATTTTTCCGAATTTCTTTTTTTTTAAGTGAAATGTTGTAAATTATATTAGATGTTTCAACTTGAAATACATTTAAATAATGATACGACGATTTTTGAAACATTACGGTCAATAAAGTGACCGTCGAAGTCGACGGGTTCTAGCTAGTATATAATAATAAATTAAATAACTTTCTATTAGCTTGATTCGCACTAAAAAGTACGAAAAGATTAAAATGAAGAGTTGCCACCTGAATTTAATTCTGTAGTTTATTTTAAAAAATGTAATTGTCGTGTCGGAAAATTGTTTGAACCCCTGGATTCAGAAAAATCACCTCTTTCGTTTGGTACCGGAATTGTTACAAGCCGCATACTTTTTAAAAAGACTGAAATGAATTAAAATGAAGAGTTGACACCTAAATTTCGTACTTTAGTTAATTAAAAAAAAAAAAAAAAAAACTAATTGTCATGTCGAAAAACTGCTTGCACCCCTGGATTCAGAAAAATCTTTCCTTTCATTTGGTATTGAACTTGCAACGAGCCACATACTTTTTAAAATGACTGAAATGAATTAAAATGAAGTGTTGCAACCTAAATATCATACTTGAGTTAATTTAAAAAAATTCTATTCTCATATAGAATAACTGTTTGCACCCCTGGATTCAGAAAAATCACGCCTTTCTTTTGGTGCTGAATTTGTAACTGTAGGACTGATATTTCTAATTTATAACCATTTCTAATTTATTCTAAGTACACTTCATACGGTTTTGTTAAATAATTCCTTGTCGAATCCTGTTCTTAGTCAGTGTAAGAACATGATTGGTAAGGATTTATTTAACAAAACCGTAGGAAGTGTACTTTTTTACATAGGAATTTTTGCTAATGTTCGGACACTTTTGTTACCGACTGTACAGAGAATGTAAACTAAAAAAAATCTTTAATAATTAATAAAAAGACTAGTATTTCTGAATTCAGCGCATCAAAACACATTCGAAACACCCAAAGTAGTGCGGAAAAAATATTTTGAAAAGTGTGATTTCATTGTGCTATGTTATTTAAAACAATGACTTTGCGTAGTGCCTTAAATGTATCAAAATAAGTATTATGTAACAAAATATTTTTCTATTTCTAGATGAAACATTTCATTTTCATAAATTACTCGAGAAAAGAATATTTTTAAAACTTCATCGTAAACGATATTTCGTATCGTCTGCTTTTAAATTAAACAAAGACTGGTTTAAAACATATGTTGAAAGAATTTTAGTTCTGAATATATTAAGCTTTATTATTACACTATATTTTTAAATTTCGAGATATTTTATCACATCTTATCACTGATATCGAGCTTTATTTTTAAAATTTAGTTTTTAACTGCCAAGCATATCGTTAAATTTATTAAAGTATGAAATATCGTTATATAGTTTATTTTATTATATTGATTTTTTTTTTTTTTTTTAGAAATCGATCTATTTATATTTTTAATTAAAATTTTGAAAGATTAGAAAAGGAAGATTTAAAACAAGTTTTCATATTTATTTGTAATTCTTTATTGAAATTTTCATATCACTACCCCTTTTAAAATAATAATAATAATAATAAGTACCCCATTGGTGTGCGTCTCTGAATGTTTGACTTACTGTGTTCCTGGAACGCTTAAAAAATTAATTTTATAACGATATGTAATTCATAATTACTAAAACTTTAAATATTAATGGTCATATTAATTCACGATTGTTTATTATTAGATTTTATGTAATAGTTATATTTTAAATGATTATATAAATTATATTCAAGATAAATACATATTTTGACATTCTTAAAAAAAAAAAAAAAAAAAAAAAAAAAGTTGAAACGGATTTTTAATTATCTCTATTTCACATTCTACAATTGAATTAATCTTTACAAAAGAAAAAAAAAATAAACAAAGAGTTAATAATATCTATCTCAGTTGTATTTACTTAATAAGTGATATTACCTCTGTTATAAGCATAATTTTCACACAATATTACTGAATGGAGCCTTTCATTTTGCACAGAGAAGAAAATAAAATAATAAAATAATATTGTTAGAGCTATATTTCTTAAATAAAAGAAAACAACATATCAAAGATAAAATGGGAACGCTGTTTTATGTGCATTTTATTGTAAAATGTACGACATAACATTCGTCTGTAAATTAAACTAGGAGTTGATTAACAAGAATTTTGACAAGACTTCTATATTGTTGTACATAATTTCAAACAATTTTCAACTGAATAAAAAAGTTTATATCATAAAAATATATAGATTAAACTGAAATGTTTCTATTGTTTTAGCCATGGCCAAAAATAGTTCAATAACCATAACTTTAACTTTTCCAAACCTCAAAAAAGTATTTCAATACATGATCTAGATTCTTGGGAAGATTTCCACATTTCCACAAAGTCTAAATTACTTGTAAATAACTCTTCAGGCACAGTTTACTTCGCTAAAATGTGTTTTGTTCCCCAAATATTAAAGCACGTGAAATCCGTCGTGGGCGCTATGTCCTCCATGTTTCCATTGAAATTATACCTCTAGGGGGTCATCGAAGTGGGGGAGCCATCCATTTCATGAAGGATTAAATTGGTGATGGCATGTCTCTTGATCATACTTGCCAACATCCTAAGTAATATTCCGTAGTGTTGTTAGTCCCGCCCATTTTTTCACACCGATAAATTTTTAGAGTAAATTCTCTAATTGCAATCACGATTAAATAAGAAGAAATATACTCTAAAAAGATACCGGTGTGAAAAAGAAGGCGGGGTTAACAATACTACGGAATATTAATTAGCATGTTGGCAAGTATGCTTGATCATCCTTAGGGGTGCTGCCCAGATCGTCGTCAATTACATATTGTACAGTACTAGTGCGACATTAAATCCAACCAAACAACCAGATATTATTGGCCGCATTAGCGTGATCAGTAGAGCGCCGTGCTCGTAATTGGAAGACATCAAGTTTGATACTTAAACCGACTTAAGACCGTCGTGTACATTAACGGTGGTTGGTGCACGTAAAATCCGTCCTGGCTGCAATATCCTCCATGTTCTCAACCAAAGTATACCTCTGTTGGTCACCAAAGTGTATGAGTCACCTCCGTAGAGAACCAAATATGTGATGGCAGGCATCAGGACCATCTTTAGAAATACGTCCCAAATCGTCGCCAATTATCCACAGCGCGTTACTAGTGCGACTATAAACTCAACCAACCAACCAAATTATTATACTTTTTCATGCGAATTGTATATTTATATCTAAATCTTAAAGCACAATGTGTTTTTCAACTACTAACGGACATTTGCGCTATGTTTAGTTTGTATATACATATATAAATGTATAAAGGCATTTAAAACCTTTAAAACCACCGTTAAAAAATAAACTTTTAATTTCGAAGTCTCTATTTTTTCTGTTGTTCATGTCTAAAAAATATCATTTTATTAATATTTATTTTACTTTTACACATTAAATTCATTTTCTCTGTATATTAAATTTTATAATTTTTCAAATCTTTAATAATCTGCTTTTTTGCAAGTTTAGTTTCCAACAAAACTTATATGAACCGATTTGATATTTTTGAAATCGTGTATTTTTAACTATACTAATGTATCAGCATTATTACAAAGCATACGTGTCATATTAAGGTATAATTAAAAACAAGTGTATTGTGACTACCACAAGGCGTATTTCTGTATTTTCTTATATAAATTCACGTAGTACAAAATATTTATTAAAATTATTTTCCATGATGAATTCGCGGGATTTCAACCTCCGAAAAGCATAACTTTAATGCAGATATGTAAATTTTGTGTCGACATCTAAGGAATTTTTTTTTTTTTCGTTAAATACCCTGGCAACCTTTGGGTTTTAATTTTTCATTTATTTATTCTTTTTATCATGTTTAAACTATTTTGTCATCAATGCTGAGGAAAGAACTTAAGAAGTTCCCTCCGAGAAAAAATTCTGTAACTGACATCTAGAATCTAAATTGTGACTCCAGTAAAAATAGTTCCATATCGTCCTGATAATTCTAGTCCCCTTTGAAAGTAAGTCTCTATTAAAATTCTACAGTGTTTGCCTACATTATCGAGGTCAAACTTATTTAAAATCTCTACAAATAAATGTGAACACAAAAGGCTAGTTTTAGCTACTATTTTCTTGGTGTATGACTCAGTTCTGGAAAATCAAGCCAGAATACAAAGGATTTAGAATATTTATAATATTCAGAATATTATTTCACCCATCTAGAAATGTATAGACTAGAAATTCTCGTTCATTTCGTCTATTCAGCTTCTTAGCGCGCATACGCATAGCTCGGAAATCTATATTTCTAGTTTAGGGATTTAGAAAATGACCACTTAGACGTTCTAGATAAAAGCGGAATATTTTTATTCTCAGTACCGAAGCGCCTTTATAGTTTTAATTTTTGTCTCCATTTGTGCGTTTAAACGTTAATTTTACTTTACATTTTAAGTTTAAATAAATATAAATTAATGGCGTTTATGCTAAATAATAGTTTTTACCTAACTGATGTGAAATGTTAACATGAGTTATTAGCATTAAAAATTATAATTAAAACTGTTTATCAAGTTAATAAACACGAAACAAGCATTAAATTAATTTTAAATCTTTCTATTAAATCAAGATTCTAGACAACAATAAGTTTTTTATCTTTTCCATCATGATTGAAATCAATCCTCATTTTCCATGTTGCGGGCACAAAGTATTGATTACAATCTTTTCAATATCGAACAGCGGTATGCCAGAAATTCAGTGGAAGATTCAATATAATTAATCACCTGATTAGACAGATTGTAGGAGAAGACGATAAAGGTATTTTAGGAGAATGCGGATTTAATAATGGTTAGAGGCAGGTACGCAATTAAATAAATTTTTCGTACTAGTAATATATAAGTAGTGTAAATTTTAATCTAAATTAAGCTAAATATATATATATATATATATATATATTATTTTTTATTTTATTTTGTGTGTGTGTGATGAAAATATTTTAAAAGGGTGAATTATAGAATATATGCACATTATATATTTAAACAAAGACCCTTTCCCTCCTCCGAATTATTCCATTCCATTATTTTCTTAAAGTTATTTTCATTTTGTTTATCTAAATATTCCGTTTTAATGAAAGCTATTTGTGCAATTAAAAATTATTGAAAATAATAATAATAATAATAATAATATTAACAGGATTCAGAAATCTGCTTATATATCTTTTATTACTAAGAATCATATTATAATTTCATAATATAATATTACCATCACAATTTTGATCCTCCAAGGAAGGGATGGCTCTACCGCTTCGGTGACCTCCAGAGGTACAATTTTTGATGGGAACATGGAGGACATTGCGACTCCGACAGATTTTACGTGCACCAGCCATCATTATAGTGTACACGACTGTCTTTGGCCGGCTGGAGTACCGAACCCGCAATCTTCCAATTACGAAGCCGGCGCTCTACCGACTGGGCTACCACGGCCCATAAAATAAAAGAAATAAAAATCATACATATTTCATTGACGTGATAGGAATATAATTTAACTGAAAAACCTTTCTTATCACTCCTCCCTTTAACATTTTTTTCCTACTAAATTTCATCTGTTTATTCATTTTTTTTTTAATCAGTATTTACTCGTTTATATATATGTTCTATTTCAATTAACAATCAGCAAAAATTAGATGTAGGGTAACCAAACCAATAGTTGACTCTTTAGAGGAAATTTCTTTAAGTTTTCATCTTATTTTCATATATAATCATTGGCGATATTTTTGGAAAGTTTCCTAAATATCCACCAGAAAGTACAATCAAATTTAGAAGAAAAGAAAAAGATGATTTTTTACCGCTACAGTTTAAAAGCAAAATTTTGTTAAATATTTTTGGGATGAATTTTAGTAATTTGTAATAAATTCTAGGTGGTATATAATGAGTGCAGTAATAAATTCTGAAACAGGTTTTAGAAAATTAATACATATAACTAAAATTATGAATGTCTTTGTACACCAAAATATTTTCCATCATAAGGTAACACCATTCACCATTGTTCGGGCAGTTTACAAATGCCAACAATGTAGAACCGTCCGTCATTTGGGGTAATGAAATTTTCAACAAATTTTGCACTTTGTTCACTATCCAAACGTGAACAGAAGGCACGACATTGATCTTTAACCGAAAGAAATGATAGTCCAAAAGGGTTATTTCAGGGATATACACCGGATGACCCAAAACATCCCCTTGATCGCTTTCTCAACATGAGGCTTTGCGTTATAATGAAGCAATTTTGCGGAACGCATTTTTTTTTTTTTTCTTATTACTGATCCGTTTTAGACCGATTTACTGGTTTAATCGAATGAATTGATGCTTGTAGTTTTTTTTTTTTTCTCCAGTTACTTTTACACTAGGCTCCAAAACTTTGTAATAGAACACATTCTTCATATACCACCAGATGCACAGGAAAATTTATTTGCAATGAATGGCTCATTTCGGCGTTGATATCGTTGCATTGGTAAGATTTACGCAATGTATTTTGCGTTTCGAGTCGCCATAACATTTACATAATCGAATTTAATAGGAACTGCATGTGCATACAAACAGTTCTGGTGCAACCGATTGCTGGAATAAAACAATGTCAATTACTTCTTTAACTCAGGCACTGATTTCCTCCACCCCCTCTTCCACTTTTAACAGCAAACAATATAGTCTCTTACTATTTTTAAACATTCTTTTTAATGCATACTGTTCTAAAAGAGCTTCAGCTTTACGCATTATCTTCATATACTTACATTCATGTGAAACAGCTGTAACGTTTGACCTGTTAGACTTTTAATTTTGCTTTGCGAGAAATTTTAGAAATGCGATTTAATAGAAAATTTGTAATGCCCCTTCTACGGGATTTATTATTATTATTATTTATTTATTTTCAGTATTTCTTTTACCTGTGTCCTCTTTGCATAATAAATATACTTATTATAACGTTCTTTCATAAAATGTGCAAAAAATATGAGGAAAAAGTTCATACCTATTATTAACAATTTTATTTCACTTTAAGCCTAAAAATTAAATGGCAAAAAAAAAAAAAAACTTATTAGTACTATTATTATTATTATTAGTAGTAGTAGTAAAAGTAGTTTTTCAAAACATTTATATTTTCTCACATTTATTTATTTATTTAATTTTTGCTCGCATACCATTTACAGGAACATTGTGCATTATTTTACATACAAATATTTAGAAAATTCGTAGGCATTCAATACAGGATACATTAATATATATATATATATATATTATGTTTAATCTGAGTAAAAATCTTTATTTATATCTAAATAGAAACGTTAAATCGTAAAGTGGTAAAATTCAAGACCACTTTATTATATTTAATTATTTATCAAAACTATTATTAATTTTCACACCAAATTTGAGCGAAATTCTTGATTGCTCTCTATGAGAACTATTTTAAAGAGGGGCAATAAAAACGCATACATTTAATTATAGATAATGAACATTTTCTATTTGCGTATATAAAGTTCAATGAATGCGTTTATAGTTTGTGTGAACATGTAATTTCTACTAACTGCAATCTGCATTTTAAGTGGCTAATAACTATGTTGGACACTACAATATCTTCTTAAACAACTAAGGGAAATACGCTAAATTATTTCAAATATAATTATTATGTGTTCAAATTGCTGACTATGCGACCTACGAAAATTCACACAAATGAATTTTATGCAACTGCTGAGAATATGCATAAATTGTCATAATTCATAAATAAAATTTTATCATAATAATCAAAATAACGAAACATCATTTTCAAAGACATGAATAAATTTTAGTTACAATTTTTGCTTTACAGTTTTAAATAATGTTTTAAAAATTATATATATTAGCAAATGAATGAATTATTTTGCTTTTGTAAATCCATACATAAGTATTTATCTGCTTTTAAACAGTAATTGAATACATACTAGCAGGCTTCGCCCATTTCGCTGGGCACTATATTTAAAGGATTTATTTTTAATTGAATAATTGAAACGTTTAAATAAATATATTTCGATTGGCGACTACATTCTTCACATTTTTAGTATGGAATCTCCTTGACAATATCAAACATTTTTTGAACTTCTCGAATGTGTGCAACAAATCTATTATTAAAACGAATATTCTCGAAAACAGTCAAATAGAAATGTTAATTCTTCGAATATTCTGGAAACAGTTGAAGCTGTTACTCGTACAGTAAAAGTCACTATTCGATGAATGGTCGAATCAGAGAACGCACGAAGTTGTTTTCGCAACAATCACTATAACGCACGTATGTACGCTTCACGCACATGGAACCCCCCTCCACCCCTCCAAAAAAAATCACTCAACAGCCCTATCTCGCTGTGCATGAATCTCAGAACAGACGAAACTCGGTTCCGCGGCAATCACTATCACGCGTGTTAAAACCAAAAAAACATCACTGGACTCCCCTACCTTGCTGTGCATGAATATCGAGACAAGGTCTAGACAAGCAAGACCAGGTCTTGCTTTTGTCTCCAAGGCAGTAGCACGTGTTCTTTTGCACATGATGAAGAAAGGCTACGTCCTTTCGAAACCGGTTGTGCTGGCTTAAAATTTATCGTGTGTAAAGAAGTTTTAAAATCTATATATGATAGAACTATATAAATTTCCTGAATTAATATTATTTCAGAAATTTAGTATGCAATATAAAGATAATATTAAAGTGGATTAAAATAAAAATATAACCTGTAATTAATAATAAAGTCTTAATGAAGGCTAAATATATAGAACATTTTTGAGTTTAGAAAGTATTTCCTAATATATAAGCAGGTTCTAGTCGACGAATGCACTTTATTTTGTTGTATCTTGTTTGCAATTTACAGAATTGTTGAAAAAATTAGTTCAACTCTATAAACCAATGAAACTTTCTGGAAAATTTCAGAATTCTGTTCTTAATGATGTTAGGTTTTCCAAACTTTGGCAAAACTAAACTACAAAGTTTCGCCAAATTCCGTCCACAAGTCGTAAAATTTGATGCAAAATCGCCAAAATTGATACCAAGTCCAAAATCAGCGTTGGCTACAAACTTGGCGACTTGGCGAGATTAGCGATGATATTCGACAGCAAATATTGTGTCAGGATGGTCAGAATTAGTAAATCTCTTTTCCAATTTTAACTGAATCAATTATTTCAGTAAAATTTATCGTTTTTCTCCTCTAATTTTCGCCAAAGAGAACTAAAGCCATCTATACCCGAATGATTTTCATTAAACTCTAAGTTATGAATTTGCAAATGAGAGGTTCTGTAATAAGCCATTCCTGAAAAATTTAGTATATTTGTTTTGTGGTTTACATAATTCTATTATCAAGACATTTGTGGTTGGAGTAGCAGTTTTTAAGTTTTTAAACTATTCAGTTTTTTTTTTTTTTTTTTTTTTCGTTGTTGGAACTTGCTTGTTTATTTAAGAATCAGTTATATCACACAAAATTGTCATTGTTTTCATAACAATATGTATATTCCAATGTGTGTATAAGGAAGTCATGTGGTGTCCACATCAGATTTTTTTAATAAAATGATCAAAACTTATCAAAATGTCTGTGGCTCATTTTAAAATATACATAATGATACTTAACTACATTGAACCATGTCTGTCAAGAATCTACTAAAAGAATTTTTAAAAATAGACTCAATCCCGAATTCCCCTAAACCTACTAAAATTAATTCAGAATACCAAAATATATTATTTAGATTTTGGTGAATCTAATATGTATAGTCCTTTTAGAGGGCCGCGCAAAATAATTTGGACACATTACGTTCCATTAAACAACATATTATTTAGGTAAAACAGTCAAATGTCTTATTAAAAGTTTCCATTCCGATTATTTAACGACTACTCTTATTTTAACTTATTTAAACTATCATTAATTATTTAAAGTTCGGAAAGTTGAGTGGAGGTATGCCAGATATGTTTATATGCTTAAAATATTTTCACATATGAAAATTTCGGAAGTTTTATTTTATAGTTTTTAAAATTTTCCTAGTTTGGTAATCTAAATTGGGGAGTATTCATAGCTTAAGAAACAAAACGCTTAAGATTCTTTAAATTATACATATTTAGCTCTTTTTAAACGAAAGAATAAAAACTGTTTTCTTCTGTTTGAACAAAAGTACCATAAAATAATAAGTAAATACAAATTATCTGTCAACAATTCACATTAAAATATAATTTACATAACTTAGTTCAAAGAAAATGTTTGGAAAGAGAAATGCTATATTTAACAAAGTATTTAAAGTTTTAGTGCTTAAAAGTAATAAAAATTCAAATGTTGCATATTTGAGCATATAGCGAAAAGAAAACAAAAATGACATTTGGGAGAAAACGATTAAAGTAAAGAATATAAATTTCCTATTTTTGATATGTTATAAGAAAGAAATTTAAGAAATACATATATAATTATATATATTACTAAAAAATATATTCCGCAAGTTCGAGATAAATGGAAACATATTTATTAATTAATTTATTCTTATTAATTTATTCGTTTGTTTATTTTTATTTTATTTTTTTAAGTTATAGATAGAAAAAAAAAAACCCTTACGTATATTAAAATAAATAAATAAATAAATAAAGAATATGATTCTGTTTATATGTATTTTACATTTTTTTACTTTATCCATACAGGCTAGGGAACGTATTGATTGCGGAAGAAATTTTCGAAATTTTGATTTTGAAATATTTACTCGTTTTAAGGTTTTGTGAATTCAAAAATTAGGTTTTTATCGTTTGGTGTGCGTGTGTGCGTCTTTATGTGTGCCACTGTCATCAGCGTGCTTCATAAACAAAGATACGAATATGAAGTTCTAATGTTCAAAATTTCCAAAATTGTTTTCTGAAACTCCAAATTTTGTATTCCAAATCTGTACCCTTTTTGAAGCTTTTTCTCATTTGAGGACAATAATTAGTGTTTTAAGCTTTGATTGTTTCACGTTACTTTTTTCTTTTCTTAACTTTAATTGTTCATATTCTTATAAATCTTTTATTTTGTTATGTTATAATAATTTTGAATAGTTTTATACTTCCAAAAAGAAAATAAAAGCTGCCTCAGCAATGTTTTTTCAAAGATTTCCCTTTATTATGAAAAATAAGGCGATATAGTATGAAACTCGATACATGTAAACAGAATATTTTTCATCTTATATTTTTGTTTATATGTATGACATATACAACATATTTACATACAAACATATATAATATATTTATAAATAATCATCACTATGTAAAAATTCAGTTGTTTGAAATACGTATACAGAAATACATTAAACGTAAAAGATTAAAATTTTACATATTAGTATTTTTAAAACAGAATTAAAATATTTCTTTTATTTAAATATTTCCAAATAATTCCGTTTTCCTTAGATTTCATATACCTATTTTAAAGATCGATCGTTTTAATTTCAATATGACCGTTAAAGAAAAGCTTTTCTATAAATTATTTATTAAATATTTCGACGTATTATGCATCATTGTTCATTCGAGAGGTTTTTCTTTGTTATGAAAAATAAGGCGATACAGTATGAAACTCGATACAAGTAAACAGAGATTTTTCATCTTAATATTTTTATTTTTATTGCATACTTATTATTATTTCTTTCCTTTTCAGAATGTTTTAGAAAATATATTTTATAAATGTTTCACAAAATTATTCTGATTTTTTTTTTAAATAAATAAGGTTTTTTAAGTGGAATACAGAATAAAATTTAATGTTTATCTTATTGTTTATTTTAATACCATATTCATGAAAGCCATCTGATGGACTACACTGATTTTTACATGTGAAATAGAATTGAAATTTGATATGAATGAATGATGAAGTCAGTTTTATAAACTTACGTTTTGAAAAACATTTTGATGCGTGATACAAGATTCAGCATACTAACATTTAGGGAAGGTACGGCACATCATAAGGATTGAAAATTGCTTAGGAACTCAAGGCTGCAAGCTTCACTTTAACCCTTTAAAAACTTGATGCTTTTGGTTAAATTTAACCAAAACCTCCTAAACCAGATGCCTTTTGCGTGGTTCGGAAGCTTGGCAACACTTGAAGTGGTAGACAGCGCCACCTGGTACAGATTGTGCAATTTTTTATTCAACAGCCACCAACAATTTTTAAAAGTGGGATATAATATACATAAAAGGTGAATAGAATCGAAGAAACGTCGATTATATATATATCATATATCACTTCTTAAAATTATTGGTGACAGTTCAATAAGAAAGTCACGTAACTGTACCAGGTGGCGCTGTCTACCGTTTCAACTGTTGCCAAGTTTATGAGCCACGTGGAAGGCATCTAGTTAAGGAGGCTATGATTTAACTGTAAAATTCGCATATTGGAGTGGCTTTTGTAAATTGCAAATTGTATTTTTAACTGAACGTTATATAAAGGTAATATTCATATCACCTGTTTTTATGTAAACATTAAAATCCAAAAACGTTTACTTAAAAATTCAATGTATAAAAGTCGAACCTTTTTATGTATTTTAGTATTAAAAATTAACCTAAACCATACAGTTCTTAAATGGTGACGATTTCTGATCATGTATTCCTATAGAATTCCTGAATTTCATAATTTTTTCTACCTCTCTTAAAAGATTGTACTTTGAGTTTTGAACCACTCTGTATATATACTTTAATCACTGAACAAGGAAAAAAAGCTTTGTTTTCAGTTTAAAATCTTTGTCTGTCTATGTGTGTTTAAAACTTTGTGTTATTGAAGATCTGAAAGGAATGTGAGGTGGTGGTTTCAAGTGCGTTTTTACTTATTTCTAAACATAAAATGTAGACAAACTGCTGAAACTGTATGTAATTATCAAAATAGATATTGGGACTTAAACAAACAAAAAAAAAAAAAGAAAGTGTTTAAAAATAAAACTTTTCTTCCATAATAATTATATTTTCTAGCTGAAAATATATTAAAATTATTCACAATCCGCAAAATGTCACTCTTTTTGTAGCGAGATAAAATGTACATTAATGGTAACAAATTTTATCTGTTGAGTACACATATTTTTCTGTTTTGCATACAGAAAGTAAAGTATCAAATGAGGATTGGGAGTTGCTAAGCAAGAGAGCAAAATGTTATTCTGTGACTGTGAGGTCAGTTGATACGATTTCGTGGAGAGTGGTTCGATCCTCACTGGTAGAACAGGAAACTTTCTTTAAAGATAAATTTTTTACTGTGTGAAATACGGAAAAAAAGTTGTTGTGTATAGATATTATTTGTATTGTTTAGTGACAGAAGCTGTTTATCATTGTGTTTTACGAATAACATACAGATATTTTCTCATAGTTTTGTAGCCAGGAACTAAGAAGGTTTTTTTTTTTTTTTTTTTTTTTTCAGTGCGTGTGTATCTGTAAGTCTATTTTCAACGTAATTGAAGAATAAAATATTAGAATTAAATCTAAATATGTTATTATGAATCCTTAATAAATGAAACTATAACATGTGACTGTTTATTAAGTTTGGAATAGCTCGTGTTCAGCAATAAGAAAAAAATAATAATAATTAAAGTAATATAAAATAAAAAACATTCAAATACACTTTCAAAAACAGAATTTTTTGTAGATACAGGTAAAGATGAATATATTGCGCTTAAAATGAAAATGATGGCATCTAACTTTATTTATACAAAACATATAATATAGTGGAAATTTTATCTTATATTAACAGAGTCACTGAAAAGAATATATATATAATAATTTTGCACTGCAATACATACATATGTATATATAAGCTGATAAATTACTGACACTTTCTTGCAGCAAATTTGCCACAAAATAAACATATACCATAAAAAATACGTTGATGGAAAAAATCAATACTAGAACAATAAAGAAAATATTCGTACGTAATCGATTTCTTCCCGTCGGAGAAATTGTAAAAAGAAAAAAAATTCTTTAATTAACTAAAATTCTCCTTTACTAAAGCTCTCCTCATCTAAATTGTTATCGCCACCCACCCACACACCCCAGTAGGAAACGACTTTACCTCACAACCACGGTATCACATTTCACACTGTTACTCAGCACACTACGAGCATGCTTCATTATCAGTATTTCTGTATACAAAACAGAAAAAGTATGTAGACATCAGAAACATCTGTAACTATTATCATAACAGTAATTTTGTGTAGTTTTAGAAAACGGGAAATTCCAGTAGGGAAAAAAAAAAAAGATGTTTTCTGTTTTTTGTCAGAAAGTTTTCGCAGTGAAAGTTTCCAAGTTGCTCGAGGTCCATTTTGAAGTGAGTGATTTTTTTCTTTTTTCTTTTTTCTTTCTTTTTTTTTTTTTTTTTTTTTTTTTTTTTTTGTAAAAATTTAAAATACACAAATCACTGAGAACATAGTTTGTAGTTTATATATAATGACACACAAAATTAGTCCTGCGAATTTAAAAAAACGCATGTGGATAGCAAATCTTGGAATATTTTGAAGAAAACTTTAGAATTTAATAACAGCCTCAAATATTTTATGAATGTAGCAGTAACACTAAAACGGGAGGTTATGTGTCGGCTGACCCACCCATCACACAAAAATATGTGGCAATAATAAAGTTCGTGAGAAACGTTTTCAATCAGTATTTTCACAATTAATTAGCCTATACTTGTATTTCAGAAACTACCTTTCTTCCAATAACCTATCTGTTGCAATATTACCGTTGTCACATTGTTGCCTCTGGCGATATTGTCACATTGTTGACTCTAGCGACAACAGTGTGACACAATAACTTATATGCATAAAACTGTCACGTGTTCATAATAAAGTGGCCCCTCAGTGCATTATACTTTGTGTTGCTGAACGAAAAATAAACGGTTCATACTTACCGTTATTATATGCAACTTCAAATTTTATAGTGAGACATGTAATATAAACGTTTTATCATTGACCAACAGAAATATATAATGTTTTTTTATGACAGCGCTAGATTATATGCGTCAGGAAAAATCTTTAAAAAACTCTGCAGAATTTGGATGAGAAATTTTAATGCATTCCCCATGCATGCTCTCGACATTGAACAATCGATCTACCATATACAGGATTGCAACTTTAGCTTTATGGTAATGAGTACGTAAATTTTGCAGGTGTTCTAATGTCTGTGGTAGACTGACTTTCTTCCAAAAAATTAGGAAATCCTCTTTAGAGCATTTGAGAAGCTACAGAGAACTTTGAGAACCGCTTTTAACTCATTAGCCTTCTTTAGTTAATTTCTTCTGAAAATTAATAAACTAATTTTTCAAAATGGCTATTAATCACACAACTGATCCTTCCCAGGCAGCACATAACGTTGTTATAGCGTTGAAAGTAAGTCTAAAGAGTGAAAAATTAATTGTAACAACGTTATAACAAAGTTATGTGCTACCTGGGTTAACATGCAAAATGAAAGGGAAAAAAAAAAAAAAATAGCATCCTTAATTTTCGAGAAATGTTTGGATTGAAACATCTGTAAGGAAAACAAAAAAAAAAAAACAAAAAAACTTTTTATTGCGACTAATACCGTTAATTTAGAAATTGCGATAAAATAATCACATTTCATAACACACACACACACACACACACACACACACACACACACAAAAAAAAAAAAAAAAAAAAAAAAAAAAAAACGCTTATTTAGAATTTTTATAACCGGAAATGTTACTTTGTTTATAGTAAAAAGCAGACTGGAATTTTTCGTTTAAATTTTTTGTATGTTGAGCACATTTAAAAGCTGAATAGTACTGAATTTTAAATTACTTTCAATTTGCTTTCAGTTTTCTTTAGTGGATATTTGTAATATTTTATTAAACATTTCAAACGACATTTTTAGATTTTTGTATATTAAGATGATAGTTATTATTCTGACTTAAATGATGCCCCAGAAAATCATTTAAATATCAACTATATTAACCGTCATAAAAATTAATTCTTTCATACTTCACTAGAAAATTAATTGTAAAATAAATTAAGCGTGCCTCGAGGAATTCTGTGAAGATTATAAAGGAGCGAAAGTTTCGAAGAAATTAATAAAGTAAGCAAAGTGGAGGAATATGATTTATTGATTAACCATCTCTCAATTTAATAGACAATTTGCACGTTTTCTGATTTTATTCTTATATAACAGAAAATGAAAAGGTAAGAAAATAAATACATACGTTTTCTTTATTTGAAGTCTAATTAGTGATTTATAACAATTTTAACATCGCACTATTTATTCTATCGAGAAAACGATGTATAATATATCGTGACGTCACTCTTTATGACAAAACGGAAGTAATCGTTGTTTGCATTCGATTTCGTGCTTTGCGTTGCTTCTTGAATTAGTAAAATAGTTTTTGTACGATATAATAATAACGGATATTAAAAAATCGTAGTATAAATGTTGTATTGTACCATTTTAAACTAATACAACGACTAATGCTTCTCAAAAGTTATTCTTTAGCGTTCCACAGGATCCTATTAAAGAAAACATTGGACAACCGCCATGAAAAGAAAACAATTGAAAATAATGATAATGAAAATGGTGATAATGATATTAAATGATTATAAGATGAAAAAGAAATGCTCAGAAATCACATAAACAATTGATAATTACGAAAGTTAATACGAATTGCTGCTTACTAACCAGGCTAACAAAATGTAAACATTGAAGCATCATAAAGTGTGACGTCAAGCAGCGTTTTGAAGTCACGTGATTTTTGGTTAATTTTAAAGTAATTTTTTTTAAATTAATGAGGACTTGTTTTGCATTTTTAATAAACGTTTTGAAATTTATGGGCCTAAAACTACCAGAATAATAGGATTTTGTTCAAATCCCCCATCTGTGCAAATTCCTCATCGGACCTTTTTTATGTTAATAAAACCTTTTCCATTTTTCTTTATTAATAAAAATTATACTGGCATTATAAGTTACATTTTTTAATATAACGCATATTGGAAACAGGATAAATATACTGTCTTTCATGGACGTAAGAATAATTGGCAACGTTGAGACCAAATTTGTCGAGAAATGGCAGTTTAGTATTGTCCAAAATTTGAAGCAGTATAATCAAAAGAGACTGGAATACTATAATTTTTCTGAATTAGCTAAATTTTCTTGTGACGAACTATGTGCAGTCATCGCTAATCTACACCAAATTTATAAAAATCGCAGACTTAATTTTGAGGGAATTCAATTTGTTTCCAAACTTCCTGATGAACTTTGTCTTTACGAGACTATATGACAAACTGTTAGTCAACGTACCTGAAAAAGCATCACCTCTGGAATTTATCGAAGCAAAGAAGCACTTGTTTCAATGAAGGATTAAAATAGACTTTATCGTATCAAGTACTGAAACCCTTCACATGTGACGACTGCAAGGAAATCTAGATCATCTTCTTTTTATGTTTGTATTTTATGGGAAAATATTTGTGTTCTATGAAGAAATTATCAGGGAATTTGAAGGCAAAATTTTCGATTTTTTTTTACCCTATCTTACTTCTATGTCCGCTTTTTCTTATTCATTTTTTCCTCTGAATACAAACATTTCCTTATAGATGAAAACAAAGAATTTTACCCATAATATACAGAAATATAAATGAAAATACTGAAGTTTTCCCGGACGTGATCATGTGTGAATAGTTTCAGAAAGTCACATTGGTAAAACCCATTGCCTATTGAGTAGCTCTAGTGTGATATAAATTCACGCAACCTGTAACGGAACCTGAAGGAGCGAAAAAATTATATTTTATCATTTCCAGTATATTCATTAAATGCCATAAAAAATATACTTTAATATAAACAGCGCTTACATTATATAACATTCTCATGAATTTAGCATTTTACAAACAGATAATACATGTAATCTCTCATTCTCTCTCTCTCTCTCTCTCTCTCTCTCCTCTCCCTCCTTTTTTTTTTTTTTTTTTTTTTTTTTCTTCTAAAATAAATTTAGCAGGAGTTCACATAAAATTTGAAACTATTGGTTGTCAAGTTTTTTAAACATGTTTTTGCAAAACGTACTCGGGTTTTTTGAAATAATTTATTTAAAAGAATGGAGAGCAGAAAAGGAAATTATTTGAAAAAATTCCAGTTTTCCTTGTGATGATTTTCAAACAAAACATCACATGCGGTCTAAGAAGAACGATATAATACGTTGTAAAATTACTTCGCAACTCCAGATATTGTAGATATAAATTGTTTACTCTGCGTCTGTCAAATGATATCGTGAATATATATGAGATAATAAATATAAAAAGAACATCCTACTTTTCGCTTAAAATTTACTGCGAAAAATATGTGTATAAACGAATAATAGTAGAAAACAAGCGAATAAAATTTTAGTATGGTAAAATTTATAAACATGATATTTTTTTTTTCTTCTTTATTATAAAAGTTATTGGATAAATGATATACATATATATATAGCCCGTAAAATTAATAATTTTTAGTTCGAACAAATCTGTTTTAAATCCGAAGAATAATTGAATCAGGCCTAAAAACCCCGTGTAATCCATTGGCCTTAATTTCTACGTTTTCAACAACGTTTTCAATACAAAACACGTTTTCAAATTATTATATTATATGTATTAAAATACAGAACTATTTATTAAGGACCAAAATAGAAGCATTTGGGCATGCGCAAAATCTCTTAAAGTAATCCAAAATGAGCTCATTCTTATTTGGTATAATGGAAAAACAGCCATAATTTCATAGGAAATGAAATATATATATATATATTTATTTATTTATTTATTTATTTATGTTTTAAATTTATATATATATTTGCATTTTTATATGCTTACAATAAAAAGAAAAGAAGGCTACTCAATAATTTCAAAAAGAAAATGACATTAGGAAAAAGAAAAAAAAAAAAAAAAAAAAAAAAAAAAAAAAACAGATTTTAAGAGTATTAATAGTCAGAAAATTAAAAAAAAAATACTTCAGAACATTCTGTTATATATATATGTATATATATATACATATATATATATATATTATTATTATTATTATTATTATTATTATTATTTTATTATTTTATTTATGTTTTAATTTTATATATATATATATTTGCATTTTTATATGCTTACAATTAAAATAAAAGAAGGCTATTCAATAATTTAAAAAATAAAATGACATTGGGAAAAAATAAATAAAACAAACTGGATTTTAAGGGTATTAATAGTCAAAAAATTAAAGAAAAAATACTTCAGAATATTCTGTTATATATATGTATATATATATATTTCGATTTGCATATATTTGTTCATTTAAAAGGAGATATCGTATCAAATATATGATATTTGACTTACCGAATTACCATAATTTGATAATCGTGTAAATCCCTGAAACATGGATGACAAATTGAAGAACTTTATGCAATACGGGAAGATCTCCACATTTTAAAAAGTTTTCAGAAATCAAAAATATTTTAAAAATACATTTTCAATTATTTTATCTATTTAATTAATATTATTTGCATTATTAATAATATTATTCACTCTATGAAACCAATTTGGAAGGTACTTTATTAAAATATAATGTCTGTTAGATTATTCATGATAATCCAAATAATAATTTGTTAAAAACTATGCATGTCTTCAGATAAAAAAACAATTTTCAGAATAGTGTAGTGAGTCACAGAATAGATTATGTTTTCTTTTCTAATGTGTATTATTCCTCACCATTGCCCAGTTCTTTACCAATCACGTTTCTCAATGGGCGCAAGAAATGTGGTTATTGAATATGCTATCATTTTACAGAAGTAAACAAAGGATGAGAGCCAAGCTGTTGAGTGCTTTAGCACTGGTAGCGGCTAGACAGCAAGCTGTCCTATATTTTCACGTTTATTTTATTATTTTAATACCACTATTTTTTTATACAATTTTTTTCAAGATTTTAAAGCTAAAGCAATATGTTAAAGTATACTGATTTATTAAAGTGCTGGAAAAATAATAAAATTCACGTAAAAATATAGGACTGCTGCGGGCACAGCATTAAGCTCCTGAATGGGACAGCTGCGGAAGCTATATCGTTCTTACCCCAAAACGTAGCCCGTAGCCCTTTACTTTAATATCTTATAGAATATTGGTTGGAGATGTCTCGAACTTGTACAAATATTTTTCTTCATATATTTCAATGTAAAACACAAAACTGAAAAAAAAAAAAAAAAAAAAAAAAAAAAAATGCGGACCTGTCTTCCTCTTGCAACGAGATCGTTAATTATGTTGAATTTAATTTTCATAATACAACTTTATTTAGTAATGTTTATATTAAGCCAAACTTAAATTATTTTATTCATTTATTTATTTATTAATAAAATCGTCGTATTTTACTTAACATTTATCTTTTTTTTAAACGCATAATTAAAAGCGTAGAGTACAAATCTACACTGTAAAAAAATATCCCGTAAGATTACGGGGAAAGCCCGGCAACAGAGATTCCAGATAAAGCCCGTAAAATAAAACATTGATTTTACGGGCAAATTGTTTTTTTACAGACATGTAACGTAATTTAAGGTTATTATATACTTAATTTACGGTCTAAGCGTTTCTTTTTGCAGTCTTTGTCTGGAATTTTTACTGCCGGGCTTTCCCCGTAATCTTACGGGATTTTTTTTTTTTACAGTGTACACTTTGAAATAATCTGCTTAAACAAAAAAAAAAAAAAAAAAACTAAAAATAGAAAAAATAGAAAAAAATTCCTACAGAAAAAATCAGTTTTCTGAAACGACAAAAATTAGTTTAAAATTACATCACAGTCTGTTAAAAGAAACTTTTTTTTTTTTTTCAACCAGATAAAATCTGTAACCATTTATTCAGGTTTCATCTGATGATTGCAATTTATTTCTCCTTTCCATATTGAATATGGGTATGAAAGCAAGATTGGGAATGGGCAACTAGCAGAACAAAATATGTTTCCGTGGCTGAAAGAAAATATCGTCGATTTGAATGTGGAAGACTGTGGTTCGATACTGACCGGTTGAGCAAGAAAATTTTATTTAATGCGAGAACTTTTACGGTGTGCCCTGTGGAAAAAAAAAATCTACTGTGTACGAATAGTCACTGCATTATGCCTGTTACAGAAAATTTTTATCAAATGTTCTTTATATGACGTACGGGTATTTTAGGGTAACATATAAACCTTTTTTTTCCGTAATATAAGATTTTTTTAGCATTTGTTTAATTTTTATAACATTACATTTTTAGGAATGGTACTTTATTTTAACAGAGTAGTGGTTTTTTTCTTTTTCTTTCTTTCTTTCTTTTTTTTTTTTTTTTTTAATAACATTATATTTTAAGAAATCATATTTCATTTTCACATGTTTTAATTTATTTTGCGAAGTATACCACTTAATAATGACGTAATTAAGATTTGACGTAAGTGCGACAAGTAAGTTATTTGACGTAAGTACGATAAAAACTTTTACTTCAGGCTGAATTTTTTTTAGTAGTAATGATCAACAGCTCTTTAAAAAAAAATAATGGTAAAAACTGTTTTATATTGATTTATGGCATCCTAAATGGTAGATGGATTTTTATTTTTAACGATTTAAAATTGCTGGATAATCTAATAGATATATATATTTCTGTCTGTTTCTCACAGATTGTGTTTAAATATGAACCATTGTCTGGTAAGTATGCATGTAAAAATACAAAAAATCATGCAGAAAAAGTTTTCATTGCTATAAGTGTATTTGGTGCTGAAAATTATTACTGGCTTACATGAAATATAAATAGAAATGACATTTTAAAAATGCATTTTATTGTCCAAAACATTCTTATAAATGTTTAAACGAAGAAAATTTAATGTTAACACGTTCAGCGCCATGTCAGCCATTCTAGATTCTAGACATTTTGTCATATATTTCTAAAAGTACCGAAGGCATCATCTTGAAACTTTAAGAGTGTGTAGAACATGTTATACTTCAAACATTTCAGTAAAAGTTTTACCCCCCCCCCTCCAAAAAAAAAAAAGCAGTACCAATAAAAAATTAACACGTTGAGCGCCATGTCAGCCATCGGTGGCTGACAGTGCCAATATGATATGATATAAAGCCGCTTCAACCATGGGTGGTTGAAAGTGTAAAATAGGATATAAAACTAAAAATATTACATTGTTTTAAGTAATTATTTAAATTTATTTAAAATTTGCTTAATTTTTATTTATTACAGGGGGAATCATTATGGAACTTTAATGGATTATAGGAATTCGCGTAACGCTCAATGTGTTAAAAAGTGCTTTATATCTCTATCATCCTGAACTTTAAAGAAAAACAAATTAAACAAGTAAAAAGTCGAATGAAATACTGTTGAATAATCACAATTTTATTTGGAAAATCCAATTTATAATATAATTTAAAAAAATTTAAATATTTTAAGTTATTTCTTATAACTTCATTAAAATAAAATTATTCATGATTCCTCATTAAGATGAAGTAGGTAATCCTGATCGAATTAATTACCTACAAATGAATTTTTACGATTAGAGAAAATAAAAGTGATAGATTAACTCCTTGACATTTATACGAACTCTTTTCTATTAATGGTGTCTTTATAATGTGACACATAAGCAGGATTTAATTAAAGATTTATGGTGTGAAATCGAATTAAAGGTTAAAACTACCTTACTGACACTGTGACATACCTAATCTCAAGGATTCTATGGGAGATTAAGTGTAAGTAAAAAGAATTAAGATAAACATTCACTTAATTATTAATTATTATCATCCTAAACTTTGTTTAAATTGTCAATGTTTACTGAATTACCAAAACTGAATTACTAAAATAATGGAAAATTGTTTACAAAGACAACTGTGTTTAGTTTTGAATAAAATAATTTTAGTAATATTCCATATGAAATAAAAGATAAGAGTTATACAGAAGAGCTATATATTTATTAGCTGAGCAACGTAAAATCATTATCACGCTTAATGTATTGTTATCATTTTCACTAAAACTGCTGTAGGTATTTTTTAACGAATACTTAATTGATAAACATAAGAGCGTATTTGACATTTTGTATATCTACTTTTTACTTCCATTACACTACTATAATAGGAATATTTTATTCGGTCCGAAAATTCAACATTGTGTTTTTTAACTAATGTGCACATTTTAAGATTTCTGAGTCCCAGAAGTTGATTTTTGGTAATTAGTCTGTGTTTGTTCATATGTGCGGGGAATTTTCTAACTATCTAAATTCCTAAATATCTTTTCTAAATATCTTTGAAACTAATAAAAATAGAACGACGAAAATTCAGAATTGAGATAGGTCTGAAGGACAAATGAGTTTTTTAACTTTTGGTGAAAATTGGAAAACCGGAAGTGGGACATATGAAACCGTATCTCAAAAACGACTTTAACGATTTTCTACGAAATTTACATAAACCGTATTAAATATCCTTTCGTATGTAATGAATGATTAGTTCTTGAAAATCGATAGTCATCCTGTATAAGTAAGCAAATTTGAAGTCTCGCAAGTGTATTCCTTTCAAAACGGCTGTACGGATTTTTTTTTTTTAACTCGCCGTACTAACTCCCTTTTAGATGTCCTTTCGTCTGTAATTGGCGGCCCTTTTACGGTCAATAATTGAGTTTGTCAAATTTTGGTGAACGTCGATCTCTCAAAAACGATTCTAATGATTTTCTAGAATAGTGCTACATGAAATTCTTTTTACATATTCCTTTGCATGTATTACGTGGTTATTACAGGAAAATTTGACAGTCCTCCTGATTAAATAGAACAATTTTAGATCTCAATAATGGGTATTTCAAAAAATGGCTATTCCGGTTTCTTTTATAAACCTGCTATGTGAACTCTGTTTATACGTGTTTTCATATGTATCACTTGCTTCAATTGCAATTCAATTTACAATTTAAAGAATTGTAAACTGTTTGTTTTACTAAGATTTATACACACCTGCTAAAAATTTAGCAAGATATTCTAACGATCAGTTTTTTTTTCAATTTAAAAATTTATCTCTTGATCAAATGTTTTCGGACATTGGGTATATAAAGAACTGGGTCTTCCTCATGTTTTTCAGTGAATATTGGTTTAAGACAATATTTAGTGGGTCGGTAACAAATTGATAAAAATCAATAATGTTTGTGATCACCCTGTGTCGTCAAGTGAACGAAATGATATATAACTTTAGGATATGTTAATACAGAACCAGTACTATTTGAGGATAAATTTGTGTGATGGTAGCATCTTAATTAACGGCAATATAAGCATTTATTTTAAAATTCCAAAATATTCAGCATGTTTTTTATGTATAATATACAGAGTTTTAAGCCAAAACCATTCCCTTTTTCAGATAAATTGAAAAATAAAAAAGAATTTTGAAATAATATGTTGCAATTGGAATACAAATATTTAAATATTTCATGAAATATGACAATTTTTATTAAAAAGTTTTCACTGCGCATGTGCGAAAGATATATATACATATATTAATGCATAAGTTGAGTGCTAGGTATATTCGGCAACTGAATATGAAATGCATTTGAATAGCGTAAAAATTAAGCAAATTGTCGACAAAAGAATGAGATAGATTTTAGATATTTTCCAAGAGATAAAATTTCCTAAGGGGTTTTTCACATGCCGCGTAATAGTTTTAAAGATACAATTATTTCAACTGCGCTCCAAAAGTATTTGTTTGTGAAAAACCCTTTATAGACTTTTAAGTCTAACATATTTTTGCTTATTTACTAAGATTTGTGAGATGATAAGGGGTTTTTCACAAAAAATATCTTTTTCTATGTGGTTAAAATAATTGGACCTTTAAATGAATTAAGCGACATGGGAAAAACCCCTTTATGAAATTTCAACTTTTGGAAAATACCTAACATCTAGCTCGTTCTTGTTCGAAAAATGTACTTAATTTTTACGCTATTCAAATGCGCTTTCGACAAAAGTTCCTCAGTATATCTAGCTTTCAACCTACGTAATCTATCTATCTACGTAACCTTTCTATCTTTCACACATACGCAATGAAAATGTTTTTTCACAAGAATGTAAATATTTCATGAGAAATTTAAGGTATTTGTATTCCGATTGCAGTATAATGTTTTAAAAGTGATTTTTTAGTTCCCCATAATACTACAGGTATGGGGAACTTAGGTAATCGTGAAAATTTTTAGTTCCCCATCATACTACAGGTATGGGGAACTTAGGTAATCGTGAAAATTTTTTGTTCCCCATCATACTACAGGTATGGGGAACTTAGGTAATCGTGAAAAATTTCGACCTCGGTTTTTTGACGTTTTTACACGTTTTCAGGTGTGAGAAATCCGAAAATGACAAAATTTGGATGGTGTCTGTCTGTAGGGTGTCTGTTAGTGTGTTAGTCCGTTAGTTCGTTAGTTTGTTAGCCTGTGTACCCAATATATCAAGAACAAATTGTCGCAGAGAGGTCAAATCAGTTTTCAAATATTACTTTCGACACTGGCAAGAACCCTATTCATTTGCAACATTCGAATTTAAAAATTTCGTAAGTTATTAGAAATTTACGATTTTCTTAACATGGGAGAATAGGAAAAAAATTTACTTAACCGTGCATTAAATGGAAACGTTTTACTGTAAAAATATCAAACCAGTTTTAAAATATCAGTTTTGATGCCGGAATGAACATCAGTAACTATAATTATGCTACTTTGAAAATTTCGCAAGTTATTGGAAATTTACGAATTTCTTAACATGGCAGTATAGGGCAAAATTTCATATAAACGTCAATTTTGAGTGATATTTTCATCGTAAAGATGTCAGACTTCTTTTGAAATATTATTTAGGACACTGGCATGAATATTAATGACTATAAAATTTCCAATATAAAAATTTCGTAAGTTATTGGAAATTTACGAATTTCTTAACATGGCAGAATAGAGCAAAATTTCACATAAACGTCAATCTTGAGGAATATTTTCATCGTAAAGATGTCAAACCAATTTCGAAATATTATTTAGGATACTGGCATGAATATCATAGACTATAATAGTAGTAAGATAATGGGGGTTCTGCGGCAGAGGCGTAAGAGGCGTGATGCGTTGATGCGCTTTGCGTTAGAAGATGCGCACATCGATCGCACCACCCCCACTTACTACTACCATTTCGACAGATATAAGCTTGAAATTTACCTTCTATAGTATTAGACATTGGGTTTTAGGTATTGTATTATCTTATTAAAAGTTTTTGAATAATGCAAAAATAATCATGATTCCTTAAAACCTACATTTATGGTTAGTTAGAAAAGTTTGCAATAATAAAATTAAGTTGTGAAATTACTTTTCATACTTAGAATATGTAATCTTAGAAAAATTGTAAAACAATTTTCCTTTGAATACATTCCTGTGTTTTTTTAATAACATAAATTTATAAAAAATTTCATTTTTTCTTTTTAATAATTTAATTTTTATAATAATCATGCTTTTCTTAAAATGTGTATTTAGAATTAGTGTTAAAGTTAGTAATGTTTAAATTAAGTCATCAAATTACTTTATATTATATTTCCTTTTAATAAAACAATTTTCATTGTCATTTCTTCTTAACCTTTTTTCTTTTAACCTATTAATAAAATTCACAAACATTCTAAACAATAACAATTCTGAAATAAAACAGACACGGTATACAGTTAATTAAAAACTTTATTACAACATTATTTCCACATAGTGTTCCCAAAATTCTTTAAACTTGCATCACAAAATTAGTACACACATATAATTTATCAAATACAACAAAGTTTGCAACATCCATTTTTTTACAAGTATTCATCTAGTAAGTTGTCCTTACAATAATTAATATATACAATTTCGTCAACAATAACGAAGGTTACAATATAAAATCTTGAACAATTTTTACACTATTTACAAATATTTTCAAAGTTTCTATGTATTAAGTTAACATCATAATAATTATGTACATATAATTACAACACTTATAACGAAGTTTACAGTAGAGTTAATTACAGTATAGTTTACACTATCTTGATCAATTTTTACAAAATTTAAGCTTAAAGTTCTACATTTTGATCAATTTCGCAATGTCCATACGCCAAGGAGCTAACACCGTCCTCTAAGATATATCTTTTATCATCGAAGGGACTTAAACTTATTTTATTTTGGTGGATTGTGTACAGTTTATGATTTTCTTGGTCTATTTTTATTTGTTTTTCAATACTTGTTTTTTGTTGTTGTAAACATTGTAAATAGTCTTCATGACTAATTTTATGTCGCACAACCTGAGTGGATACGCCTTTCGCTCTCTTTTTCTCATCTTTACATGATTTTATAGAATACATTTTTGCCTTCAATCCGACAAACTCTAGAGCTATTTCACCACTCAATTCGTCTTTAAATTTCCCAATGACTTTTTTGTTTTCATTCGAATAAAGAGGATGATCTATAGGATAATCAGAAAAATCAAAGATAGATGAATTATTTTTCATATCTTGATAAATGTCATCTGTTGTAATATGATACGTTAGTGAATCAGTATCAGTAAATAAGAGCGTCGCTCGGTCGTTATATAATGGCTTTATGTAATTATAGTGAAAATTATACATTAATAATTTAGAAAGTTCAAGAATGCAAAACCCAACATAAATAGGACGATTCATTAAAATACTTGTTTTAAGTCTTTCGACAGCAGTTAGATCTTCGTCATAAGTTTTAAATGATTTAAAGGTGGGAGATGCTACTAATTTTACTGCTCTTTTAGAGGTGTTACTACAAAGTTCAATATTACGTCTTTTTCGTAAGTTTTCCATGGTTTTTCCGTAAACGCTGTTATTTAAAAGCTTAAAAAAGTCCTTTTCAAAGGAAGAAGTTGCATTTTTTCGTTTTTTAGTATTGAACATTATATATTTTTCCAACCAAGGAGCTTGGTTAAATTGAAGAGCTTTATGCACTGCTGTAACTTTCAATCCTAATTGAAGATAGAGTTTTAAATTTCTATAATGCACCACATAATTTTTCTTGTTTTGAAGGTTAGGTATTAATTTTGGTGTTCCAACATATTTTCTATTGTGAAGTAAACTTTTAGCATAAGGTGACAGCATTTCTTCGGTTAAGGTTAATCTTTCAGGTGCAAGTGGATAATCGTTATGGGTATGATGGAGGTGCTGAGGGTAATCAAGATCAACTTCAAAAATATAGCCGATATCAGAATCATCTCGAAGAGATAGAATCCAATCTTCAGTTATACCATTTATATCGATCCATTTAAAGTTTCCGTAGGGTAAGTACTGGGACATAGCCCAACCGTAAAGGTTATTGGCATCCCAGTACATTATATAACTATTGGGCTCATCTGGATTATAATCACTCATATAAGGGTTGTTTGCTCTGGTCAATCTTCTGCTAATCATGCTAACACCGCCTCGTATACCTTTTTCTATTAACAACAACATATTAATGTCTGTTAAGAGCTCTAGAGGTGTTTCAGTCATTTTTAGGCATGCTTGCCATGCAAGTCCAGGAGTGGTAAAAAGGTGAGCACAATCAATTTCATAATAACGCATACAAAGTTCTCTGAAATTCTGAAATACATCGGCGAGTAATAAAACATCAGTTTTTACATATAAATCATGATAATCACCAAGATTTTTCATGTTGAATGTATTCCAAATTTTTTGAACATTTTCATAATCATCCTCAGAAATAGACTCTTCTGTCAAAGAATTATAAAATGCAGATGGAGGAGGGAGTGATGGTTCTTCGAATTTATTAAAGCAGTTAAAATAGTCGTATGGGTAAACACCTTTCCTCGTTAGCATATTCAGAGGTGTATTAGCAGGGAAATTCTCTTTCAAAATCTTAAACTGAGAAGAGTTGAGGTTTTTCACAAGTTTTTCGAGTGATGTAGGTAGGAATTGAAAGCTGTCTAAAAAGACTAATTGTACAGGGTCCTTAGGTTTCTTCAATCTGAATGTAAGATAATTTTCTAGGGTTGTGGCAATAACTTCTATTTGATGATCTTTATATTTTCCAAGTTTTGTCATAATATGATGACCATCATAATTTTTCAAATTGTGAAATATAACAGGAATATTTTTTAATTGTTTAAAGTTAAGATTACACGAAGCATGTAATGCTCCTCTATAAGCTCCCGAAATATGACAATGATCTCTGACCCGATCATTATGTAAAGGTTTTTTACACAAAGTGCAAAATTTAGCTTCTTGAAAAGCTTTTTCCTCCTCTACAGTTAATTTCATTGGTTTTATTTTCACCAATTTTTGACCAAGCATCTCTTTTTCTTGCATAATTTGGTCTAAAAAGTGCTCAACAGCATTTTCACCACGATAAATTACAATAGGTTTAATAGAATGTCCATCAGGACCGATAATAACATATGCATATCCACAAGGCTCATGGTATGCAATTTTTTCACTATGTGAAATATCTGAAGAAGGTGAAACTGAAGTAATAGGTACAAGAAGACTTTCAAAATCGGCATATATTGTATAAGCAACAGGATGTTGTAAATGTATACCTGAAAATTTTAGAATATTATTTTCCTCAGAGGGCATTTTAATAACTTGCACTTCATGTTCTTGACAGTACTGGATATGTGATTTTAATAAGTCCTCTCTTGAAAATCGGTGCAGACATCTAAAACAGTAATATGCAGCAGTCTTATGTTTGGTTAAATCACCAAGAAGGCGTGAAAAGTTTCGAATCAGACAATAATGTTGTCTTTCATCATCAGAAATTAGTAATAAGTTGATTGTATCAGTGTCTTCTCGGGGAGAAATGTACAGGGGACACACTTCATCGTCTTCATAACCGAAGACATTAATCCGTAAATCATTCATCTTTTCAATAATAGGTATCTTTGTTAGAGGTACAGGACATGTTATATTACCTAGTTTAATGGTATTTTCATAGGGTGTATAGTGAGACACACGTTCAGGATTCTCACTACGATCTATATTCAGTTTATAGGCGATCAAGCACCAAATGAGACATTTTTGATCTTCATTTTTGATATTTAACACAGCTTTTTTTGCAGCAAGCTTTGAAGGTAGCTTAATATAGCTGCTAGCAGCTAGAGGGTGATATTTAGCTATTTTCAGTTCTAGATAATGAATTTTTTTAAAAATCCATCCAGATCCTCGCTGGATGAATTCTTCAAGTGACTTATTAATTTTTACATATCCTTCGCTAATATGCTGTTCAATGGTATCTTCAACAAGTTCGATAATACAGGAACTTCTAAAATATGTATATGTCTCTTCCATATCATCATCAGGTTTTTTGCGTTCTAGTGAAACTTTCATCACCATATACCACTTCAGGGCATGCTTTTCCTTTAACTCACTTTGAAGTTTTTCATGTACTTGAGGCTGTATATATGATTGAAATACTTCTAAATCACACTCATTATTCTCATTGGGATAAAAAATCACTGTATTAAACACGCTAGAAGTGTTAATCTGTTTTTTAACCCTTTTAGACTTTACAGCAGGTGCAGTTCTCTTCCGTTTTTCAGTAACAAGTTCGTGCTCTTGGCGCTTGTGAGATATTAATTCAGATTTTAGATCAAACACTTTATTACAGTCACTGCATGGATATCGTGAACTTTGGTGATATTTTAAATGTCTTTGAAAGTTATCAAAGCGGGAAAAAACTAGATCACATTGTTGACACTTTATAGATGCTACTTCATCTTTACTTTTATGAAGCAACATATGTCGTTTCAAGTCCCACTTCCGAGTAAAAGTCTTTTCACAAGAAGAACAACTGAAACTTTGTAATGCTTTCTGAACATTCTTGTCAGCAGACAGAGATTGTATTTCACCATTATGAGTCATTAAATGTCTTTTCAAATTGAATTTTAGGCCAAATGCTTTTCCACAGTCATCACACTTGAATAACTTCTCTTTCAAATGTAGCTTTTCATGGCGATGCAAATCATATCTCCTTGAAAATGTCTTGTGACAAGTTGAACAACTCTGAAAAAAATTAATAAAAGGTTTGTTTTAGAATTTTTATACTCATAAAAAGTAATTAAAAAAGTTTTCTTAACATAGTTTTATTGTACTTGATTCTATTATTTTTACTAATGCAATATAAAAAATACATTTGCATAAAAATATTTACCATCTTAACCAATTTTCCTAACAAAGTTTTACATATTTGCACTAATGTAATGTAAAAAATACATTTGCATAAAAATATTTACCATCTTAAGCAATTTTCCTAACATAGTTTTACAAATTTGCACTAATGTAATGTAAAAAATACATTTGCATAAAAATATTTACCATCTTAAGCAATTTTCCTAACATAGTTTTACAAATTTGCACTAATGCAATGTAAAAAAAAATACATTTGCATAAAAATATTTACTATCTTAAACAATTTCCCTAACATAGTTTTACAAATTTTTACTAATGTAATGTAAAAAAAAAAAAAAAATACATTTGCATAAAAATACTTGTTACCTTAAACAATTATTCTTAACATAATGTTGTAAATTTTTACTCACGCATTGTTTAATTCTATTTTTAGAAAGGTTTCTTTACAAACGTGAAAAATTTTCCTATCATGAATATGTACTAACATAAAATATATTGCATTTCTAAGAAAAAATACTCAACTAACCTTATTTTTATCACTCAATGAGCTTAAGAGCAGCGGATTATCAACTGTAGGAGGCTTGTCACTAATCATCTGAAAGGAATAAAAAACTTAGGTTAGAATAAAAATCTCTAAAAAATCTTTAAAATATAAAAAAAATCTTTTAAAATGGAAAAATGTAAAAGAATTAAGATTGAATTAATACAAGTTTAAAAAAAGATATTGTTTCTTTCAAGAAAAAAAAAAAACTTACAAAGGATGGTTGAGGTTCTTCATGTACATTCTTTGCACACGATTCTTCAATCTTCAACATTTCTTCTCTTGGCAAACCATAGTTGATGAAAAACTAAAAAAGTAAATGGTTTTCATTTAAAATATATTAAAAATTCACTGCTGCAAAATAATTTTTAAGTTATTAGAGTCCTTTTAAAGAAAATTAATTCTTTGAATCAATCAAATGCTAACTATTCATCCTACCAAAATACTATTTCTAACAAATTCTTCATTACAATGTATAAACATCAACAAAATATAAAACCATATTGAAAGATCTTTATAAAGTTAAAGTGAAATTGCATACAAACAAACTCGTTAACCATAGATAATGTATAACATAAAAATTAAAGCATAAGCTTAATAAAAAATTTCTGAAAAATACATTGCCAATTTTAAAACATTCATAAAAGAAAAAATATATTTTTGATTTCAAAAATGCATATATATTATGGAAAAAATTCTTTTAATTGATTAAACAAACATTTTATCAAGATTTTTAATATAACACTGATTAATAATTTTCATATAAATTAAAATGAAACTAGAACAATTTCAAAGAATCACTAAATGATCAACTTACTTTGTCATCAACAGGCAACAATGATGAGTTCTGGTTAATTTCCATGTCGAAATAAAAAAATCTTAAACTTTCACTCTCAATAAACAAACACGCAAGGTTAATGCAAGGTCGAACCGAACGCAGGTTTAAACAAGTCTGAAAGACGCTACAGCAAAGCCGATGTTGAAACAACAGAGAGAATAAATATACGTCCGTTCAGATTGAATGCAGGTAAGCGAATGACAAATTAGATTCAATTTCTTAATTACTAATGGAGAAAAAATAGGCTATCCCATTTCTAAGCATAGGGGTGTCAGGTTAAATGGGTTATTCCACTATGTTGAAGAGGGGTGACAGGTTTTGTGAAATAAACTAACAGTGAGATTAAATAATCATTATACATCACATTTTGATTAATTATTATACTATGTCAATCTATTTTTCATACAGAGGGAAAAAATGTATTAAATGAAAACTTTCACAAACACTTGTTATTAATGATACATAAAAATATTTTTTAAATTATAAAAAACTTACAAGTTTTAATCATGTAGAACATAGATTAAAATTTCAGAGTGTAAACACAATCTATACCTGGAGAATTTTCCTTAATTAAACATGAAAACAACACATAGTCACTCTAAAAATACTTAATTAATCATGTTTTAATTAACAATTAACATTCATTGTATACAATTTATTCATTAACGAACTTGTATTGCATTCTAACACACTTATATTTTCATTAAAACTGTAAAATCGCTACTTAAACATCCGAAAAACAGTTAATTACTTTAATTAATTACTTTAATCAACAATTATCAATCATTTCATTAAACATTTGACACACTAGAGTTGTATTTAAGCACAATTTTTCATTGAAATATAAAAAAAACTGTAAAAACATCATTTAATTGCCTAAAAACCACTTAATTACTTTAATTAATTACTTTAATCAACAATTATCAATCATTGCATTAAACATTTGATACACTGGAGTTGTATTTAAGCACAATTTTTAATTGAAATATAAAAAAAACTGTAAAAACATCATTTAATTGCCTAAAAACTACTTAATTACTTAATTAATTACTTTAATTAACCATTCGTTAGCTTAAACAGTCATGTCATTAAACATTTTACGTATTTAAATTATATTATAACACCATTTTTCATAAAAATACTAATAAAACATCAAAAAGTGTCTTATTTCCCTGAAAATTCATCAATTTCCTTAATTATCATTAATTAAAGCTAATAAACAACACTTAAACACCTGAAAAATACTTAAGTACCTTAATTTAGCATAACTGACATCAAAAAACTCAAAAAACAAAACAACATTTAGTAGGTAAGAAAGGCCAAGGTTCTACTCTAACTTAAAAATCCTCTAATTAATTTTTTTAATTAATTTTCTTCATTAATACCCTCGTCATCTTTCACGATCAAGTTAGAGGAAGTCTCAAGGTCAATGTCAACCCATCTAGACCCCTCAGGGGGTGGTGTGGCACCCGCACGACTTGCCGGTGCACCAGTGCACCCCCCGTCTGCCCTAGAACCGGTGTTTCTTACCTACTAAATGTTGTTTTGTTTTTTGAGTTTTTTGATGTCAGTTATGCTAAATTAAGGTACTTAAGTATTTTTCAGGTGTTTAAGTGTTGTTTATTAGCTTTAATTAATGATAATTAAGGAAATTGATGAATTTTCAGGGAAATAAGACACTTTTTGATGTTTTATTAGTATTTTTATGAAAAATGGTGTTATAATATAATTTAAATACGTAAAATGTTTAATGACATGACTGTTTAAGCTAACGAATGGTTAATTAAAGTAATTAATTAAGTAATTAAGTAGTTTTTAGGCAATTAAATGATGTTTTTACAGTTTTTTTTATATTTCAATTAAAAATTGTGCTTAAATACAACTCCAGTGTATCAAATGTTTAATGCAATGATTGATAATTGTTGATTAAAGTAATTAATTAAAGTAATTAAGTGGTTTTTAGGCAATTAAATGATGTTTTTACAGTTTTTTTTATATTTCAATGAAAAATTGTGCTTAAATACAACTCTAGTGTGTCAAATGTTTAATGAAATGATTGATAATTGTTGATTAAAGTAATTAATTAAAGTAATTAACTGTTTTTCGGATGTTTAAGTAGCGATTTTACAGTTTTAATGAAAATATAAGTGTGTTAGAATGCAATACAAGTTCGTTAATGAATAAATTGTATACAATGAATGTTAATTGTTAATTAAAACATGATTAATTAAGTATTTTTAGAGTGACTATGTGTTGTTTTCATGTTTAATTAAGGAAAATTCTCCAGGTATAGATTGTGTTTACACTCTGAAATTTTAATCTATGTTCTACATGATTAAAACTTGTAAGTTTTTTATAATTTAAAAAATATTTTTATGTATCATTAATAACAAGTGTTTGTGAAAGTTTTCATTTAATACATTTTTTCCCTCTGTATGAAAAATAGATTGACATAGTATAATAATTAATCAAAATGTGATGTATAATGATTATTTAATCTCACTGTTAGTTTATTTCACAAAACCTGTCACCCCTCTTCAACATAGTGGAATAACCCATTTAACCTGACACCCCTATGCTTAGAAATGGGATAGCCTATTTTTTCTCCATTAGTAATTAAGAAATTGAATCTAATTTGTCATTCGCTTACCTGCATTCAATCTGAACGGACGTATATTTATTCTCTCTGTTGTTTCAACATCGGCTTTGCTGTAGCGTCTTTCAGACTTGTTTAAACCTGCGTTCGGTTCGACCTTGCATTAACCTTGCGTGTTTGTTTATTGAGAGTGAAAGTTTAAGATTTTTTTATTTCGACATGGAAATTAACCAGAACTCATCATTGTTGCCTGTTGATGACAAAGTAAGTTGATCATTTAGTGATTCTTTGAAATTGTTCTAGTTTCATTTTAATTTATATGAAAATTATTAATCAGTGTTATATTAAAAATCTTGATAAAATGTTTGTTTAATCAATTAAAAGAATTTTTTCCATAATATATATGCATTTTTGAAATCAAAAATATATTTTTTCTTTTATGAATGTTTTAAAATTGGCAATGTATTTTTCAGAAATTTTTTATTAAGCTTATGCTTTAATTTTTATGTTATACATTATCTATGGTTAACGAGTTTGTTTGTATGCAATTTCACTTTAACTTTATAAAGATCTTTCAATATGGTTTTATATTTTGTTGATGTTTATACATTGTAATGAAGAATTTGTTAGAAATAGTATTTTGGTAGGATGAATAGTTAGCATTTGATTGATTCAAAGAATTAATTTTCTTTAAAAGGACTCTAATAACTTAAAAATTATTTTGCAGCAGTGAATTTTTAATATATTTTAAATGAAAACCATTTACTTTTTTAGTTTTTCATCAACTATGGTTTGCCAAGAGAAGAAATGTTGAAGATTGAAGAATCGTGTGCAAAGAATGTACATGAAGAACCTCAACCATCCTTTGTAAGTTTTTTTTTTTTCTTGAAAGAAACAATATCTTTTTTTAAACTTGTATTAATTCAATCTTAATTCTTTTACATTTTTCCATTTTAAAAGATTTTTTTTATATTTTAAAGATTTTTTAGAGATTTTTATTCTAACCTAAGTTTTTTATTCCTTTCAGATGATTAGTGACAAGCCTCCTACAGTTGATAATCCGCTGCTCTTAAGCTCATTGAGTGATAAAAATAAGGTTAGTTGAGTATTTTTTCTTAGAAATGCAATATATTTTATGTTAGTACATATTCATGATAGGAAAATTTTTCACGTTTGTAAAGAAACCTTTCTAAAAATAGAATTAAACAATGCGTGAGTAAAAATTTACAACATTATGTTAAGAATAATTGTTTAAGGTAACAAGTATTTTTATGCAAATGTATTTTTTTTTTTTTTTTACATTACATTAGTAAAAATTTGTAAAACTATGTTAGGGAAATTGTTTAAGATAGTAAATATTTTTATGCAAATGTATTTTTTTTTACATTGCATTAGTGCAAATTTGTAAAACTATGTTAGGAAAATTGCTTAAGATGGTAAATATTTTTATGCAAATGTATTTTTTACATTACATTAGTGCAAATTTGTAAAACTATGTTAGGAAAATTGCTTAAGATGGTAAATATTTTTATGCAAATGTATTTTTTACATTACATTAGTGCAAATATGTAAAACTATGTTAGGAAAATTGGTTAAGATGGTAAATATTTTTATGCAAATGTATTTTTTATATTGCATTAGTAAAAATAATAGAATCAAGTACAATAAAACTATGTTAAGAAAACTTTTTTAATTACTTTTTATGAGTATAAAAATTCTAAAACAAACCTTTTATTAATTTTTTTCAGAGTTGTTCAACTTGTCACAAGACATTTTCAAGGAGATATGATTTGCATCGCCATGAAAAGCTACATTTGAAAGAGAAGTTATTCAAGTGTGATGACTGTGGAAAAGCATTTGGCCTAAAATTCAATTTGAAAAGACATTTAATGACTCATAATGGTGAAATACAATCTCTGTCTGCTGACAAGAATGTTCAGAAAGCATTACAAAGTTTCAGTTGTTCTTCTTGTGAAAAGACTTTTACTCGGAAGTGGGACTTGAAACGACATATGTTGCTTCATAAAAGTAAAGATGAAGTAGCATCTATAAAGTGTCAACAATGTGATCTAGTTTTTTCCCGCTTTGATAACTTTCAAAGACATTTAAAATATCACCAAAGTTCACGATATCCATGCAGTGACTGTAATAAAGTGTTTGATCTAAAATCTGAATTAATATCTCACAAGCGCCAAGAGCACGAACTTGTTACTGAAAAACGGAAGAGAACTGCACCTGCTGTAAAGTCTAAAAGGGTTAAAAAACAGATTAACACTTCTAGCGTGTTTAATACAGTGATTTTTTATCCCAATGAGAATAATGAGTGTGATTTAGAAGTATTTCAATCATATATACAGCCTCAAGTACATGAAAAACTTCAAAGTGAGTTAAAGGAAAAGCATGCCCTGAAGTGGTATATGGTGATGAAAGTTTCACTAGAACGCAAAAAACCTGATGATGATATGGAAGAGACATATACATATTTTAGAAGTTCCTGTATTATCGAACTTGTTGAAGATACCATTGAACAGCATATTAGCGAAGGATATGTAAAAATTAATAAGTCACTTGAAGAATTCATCCAGCGAGGATCTGGATGGATTTTTAAAAAAATTCATTATCTAGAACTGAAAATAGCTAAATATCACCCTCTAGCTGCTAGCAGCTATATTAAGCTACCTTCAAAGCTTGCTGCAAAAAAAGCTGTGTTAAATATCAAAAATGAAGATCAAAAATGTCTCATTTGGTGCTTGATCGCCTATAAACTGAATATAGATCGTAGTGAGAATCCTGAACGTGTGTCTCACTATACACCCTATGAAAATACCATTAAACTAGGTAATATAACATGTCCTGTACCTCTAACAAAGATACCTATTATTGAAAAGATGAATGATTTACGGATTAATGTCTTCGGTTATGAAGACGATGAAGTGTGTCCCCTGTACATTTCTCCCCGAGAAGACACTGATACAATCAACTTATTACTAATTTCTGATGATGAAAGACAACATTATTGTCTGATTCGAAACTTTTCACGCCTTCTTGGTGATTTAACCAAACATAAGACTGCTGCATATTACTGTTTTAGATGTCTGCACCGATTTTCAAGAGAGGACTTATTAAAATCACATATCCAGTACTGTCAAGAACATGAAGTGCAAGTTATTAAAATGCCCTCTGAGGAAAATAATATTCTAAAATTTTCAGGTATACATTTACAACATCCTGTTGCTTATACAATATATGCCGATTTTGAAAGTCTTCTTGTACCTATTACTTCAGTTTCACCTTCTTCAGATATTTCACATAGTGAAAAAATTGCATACCATGAGCCTTGTGGATATGCATATGTTATTATCGGTCCTGATGGACATTCTATTAAACCTATTGTAATTTATCGTGGTGAAAATGCTGTTGAGCACTTTTTAGACCAAATTATGCAAGAAAAAGAGATGCTTGGTCAAAAATTGGTGAAAATAAAACCAATGAAATTAACTGTAGAGGAGGAAAAAGCTTTTCAAGAAGCTAAATTTTGCACTTTGTGTAAAAAACCTTTACATAATGATCGGGTCAGAGATCATTGTCATATTTCGGGAGCTTATAGAGGAGCATTACATGCTTCGTGTAATCTTAACTTTAAACAATTAAAAAATATTCCTGTTATATTTCACAATTTGAAAAATTATGATGGTCATCATATTATGACAAAACTTGGAAAATATAAAGATCATCAAATAGAAGTTATTGCCACAACCCTAGAAAATTATCTTACATTCAGATTGAAGAAACCTAAGGACCCTGTACAATTAGTCTTTTTAGACAGCTTTCAATTCCTACCTACATCACTCGAAAAACTTGTGAAAAACCTCAACTCTTCTCAGTTTAAGATTTTGAAAGAGAATTTCCCTGCTAATACACCTCTGAATATGCTAACGAGGAAAGGTGTTTACCCATACGACTATTTTAACTGCTTTAATAAATTCGAAGAACCATCACTCCCTCCTCCATCTGCATTTTATAATTCTTTGACAGAAGAGTCTATTTCTGAGGATGATTATGAAAATGTTCAAAAAATTTGGAATACATTCAACATGAAAAATCTTGGTGATTATCATGATTTATATGTAAAAACTGATGTTTTATTACTCGCCGATGTATTTCAGAATTTCAGAGAACTTTGTATGCGTTATTATGAAATTGATTGTGCTCACCTTTTTACCACTCCTGGACTTGCATGGCAAGCATGCCTAAAAATGACTGAAACACCTCTAGAGCTCTTAACAGACATTAATATGTTGTTGTTAATAGAAAAAGGTATACGAGGCGGTGTTAGCATGATTAGCAGAAGATTGACCAGAGCAAACAACCCTTATATGAGTGATTATAATCCAGATGAGCCCAATAGTTATATAATGTACTGGGATGCCAATAACCTTTACGGTTGGGCTATGTCCCAGTACTTACCCTACGGAAACTTTAAATGGATCGATATAAATGGTATAACTGAAGATTGGATTCTATCTCTTCGAGATGATTCTGATATCGGCTATATTTTTGAAGTTGATCTTGATTACCCTCAGCACCTCCATCATACCCATAACGATTATCCACTTGCACCTGAAAGATTAACCTTAACCGAAGAAATGCTGTCACCTTATGCTAAAAGTTTACTTCACAATAGAAAATATGTTGGAACACCAAAATTAATACCTAACCTTCAAAACAAGAAAAATTATGTGGTGCATTATAGAAATTTAAAACTCTATCTTCAATTAGGATTGAAAGTTACAGCAGTGCATAAAGCTCTTCAATTTAACCAAGCTCCTTGGTTGGAAAAATATATAATGTTCAATACTAAAAAACGAAAAAATGCAACTTCTTCCTTTGAAAAGGACTTTTTTAAGCTTTTAAATAACAGCGTTTACGGAAAAACCATGGAAAACTTACGAAAAAGACGTAATATTGAACTTTGTAGTAACACCTCTAAAAGAGCAGTAAAATTAGTAGCATCTCCCACCTTTAAATCATTTAAAACTTATGACGAAGATCTAACTGCTGTCGAAAGACTTAAAACAAGTATTTTAATGAATCGTCCTATTTATGTTGGGTTTTGCATTCTTGAACTTTCTAAATTATTAATGTATAATTTTCACTATAATTACATAAAGCCATTATATAACGACCGAGCGACGCTCTTATTTACTGATACTGATTCACTAACGTATCATATTACAACAGATGACATTTATCAAGATATGAAAAATAATTCATCTATCTTTGATTTTTCTGATTATCCTATAGATCATCCTCTTTATTCGAATGAAAACAAAAAAGTCATTGGGAAATTTAAAGACGAATTGAGTGGTGAAATAGCTCTAGAGTTTGTCGGATTGAAGGCAAAAATGTATTCTATAAAATCATGTAAAGATGAGAAAAAGAGAGCGAAAGGCGTATCCACTCAGGTTGTGCGACATAAAATTAGTCATGAAGACTATTTACAATGTTTACAACAACAAAAAACAAGTATTGAAAAACAAATAAAAATAGACCAAGAAAATCATAAACTGTACACAATCCACCAAAATAAAATAAGTTTAAGTCCCTTCGATGATAAAAGATATATCTTAGAGGACGGTGTTAGCTCCTTGGCGTATGGACATTGCGAAATTGATCAAAATGTAGAACTTTAAGCTTAAATTTTGTAAAAATTGATCAAGATAGTGTAAACTATACTGTAATTAACTCTACTGTAAACTTCGTTATAAGTGTTGTAATTATATGTACATAATAATTATGATGTTAACTTAATACATAGAAACTTTGAAAATATTTGTAAATAGTGTAAAAATTGTTCAAGATTTTATATTGTAACCTTCGTTATTGTTGACGAAATTGTATATATTAATTATTGTAAGGACAACTTACTAGATGAATACTTGTAAAAAAATGGATGTTGCAAACTTTGTTGTATTTGATAAATTATATGTGTGTACTAATTTTGTGATGCAAGTTTAAAGAATTTTGGGAACACTATGTGGAAATAATGTTGTAATAAAGTTTTTAATTAACTGTATACCGTGTCTGTTTTATTTCAGAATTGTTATTGTTTAGAATGTTTGTGAATTTTATTAATAGGTTAAAAGAAAAAAGGTTAAGAAGAAATGACAATGAAAATTGTTTTATTAAAAGGAAATATAATATAAAGTAATTTGATGACTTAATTTAAACATTACTAACTTTAACACTAATTCTAAATACACATTTTAAGAAAAGCATGATTATTATAAAAATTAAATTATTAAAAAGAAAAAATGAAATTTTTTATAAATTTATGTTATTAAAAAAACACAGGAATGTATTCAAAGGAAAATTGTTTTACAATTTTTCTAAGATTACATATTCTAAGTATGAAAAGTAATTTCACAACTTAATTTTATTATTGCAAACTTTTCTAACTAACCATAAATGTAGGTTTTAAGGAATCATGATTATTTTTGCATTATTCAAAAACTTTTAATAAGATAATACAATACCTAAAACCCAATGTCTAATACTATAGAAGGTAAATTTCAAGCTTATATCTGTCGAAATGGTAGTAGTAAGTGGGGGTGGTGCGATCGATGTGCGCATCTTCTAACGCAAAGCGCATCAACGCATCACGCCTCTTACGCCTCTGCCGCAGAACCCCCATTATCTTACTACTTATAATTTTTCCAATTAAAAAAAATTTGTAAGTTATTTGGGATTTACGATTTACTTAACATGTCAGAATAAGGCAAAATTGAGCATAAACTTCCATTTTGAGGATCATAAATACATTAGACAACTTCAAAATTACATTTATGATATTTGTTTGGACATTATTGAATACAAATATTCTAATAGGAAAATTTCGTAAATTATTCGTAATTTACGAATTTTTCAACATAGCGAAATTGTAAATTTTTATATAAATATGAATTTTGAGGATTATTACATTGTAAATAGTAGCATGAAAACTAAACAACGGAATTGACCCTGATTAAATAAATTAATAGATTAGAATAAGATAAATATATCGAAGTGAGCGATGGAAAGCCTATCAGGCGGGGATTTCGTTATGTCACTGTATCAAGCTTTGGTCAAATTCATTTTTTTAACATGATTATAATACGTCTCGCACTAGAAATTTATGAGAACATAAATATTGTGGGGAACTGAGCAGAGTCCACCTATGCCAACTAGTTTACTTATCTGAAATTGGGAATAATTTTGGTTAAAAATTCTATATATTAAAAATAAAATGCATGCTGATTTTTTTTTTTTTTTTTTTTTAGTTTTGAAACAATTTCTTACATTCCCGTTATTTACTTTGCTAACGCCACACAAATACATCCACAAATTGAACTGGGTCTACATTAACATATCCTATTTTTTTCACTTAACGATACAGTGTGATCACAAACATTATTGATTTTGCTCAATTTGTTACTGAATCCCTAAATGCTGTCTTAAACCAATATTCGCTGAAAAACATGAAGAAGACCCAGTTTTTTATATAACCAATGTTTGGAAACATTTCCTCAAGAGATAAGTTTTAAATTGAAAAAAACTGGTGTTTGCAAACCTTGCGAAACTTTTGAGTAGGAGTGTAATAATAATAATTATAATAATAATATTTTTCTAGTCAATGGTATTTTTGTTAGAAGTATAAAAAAGAATGCATTTCAAAACACAAGTTTATAATTTATTTACAGGATGACTATTATTAAACTTGATCTATTTAGAGCACTTTTTGGCTTCAACTAAAATGCGGATTGAGTCAAATATTTGTATACAGAAGGGATGCGCTGCTGAAATATTCTGCAAAAATAAAATTGAGTAAGAAAAATTAAAGGCATCAAATTAAAAATGACCATTCGAGCATGACGTCTTATTAAACACGTTATTGCTTACGGCTCGTTGCTTTCATTATATTAATAATTTTATTATTCTTTCTAATTTCAGATTTATGTTAAAATGTCTGCCTACCGTCGGAGGTGATTTTTTTTATATAATTGAAAAATTGGCTATTTATGTGAATTATATGATAGAATATAGTCAAAAACAGTAAACATAATGAAAAAAAAATTGCAAATTTTTAAATATTTTGAAATTTAGGCAAAAAAAAAAATGCATAAAATTTGCGAAAAAAAAGCACTTTTACAAACCATCGTAAGTCAAATTTAAATATAGATTTTTTTATTCAGTAAATTTTATTTAGATTATTGAAAGGTCCTTAAAGGAGTGAACTACTCTCAAATCTATAAGTATGTTATTTAATATTTTAGAGAAGATTTAAAGACATTTTTACATGCTGAAAAACTCATGAATATACATGACAGTTCATAATTCTATTGACAAAAAAACAAAAAATAATTTAGCTAGATTCATTGTCGTAGTTCAATCCCTAAAACAACTCCTGAAGAGTATTTTGTCAAAGTTTCATAACGTTTCAATTATAACTTTTGGAATTATGATGTTTTGGGATAAAGCAAAATGCTAAAAATCTCATTTTGAGAAAAAGCAGAAAACAACTTTAATAACAAGATTTTACCTATTAAACAAGAAATAATTTTAATAAGTTCCTGATTTATTTCAAAGCTTTTTATTTTCTTTTTTAAATTCATTTTATATTCAGTAAAAAAATTTGATGCCTATATTGAGTAAAACATTTATCTAAACAAACATTTATGGGTCATTTCCGGTCACTTTCGCTTTCAAAAACGGGCGAGTGACTAATATTAAAATGCCTCTAATTCAAGTTCTAAGCAAGATAGAAACAAAATTGAAACTGATTTAAAAAGCTAAAATGTCTGGCTTTAATGCTAACCCAAAAATAGAAAATCGGAGTTTTGACCGAAAATTGCGTTTTAAAGGTAGGCAGGCACCTTAAACAACAATAGTTATCATATAATTATAGAGATTTTTCAGTTCTTTAAAACTAATATTTAGAACATTCTCTGTATTCGGAGAACTCACTTTTGGGTTTGATACATGATAAAACCCTCTTTCACTCACATAAAAGTTTCTTCTTTTATGAATATATATATATTATTATTATTATTTTATAAAATTTTAAGTATGTAGAATTAATCACATCAATAATTAAATTGTGTTAACGAGGTGCTATCAAGTATTTATTTCATAATCATTTACTCATACAATTTTCATTAATAGTAAAACAAATCCTATGAATTTAAATTTTTTTTTCATACCGTTTTACAATAATCGTTTCATATTTCCTATCTAACACTAAATATATATTAGAAAATAGATTACTTAGGTATAATGTATCACTATATTATGTATAGATAAATTTATGTTTATGTGCTTTATATGTCAATGTCATTTACACTCAAGCCTTGTGGATGAATCTTCCAACATTTATTTTATTTTATTTATTTATTTATTATTATTATTATTATTATTTTTTTTTTTTTTATGTAGACCTTTTATATAATGATTCAACGGTGTTGAGTTTGTTTTACACTTGGGAGTTCCTTTTATCAGGCTCTTAACTCAATTGATTTTGTTGATAACTGTGCGAATTGTGTTTCTTTCGAAGAATTTTTTTTATAAAACTTATAAATAGAGTTTCTTTAGTAACTCATGTTTATTTTCTTGCATCTAGTAAGATTGTTTGTGTATTTTTTACAGTAGCTAAATGTCTAATTTTCTTTATCTATTATGAAAACTTTCAACATTGTATGACAGTTATTTCATACCTTTTGTATTTGTTTATATTTGCTGTAGCCATTAAATCTCATTTAAAAATAAAAAATATTAATTACGAAATAATGTATTAAAAAATTTACTTTTTGTAAACATTAAAATGTAAATTTATTCTGTACATTTAATTATATTATCCCGAATGTAAAACTATTATGCAAAATTACAGTTTTTTTTTTTATTTAACGTATATTTAGGTACAGCGTAACTGTCAATAATTTCCAAAATTAACTTTTTCCTCTTTAGGGGGTGATTTAAAAATTATTTTCCAGGGCAGAATTCAGAGGTTATAGCTATGTTTAATTTCATGTTTGCATATTCACTGTTTATCGAATTAAGTGGTGAGCCACACGAAGAGCGAGTGATATAAGAAAATTAATCTTTAATAATTTATTCTAACTTTCTAAATTTCTGGCTATAATTTTCATAGGATTTAAAATAGAGATATAAAAAAATATTCTGTTTCTAATTCAAATTTTATTTCGTAAGACATTTTTTGCTAACAAAGTCCTCATAAAATTTCCATGTAAATAAAAGAATATTAAAAATGAATACTATTAACGGCCCTCTTCACTTACCGTCGCCGGAAGCCCGAGTCAATGTTATCCTATGGGGAAATTTTCTTTACAAATAACTTATTAAGTAATACATATTTTTAAATTCTGTTTTCACATTCAGAAAATACCCAGCTGTTAAATTGACGGACCTTTTTTGAAAATGCATATTTTTAATTTTTAATATTTTATTTTAAAATGAAAAAAAGAATCACATATTGAAATTTCGTATTTTGCAGCTTCAAAATAAAATATAAAAAATCAAAAAAAAAATTTAAAAAAAGGTCCGTCAATTTAACAGCTGGGAATTTTGAGAATGTGGAAACAGAATTTAAAAATTTGCGTTAGTTAATAAGTTATTTGTAAAGAAAAAATTCCCGTAGAATATTATTAGCTTCCGCTACCGGCGGCGATGAGTGAAGAGGACCCTTAACTGATTTCTTTAATTTCTTTTTGCACAAATAACAAAACATAAATGAAAATCTCAGGAAAGATGCTATATGCACCCTGTCCCTTTTTTGTATTGAAACATTTATTACATGTTTGAATGCTTTGTCAGTTGGGAAAACCTTATTTGTATTTAAGGAAACAACGCCTATTCCTTTTTTTTTTTTTTTTTTTTTTTTTTTGTAAATTCTTGAAATATTAGATGTTATCAGTTTCCAAACAAAAGTGTAATAATATTATAGTTTTAAAAAAATTAAAGAACACGCTTTTATAGAAATGTGAACTAAAAAGCACAAAATATCTATCGTAGTATTAAAATGCAAGGCAAGAGAAAATCGTGTGAATGACGCATCATAATATTTACATACATTTAAATCTTTAATTAAAATAATTTAGAATTAAACAAAAACCATTTTAAAGAAATCTCCCCTGACAGGGCTCGAACGCTGTATGGTGAAATTGCAAATAGTACTGTCAAAATAACTTTATTTAAAAGAAAATTTATTGTTAAAATAAGTGCTGTTGACTGAGTAGTGGCACTCATGAATAATGCGTAGCTTGATTCCCGGTTTGTCCATTAAATATTTTATCGTAGTGTTTAATATCTGCCATAATTCATTCATGGCTCTAAGAAAATTTAAATACTTTAACGCAGTGCATTTAATTTATTAGAACTTTGAAGAACATTATTACAATTATTGATAAAGAAAATAACAAAAATAAAATAAAAGTAATTAAAAAAAATCTCAATTAATCAATTTTTATTCACTATACGGGAGACCGAGATATAATGGACTATGGGGTAGAAGTGACCAACCCATTTATTTATTTATTTCTATACTTCGTAATTTAGCACATAGATAACAGTGCTGCAGTGATAAAATTTATCTAGCAATTTCATGCCTAACTGACAATTTAGCGATTTTATTAGTGAAACTTACTTTGTGGTAGCCAAAAATAAACATTTTTAGTTAAACATTTTTTCTTTTCATCATTCAAGAATTATGTCCGACACGTGACAGCTATAATATCATTAAATAAAATATCATCAAGAAATACAATGGAAAAAAAATGTGCTTAAAAAATCATACAACTTTATATGTTTTTTTAAGAACAAAAATTTTTCAATTGTATTTTTTAATTATTATTTTTTAAAATGAAATTATAGCTGTCACGTACCGGACATAATTGTCCTGTTTTCCGTGGAATCACCCTATTAAAATAAATAAATAAATAAAAGAACGAGATGAAACGAGGCGTGTTGTGTGATTGATACGCCATGTAATCTGCACCAGTTTACCATAATGACTAAGTAAATATAAAGTTTGGTTAGTTTCCGTTCAATGGTTTCTGGGATACAGTATTACAAAATGTTGGTAATGCACAGACACGGAGACAGACATTTTCTAAAAACAGTCGAAACATGTTCAAGAAATCTCAAAAAAGGTAAATTCAGCAAACACCTGTGGGCGAAAACTCGCATAAATCCAATAATTACTCCTTATACATTTAGAAAAAAGTAAAAATCAAATACGCATTTTACAATAATTGTATAACAAAATAAAATACGCAGTTAGTGATAAAACAAATTTTAGCAAATAATAAAATAAAATAAATAGCATGAAATTTTTAATGACAAATACATAAAAATTCTGAAAAATATAAGCAAACGATCATCTTATAAAACATATTGTTTATCTGTGACGGATTGTCAATCATTTTTAATAAAACAGTTCTCCAAAAGCAGCAAATTCCACAAAAGATTTATCTGAAAAGATTAAGTGACACTAACTTTTATCAAGTAATAGAAGCTATCATGAAGTAGTCTTGAGAGATAAAATTATTGACACATATTACATTGATTGAACTCTGCTTGAGTCTAAGTGATTAAGTGTGAAAGATAATCATGCAATAAAGTAGAAAATATACACAAACTCGTTGAAGCAATTCCAATATATTGTGATCTAAAAATTAAATAAATTGCATGAATAAAACATAGAAATATTCATTTTCAGTAAATTGGAGTGTAAAGGTTGATAAATAAAAAAAATGAATGAATAAAAAATAATGAATAAAAAATAAAAATATTAATTGTAATCAAAGAATTTAAATGTAAATGAAAAAATAAAGAAAGAAAGAAAATACATCATATATTATAAATTGAATAACTGTTATTACGAATAATAACTAGTATGTTGTGGTAACTATAATTTTCTTCTTTATTTTCCCATAAAAATCCACGCAGAACAAATTGTTAAAATTTTTATTAAATAATTTATTAAAGTTATTGTTAATTGAAACTGTTTTTCATAATGAATGCATAATGATTTTATTTCAGGAAAATCTAACAATGAATATTGGATGAAAGGGGCATATGAGGAAATGATTTTTAACAAATATTTTTATTGAAAAATATAATCCCTAATTTTGTTTTAAATTTTTGCAAATCTATGATTCAAATCTTTGTTTTAAACTTATTAACGAGAAATTTTGATAAAAAAAAAAAAAAAAAAAACTTATGTTTAAAATTTACACCTGTTGGAAGTCGGCCGTTACGATGTTCCTATGTATACAATTCAATTTCCTCCTACATAGATAATATTTTCTAAATGATTATTGCTATTGTAAATAATTATTTTTAATTTCACAATGGTTTGTTAAAGATAATAATTCTCATTTCACACATTCATAAAAGCATTTTTCATGAAATAACCATACAAAAGTTAAAGTTAATTAAAACCATATTAAAATTTACTTAAAGCCATAATTAAAACTAATGAGAAACAATTTAAGTAAAGTCTAATTAAATACAGACTTACATTGAATTCCGTCCACGTATTTCTGAGATACAGGGTCCAGCATTAATTAGATATCCACAACTAAATAGATTTTTTTTTTTTTTTTTTAATGTCAAATCTCGTCTGGATATTTGAAAACGTGTAAATCCATCAAAACTATGCTTCAAATATTTTCATGAATGCAATAATTTTTCTTATGTATATAGTAGAAAGTTATAAATAAATATATATATATAGAGAGAGAGAGAGAGAGCATTCGGGAGAAATAACGCTATATTCAAAAGCGACTTCCCAATGTTTTTGAAAAGAAAAGTTCTGATCAGTGCCCTTTGCTTGTTTTAACTTATGATTCAGAAATTTGGACATTAATATGTAAATCTATACAAAAACTTCAAACAACTCAAAGAAGCAGGGTGAGACGCATGTTAGGATTCACCCGCAGAGACAGAAAGCGAAACACTTGGATTAGGAGACAAAGAAAAGTTACTGATGTTATTTGAAGAGCTTGTTTCCAAATGGCGTTAAGTCATCTTTTTTAGTTCTTGAAAAAATGCGATTTTGTTATGTAAGATTTATTATTCAATTTAAGGAAAAGATAATTTTTCCCAATAATCTATGGATGATAATAACACTAAATTACACGTTTAAAAAAATCCTGACAGTGTAGTTATTTAGAAATAAAAAAATAAAAAAATGACTTAACCCCTTTTGGAACAAAACTATGACTTATGCCCTTTTGGCACAAACAAATAACGAAATGAAATGACTTACTTCCATTTGAAGGTAATCCAAGTTTTTTTTTTTTTTTCATCTAAATACAACAGGAATTTTAACTATACAATTTTAGAAGGTAGTTAGTTACTACAAATCTTCATTTACAAATTCTATTTCCCCACCTTTATCATTATTTTCACATTTTAGCTTTAACAGTATCTTTAAAAAATTATTCATAAAAATAAAAACATTTGTGCAATTTATTAATTCCCAAAGCATTAAGTAATTTTAAAACATCTGTTTTTCTTTGCTTGTTCCATATTGTTTTTTGGTTTTATTTTAGAAAGGGCACATCGTAGTTTTTCCCTCGTTTCAGGATATTTTTACGGCAAAACGAACCACAGTACGTTGTCTTGATTCCTACATCTTGCTTTGTAATTTCCAGTACTTTTGCCTCTAAAATCAAGAAACCTTGTTTTATTTTCAGACGACTATGTGAAAAATTTTCCAATCTAAAATATTCCACTGCTTCTTGTACTCGAAGAGATTTCCAACCTTAGAGAAATGTTCAAAATATTCATTAGAGAATAAAAAATTGCATCTATTTTCTTTAAACTAGTCTGTACTCGGCCTAATGTTCTATCTGCTAAGTAGGAGTGACCACGCACTGGTAAATAGTGTGAAGGTGAGGCCCTTTTGAGCAGCCACTGCTGAAAGCATTCCTAACATTGTATAATTTTTATTTGTGTGGTAATTCCTGATTTCGCATCAGGTCAAAAGATATTGTAATTTCATCTTCTCCTATAAGCTTTTCCCCTAAAAGTGAATAAATTTTTTTGCTCCCGTGTTTATGAATAAAAAGTTCGGTTAACAGGGACTTTTTTTTTCAGTACATTTTTCTGAATTCATTTGTATTTTTTTACTAATACAGAAGGAACAAATGTCTTTTTTGGTGTTCCAAAACCAAGATTAAAATCTTTTACAAACACATTATAATAAAGGCTATAAGTACAGTCTTCTTTATATTTTTCTATGGGGAAAAAAATTAAAAATGTCTCAATGTGACAATCTGCAACAACATTTTTTCTTTACTTTTGACTTTTCACCCAGAGCCAGACAAATCTCAAGCCACGCTACAATTGGTTAAGCTTGACTTAATCCCTTTTGGCACAAAACTTACTTGTGACTTAATTCTTCTTGGAAAAAAAACACGGATTTCACTTTCTGTTTTCATTATGACTAAACTTCGTTTGGAACTTCTACTTATTGAAAATATATTGTTAGACGTGTGCTGCGACCTTTTTTATCGAAAAGTCAATTTTTGAAATTTTTGACTTAACGCCTTTTGGAAACAAGCTCTTCATTTCTAGAGTCAATAAGTTAAAATGGAGCTGGGCTTGGCACCTTGCGACAAGAAATGATGATAGACGGATAGAATGATGATAGTCCTATTTGTGATACCGAGTGATAAGAAATGACCGAAGGTGAGACCACAATATCGTTGGAGAAATGAATTATGAGATTTGGACGAGCAGAATGGAGAAGAGTTGCAGAAAACAGGCCAAATTGGAATCGCCTAAGACATGCCTTTGTCTTGCAATGGATGGACAAAGGCTAAAACTGGTGATGGTAATGATGATGATGATATATATATATAGCTTCAATACTGTTGTTATACTAAAATTTTATGTATATATGCATGTCAAATAAAGCGTATACTGCTTTTGAATAACCAATAATCATGCATAAAATTTCGAAACGTTCTCTTATCCATATATGTTAGTAATATATTAGTAAATACATTCTTTGTGCTAAATATCAGAATTTATTAAGAAAATATCCCCAGCTTATACAAAATGTAAATGCATCATATGTGTGATATTGCACTCCTTTCACCTTTGCTCATCACAGCCTGTAATCTGGGCTTCCTGGACTGCACTTTGTGCCGGAAAATGTATGATTTTTTTTGTTCCTATTACGTCGCTCCTTAGATAACGTAGTGAGCGCATGCAAATATTGATTTATCAGCATATATAGTTACGCTCATCACTGATTGACTGACTCTGTCACGCTTAAAAAGGCTGAGAGATTTCCTTGGACTCTGTGTGTGAACGCAAATTGCCACCTAATTTCATACTTTAGTTAATTTTAAAAAATCTAATTGCCCGATAGGTAAGCTGTTTAATCCGACGGATTCAGAAACATTGCCTCTTTCATTTGGTACCTTATGTGTAACGAATTTTTTTAATTAGGTTTTTTGAAGTTAATTAAAATATGAAGATATGCATATCCTTAAAATAGACATTTAAATTTTTAATTGCTGTCCTTTTTTTTTTTTTTTAAGTATAAAATAAAATATGCTTTCACGTGAAAAAAAAAAAAAAAAAAAAAAAATACATATATTAAATTTGTTCAAGCATATGAAAAAATGACGTCTATAAAATAATAACAATTTTAAATTTTAAAGGTAACGAAGAGTTAAAACTTGGGCAAAAATTTCGCACGGGACTACTACCAAATGAATTATTTGAAGTGAGAAATAAATAAAATGAAATGATCATTTTTCAACGGGCGTCTTAGTCGCTCTACAATAAACTAATAATTTATAATTGCAATCAACACATTCAAAATGACTCATTGTATTTATGATATTCAAATAAATTTGTTTAATTTGAAGCATTTTAACAATTCCATGATATAAATTAACTAACTTATTTTGTAAGTATGAACATCTTTTACAATAGGAGATTTCAATAAAAATATAAAAGGTTAAATTATGTTCTGCCTGGTTATTTACTTGAGATTTCTGTGGTATGTTTTTCTAAATATTTTTATTCTACTCTATTTTTAGCTTATTTTAGTAAAAATAACAGAAATTCAAGAAGGCATTAATTTTCACACTGAAGCACGTGTCCCCGCAATTGACGTAAAAGAGTCCCCAGTGTACAGAACACGTTACATCCTGTAGCTGTTTCATGCATATTATTTCCGCAGTTGTTGCTGGGGATAAATTATTGTAAGTGATATAAACAAGATTACGAAAAATCATCTTTGTTATATAACGTAACGTTTTATAGAAACGTTAAAGGGAGACTTACAAATAAAAATAGGACAATAGGTGGGCATCAAAGGTGATAAAAGAGTAAGCCGCTGATTTTCTAGAAAACTATCCTAATTTTTACATCATTAAAATATCACGGACAGACGGTAATATTCTTATGAACTCGAGTGGTACTCAACGTATTAAATCTTCTATTTATATGATGTGACATTTAATGCAAAAAGTAATTATGATCCGAAAATTATAATGTTTCCTAAAGAATAATTACAAAACGCCTGCAGATTTTACATATCAACAATGACTTAGGATACAAAAAAATCGATAAAAATATCATATTTTCAAATTATAATTTCACTGAAGATTTTGCTGAATGTTATATAACATTCTTTAAATAAATCAGAATTTAGTATTATTAGCTGCTTTTTTTTAATCCTATTTTCATGCGTTATAATTTTCTTTTAAAAGACTTAAAAAAAAAAAAAAGTTTCATTTTACGAAAAAAGAAATTTATTTTCAAAAAATAGAATATTGAAAAATTATTTCAAGTTAAAAAATATTTCTTGATTTCAAAAATTCACTTCGTTTGAGTAATATTAAATATAATAAATATCTTGAACTTTAATGAAAGTCTTGAAAAATCACATTGTTTTCTTTAAATCACTACAACTTTAAATCTCTATAAATTACCATGTTTTTATTAACTTCGATTCTTGTTTGTTTCTTTGTTTGTCTAGTACAAATCTTGCAATCTAACTTCCCGACTAGCTAGATATTTGAAACTTTCAGGACAGCTCAGAACTCGGTGACAATACATTTTTTTAATACATTTAGTCAACTGTTTCAGGTATGAGTAATAGTCGCAGATTTTTCGCGCGTTATACGAAATCGTGTTTTGTGGCAGCGCGTTGTACGAGATTCTACTGTAATAGGTTTTCATAAGTAAGTTATATTTGACTAATTTATGAAAATATAATTTTTATAATCAGTTGTTTTGTTATTATTATGAAATAATTACTGTTTTGATTTTTAATGGAATACTTTTTTTATAGCTTGATATTTTTTAAGATTTTATATTAGTAAGAAATACGAAATTTTCAAAATTCTTTTAAATATAGTTAGCAGCGGCGCATGTAAAGAATGTTACTTTTAACATATAAAAATAGTTAAATTTAATTATTAATTATATAATAATAAAAAGAAAAGAAAGGGAAAAAAAGAGGAAAAAGTAAAAAAGAAAGAAAGAAAATCGTGTATCTACAGTTTTTCATTTACAATCAGTACATAAATTATTAATATATTTTATTTGCTAAATTATCTGTGTGTATTCACTAGGAGAAAGACGGCCATTAACTGGTAAAAATGATCGTCTTTCTCGGAGAAACCTGAAACAATTTTTTTCCCTCAATTATCAATCTATGTCTTATTACTATTTCTATGATAAATTTGCAATGATTGTTTTTCTTTCTTAAATATCAATTAATCGCTTTCCGTTTGTGCATATAATTATTACTGAACCCTTCAAGAATTATCTCATTTCGTCTGTAACTGATTTCTTATGAAATTTTTCATTGTATAAAGATATCGTTTGCATGAATATACTTTCTTTTCCTTTGACACTTGATAAATGATTATAGAATAAATATTTACAAACGATGCTTCTATTCAAAGAGAGTCATTTAAATCGTCTTAGGCTGAAGTTCTTTTTTTTGTTTTAATGATTATTTAAATAACTATTTCTACTTTGCAATTCAATGATCCTTAAATATAGATTTTTATCGAACTTATATAGGGCTCTAGATACAGCTATAAATCGTTCATCGTCGTTAATGATCGTATGCATCTTCAACGTAAAAAGTAAAAAAAAAAAAAAAAAAAAGTATAGGGCATATATTCATCTCAAAAATGCAAAATTGATTTACGAAAGCCCATTTTTAAGACAGATTTTAAGCGGAGAAAAGTGCTTGATTTAAGAATACTTTACTAACTTGTTGATTTTTTTTTTTTTCTGATATAATTAAGAATAAAAATTTCAATGAATAAAAAATTACTTGTTTAAATAAAAATAAATAATCTTAAAACATTTCAGAAAATATTTGATAAAAATGTCATGCTAAATTATACTTATATGCATAGTTGACAACATTTTAATTTATTCCGGAGCACTTTTTGCCACGACCTTTATTTCGCACCACTTTACGTATAGAATAGTTTTCTTCAGTATATAACTATGATAAAATAAGAAAAAAGTACTCAATAAAGTTCCATGACGTAATGAAATGGTATTAGACAGGAGAGGTGGCAACAACCAAGGAGGAGAACGAGGTGGGATGGAACGAAAAGAATGACATGTTGTTTTTAGATCGAGAAGAATAATTTTATTTGTGTTCTAAATGTTTATCTATGTTTTGTGCGTTTTTAGTAATGTCTTATTAAATGTTTTCGTCTTTAAGTACGATGTGTTTTATTTCAAAGCCACGACTGAATTCATTTAATTTTAAGTGATGTTGTCTCCAATCAAGCAGAGACCAGGATCGAATTTTACTGGCGCAGCCTTTTACTAGGATAGAAAACGATACCTAGAAAATGGGGAAGGTAAGAGCTTTCGTGTATATGCCCAAATATTTTAAGAGTACATTTTAAAAAATGTTTTTTTTTTTTTTTTTTTTTTTAACATAAAATGAAAATAGAACGTCAGTTCTAATATTTTTGAATGTGTTCAATATAAAGCACGCCAGTGCAAAATAAATACATTTAAAAAAAAAAATGTTTTTTTTTTCTAACATAAAATGAAAATAGAACGTCAGTTCTAATATTTTTGAATGTGTTCAATATAAAGCACGCCAGTGCAAAATAAATATTCAATAAGTAGCACGCCAGTGCAAAATAAATATTCGATAAGAAGCACGCCAGTGCAAAATAAATATTCGATAAGAAGCACGCCAGTGCAAAATAAATTTTCGATAAGAAGCACGCCAGTGCAAAATAAATATTCGATAAGAAGCACGCCAATGCTAATTCTGTGTTTAAAAAAAAAAAAATTGTTGGTATTATAACGTAAAATTATATACATAATAGAACGCCAGTTCTAAGTTTTTGTTCTCAAATACATTCGAATAAAGTTCACGCCAGTGAATGTCAATTTTAATACAGTGTGAATGTATTAAGTGTATTATATTTTACGCTGGTAAATAACAACATACAATGTCACGCCAGTGATTGTTAATTTTAATACAGCGTATATGTATTAATTACATTTATTTACGGCAGTGAATAAAGGTTTAATATTTCACGCCAGTGAATATTAATTTTAATACAATGTGATTTTTTTTATTAACTTCAAAAAATATAGAGTTGTTTATCTGTTAAATATCTACAACTGTAGATCTTGATATTCTCCCCCTCAGTTTGATATATATACATATATATATATTTGTTTGTTTGCTCTCCGAAATATAGAGTCAAAAGTATTTTGTGTGATGAAATAAATAAGAGTAATTTGTTCGAATAATCGTGTTTTGTTCCTGAAATTGGAAAATCTTTTTTTTTTTTTTTTTTTTTAGAATATTTATATTTTAATGAATGTACCTAATATGAAGTATATATGAGAGTTGATTCAATTTAGTTATTAAGTGCTGAAATTACACAAATAGTGTTTTGTTTATTTCATTTAATAACGAGCCATAATAAATTAGTTTGTTTTCGAACGAAATAGCTAATGCTGACGAAAATCATTTGCGTTATTATTATTTTTATTTTTTTGTTCCATTTCATTATTTTATAGAAAGAGTAAATTTTTTTTTCTTTTCTGTGTTTATGCTTATGACACATGGTAATTACATAAAAAGTGTTAAAGATTACTTTTTTTTTATTTTTTTTTTTTTTACAAACGTTGAAGTAAGCTTATGATAGAAATGTTTGTTTATTCATTTCATATGAAATAAAAGTGTTGGTTTCAATAAAAATTAAATTGGATAAATAAGAAAATAATTTTATTTTATATTTCATTGCGTAAGAAAATGTAAATATGCACGACAGTGTGTTTTAAATTATTTTTAATGTGTGAAAATATCATGCATGTATTTTTAAAGTCAATTTGATTCATAAGCTAAGTAAAGAAATTTATACAGATATCAATTGCTTTAGGTATAAATTATGGGTTTCGCATATGGTATATAATTTTATTTCCATTAATATTTAACAAAGTGTTTTAATCAGCACCACCTTGAGGAATTTTGCTAAGTTTCTCGTTCAGAAAATTTTAGGTGTATAAGATGGCATATTTGGGTTGCGGAAAGAAAAAGGATTTGAAATTGTTGGCTGTGGAGCTGAATCTTCAGGTCACGAATGAAATGACTGTAAGCGATTTACGCAAATTAATTACGGAAGATAAAGAATATTACGAAGAATTTACTAAGAATCAGCTCGAGATTATTATCGAAGATAGGAAGCTCCGTGAGAAACAAGATGCTGAAAAGCAATTCCAAGAGCTAGAGATTGAAAAATTGCGTGAACAGCAAGAAAAACAAAAACGCGAATATGAATTTGAGTTAGAAAAAATCCGTTTGGAAGTTGAAAAGTTTAAAGTAGCACCGATTTCTGAAGCTAAGAGTAATACGCAAGATTTAACTAAAATCGTTCCAAAATTCGAAATGAGAGATGGAGGTATAGTGCTGTTCTTGACTTTGTTTGAGCGTGAAGCCAAGAGAATTAATCTAGATAAATGTAACTGGGTATCAGCTCTTTTAGCTCTTATACCAAAAGAAATCACTCAATTAATAGCTCGTGAATCAGAAGAAAAATTTGACGATTATGATTATATCAAAGGTTTATTATTAAAACGATTTAAATTAGGCCCTGAACATTTGAGACTAAAATTTGTGAAGCATCAGCGAAACCCTACTCGATCTTGGCGAGACTTTGTTTTCGAAATAACATTCTACTTTGAGGAATGGCTTGAAGGAGTTGCAGTAAATGATTTTGAAGGATTGAAGAATCTTATGATTACGGATCAGTTAAAAAGACGCGTTCCAGGTGATATCCGAGAACATTTCGTCGATGACTGGGCTAAGTTACTTGTTCCGGGTGTTTTAGCTGATAAGTTGGATGAGTACAAAAGTGTACGATTGAATGCTAAGTGATCCGGTTTGGGTGATATGAAACATAGAACAACTAGTAATTACAAACCTGATTTTAAAGACTTTAGCAACAAACAAAAAGACGAACAGCCATCTCGGAAATTTAGGACATCATTTCCTCTAAGAACTGATCAAAATACAAGTTTTAAACCTACTTGTTTTACGTGTGGATCTGTGGGGCATTTATCTAGAGTTTGTCCCAAGAATTCCAAGAAAACATCAATTCGTAATGCCGTAAGTAATGTGGTTGAAGCCAAAGACGTTAAGCCAAAGACAGCAAACGAAGTTGAAACTCCTAAGGTGTCATTTCCTGTGTCAACCTCTATGCCGATTAAAGATGGAATTGATGATTTGAAATACGTAAATATCAAATGTGGAGAAAAAGTTTTGAAGGCAATAGTGGATACTGGAGCACAAATTTCAGTCTTACGTGCAGATTTGGTCGATACCGACTTTGGAGAAGGGGATGGAACAATCCAAATTATTTCGGCTTTCGGTGAAAAAGAAGTAGCTGCTCTAAAGATTTTTGACCTAAAGATAGATGATGGGAAACACGGCAATGTACCTGTAACTTGTGCAGTGTCGAAGAAACTTGTGAATGATATGCTAATTTGCTCAACTGCCTATGAAGTTTTAATGGAGAATGTAGAATTAAATGGATGTATGAATCATGTACTTGCAAAATTAAATGAGCGCATCGAAAAAGAAATAAAAAATGTTGAAGAAGTAAATGATATTGAACCAAATATTTCGAAGGAGAAACTTGACATTTCTAATAAACATGAAGGTATTGACAGTTCAGAAAACTTAGATGAGAGTATGCATAGCTTTGATTCGGATCAAGGAAGTAGAGCCGAAAAGTCAATTTCTTCAGGTCTAGAAGATTCTCAAGATGCAAAAGAAACAAACTTAAAAGAAAACACAGTTTCTACTCAAGAAAATTCAGCTGAAAAAGCAAAACCGCAAGTAGAATATCAGCCAGATAATTCAAATAGTTTTCAAGAGTTAGATGATAGTTCGGAATCTAAAGGTTCAAATGAAAATGCAGATAATGAACAAAAACAAGAATTGTCTTGGGCTAAAAACGAAAGAAATTCAGATTCAAAAACTGATAAAGCAAATGAAAATTTTCCAAATACTGCTGGTGTTTTACAAGAAAATAAATTTGAACTTGATAAAAAAGTTGTTACTCAACCTCCGAGTTCAGTTGATGCATCTCCACATTCCAAAGAAACAAATAATGAAGTTAATGGTTCTGATGGTAAAGTATCAAGTTCAACCGATGCTCTACATAATCCTTCTGTTGTTAACTTACATTCAGAAGATCTTGCTCTTAAAGCTAATGGTGCACACGATTTACTTAATTCAGTATCTGAAAATGATCAGTATTATATCTTTCCTGGACGTAAATATGTTAGAAATTCCAAGCTAGGTGAAAGCATACGTTAGTTTGTTAAAGATAAAACTTTTGGATTTGTATCATACACTTTTGGAATAACAACACCTGATTCATCTATTCAGAAAGAAAAATTGCTAAATGAACTCAATAAACTCGATGCTCACATTATTTGTATTCAGCAAGTTTCAAAATCTTATTTTTGTGGAGTTTTGGAACCAAGTCTTGATGCTCTTTGGTTTAAAGGTACTTTCAGCCAACCAGAAGAGAGTGAAATAGGAATAGCTATTTTTTACGAAAGCTTTTTGTTTAGATTAAGTGGGGAGTCTGAAGCAACCTTAAAACACCTTATTGAAAAAGAACTTGAAGCTTCTCCTGTAAATGCAGAAGATCGATTGGCTGTAAAATCATATGTGAAGAAATGTGGTCATGCTCTTTTCACACATTTTGCTACTGTTATTGGTATGCACTCCTTGACTGTGGCAAATGTTCAGGTTCCTCCTACAGATATTGGTGTTCATGCACTGCAGGTCTCCTGTTTAGTTCGAGAAGTTGTTAGAATAAATGGTGGAACTAGCCGACCCTTTTTATTAGGTGGCGAATTCAATATGTTGGAATCTGAAGCACCATACCAATTACATACACTTGGACTAATAGAACATAGTAACAGCGAATGGGCTCATCCTCTCGTTTGCGTTGCCAAAAAGGATGGAACTGTTAGGTTATGTGTTGATTTTCGTTTATTGAACAGCTATACCATCCCAGATGCATACCCCATGAAGATTGCCAATGATCTTATTTACTTGATTGGTAATTCGCAGTTTATTTCTGTTCAAGATCTCACGAAAGGGTACTGGCAAATACCTATGAAAGAAGACAGCAAACATTATACTGCTTTTACTACCCACTCAGGGCATTTCCAATGGAATGTCATGCCATTTGATATGAAGAACGCTGGTAGTACATTTCAAAAATCTATAGACAAAGTTTTAGAGTGTCATAAAGATTATTGTCCTTCCTATATCGACGATGTTGCAGTATTCTCTACCACTAGGAGTTAACATATAACACATTTGAAAGCAGTTCTCAAAACATTCCAAGAAGTTGGTCTTACAAATAATTTAAAGAAATGCGATTTTGGAAAGAATGAAGTGAAATTTTTAGGCCAGGAAGACATACATCCGATCACGAAAAAACCGAAGCTATAAGAAAAATTTGCAGGCCTATCACCAAAAAAGAACTTCATAGTGTAATTGGTTTGGCTAATTATTACCAGGAATACATTCCAAATTTTGCTTCAGAATTTCTTCCCTTGACTGAATTAACAAAGAAAAGCGTACCTAATGAAATTCCCTGGTCTGATGCCCAAGAAACAGCTTTTCAAAATTTGAAATACCATTTAATGAATATGCCATTTCTATATACGCCTAATATAGCAAAGCCATTCAAATTATACACTGATGCTTCGAGCAAAGCTATAGGAGCATGCTTATCTCAGTCGGACGATTCTGGCAAAGAACATCCGATTGCTTTCTTTAGTAAAAAACTTTCTCCGTGCCAAGTCAGATGGTCAACGATCGAACGAGAGGCTTACAGTGTGCTGACTGCTCTACGAAAGTTTGATACTAGGCTCTTCGGTGCAGAAGTCGAAGTAATTTCCGATCACAATCCTCTGACTTTTCTGACCCAAACAATGCCACACGGTGCAAAGTTAGCACGTTGGGCTTTAGCTTTGCAAAGATATAATCTAAAAATTACTAATAGGAAGGGGAAAAATCATGGCAATGCCGATTCTTTATCTAGACTTCCTTAAAATATTTTAATAGTATTTCAGTTATATCTAATTATTCAAATTTAATTTACCTCGTGATATACTATATAATTCATGTGCATATTATAAGGGTTGTTTGTAAGATATTTAATGTTAGATCAATTATTTGTGTGTATTGCTGTTGTTGTTTATTGCTGAATATACTATGCATTTTTTTTTTTTTTTTTTCTTTGGGCATATGCAGAAGCTCTTCCTAAAGATTTTATGATATATGCATTTTTTTTTATAAACTCCTGATATAAACTTTTAGGTTTTACATGTATGAACATTTATTTTATAAACTTTTTCTAAAAAGAATTTTTGTGGTACATACATGAACATTTTCTTAGAAACTCTTAATGCTATCTGTTGGTGCTTTTTCTATATAAAAAAACTCATATCAAAAAAAAAAAAAAGAGTTCAGCATTATCAATGTGAACATCTATGTAAAAACTCTCTATATCATGCAACAGTTTTCTAAGTTTGGTAGCATCATAGTCACTCCTGTGACGTATGAGCTCAAAAAGGAGGGACGAGTAAAGTTCCATGACGTAATGAAATGGTATTAGACAGGAGTGGTGGCAACAGCCGAGGAGGAGAACGAGGTGGGATGGAACGAAAAGAATGACATGTTGTTTTTAGATCGAGAAGAATAATTTTATTTCTGTTCTAAATGTTTATCTATGTTTTGTGCGTTTTTAGTAATGTCTTATTAAATGTTTTCGTCTTTAAGTACGATGTGTTTTATTTCAAAGCCACGACTGAATTCATTTAATTTTAAGTGATCTTGTCTCCAATCAATCAGAGACCAGGATCGAATTTTACTTACTCCCATAGTAAAAGCGGTATGTAAAGTAAAGAAGGCGATTCTAAAAATGTTATGGTGTAAATTAAATGTTAGCAAATCTGTACATATTTTACTATGAAAATATTTTTACATTATTAATGAATCTGTCTAAACCTAAAGATAAGCAAAATTTCTTTTTCTTTAATTACATTCCAAATGATAGATTTTTAAAATCCCTAAAATTATATTAAGGATTCTTTAGTTTTAAAAGTTTGTTTCTTTTGAATTTTTTGACATTGTAAATGTTTTTGGAGGATTTAATAAGCATTGAGATTATTAATATTATTATTTTTAAATCAATTAAATATCTAATAATTTTGTTTTATACATAATTACTATTGAACGCTTAAAGATATATTCTGTTTTTCTGTAATCCTTCTCAGTTCAAACTATTCGTCTATATCAATATCATTATATCAAAAATATTTTTTATTTCTTAGTCACTTGACAAAGTCAGATGGTCAACGATCGAACGAGAGGCTTACAGTGTGCTGACTGCTCTACGAAAGTTTGATACTTGGCTCTTCGGTGCAGAAGTCGAAGTAATTTCCGATCACAATCCTCTGACTTTTCTGACCCAAACAATGCCACACGGTGCAAAGTTAGCACGTTGGGCTTTAGCTTTGCAAAGATATAATCTAAAAATTACGTATAGGAAGGGGAAAAATCATGGCAATGCCGATTCTTTATCTAGACTTTCTTAAAATATTTTAATAGTATTTCAGTTATATCTAATTATTCAAATTTAATTTACCTCGTGATATAATATATAATTCATGTGCATATTATAAGGGTTGTTTGTAAAATATTTAATGTTAGATCAATTATTTGTGTGTATTTCTGTTGTTGTTTATTGCTGAATATACTATGCATTTAATTTTTTTTTTCTTTGGGCATATGCAGAAGCTCTTCCTAAAGATTTTATGATATATGCATTTTTTTTATAAACTCTTGATATAAACTTTTAGGATTTACATATATGAACATTTATTTTATAAACTTTTTCTAAAAAGAATTTTTGTGGTATATACATCAACATTTTCTTAGAAACTCTTAATGCTATCTGTTGGTGCTCTTTCTATATAAAAAAACTCATATCAAAAAAAAAAAAAAAAAGTTCAGCATTATCAATGTGAACATCTATGTAGAAACTCTCTATATCATGCAACAGTTTTCTAAGTTTGGTAGCATCATAGTCACTCCTGTGACGTATGAGCTTAAAAAGGAGGGACGAGTAAAGTTCCATGACGTAATGAAATGGTATTAGACAGGAGAAGTGGCAACAGCCGAGGAGGAGAACGAGGTGGGATGGAACGAAAAGAATGACATGTTGTTTTTAGATCGAGAAGAATAATTTTATTTCTGTTCTAAATGTTTATCTATGTTTTGTGCGTTTTTAGTAATGTCTTATTAAATGTTTTCGTCTTTAAGTACGATGTGTTTTATTTCAAAGCCACGACTGAATTCATTTAATTTTAAGTGATCTTGTCTCCAATCAATCAGAGACCAGGATCGAATTTTACTTACTCCCATAGTAAAAGCGGTATGTAAAGTAAAGAAGGCGATTCTAAAAATGTTATGGTGTAAATTAAATGTTAGCAAATCTGTACATATTTTACTATGAAAATATTTTTACATTATTAATGAATTTGTCTAAACCTAAAGATAAGCAAAATTTCTTTTTCTTTAATTACATTCCAAATGATAGATTTTTAAAATCCCTAAAATTATATTAAGGATTTTTTAGTTTTAAAAGTTTGTTTCTTTTGAATTTTTTGACATTGTAAATGTTTTTGGAGGATTTAATAAGCATTGAGATTATTATTATTATTATTTTTAAATCAATTAAATATCTAATAATTTTGTTTTATATATAATTACTATTGAACGCTTAAAGACATATTCTGTTTTTCTGTAATCCTTCTCAGTTCAAACTATTCGTCTATATCAATATCATTATATCAAAAATATTTTCTGTTTCTTAGTCACTTGACAAAGTCAGATGGTCAACGATCGAACGAGAGGCTTACAGTGTGCTGACTGCTCTACGAAAGTTTGATACTTGGCTCTTCGGTGCAGAAGTCGAAGTAATTTCCGATCACAATCCTCTGACTTTTCTGACCCAAACAATGCCACACGGTGCAAAGTTAGCACGTTGGGCTTTAGCTTTGCAAAGATATAATCTAAAAATTACGTATAGGAAGGGGAAAAATCATGGCAATGCCGATTCTTTATCTAGACTTTCTTAAAATATTTTAATAGTATTTCAGTTATATCTAATTATTCAAATTTAATTTACCTCGTGATATAATATATAATTCATGTGCATATTATAAGGGTTGTTTGTAAAATATTTAATGTTAGATCAATTATTTGTGTGTATTTCTGTTGTTGTTTATTGCTGAATATACTATGCATTTAATTTTTTTTTTCTTTGGGCATATGCAGAAGCTCTTCCTAAAGATTTTATGATATATGCATTTTTTTTATAAACTCTTGATATAAACTTTTAGGATTTACATATATGAACATTTATTTTATAAACTTTTTCTAAAAAGAATTTTTGTGGTATATACATCAACATTTTCTTAGAAACTCTTAATGTTATCTGTTGGTGCTCTTTCTATATAAAAAAACTCATATCAAAAAAAAAAAAAAAAAAAAGTTCAGCATTATCAATGTGAACATCTATGTAGAAACTCTCTATATCATGCAACAGTTTTCTAAGTTTGGTAGCATCATAGTCACTCCTGTGACGTATGAGCTTAAAAAGGAGGGACGAGTAAAGTTCCATGACGTAATGAAATGGTATTAGACAGGAGAAGTGGCAACAGCCGAGGAGGAGAACGAGGTGGGATGGAACGAAAAGAATGACATGTTGTTTTTAGATCGAGAAGAATAATTTTATTTCTGTTCTAAATGTTTATCTATGTTTTGTGCGTTTTTAGTAATGTCTTATTAAATGTTTTCGTCTTTAAGTACGATGTGTTTTATTTCAAAGCCACGACTGAATTCATTTAATTTTAAGTGATCTTGTCTCCAATCAATCAGAGACCAGGATCGAATTTTACTTACTCCCATAGTAAAAGCGGTATGTAAAGTAAAGAAGGCGATTCTAAAAATGTTATGGTGTAAATTAAATGTTAGCAAATCTGTACATATTTTACTATGAAAATATTTTTACATTATTAATGAATCTGTCTAAACCTAAAGATAAGCAAAATTTCTTTTTCTTTAATTACATTCCAAATGATAGATTTTTAAAATCCCTAAAATTATATTAAGGATTCTTTAGTTTTAAAAGTTTGTTTCTTTTGAATTTTTTGACATTGTAAATGTTTTTGGAGGATTTAATAAGCATTGAGATTATTAATATTATTATTTTTAAATCAATTAAATATCTAATAATTTTGTTTTATACATAATTACTATTGAACGCTTAAAGATATATTCTGTTTTTCTGTAATCCTTCTCAGTTCAAACTATTCGTCTATATCAATATCATTATATCAAAAATATTTTTTATTTCTTAGTCACTTGACAAAGTCAGATGGTCAACGATCGAACGAGAGGCTTACAATGTGCTGACTGCTCTACGAAAGTTTGATACTTGGCTCTTCGGTGCAGAAGTCGAAGTAATTTCCGATCACAATCCTCTGACTTTTCTGACCCAAACAATGCCACACGGTGCAAAGTTAGCACGTTGGGCTTTAGCTTTGCAAAGATATAATCTAAAAATTACGTATAGGAAGGGGAAAAATCATGGCAATGCCGATTCTTTATCTAGACTTTCTTAAAATATTTTAATAGTATTTCAGTTATATCTAATTATTCAAATTTAATTTACCTCGTGATATAATATATAATTCATGTGCATATTATAAGGGTTGTTTGTAAAATATTTAATGTTAGATCAATTATTTGTGTGTATTTCTGTTGTTGTTTATTGCTGAATATACTATGCATTTAATTTTTTTTTTCTTTGGGCATATGCAGAAGCTCTTCCTAAAGATTTTATGATATATGCATTTTTTTTATAAACTCTTGATATAAACTTTTAGGATTTACATATATGAACATTTATTTTATAAACTTTTTCTAAAAAGAATTTTTGTGGTATATACATCAACATTTTCTTAGAAACTCTTAATGCTATCTGTTGGTGCTCTTTCTATATAAAAAAACTCATATCAAAAAAAAAAAAAAAAAAGTTCAGCATTATCAATGTGAACATCTATGTAGAAACTCTCTATATCATGCAACAGTTTTCTAAGTTTGGTAGCATCATAGTCACTCCTGTGACGTATGAGCTTAAAAAGGAGGGACGAGTAAAGTTCCATGACGTAATGAAATGGTATTAGACAGGAGAAGTGGCAACAGCCGAGGAGGAGAACGAGGTGGGATGGAACGAAAAGAATGACATGTTGTTTTTAGATCGAGAAGAATAATTTTATTTCTGTTCTAAATGTTTATCTATGTTTTGTGCGTTTTTAGTAATGTCTTATTAAATGTTTTCGTCTTTAAGTACGATGTGTTTTATTTCAAAGCCACGACTGAATTCATTTAATTTTAAGTGATCTTGTCTCCAATCAATCAGAGACCAGGATCGAATTTTACTTACTCCCATAGTAAAAGCGGTATGTAAAGTAAAGAAGGCGATTCTAAAAATGTTATGGTGTAAATTAAATGTTAGCAAATCTGTACATATTTTACTATGAAAATATTTTTACATTATTAATGAATTTGTCTAAACCTAAAGATAAGCAAAATTTCTTTTTCTTTAATTACATTCCAAATGATAGATTTTTAAAATCCCTAAAATTATATTAAGGATTTTTTAGTTTTAAAAGTTTGTTTCTTTTGAATTTTTTGACATTGTAAATGTTTTTGGAGGATTTAATAAGCATTGAGATTATTATTATTATTATTTTTAAATCAATTAAATATCTAATAATTTTGTTTTATATATAATTACTATTGAACGCTTAAAGACATATTCTGTTTTTCTGTAATCCTTCTCAGTTCAAACTATTCGTCTATATCAATATCATTATATCAAAAATATTTTCTGTTTCTTAGTCACTTGACAAAGTCAGATGGTCAACGATCGAACGAGAGGCTTACAGTGTGCTGACTGCTCTACGAAAGTTTGATACTTGGCTCTTCGGTGCAGAAGTCGAAGTAATTTCCGATCACAATCCTCTGACTTTTCTGACCCAAACAATGCCACACGGTGCAAAGTTAGCACGTTGGGCTTTAGCTTTGCAAAGATATAATCTAAAAATTACGTATAGGAAGGGGAAAAATCATGGCAATGCCGATTCTTTATCTAGACTTTCTTAAAATATTTTAATAGTATTTCAGTTATATCTAATTATTCAAATTTAATTTACCTCGTGATATAATATATAATTCATGTGCATATTATAAGGGTTGTTTGTAAAATATTTAATGTTAGATCAATTATTTGTGTGTATTTCTGTTGTTGTTTATTGCTGAATATACTATGCATTTAATTTTTTTTTTCTTTGGGCATATGCAGAAGCTCTTCCTAAAGATTTTATGATATATGCATTTTTTTTATAAACTCTTGATATAAACTTTTAGGATTTACATATATGAACATTTATTTTATAAACTTTTTCTAAAAAGAATTTTTGTGGTACATACATCAACATTTTCTTAGAAACTCTTAATGTTATCTGTTGGTGCTCTTTCTATATAAAAAAACTCATATCAAAAAAAAAAAAAAAAAAAGTTCAGCATTATCAATGTGAACATCTATGTAGAAACTCTCTATATCATGCAACAGTTTTCTAAGTTTGGTAGCATCATAGTCACTCCTGTGACGTATGAGCTCAAAAAGGAGGGACGAGTAAAGTTCCATGACGTAATGAAATGGTATTAGACAGGAGAAGTGGCAACAGCCGAGGAGGAGAACGAGGTGGGATGGAACGAAAAGAATGACATGTTGTTTTTAGATCGAGAAGAATAATTTTATTTCTGTTCTAAATGTTTATCTATGTTTTGTGCGTTTTTAGTAATGTCTTATTAAATGTTTTCGTCTTTAAGTACGATGTGTTTTATTTCAAAGCCACGACTGAATTCATTTAATTTTAAGTGATCTTGTCTCCAATCAATCAGAGACCAGGATCGAATTTTACTTACTCCCATAGTAAAAGCGGTATGTAAAGTAAAGAAGGCGATTCTAAAAATGTTATGGTGTAAATTAAATGTTAGCAAATCTGTACATATTTTACTATGAAAATATTTTTACATTATTAATGAATCTGTCTAAACCTAAAGATAAGCAAAATTTCTTTTTCTTTAATTACATTCCAAATGATAGATTTTTAAAATCCCTAAAATTATATTAAGGATTTTTTAGTTTTAAAAGTTTGTTTCTTTTGAATTTTTTGACATTGTAAATGTTTTTGGAGGATTTAATAAGCATTGAGATTATTATTATTATTATTTTTAAATCAATTAAATATCTAATAAATTTGTTTTATATATAATTACTATTGAACGCTTAAAGACATATTCTGTTTTTCTGTAATCCTTCTCAGTTCAAACTATTCGTCTATATCAATATCATTATATCAAAAATATTTTCTGTTTCTTAGTCACTTGACAAAGTCAGATGGTCAACGATCGAACGAGAGGCTTACAGTGTGCTGACTGCTCTACGAAAGTTTGATACTTGGCTCTTCGGTGCAGAAGTCGAAGTAATTTCCGATCACAATCCTCTGACTTTTCTGACCCAAACAATGCCACACGGTGCAAAGTTAGCACGTTGGGCTTTAGCTTTGCAAAGATATAATCTAAAAATTACGTATAGGAAGGGGAAAAATCATGGCAATGCCGATTCTTTATCTAGACTTTCTTAAAATATTTTAATAGTATTTCAGTTATATCTAATTATTCAAATTTAATTTACCTCGTGATATAATATATAATTCATGTGCATATTATAAGGGTTGTTTGTAAAATATTTAATGTTAGATCAATTATTTGTGTGTATTTCTGTTGTTGTTTATTGCTGAATATACTATGCATTTATTTTTTTTTTTTCTTTGGGCATATGCAGAAGCTCTTCCTAAAGATTTTATGATATATGCATTTTTTTTATAAACTCTTGATATAAACTTTTAGGATTTACATATATGAACATTTATTTTATAAACTTTTTCTAAAAAGAATTTTTGTGGTATATACATCAACATTTTCTTAGAAACTCTTAATGCTATCTGTTGGTGCTCTTTCTATATAAAAAAACTCATATCAAAAAAAAAAAAAAAAAAGTTCAGCATTATCAATGTGAACATCTATGTAGAAACTCTCTATATCATGCAACAGTTTTCTAAGTTTGGTAGCATCATAGTCACTCCTGTGACGTATGAGCTTAAAAAGGAGGGACGAGTAAAGTTCCATGACGTAATGAAATGGTATTAGACAGGAGAAGTGGCAACAGCCGAGGAGGAGAACGAGGTGGGATGGAACGAAAAGAATGACATGTTGTTTTTAGATCGAGAAGAATAATTTTATTTCTGTTCTAAATGTTTATCTATGTTTTGTGCGTTTTTAGTAATGTCTTATTAAATGTTTTCGTCTTTAAGTACGATGTGTTTTATTTCAAAGCCACGACTGAATTCATTTAATTTTAAGTGATCTTGTCTCCAATCAATCAGAGACCAGGATCGAATTTTACTTACTCCCATAGTAAAAGCGGTATGTAAAGTAAAGAAGGCGATTCTAAAAATGTTATGGTGTAAATTAAATGTTAGCAAATCTGTACATATTTTACTATGAAAATATTTTTACATTATTAATGAATTTGTCTAAACCTAAAGATAAGCAAAATTTCTTTTTCTTTAATTACATTCCAAATGATAGATTTTTAAAATCCCTAAAATTATATTAAGGATTTTTTAGTTTTAAAAGTTTGTTTCTTTTGAATTTTTTGACATTGTAAATGTTTTTGGAGGATTTAATAAGCATTGAGATTATTATTATTATTATTTTTAAATCAATTAAATATCTAATAATTTTGTTTTATATATAATTACTATTGAACGCTTAAAGACATATTCTGTTTTTCTGTAATCCTTCTCAGTTCAAACTATTCGTCTATATCAATATCATTATATCAAAAATATTTTCTGTTTCTTAGTCACTTGACAAAGTCAGATGGTCAACGATCGAACGAGAGGCTTACAGTGTGCTGACTGCTCTACGAAAGTTTGATACTTGGCTCTTCGGTGCAGAAGTCGAAGTAATTTCCGATCACAATCCTCTGACTTTTCTGACCCAAACAATGCCACACGGTGCAAAGTTAGCACGTTGGGCTTTAGCTTTGCAAAGATATAATCTAAAAATTACGTATAGGAAGGGGAAAAATCATGGCAATGCCGATTCTTTATCTAGACTTTCTTAAAATATTTTAATAGTATTTCAGTTATATCTAATTATTCAAATTTAATTTACCTCGTGATATAATATATAATTCATGTGCATATTATAAGGGTTGTTTGTAAAATATTTAATGTTAGATCAATTATTTGTGTGTATTTCTGTTGTTGTTTATTGCTGAATATACTATGCATTTAATTTTTTTTTTCTTTGGGCATATGCAGAAGCTCTTCCTAAAGATTTTATGATATATGCATTTTTTTTATAAACTCTTGATATAAACTTTTAGGATTTACATATATGAACATTTATTTTATAAACTTTTTCTAAAAAGAATTTTTGTGGTATATACATCAACATTTTCTTAGAAACTCTTAATGTTATCTGTTGGTGCTCTTTCTATATAAAAAAACTCATATCAAAAAAAAAAAAAAAAAAAAGTTCAGCATTATCAATGTGAACATCTATGTAGAAACTCTCTATATCATGCAACAGTTTTCTAAGTTTGGTAGCATCATAGTCACTCCTGTGACGTATGAGCTTAAAAAGGAGGGACGAGTAAAGTTCCATGACGTAATGAAATGGTATTAGACAGGAGAAGTGGCAACAGCCGAGGAGGAGAACGAGGTGGGATGGAACGAAAAGAATGACATGTTGTTTTTAGATCGAGAAGAATAATTTTATTTCTGTTCTAAATGTTTATCTATGTTTTGTGCGTTTTTAGTAATGTCTTATTAAATGTTTTCGTCTTTAAGTACGATGTGTTTTATTTCAAAGCCACGACTGAATTCATTTAATTTTAAGTGATCTTGTCTCCAATCAATCAGAGACCAGGATCGAATTTTACTTACTCCCATAGTAAAAGCGGTATGTAAAGTAAAGAAGGCGATTCTAAAAATGTTATGGTGTAAATTAAATGTTAGCAAATCTGTACATATTTTACTATGAAAATATTTTTACATTATTAATGAATTTGTCTAAACCTAAAGATAAGCAAAATTTCTTTTTCTTTAATTACATTCCAAATGATAGATTTTTAAAATCCCTAAAATTATATTAAGGATTTTTTAGTTTTAAAAGTTTGTTTCTTTTGAATTTTTTGACATTGTAAATGTTTTTGGAGGATTTAATAAGCATTGAGATTATTATTATTATTATTTTTAAATCAATTAAATATCTAATAAATTTGTTTTATATATAATTACTATTGAACGCTTAAAGACATATTCTGTTTTTCTGTAATCCTTCTCAGTTCAAACTATTCGTCTATATCAATATCATTATATCAAAAATATTTTCTGTTTCTTAGTCACTTGACAAAGTCAGATGGTCAACGATCGAACGAGAGGCTTACAGTGTGCTGACTGCTCTACGAAAGTTTGATACTTGGCTCTTCGGTGCAGAAGTCGAAGTAATTTCCGATCACAATCCTCTGACTTTTCTGACCCAAACAATGCCACACGGTGCAAAGTTAGCACGTTGGGCTTTAGCTTTGCAAAGATATAATCTAAAAATTACGTATAGGAAGGGGAAAAATCATGGCAATGCCGATTCTTTATCTAGACTTTCTTAAAGTATTTTAATAGTATTTCAGTTATATCTAATTATTCAAATTTAATTTACCTCGTGATATAATATATAATTCATGTGCATATTATAAGGGTTGTTTGTAAAATATTTAATGTTAGATCAATTATTTGTGTGTATTTCTGTTGTTGTTTATTGCTGAATATACTATGCATTTATTTTTTTTTTCTTTGGGCATATGCAGAAGCTCTTCCTAAAGATTTTATGATATATGCATTTTTTTTATAAACTCTTGATATAAACTTTTAGGATTTACATATATAAACATTTATTTTATAAACTTTTTCTACAAAGAATTTTTGTGGTACATACATGAACATTTTCTTAGAAACTCTTAATGCTATCTGTTGGTGCTCTTTCTATATAAAAAAACTCATAAAAAAAAAAAAAAAAAGTTCAGCATTATCAATGTGAACATCTATGTAGAAACTCTCTATATCATGCAACAGTTTTCTAAGTTTGGTAGCATCATAGTCACTGCTGTGACGTATGAGCTCAAAAAGGAGGGACGAATAAAGTTCCATGACGTAATGAAATGGTATTAGACAGGTGAGGTGGCAACAGCCGAGGAGGAGAACGAGGTGGGATGGAACGAAAAGAATGACATGTTGTTTTTAGATCGAGAAGAATAATTTTATTTCTGTTCTAAATGTTTATCTATGTTTTGTGCGTTTTTGGTAATGTCTTATTAAATGTTTTCGTCTTTAAGTACGATGTGTTTTATTTCAAAGCCACGACTGAATTCATTTAATTTTAAGTGATCTTGTCTCCAATCAATCAGAGACCAGGATCGAATTTTACTTACTCCCATAGTAAAAGCGGTATGTAAAGTAAAGAAGACGATTCTAAAAATGTTATGGTGTAAGTTAAATGTTTGCAAATCTGTACATATTTTACTATGAAAATATTTTTACATTATTAATGAATTTGTCTAAACCTAAAGATAAGCAAAATTTCTTTTTCTTTAATTACATTCCAAATGATAGATTTTTAAAATCCCTAAAATTATATTAAGGATTTTTTAGTTTTAAAAGTTTGTTTCTTTTGAATTTTTTGACATTGTAAATGTTTTTGGAGGATTTAATAAGCATTGAGATTATTATTATTATTATTTTTAAATCAATTAAATATCTAATAATTATGTTTTTATATATAATTACTATTGAACGCTTAAAGACATATTCTGTTTTTCTGTAATCCTTCTCAGTTCAAACTATTCGTCTATATCAATATCATTATATCAAAAATATTTTCTGTTTCTTAGTCACTTGACAAAGTCAGATGGTCAACGATCGAACGAGAGGCTTACAGTGTGCTGACTGCTCTACGAAAGTTTGATACTTGGCTCTTCGGTGCAGAAGTCGAAGTAATTTCCGATCACAATCCTCTGACTTTTCTGACCCAAACAATGCCACACGGTGCAAAGTTAGCACGTTGGGCTTTAGCTTTGCAAAGATATAATCTAAAAACTACGTATAGGAAGGGGAAAAATCATGGCAATGCCGATTCTTTATCTAGACTTTCTTAAAATATTTTAATAGTATTTCAGTTATATCTAATTATTCAAATTTAATTTACCTCGTGATATACTATATAATTCATGTGCATATTATAAGGGTTGTTTGTAAAATATTTAATGTTAGATCAATTATTTGTGTGTATTTCTGTTGTTGTTTATTGCTGAATATACTATGCATTTATTTTTTTTTTCTTTGGGCATATGCAGAAGCTCTTCCTAAAGATTTTATGATATATGCATTTTTTTTATAAACTCTTGATATAAACTTTTAGGATTTACATATATGAACATTTATTTTATAAACTTTTTCTACAAAGAATTTTTGTGGTACATACATGAACATTTTCTTAGAAACTCTTAATGCTATCTGTTGGTGCTCTTTCTATATAAAAAAACTCATAAAAAAAAAAAAAAGTTCAGCATTATCAATGTGAACATTTATAGAAACTCTCTATATCATGCAACAGTTTTCTAAGTTTGGTAGCATCATAGTCACTGCTGTGACGTATGAGCTCAAAAAGGAGGGACGAGTAAAGTTCCATGACGTAATGAAATGGTATTAGACAGGAGAGGTGGCAACAGCCGAGGAGGAGAACTAGGTGGGATGGATCGAAAAGAATGACATGTTGTTTTTAGATCGAGAAGAATAATTTTATTTCTGTTCTAAATGTTTATCTATGTTTTGTGCGTTTTTAGTAATGTCTTATTAAATGTTTTCGTCTTTAAGTACGATGTGTTTTATTTCAAAGCCACGACTGAATTCATTTAATTTTAAGTGATGTTTTCTCCAATCAAGCAGAGAATAGGATCGAATTTTACTTACTCCCATAGTAAAAGCGGTATGTAAAGTAAAGAAGGCGATTCTAAAAATGTTATGGTGTAAATTAAATGTTAGCAAATCTGTACATATTTTACTATAAAAATATTTTTACATTATTAATGAATTTGTCTAAACCTAAAGATAAGCAAAATTTCTTTTTCTTTAATTACATTCCAAATGATAGATTTTTAAAATCGCTAAAATTAAATTAAGGTTTTTTTAGTTTTAAAAGTTTATTTCTTTTTAATTTTTTGACATTGTAAATGTTTTTGGAGGATTTAATAAGCAATGAGATTATTATTATTATTATTTTTATATCAATTAAATATCTAATAATTTTGTTTTATATATAATTACTATTGAACGCTTAAAGATATATATTCTGTTTTTCTGTAATCCTTCTCAGTTAAAACTATTCGTCTATATCAATATGATTATATCAAAATATTTTCTGTTTCTTAGTCACTTGATAAACTATTACAGTATATATATATATTTTTTTTTAATTTGGAATGCATATTATATATACTTTGAACAATAGTTAATATCCTCAGTTTAAAGATTATTTAAAAATATATATTCTTATTTTGTAGTTTATTGATTTTTTAAATAAGATTTTATTAAATTCATGTGTGATGCTTAAAAAAATAAATGAATAGTTCATTGTCATTCAAGATCTGTTTTTTTTTTTTTTTTTTTTTTACACATTAACCTTTACTTTGAAAAATTTTCTTAAATCTTTGTTTTTAATACACGTTTAATAAAAAGGAAGCGTTTTTTATTCAAATGTGGCATAACTATTATACGTTTGTGTCAATCATTGCTGGAGAAACAACTTCAGAAGAAGTGAAAATGAATCTGTTTTATAATTGACTTTAGGCGAAAAATCGCAGAGAAAATAATATTAAAGCATATTTATTTGCCAAAAAACGTTTCCATTACGTAAACAATTTTATCAAATTCAAAACGAGAATTAGTTTGTTTCGCAAAATATTAGTGTATATGTACAGTCACCCCAAAAAAAAACGCCACCCCCCCACCTAATTTCGCCGTAAATTATCGTAGAAACATGCGACTGATACCGATCAGTTTGTAATAACGTCTAGTTTATAATGTTATAGTTAAATTTTACTTAGGGGGTCGTCTACATATTAAAACTAACATCAACTTCATTTTTTTCAATGATAACCCCCCTTTTTTATAATATTTTTGAATTATTTGGATCAAATCATCACGGAAAATGGTATAGTTTATATATTTCGCTCAATTTTTCATAGAGTTATAAGCTGTCAAAATTTGGGGATGCTAATGTTAAATGAATGTGACAAACATTAAATCATATCTTCCGAAATAATTATGATATTTAAATTCTGTTTTTTTTATTCGTTAGAATGAAGTGACCCAAACATATTCCATGCAAATTTTTGCTAAAAAAACATTTTTTGAATTATGAAAATTTTTAATAATTTCATATTTGAAAAAATTATGAATTATGACCTATGTTAATTTTTACACGAATAGAACGGGCATCATCAAAAACATGGGTTTCCAAATTTACAGCTCGTTCCTAACATTATTTTTTGAGTTACAGTGATATATCATTTTTTACTGCTGTTAGGGGGGCGTCACTTGTTATAATTTGTATCATCTGTGAGTCAATATTTCTATACATTTTGACGAAAAACTATTTTAATTTACCTTTATGTTATTATAATTGTTTTCTAAGGAACATTTCGATGTTATTATGCAAATCGGCTTATTTTTTTTATAAAATTTTCGCAATGCAGGCAAGAGATTGGGAAAGAATTCCAAAAGAAATGTAGCCCCGCCTCTATATCGCGGAAACAGTATTAAAAAACCTAGTTTGCATACTCGTATATGACACTATATGTGACGCTGGTATGCATAAATGTCAATGGTATTTACTACATTGAATGCTGAAGACAAAATTTAAATGATTTAATTGGAAGTAAGTAAAATAATTTTGTTTTATAATGTAAAGTTTTAGAAAAATTCTGTAAAGGCGTGGCTTTCGTTGCAGAAGGGAGTTTACTCGATTCTGAAATATTAAGTCTTTGTTCTTAAATATTACATAACTTTTTCTAGCTTCTCACTGCTAAACTTCTATTTTATCCCTTTTGTCTTGAATATTCTAGGATTCGTGCACCTCAATTACGTATCATGACAGTAAAAAAACGCGGTAAGACGAGGAATATTATTTGAAAGAGCAATACGCAGTGAACAATACTTTTGTTTTTTCCTTTTTTAAAATTAATATAATTGATTTTTATTAATTTTTATCAGAATTTTTAAAACAAATTTTCTGTTTTAATCTTGTGAAATTTTCGCATTTGCTTACTCTACCGTTTATGCTATTTAAATTTTATCGCATGACGTAACATAATAAAATATAAAACTTCTATTAAATGTTTTTTTAATACTGAATAATAAAGTGGTATTTTCTTTTCTTTAAGTTTTTAAATCTATTATTGAAACAAAGTGCAATTTTATTTATTTTCTATTATTCTAATCACGGTGTAAAACTGTCGTCACATTTATTACGGAAAAAGAATTTAAAACAAAGTAATATGTCTTATTACTTTTAAAGAGATAGATTTTACACATTTATAATTAAGAATTCAAGTACAGTAGACGATTGCAGAACGGGGAATATTCGTTCTAGGCAATAGGAAACCGTTTTTTCCATATCCATGTTTATTTTCATATGAATATACACAATAATATGAATATACACTCTTTCTAGTGAAAAAATTTGTTTCATACTATTTTGTTTATATAAATATGAATATAAGGAATATTCTTAAGAAATATCGTAACACACAAATTGTGAAAGAAACGCCCACTGGAGGAGTTACAGATTTCCAAATGACGTGAAACTACATCAGCAGTCGCGAAAATATTAAATATCCTTTCTCAGATTTTAGTTTAAATCTTGTTATGTATATTTTTGTATATTATCTATTGTTGGTTTGTACGCCTAAAATTAAATGTAAAACTTTATAGTAACACTTTCATGCGAGGCTTACTGTATAAAATAAAAACATACCCAACAAGAAGTAGATAATAATTGTTAGTTAGTAGATTTTAATTGTTTTTATATATATTTTTTGTTTTTTAAATGTATTTTAACTTAAATTTTTGTCTCTTAAATAAAACAGTTTTTGCTTTTAAGAAGTAGATAATTCTTTTTCTTAAATATTAAACACCTTTTTTTTTAACTGCTATTAATATTATTATCATTATTACTACTGTTCTTTTACCTTGTATTTAGATTTTTGTAATTCAATATTGGGGTTCATATCATTGAAGCTATTATTTTTCTTCGCACGAAGTGATGTATTTAACTTTCAATAATAATGTTTAATAAATTGAAACCAATAAAAATCTTTAAATTCATAAGCTAATAAAGAAAGTTCTGCGAATTTGAATAGTTTTTTATTTTATAATAAACATTCCCGAACGTTTTTTCCGGTGTGAAATTTTATAAATAATGAATATTGGGTAGTTGATCACGATTTATTTTTTCTAAATGTATAGACGGTCCCCTAACACATTTTCACGTGTAACTCTGTTTAAAATTGATTTAAAGTCTATAAATAGGTAAGTTTTCCGAACTGCCTTGATCTCAGAAATCTGAATATGAGGTCAAAAATAGGGGTCGTCATTGAAAAAAATGAAGTTTATACGTGTTTTAATATGTAGATGACCCCTTAAGCAAAATATAACTACACCATTAAAAACTAGACGTTATTACAGATCGATAGGTACCAGCCGCATGTTTCTACGATAATTTACGGCGAAATTGGGTGGGGGGGGGTGGCGTTTTTTTTTGGGGTGACTGTACACTTGTGATCTGAACATTTTGCGGCATATATTTAGCATCTTCCGCCGGTTAAAAATTCAATTTAACAAAATTTGAAAGCGGTTTATTGTATGCAACAAATTTCAGATAAGCTCATGGCTCAATGCCATTTCAATAAAAATGGGTTTACCAAAACCTCTCCAATAGAAAGAAACATAAATATATAAATATTCATTGTCCATTAAATTGTATTCTTTAAAAATAACCAGAAAAAAATAAGGAAAATATTGTCGCATTGTAATGTCAGCAGGATCCATGTCCTGTACATTGATAATCTGTTACTTGAATGATTACCGCTCTGACCTTACGGGTGCCATATGCGAGACTCTTTTTAGGTATAGAAGTTCATAGTGATTTAAAACGCATTTTAATCTGTGGTTTCCATTCCAGTTAATGGTATGCGTCCATAAAAAATTAGATGAAATTAAACCAAACTTGGAAATGGTTATTTATATGGATAACAACGTAATATATATTAAAATATTTTATGCACCGTGCTCGCCAGAATCACCAATATTATATATATCCTTGTACATAGCACGGTTAGGTACCACTGCTCGTTACTTCGTGAACTGCTGCGGTCCCATCTTCTTTCTGGTGTTGAAACAATTGGTTTCTTGACAAATTTTGTCTAAAATGAACTCATGCACACAACTTTGTTTTTTCTCTTCTAAAGACTGACCATTTTCAATTTATTTAACTTTTGAAAAATATCTGTATGAAAGCTTTCTTTTCAAAAATGTCGGTGAAAAAAACCAAATGTCTGGAATTCATCCATATGTATTATAAAACTGTGCACATTAAAAAAATATTTTTCTTTCTTTCTATTATTTTAATTCAAGTAATTTTGGTTGTGAAAGTGTTCTGGTACAGTGCCAAAAGACTGTAACCCATTCGGTAGCCGATTTCTTTAACTTCAAAAATGAAAAGAAATGAATTAATAAGTGAGTAGTTTTTGCGCACCAGCTTCTACAGAACTTCTTGTAAGAAATGTTTAGCTTAAGTGAAAATTAGGAAACTTCAGTTATAAAACCATCAAAATTTATTTTAGCAGAATAAAAGGACAGGGTGGGGGTAAAGGAATTCATAGAATTTATTAACTTAGATAAATTAAAACTATTATAAATAAATAGTGCTCTCCGTTTGAAGTTTTAACAAATTACATCCGATGGCTTATAGGAAACATTCGGCCTTCAAAGAGTGCTGTTAGCATCGAACAACTTCCAGATCGTAGATTTACGGTACGACTCAATCTTCATCTAAAACTAGCCTTCTAAACTTCTCTCGTCATGGCTGAACAACATTTGATCTAACTCCTCAGTATTAACAAGTATAATGCACTCTCCACTAACTTATCTCTTAATATCCACTACTCTATACAGCATCATCTCTCAATATCAGCTATTCTATACATCCCTATCTCATAATATCTGGTATTTCATACAACACACTTCACGACACAAATGCCACACTATTTAAACTCCTTCAAAATAGACATCACCTTTCACTTCATTTCACGAGCTACTTCTTTAAAACTAACCATATTCAATCACCTTTCCCAATCTGTGGCGATCCTAATTTCCTTTCAAACACTCCATGCTTACATAAAATCACCTCTACTCGACACCTTCAATCTAGTAACTTCACCTTTAGCATTGCCAAACTATGCTGGATCCAACGAGACTAAAACTGCCTTCAAACTCTGGCAACTTAGAAAGCTGCAAGTGCGGCTCTATTAATATTCCTTTGATGTGGTTTAGGAGATCGACGCTCGCTGGAATCGAAGCTCACAAACCTCCTAGTGCGATAATTGCATGAGAAGGGGGTTTCTTTTGTATAGAGCAATAAAAAGTAATGTCCTTCATTGTAAAAATGTGCAAAATTTCAAGAGTCACTTTCGGACAATGGATAATTTATGACTTTTGAAGCTCTGTGTGTTGCCAGAGTTTGAAGGAAGCTTTTTCCATCCTCAATCAACATTCTAATCCGAACTCAAAGCTTATCACCTTCAATACTGATTTCCTTCGGCGACCTTTATCTCCTCAACCTGACGCTACGTCTACCTTACAAGTGTACTAGACATAAATTTACTGTCATTTATATAGAGACTTTGTTACGAAAAGTACACTTTGTAATTAGTTACTGCAATCATCCATATTCGTTTCATCATTTCTTTATGGTTTTATTAAAAATTCATTGAAGCATTACAATAAACAGATTGCTTTCTTGATCTGAATCCCATGGAAAACCTTTGAGAATGCTTGTAAGCAAATAATTTAAAACCGTTTTGAATGTTTAGTTCAAAATTGGTGCAAAAAGGACAAATACCCTAGTGCAAATTATTGATAACCACACTTTTTCAAATATTTCAGATAATTGGAAATGTAATGGACTGTTAAAAATATGTTATTTTTCATGTAATTCCTGTTTTTTATGCGGTAGGTATGACACGCTTCACGTACACGTTTTTTTTTTCTTTCTTTCTTTATGTAACTTTTGACAACAATGAACCTGATACTTTTAGTTCATATAATTTTATTTATCGGTTTTAGATGTAAAATTTACGAAATTAAAGCCAATTAAAATTTTTATTTAAAAATAACAAAACTATTGTGAGTATTAATATATATATATGTGTGTCTATTATTAAATTTCACATGCGTGTAAAATACAAATGCGTATATGATACATTAAAACATCTGTATATGAGAGTTTTCTTAAAATTTTTATTATTAATCGCTACACTATTAGTCTTCTTTTATGTTTTTCCCCCCTAAAGAAAAAAAAGTATTTAGACGTTACATGACTCACACTCCCATGTACTGTAAACAATACACGAAATATTTTTTAAAAAGTTTTATAATTCCTGAATATTGCAGGTATTTTTCTTTTTATTATTATTATTATTTAAGAAAATATAAAGCATTTTCTAGAAATCTTTATATATAAATTGATAATGGATTTTTTTTAATTTTTAAGATTTTTATCGCAAGCCAACTCAAATAACGTAACAATTTTTACAAATTCTATCCATGTAGTAATTGCTTTAGTTGAAAATGATCCAGGGATTACATTATCCGATGATGCAATCAAAACTAATGAGGTATTAGCGTACATATTACTCGCAAATTTTTCATAGCTGTGTATTTTTTCTTAATTTCATTTATCTTTCTAATGCTTCATTACACAATAAGAGTACTTCATAATTTGCAATACTCATACTGAAATTAAAACAGTATTTTTAAAATAATTCATAAGTCAATATATATTACAATCCAAGTAATCTATTAACCGATTCCAGATTAAGTAATAAAAGAGTTAATTTATAATGTATATTGGAGGAAGTTTGTTAAATACAGAAGCGTAAATTAATAATAATAATAATAATAATAATAATAATAATAATAAAATAAAAATGATTAACCGAGTTTAACTTAGAGCTTATTGTGATAAACGAAACAAGTTTAACAACGTTTTCTACGGTCAGTTATGTAAATCCCCGTGGCAATCACTATTTGCGGAAGACCGAGAAAAGTTTTTTTTTTTTTTTTTGTTATACAGAAACAATTTTGTTCTGTTATTTTTTTTCTGTTTTTTTATATCTATAATATACAGAGTTTATAACGAAAATTAGTCCCACTTTCAGATAATTTGGAAAAACAGTTTTGAACCAGTATACTGCAATCGGAATACAAATATCTTAACTATCTCATGAAATATGAGCGTTTTTATGAAAAACGTTTGCACTGCACATGTGCGAAAGATAAAATTTTATGCATATGTTGAAAACTAGATATATTGGGCAACTTTTGTCAAAAGCGCTTTGAATATGCACTACTGGCCATTAAAATTGCTACACCAAGAAGGAATAATAATAAAGGAATGAAATTTGTTGGACACATACATTATAGTAGGAAGAACAATTGATTGAAATTTCAGGAAATTTCGAGCTATATGTACTGAGAAAACAGTACATAAAGCAGCGACCTCTGTGAGCAAAAATAGCACTTATTTGCTAGGCATTGAATCAAACAGCGATTGGATGACATGTACAGATAGAGCACTTCATGATGCTTTAACACGATGGCACAATTCATCGATCGAAATCACTGGTGAGTGGTGGGGGGCCAGTCGCTTTTCAACAATTAAACAGACATTTTCTTTGGTGCGAGATCTTGAGAACGCGCTTGCCAGAGCAACAGTCGATAACATTCTGTATAAAAGAAGGTCCGAACAATACAAACAACTTGTGGTCGTGCATTATCTTGCTTAAATGATGCGTTTCTGAGGCCTTGAATATAGGGCAGAGCGATGGGCCTTAACTTGTCTGAAATGTAATGGCTGGTATTTAAAATAGCCAGAATGAAAACAAGAGGTGTTCGGGGCGTGTATCCAATGGTACCACATACCATGAATCCAGGTGGTGACCCAGTATGCGGCTACCAAATTTCTGATTACCCTCAAAACTGCATCATTGATATGGGCGCCATTAATGTGTGATCAACGATGAACCTGGACGCTGCAATGGCGTGAAGTCACCTTACAGACAGATAACAATCTTGTTTACAGCATTAACATTGCCTTATCTGTATTTGACGGCATTATGAAAAATGCACATTGCCAGCTGTCCATTATTACCAATGATCTTATAGGTTCCCGTTTGATACGCGTCTCGATTATTTCTTGATCGTATTCCTGGCACTCTGAACAGCGGCCATTAAATTTGTGATGGGTTATGCCCGCCCCTCAGCCCTGAATTCGAGGCCTCCGTAGCGCAAAAATTAAGCAAATAATGCACGACCACAAGTTGATTGTATTGTTCGGATCTTATTTCGTACAGAATGTTATCGACTGTTCCTCTGGCAAGCATGTTCTCCTGATCTCGCACCAATGAAAATGACTGTTTAATCGCTGAAAAGCGACTGGCCCCCCACCACTCACCAGTAACTTCGACTAATGAATTGTGGCATCGTGCTAAAACATCATGAAGAGCTTTATCCGTACATGCCATCCAATCGCTGTTCGATTCAATGCCTAGGCAAGTAAGTGCTATTATTGCTCACAGAGGAAGCTGCTTTATGTACTGTTTTCTAAGTACATATAACTTGAAATTTCCTGAAATTTTAATCAATTGTTCTTCCTACTATAATGTATGTGTCCAAAAAATTTCATTCCGTTATTATTCTTTCTTCTTGGTGTAGCAATTTTAATGGCCAGTAGTATAGTAATAAATAAGTAAATTATCCAAGTCTGAAAGTAGGAATAATTTTCGTTATAAACTCTGTATATAATAAATAACTAGTATGTTGTGGCCACCACAAGACTTTCTTCTATATTTTCCTATACATATTCAATCAGTAACAATATTAAAAAAAAAAAAAAAAAAAAAAAAAAAAACGATTTTTTTTTGTTAAAAGTAATACATATTCAATCAGTAACAATAAAAAAAAAAAAAAAAAAATTACGAATATTTTTCTAATTTTTTTCTTTTTTCTTTTTTTTTTTTTGTTTGTTAAAAGTAAAAAAAATCAATAACTTTGTTTTAAATTATCACAGATTTATAGTTCAACCATTCGTTTTAAAGGTATTGACGAGATCTTTCGAATGATACCCATCTTCAAAATTTATTCCCCTCGAGAGGGGGACTTCCCCCCCCCAGCGGGGGGGCGAGGCTCCTATACATACAAAAAAAAAAAAATTCCCGGTTGACTATCTCTATTATAAATAATTCTTGTCAATTTCATAATGATTACCTTCCTCCCCCTGGGGGCATTGCTTCCCCCCCAGGGGGAGGAAGCAATGCCCCCCCATGCACAAAATTTTTTTCCTAGTTACGTACTACTATTATCAATAATTCATATTAATTTTACAATCACAAGTATAAAATAACTCTCATTATGCCCATTTATACGAATTTTTGTCCTATACTGCCATGTTAAAAATTTAGATAAAATGCTATCACAGCGCCACCTGTTGAGCTATTGATCCCCAAATATAATCAGCACCAGTTTATGTCGGGGACCAACTAAATACCAAGTTTGGTAAAATTTCGTTTAAAAAAAAAAAATACGATTTTTTTTCTAAGCTTTTTTCGTTGAAAGTAAAAAAAATCGATAGCTTTGTCTTAAATTATCACAGATTTATGATTAAACCATTCGTTTTAAAGGTATTGACGAGACCTTACGAAAGATACCCATCTTGAAACTTTGCCCCCCCGGGGGGGAACCGATGCCCCCACATGCACAAAAATTTTTTCCTAGTTAACTACTACTAATATCAACGAGATATTTCGAAAGATACCCATTGTGAAAATTTACCCCCCCCCCCTGGGGAGTATTTCCCTGTAGGGGGGGAAGCGATGCCCCCCCATGCACAAAATTTTTTTCCTAGTTACATACTACTATTAACAATAATTCATATTAATTTTACAATCACAAGTTTAAAATAACTCTTATTATGCACATTTATACGAATTTTTGTCCTATACTGCCATGTTAAAAATTTAGATAAAATGCTATCACAGCGCCACCTGTTGAGCTATTGATCACCAAATATAATCAGCACCAGTTTATGTCGGGGACCAACTAAATACCAAGTTTGGTAAAATTTCGTTAAAAAAAAAAAAAAAAAAAAAATACGATTTGTTCAAAGTAAAAAAAATCGATAACTTTGTTTTAAATTATCACAGATTTATGATTCAACCATTCGTTTTAAAGGTATTGAAGAGACCTTTCCAAAGATAACCATCTTGAAACTTTGCCCTTCCGGGGGGGTACTTCCCTCCCCGGTGGGGGGGGGAACCGATGCCCCCACATGCACAAAAATTTTTTCCTAGTTAACTACTACTATTAGCAACGAGATCTTTCGAAAGATACCCATTGTGAAAATCTACCCCCCTGGTGGGGTATTTCCCCCCTGGGGGGGAAGCGATCCCCCCCCCCCCATGCACAAATTTTTTTTCCTAGTTACATACTACTATTATCAGTAATTCATATTAATTTTACTATCACAAATTTAAAATAACTCTTATTATGCTCTTTTATACGAATTTTTGTCCTATACTGCCATGTTAAAAATTTAGATAAAATGCTGTCACAGCGCCACCTGTTACGCTATTGATCCCCAAATATAATCAGCACCAGTTTATGTCGGGGACCAACTAAATACCAAGTTTGGTAAAATTTCGTTAAAAGTAAAAAAAATCGATAACTCTGTTTTAAATTATCACAGATTTATTTTTCAACCATTCGTTTTAAAGGTATTGACGAGACCTTTCGAAAGATACCCATCTTGAAACTTTGCCCCTCCGGGTGGGTACTTCCCCCCAGGGAGGGGGAACCGATGCCCAATTTTTTTCCTAGTTAACTACTACTATTATCAATTCATATTAATTTTACAATCACAAGTTTTAAATAACTCTCATTATGCCCATTTATACGGAATTTTGTCCTATGCTGCCATGTTAAAAATTTGCATAAAATGCGATCACAGCGCCACCTGTTGAGCTATTGATCCCCAAATCTAATCAGCACCAGTTCATGTCAGGGTGCAACTAAATACCAAGTTTGGTTAAATTTCATTCATTGGTTCGTGAGATACAGTGTCCACAATAAAATGATACAGACAGACAGACAGACAAACAGACACACAGACAGACAGACAGATATTTTCTAAAAACTATCAATTCATGTTCAGGACACCCCAAAACGTGTAGATTCGTCAAAAAACGGAGGTCGAAAATTTTCGCGAATCCATTACTTTCTCTATATTACATATTGAAGAAAGTAAAAAATATTTTCCTTTTTACTTTCTTCTATATTCAATAGAAGTGGTATTCAATAATACTGGTGCTGATTATGTTTGGGGATCAATAGCTCAACAGCTGGCGCTGTGATAGCATTTTATCTAAATTTTTAACATGGCAGCATAGGACAAAAATTCGTATAAATGTGCATAATAAGAGTTGTTTTAAACTTGTGATTGTAAAATTAATATGAATTATTGATAATAGTAGTATGTAACTAGGAAAAAAAATTTCTGCATGGGGGGTGGGTACCCCCCCGGGGGGGATAAATTTGCAAGATGGGTATCTTTCGAAAGGTCTCGTCAATACCTTTAAAACGAATGGTTGAACTATAAATCTGTGATAATTTAAAACAAAGTTATCGATTTTTTTCACTTTTAACAAAAAAAACAACAACAACAAAAAAAACTTAGAAAAAAAAAATCGTACCTTTTTTTTTTTTTTTTTTTTTTTTTTTTTTAAATATTGTTACTGATTGAATATGTATAGGTAAATATAGAAGAAAGTCTTGTGGTGGCCACAACATACTAGTTTTTGAATTGGAAAAAAAAAAAAAAAAAAAAAAAAAAACGTATCGTTTGCAAATCTTTCTAAACCTTTGAGTAGGAGTGTATTACCGTATTTAAATGTTTTTGTTCCCATATTGTAAGCATAATTCACGTCTTATTCATAAAATATAAGGCGATAATGTTCTCGTACATTTTCTATAAAACTTTATCTTCTATATTCTATTTATAAAATGAAAATAACATAAATTTTGAATGATATCTCTGTCTTAAAATATCGAACAAGCAATTAACTTTCGTTTGTAATTCATAACAAAACTACATGCTGTCTCTTTACTTCGTTTATCTTTATAAAGCTTAATTACACAATTATGAAGTTTTATTATGTTGCATATGCCAAAATTAATAGATTTGAAAGAATACAAATCTAAATAATCTATGAACAGATTTTTAGAAAGAGTGACGAAACAGATAATTTATAACAGTTAATGTATAATGAAGAAAGGGCGTGAAATGTATTTACAGAAACGTGAAAAATGATTAACCTTGTTTAACACAGGAAGTGTTTAGATAAATGAGTGTAGTTCAATAAAGTTTTGAAAGATAATTAAATAATTCCACGAGGAAATCACCCTTTGCGATAATCCAGAAGACTTTTCGTTTTTTACTGCTTTATACAAAATTTCATATAAGAACTAATAGATGAAAATTTTAAAAGTCAGGTAATTGAAAAGTTTATGAGATAAATATGAAAAATCTCTGTGAAATGGTGAAATATAAAAAATGGTATAATATATATATATATATATATATATATATATATATATATATATATATATATATATCATTAGGAAATATAAATTACTAGCAGACCTGGCCACGCGTTGCTGTGGATAAGTTATACGTTGATAATTTGATAAGGTAAATAGTGTTTCGCCACAACTGGATTTGGCGATTTTTTTGGCGCCATTTTGAACGATAATGATTCGTTCTGGATTCCTTGCAATAAAATATGGCAACCTGCATGCTTTTATTTTAGATTAATTATTTATGATTTAGCTTATTATTTTATCAGTTATGATTTTTAGATTAATGATTTCGCCATAATCGCCAAATCCAATTGTGGGGAAATACTATAGTTGTCCCTTTAAAAAATATTTTAAAACTTTAAAATAGGATATCTCATGAAATATTGGGCATTTAAAGTAAATACAGGTACCATTTTAAATAGTAAAAGATTTTGGAAAATATTAATATATTTTAACGAAGTGATGCGAAGATTTTGAGTATGTTAAAGTTTTAATATTAAATTCAAGTTAATCAAGGGGGAAAGCATTGAGGATTAAGATAACAAAATTGCAAGATTTTCAGATCGCTTTTTTAGCAATAAATATAAGTCAAAATTTAATTTAAAATACATGTATAAATCACAAATTTAATCAGGAACGGTAAATGGATAAGTTATTAAAGAAAAATAAAAGAAAAATAATTATTTAAAGTTTCGAACATCGATCATATAGATTAGCGTTACAAAACAGATAAACAGACTTAAAATCTTCCAGACTTTTAAATAAGTTTTAAATTAAGTTTTAAATTTAATGTTAAATAAAACAGACTTTTAAATAAGTTTTAAAATATTGAAATGGTTATATTTTACTCAGAACATTGTAAGTATATTAAAAGCAAACACGTTTTATTTATGAGACAAAAAATTTTAAGTTAAAATACATTTAAAAAAACAAAATTACATATAAAAACAATTAAAATCAGACGTTTCGAAACCCGTCCGGGTTTCCTCATCAGTAATTTACAACATAATATGCAAACAGGACATGAACACTCAAGGAATTTAAAGGAGTACAGAATATTGAGGAGCCAGTGCGCATGCTTCATTGATAGTGTGGAGATGCTTGGCAGTGTGCCAGCTCTCAAGGAAAATACGCGATTTATAATTATGAACACCAGAATTTAAATTTTTTATATTATCGAAGTCAGGAATATGATCGGTTTCTATTGAATGGATTACAATTTTAGAATTTTGGTTGCAATTTTTAAAAGATCGTCTGTGTTCTTGTAGTCTAATTTTTGCTGTACGGCCAGTTTCACCTATATAAACAGATTTGCAATTTTTACATGGAATTAAATATATTACACCAGTTAAATCCAGAGAAGAGAGTACTAGAGAAGTAATTTAGAATTATTTCTAAATTACTTAAACAACATAATATTTATACTGCTTTCCGGCCAATTAAACAATTAAAAAACGTCCTTTTCAACTTTAAACCCATAACCCCTTCTCTGGATTTAACTGGTGTAATATATTTAATTCCATGTAAAAATTGCAAATCTGTTTATATAGGTGAAACTGGCCGTACAGCAAAAATTAGACTACAAGAACACAGACGATCTTTTAAAAATTGCAACCAAAATTCTAAAATTGTAATCCATTCAATAGAAACCGATCATATTCCTGACTTCGATAATATAAAAATTTTAAATTCTGGTGTTCATAATTATAAATCGCGTATTTTCCTTGAGAGCTGGCACACTGCCAAGCATCTCCACACTATCAATGAAGCATGCGCACTGGCTCCTCAATATTCTGTACTCCTTTAAATTCCTTGAGTGTTCATGTCCTGTTTGCATATTATGTTGTAAATTACTGATGAGGAAACCCGGACGGGTTTCGAAACGTCTGATTTTAATTGTTTTTATATGTAATTTTGTTTTTTAAAATGTATTTTAACTTAAAATTTTTTGTCTCATAAATAAAACGTGTTTGCTTTTAATATACTTACAATGTTCTGAGTAAAATATAACCATTTCAATATTTTAAAACTTATTTAAAAGTCTGTTTTATTTAACATTAAATTTAAAACTTAATTTAAAACTTATTTAAAAGTCTGGAAGATTTTAAGTCTGTTTATCTGTTTTGTAACGCTAATCTATATGATCGATGTTCGAAACTTTAAATAATTATTTTTCTTTTATTTTTCTTTAATAACTTATCCATTTACCGTTCCTGATTAAATTTGTGATTTATACATGTATTTTAAATTAAATTTTGACTTATATTTATTGCTAAAAAAGCGATCTGAAAATCTTGCAATTTTGTTATCTTAATCCTCAATGCTTTCCCCCTTGATTAACTTGAATTTAATATTAAAACTTTAACATACTCAAAATCTTCGCATCACTTCGTTAAAATATATTAATATTTTCCAAAATCTTTTACTATTTAAAATGGTACCTGTATTTACTTTAAATGCCCAATATTTCATGAGATATCCTATTTTAAAGTTTTAAAATATTTTTTAAAGGGACAACTATAGTATTTCCCCACAATTGGATTTGGCGATTATGGCTAAATCATTAATCTAAAAATCATAACTGATAAAATAATAAGCTAAATCATAAATAATTAATCTAAAATAAAAGCATGCAGGTTGCCATATTTTATTGCAAGGAATCCAGAACGACATCATTATCGTTCAAAATGGCGCCAAAAAAATCGCCAAATCCAGTTGTGGCGAAACACTATTTACCTTATCAAATTATCAACGTATAACTTATCCACAGCAACGCGTGGCCAGGTCTGCTAGTAATTTATATTTCCTAATGATATATATATATATATATATATATATATATATATATATATATATTATACCATTTTTTATATTTCACCATTTCACAGAGATTTTTCATATTTATCTCATAAACTTTTCAATTACCTGACTTTTAAAATTTTCATCTATTAGTTCTTATATGAAATTTTGTATAAAGCAGTAAAAAACGAAAAGTCTTCTGGATTATCGCAAAGGGTGATTTCCTCGTGGAATTATTTAATTATCTTTCAAAAACTTTATTGAACTACACTCATTTATCTAAACACTTCCTGTGTTAAACAAGGTTAATCATTTTTCACGTTTCTGTAAATACATTTCACGCCCTTTCTTCATTATACATTAACTGTTATAAATTATCTATTTCGTCACTCTTTCTAAAAATCTGTTCATAGATTATTTAGATTTGTATTCTTTCAAATCTATTGATTTTGGCATATGCAACATAATAAAACTTCATAATTGTGTAATTAAGCTTTATAAAGATAAACGAAGTAAAGAGACAGCATGTAGTTTTGTTATGAATTACAAACGAAAGTTAATTGCTTGTTCGATATTTTAAGACAGAGATATCATTCAAAATTTATGTTATTTTCATTTTATAAATAGAATATAGAAGATAAAGTTTTATAGAAAATGTACGAGAACATTATCGCCTTATATTTTATGAATAAGACGTGAATTATGCTTACAATATGGGAACAAAAACATTTAAATACGGTAATACACTCCTACTCAAAGGTTTAGAAAGATTTGCAAACGATACGTTTTTTTTTTTTTTTTTTTTTTTTTTTTTTTCCCAATTCAAAAACTAGTATGTTGTGGCCACCACAAGACTTTCTTCTATATTTACCTATACATATTCAATCAGTAACAATATTAAAAAAAAAAAAAAAAAAAAAAAAAAAAAAGGTGCGATTTTTTTTTTTTTCTAAGTTTTTTTTGTTGTTGTTGTTTTTTCTGTTAAAAGTGAAAAAAATCGATAACTTTGTTTTAAATTATCACAGATTTATAGTTCAACCATTCGTTTTAAAGGTATTGACGAGACCTTTCGAAAGATACCCATCTTGCAAATTTATCCCCCCCCGGGGGGGTACCCACCCCCATGCAGAAATTTTTTTTCCTAGTTACATACTACTATTATCAATAATTCATATTAATTTTACAATCACAAGTTTAAAACAACTCTTATTATGCACATTTATACGAATTTTTGTCCTATGCTGCCATGTTAAAAATTTAGATAAAATGCTATCACAGCGCCAGCTGTTGAGCTATTGATCCCCAAACATAATCAGCACCAGTATTATTGAATACCACTTCTATTGAATATAGAAGAAAGTAAAAAGGAAAATATTTTTTACTTTCTTCAATATGTAATATAGAGAAAGTAATGGATTCGCGAAAATTTTCGACCTCCGTTTTTTGACGAATCTACACGTTTTGGGGTGTCCTGAACACGAATTGATAGTTTTTAGAAAATGTCTGTCTGTCTGTCTGTGTGTCTGTCTGTCTGTCTGTATCATTTTATTGTGGACACTGTATCTCACGAACCAATGAATGAAATTTAACCAAACTTGGTATTTAGTTGCACCCTGACATGAACTGGTGCTGATTAGATTTGGGGATCAATAGCTCAACAGGTGGCGCTGTGATCGCATTTTATGCAAATTTTTACATGGAATTAAATATATTACACCAGTTAAATCCAGAGAAGGGGTTATGGGTTTAAAGTTGAAAAGGACGTTTTTTAATTGTTTAATTGGCCGGAAAGCAGTATAAATATTATGTTGTTTAAGTAATTTAGAAATAATTCTAAATTACTTCTCTAGTACTCTCTTCTCTGGATTTAACTGGTGTAATATATTTAATTCCATGTAAAAATTGCAAATCTGTTTATATAGGTGAAACTGGCCGTACAGCAAAAATTAGACTACAAGAACACAGACGATCTTTTAAAAATTGCAACCAAAATTCTAAAATTGTAATCCATTCAATAGAAACCGATCATATTCCTGACTTCGATAATATAAAAATTTTAAATTCTGGTGTTCATAATTATAAATCGCGTATTTTCCTTGAGAGCTGGCACACTGCCAAGCATCTCCACACTATCAATGAAGCATGCGCACTGGCTCCTCAATATTCTGTACTCCTTTAAATTCCTTGAGTGTTCATGTCCTGTTTGCATATTATGTTGTAAATTACTGATGAGGAAACCCGGACGGGTTTCGAAACGTCTGATTTTAATTGTTTTTATATGTAATTTTGTTTTTTAAAATGTATTTTAACTTAAAATTTTTTGTCTCATAAATAAAACGTGTTTGCTTTTAATACATATAATTGAGACGGTTTGATGTTTGTGTACGTTAAAGATTGTAAGTATATATCACGAATTTCTTAAAGAAAACGAAGTGATAGAGATTACAATAATGGAACAAAAATTGAAAAGCAAGGTTATGTCTTAAGTAAATTTTTAACACACGTGGGTAAAAATATAGTTGAGGGTGCCCCCTTGACGAAATTGTTTGGCGCATTATTGTTAATAACCTATAACACTATATACATATAACCTATACACATAAGTTATATACATATATATATATACATATAACCTATACATATAAAGAGGCTAACCTTAATATAGTTACCGCGATCACAACTTGGCGAGAATCAAGGGGCACCCTCAAATATAGTCTAAGCCACACGTGTCACGTGAAATAAATTGTAGCATATACATAATGTATCTGATATAAGATATTAACATGTTGCAGTGGAATAAATTTCATATCTTTCATCCTTGGCTGAAAAAAAAATCGCCAAATTATCTGGCGAACATATTTAATTCCTTTTAAAAATCATGGTTATTTTAACAACTTATATTGAAAGAGTAATGAATAATATGAAACAACATTTTGCACAATACATATTACGGAAATATACATCTGGCTTATATATTTTCGTGTTCCTTTTTCGATCCCCAGGTTAAAATCCATGCTAGTAACAGCAAAGAAAAAAGGCTAGTTATTGCTATGTTTTGCTTTGTCTGCTAGATTTTCATGCTGTTATATGCTTTATAATGCTAGCCAGCATAAAATGCTATATTAGCTAGCTTACACAGCAATAGCACGACAAGCTATATACAAGCATTTTATGCTTATTTGTTGTTTAAGCTTTTCCAAAGCCTGGAGAGGTATGTACCTTAACAAGCTATTATGTGCTTTTCTATGCTTGCCAGCGTAATATGTTATGTCGGCAGCTTAAGTAGAAATAGCATGGCATGCTAGATGCCAGTGAGAAGTGAGAAAATAGCAACAAAAAAGCATCTGTTGGTTGTGAATTACTGCTAGTATAGCAGAAATTTCAAGCAAATAGTAGTCATAATTACTGCTGGACCAGCAACATACTATTCAAGCAACAGAAGCTGGATTATGTATGCTGGACAAGCAAGAAACTGTGCCAATACACACCATGACTTGCTGGTAATTTTGGAGGAACCAGCAAATATTTTTGGTATTTCATGCTATTTTACATGCTGGGATACAGCATTTAATGCTAGACTAGCAAACAAATACCAGCAAGAATTTTAACTTGGGTCGCCACATGCAAAAAAACTCCAAGGACGACAGAGTTTTGAAATAAAAAAATAAATTTTTGTCCATTTGACAGCAAAATAACTCAATCTAACGTATGTACATGATAACTAATATATATCTATACAAAAATATGGGGATTAAAATAGGGAAATAATTTTCCTCGATTTTTAATATTTTTTTACAAAAAATCCAATGTGTGATTAACATAGGAAATCTTTTTCTTGATTTCACAGACGGTCAGTGACGTCACACTTCGCTTGTGTATAACTACATTAGCACTTTATCAATATGTATGAAATCTTTAAAGGGATTACGATGTCAACTTTCGTGAGATGCATAATTTAACTTCTAATAATTTTTTAACGTTCACGTTTGATTAAATGTATTTATTTTTATGTCGAAAGAAAAAGAACTCGTATTTTTTTTTTTCTTTTTTTTTGGCAACAATTAAACTTTTGGAACTCACAGATATTTTGGAGCAACTATAACAAAGGGCTATAATTAACAAATAATTTGCAATAAAAAAATATTGTGACTATAAATGGAAATAAAAACTATCCTATCTCTCAAGTTAGACCAAACTGCACACAGTGTGCAAAATTTTGTTAAAATCGGATCATAAGTTTAAGGAGTTTATCTCGGACAAACATCGTGACACGTAATTTATATATATATATATATATATATATATATATATATATATATATATATGTATATATACAGATTATTACATTTCCTAAATTACAAGTATAAACATCATTTTAAATTATATGTGTGTTTCTATGTTAGTATGACTGAAGAAAAGAGCTCATTTGTTTGACAGTATTTAAAGTTATATGCAGCATTGTGAAATGTGCGTGATATACCTTTTGGCATGCGTTTACTGATTAATGTGAATTTGTATATTTTAAATTAGATGTATGATTGCGCTTTAAGTGCGTGTATCATTATAATATGTAAATAATAATAATCTTTTTTAATGTATCATGTAAAAATGCGTGTATAATGTATTAGAACGTTTATATGTGTGTATCAAAATTTAAATCGTTTTTATACATATTTCAGCAGGTTTGCGAACAATGACTACTTCAAACAATAATGTTTAATTAATTTTAATTATCTATGCTTGATGTATAACTTTAATATCTTATTATTTGGTTAATTTTTCTTTTATACTTTTTTAAATAAAAGGAAATCAACTATTCCATAAACTTTCCTCATTTTTATTATGAAAAAAAATATCATAAATAAAAGAAAAAAATGTTTTATCCTTTTTCAAATAAAGTTATAGTTATAGTAATAAGTATAGTAATTATTTTATTTGGTTGGAAAAATATTCCAAATCTAAAATACTAGGTGTGTTACTTATTGTTCAATATTTTAAGTACTGTCCCTTTCAAAATTGTCTCCTTTACTGGCAATACAACGTTCCCATCGTTTCTTCCACTTTTCGAATGTTTCCTGGAACGCATTTTGTGGGACGGCGCGCAGGTTTCTCATCGCATTGTGCTGTATCTCCTCTATAGTTTGGAAATTACGTCCTTTCAACGTGTTTTTTCAGTGTGGGAAACAGGAAAATGTCTGCTTCTGCTAGGTCCGGAGAATAAGGTGGATGATGCACAACGGGAATGCGGAGTTTAGCTAGATAGCTGCAGACAAGGAGTGACGCGTGCGCTGGCGCATTCACTGCAAATATAAGGGTCTTAAAGTAAGACATAAAAACAACTGAAACGGCGTTTAAGACACGTAAATATCTTAAAATGTACCTTAGACGTTATAGATATTTTAATTTAAGACAGAAATATGTCTGAAATATCAATTCAGACATAAAAATGTCTGAAACACGTAAGTACGCGTATTTTCAGACAGCAAAACGCGTTTGAATTTTCAGACACTTTATAAATTCAGACACTTGCATTACTTAGAAATTTTTTCATATGGAATCTACTTTAAGAAAGTATGCTTATCCGACTTCTTTCCACAATCAATAAATATATTATCATTTTATATAATAAGCAGTTAAACTACTTAAATTATGGTAGCTTTATGAAATTATATTTTTATGGAATAATACTCTAGGGATGTGAATGATATTTGCATGCTAGTATCTTTAACACAATTCATAAACAACATATTTAGACACAAAGCTTATTTTGTCCCCCCCCCAAAAAATAAAAATAAAATAAATAAATAAATAAATAATAAATAAATAAAATAAATAAATAAATAAATAAATAAAATAAAATAAAATAAAATAAAATAAAATAAAATAAATACATAAAAATAAATAAATAAATCTTTGTCTTTAAAGCTTTCTTATATTAAAAGAAAAAGTGTGAAGACGGATCTAGGAAGTAATTTGTAGGGAAGAAAGCGAATTTATAAGTGAACAATCATTAATAATTTGTGCATATTTTTTCTTCTTTCTTTCTTCTTATCATTATTCATTTCACAAATTCACCTACATCTAAATGCAAAACTACAAATTTTCCTGTATTCATGATTACAGTTCGTTTTTATTTAAATATCACTTTAAGGAAAGAAATTGTTATCATCGAGGGATGAAACCTTCACATACTTGTTATGCATTATTAAAAAATTCTGGTCCTCTAAATATGAAATTTAAGATAATAATATTTATTAAGTTCAAGATACCATACTATCAATAATTTTATGGCAAAAAATTAGAAATAAAACATAACACTGCGATTAGTTTCACGAATACTGCTCTATATCACATCATAAAAACACGTATAGCTGTGTTGCGTACTTGGGGGTTCGTGAGTTGTCTGAGAATGAAAGGCCAAACGTACAAAAATTCAGTAATTTATTCACAGAAAGTTCCAGAAAAATACAGGTCTATAAACCAAGTATCAGCTTCAATTCAAACAGTAAACACAGCTTAAACAACAGCTGTCAATAGCAAATCCACAGTACAAGCTGTATAACAATAACACTTGAAGCAAGTCTCTCTCAAAGAGGCTCAAGAGCAATGCAAGCACTAGCGAAGCTGACTGAGATCTGAACTGAACTGACTCCCCTTGGTGAGGAAGCGCTCCTTATATGCTGTTCCATGGAGCCCAGATTTTTCGAGAAAACTCTAGAAAGTGGTCAACCAATCAACTTACAGCTTCCATATTTGGTATATCCCATATAAGGATTTTCTCGCCAAGGTCGCCAAAAAAATCGCCAAGGTGGGAAAAACTCGCCAAATTTGGCGCCAAATCCATTACGTGCATTACTGGGGCTTTCTAATGCGTTTTTAAGGGAAAATAAGGCTATTTCAACGCTAAAATGACTAGAAATGCACAAAATTAGCACTTTATCAACTTACTAAGCCTCTTTGAAAGAATTTATACAAAAATAAACACAATTATTTACAATTTCGTAACACTGCCCCCCTCCCAAGGACTGCACGTCCCGGGCAGTGCAACCCTTGGTCAAGAGGCGAAACTAAACATAGAAAGGTAAAGATAACATAGAAATATAAATTAAGTGGGAAATATTTACAAAATTCACAAATATGTACAAATATTTATATACAAATATTTACAGTGCGCATGAGCAAATTTTACAAGTATTTACATTTTAAATTTTAATTTTACCGTTACTTGTGGTACTTGGCTAGCCTATTATAGTGCACCACCTTCGGTTTTGATGAAGGTGTTTTAGTGATCCGCACCACTACATCATTCAGCCTTTTTAAGACTGTGTATGGTCCGTCCCAGTTGCACTGTAGCTTGGGAGAGAGTCCTTTGCGTCGAACAGGATTCCACAACCAGACCTTCTCTCCTTCCTGAAACTCATGTTGCGTAGCCTTTAGATCGTACCTTGTCTTCATTTTCTCCGATGCAATGTGAATTCGCTCCCGAGCAAAGTTGTGAACGTCCTCAAATCGTGCCTGGAGATCTTGGATGTACTCCTCGGGCGATGAAGGCGCATCGGGTGGACAACCAAACAGGAGATCACAAGGGAGACGAAGTTCACGTCCAAACAGCATCTGGGCTGGAGTGTAGCCGGTGGTTTCATGGACAGCACTTCGATAAGCCAGCAGGAACAATGGCAACTTCAAGTCCCAATCTTGCTGGTTCCTTGATACTAGAAGAGAGAGGTTATTCAGGATGGTACGATTGAACCTCTCGACCATGCCGTCCGACTGGGGATGTAAAGGTGTTGTCCGGGTTTTGTCTATGCCAAGTAGTTGACACAGTCCTTTGAAAACATCAGAGGTAAAGTTCCTACCTTGGTCGGTATGAAGTTGTAGGGGCGTGCCGTACCTTGACACCCATTGCTGCACTACGACCTCTGCGACTGTGCATGCCTCTTGATTGGGAATGGGATATGCCTCAGGCCACTTGGTGAAATAGTCCATCACGACGAGGATGTATTTATTTCCACTGGAGGTCCGTGGCAAAGGACCCAAGATGTCGATTGCAATTCGTTCAAATGGTGCTCCCACGTTATACCGTTGCAGTCTTCCTCGACTTCGCTTCTGCGGGCCTTTACGTGCCGCACAAGCATCACAGGATTTACACCATTTCTCCACATCCTCCTTTGCCTTGCACCAGTAGAAGCGTTCCCGAACTTTCTGCAGAGTCTTCATTACCCCAAAATGGCCTCCGGTAGAGCTACTATGCAGTTGTTCTAAAACAGCTGGAATTTTTGATCTTGGTAATAAAATCTGCCATCTGAAGCTTTTCCCATCATCAGATTCCCACTTTCTGTATAATACGCCGTTTCTGATATGAAGAGAGTCCCAAAGTGCCCAATAACTTTTCGTAATGGGACTAAATCTGGAAATATCCTGCCAGGTAGGTCTGTTGCTGGTCGTCTCCTTCAGCTGTAATATTGGCTTTATGTCAGGATCTTCCAACTGGGCTTGTCTAAGTTCTTCGTCACTCCAGGGATCGGGATCTTGATCTGATGGTGTTGAGACAGTAACTTGGCAGGCAACCGGATTTATCGGCAGGTATTTCTGTTCGGCTCTAGAGCAGTACTCGCAGCTTTCCGAGCAGGGCTTCCGTGACAAGGCATCTGCATTACCATGTAGAGTCCCTTTACGATGACGTATCTCAAAGTCATATTCCTGGAGGCGTTGTATCCACCTGGCAATCTGTCCTTCCGGGTTCTTGAACTGGAGCAACCACGTTAAAGATGCATGGTCAGTCCGGAGCAGGAATCTTCTGCCATAGAGGTAATGATGGAAATGTTCTATGGCTTTTACGATGGCGAGTAGCTCTTTCCTGGTGGTACAGTAATTTCGCTCTGGTTTAGACAGGCATTTACTCCAATAGGCAATGACATGTTCTTGACCATCAATTTCCTGCGACAGAACAGCACCGACACTCTCATGGCTGGCATCTGTATCAAGTATAAACTGTCTGTCGGGCTGTGGATACGTCAAGATAGGCGATGATGTTAAGGCCTCTTTAAGTCGCTTGAACGCTTTTTCACATTCATCTGTCCACAGGAACTTCTGTTTGGCTTCCGTCAGCTTGTGGAGTGGTCTGGCAATATTTGAGAAACCCTTGACAAACTTCCTGTAGTAAGTGCATAACCCCAGGAAACTTCGTAGTTGGTGTACATTTTCAGGGCGACTCCAGTTCTCGACTGCAGAGATCTTCTCAGGATCAGTTCTCACACCTTCGGCAGAGATGATATGGCCGAGGTAGCTCACTTCACGACGGAACAAGTTACACTTGCCAGGATTCAATTTGAGGTTAGCCATTCTGAGTTTCTCCAGCACCTTTCGGATGTTTCGTAGATGGTCTTCAAAGGTGCGCCCCACAATGATAATATCATCCAAATACACCAGACAGGCTTCATAGGAAAGTCCTTTTAGCACTGTCTCCATCAGGCGTTCAAAGGTGGCAGGAGCATTACATAATCCGAACGGCATAACTTTAAATTGCCACAGTCCTTGTCCCGTGGTGAATGCAGTCTTCTCACGATCATCAGGATGTAATTCTACTTGCCAGTAACCGCTCTTCAGATCCAAAGTCGAGAACCATTTATTGCCAGCAAGTGTGTCTAATGTGTCGTCAATTCTGGGAAGAGGGTAACTGTCTTTCTTAGTGATGTCATTCAAACGACGATAATCCACACAAAATCTTGTTGAACCATCCTTTTTCCGCACCAGTACTATGGGAGAGGCCCAAGGACTCGTTGATGGCTCGATGACATCATTATGCTGCATTTCACTTAGAAGTTCAGTGACCTCTTCCTGTTTAGCAAAGGGAAGTCTTCTTGGATGTTGTTTGATTGGAGGATGATTTCCTGTATCAATTCTGTGCTGGGTGATGTTCGTTCTCCCGACGTCTTCAGGTGTTCGAGAAAAAAGGTCTTTAAATTCTTGGAGTAGCTTCTCCGCAGCACATCTCTGTTCCTTTCCTAATTCTGCATTCTTGAGTAATTCCGTTATTAATTGTTCAGAAGAGTTGGATTCAGTTGATTGCGTGGGGCGGTTGATGCATGTTACAGGAGTGCAGGCTGCTAACACCTCATCCTTCTTCACTGTTCGGACCTTATCGCTGATGTTTGCGACTCTCACAGGAATAGTACTCTTTGAGAGATCAACTAGAGATGAAGCTACCAGAACTCCTCTAGGGCTATTGTCTGTATTCGGGTATTCAATCAGTCCATAGCGGAAGTATTGCTTTGTAGGTGGTGTTCCTGAAACTATTGTCTCTGTGTGTGGGGGGATGGAAACTTCCGACTTGGCTGTTATCTGGCAAATTTGCTGAATGTCTTGATTTTCAGTGTTGAACACAGCGATGTCTTCCGAACTCGAATGCAGTTCATTATTCTTGAAGTCCAACTGAAAGTTAAATTTTCTCAGGAAATCAATTCCAATGATTAAAGGATCTCTTATATCTGCCACATATGCCATATGATGGTAACTGGCATTCCCAAAAGTGATGGCCAAGTTCATTTTTCCATATATTTTGATTTCGTCTCCGGTCACAGTCTGGAGTTTAACACAGGGCGGCGTCCAGATGATCTTCTCGTTTAGTTCTTGAGCCAAATTCTTTCTAATGATGGTCACGTTGGCTCCCGTGTCCAGAATCATCCGGCAGGTGGCGTTGTTGACTTGCCCATAGACGTGAAGTCCATTGTCGCCGCCACTCATTGATGAAACATGAAATACTGTAAATTGGGGCTCTTTAATTTTAGGCAACCTCCGCCCCGCGAGATGGCCTCCTCTTAGTTTCCCTGTAGTGATGGTGAAGACGAGTGATTTCCTATAGTTGGTCGTACAGGGCAGTTCCTCTTCACGTGACCATCCCCTCCACAGCCCCAGCACTTTATCTTCCGGTCCCTTATTTCCTTGTTATTCTCCAGGCTGCGCAATCTCTTTAAGATCTCTTCGATACTTCTCTTCATTTCATTTTCACCAGCAGGCGTATCGTTTAATGAGACTGCTCTTATCGTATGGCGGTCTTTGCGGGAGGCTTGTTGGGCTGCCTCTATCCTAAGTGCGTAGCCTAAAGCTGATTCTACGTCTCTGATGTTGGAGAGTCTCAGCGCTTTTTGAATTTCTGGATCCCGAACAGCATCGATAAAGTACTGAAGAGCTAAGTCGTTTCGAGTGTCAGCTTGACAGTCTGAGAATGCTAGGTGTGACAATCTCTGTATGTCCGCTGCCAGCTCTTGCAAACTTTCGCCCGTTTTCTGGTAACGGGACTTTAGCTGGAGGCGACTATAGTCCTTAGAACACTTCTCTCCAAACCGTAGCTCCAGTGCTCTTGTCAAGGCCTCGAAGTCGTTCCTTTCCTCTTTAGAAACATTTCTCAGTATCTCGGCTGCATCTCCCCGTAATGCTGCTGCTAAGTGGACCGACTTGGCGGTAGAGTCCCAGCCGTTAGCTTCAGCTACGATGGAAAACTGCGTCTTATATACATGCCAGGAGGAACTGCCGTCGTAGGTAGATAGCTTAATAAATTCGTGATTCTGGCTTCTTCTCTCTTTCTTTTCAGTTTCCTGGGGCTTGGATTCTAACTTTTCTTCGAGATTCCGAATCTTGCTCTGCAGTTCATTCCCTATTACCTCTCCGCTCCACTCTTCTCTCATTTTTCTCTCAAGATCTTCCTCCATTCTCTTAAACTTGCTTTCTATCTCTGAAACCTTTCCTTTCAGCTCTTGATCAAAGTTTTCTTTAAATTTCTCCTCAAAATTCTCTACTATCTTCATAAATCTCTCTTCAAAATTCTTTTCCACTTTCAAAACTTTCTCTTCAAAATTTTCTTCTATCTTTATAACTTTCTCTTCAAAATTTTCTTCTATCTTTATAACTTTCTCTTCTATTCCATCCATTCTGTTTTCCATAACCGTTAATTTACCCTCGATTGATTCTTTCACCGTTGAAAGCTCTCTCTTCATCTCATCTTGATTAGATTTAATTTCTTCCTGAACTTCACCCATAGTGTCTTTCAACTCTCTTTGCGATGTTTCCATTTTTTCTTGTGCTACCTTCATTTCTTCAGTCAAACCGTCTTTCAACTCTCTTTGTCCTGTTTCTATTTTCTCTATCAATCCGGTTTCCATCCTTTCCTGTCCAGCTTTCATTTCATTCATCTGGGTAGCTAAGCTTTCTAGCAGTTTTTTCATCTCTTGCTCCATAGCTCTCGTTATCACCATTCACAGACAATCCCACTTCTGACACCAGAAATGTTGCGTACTTGGGGGTTCGTGAGTTGTCTGAGAATGAAAGGCCAAACGTACAAAAATTCAGTAATTTATTCACAGAAAGTTCCAGAAAAATACAGGTCTATAAACCAAGTATCAGCTTCAATTCAAACAGTAAACACAGCTTAAACAACAGCTGTCAATAGCAAATCCACAGTACAAGCTGTATAACAATAACACTTGAAGCAAGTCTCTCTCAAAGAGGCTCAAGAGCAATGCAAGCACTAGCGAAGCTGACTGAGATCTGAACTGAACTGACTCCCCTTGGTGAGGAAGCGCTCCTTATATGCTGTTCCATGGAGCCCAGATTTTTCGAGAAAACTCTAGAAAGTGGTCAACCAATCAACTTACAGCTTCCATATTTGGTATATCCCATATAAGGATTTTCTCGCCAAGGTCGCCAAAAAAATCGCCAAGGTGGGAAAAACTCGCCAAATTTGGCGCCAAATCCATTACGTGCATTACTGGGGCTTTCTAATGCGTTTTTAAGGGAAAATAAGGCTATTTCAACGCTAAAATGACTAGAAATGCACAAAATTAGCACTTTATCAACTTACTAAGCCTCTTTGAAAGAATTTATACAAAAATAAACACAATTATTTACAATTTCGTAACAGCTGTATTCGACGGTAGCGTGATTGGTAAATGCTTCACTCCGACGGTGCTTGCCCCGACGTTTCGGTTTTCTTAGACAGTATGCGGTCGAATCCCAACGCCGGAAAGTGTGACTTTTTTTTCCTTTTTTTATATAAATATTTCATTAATGCTCTAAACAATTCTAAAATATATTTTTAAGAGAAAAACATAATCGCACGGCTTATTTATTTATTTATATATTTATTAAAACGCATTAAAAACGGTAGTATTTTTAAGCCTAACATGGCGGTGTTTTTAAGCCTAAAACATGGCGGCGTTTTAAGACACTTGCAATATCTTAATTTCTGATGCAAAAAGATGTCTTAAAAAGTAAGACATTTTTTTTTCACTTAAAAAATGACCATCCATTTAAGACACTTTTTAAACTGAATTTAAGACATTTACGTTTACAGTGTTGTTATGATGCAACACCCGACACTGATTTTCTCACAATTCAGGCATCTTCCTGCGATTTCCGCGAATCACAGCACAAACTCTATCCACATGGTCATCATCTGTTGATGTGGAAGGACGTCCAGGATTGGAATCGTTACAGACCGACATTCTGTCCAATTGAAAACGTTTAAACCATTCGTAGCACTGCGTGTGATTAATACAGTCCTCCCCGTATGCTTGGCTAAGCATTTGAATGTCTCTGTGAAGGGTTTTTTCAAGTTTGTAGCAGAATTTTACACACACACGGTGTTTTTCAAGCTCCTTCATTGTTAATTTGTCTCTAATCCTACGAGCAGGGTGTACATGTGCTTACTTCAGCGGCTGTGGTTCGCTTGCTAATTGTCCGAGCGACACGAGGCAAATGGCAGTTTGTTGTCTAAACCTATCGCTAGGTGCGCTCAGTAGCTGCAGCATGCTCTCTCTGCCGGTTGGCACGCTATTTCAAAAGTTCGATTTCTTTTTGAACACACCTCGTATAACGATAGTGTTAATATTTCTTTTTGTTTAGAATTTTCCCAAATAATGACTATTCTTATCTCATATAGTAGGTATAATTAACGTCTTATTAACTTAAAGAATACATGCGCATATTGCATAAAGTTTTATCTCCCATATTCTATTCTTAAAGTGAAAATAGCATAAATCCTTACCGATGTCCCTGTCTTAGACAAGAAAACAAACAATTAATTTTCGTTTATATTTCAAAACATAACTGTATAATTTCTCTTAACTTCGTTTATTTTTGAAACGCTTCATTACGCAATTACGATGCTTCATTACTTGGAGTCATCTCAGTGAAAATACATAAAAGAATAGTATTGAAAACTTAGAAGAACCAATCCATATTAGAATGTAAATAATCTATGAACAGATTCCAGAAAGGAAAACGAAATAGTTAATTTATTATGTATAATGGAGAAAGAGCGTTAAATATGTTACATAGGTGTTGAAAATAAATAACTTTGTTTAATGTACAAAGTGTTATGATAAATGAAACTAGTTCCATAACACTTTCTGATGATAATTAAGGAATTTCATGTAAAAGAATTTATTTGAATGTGGACGGAAAATGCAATATTTTTATTATTTTACATAAAATTTCATATAAGTAGTGCTATACACTGTTGAGAATTTCTGTAAATTTAATGTAAATATTTATCCAGAGTCTCTGTAAATTTACAGTAACTCTTAGTTAAAAGTTAATAATCGAGATTCTCAATCTTTATTCTGCATTTTTACCTAATTTTATTATTTGACTTTTTAATTAAAATTTAAAATGACTGTTTCTACTTTAGAAAAAGCATTCTATGTCCAAAATATTTTTTCACCAATAATTAATTAAATTAATATTAGTTATTAAAGCGAATGTATAAAATAAGTTTTTTAACATCTCCGTTTATTTTTCTTTGTAATTTTAAGTAAGACTTAAGATAGTAGATTACACAGATTTTTCTGTTGAAATTTTTAACAGTGCATGACGATTTTTAAACAAAAATGAAAATATTTTGGATTACTCTGTAAAATGCAATGCTTTAAATGGATTTTGGTTGTAGCTTGTGATTATGAAAATTTTCTCATTAGCTGCATAAAATTTTATGAGGCTACCACATACATTCATAGAGATATAATAGCTTCTTTAAAAAACTGCAAAAACAATTTCAACTTTTTAAATTATAACACGTAGGGTATTAGACCTAGTGCAAAGACAATTTCAGGAAATATGGCATACTACATTAGACACAGCATACAACAATCAGAATGAAAAAAAATATGTTAACTATCTTACAAAATACCAGAACCTTTACTAAATAATTTTTAATGACGCATGCACGAGCTTTATAAAAAAATTCATTTGCATAATTTGATAGCCAAAGGTATGGAGCAACTTATATGAAAACCCCAAACAAATATATAAATTCAAAATGTTACGAGAGATAGAATCAACGGAATTTAAGTTCTGAAAAAAAAATTAAATAAAATAAAAAAAACGAACGGTGTTAGGGGTTTTCATAATTTTTTTTTTTACAATCAGAGAAAATCATTTCTTTCTCAGGCAGTGGACCCACACAAAAACCAGAACCAGCCAGTTCCTGTTCCACTGCCTGAGACTGATACTGAAGAACCTCCGTTGCAAATCGTAAGGGAATCAGTTCTTTCTCAGGCAGTGGACCCACTCAAAAACCAGAACCAGCCAGTTCCTGTTCCACTGCCTGAGACTGATACTGACGAACCTCCGTTGCAAATCGAAGCAGAATCAGTTCTTTGTCAGGTAGTGGACTCAACCAATGAAAATGAACCAACTTCTAATTCATCAGGACTTAATAAAAAAAGGAAATTTCGAAAATTGAGGAATTTTTTAAAAATATGTTCGTGTTGCATTTGCAGTACGAAAGACTAAACCACCCTTGGGATGTGTGCTTGTAATAAAAGTAAGAACCTGGATGTCAAAGCTCTCCGGGCAGTAGGCAAGGGGGCCTGCCTTATCAAAACTCCCCGATGAGAAACGATGCATGGCGACCTCCTCGTGGTGTTTCTCGGGTAACGCTAACAGCCATGCGTATTTAATATAATATATAAGGTTTTGCACGTCCTGTCATGTATGTGTATGTGTGTGAGGAAACACGATAGTGCCTAAACACTTTGTTCTTATGAGCTGAAAGTTGGTAAGTAAGTTTTAGGTCACCGTAGCACGAACTTTGTGTATTTTGGTGAAACAAGCATGTATAGTTTTTTTTAAAGGGACGCAAAGAAAAATTCCTTTTCATTAGGGCCTATGGGTTCAAATTTTTTAAAGTGCGATAGCGTCTAAACGCCTTATTTGTCTGAGCTGAAAATAAATACACATGCAAAATTTATACACATGCAAATAAATCACATTTGCACAAACCGTATACATTTCGATGAATCTAGCCCTTATAGATTTTTTAAAAGGACACAAAGAAAACATTTTTATCATTGCGGTCTATTGGCCCAATTTTTTTAAAGTGCGATAGAGTCTAAACGTCTTATGCATCTAAGCTGAAAATTTATACACATGTTATAAATTACCATTGTATGAACTGTATAGATTTTCGTGAATCTGGCACTTAGTTTTTTTTACAAGAACACAAACAGAAATTCTTTGCCATTATGGTCTAAGGGACTGAATTTTTTAAAGTACGTTATCGTTTAAACGACTTATTCGGTTGAGCTGAAAATTTGTACACATATTATATTTCACAATCGCACAAATTATATAGATTTTCTGGAATATAGGTCTTATAGATTTTTACCGGAACACAAAGAAACATTCTTTATCATTATGATCTATGAGCCCAAATATTTTAAAGTGCGATAGCGTATAAACGTCTTCTTCGTCTGAGCTAAGAATTTATAGAAATGTTAGAAATCACCGGCGCACGAACTGTATAGATTTTGGTGATTGTAGAATTCTTAGTTTTTTTTTTTTTTTTTTTTTCAGGGACAGAAAAAAATATTTTTATTATTATAGCTTATAGGCCCATATTTTTAAAGTGCGATAACGCCTAATTGCCTTATTCGATTGAACTGAATATTTATACAACCGTTATAGATCACCGTCGCACGAATTGTATATATTTTGGTGAAGGCCCATATAGATTTTTACAGGCACACAATGAAAATTTCTTTACCATTATGATATGTGGGCTCATGTTTTCAGAAGTGCAACAGCGTAATAATAAACAATGGGACAAAATACTCAAACTACTATTATAATTTTCTCTTTTGCTTATTTAACGACTTGTCTTACTTTAAATGTCTACGCAAACATTAATTACATAATGTCCGGAAAGTCGAATGGAGATGCGTCAGATTTTTTTTTTTTATTTATCTATAAGAATTCATGCAGTACAAATTATTTATAAAAATTATTTTCTATGATTAATGCAGACGATTTTTATTAATATCCAAAGCTCCGATTTTTATAAATGTGCAAACACTACATGTCCAAAGCTAGTTCGTTTTAGGCTCTATAGGTAAATAACATTTGATATTGTGTTGGGTTCTTTAGAAATCGGCCTATTGCAATCATTTCGTTTACCTATCTATTTATCTATAATGAAAACATTGTTATCGCGATAACTCCCGAAATAATTCTGCAAATGAAACCAAATTTGGACAGAGAATTTATCTTATAAATATCTTGGATGAGTTCGTTAACCAAGTTACTCCGCCTTTTTGTTTTCAAGTGGTGGTCACTTGAAAATTTCAAATCCACATTGTAAAAAGCGTGTTTAAAACCGGATTTGCTGGAATTTTGACATAAATATCACAAGGATCTCAACCAAGTTTATTAATGTACTTTATCCGTCATTTTTAACAAAGTTGCGGATATCTTGAATTAAGTGGGGACACTTGAAATCAGGCTACCACTTGAAAATTAAAAATCACGCGAACTTCCGAAATAATACTCCAAATCGAACCAAATTTGTACAGGGAACTTATTTTATAAATATATTGGATTTGTTTGTTAACCAAGTTGCTCCGCCATATTGTTTTCAAGTGGAGAACACTTGAAATATTCAAATTCACATTGCAAAAAGCGTAGTTTGAATTTATTTGAATTTTGATGTATATATAGACCATATATAAGGGTTTCAACCAAGTTTATTAATGAACATTATCCGCTATTTTAACAAAATGGTAGATATCTTAAACTAAGTGGGGCCACTTAAAAACAGATAACCACTTGGAAATTCAAAATCACGATAATTTCCAAAATTATACTCCAAATTGAAACAAATTTGGACATCGAATTTAGCTTATTCAAATCTTAAATGAGATTTTTAAGGAAGATGCTCCGCCATTCTGTTTTTAAGTGCAGGTCACTTGAAAATTTCAAATTCGCATTGTAAAAAGTGTATTTAAGACCGGATTTGCTAGAATTTTCATGTATACATAGACCATATAAGGGTCTTAACCAAGTTTATTAATTTAATGATATTTATCCACCATTTGTAACAAAGTGTGGATGCTATAAACTTAGCGGGGCAATTTGAAATCAGGCTACCACATAAAAATTATAATCATGGAAACTTTTTAAATTCTGATTAAATCTTAACTGAAGTTGGACAGTAAACGCATCATATAAATATCTTGGATGAGTTCACTGGGAAACGTTTTCCGACAATCTTGTTTTCAAGTTGCGACTACTTGAAATCAGGCTGCCATTTAAAAATGTGTCATGAGGATAACAATTAACCGTTTACCCGCCAATGTTCCAATAATGGAACATGATTTTTAAAATAAAAAATTTACATGTAAAAAAACTCTTATTAATATCACTTTTACATACAATTGAATATGACATTATAAAGTATTTTTTACAATAAGTTTTATTCTGTTTAGATAATTATTTATTTTTTTACGATTTTTTGAATTTTACTATATTTTGTCAATTTTACTCTCTCTTACAATTAAATTTACCAAAATTCCAGTTTAAATTGAAAAAACGCAATACTTTAAAATATTTCATTAGAAAACATATCCTACGGGAATACAACAAAAGCAAAATTTTATTTTTAAATTTTAATGGTAAAATTTACGTTTTTATGTCTCTGTTCCATTATTGGAACATTGGCGTTTCGAGAGTTCATTTTTCATTTATGTGCAAAGCATTGTATGATATTGCAAACATTATTTTCTTTTGCATTCTGATAAGAATAGTAACTTTTCTAAAGAAAGTAAACAGATAAAAGAGATAATAGGGGGAAAGTGAGGGATTATTTAGACTTCTTTTGTCCTCTAAAATTCGAAAAATAAGCAGGTACAAGATAATACTGTTTTCAAATGGAAGCTGCAAAACTTCGAAAGGATTATAGTATTGGCCCTTGACATTGATGTTCAGTTTAGTAAAGTCATAACAATAGAAAGAAATTATTTTTGATAAGGTGGCTGAATATGTGTGTGTGTTGGGGGGGAGGGGGGATTTCACCTGTGCCTTTGGAGACACGTGCAGTTTCACATAAAAGGTGTCTTATTCCATATGTTTGCTGAAATAGTTATCAGTTTCCTTTCAGATAGTGTTTTTCTTATTAGTTTTGTTCGATGACAGTGAAAAAGGTGCATGTGTGCTTTCTATGTGTTTCATTTATAAAGTTTTCATAAATTTAACATCATGTCCAAAAGATGCCTCACGGTACAAGAAGCTGTGGCCTTTCTAGAAACTCTTTCGGATTCTGATTTGGAAGATGTAGATATTTGCCAGTTAGAGCCGGATGAACGTGGTGATATAACCGATGAAGAAGATATTGATGACAATAATTTAGACGCTGTTACGCCATTTGATGTGTGTGGAATGGTCGACGTCACTTTAAAAAAAGATGTAAGTACTCCAAATGAAGAGGAATTTCAGAAACCGGGTCCAAGTGCCAAGAAGAAACGAAAAACTGAAAACCCTGTAGTAAAATGGAAAAAAAAAGTGAAATTCGATAATCCAACAGAATTTGAAAAACCGGTACCAATATTGCATAAATTTCCAGAACTCATGGACTGCACTCCTCTTGATATATTTCATAAATTTTTTCCTGAAGAATATGTCGAATATCTTGCGGATATGACGTCACTTTATGCTTTGCAAAAAGGTGAAACAATTGATGTTTGCAAGAATGATATCTTACAATTTTTTGGTCTTCTTCTTCTAAGTGGATACCATTCAGTTCCTACTGAAGATATGTATTGGAATTCTGCGGAAGATACATGTGTTCCAATAGTTCCAACTGTTATGCCCCGCACTCGTTTCAGAAATATCAAGAAATTTTTTCATGTAATGGATAACAATAAGTTGGAAAATGGTGATAAATTAGGTAAAATAGCCCCGATTTATAAAGAGTTGTCCAAAAATTTCCAACAATTTGGAATATGGCATGAGAAGTTAAGTATCGATGAATCAATGGTTCCTTACTACGGTTGTCACTCATGCAAAATGTTCATAAGAGGAAAACCGATCAGATTTGGTTTTAAAGTATGGATGTTATGTTCTTCAACAGGTTATCCATATGCAATGGATATATATTCTGGGAAAAAATCAGAATCAGATAATAGTATTTCTGGACAGCTCGGACCGAGAGTTGTTAATGAGCTTTTATCTGTTGTTGGAGATAACTCACATCATGAAGTATATTTTGATAACTTTTTTACGTCTTATAATTTATTGTTGGAATTATCCCATAAAGGAATGCGAGCAACGGGAACAATTCGTGAAAATCGTACACAAAAATGCCCGTTGAAATCTAAAAAAGAACTTACCAAAGAAGACAGAGGAAGTTTTGATTTCCGATCTGACGGATCTGTTTATATATGCAGCTGGAACGATAACGCGGTAGTGACTGTAGCATCAAACTGCTACACACATGAGCCTATAGGTAGTGTGAAACGCTATTCATGTGCAAAAAAAGGTAATATTGAAGTACCTCGGCCAAATCTAATAAAAAAATACAACGAAGGAATGGGCGGAGTAGATGTTTTAGATAAGCTTTTATCTAGTTACAGGCATCAGTTGCGAAGTAAGAAATGGTGGTGGAATCTATTTAGTAACGCATTAAACATGGCAGTTGTAGCTAGTTGGAATTTGCACTGCGAAGTGCATGCAAACTCTAAAAAACTATCACATTTGGAATTTAGAAGACAGTTGACGATGAATCTTTTGCGGAAAAAAGAGCGTCTTACCAAACATCCTGGACCTCGCAGTCATTTAAAAGTTGAATTAAGACAATCTGATGGTCATTATATAATATCTACGTCTCAAGGTCGTTGTGTTGTTTGCAAAAAGAACACTACAAAAAAATGTTTTCATTGTGAAAAGCGACTGCATGAAAAATGTTTTCTGTCGTATCACAGTCGCTGAAATTATGTGTGTATCATTTATAATTATCTTTTAATGTATCTATAGTGTCATAATATTTATTAATTGTTCATTATTTAAAGATAAATAAACAAAACAGTTAATATTAAGAAGATATTATAATTATTAGACTTTAAATTAACTATTTTCATGAACTTTTAAAAATATGCAAAAAATAATCATGTAACACGCCAATGTTCCAATAATGGAACATGGCTAAAAACACACTCAAAAATTTTTTTCACCTAATTTTAAAACTTTATTGTATTTATATACTCTTAATTAATATAATAACCAAATTTCAAGTCATTGGGACTATTCTTTCTTAATTCGGCGTTTAAACGGTTAAAATACTAAAATGGTTCAAACCAAAGTTGGATAAAGAACTTACAATTCAAATATAAACTGGCATGTTGACTTGCTCCAACATTTCATTTCTAAGTGGTGTCAACTTGAAATTTATCATTATGATAACTTTTGTAATACTGAATCCATTCATATCAAATTTGAGTAATGGATTTATCATTAAAATATCACAGATAAATTTGTTATTTAAGCTTACAAAAAGAGTTATTTTAACTCTCTAGCTTACTAGATATAATTGCGGCGCCAAATAAATTTAAAGCATACAAAAGAAGTTATTTTAAACTCCTAAGCTTTCTAAAAAACTAAATAAATTCTAACAACAAAAAAATCTATCTGCTGCTTTTATTCCACTTAAAAATTTGAATACTCAGAAAAACTAGTATGTTGTGGCTACCACAAGACTTTCTTCTATATTTTCCTATACATATTCAATCAGTAACAATATTAAAAAAAAAAAAAAAAAAAAAAAAGGCGAATTTTTTTCTAAGTTTTTTTTTTTTTTTTTTTTGGTTAAAAGTAAAAAAAATCGATAACTTTGTTTTAAATTATCACAGATTTATAGTTCAACCATTCGTTTTAAAGGTATTGACGAGATCTTTCGAATGATATCCATCTTCAAAATTTACCCCCCACGGGGGGGGGGTACTTCCCCCCAGGGGGGGAAGCAAAGCCCCCCCATGCACAAAATTTTTTTCCTAGTTACGTACTACTATTATCAATAATTCATATTAATTTTACAATCACAAGTGTAAAATAACTCTTATTATGCACATTTATACGAATTTTTGTCCTATTCTGCCATGTTAAAAATTTAGATAAAATGCTATCACAGCGCCTCCTGTTGAGCTATTCATCCCCAAATATAATCAGCACCAGTTTATGTCGGGGACCAACTAAATACCAAGTTTGGTAAAATTTCGTTAAAAAAAAAAAAAAAAAAAAAAAAAAAAAAACGATTTTTTTCTAAGTTTTTTTTTTTTGTTAAAAGTAAAAAAATTCGATAACTTTGCTTTAAATTATCACAGATTTATGGTTCAACCATTCGTTTTAAAGGTATTGACGAGATCTTTCGAATGATACCTTCAAAATTTAACCCTCCCGGGGGGGGGTACTTACCCCCCAGGGGGGGAACCGATGCCCCCCCATGCACAAATTTTTTTTCTAGTTAACTACTACTATTATCAATAATTCATATTAATTTTACAATCACAAGTTTAAATTAACTCTCTTTATGCTCATTTATACGGAATTTTGTCCTATGCTGCCATGTTAAAAATTTGCATAAAATGCGATCACAACGCCACCTGTTGAGCTATTGATCCCCAAATCTAATGGGCACCAGTTCATGTCAGGGTGCAACTAAATACCAAGTTTGGTTAAATTTCATTCATTGGTTCGTGAGATACAGCGTCCACAAAAAAATGATACAGACACACAGACAGACAGACAGACAGACAGACAGACAGACAGACAGACATTTTTTTAAAAACTATCAATTCGTGTTCAGGACATCCCAAAACGTGTAGATCCGTCAAAAAACGGAGGTCGAAAATTTTCGCGAATCCAATACTTTCTCTATATTACATATAGAAGAAAGTAAAAAAACTAGATGCACGCACACGAGCATCACCTCAATAATCTTTCTTTTTTTTACAATAACAAAAATACATCATGAGAGGTGAAAGTATATAAATGAGAGCTGAGATTCTGCTTCTTTTACAAACATGGAAGTAACTGATAGCGCTAAATTTTCTTTAGATGAACTTTCTTGAGTAACTTTTCCCATTAATGTCCAGCCAAAAAGTGTTTCCATTGCAACTAGCCCAGAAGACAACACCTCTCTTCGACCTGTCAATAGTTTACCGATTATATCGGCTCCAATCAGTTCTTGAATAGATTCATCTGCATCGCCACCATCTGTGAAAGCAATGTCTTTCTCGGCCAATTCTTTCAGCCAAGAACCTTTTCCACAGGTTTAACATTTTCACATACAGTATTTTGATCCAAAACTTCAAAATTGCACCTGAATTTCCCTGTCAAATCTCTTAATCTTATTTTATAAAAGTTATGTTCATATTCTTTGGTTGAGACTCCGCCAAAAAGTGAATGGCTTTCTAACCCACAGCACGCTGAGGCTGGATCTCCACCACCTGCAGCAGCGATCTATTCGAACAATGAATCCGAGAGAGCACTTTTACGCACGAACCTAAGTTGAGCCTCGAGTAGTGACTTTCCTGCTTACACTATGTCGAACCCTGTTCTCAAAGTATATGAAAGTGTCATACACATGCGAGCTTCGTGCGCCCTTCTTTGCCTTTATATTTTAATTTTATACCAACGAAATTAAATGCAACTAATTCCCAGATTCAAAAACCCAGATAGCAATTTAAGATTTCTTAAACCTTTCTTTTTTCTTTTTTTTTTTTTTTTTTACTCTATGAATGTGAAATCTAAATCGAATTGTACTAGTTGACAAAATCTTAGGTAATTTTTAAGGTTTTCATGTGCAGGCCTTTTCTTTATTAATGACTGCATATTTCATTTCTTCTGCTAATTTCTTCAAAGTATACGATCCTTGTGAACCAGTATCCAAAATTAGACGAATATCCTTTTCTTTATTATCAGAGACGACTTTTGCTTTGAGAGTTTGAAGAAATACCCTTGGAATTTTATTGAAATTGGCCATAATTACTTCACTTTCATTTGACTTTTCTTTCTCTTCCCTTTCATTTGTTTTGCCTTTATCAAGATTTTGGCACATCACGGTGGAATGTTTTCTATCACAGATAAAACACTTCAGGACAGCTATACACTGTTTGGTAGTGTGACCTGACCCCAAACAGAGAAAACAGCACTTCTTATCCTTTAGGACATTCTGCTTCTCATTAAAACTCATCTTTCGTGCCGTAAAACAGTCTGAACTCATATGTTTTCCATCGCAAAACACGCAATTTTTCTTTAGATCCTGTTTAAAAGAAGGCGTTAATAAAGTAGAGGCAGTAGGTATAGGCTTCACAAAATCAGTGTAAGTCCTTCTTTTTCTATAATTTCGATCATCATTTTTCTTCGCCAGACCAAAACTGGCGACCGCCAAATTTATTCTTTCATCTCCTTCAACTTCACATTTGAGAAATTGCATCAAATTGTCCAACCGTTCTTTCGCATCAGAACTAGTAGAAACAATGTTACTTCTATTCCAAGCTTTCAAAAATTCAGCTGGAAAACAGGTTTCTACCATAGGATATAATATAGAAGCGGCATTTATCAGTAGTGACACCCAACGTTTCAAGAGCCCTTAAATATGATTCAAGTTTATCGTACAATGAAGTAAGATAAAATTTTTCTTTTGTATGCGCAACTATAATTAATTTTAAGAATTTTCTCTAACGTACACTTCATCTAGAAGATCATCTCTTCCAAAACGAGCTTTTAGACTCTCTATAACTTTGGCATAGTTGGCGCCAGTTGGCGGAAAACTATCTACAACTTCTCGTGCTCTGGAACCAGCGACCGTTGCTTGAATAAGGGGTACAACTATAGTATTTCCCCTCAGCTGAATTTGGCGATTTTTCTTTGGCGCCGATTTGAACGATAACGATGTCGTTCTGGATTGTTTGCGATATAATATGGCAGCCTACATGCTATTTATTTTGGAATTATGACTCATAATTTTGCTTACGATTTTATCATTTATGCTATATGATTTATGATTTTTAGATTTATGATTTAGCCATAATCGCCAACGAAAAATCGCCAAATCTAGCTGAGGGGAAATACTATAGTTGTTCCGAATAAGGTACTGGAATTTGTTTTCTGGAGGAATATCGTTATCTTTATCTATCTGCTCAAACTGACTCCAGAATGGTAGCCATTCTTTTAAATCCCCATCAAATTGCTGGAATTGTAACTTGGGTAAGGAAAATTTTCGTCTACATGCATTATTTTCACTAATAGTTAAAATTGATTCACCCTGAATGTGTGCCTGTGACTGTACTCTAGCCAATTCCAACTGTTGGTCTAATTCCATCTTCTTTACCTCTACTTCTTTTTCAAATTTAGGTTTTTCTTGTTTAAGTTTTTGTTGCTGTAAATCTTTTTCTTGCTCTAGTTTCAATTTTTCCATTTCTTGCCTCTCAACAACAGCCGTTGATAGAATTTCTTGCACAAAATTGGGATCTTTTTTATATTTGTTTCTATTAAAGATAATTTCATTTAAAGTAGCAATAGTACATTCAGGAGGGATTATTTCGCCAAGCTCTTACGCTACAAACTTCAGTTCGGCTTTTCTAAAACCTTTAATCGCTTGAACATATTGATTTATTTTATCCTGTCGCTCAGACGCTAAAAAATGTTATTTAAGCGTACAAAAAGAGTTATTTTAACTCTCTAGCTTACTAGATATAATTGCGGACGCCAAATAAACTTACAGCATACAAAAGAAGTTATTTTAAACTCCTAAGTTTTCGAAAAAACTAAATAAATTCTAACAAAAACAAAATCTATTTGCTGCTTTTATTCCACTTAAAAATTTAAATACTCAGTAAAAAAAAAAAAAAAAAAAAAAAAAAAAACTAGATGCACGCACACGAGCATCACCTCAATAATCTTTCTTTTTTTTACAATAACAAAAATACATCACGAGAGTTGAAAATATATAAATGAGAGAATAAAATAACACATAGACAATATCTAACAAAGTTCGCTGGGCATCTCACTCTGCTTTTTGTTTCCAAGTGGTGACAACTTGAAATCTCAGTGCCCTTTCCATCTTTCTTATCACGATGATTTTTGAAATACTGAATTAGTTTAAAGCAAAGTTGGAAAGTGAACTTATCATACGAATATCTTGGATGATTTCACTGGGCAAGTTGCTTCACCATTTTGTTTCAAAGTTGTAGCCACTTGAAAAATTGTTGTCACGATAACTTTTAAAGCAATTAATTAGTTCGAACCAAAGTTAAAAAATGAATTTATCATTCAAATATCTATGATTTAGGTAGGCAAGTTTCTCCGCAATTTTGTTTACAAGTTGCGTCCACTTGAACGCTACCACTTGATATTATTTTATTGCGATAACTTTTGAAATACTGAATTTATTCGAACAAAAGTTGGACCGTTGAATTGTTTTACAAATATCTTAGATTTGTTCACTGAACAACTTGCTCCTTTGCTCCCCTAAATTTAGAAGTTATAAAATAAGGGACGACAACGCCACTTGTTGAGCTACTGACTCCCAAATGTAAATTAACAGCTCCAATTTAGTTCAAGAAACAATTAAATACCATTTTTAATAAAGAAGCATCAATAAACTGGCGTTGTAAAAATATTACTTACAAACTTTGAATAAACACCATACAATGCAATAAACTCGCAACAATTGTTTCGGGTCGAAAAACACACGACCCTTCATCAGGCGAATAAAGTAAGCACGAGTGCTGCAGTCAAAGCGGCAACGCACAAAATCGTTTAAAATGAAAAGAAAAACTTTATAAAGTAGAAAATAAATATAGCTACTGGTGTGAATAGAATTGTACAAGAAGACAAGAAAAAAATAAATGAGTGAGATTAAACATAAAACAAACTAAGGATAACAAAAATTAAACGAAAATCTAAGTTACGTGAGTAATTTCCAAGCATCAGAGAAGAAAGGAGTGGAAGAAATATCATTAACAAGATTTTTCGAATTTTTAAATATGTAAAATGCTTCATGAATATCCAAATGGGAGGAACAGACAGGAGATGAGATTATGTTGGTTTTGGAAAAATCAAAACGATGACCTTGAGACCAGAAGTGGGAAGCAACAGAAGAATTGGTAATCTCTTCATTACGAACATTCCGACGGTGCTCATTTATTCTGTATTTCAAACGCCTCCTAGTTTGACCAATATAACCTAAGTTGCAAGACGTACACGGAATTAAATAAATTCCAGAACGGTTTTCGGTGGGAATCGGATCCTTAAGAGAAGATAATTTAATTTTATTGACGGGTTTGTAAATAACTTTGAAACCAAACGGTGAAAGAATTTTAGAGATTTTAAAAGAGAGTGAAGAATGAAAAGGTAAAACAACTGGGATGAGACTGTGATCGTTTAATTTGGGAGCAGAACGTTTAGGGTTCTTAAATTTATGTAGAGCTTTATCGATGATAGATGGGTTATGGCCACGAGAGAGAGCAAGAGATTTTAAATAATTAATTTCTTTCGAAAGATTAGACGGATCAGAACAAATGTGTAAGGCACGATAAACATAAGTGTAAAAAGCAGACATTTTTTGTTGAGGGGCGTGGTTAGAGAGAGCATGCGGCGGCAAAGAGACTGAGAATGGTTTTCTAAAAACAGTAGTTGAGAAACAATCCTTTTCTTTATTCACAAGAACGTCAAGGAAAGGCAAGGAGCAATCCTGTTCAACGTCAAAAGTGAATTGAATGCATGGGTCAATCGAATTGACCAAAGAAAGTAAATTGGACAAATCGACATCAGGGGAGACAAGAACGAAAGTGTCATCCACATACCTAAACCAGTGAGGAAATTTATATACACCGAAGAGTTTTTCTTCAAAATAGTGCATATAAATATCGCAAAGTAAAGGGGAGAGAGGACCACCCATGGCCATACCATCATTTTGGGAATAATAAGTACCATTAAAAATGAAGGCAGTTTGCCTGATGCACAAATGAACTAAATTTACAAGTTCCTCAATTTCAATAGAAGAATAATGGAATTCACGTAGTCTTCTCTCTAAACAAACCAGAGCACCTTTAACCGGAACATTTGTAAAAAGTGATTTTACATCTAAAGAAATCATAGTATAGTTAGACGGAGAGATGCATTTAATTTTGTCCACAAAATCATACGAGTTTTTAACAGTATAAAGATTAGTAGTAGTTAGATGAGAAAGAGAGTTTGAAAGAAATCGCGCAAGATTATAAGAAGCCGTACCGATATTAGATACTATAGGCCGAAAGCAGAGAGTGGGCTTATGAACTTTCGGAAGTGCATAGAAACGAGCACAATTAGCAGCAGAAGGAATTACCATGCGTTTGGTATAATCATTAAGAATGACGGAATTTTTAACGTGGTATTTCACTTGATCAAGATGATCATTGGAAGGATCTTTTTTAAGTTTCGAATAGGGACCTGAAGTAAGCAAGGACTCAACATGGGAAATATAATCCGATTTGTTGAGTAGAACAGTTTGTCCTCCTTTATCAGCTCTTGTGACAATTAAATCGGGAGCGGAGTTTAATTCAGAGAGGGCGGATTATTGAGAAGGAGTAAGGTTAGACTTTTTAGGGTGATTATTGGTGGAAATAATGTTAGATAAAATGAAACGAAGAGATTCTAACTGTCCTGGAGAAATTTTACTATTTTTAAAGGAATTTTCAATGGGAGCAATCAAATCCGGAATGGAGGGTCTCGAAGTACGCGCAAAATTCAGACCCAAACTGAGCACGTCGCGTTGAGTATTAGTCAGAACGTGCGAAGAGAGATTAACAACAGTATTCTGAGCAAGAAGAGAGATGGGAGAAGTAAAGGAATTACTTTTAAGAAGATAATTAAATTTCTTATTTAAGTTAGTTTGATGCCTAGAAGACTGAAACGCAACGTAAGCGAAATTTCTTTTTTTAAAAGAAGAGAAATTACTCACGTAACTTAGATTTTCGTTTAATTTTTGTTATCCTTAGTTTGTTTTATGTTTAATCTCACTCATTTATTTTTTTCTTGTCTTCTTGTACAATTCTATTCACGCCAGTAGCTATATTTATTTTCTACTTTATAAAGTTTTTCTTTTCATTTTAAAAGATTTTGTGCGTTGCCGCTTTGACTGCAGCACTCGTGCTTACTTTATTCGCCTGATGAAGGGTGGTGTGTTTTTCGACCCGAAACAATTGTTGCGAGTTTATTGCATTGTATGGTGTTTATTCAAAGTTTGTAAGTAATTAAATACCATGTTTATGAAAATTTCGTCCATTGTTCCGTGAGATGCACTGTCCACAAACATTTGATATATACGGACAGAGTAATATTTTCAAGAAAAGAAAGAAGAAAAAATGGTGAAATTGTTTCCCGGTAATGTCATAACGTGGAAATCCGTTAAAACCGGAAGTTGAAAAGTTTTGGCGAATTCAATAATTTCTGCTTATATTTTTAGCAGAAAGCAAATAGGGACAAAATATCATGTTTTTATGAAAAATAAATAAATTTAAAAAAAAATATATATATTCCTATTAACGTACAAGATTGCTGTATATGAATGAATACCAATAATTAAAAGAAGCTTTATTATTTTCTGATACAGCTACAATAAATTTCAACAATATTTTTTACGGATTGACCTCAAATTTTGTCTTTTCTTCTTATACCATGTTTTGTTAACTTCGATTCTTGTTTGTTTGTTTGTCCAGTACAAACCTTGCAATCTATTTTAACTAACTTCCCGACTAGCTAGACATTTGAAACTTTTAGACTAGCTCAGAACACGATGACAATGCACTTTTTAAAATATTTTTCGAAAACTGTTTTGGGTTTCCGTTACATCGGTAGCGTTTATATGATTCAATAGAAAATTTATTTAACAAACTTCCTGACTAGCTAGACATTTGAATTTTTTAAGAATAGCTCAAAACACGATAACAATGCATTCTAATACTTTTAATGAATTTGTGAGGTCGAGACTATAGAACGTCTCCACAGTTCATTTGAATTTTAGCTGAATCCAGCAATCTAAAGTTGGGACGGTTAAAGCACTTCGTCGCCAGTAACTCGGCGAAAGTTGACGTCGAGTGAGTTTTATGTCGCATGGTGCTGCAGTGAAAGAATTAGGTTCTGAGTGTTTGATAAATGGGGAGTGATTGTAAGTTTTAATTGAAATGAAGGGAAAGGATGTTTGTTAGGATGTAGTATAAGATGATTAGAAAATTGGAGAATGGTAGCTGATTAGTGTGGAGTAAAGGGTTATAGCGAATTGGAGTTGGTGGTGATACTGAGTTGCACCGGATTATGGTGTGTGTGAAGTGATGGTAGAGAGGTGTAGTATTGTGTCGTAAATTAAGGAAAGAGTCTGTCGCGTCTCGGGAATCCGGCCGACACTTGTGAGTGAGAATAGTTAGTGGTAGCAGAGAGCAGTCGTCGACAAGATCATCATTGATGAGATAAGTTACCTTTTATTTTATGTTTTGTTTAAGTTATTTCCTGAAGTCACTTATTTAAATTGAGTTAGCTCAACGCCTTCCTTAAAATTAATAATTAATAAACTGTGTTATTTTGTATTTAAAACTTTGTCTCGAGCTCTTATATCTACTTAATTAAGTAATTAAATTCATCTTTAAGATCTAAGATCTAAGATTGAGGAATATGGAGACCATTAATTCCTCGCAAATTGCTCCAGTTCAACTTAGTGTCAAAAAATACACCCAAGAACTTGACCTCACATGAAGGCAACAGCCTATTACCCAGAAAGTAGACATCACCAAGATTTAGATATCTTCTCCTAAAAAAAGCAACAAGGTTTACCTTGGAAGGATTAACAGATAAGGCCGAATCAGAGCACCAACGTGCAACATGCTGAAGAGCACCATTCATAACATCAGAGACAGAGTTACCAAACTTGCCCCTGACAACAATAGCCACATCATCAGCATAACCAACACATGGAATACCAAGGTTGGCAAAATGGACTAACAAAGAGTCAACAACAATGCACCACAGAATAGGAGAGAGCACTCCCCCTTGTGGACAACCAGAGCTAGCATGAATCTTCATGCAAGTACCCATAAAAGAGGCACAAACATACCTAGAGGATAGAAAATTAGCAATCCATCTGGTAATAATAGGATTAGCACCCCTCAAGTCAAGAGCACGAATGATAGTGTCAAATGAGACCTTATCAAACGCTCCTTCAATGTCAAGAAAAGCAACAAGGGCAATTTCTTTATCATTAATGCACTTTTCCAAAAAAAAGGAAAGTTCATACAATGCAGTATTAGTAGATCTTCCAGGTTGATAGGCATGTTGTGAGGAAGACAGTGGCCTATCAACAATAACAGAATCCCTAAGGTATCTGTCAATAAGCTCCTCCATTCCTTTCAACAAAAAAGAAGAGAGGCTAATAGGCCTAAAGGACTTGGCATCAAAGTAGTTATCCTTCCCAGGCTTAGGAATGAATATCACCTTAGTATTTCTCCAAGACTGAGGTATATACCCATAAGCAATGCAAGAACGAAAAATTCTGCAAAGAAAAAGGGCAAGAAAATTAAGACCCTTGATAAGAAGCACAGGAATGATGTCATCCATCCCCGGCGACTTAAAGGGTTCAAAAGACTAAATAGCCAAGATGACCTTGTCATATGTAACCACCAGTGTTGGGCATCAATCGATTAAATTTTCAATCAACTAATTAGTTGACTAAAAATTTAATCACGATTAATTTAATCACAACTAACGGTTATTCATTTGCTGCAACTAAAAATTCAATCGCGATTAAATTAATCGAAAAACAGACGACTAACCGTTAGTTGCGATTAAATTAATCGTGATTAAATCAATCGTGATTAATATTTCAGTCATTTGCTGCAACTAAAAATTCAATCATGATTAAATTATTCGAGAAGCAGACAACTAACCGTTATTCATGATTAAATTATTCATGATTAAATCAATCGTGATTAATATATTAGTTGCAGCAAATGATTAACTGTTAATCATGACTAAATTAATCATGATTAAATTAATCGTGATTGAATTGTAGTTGTATCCATAGCTGATATCCCCCCCCCCTTTCTCTGAAGATCAAATGATGCCGCTAAATTTTTGATAGCAATTTTCAGTAACGGTTTTTAAAAACTTTCCAACAAGGTTGAAAAATGTTAATCACTTCGGTTTGTCTGTCTGTCCGCGCTCTAGCTCTAACTCCCGTAAATATTTATGGAATTTCTTGAAACTGATATATGTTATTCAAGTTCACTATCGAATGTTCCCTATTGAAAGTGGAGTAAATACCTCTACTGCTCTGTGTACAGGGACACCCGAAAGTATTCCAAAGCACTGTAATCTATGGGAGGTATTTCTATAAAGCATATTTTAATACTTTTACTGTACACAAATCTTAATGAAATTGAAATGTGTCATTCAAGATTAATATTGGATGTTTCGTATGTAAAATGGTGTAAATATCAGCACTGTTTTGTTTACAGGGATACTCGAAAGTATTCCAATGCATTGCGTTCTATGAGAGGTATTTCTATAAACCAAATTTTAATTGCCGAAACGTCAGTGGAGGCCCTCTGTTGAGAATCAAAACAGTTTTGGGCTCTGTCTGTGTGTCTGTCTGTCTGTCTGTCTGTCTTTCTTTCTGTCTGTCGCGCGATAGCGGCCGCAAAAATGGCGCTATTGACTTGAAATTTGGTACACATGTTCATGAGCCCCACGAAATCAGCTGTATAGTTTTTGGTATGTATTCCACTTGTAGTTCGTATACAGGAACACGCCAAAGTTTTTCTTATCATTACGGCCTATGGCAGAAATTTGTAAGTATCGCGACAGCGGCCACAAAAATCGCGCTATTAACTTGCAATTTGGTACACGTGTTCATGAGCCCAACGGAATCAGTTGAATAGTTTTAGGTGTGTATTCCATTTGTAGTTCGTGTACAGGGACACGCCAAAGATTTTCTATCGTTACGGCCTATGGAAAGAATCTGTATGTACCGCGATAGCCACCGCAGAAATCAAGCTATTGACTTCCAATTTTTGCCGAAACGTCAATGGAGGCCCTCTGTTGAGACTCAAAAGGATTTTGGGTTCCGTGTGTCCGTATGTATGTCTGTCTGTCTGTCGTGCGATAGCGGCGGCAAAAATCCCGTTACTGACTTGAAATTTTGTACACATGTTCATGATCCCCACGAAATTAGCTGTATACTTTTGGGTGTGCATTCCATTTGTAGTTCGTGTCCAGGGACACGCCAAAGTTTTTGAAGTGAAAACTTCTTTAGGCGCGTTGAGCACTTTTCGGTGAACAAAAATCATTGAACTCCCGTCATCGTCAGCTAAAGCTTTCCATTTGAAGTGAAAACATTTGGGTGAACAAAAATCATTGAATTCACGTCATCTTCAGCAAATCCTTTCCATCCTTGTATGATACAAATAATGTATCATACAATTAACTTGCTAATGTGAAGTGTTAACAATTATATACTGTATATTGTTTTAAAATCTGGTGCGGCACCACACGACTTCTCTCATCTCCGGACACTTTCTCTATTGCAGTTAGACCTCACAAAACCGTGAGAAAGCCCAAAGCTGCCATTTTTCTCACGTTTTTACAATCTGGTGCGGCTCTACACGACTTCACTCATCTCCGGACACTGTCTCTTAAAGATTGCAGCTGGAAACGTTGCAGTTAGACTTCACAGAACCATGAGAAAGACCAAAGTCGCCATTTTTCTCACGTTTTTAAAATCTGGTGCGGCTCTACACGACTTCTCTCATCTCCGGACACTGTCTCTTAAAGATTGCAGCCGAAAACGTTGCAGTTAGACCTCACAGAACCGTGATAAAGGCCAAAGCCTCCATTTTGAGCACGTTTTTACAATCTGGTACGGCTCTACACGACTTCTCGCATCTCCGGACACTGTCTCTAATCCAGTTAGACCTCACAAAACCGTGAGGAAGGCCAAAGCCGCCATTTTTCTCACGTTTTTACAATCTGGTGCGGCTCTACACGGCTTCTCTCATCTCCGGACACTGTCTCTTAAAGATTGCAGCCGGAAACGATCCTGTTAGACCTCACAAAACCGTGAGAAAGCCCAAAGCCGCCATTTTTCTCATGTTTTTACAATCTGGTGCGGCTCCACACGACTTCTCTCATCTCCGGACACTGTCTCTATTCCAGTTAGACTTCACAAAACCGTGAGAAAGGCCAAAGCCGCCATTTTTCTCACGTTTTTACAATCTGGTGCGGCTTTACACGACTTCTCTCATCTCCGGACACTGTCTCTTAAAGATTGCAGCCGGAAACGTTGCAGTTAGACTTCACAGAACCATGAGAAAGACCAAAGTCACCATTTTTCTCACGTTTTTAAAATCTGGTGCGGCTCTACACGACTTCTCTCATCTCCGGACACTGTCTCTTAAAGATTGCAGCCGAAAACGTTGCAGTTAGACCTCACAAAATCGTGAGAAAGGCCAAAGCCTCCATTTTTTTCACGTTTTTACAATCTGGTGCGGCTCGACACAATTCTCTTACCTCCGGACACTGTGTCTATTGCAGTTAGACCTCACAAAACCGTGAGAAAGGCCAAAGCTGCCATTTTTCTCACGTTTTTACAATCTGGTGCGGCTCTACACGACTTCTCTCATCTCCGGACATTGTCTCTTAAAGATTGCAGCCGGAAACGTTCCAGTTAGACCTCACAAAACCGTGAGAAAGCCCAAAGCCGCCATTTTTCTCACGTTTTTACAATCTGGTGCGGCTCCACACGACTTCTCTCATCTCCGGACACTGTCTCTATTCCAGTTAGACTTCACAAAACCGTGAGAAAGGCCAAAGCCGCCATTTTTCTCACGTTTTTACAATCTGGTGCGGCTTTACACGACTTCTCTCATCTCCGGACACTGTCTCTTAAAGATTGCAGCCGGAAACGTTTCAGATAGACCTCACAAAATCGTGAGAAAGGCCAAAGCCGATATTTTTTTCACGTTTTTACAATCTGGTGCGGCTCTACACAATTCTGTTATCTCCGGACACTGTCTCTATTGCAGTTAGACTTCACAAAACCGTGAGAAAGGCCAAAGCCGCCATTTTTCTCACGTGTTTACAATCTGGTGCGGTTCTACACGACTTCTTTTATCTCCAGCCACTGTCTCTTAAAGATTGCAGCCGGAAACGTTGCAGTTAGACCTCACAGAACCGTGAGAAAGGCCAAAGCCGCCATTTTTCTCACTTTTTTTACAATCTGGTGCGGCTCTACACGACTTCTCTCATCACCGGACCCTGTCTCTATTGCAATTAGCGCATTAAATAAAATTGCAATATAATTTTTGTAGTAAAAGTTTATATTAATGAATAAAAAAACACTTCATTTAAAAGTATTTCCTACACAATAAAATATTTCCTGACGATTCAAGAAATACACACGTAATTGTTCACGTTTTTACTTCTGTCGGCTCTCCCGAAGTGTAACTTTTTTTTTTTTTTTTTTTTTTTTTATCATTACGGCCTATGTGAAGAATTTTATGTACCGCGATAGCGGCCCCCCAAATAACGCTATTCACTTGCAATTTGGTACACATATTTATGAGGACAACGGAATTAGCTGTATAGTGTTAGGTGTGCATTCCATTTGTCGTCTGTGTACAGGGAGACGCCAAAGTTTTTCTTATTTTTACGGCCTATGGGAAGAATTTGCATGTACCGCAAAGGGCCGCAAAAATCCTTCGATTGACTTGCAAATTGGCGCACACGTTCCATCTTTGCTGTTCCATAAGTAGCTGTATAATTTTTATTGCTATATTTTTTATAAACTGTGTACAGGGACACGACAAAATTCTTAACATTACGGCGTATGGGATGAATTTCGTTTAAACGCATTTTAATACCATTACTTTGCAATGAAGAAAATGAAACTAGCGTACGTGAGTAAGATACTTAAACTTATGTTGTTTGAAGAAAATATGTGCTCTTAAGCTTTCTAATTAATGTACAGGATCTTACTAAAGTGTTCGGACAATGTCACATAGTCATCCAAACGATGTTAAATTTGGAACACTTATTCATTTTAAACGCAAAATAAGCTGAATAGTTTTTACTGGTGTATGCAATGTTTATAGTTTGTTTACAAAGACACACGAAAGAATTTTGTAACATGAGAGCCTACGGACAAATTTTTAATTTAAGCGCGCACTTTCATGCGTTTATGCTGAATTGAACTTAATAAAGTTAACATACATTATAAAGATGCTTAAAATCATTTTTACTTTTAAAAAAGGTTGTGTATAGACTAAATAATTTATGGGACCACACAAAGTAATTCCGAGTATGTACTGTAATCATCCAAATGATGTCAAATTAGTTTGAAAAATTAATGAGTTATAATTAATTAGGTTTATTCTTATTATTGGCGTTTATAATGACTGTGGCTACTTTTCCGGGATACATAAAGGAATTTCGTACTATTACGGTCTATAGTCGGTATTTCTTATAAGTGTATTTTAACAAGGTTACACCCCATCTAATATAATGAAATTTTATTAGAATTTTAAAAGTATGTTTTCCTGTTGAAAATTGTGGACATAGAATTGATAATTAGTTTAAAGGTTACGCAAAATATTTCCGATACGCTATGTAATTTTTTTTGTATGAAATTTGATAGTTATGAAATTTGGTATTTATGAATTTCAGGGAAATAATACAAAACCGTCGTTTATTAAGAATGCATATTTTTGCGTACTTGGGGATTCGTAAGTTGTCCGAGAATGAAAGGCGAAACTTGCAAAAATTCAGTGATTTATTCACAGAAAGTTCCAGAAAAATACAGGTCTATAAACCAAGTATCAGCTTTAATTCAACCAGTAAACATAGCTTAAACAACAGCCGTTAACAGTAAAACAACAGTACAAACTCTTTATCAATAACACATAAAGCAAGTCTCATTCAAAGAGGCTCAAAGCAAAGCAAGCATTTGACGAAACTGACACAGATCTGAGATTGACCGCCTTGGCGAAAATAATGCTTCTTTTATACTTTTCTATCGAACACAGACTGTTCTGGAAAATTCTCGTATCACATCAGCCAATGAGATTAGAGCTTCCATATTTGGTATATCCCTAATAAGGATTTTCTCGCCAAGGTCACCAAAAAAATCGCCAAAGAGGGAAACAATCACCGAATTTGGCGCCAAATCCATTTCTTCCCTTATTGGAGTTTTTTAATCCATTTTCAAAGGAAAATTAGGCTATTTTAACGCTAAAACGACTAGAAATGCACAAAATTAGCATTTTATCAGCTTACTAAACTTCTTTGAAAGAAATTATGCAAAAATAAATGCAATTATTTACAATTCCGTAACACTTTATATGATTTGCAAATAGGTATACAAAGAGAAATAAAGCAGGCGGTTGAGGGGGGCGGCAGCCCCCCCCCCTCTGTAATGTATGTGATTATGGTAAGAAGTCGATCGAATCAATATATACTATTATATAATAAGGAATAAATAAAAATGGCCTATTGAATAATGTCCGATGCAAATAGGACGTTGAGGCTCCTGATTTGCAGATCCACTAGTAACTTTACTTTGCATAAAGCTTAATGAAATTGAAATATGTTATTTATATGCGCAAAAGAATGCTTTCTATAGATTATAGTATGATTAGCATTAGATTTACAGGGCCACACAAAAATATTCAGTTACATTAAGAGACATTAGTAAAATTTTGCTGGAATTGCACGTTCGTTTACATTAAGTATCTTTAACACTTTCTAACAATTTTTAAGTGTGAATTTTACTTCAGTTTGTGTATCTGTCTGTCTGTTCGTCTGTTTGTCCGCGCTCTAATTGTCATAAATATTTATGGAATTTCTTGAAACTGATATATGTTATTCAAGTTTACTACTGGATGTTCCCTATTGAAAATGGAGTGAATACCTCTGCCGGTTTGTGTACAGGGACACCCGAAACTATTTCAAAGCATTGTGTCTTATGGGATGTATTTCTATAAACCATATTTTAATACCTTTATTGAACACAAATTTTAATGAAATTGAAATATGTTATTCAAGTTCATAATTGGTTGTTTCCTATGTATATTGTTTAAATACCACCACTGGTTTGTGTACAGGGACACTCCAAACGTTCTGTGAGGTATTTCTATAAACCAAATTTTGAAAACATTATTACAAAGCTTAATGAAATTGAAATATGTTATTCATAGGCACCATGGAATATAATATAATTAGCAATTGATTTACCGGGCTACATAAAAATATTCAGTTACATTAAGAACTATTAATAAAAATTTGCTGGAATTGTACTTTAATTTACGTTAAGTGTTTTTAACACTTTCTAACTATTTTTAGGTGTGAATATGATTTCAACTAGTGTGTCTGTCCGATTGTTTATTTTTCTATCTGCCTGTCTCCCGCCCCCAGCAATACTTTTAGAAACTTTAAAAAATGTTATATATTAGTCGAGTTCACTATGGAATGTTCCCTATTTAAATGGCATTAATAGGTCGTGTACAACTAGTTTGTGTACAGGGTCAGGTTTGCGTTTTAGGTCAGACGTTTTTAAAAATCATATTTAAATAACTTTCTACTGTAAAAATCATATAGAAATTTTATGCATTGTTAATATTCTAACATAATGTTTTGTATAGAATATGATATGATTAACCTTCAGATTTACAGGACTACACTAAAATATTCAGATACATTAATAGCTGCAATTATAATTTACCATGTGCTTTTTCTTTTGTGTTCAGCTTCGTATCTCTCGTAAGGTTTTAAATGTACATGATATTTGTTTGGGGGTTTTCATGTAAGTTGCTCAATACTTTTGGCTATTAAATTATACAAGAGAAATTTTTATAAAGCTTGTGCATACGTAGTTGAAAATTATTTAGTAAAAGTGCTCGTATTTCATAAGATATTTAACAATTTTGCATTCTGATTGCTGTATGTGTGCCTAATGTAGCATACCATATTTCTTAAAAATGGATTTCCACTGCATCTAATGCCCTACGTGTTTTAATTAAAAAAGGATAAATTGTTTTTGCGATTTTTTAAAGAAACCATTATATCTCCATGAGTGTATGAGGTAAACCTCTTAAAATTTATACATATAATGAAAATATCCTCATAATCATTTGCTACAACCAAAACGAGTTTAAAGCAATACCTTTTACAAGGTGATCCAAAACATTTTGGTTTTTGTTTATTTTTTTACACTGGTGCACTTTTCCTCTTCAGGACACAAATTTTGCTGAAAAATGCGAGGTATAACATGTTCTTTACACTACCGAAGTTTCAAGATGATTCCTATAGAATTCTTCTAGATATTTGACAAAATTTCTTAATTCGAAAGTACCCAAATACTTATTGGTAGGTTGCATATCTCTTAAATAGAGGTCTTTTGTTTTATAAATTGTTCATAGTTTACATGGTATTTTCGCAAATTCAAAAATTAAAATTATAAAAATTAAAATTAAAAACTATTAGGTGCTAAATTTTCGATACTTTTCTTTATTTTAAAAATACTTAAAATGAAGTTTAAACTGAAATTTCTTTTCAGTTTACGTAAGTCTACTAAAAATGCATAAAATAATATTTCTTAAAAATATAACTGAGAACATATTAGCTACATCAACCGTTTATATAATTATTTATGTAATGAATTTATTTTGCGTTTGTACATATTCTTGAATGAAAATCTGATTTGAGTTTTGTCTTCCTGACTAGAAAACTAAAATAACAAAAACTATGTATAATTTGAAGATATATTAGTAAATGAGAATTTATCGTCTGCAATCTTTAAGAGACAGTGTCCGAAGATGAGAGAAGTCGTGTAAAGCCGCACCAGATTGTAAAAACGTGAGAAAAATGACGGCTTTGGCCTTTCTCACGGTTTTGTGAGGTCTAACTGCAATAGAGGCAGTGTCCGAAGTGAGAGAAGTCGTGTAGAGCCGCACCAGATTGTAAAAACGTGAGAAAAGTGTCGGTTTTGGCCTTTCTCACGGTTTTGTGAGGTCTAACTGCAACGTTTCCGGCTGCAATCTTTAAGAGACAGTGTCCGGAGATGAGAGAAGTTGTGTAGAGCCGCACCAGATTGTAAAAGCGTGAGAAGAATGGCGGCTTTGGCCTTTCTCACGGTTCTGTGAGGTCTAACTGCAACGTTTCCGGCTGCAATCTTTAAGAGACAGTGGCTGGAGATGAGAGAAGTCGTGTAGAGCCGCACCAGATTCTAAAAACGTGAGAAAAATGGCGGCTTTGGGCTTTCTCATGGTTTTGTGAGGTCTAACTGCAATAGAGACAATGTCCGGAGATGAGAGAAGTCGTGTAGAGCCGCACCAGATTCTAAAAACGTGAGAAAAATAGCGGCTTTGGGCTTTCGCACGGTTATGTGAGGTCTAAGAGAAGTCGTGTAGAGCCGCACCAAATTGTAAAAACATGAGAAAAGATGCATTCAATAGATTGTATTCCTGAAAAAGCAACATAAAAAAATTCTCTAATATTGGTAGACTCACGTTTTTATCCGTAGGTCAAAAATTAATGCTAACCCGACTCGCACCCGTCGCAGAAAGCTACCTGAATCCTGAATAATATACATCAGTTTCAGGTCATTCTGAAACGATGATAAGAAATCTGATGGAAAGATTGACAGTCATATAGACAGACTGAAATGTGAAGTCCTAAACACATTTAAATGATATTGAAAAATGTTTTACTGTGAATTCTTATTCTTTCTTATATAAAATTTATCATTAATTACTGATTTAATCGTTAGTCATAAAACTTTTGATTAATGATTGATTCAATCATTAGTCATAAAAATACGATTAACGATTAATTTATTCGTTAGTCATAAAAAAATATGATTAATGATTAAATTATTCGTTAGTCGTAAAATCTACGATTAAAGATTAATTTAATCGTCAATCAAAACATTTGCGATTAATGATTAAATTAATCGTTAATCAAAATATTTATGATTAACGATTAATTTAATCATTAGTCAAAATATTTTTGATTAACGATTGAATTAATCATTAGTCAAAATATTTTTGATTAACGATTAATTTAATCATTAATCGTTAGTCATCCATATGATTGAATTTTGCCCAACACTGGTAACCACCATTTTAGCAGCTTCCCAACTGTCCTTACTGCAAGTATGTGAAGAGACAGAGCTATGTCTATCACAATCAGTAGTACCAGAGCCGGAAAAATGAACTCGCAGCAGCTCAGCTACAGTTTCTTCACTCGACTCACTGTATCTACCAATAGGAAGACGAATAGCATTCAAACTAGAACTATAATCTCTAGTCAAAATTTTTGCTGCCTTAGCAGTAGCAGAAATACCATTAATACCATCACAGAACGACTGCCAAGAACGTCGCTTAGCAGTTCCAATGGCCTTATTGTAGGTAGTGAGGGCATCCCGATAGGCTTGCCACGCACCAGACTTCCTAGCTCTATTAAATAGCTTCCTACATTTCTTACGTAAAGAACTAAGCTCAGAAGACCACCAAGGAACACGCCTTGGGGAGCTAGTAACCGTAAGCTTACAGCTACTATGATAAGAATTGAGAATGATCTGTTGCAACTGGTCAACAGTCAACTCGATATCATCAGTAGAATTGAACTTACCAGAAAAGGTGGAAAGGTCTTTTCCGAGAAGCTTTACAAAAGAACCCCAGTCAGTAGATCTCGGGTTCCTCCTAGCAACCTTTACATAGTAAAGGCCTTTAACAGAAAAAGTGATCAGTTGATGGTCAGAAGCTGTAACTGCATCAGGCACCTTCCAATCAGAGATGTACCCTAAGCATAAAGAGTTACACGGAGTCAGGTCAATAACCTCTCTTCTATTAACCGTAGCAAAAGTAGGTTCATTGCCTCTGTTAAGGATACAAAAGTTATAAAATAAAATATGATCCATCAGCACATCTCCCCGCTTGTTGCAATCACTACTTCCCCACAAAGTGTGGTGATCATTTGCATCTCAGCCAAAGATGAGCCTAAAGCTTGAACGACAATAGCTAAGAATAGACTTAGCCAAGTCAGACAATGGTTCTATCTCCTCGTAAGAAAGATAGGCAGAGACAAAGACAAAATCAACATTTTCAGCTCTGCCATTTAGTTTGACTTTAACCGCAAACATATCCTTATTCAGGAAGTTGACAAGATTAAAGGCATTAAGTTCAGACCTAGCAATAATGCAAGCCCTGGGCGTATCGCAAAAGGTGTCATAGACAATATTGAAACCTTTAACGCTAAGGCCGATGACTTTACCATCACGGGTCCAAGGCTCTTGAATACGAACAATGTCAAAATCTCCATCAACCAGCCTCTTGGAGAAAAGAGCCGAACTTGCTATGATGGAGATTCAACTGACCAACTCTAATCTCATCCATAACAGAGAAACAGAGAAGCAACAGCCAGGAGGAAATTACCCATCATGGCCTGACTCAGGCGAAGAGTCCTTCTGCAACAGCTCCAAAGCCTTATCAAACCCACACAAAGACTGCGGCGAGCCAGCTAGCAAAGTGCCTTCGGACCCAGAGTGCAGTGCAAGATCAGATATGTCAAGAGCATCACTAAAGATACTCACTTGAGAACCCGAAGGTGACTGAGCCATCTCAAAAGCAGATGACACCTGAGAAACAGGAGGCTCAAATGAAGCCAGGGGCTCAGCAGACTCTGAAGAATCCAAAACAGAAGGATCCACAGAAGCAACCATATCCTTATTCAGGAAGTTGACAAGATTAAAGGCATTAAGTTCAGACCTAGCAATAATGCAAGCCCTGGGCGTATCGCAAAAGGTGTCATAGACAATATTGAAACCCTTAAAGCTAAGGCCGATGACTTTACCATCACGGGTCCAAGGCTGTTGAATCCGAACAATGTCAAAATCTCCCTCAACCAGCCTCTTGGAGAAAAGAGCCGAAGCAGCCTTGCTATGATGGAGATTCAACTGACCAACTCTAATCTCATCCATAACAGAGAAACAGAGAAGCAACAGCCAGGAGGAAATTACCCTTCATGGCCTGACTCAGGCGAAGAGTCCTTCTGCAACAGCTCCAAAGCCTTATCTATCCCACACAAAGACTGCGGCGAGCCAGCTAGCAAAGTGCCTTCGGACCCAGAGTCCAGTGCAAGATCAGATAAGTCAAGAGCATCACTAAAGGTACTCACCTGAGAAGCCGAAGGGGACGGAGCCATCTCAAATGCAGATGACACCTGAGAAACAGGAGGCTCAAATGAAGCCAGGGGCTCAGCAGACTCTGAAGAATCCAAAACAGAAGGATCCACAGAAGCAGTAGATACCACCTCCTTAGGTTCCCGTTTGTTGGGATCGTGTAGAATCTTAAAGAATCCACGATCTAGACCAGTGAGAGCAGAGAAACCAGACCTGCGCATCACCTCAACATCCCCAGAATCAACCTCGAGAATCCATCTAGCAGAGTTATATCCTGCAGAACACTGCAAGACACGCCACTCCATAATTTTCAACTCAGGGTTGTAACGCTGAAGACGTCTCTGAAACATACTAGAGTCAGAGAACTTGTCTCTAGTCCTAAAAGCGACTTTAACAGGCTTGGGCAACTCATCAGCATCCAAGACTCTGAGTACTAAGTCACCCAATATTCTATTGCCAAAGTTGCTTTGATCCATTCCATTGTAGCAGCATTACTACACTGGAGAATCAGAGCCCCCTTAACCAAGTTATTGGCAATAATTTCAGGCAGACTGTCTCCAATAGGAATAGAGTCAATCAGCTTCAAAATCTCACGCTGAATACAATCATAATCATCCAAAGACAGCTTGTCAGAAGGGAAATCCCTCTTAACAATGGCTACCCTGGTCGAAGACTGAACAGCATGAGCATAAGAGCAAGGTTGGTCAGTCTCCCCAGATCGGATGTCCCCCCCCTGAGGTTGGACATCCTTCCCAGACAGAGCACTCGAAGAAGGTTGGACATCCTTCCTTAACTTTTTCTGAAAAGCCTGCACTGTGGGGGATGGCGTTGAACCCAAAGGTCGAGACCTTTTAATACCAACACCACGATCACCACCAGCAGCAGCACAAGAAGCCTGAGACAATTGTCTCCTCTTCTTTTTTTTCAAGTTCTTCTTCTGGCTTTTGGTCAGAACCCCAACATTAGACAGTTCATCCCCCATGGGCTGCTGGCAAAAGCCAGCCCCTCCACTTGAAGATGGACCCGCATTAATGGTCCCAACCAAACCAGAGTCTTGATCTTTCTGCTTAGTCCAAGCTGAAGCTGTGTCACCAGTTACATCCAAAGGTAAACCAGTTACCACAGCAACATATGCTCTGGTTACACCAGAAGGTAAACCAGATGCCGGAGACTGTAAAGAATTTTTCGAACAGGACCCTCTACCTAAGTCCTGAACGCGCCCCTTTTTATCCTGCGCGACGGGCGATGCAGTACAAGAAGAATTAGAAGAACTTTCCATGATGTGATTTTCACCTGCAGATCTTAGCTGGGCATGTCGGAATGGCCTTCTCGCCATGGGTGACCCTGCCAGGAGCATACACTCCACACACAGAGCATTCACTCAGCGTGCAAAGTATACACCCCAGACGTACATCGCCCATTCCGCCCAGGAATACCCCCCCGCCATTATGAGGCGACCTGCAGGACTTGGGGGGGTGAGAATAGTTAGTGGTAGCAGAGAGCAGTCGTCGACAAGATCAGCATTGATGAGATAAGTTACCTTTTATTTTATGTCTTGTTAAAGTTATTTCCTGAAGTCACTTATTTAAATTGAGTTAGCTCAACGCCCTCCTTGAAATTAAGAATTAATAAACTGTGTTATTTTGTATTTAAAATTTTGTCTCGAGCTCTTATTACTACTTAAGTAATTAAGTTCATCTTTAAGATCTAAGATCTAAGATTGAGGAATATGGCTCACTTTAATTCCTCGCAGTGCCAAACGAGTTCGACCCCCCCCCCCCCCGCTCGAGTCTATTTTACCGGCTCAAATAATGTACTTGAATTTTTTGAAGAACTTGAGCAAAATTTTGAAAGATGTAAAATTGATTTATCTAATAGATTTCACTGGTTAAAATACTCCTTCAAAGGAAAACCAAAATTATGGTATGAACTGATTGCTTCTCATACCTTGGGTCAAAATCCCACTTATGAAGATTTAAAAATCAAAATTATAAGCACCTTTTCTTCAAGTGTCGATAGAGCAAGATTAATGCAGGAACTTTATACACAGAAAATGTCTGTATTTGATAAACCGACAACCTTTTTCCTGCGTAAGCTAGATTTAATTAAACAACTCGATCTAAATTTATCCTTCTTGGAAATATTTGATATTATAAATCCGCTGTTCACTGCGCCAATTCAAGATTTTCTAGATTTAAAGCCAACCACCTCTTTTGGTACCCTTTTCCAAATTTTTTATAAATATCAAGCACGTCACACTCCTAAACCTGCGAATACCACTAATCGCCGGGAGGAAACCGTGAATGTTCAAAATGAGCAACGAGAAAATTTCGCCCCCCCCCCCCCCCCCTCAAACTGATACTTTTATCCGACCGTCATTTAAATCAACCAGAAACTGTTGCAGGAAATAGAACACACTCTCATAATACCGAAGTGCAATCTATATTTTTAAATTCTCTTACTGTTTGTCCTGTAAACTTGCCACATTTAAATTCTTCTTCTCAGTGCGTCTCTACAGTCGGCTGCAAAATTATTCGAGCACAAGCCAATAATTCCTATATTTAAAAAGTACACTCAAGACTGTTTTGCTAAGTAAATCCTTGTCGAATCATGTTCTTAGACTGATTAAGAACATGACTCGACAAGGATTTATTTAACAAAGCTGTATTAAATGTACTTTTTTTTGGCAAGGATTATTGCTAGTGCTCGAATAATTTTGCAGCCAACTGTAGTTTAAACTCTCCGTTACCTTTTAATTTACAGAAGAATGAAATCCCATTAAATGTTGCGGCTAAAATTTTCGTCAAGAAACCAAATTTATGTTTTGAAACTGTTAAGTCAACAGAGTTTTTTAGTAGTTTAAATTCACCGCATGATAAATTACAGTTTAATTCTAAAACTGTCAAGTCGGCAGATTCTGCTATTTTTAAGGATACATCATACGCAAATATTAAACCGGTCGAGTCCCGAAATTTATCTCATGTAACAGGGAAAATTGTCGCAGAAAATGATGTTAACATTAATGTTGGTACTCCACCTTTAGCAAAAAAGTCAAATTTATGTTTTGCAACTGGTCAGCCACCAGATTTAGTTATTAGTCCAAAGGAAAATGTTGTGGTACAAGTAAACAGAAAATGGGGGTTTAAACAACGGTGCTTCTCACAATCAAGTAGCTAATGACAGTAATGAAAAAGGGCATTTAAATTTTCTACATGTCAAGCCGACAGAATCCTCTAGTTTAAACGAAAAGGCTCTCAATCAAAATGACCGGTTAAACTGTCTTCAACCTAATTTACATTCTCCTACCAGTGCTTCTCGTAAACTGCTAGATAATTTAAAAGCAAATGTTGTGATTTCAACTAAAAACGTGAACTATTTTCAAGCTTGTAAGCCCTCCAAGACCTCAACAGTCATGAGTAGAGAGCGAGCTGAATCATCCTCTGACGCTATGGACAGCGATAGCGTGCCGGGTTCGATCCCATCCCAGGAATGTGCCTTTGCAACGCCTGGCCTCGTGCTGCAAGCCTCCAGCCCTGTGATGTTTGTGACGAGTGCAATGACTAGCTGGACTAACATTTTTAATGCTACTGTTACATCGGAAACCCTGAGTCAGGTCGTATCGTTTCTTATTTTATTTTTTCTGAAGTATTTGTTTATCAGAGCTGTACCAAAATGTGCAACATGTACTGAAGCCTTTTGGACTTGTGAACCTTTTCTGTAAGAAACGAACTTTCTTAAATTCAAAACTGTAAAATTTAAATTAGTGCATGAACTTTCATATCGAAATTTATGTTTCAGCTTCAATGTCAACATTTTTGTTCTCTCTTAATATATATTTAATGTATGTACACTAATTTCTTTTATTTTGTAGCCATCACCTGCAAAGCGGGTAATATAACATGTGTTTTAGCCTTTGTAAATATTCCCCCCCTTTTTTTTCGTATTTCTGTAAATATTGTATTTGCATAGATAAAATGAATATTTCTTATTGTTAAACTTTTGTATTCAACTAAAAGTTCCATGTATGTATTATTAGTATGGGGTTAAGATAATTTTTTTCGCTATTTTGCATGTAAATTCGTGTTTAACGACTAACTTTAATAAACTAACAATTTCGTTTATTTTTCCGTTGTGCAAAGAGCTAGGTGGGAAATATTGTTTATCTATAAAATTTTATGTGAATCTCTTATCTATCTACAAGTTGTATTTTACTTTCCATTTTGATTTATACAGTAAAAAACGTTTTGTATTTTAGAAGTACTCTGATGATTAAAACCCTCAGTCCAGTCCCTTATTCTGATGTCCAGTCGTTAAATACAGTCTGATTTCTTCAATTGTTACTTTGAAATGCAGAAGGAGGTATTTTTGGAAGTTTGCCAGCTATTTTTCTGTTCTGAAGTGGAAGAATTTTCTTGGACCCATGCCAGCGATCCTTTCAAGATACATCTGATAGTAGACAACTGGATTTTTTTTCTTTGACGAACTCTTCAAATAAAGACATTTCAAGTTTTCAATAAAATTATTTGCTTAATGTTGCAAGTTTAAAAAATAAGTTTGTTCCTTTCCAGGTTAAGGAAAGATGCACCTGTCATCAATATTGCAAGTTTAAAAATAAGTTTTTTCCTTTCTGAATTATCAAAAAGATGTTTGTAATCCCCGATGTACTCGTTGAGCTAACATATTTGAGGCGTTTTTTCCCCCGTAGTTTCCGGCCGTAAAGGGTCCCCATTTATAATTTTAAAATTTAAATTTCTTTTTTCGGGGTTGGTCCGGTTTTAAGTTTAGGGGTTTTTTATTCGATATTGTGTTTTACGCTGTAAGCAATTCATTGCTCAGCAAATGAAAGTTTCACTTTTTTTTCTAATTTACTCTAAAGTTTAGTTTCAGAAATTTAAGTTGTGTCTGCACTCGCACCTACGAGATATATTAGGGTTTAAAATTACTCGATAAAACCCGTTGGGGATTTTCCCGACTAAGTTTTTTTTCTTGGAGGGGAACTGTGAGGTCGAGACTATAGAACGTCTCCACAGTTCGTTTGAATTTCAGCTGAATCCAGCAATCTAAAGTTGGGACGGTTAAAGCACTTCGTCGCCAGTAACTCGGCGAAAGTTAAGGTCGAGTGAGTTTTATGTCGCATGGTGCTGCAGTGAAAGAATTAGGTTTTGTGTTTTTGATGAATGGGAAGTGGTTGCAAGTTTTAATTGACATGAAGGGAAAGGATGTTTGTTAGGATGTAGTATAAGATGGATAGAAAATTGGAGAATGGTAGCTGATTAGTGTAGAGTAAAGGGTTTTCTAAGATTCTAAGATTCTAATAGCGAATTGGAGTTGGTGGTAATACTGAGTTGCACCGGATTATGGTGTGTGTGAAGTGATGGTAGAGAGGTGTAGTATTGTGGCGTAAATTAAGAAAAGAGTCTGTCGCGTCTCGGGAATCCGGCCGACACTCGTGAGTGAGAATAGTTAGTGGTAGCAGAGAGCAGTCATCGACAAGATCATCATTGATGAGATAAGTTACCTTTTATTTTATGTCTTGTTAAACTTATTTCCTGAAGTCACTTATTTAAATTGAGTTAGCTCAACGCCCTCCTTGAAATTAAGAATTAATAAACTGTGTTATTTTGTATTTAAAACTTTGTCTCGAGCTCTCATTTGTAATTAATTAAGTAATTAAGTTCATCTTTAAGATCTAAGATCTAAGATTGAGGAATATGGAGGCCATTAATTCCTCGCAAATTGATTTGGATGCCCGCTTCCTCCGGTAGCGTTTATATGTTTCAACAGTCATATAACTTCCCGACTAGTTTGACACATGAAGCTTTCAGAATAGCTTAGAACACAGTGACAATGCGTTTTTAAATACATTTAGCCAATTATTTCGGGTACCTGTTACCTTCGGCTGCGTTTATATGACCCAACATAAAATTTAAAAAACATGGTAAAAAGATCTTTTTCTCTTGTAATTATTTCTGATTCCTTTCTGTTTTCTGACAAAGTTTTCATTAAAAATATATATGATATAAAACGTTTTACACATTTTTAAAGTTTCAAGATCATATGCGCCATTTTTTTAAAGATAATTGACAAAATGTGCAAAATCAAAAGTCTTCCCTTTTTACTTTCCAAACCTGCAAAATATAAGGAAAATATAGTAATTATAACAAATATTAGACTTTGAGATTTTGTTGAATGTATACGTTTTGAGGTTCACTGAGTTCATTTTTACATTTTTTGGCAGTGATATATGTGCGTGTTTGTGTGCACTGTAAAACATAATGGTAGATTTTACAGCAGAATGTGCTGGCACCCATATTGCCAGCAGATTCTGCTGTTGAATAAGGCAATTTACAGCGGAAATTTCTGTAATGAGCGACCCTTTTACAGTTGTTTCTGTTGTAAATTATTTTTTTTCTAACTGCAGAATGTGTTGACAACCATATTGCCAGCCTATTTTGCTGTATAAACAGCTTTTTTTTAAATGTGAGAACGAATATACCACCTAACCGCTTTATTCAAATGAGTTGAAAGTTGGTTCCCATGATACATGTAACTGTAGCACGAAACCTATTTACTTTAGTGAATCCAGCTCTTATAGTTTTTGTACAGGAATTCAAAGAAAATTTCTTTATCATAACGGTCTACAATCTCAAATTACATAAAGTGCGATAGCGTCTAAAGGACTTATTCGAATAATCGGAAAATTTATACACATGCTACAGATCCACTTAACACAAACTACATAAAGTTTGTGTTTTGCTGAATCTAACACTCACATTTTTTTTTTTTTTAACCCGAGAGTAGTCGCGTCATTTTTTATAACGCTAGTAGTCGCGTGTCGGTCTTTTTGCCGCCGCTGTTCAGTGTTGGGGGAAATCCGAAAGAAAGCCAGCAGAGAAAGATTAAGTGCCTTTAATTCACGCGAAGTTTTTCCCGCAAAACTCTAATCTGTCTGAAAAACCGGAAATGGGGAAAGAAATGAATGAACATCAGTGGTCGCGTCGCGGTCAAATAGACCGATTTGAGAAGTAAAATGGTTTTAACTGCTCAAAAAATAGCAGGAATGACTTTAAAACATACTATGTTAGAGGACATCTACCCAGGGTCAGGTACACAGAGTTTCCCCACTTTAATTTTAAGGGGTGATCTGCAGGAGGAATTTATAAGCGATGGGCAGCAAAAAGACCGATATGCGACTACTAACGGGTTAAGGGATAGAACGAAGAATTCTCTACTGTAATGGCCTATTGACTCAAATTATTAAAAGTGGATAGCATCAAAACGACTTATTTGAAAAAACTGAACATTAATACACATAATATAGATTATCGTTGCACAAATTGTGCACATTTTGGCAAACCTAGCACTTACAGATTTTTACAGGGATAAAATGAAATATTCCCTATCCTTGTGACCTATGAGCTGAAATTATTTGAAAATCGTTAAACCAACATACTGTATGGAGAAAAAAACTGGAATTCCTCAATATAATTTTCGATTTTCTCCATTTAACAGCTTTTCTTCTCCGTTAAATTACTTAATGTTTTGATAGTCGAGTGGGAAAACATCAGATTATTTTTATCTATCGCATGCATGAGTATACATGTTTCATAATCTGGAAATAATGTACAAAATATTTTTCCCAAAATATTTTCCCACAAGCTATATGCATATATTTTGAATGTCTTGTTAAAATAAATTGTCTGTAATTGAAATATTTACATTTTGTTTTATTATCACATTAACACATAGTGGGAAGCAAAATATAATATTATTATATTTGATAAAGATTAATTATAACCTCTCGAAAGATTTCGTTTTTAAAATAAAGATAAATCTACAAGTTTCAGGAGCAATCAAATTTAAATTCAAGCACCCCTTTATCATTTTCTGGTAGAAAAGGAAGATATCATATTCCGAAATGAGTATCAGATGAATCTTTAAGCTGGAATTAAAATGAATGCGTGTTCAGGGTAAAATTGCTTTAAACTTTGACATTTATTTTATAATTCTTTCAAGATTCATTTCCCTCCAAAACGTCATGAAAAGTAGAATGACGCATTCGTAAAGGAATGAATTCTGTTTAATGATAAGCTGTTAATATTTTCTTTTCCGCTTTCCGATCCAAAACAGCAAAAATTACGGATTTAATAAACGCATTAAAATAAAATAAAATTTCCATATATTGACATTACTTTTGACAATTATAAATATGTAACAAATGTTATGTTAAAGAGGTGTTTGAATAATATAACACACACATACACACACACACACACACACACATATATATATATATATAGGGGAGAACCGTGTATCATGGACCATCGTGTAATACGGACCATGAGGAAATTTGTATGTTCAACACTAGATGGTGAAACCATCTCACTGCGTTTAGTGAATATTATTGTTTATCTAAAGCAGTAAGTGACTTGTACGTGCGTACCTGTATTTGGACGATTATGAAATTGAGTTTTCGGTTTATATGATCACTGATGTAACAAGTACGTTAAAATGAAAGTATTACTTTCTACTGTTAGGTAATTGTAATATAATTTTCGCATTAACAGTAGCAAATGTACTTATTTTATGAAAATTTAGACATGCGTTTCATGGGCATCAATTTGCATAACGATTTTTGATTGGAAACCACGTTGCTCTGTTTAGGTGTGTAATATGAACCATGCTGTGTTGTGTAATGTGGACCAGTAGTCCATAATAAAAACAGAGAGATTTTGTTAATGCTCGGCGTACATATGTAGCCCACTCAAAATCTTGAGACTATAGCCAGGGAAGCAGAGGTAATCAAATTATCACTTCTTGCTCACACTACCCATTGAATATAACTTTTTGACCTCCCCCTTTTTTTCGTCCATTAACTATTTTTTTTTCCTCTATTTCTACTATTCCCAAGAGATGTACAAGTGTGTGAGGGAACATGCTGGGCAGTTCGTTTCCCAATTCCAAGTACGTCAACTGTTGGGGAACGGGAAGGACGGCTATGGACCACTTGGTCCATATTACACATACGTTCGTGTAATATGGACCACCGATAAGTAAATAAAATAATTATGTTCTGCAATTATTAATAGTTCCCAGAGTACTTTACCAAGTGTAAAAATAACTTTGCGGTTCAGTGGTATTATCATTTTAAGAACATAAAGAATCAAAAATTAATATGCCGGATTGCTTTGAAACAAGAGAATGAATAAAATAGAACGATGCATACTTTTTCTGATAGTTTAATAATTATAATAAAATAAAAATTCTATTTACAGTTAAATACATTATTTACAAAAAGGAAATACTTAATGGAACATAATTCCCAAATCTAATTAACTCTCATATTGAGAGATCGAAAATTCTGTCTTCGAACTTCGAACACTGTCGAAGCACCCAAAAATCTAAAAACCTAAACTTATTGGCTGTTGCCAAAATCTATTAACAAAATATATGTTCTTTTTTCTTTCACTGGAGACGCAGCGCCGTCTAAAGGGAATTGATTTTACTACACCAAGTTGAAACTATGTAACTATGCAATTGTAATGAGCATCCACAAAATTAAATCTTTTAATTTCAATAATTTAAGTTTTATGAGCATTCTTGCTTAGGGGATCCATAATACATGGTTTTCCCCTATATATATATATATATATATATATATATATTTATTTATTTATTTATATAACTGCTTTATTACTTTTTATTTTTGTTCATTATCTCATTTTCTTTTCTTTCTTTCTTACATTTCATTTTTATTTTTATTTTATTTACACACGCTCATTCATGGATATATATATATATATATATATATATATATATTTATGTATTTATTTAATTTAGTTGAGTTGCAATAATTTACATCAAATTTTGATACTTTCAAATATTTTTCTTTGTATCCAAATTGTAATTATTCAATTTCGGTAAATTTAATGCATTTTTATGTATAATAATTTATAAATTTTATATGGCATTATATTTTTTTCTTTCTTAGATATTATTAGATTTTTTGTTGCTGCTTAACAAAAGTAAATAAAGATTGTTTTTTCTGAGTAATACATATAAAATTTTTGTTTTCTTAGTAATAGATAGAAAATTTTGTAGAAAACAGATTTTAATTTAGGAAGACAGTATATGTTTTATTTTACACTTCCGTGATAAGAACTGGTAACTCTGTTACGTTCGTTAGCAACGGTTACTATTGTCATTTCTTAAAATATCTGTCTCATGTTTCTCACATTTTTGTGAAATACATGTTTTAGATAATGCGACGGAAATTAAAAGAAAAATTCTTTCAGTTGTTCTAAATATACAAAAGGCTCAAACAGAAGAAAAAGTATTTCTTTACCCTAAAATATCGAGTTGAGTTCATTAGCAAAGGTCACTATTTTTGTTTCTTAAAATTTAATTTGCACGTTTTCTCGGAATTTCTTTATATTTTTCTAATCATTGTTTCATATTTTTAACTTGTTGTTAAAGAAAACTAGTATGTTGTGCCTACCACAGAACTATCTTTTATATCATTCTATATAAGAACGACACTTGTATCTAACATATACAAAAGGTTAATTATAGCTTTTAACTATATAGATTTTAAATATGCGGATAGGAGCAATTTTAAACAACAGATGCTGACGCGTGGCCATGCAAAAAATCACAAAAGGTAGGTAATAGCATTGCGACCTGCCGGCCGATATACAACCAAATTACGTTCGTTTGCATAATGATTATCTCACATATAAAGTTTGGTGCATTTATAGGCCAAATAAAATGCAGTTTAGTCTTCCTCTTCGTGTTTTAAATTCCAGCAAAACGACGCTAACTTTCTGAAGGTATATATCCAAATTTAACTAACAAAGTGCTTCATAAAGACACTCTTATACACAAAGATTTGTGCAATTATATGCAAAATAATCTCAGATAGAGCCTTTGCAATTAGTACAGAAGCGCCACCTATAGGCCGATATACATCCAAATTGACAGAGTATAATATTTCGTAATGGCCATCTCATATATGTTGAGTTTTGTCAGATTATACACAACAGAGCCTGAGTTATGTACTTCCCTTAAACGGGAAAAATCACGGTATAGGAGCACCACCTGTTAAGCGATTTACACTAATAGGTATTAAATAATGTCAAGTTGCAAAATGTAAATTTATATAAATTCTGTTCATTAGTTATAAGATGCAGCTGCCACTAAATTTTGTCACACATACAGACAGACGGACTGACACACGTTTTCTACAAATGGTCAAATCTTGTTCCGGATTTCTCAAAACGTTTAAATCCATCTAAAACTGGAAGCTGAATTTCTTTTGAAAATCCAATATTTTCTTCTATAGAATACAGAAGAAAGTAATAGCAGCAAAAATAAATATAAATTAATAAATCAAAACTCTTTGTCGGATATTAAAATCTACACATAATCAAGCCCTAATTTTTACAGTTTTTGCTTAAAAAAAAATAAAAAAAAAAAAAAAAAAAAAAAAAAGGAAGAAAAATAATGTATTTTTTTTTTTTTAATTTTTCAAACGACAGAAAAAATATATTATATAATAATTCTATAGTTTATACTCACATAAGAATTTTATACATATCCTTCAATGGCTTTATTTAATGTATTTTTATATATTCAAAAGTTTAATAACTGTTATTACTTTCTTCTACATTCAATAGAAGAAGGAATCGGTTTCGTAAAACTTTTCTACTTTCAGTTTTAGATAGATTTACACGTTTTGAGATTTGTAGAATACGACTTAACCCTTTTTAGACAATGCCTGTCTGTATGTCTTTCTCTCTCTATGTGTGTATCTGTGTATCAAAATTTTGTGGCAACTGTCCTAGGAACTACTGCAGAAAATTTCATACAAATCAATATGTTGTTTTATACAAATGCATTTACTGTCCCCTTGACATAAATTAGTGCCTTTCAACTCTTGCTTAAAATCGTCCACGAGGTGATATTGTCCTCCCGTTTCTTCTAAATCCTAACCTTAGAAGTATAGGACAAAATTGCGTATTAATGTGCATAATAAGAATTTTATTCTGGGAATCATTGTGAAATTAAAAATAATGTTTACGTTAGGACCAGTCAACGAATAAAACTTTATATATACGTATAGGTTTGACAAATCTCCACCAGAGGACGCATTTTTTCAATATCGGTAAAATACATCAATAACCTTTAATTTGAACGTTTGAACTATTTATCTCTAATATTTTAAAATAAATTTATCGATTTCTTTTTCATTTTTAAAATAAAAAAATGCTTTTTTTAAAACATTATTTGTAGCTGCATATAACTCATTTTCTTTGGATATTATATATGATAATTCTTTGGTAGAAAATTTATCAGCATTCATCGTGGAAGATTATTTTAATAAATGAACATTTAATAAATACTTTGTATTGAGCGAATTCGTATATGAAATTTTAGAAGAAAGTTTTGTGATGACTACATCGTATCACTTTTTTCACTGGGTTAAAAGAAAATCATAAGATTAACAATACAGAAATATTGTTAATTCTTTAAAAATTTCTTTTTAAAAGTAGAGACAGTTATCTCAATCCTCAAAAGAAATAAAATTTAAATTCAAGGACGTCTCTTATCATTTTCTGATGGAGATTGACGATATCATACACCTAAAGGAGTATTTGATGAAATTCAAATTCAAATTGATGAATGTATTCGATAAAATTATTTTACATTCAGGTATATTATCTCTAATTCTTCAAGGATTCATTTCCTTTTAAGAATTATGATAGATTGAAAGAGTTAACCGCAGAAGAATAAATTCTTTTTAATAAAAGATTGTTAATATTGCCCATTTGCTTTTCTAATTCAAATCAGTTGAAATGCTAATTTATAGAATTCATCAACTCACAAAAAATTATGTATAATATGCACATTTTATTACTGTTTATAATAACCACCAGAAAATTCTACTAATTAACTGGATTAGCCAATAGGAAATTTAGAGACGGTATTTGTCTTTGCAACATTTAGTAGTTTTCTATTGGCTAATCCTCCACATTCCGCTAAATTCTATTAGCTGATAATTCAATCAAATTCCTTTCTCATTGCCGAAATGTCAGTGGACGCCTCCCTGTGGAGGTGTTTTAAACTTTTGTCTATGTGTCCATTGTGTTTGTCGGTATGTCTCGCAATAACGAAACCAAAATCACCCTATTGACTTGCAAATTGGTACTCATGAGTTACACAGAATTAGTTATATAGTTTAGGGTGTGTATTCTATTTGTAGTTCATGTACAGGGGCACACCATACTTTTTTTATCAATACAGCCTATTGACAGAATTTCTTTATACCACAATAGCTAGCGCAAAAGTCCCTCGATTGAATTATTTTCCGGTGCTATACAGAAATATTTGTATATTTTTTAGTGCCTATATTTTATATGAAACGTGTACAGGGACACAACAAAATATTTCTTATCATTATAGCCTATGGACAGGTGATTTCATTTTAACGTATTTTAATACGCTTACACTGCATTCGCCAAAGTGAAATTAACATACATATTGATATGCTTAAAAACATGTTTTCTGTAGAAAATGTGAGTTTAGACATAATAACTAATGTACAGGACCTTACAAAAGTATTTTGAGAGTATCATCTGTATTTTGAGAGTATGTATTTGATCATCCAAATTATGTCAAATTCTGAACACTTACTTATAAGATACATAGAAAAATTGTACAAATTGTATAAAACCAGAAGAGGTCCTTCTCAAATTCATTAAACACCTTTTTCGCCATTTTTCAAAATTCCGACTCATTTTCGAGTTAGGAGGGGTGTGTGGGACTTTTGGAACAACCTGTATATATTATATATATATATATACATATAATTATTTAAAAATCTATGTCATAGATAAAAATGATTTGCTCAGGAATGCATGATGTAAATAGGACTTTGAAGCTCCTGATTTGCAGATCCACCAGTTGCCGAAACGTCAGTAGAGACCTCCATGTGGAGACTCAAAAAGATTTTAGGTTTTGCCTGTCTGTATGTCTCGCGATAACGGCCCCAAAAATCACTTTATTCACTTGAAATTCGGTAAATATATTCATTCACCACACAGGAATAGCTGTATAATTTTGGGTGTAATTTTATTTGCAGTTCGTATACAGGGACACGCCAAATGTTTTCTTATGATTACGGCCGATGAAAAGAATTTCAGTTACACTCATTCTAACATAGTTACACTGCATTAAAAAAATAAACATGCATTATTGAGTTGATTTAAAGCATGTGTCTGGTAGAAAATGTTGCTTAGACTTAAAATTAATAAATAGGACTTCACAAAAGTGTTTCGACATTTTCACGTAATCAGCCAAATTATGTCAATTTTTAAATAATCATTCTTGAGATCAAACACTTAATGTGTTAAAACAACTGTAACATTTAACAACTCGACATTACCACAAACTTGAAAGAGGATACCATATGATGTTAATGACTATTTGGCAACAAAACTAAGTTGCATTAAATTTCAAAGCGTACCTACAAAGTTACAGAAAGATTAATAACAATTGCCTTATGCAGATTCATAAATATACAGTATATATATTCTCTTACTAAAATGATTCGTGTTGAACTTATACAAAATGATCCATATTGATCATTTTTCGCCAAAAATAATAAAATGTAGTTTAGGGAACAACAGATATCTACAAAATATTTGGTTTCATAAACAGAACTTGTAACAAGATGGCTGTTTCACTGAAAATAAGACAATTCTTATGATATAAGAAATCACCACAGAGTAGGCGTTTAAAAGAATAAGTGCATAACTTTGAATAAACACCATAAAATGCAAGAACACACAACAATTACTTTGGGTAGAAAGAAAGCACGACCCTTCGTCAGACGAATAAATTAGGCACGAGTGCGGCAAGAAAAGCGGCAAAGCACCTATTGCTCCTATTGAAAACGTCTTTAAAAATAGTAAATTTTCTCCCGGTCAGTTAGGATCTATTCGATTCGTTATCTCCACTAATAACCGTCCGCAAAATCCTAACCTTATTTCTTCTCAAAAATCCGATCTCTCTGAATTGAACTCCGCCCCCAGTTTAATAGTCTCCAAAACTGACAAGGGATTTTTTGGAGCGCTGCCGCTTTGTTTGCAGCACTCGTGCCTACTTTATTAACCTGACAAAGGGTTGTGTTTTCTTTAGAACCGAAACAAGTGTTCGGCGTTCTTGCATTTTATGGTGCTTATTCAAAGTTTTGAACTCATTCTAATTCTTATTATAACATAGAACATATTGCTTGGAATGTAATGTAGCATAAGGTTTTGTTCTAATGTAAAAAGTGCTGTGCAATATATTAGAATCAGAGGATTGGTGTTGATCAATGTTAGCATCCGTACTAATGAATTTGTCTGATTTGTTCTAAAAAAAAATTTTAATGTATAATTAATAATTGCAATAATTATTAAGTTATTAATTCTAAAGTAAATAGTATTTGTTATTTAGGGAAATAATTAAATTTTTATGTGGATACAAAAAGAATAACTTTTCATTAAAATATGTTTAATTAAATATAGAAATAAAAAAGTTCACGCATTTAACAATACATTTAAATGAAAGCTGTGTATTTGTAAATTGTAAATAAAAGTGTAATTTGTTTGGTAAATTTATTATACTGTTTGAAATTTATTTTTTAAAATGTTTATGATAGAGCATTATGTGCAGTCATTTAATAAATAACCCTAATATTTTATAAATAAGGAATCTACCTGACGTACCTAACAGAATGCATAGTATTAAATTCGCCAAATAACCACAGCACATATTATTTAAGTAAATAAAAAAATAAAAGGGCAAATATGCATAATACCTTTAATAATAAATTGTAGGATGTAAAGTTTATTTGCAAGATGTATGGAAGAAGTAATAAAACGAAAATTTCATTAAATACATAAATAACTTACGCAAATAATATATTAAATTAATCTCATGATTAAAAAAGTTATCATTGTTACGTGATATAACGAAACGAAACAAGGTAATAGTTTTTATTTTGTAAATTTTGTCAATAAAGAGTCTTTTTAATCTATTATATTAATTTACTATAATACCACTACTCTAATGAATTTAGCTAATCAGATAAATAAATCTATATAAATTAGAATAAATATTTTGGAAAGCTATGCAGCTCAAAATAAGGCAATTTTAGTGATGTGAATTGTATGATGAGATAAATAAGTATCTGAAATTTTTGTAAACGTTATAAGATTGTAATTGATTAATTCTTTATTTCTTAATTTATATTTAACACTTTAAGCTGATATTTAATTATAAATATTCTAGTGTGATACTCACATGACTTTCTCTTACCCTCAAATTTAATGCTAAAAGTACAGATTGTATATTAAGAATTAAGATAACGAGTACTGTTATGTAAACCTATGTTAAAACAATTCAAATTAGGCTTCAGAACAGCTTTATTTGACAGATAATTCTATGTTAGGAAGGTCTACCGCCCTTTCAACCCCTGTTTCATTATTGTAACTACATTTTTACAGAATTCACATCTGTTATTGAGCTCAAAAGTTTATTTAAAATTATTCAGTCTACTTTCACACGCATCATTCTTTGAAACTTATCAATGTTGAATAAACATTTCTAATAACAAACATATTAACTTCAAAATACATCATTTGGACCGCCTGAAATTACAGACAGCCACACACACACAGACCAACCGCTAAAAACACGATATTTGGATTCAAGTAACCTCAAATCGTGTAAATATAACAAAAACTCAATTTCGAAAATTTGACCCAAAAACAATACTTTCTCTACTTTATGGATAAGAAAAAGTAATATAGAAAAAGAAAACAGAAATTTGAGATAATTTCTTATGTAATGGGAATATATAAATATCATAAAATGTAAAATACCTAATTTGCAGAAAAACTAAAAATATCACAATAATTAAAAAAATTATTATAAAATGAAGCACATTATTTAATTTAATATGTTAAATGAAGAAAAAAGAAAGAAACTTAAAAATAAAAGAGTAAATAAATAAATAAATATAAAAGTGAAAATTTTGTTTTCGATTTACATTGAAGCAAGAATTTTTTTTAATGAAGTATTTTAAAAGGATTCTACTGTATTTTCTACAAAATTACCTGCCACAATATACCCAAGTTTACTTTCTAAAGTCATTTGTTTTCTTAAGTTCCACCTGTTCTGTCTCAGGCAGAGGTATTTTGTAGTGTAAACTCGGATACAAAGCAGATTAAAAGATCATGATGCAAAAATATGCATGCAATTTTTCTAAGATTAATTTACTTCCTCAAATATTTTGATAATTTGCATATCTGTATTAAATGTGAAGTGCAAAACGAACATTCTCGCATGTTTCTAAACTAAACAAAGAAAAGTAAAATATTAAGTAAATATATAAAAATATATGCAATGTGCTAATGTAAATGTACATATAAAAATGTAATGTTTAAAACATGTATCATAAATTATTTCAGACACTTTACTTTGACTAGATTTATAAATATGTATAAAAAATCGATATTAAAATATTGATATTTGTTAGAATATTAAAATATTTTCCCAGCAACTATAAAGAACTTCGAACTAACCCTGATAGAAAGTATTTCATAAGTTCAAGATTCATGATTAGCTTGTTAATTATTAAAGTATTTAGATGCTTTAACTTCGTTTTTTTCTCGCTGAAAACAAACAATTGTTATAATGTAACATTTATTTATTATAAGTTGTAATGTCAATATTTGCATAAAAATGTAAAGCCTAAAAATCTACTTCTTTAGTGTAATTTGTACTGCTAATAAAAGACTTAATCTCTCACAAAAGTTATTTAAAACGCGTGTATAATCGTATAATTTTTACTTCAATTACCTTATTACCATAGATAATGGAAAATTGCATTCCATTCAAAAATTCGATATCGAGTTTTCACCTGATTTACACATTTTAAGGTCCAAAAAAGAGTAGTTTTTCAATTGATCTCTGTGCGTGCATGTACTATGTGTGTATATGTATGTGGGAATCTTCTGGCTATCATATCTCCGAATCTAATAAAGATAGAAATACAAAACTACAGAATTGATAAAAGTCTGGTGTACAGATGAATTTTGCAAATTTTGATGAAAATTGAAAAACGTAAGTGGGTCATCGGAAACCGTAAGTCCGTATCTCAAAAGCGGCTCAAACGATTTTCTTCAAAGTTGCTATATAAACACTCTATTAGATTTTTTTTGGAATGATATAGTTGGTTAGTTCAGGAAAATTGACAGTCGTCCAGTATAAATAACTCAATTTCAGGTCTCACAAGTGCGATCTTTAAAAAAAAACCTGTACGAATTGTTTTCAAACTCGCTATATCAACCAGCTTTTAGACATACTTTGGTATATAATTACTGTTTTCCGGTCAATAATTGAATATACCAAGTTTTTGTAAAAGTTGGTGTTTCAAAAACGGCTCTAGCGATATTCTTGAAAATTGTTACATAAATCCGTTTTAAATACTCTTTCTCATATATTACGGGATTATTACAGGAAAATTAACGGTTATCCTTATTAGGTAGTTCAGTTTTAAATCTCGGAAATCTCTTTGTAATTTTTTTTTTTAACTTGTTATGTAAATTCAGTTTTATATGTCTTTACACGTGTATGAAGTTTCTCTTAGTGGAGAACTCCAAAAAAGGCACATAATATCCCCCCAAAATGCATATAATATGTGTAATAGTGGGTATGGAAGTCATGTGGTTGTTACACACTAGATTTTTTAAAAGACACTTTGTAAACGCGTAGCTATATAAAGCAAATTTAATTTAAAATTTATTTATAATTAAAATACAATGTTTTGAAGCTTTTAGCTTTGACTATTAAAGAATCATATAAACATTTTATTTTACAATCGTATTCTTGAAGAACAGCTCAATATATATCACAATAGTTTTACAATTATGTATGAAGTTAAGCTTGATGTAGAGGGGAAAAAGATCAATTCTTGGCGTATCAGAGGGGCCAGATAGGTAAAATTTTGTTGAGGCAAAAAGAGGCAACATGCAGGACTTGAGGTGTGGATCCATTGAGGTTGTTTTTCGGAAAAGAGACCGTGGAAGCTTGTAGATGGAAATGGATAGGTCGACAATGTGGTAAAACTTGTGGAAGAATTTGTAGAGTAAAATCTGACGCGTCAGTTATCAAAATTTTATGAGTCTTTTAGAAAACTTGTAAATAGCTGGTAATGTGTGAGTACAGAGTTTCTTGTCTCCATCCGTTTTAGATCTTTTCCCCTCTATATCAAGCTTAATCCTTTCAGGGGCGGTGGCTGTATAGTGTAACCACAAATGTTATTTCAAAATTGCAAAAACTGTCCCCAGATTTTTTTTTTTTAATATTTTTCTTTTATAACTTTGACGAATAACTTATTTCTTGTCTCTATTAGTTCTTGTCTTTTAATATTGTTGAGGATTTCTGGTGGCTGTTGATTTTAAATGAAGAATATTTGCTTGCCCCTGAAAGGGTTAACTTCATCTTTAACTGGAAAATTATTGTGATAGGTATTGAGATGCACTTCAAGAACACGATTGTAAAAATATTTTTTTCTTGGTGATGCTTTAATAGTCAAAGCAAAAAAATTCGAAACGATGTATTTTAATTGTAAATAAGTTTTTAAAGAAATATAATGTTTTATATCTAAGTATTTTTAGAGTGTCTTTCAACAACCTATGTAATGCCGATGTTCACATAAGAACGTAATGTTTAAATACCTTTGCGTTTATCATGTTACTTGAATTTATTTAGATATTTTATTCTGCCTAGATATATAAATATGTATAAAGCATTCTTTTAAAAGATTGATATAGCTTAGAATATAAAACTATTTCCTCGGGGATCACTGAGATTTTCAAACTAAACATGGCAGAGAATATTTTAATTTTCAAGGTTCGTGATTAGCTTATTTATTATTAACGCTCCAGTGAAACTGACGGGTGAGTTTTCGCTCTCTAGTTTTCGTATCCGTAGTACTTCTGGGCTGAAGTATTCAAAAGTAACGTAGTAAAATGATTTAAAAACAAACCATTCCAGTTACCCATAAAATATATTATTTCTTATTTTACACACTATATGGAAGTAGTAGACTATTTAAATTGTAGTCGGAGATAGTAAGTTTATTTTAAACTATTAGTGTTGATTCAATGGGAGCAGGGACGGCGACAGTCGAGCAGTGATAGACAATCACGTGACCATAGAGAGAAACCAAACTTTCATTCTTTTCTTCTTTTTTATTATTATTATGTTTTTCTCTCTCTGAACATATTCGTAAAAACAGAAGTACTTTTATTCTTGAGTGATAACCATTCGAACATTATGCTGAAGTCGTGCAGCGAACTTATTCATTAAGTGTTGTATATTATTCAAGTAATAAGTCTTAATGTGAAACCTTTATTCTTTATTTTCTTTATAATTCATTCAAGGCATAAAAAAATACCTTTATACGTATTTGAAAATGTTTTAAATCTGTGCTCAACTACTTAAGAAATTCTGGTTTGTTCATAAAAATTCTCAAAGAAAAACCTATGATTAAAGTCAAATATAGTAAGCAATCTGATTTCATCTTTATTTATTTGTGTGGCCTAAAATGTATTTCAAGCGACCGCAGGAAATGCAGGAGAGAGGTGAGTTGGCTTTTCCTTAATATTATGCATGCTAAAATTAGTTTCGTTTTCAATAAAGAATGGCATTTATGTAACTTAAAATTCATTATCCATTAATCTAATTCTAATTTATTCAACATGGTTTTGGTCCGTACTCGAGCCATGAGGCTATCGATGATAAATAAATAAATAATAAAAGAAATATATATATATTTAATCTGTATTTGATATTCTTATTCTTATTCGTAATCATTTATTCTTAAAATGATTTATTTTTTATTCTTGAATGTTTGTTCTGTAATTCGAAGGCCTATAGTTATGTGTATTTAAACTTATATATTCTAAAATGCCGAAATTATCTAAGCAAGTTTTATTATTTGAAAATTAATGTAAGGAAATCGATAGTTTTAGAGATAGAGTAAAGGGGTGTAGTAAAGATGAACAATCTAAGGTTAAATTATTAAAAACCAAAGTTCAATCGTACGATCATGAAATCGCGGCAATATTTAAAAATTTATCCGCTAAAGATAATGAGGATTATATGGATATGTATTTGAGATATAAGGGAGTGGTTTTTGATTTACTGGTGGAGTTAGAGGACAAAACAGAAGTAAACGCGTGCGATTCAGATACTCACGCGGAAAATAAAGATGAGAAAAATGGTCAATCGTCTCATATTAAATTACCCAAATTTGTCCTTCCCTGATTTTTTGGTGAAACCGAAAATTGGATTTCTTTTAAAGAAATTTTTAATTCGACAATTTTACAGAATAATCAATTATCCAAAATAGAAAAACTGCAATATTTACATTCTTCAGTGCGCGGAAACGCAGCTAAATTAATTCGACGATTCGCTCTAAAAGAGGAAAATTTAGATCAATGTTGGGAAATATTAAATGAAAGATATGAAAATAAAAGACAATTAGCATTGAGTCAAATTAACAAAATATTTTCTATGAAAATTGTAAAAGCAAACAATGCTAAAACTTTACTTGAGTTATTAGATACTTGCAATGAAGCCGTCAGAAATTTAAAAACTTTGAGTTTAGATTCTAATGCGTTAAGCGACTTAATTATAATAAAATTCATGATGGGGAAATTGGATGAATCGTTAAAACAGAGATGGGAATTAATGTTGGATAGTGAAAAATTGCTTGATCTTGATCTTTTTAGGAAATTCGTTGAGCGCGAAGCGCGCGGTGTTGAAGAGATTAAATGTAAACAAGACGTAAAATTCACTAATTCGAAGAAATCAAACAACGTATTGAGTACAATTGTGAAAAAGGAAGATACGTGCATTCTTTGTAATGAGCGTCATGCGCTATGTAAATGTCCGACATTTAATTCAAAACCGGTTAAAGAAAGATGGAAATTTGTTGAATTAAATAAGTTATGTCAAAATTGCTTACGCCAAAATCATAGGCTGGAGAATTGTAGGATAAACATTAATTGTAAAAATTGTGCAGAAAAACATCATACGTTACTGCATGTTTATGGTAGAAATTCAAATTCTGAAAGGGCGAATCATGTATCGCCAGACATCTCAGTTTCAAACAGTGCTCAGTTTTATTCTAGTAATGTTTTGTTATGTATATCACTAATTAAAATTAAATCGAGTAAAGGCAAAATTATGCATTGTAAAGCTTTGATAGATAATGCTAGTCAAAATTCATTAATTATTAAGGAATGTGCTAAGCGACTAAATTTGCCCTTACGGAGCACGTCGCATAGTATAATAGGGATTAATTGCGTTTTAGCAGAGACTGCTCTCAACGACACAGAATTTAAATTCACTCCGCATTTTTCGTCGGAGTCATTTTCAGTCAGCGTTTTTATAGTTGATAGGGTTCCCTCACCTCTCCCTAATTTCCAACTACCGCAACACGATTGGAAACATATACAGGGATTACAACTAGCTGATCCAAATTATTATGTGAGTGGTCCAATAGATATTCTTCTTGGGGCAGAAATAGTCGCATCAATCTGCAATGGCAGTCCCATTCAAGGGCTCCTACAGCATTTCCCACAAAACTGGGTTACCTCCTATCAGGTCGTGTTGATAGCTTTCACTGTACAAATATCAGTTTAACATGTCATACGACTGTTGATGATGATATCAACAACACTTTAAAACAATTTTTTGATACAGAATAAATTGCAAATGTACATACAAAAAAGATAGAAAATGATCCTGTGGAAAATATTTATTTGACAACAACTAAAAGGAATAGTCAGGGAAGATATGTAGTTCATCTATCCTTTAAGCCAGATAAGGCACTAGGTGACAGTAAGTCAGGTGCTATTTCAAGATTTTTTTCCATTGAAAATAAACTTAAAGGGAATAGACAATTAAAGACAGCTTATTCTAATTTCATGAACGAATATATATCTTTGGGTCATATGACAAAATTAAATCCAGATAAAATTAATGAAACGCCACATTATTATTTACCGCATCATGCGGTGGTAAATAAAAACTCTGAAACAACAAAATTGCGTGTAGTATTTGACGCATCCTTTAAAACAACAAATAACAAATCTTTAAATGACATTTTATGTATTGGTCCTAAACTACAGTCAAATATTTTTGACAATTTAGTAAAATTTCGAGCCAACCCTGTAGCGTTCAGTGCAGACATAGCTAAAATGTATCGGCAAATCTTAATTGAAAGGAAACATAGAATCTACCAAAGAATTGTTTGAAGAGAATCTCCCAATGACCAATTATCTTTTTACGAATTGAATGCTGTCACCTACGGAACAGCTTGTGCACCCTATTTAGCGTTATGCACGCTTAAGCAATTATGTGAGGATGAAAATCAGAACTTCCCATTCGCAACAGAAATTGCCAAAGACAATTTTTACATCGACGATTTATTGTCAGGGGCACAATCCCTTAAATTAGCAAAAGATAGAATAATCGAGCTGCAGGCTCTAATGCATGCTGGAAGGTTTAAACTTAGGGAATGGGCTTATAGCCATCCAGAAGCCCTCTCTGACATTCCAGAGGAAGAGAAGGCTAATTCGGTCATTCATTTTTTTGAGGATAAAGAAAAAATAAATCAAAGAGTATTAGGAATGTTCTGGGATTTAAGTGAAGATACTCTTCAAGTTAGAACCTTAGCTGAACAACAAATTAATACGAAAAGACAGTTGCTCTCCGTAATTGCGCAAATTTATGATCCCCTCGGAATTATTTCGCCATCTACAATAACTTTAAAATTAATTCTGCAAAAATTGTGGAAGTTGCAATACACGTGGGATGAGCCTATACCTCCAGATATTTTGCAAGAATGGAAAACCTTTTATGAAGAAATTAATGCGTTTAAATCTATGGCAATTCCACGCTATTTAGTTTCAAATATTACAGACTGTAGATATGAAATTCATAGGTTTTGTGATGCCTCTCCGAGGGCGTATGCGGCATTCGCATATTTAAAGGTCGTAACAAACACTATTCAGATATATTTAATTGCTGCTAAAACTAGAGTCGCACCCATAAAAGAAATCACTTTACCCAAATTGGAACTGTGTGGGGCTGTACTCGTATCTGAGTTAATTTGCAACATTCAAAAATCCCTTAAATTTACTCATTCGACATACTGGTACACTAATTCTTCTATTGTATTAAACTGGATAAATAACCCTTCAAACAAAGGAAATAGTTTCGTGGCCCATAGAGCCACCAAAATCAGAGCTCTTACTCACTTAGAATCCTGGATACATATCCCAGGAAAAGAAAACCCGGCCGATTGTGCCACACGTGGATTGTCCCCAGCTAAGTTGAAAGCTAGAACTGAGTGGTGGGAAGGGCCAAAATGGCTCCATAGTTTTGAGCTACCACCCATGTGCACTGTACATTCAGTTTCCGTTCAGGAAAAACCTAATCACCATCCGATAGATTGAAGTTCTAAACCTTCACTTGCTAATAACATTCTCATATCCCATATTACAAAATATTCGAACTGTCTAAAACTTTTAAGAATTATAGCATATGTGCTAAGATTCATAACTAATATCAAAACCAAATCCAAGGAAAGTGGTCCTTTAAAGGCCATAGAGCTAAATCAAGCGGAAATGTGTCTTGTAAAAATAATTCAAAATGCCGAATTTAGTGATGAAATTGCCGTACTAAGGAAAGGAAAACATTTAAAACCTTCACACAATCTGTTAGGTCTTGATTATTTTCTGGAGGAAGCGGGTATTCTTCGTGTTGGAGGACGCCTGCGGAACCACCCATCCCTGCGATTTCAAGAAAAACACCCCATATTACTTCCTAAAGTACATCACGTCACTTCCTTGATAATAACATATTATCATCACTTAAGCTCCGATGCTGGTCCCAACTTAGTACTGTCACTCATCAGAAACAAATTCTGGATTCCCCACGGCCGCTCCACGGTTAAGGCAGTTTTAAAAAAATGTATACTCTGTTTTCGTCTATCAGCTAAGTCAATAATGCAAAAGATGGGGGATATACCCTCAGAAAGAATCACACCCATTCGTCCTTTTTTGAAAGTTGGTGTCGATTTCGCGGGACCAGTAATGACAAAATGTCAACATAAACGAAAAGCGACAACCTTTAAATCATATATTGCCCTGTTCATCTGTATGGCTACAAAAGCAGTGCATCTTGAAAGTGTGTCAAACCTTTCTACAGAAGCATTTGTCGCAGCCTTGAAACACTTCATAGGTAGGCGGGGATACCCTCTGACATATTTTCGGACAATGGCAGAAATTTTGTCGGAGCCCATTTTTGTCTAAAACAGTTATTTTCTTTATTCAATGAAGAAAAATTACAAAATTTTGCTTCCCAACACCAAATAACCTGGCACTTTATTCCCCCGTATGCTCCAAATTTTGGGGGACTCTGGGAAGCGTCGATAAAATTAGCCAAACATCATTTGGTAAAAATCACACAAGGAGCAATTTTAACTTTTGAGGAACTTTCCACGCTTCTATGTCAAATAGAGACTGTTATAAATTTACGGCCTCTAACACCATTGTCCAATGCTCCTAATGATTGCGCAGCTTTAACACCAGGACATTTATTGATTGGATCTGCATTATTAGAATTGCCAGAACATTCGTTAACAAACAATTCTCTTAGTCTTTCTTCTAGGTATAAGCTCTTATTGCAGATGAAGGAGACGTTCTGGACGAGGTGGACATCACAATACCTGCCAACCTTGCTTCCAGGAGCCAAAAGAACCAACAACAGTCACAACTTTTCGCCAGGGCAACTCGACATTCTGAAAAATAAAGCATCACCACCTCTCTGTTGGGAGCTTGCCAGAGTCATCAAGTTGATTCCCGGAGCTGACGGTATCACCAGAGTAATTGAACTTAAGACATCTTCTGCTGGAACTCTTATTCGACCGGTTTCTCAAGTGATCCCTCTTCCGAGTATTTCGACTCCTACTTCGGTGCCTCCCCCCCCCCCCCAGTATGTTGATTCAATGGGAGCGGGGACGGCGACAGTCGAGCAGTGATAGACAATCACGTGGCCATAGAGAGAAACCAAACTTTCATTTTTTTCTTCTTTTTTATTATTATTATGTTTTTCTCTCTCTGAACATATTCGTAAAAACAGAAATACTTTTATTCTTGAGTGATAACCATTCGAACATTATGCTGAAGTCGTGCAGCGAATTTATTCATTAAGTGTTGTATATTATTCAAGTAATAAGTCTTAATGAGAAACCTTTGTTTTTACTTTCTCTTACCCATAAGGTAGAGAAAGTATTGTTTTTGGCTCAAATTTTCGAACGCGAGATTTTGTTATATTTACACGTTTTGAGGTCCCCTGAATACGAAAATCATGTTTTTAGCAAATGGTCTGTGTGTGTGTGTGTCTGTGTGTGTGTCTGTCTGTTATAAGCATATCTCAAAAACAAATTATGGCAGAAAGTTCAAACTTGGTATTCTAAATGTGTTTCATATAGGGATGCTACAGTAAGCTTTTCGTTAAGATCAAGCAAATGGTTCGTGTACAGGGACAATCAAGAGAATTCTAATACATTACGTCTATGGGGGAAATTGCAGGAAAATAGAGTTTAACGTCTATAGACTGCACTAAACCAAATAAAACAAATATATATTTTTTGTAATAGAGACAGTTAACTGGGAAATTTTTTTTGTGTATGTGAGCCTCGCCTCCCCCCTGGGGGGGAAGTCCCCCCTCGAGGGGAGTAAATTTTCATGATGGGTGTCTTTCTAAAGAGCTCGAAAATACCGTTAAAACGAATGGTTGAACCATCGATCTGCGATAATTTAAAACAAAATTATCGATTTTTTTTACTTTTAACAAAAAAAAATCGTACTTTTTTTTTTTTTTTTTTTTAATATTGAGAATAAAATGGACTTTTTTTGGATATTTGGTGGAAAACTACTTCCCTAATATGGAAATCGTCTGCCTTATCATAAAAGATATTTTTTTTAAATAATCATTTTAATAAATTATTTTTTAAAAAGAGAAATATTTTTTAATAACCGAATTAAATTCTATATAAATGTAGGTGCATTAATGAAACGGGGGGTTGAGGGGGGCGGTAGCCCCCCTTACACAGAACTAATTACCATATAAAACTCTTCAGAAGCCTAATATTAATTGTTTAACATAGGTTTACATAACAGTACTCGTTATCTTACCTATTAATCTGCAACCTGTATTTATAGTATTAAATTTCAGGGTAAGAGAAAGTCGTGTGAGTGACACACCAGATTATTTATTTTCTTTATAATTCATTCAAGGCATAAAAAAATGCCTTTATACGTATTTGAAAATGTTTTAAATCTGTGCTCAACTACTTAAGAAATTCTGGTTTGTTCATAAAAATTCTCAAAGAAAAATCTATGATTAAAGTCAAATATAGTAAGCAATCGGATTTCATCTTTATTTATTTGTGTGACCTAAAATGTATTTCAAGCGACGACAGGAAATGCAGAGGAGAGGTGAGTTGGCTTTTCCTTAATATTATGCATGCTAAAATTAGTTTCGTTTTCAATAAAGAATGGCATTTATGCAACTTAAAATTCATTATCCATTAATCTAATTCTAATTTATTTAACAATTAGCATTACCCATAGCTAAATATTTGTGATGCTTTTTTTGTAATCTTTACTCAGTTAGGCTTTTAAATGCACGTAGCATTGCACTCTTTGGGGAAATACATTTTTTTTTTTAATATTGTATACGTTATGCAGTCAGAATCACAAAGTGACTCGGATTCTAATTTTAATATAAATGCATCTCAGAGTGATTTAGAAATAAATTATATTTATGAAAATTCAGAGAACAGTGTATTATACGTATAGTGTTGTATTATACGCATAATTCTTTTCATAAATTCTGTTTTAATATATAAAACGCATACTTTTTATTTTTTATACTGACTGGAAAACCAACATTCAGTCATAATTACCCTGATTTTTGTTTTTTCTGTATTTTTTTTTTTTTTTTTTTTTTTTTTAATTTCAAGCTAAAACAAAAATCCAAAAATTGAAACTGGATACATATACTGTTCATACACTTTATTTTATACAATTTTCTTTTTTTCACTGTTTTCTTGAAAATTACGAGATTCTTAAGGGCTATTGGTGTGACGACTACATTACAGCCTCTACTAGAACATTTCCCTCACTCATGTTTGTCAGGTGCGAAATAGAAGAACAGAAAACCAGATATATCATCACATTATTTTTATTTTAAACTTTAGAGGGAAAAGGGGTTTCTGGATGAGGATGAACTCCTACACGGAACTGAATAATATATATTAGACTATATCAAACAGTGGCTTATCAATGAAGAAGGTTTAGGTGTCATCAACGGTCACTCTGGACATTACGGTATCATAAAGAAAACTATCGCCGGTCAAAATACACTTTTCATATCACTCCAATAAGTGCTCCATTAAAAAACATTCTTCCTCATCTTAGAAGTTAATTTAAAGTCCTTTCATTTCAACGATACACTCCATTTTATACCAGAAACTCATTCTAAAATTACTCACATTCAATTTCTTTTTACCTTCGCAATCACTGTAAATCCTTTTTTAAAATTACAGTCGGTAACAAATGTCTCCGAACACTAGCAAAAATTCCTATGTAAAAAAAGTACACTTAATACAATTTTGTTAAATAAATCCTTGTCGAATCCTGTTCTTAGTCAGTCTAAAAACAGGATTCGACAAGGATTTATTTAACATAACTGTATTAAGTGTATTTTTTTATATAGGAATTTTTGCTAGTGTTCGGAAACTTTTGTTATCGACTGTACCAAACTACTTATCCAATAGCTAGAGACACTCGACGTCAACCCAACTGTACCTTTACTCGATACCTGTATGTGCAACTAGATATCTCACTCAAAACATTACCAAAGGATCCTGTATCCAGTTAGTGACCATGCACTTTCATAACCCAACTTTTTAACTCAACTCGACATTATCACTTTAGACCATCTTTATTACTGAAATCAACTGGCGATCATTACATTCTCAATCCAATATTTCTAACTCGACACCATCACTTGTAACCATCGCAATACTAAATTCAACTGGCGAATGTTGCTTTCTCAACTCGACGCCACTCATACATTAAAAAAATTTTCATACTTTAACGTTAATATTGATCGAGCTGAAAACAAATATTTGACATTATTTAACATGCTTTTTATGTAAAAAAAAATTTTTTTAAACTTTTCTTGTTTTATTATTTTAAAAAGAAAAATAAGAAGTGACAGCACTAATCCGAAGTTTAATAATTGGTGTTTCAGCGGAAGTCAAATGCAGAAGTCGCTTTAAATTTATTAGTAGGCGTGATGGCTCCTTTCTGCTTCGATAATGCACTTGTGCATAGATTTTTCATTTGATGAAGAGTAGTGCTATTACTATGACCTTTAATAAATTTTCAGACTTATTGAGTTCAATAACAAAGTTATTTATTTTATTAAATTAATTATTACTTAGATGTTTCACACAAAATATTTCTTTCTTTCGTTTTACATACTTATGATAAGATGCCTTTAACAACATATTTGAAACTAATTTAACAATTTTCAAAATAAAATATGATGTTAACATTAAATATTAAATAAACTTATTACGTAACTAATATAATATTCTAACGTTACGTTCTAATAAAACTAAAAAGAATTAATTACGTAAAAAGATAAAAATGAGAGTATTTTTATAGAGTATTCGGTATTTAATATTTTTGTAACGTGATTGCAGTATGCTGTGTGTAATGTAGTATATGAAGTTCTTTAAAAATGGCTTTGCAATGAATTTAATACCTAACGTGTTGTAATTAAAAAGTGAATTTTTATTTTTATATCTTTATTAATATATATTGTAGCCTAATAAAACTTTATGCGGACAGTAAACAACTCTCATAATCACGTACTACAGCCAGATCGCTTTTAAAGCATTACTTTTTACAGGATGATCCCAAATATTTTCATTTTTTTTTTCATTTTTAACTAATCCGCCTTTTATTTTGCGACAGAAGTTTTACTGAAATATATGAGTTATACTACGTTTTTTATACTTCTGAAGTTTCAAGATTGTTTGGCTAGTAATTTTTGAGATGTTTGAGAAAACATCTAAATTTGAAAGTGCCCGGTCATTCATGCAAACGCAATGTACAAGTTTTTCCAGTATATATATCTTATGCGTTAAAATTATTCCTATACAGTGTTCTTATATTAAAGCAGTTAAAATGTAAGATAAATATTCAATCCAAACCAATACGTTCGTGTTATAAAAAAGAGAAAACCGTTACACGAGCGGAAATTTAAACATATATAAACTTTGAATAGGTATGATATATAAATGTACAAAATATATCTAAAAAAAAAATAGAAAAAAAAATAATTAAACATCATTTTGGAATTTAAAAAAATAAATAAATAAATAAATAAATAAATAAATAAATAAAATAAAAATAAACATCGTTTTGGAATTTAAAAAAAAAAAAAAAAATCCAAGATAGATGTTTTTTTTTTTTATATTAGTTTCTTATGTGTTAAAACTATTCTTATTTATTAAAGTTCTTAAAGCAAACTGAATAAATTAGTTTCAGATAAGTCTAAATGCATTCTTATGCATTAAGAATGTAAGATAAATATTTAATACCTAATACACTCCGATACATGTCATGAATAGAAAAATAAAATCCGTTACATATGCGGAAATTTAAATATATATAAGCTTTAACCAAATGTAATGTATAAAAGTATAAAACCTTTTAAAATGAAATAGAGTGTGCCACCAAGTTTTTTTAAGCTAAGAATTTCAAACTCCAGTAGATTTAAATGCTTTTATTTCAATATAAGACCAAAAGTGAATAAGAAAATTCTTGTCCTAAGACGACGTAAATAATAGAAAATGCATACATATTTTATTTATATTTTAGTCTTACATGTATAATAAAAAAGATGTATCAATGTATTTTTTGCATTAAATATTCTTATTTAGCTTAACTTAATGAACTATTAAAAATTAATTCATCTTTAATTATTTTTAAATACCAAAATTAATTTTTATTCTAGAAATTTAGGGGCTATTTTAATTCAAATACAAAATATGAGTAACAACATAAGAGAAAGATTAAGTATTTTTAATTGATAACACTGGTCAGCATGAAAATTGCCTCTGATATTATTTCAGCATATTCTTATGTAAAACGACCTCTTGAATCCGAATAGGACGACCATTTTGCCCTATCACCCACCGTTTTTAAGGAACGGCCCCCTATTTTTATCATTTTTTGGTGATTTTATGGCTATAAATTTCATTTTGAGGAGGGGGAGGATTATATTAACCATTAAATATCTTCTGAGGGGCTACAGAGTTAAAAAATTCTAAAACATGGACATTTGTTACAAGTGAAAAATTTTGGGGGGATTTGCCACTGAATTAAGCAATACATATCTTATATTTTTTTAATCTGTTATTAATGTTATTATTTAAACTTTACATATATTTTTGTTTTTGGGTTTTAAATTAATTATTTTTCATTCTTCAAATCAAATTCATGGTCATAAAATTATCGAACAGGGAAAGAAATTGAAGGAGGGGGTGGTGGAGGTCATTTTAAATAAGAACCAGCAAAAATGGTATCTGATCTCGATATTTTTTTTTCACAGCAGTGTAATCCATCATAAATGCTTATATTTTAGGCTTATATTTAATGCTTATATTTTAATGTCTTGTTAATGTATATTTTTGCACTACTTGGAGGAATGTTAGGAAATATGGAATAGTCGGGTAAAATGGAATAGCATTATAGCTTACTAGTAAGGTGCAACCTACTGGATACATGCCAAACGTCTTTACTGGACCCCTTTATGAAGGGTAGTTTATTTTGTGTCAATGCAAAGAACATTTTTTGCGTCATACAACTTCTATTTCGTTTATCAAGATTCAGACTTATTTATGCTGATTTTTCCGAATTCTATAATCTACTTACAAAGCAGTAAAATGAGCAAAAAAACAGTGTCATTTCGGTAGGAAAGTTGAGTTAGTTGTCTGATACCCATGGACTTATTTCTACCAGAGGTAGTTGAAGTAGTTTATTCTTCAAGATGGCGATTCGAATAATATGAAATACCAACTATTCCATATTAATTGCGATTTTTTAAGAATTCAATGGTGTTTTTTTTCAATAATATTTGTTCAATATTCTTTTATTGCAATTATTAATGATTTTCTGTAAAAATGCCTTACTATAACATACTATAACTTAAGAAAATGGTTATTCCAAATTTCACTTCATAACTATTCTATATTACCCGATTTCTTTTTTTTTTTTTTTATAACACAATAACCAACAAAATACGTTAACAACGCTTCAAAGTTTCCAATAGCGGAATCCACAATCATCCAAAGTATTTCTGTGTGTTATGGTGTGTTCAAATAGATTCACTATTTCATATTCATTTACTTTACTCTACTTATATTCAGTATAACTTAATTAATTTTGAAAAAATAACCCACCTTTATACTTTAAAATACAATACTCATTTATATTTTAGAAACTTATAGGCGGTTTTTATTTTAAAAAGGAAGATGAATAGCAACATAAGTCAAAAATTAAATTCTATTGAATTTTGATTTGTAATTAATCATAAGTTTTCTATTTGCAATTTGGTAGCAAAATTTTAATGTAATCTATAAGAAGTTGGATGGGACGGAATAAGTTTGGGATATGAATAAGGTTTTCCACACTCAAATATTTCGTATCTCACGCTCGATGTGGCAATAAGTTCGTTGAGAAATTTTAGACAAGCTACTGGTATGAATCTAGGCTCAATGCTGTACGGGCATCTGTTACATTATGATGTAATAAGGTGCGCACGCACCTGTGTAGAGGCTGCACCCTCTGTGTTGGAGTCAGTGTTTGAGTAGACTCGAGAGTGTAAAGAGGGATCCTCGAGCGCGATCCCACCTTGAGTTTGTGTTTTGCAATAAAAATGAGTATACAGTCCACTTGAATCTAATTTGTGCCTCCACGCAACACCAGTGCCTACGAGAGACCTAACATAATGGTCCGAGCAGCCGGAAAAAAGAGGCACTGTGAAATTACAGTTCGGAACGAGAGTTACAGTACCGAACGAGATCGAGTAAGTGATTAACACTTTTTAACTGTGTTTTTGAGAAAATAAACGTAATTAGAGATGTACTTTAATTAATAAACTATGTTTAAAAACTGTAAAAAAGACGATCTGAGGCTAATAGCCTCCGAATTAGGTGAAACAGTAACTGACAGTTTACTAGTTGCTGACTTAATTGAGCTAATTAAAAATAATAAACATTACAAAACTGATATAGATTTTGTAAAAGAGTTTATAAATACTACGATTGAAGATCGTAAAAGTAAAGAAATGAACTCTGCTAATTCAATTAACTTAGAACAAATTAAGTTAGAGCGAGTGAAAACAGAACTAGAGTTAGCACGGTTACGTGCTGAAACACAAACTGAAAACAAAAGTGAAAATGATCATGAAATTCATAATTCTTTAGATTCATTAGTGAAAAGTGTAAGAGTTCTGACTGTGAAAGTGCCTACTAGGCCGGAAGGCTGGGCCTTCTTCTTCTCTTCATTAGAAAGAGCATTTATAGCTAAAAATGTTCCAGAAAAGTACAAGTCAGAAATTCTACTAAATTTGTTAGGAGAAAAAGCAAGTAATGTTATTACATACAATTAAAGAAGATGAATTAAATAATTACGAAAAAGTTAAATCGATTATTTTGAGAGAATACCAACCATCGCCCATCGCCACAGGCTTGCTTACAACAGTTTAAAAAAGCAACACGCCAGGAAAACGAAACTTATGTTCAATTCACTTCTCGTTTAATCACGAGTTGGGAATACTATTTGAATTTAAAAAAAGTATCAGATTTTAAATCATTAAATGATTTAATTATATCCGATAAAATAATCAGTACTCTTGATAAAGAGGTAGCGGCTCACATTTCAGTTCGACAAGCAGAAAATTGGTTTAGTCCCTGTGAATTAGCAAAAGAAATTGATTTATATGACACATCACGAGGAAAAACTCATAAGATTAACTATAGTTTTAAACCAAAACATGAGTCAAAAGTATTCTTAACCGATGTTAAGCGATTAAAATGTGTCTTGTGTAATACAGATCACCCCTTACACTTATGCGCTGTGTATAAAAACTTATCTATAGCTGAAAGAATAGAAGTAGTTAAAAAGAATAATTATTGTTTTAATTGCCTGTCATCTAAACATGTAGTGAAAAATTGTACTTCTAAATTCTCCTGCTCAATATGTAAAAAAAGACACCACCTCTCAATTCATTATGAAACAAAAAAAGAAAACCGTGAGACAGGTGCAAATCAATCGCTTACTGGCGTCATATCCCCATCACTGTCGGCGACAGCTCAAGAATTTTTGCCCCAGACAGAAAGTAATTTGTTAGTAGCATCGAGCATAAATAAAACAAAAACAGTTCTATTGAGTACAGCTGTTTGTTATATTAATGACTCATTTGGAATATCACATCCGGTTAGAGCATTATTAGATGTAGGTAGTACTTCGTGTTTTTTAACAAAGGAGTGTGCTGATATGTTAAAATTAAAAAAAGAAAAAGTGAATATAGTAATTTCAGGTTTAAACGACGCGTTATTTACAATTAGATCAAAAGTGTCTGCATGCATTTCGAACGAAGATAGAAGCTATATAAAAATCTTAGATTTTTTTATTGTGCCAAAAATAACACAAGACTTAGTCCCTGCACAAAAAATCGAATTAGATATGAACAAAATTTCTAATTTAAAACTAGCTGATGTAAACTTTAGTTATCCACAAAAATTGCAAATGCTTCTCTCAGCAGAAGTTTTTTATGAGTTATTAAGACCAGGACAATTGAAAATTGAAAATTCAGGTTTAATATTACAGAATTCTGTATTTGGGTTTATAGTGTCAGGAAGTATTTTTAGTGAAAGAGAAAGATTTGAACACTGTGGAGTAATAAACACTACAAATGATTTAGAAATAACAATGCGTAAATTCTGGGAAATTGAATCAATTGAAAAAGAAACAGTAAAAAATAAACAAGCTAGTATATGCGATGAACATTTTCAAAATACACATAGAAGAGATAAGTCCGGAAAATACATAGTCAGTATGCCGTTAAAACAAGATCCGTTATGTTTAGGAGAATCAAAAGATATAGCCTTAAAAAAATTAAATGCTTTATGGAAAAGGTTGAGTTTAAATTCCAATTATTTAAATTTATACAAAGATTTTTTAAAGGAGTATGAGGATTTGGGACATATGTACGAAGTGTCGCAGAAAGAAAATGAGAAAGGATCGTACTTTATACCACACTTGGGGGTATATAAACCGGAAAGAAGTTCGACAAAACTGAGAGTAGTTTTTAACGCATCTAGTCCCACAACAAAAGGGAATTCGCTAAATTCATTACAATACAATGGAGGTGTAATTCAAGATGATATTTTTACCTTAATGACCAGATTTAGAAAACACATATTTGCTTTTACTGCCGATGTAAAGAAAATGTTTCGAATGATATTGATAACACCAGAGCAGAGAAAGCTTCAGCGAATACTTTGGAAAACAGAAATTGATGAACCAGTGAAAATATATGAATTAGCTACTGTCACATACGGGACAGTAAGTGCTCCATATTTAGCTATGCGTACACTACACCAATTATCAATAGACGAATCAAAAAATTTCCCATTAGCTGCTCCAATAGTAATGTCCGATATATACATGGACGATGTGTTATCGGGTTCTGACACATTGAGTAATACTAAAGAGTTACAACATGAATTATGCGAAATCTTCAAAAGGGGAGGTATGCACCTTCATAAATGGTGTAGTAATTCAAATGAATTAAAAAATAGTGACGACTCAAGTTATTCATTTATGAAAAGTGAGGTTACGAAAACATTAGGAGTTCGTTGGAATCCCAAAGACGATCACTTTGAATTTAAGGTAACACTCGAACCACAAACTGTACAAACCAAGAGAAGCGTACTGTCAACTATAGCACATATATTTGACCCACTGGGTTTATTAGGCCCCATCATTTCGAGTTTAAAAATTTTTATGCAAAGGTTGTGGTTATTAAAAATTGAATGGAATGACCCCTTACCAGTTGAAACTCAAAACGAGTGGAATCGTTTAATTGAAAGTCTACATGTAATAAATGATATAAAGATAGACAGATGCATACTTATAGAAGATACGGTAGCTGTAGAACTGCATGGATTTGCTGACAGCTCAGAATTAGCTTATGGAGCAGTTGTTTATGCCAAATCAGCCAATAGGAAAGCAGAATTTAAAATAAAGATGATTGCCAGTAAGTCCAGAGTTGCGCCCATAAAAAAGGTTACTATCCCGCGCTTAGAGTTGTGTGCTGCAGTTCTTCTAGTGAAACTAATGGAAAAAGTGCAAATCGCACTAAAGCTGAACGTAACAGCCCTGTATTTCTGGAGTGATTCTATGATAGTTTTATGTTGGATACGGAAAGAGGCTCACCAGCTTAAAACCTTTGTAGCAAATAGAGTAACAACTATTCAAGAGATGTCCGATGTGCACCAATGGAGACATGTGCAATCCCAGAACAACCCAGCTGATTTGTTATCCAGAGGTATAGACCCAAATAAATTAGTAAACTGTGATTTATGGTTCAACGGCCCAAAATTTTTGACTATGCCAGAATATCCCAATAGAGACATTCCAGTGTCTGTGAGTGTAAATGACTTTCAGAAAGAACTTAAATCTAAAATAGAACATTTAAATGAAAGAACATTTATTAGTACAAATAGTACCTTTTTATCTGACTTTCTTGATATTAGTAATAATTATCCTAAACTTGTCCGTGTTCTTAGTTTTATTTACAGGTTCATAAGAAATTGTAAAAATAAAGATAAACAAAAAGGTCCTTTGAATAATAAGGAAATAGAGACCGCTGAAAAGGTCTTAATAAAAATGTTACAGGAAGAGGAGTTTAGAAAAGAAATAGTGTCTCTAAAAAAGTCAGGTACATTAAATCCTAGAAGTCAGGTAAGCAATTTGCATCCTTTTATTGATAAGGAAGGCCTGTTGAGAGTAGGAGGAAGACTTGGAAATAGTGATTTAAATTATGATAAGAAATTTCCAATTCTTCTTCCATCTAAACATAAATTAACTGAGTTAATTGTTGTCTCTTATCATAAAAAATTTTTGCATGCTGGGCCTAATTCTCTATTGTATTATTTGAGGGAAAAATTTTGGGTTACAAATGGTAGAAATTTATGTAGAAAAGTTGTGCATAAATGTGTTAAATGTTTTAGGGTTAATCCAAATTCAGCACAACAAATATTAGGTAATTTGCCAAAAGACAGAATTGTTCAAAACTACCCATTTAATATTACTGGGGTAGATTTCACTGGTCCTTTCTATATTAAGTATAAATATCAGAGAAGAGGGACTTATAATAAAATATATGTTGCAATTTTTATTTGCTTTGTGACCAAGGCTATACATTTAGAGTTAGTCACGGATTTAACGTCCGCAGCCTTTATAGCTGCTCTTAAGAGATTCATATCGAGGAGAGGAAAATGCAGTAAGCTGTATACAGATAATGCTGGGAATTTTGTAGGAGCAAATGCAGAGCTCAAAAAATTGTATAAAATGGTAAATAGACCAGATGATCAAATTTCCGGGTATGTGAGTTCAGAAAACATTGATTGGCAGTACTCACCTCCTAGAGCGCCAAACTTTGGAGGATTGTGGGAAGCAGGAGTCAAATCCTTTAAATATTATTTGAAAAGAGCTGCGGGAAATTTAAAATTAACCTATGAGGAATTTTTGACTTTAATTATACAAATTGAAGGGATGCTAAATTCAAGGCCTTTAGTCCCCTTAACTGCTAACGTAGAGGATTTAAATGTGTTGACTCCTGCCCACTTCCTCTTAGGAAGATCAATTACGTCTATAACTGAGCCAGATTTATCAGAAATTACAGAAAACAGGCTTAGCCAATGGCAAAAAATAACAAAGTTATTTCAAAGCATTTGGCGTAAGTGGCACTTAGATTATCTATGCCACTTACAACAGAGATCGCGATGGAAATTTGAGAAACAAAACATATGTGTTGGAGACATGGTTATTCTAAAAGAGGATAACTTACCTCCATGTGAGTGGCCACTGGCCAAAATAAGCAAAATTTTTCCCGGAGCGGACAAAAAAGTAAGGGTAGTGGAGATTAGTACTGCCTCTGGAAAATTTAAGAGGTCCATTTCTAAAGTTTGCCCGCTTCCAATAAATGATTAACATTGTTATTAATTATGAGTGTTGTAAATTATGTAATATTTTGATAATTTTTTTTTTTTTTTTTGCATTATTTTTTATTTAACGTATGTAATATTTACTGTATAATATTGTGTAATATTAAGTGTATCAGAATTTTATGTTGAAAAAAAAAAAAAAAAAAAAATTGACTGTTAAAGATTTCTTGAATGTTTAAAAACATTGCAAGGCCCGGGGGAATGTACGGGCATCTGTTACATTATGATGTAATAAGGTGCGCACGCACCTGTGTAGAGGCTGCGCCCTCTGTGTTGGAGTCAGTGTTTGAGTAGACTCGAGAGTGTAAAGAGGGATCCTTTAGCGCGATCCCACCTTGAGTTTGTGTTTTGCAATAAAAATGAGTATACAGTCCACTTGAATCTAATTTGTGCCTCCACGCAACACCAGTGCCTACGAGAGACCTAACAAATGCGATCTCGAGAAAAAGGAATAGATCCCTTCAAACGTGAAAAAAATTGTACGAAAATTGTAAATTCGTTTAATTAATTTGGTAAAATGTAGGCAAATGTGCATTTGAATGTTTAAAAAGCTTTTCATGGTAATTGAGTCAGGCCTGAATGAAAGTATAACTTCACATGTTGTCCGGACACTACAGTGCTATGTATGATACAATGTATACAAAGGCACCGTTTATGGGAAGAATAATGGGCTTCTTTCTAGCCTCTTGGAATTTATTTGGACATGTTTTAAATATAGCTAGAAGGTAAGCATAACTCGGCTTCAAATTACTTCACAATGAAGAATTTGCACAAGAGGAGACTACACATGAGTACAAATAAAACATTATTAGCGATTTAGGAATTTTCGATTTTTGAAGGAAAGGAGGAGGAAATTCGATTTTTGGCAGAAAATTTTGCATTTTTTTTATTTTTGAGTAAAACTGTATCAAAAATGGAACAAAGATGTTGAAAAGAGCCATGCGTCTTCTCTGGGATATTTTCAAAACACGTTTTTAATTTTTCTGCCCCTTTTTTTTTTTTTTTTTTTTTTTTGGTGTGTGTGTGGGGGGGGGAGAGTATATATATGCAACGAAAGGAAGGTTCGAGACACAGCTTTTTGTACTAAATTTTTACTAGGAAATTTATGAGCTGCGGCCATAAAGTTTGGTGCTTGGATTGTTTATATGTATCCAAACCCTAAAGTAACGAGATTTATCGAAATTGCTCCTGGGGGGCAGGAAGCTAAACAGAACTTTTGTAAGTATAACTCGGCCCCAAATTACTACACGGGGAAGAAATGGAATCCGAGGAGACTAGACTTCAGTATAAAAATAAAGCATTATGCACGATATTGTAATTTATTCTTACAGGAGGAAGGGGATAAATAGTTTTTAGGGGAAAATTTCAGAAATTTCAGATTTTTGAGTAGAGCTCTACTAAAAATGGTACAAAGGTATTGTGTCCTCCAGGATATTTCCAAAAGCACTTTTTTTTTTTTTTTTTTTTTTTGTGATTCTCGATTTTTTTTTGGGGGGGGGAGGGGGTGGCGTTACGAAGGAGCAATTTTGAGACCCCCCCCCCCCCTTTTAGCGCTAAATTTATCTTATATTTTAATTCTAAATTTGTCTTATTTGTCTTGTCTTAAAATTGTCTTATGTATCCGATACATATTGTAATGGGATTTTACGAAATTCTCCCCTCTCCCTCTTTATCCATTCCGGACTCAGGGAGAGGGAGTTTTACACAATAAACACGTGTAAAATGACGTTTCCCAGTTGTAATTCGTTTTAAATTATCTTATAATGACGAATTTTGGTTTGTGATTGTTGATTAAGTATACGCATTATGTACTTTGGTGGGATTTCACAAAACGTCGAACTTACCTGTTGGGGAAGGGGAAGTAAGAAGCGAATAAATTTGTGCCGAAGGCAGTGTGAACCCGGATTCTCCCGTTGCGAGCTGGAAAAACCTCTACCGAACACAGTGAGATCTTGGGTTATTAATAATGATATGTAATTTTGACAACTCATTTGTATAGTGCCCGGTGAAGCGGGCAAAGCATGCTAGTATATATATATATATATATATATATAAATAATAGGTCTTTTTATATTAAGTTATAATTTAATTAATATATTCTTTAATAATAATTCAAATTAGTTTTTTCAAATAGGAAATACCACTTCTGTTTCTTAAAAACTAAACTGTTAGCAAAATTATTTTATTATTATTATTATTATTGTTTTAACGCATCACTTTCAAATTGCTCTTTCTGCCTCCATACAGAAATATTCCTTCCAAACTAAGGTCTTACGCAGTCTTAGAGTGAAGGACCAATTTAATAATAAAAAGAACATCGCTACGCCTTTTTAATCACGTGACATATCGTCATTTAGTGGAGAAACCTCGTACTCTCTTTTTGAATTTCCCTGTTATAAAAATGCATATATCCGAAGATGAAGAACTTTTCTCTTATTATCATTGCTTGTCCTCTCAAATAAAAATCACAATATAATATCGTACTGGCGTCTCCTGCGATGTAAATCACGACAGAATACAATAAAGATTCTGGATAAAATGAGTCCAGTTTCTTTTAATGAAGACTGTTTTCACGATTGCTTTATAACAAAAGGGCGGATGAAGTTGCTCTTACGCACTTACACACACACACACACACACACACACACACACACACACATATATATATATATATATATATATTCATAGTTAAACAGTATTTCTGAAAAATATACATCTAACATCAAAAATACAAATAATATGAACCGGAAAGATACATTTTCTCCAAAATAAGATAAGCTGAAATAACGAATAACAATTATATTTTGAGAGAAATTTTGTATAATAACCAATCCCTTATGTAATGAAATGCTCAATTTCTTTTACGTTTATAATGAATATATATTTTTAATGATAAATAATAAATATAATGTATATATCTCTCTATTTTTATTATTGTTTAAATGATTTTTTTAATAGTTGTATTTCAAGTTTACATGCAACTAAGCACAACAAAGGGGTCAATAAATAAGTAAATAAATATGTAAATATAAATCACAGCAAAAGATTTAATAAATAAGTAATTTTATAAACAAAAAAGTGAGTAAATATCAATAATCTAAACTACCTTCTAGTTTTTACTATATCAATTATAGTTGTTTGCCATACCATGTGCTTGGATAAAAAACATGTTGCATGATTAAATCACACAGAATTTGGCAGCATATTTTATTTCATAAGGACAGAAAGGAAAAAACAAAAATGATGGTAGTTAAAAGATATTCAATACCAACGATTCTCTTCAGCTTTTTTTTTTTTTTTTTAAATCCCTTTTAGCATTATAATAAAATTGAAAACAAAACTCTTCGTTTTACTTTTTTACTTTTTTTTTAATGCATCGTGTAAATGCAATTTTATTTTTTAATCGGTATTTTAACAGGAAAAAAAAAAAAACCTTTAACTTAATTAATATTCTTCGATGTTTTAGAATTATATAAAAAATAATTGCAGCAAAGTTAAAATGTCTCAAATTAATCCATTAGTACTTTTTTTTTTTTTTTTTTTTTTTTTTTTTAAATATCTCTCGAAAAATAAAATGCATTTCAATAAAAGTTTCTTATATATATATAAACAGTTATGTAAAAATAACCAAAAGCTTATTATTATTTTTTATTTTATTTATTTATTTATTTTTCTTATTATTATTTAAGTTTGCCTGTTAATCATTTATTTAAATTTTTTATTCATAATTATAATTTCGTACATGAGTGCACATGTTTATACAATGTGAAGTTTTACATATACGTATGTGACTGACACATGTAGAAATTAAGAATTAATTTTAATTATTTTCAGATAATCAATATAAAATCTGTTAATTAATAACAGTTATCGAATATAATCAGTAAAATATAAATATATTTATCATTGTAATAAAAATATATTTGCCATTACAAATATACTAATACCAAATACGTAGTAAAAATATGCAAATTAAGAAGGAAGACTATTATTATAAATTGGATTTTAGAACTAACTAGCACAAAATTTGAATAAATACTATAAAATGCAAGAACTCGCAAAAATTGTTTCGGGTCAAAGAAGACATGGCCCATTGTCATGCGAGCAAAGTAAGCAAGACTGCTGCAAGCAGATGCGTAGCCGCTTTGTTTGCAGCGCTTGTGCCTACTTTGTTCGCCTGACGAAGGATCTTTTCTTCTTTCAACCTGAAACTATTGTTACAAAGTCTTGCATGTTAAAGTTTTTATTCAAAGTTTTATACTTATTATATACACATTGTATTAACTTAAATAAAATAAAATAAATATTTAGTTATGTAAGCCTATTTAATGATGAATAACTTCAATAATTTTAAAAAGAAGTTTTAGTGACTATATATTTGACTAATATTATAGTGACTAAATATTTTCAATATTATATATGTATATCTGTTATTCTGCCGTACAAAATGTTAATTAAACTAAACCAAGTCGGTTTAGTGTCACTCCTAATACCGGTAAAAATATCTGAATGTAGGCTGAAGTGGATTAAGAGTAACTTATAATTTAACTGATAAAGAGAATTCAGCTCTAATAACCATAATATATTTTACTTTAAGCTGTTATTTGTTTTGCTTGGCTTAATGAAACCAAATGAATTATTAACAGTAATATTTTAAGTAGTTTGAAAATTGTTTTTATTTCCTTCCTCGATACCGCCACTCTCGAAACTGGAAAAATTGCCATTGCTTACTTGTGAAGCAAAATCTCTTATTTTTGGTCAGAAAATTAAATTTTGTATGTAGATTTTAAATTTAGATTTATATAACTTCTTAGTTTTTTGGGTAAATCATTTTTGAGTAACCCACAGGAATACTGTATCCGAGTAAATGTTATCAGGCAGTTTATACTAATACCTAGTACTTCAATTGCATTACTTATTTATTTATTTTTTTCTTTTTTACATTCCTTTTTCAGTTCTTTATTTTAATTTTCAATAAAATCCAATATCCTGATTTGTTTTTTATATTTTGTTGAAATGTTTTGAAATGTTAAGATGTGACGTACTAGTTGTGACGTACTAGCGTATGTAAAAGTCCACAAATTAATAACAAGTTCAGAAATGTTTAAAATTAAAGAAGTTACAAATTCATGAAAGTTTTCATTATCTGGAAAATTGACTTGAACATTTTTTTTTTTTTTTTACTCTGTTTTGCCAACTATGTATTTTAATTTTTTAATAAAATCTAGTAACCTGATCTCTTTTTATATTTTGTTGGAGTATTTAAGATGTAAAGAATTAGTTGCAGACGTATGAAAAATTTCGCAAATCAGTACCAAGTTGAGAAATGTGTAAAACTTAAATGTAACTTACTCGTATTTATCTTTCTTTTTTAATCTAGGTATTACTTGCATTAACAATATTTACTACAATCTGAAGGAAATCTGAACAAAGGATATTTTGAAATTTTTAATTACATGCTCAGAATTAAGGGAAATGAAATCTACAAAATATTTTAATTATCGTTTAATATTTTCTTAAAAATGTGATACTTTTAATAATATTGATAAAAACAAGATAAATTTTAGTAACATTTATGTTTCTTGCATTTTCTGAGATTATTAGAAAGTTTAATGTAGTTTAAATGGTGTCTAACAGCTATAGGTTTAAGCGTAATTAATAGAGGATATTGGAAGTTAATGTGTTTGAAGAAAAAAAAAGTGTACGTGTATAGAATTTCATTATTATATTTTAAATATTTATTGTTCAGTTTTTGGAACAATGCGGGCCATTTTAGTTGTTTATATATTATATATATATATATGTATAATATATATATATATATATATATATATATATATGCAAACATAATAATATTCATAAATATACATAGTAACCTTCGCTACAGAATCGTTTATTTTTTAATTGAAGCTGTTCGAGAACTCACTCAATGAGCGTTTGCACACCTTGTCTGTAATTCCCAAAAACTCCAGCATTTGTAGATGAAGGAACTCGCGTGAGTCGCCAATACCAACTAATCTCTAAAGCTAGTTCTGCACCTGTGTAACTTGTTAACAGATTTTTAAAGAAAAAGAGCTATTTTAATGCCGTAACAATTCAGTAGCGTGGGAAATTTAACTTTTCATAAACTGACTATGCCTCAATAGAAAAAAAAACATATATAAAAATAATATAACTACTATTTACAAATTCATCACAATATAAATATTATTTATAACCAATTTTCTTTATAATTAAAGCAGATCATTTATAAATATCTTATACTTTTCCTTAGCATCAGCAATTAAGCGTTTAATATAAGAAAATATTCAATCTATCCCTCTCTATTATACTTAATTAAAATTTAAAAATAATCTTCTATCCTTGAAAGAGAAAAAAAATCATATTTTATCATTCTCTTCCGTATTTAAAACTTCCGTTATTTTAATGGACTTTTGTATCACGCAAATTAACAAAAACAATTTGTCATAAAGCTAAAAGAATGTCATATTTGATAGTTTAATTAGCATGCTAAGAAATTAAATATATTTACTAAGATTAAACAATCTAATTTTAGCTTTATGATAAGTAGGCCATTTTTTAACCATTCGTGACAATTAATTAAAGTTAATGAAAATATTCTCTAAAATTATAATTAATATAACAAGAACATTTTTATATTCGCTGCTTTTTTTTTATATATTTAAAACTAAATTAAACATTTTTTAATTAAAAAAAAATTATAATTCTTTGATTTTATATAGATAATTTTTTAGATTACATCTATATTTTATCATACATATTTAACGAGATAATTTTTATACTCCTTTTACGAAAACAACAGTAAATCTGCCGACAAAACATAGTATACGTATAAACAACAACATTGCTTTTAAACATTATCATAAATTTAAAAAATGTAATTAATAAATTATATTTATATAATTACATGCAATTCTTTTTTAAGAACCAAAAGGAACAAATATGAGTACAGTCAGAAAATGAAAAAAAAAAAATTCTAGAATTTATCTCTTACAACCCATTTTGAAATACATATAGAAATATATACATTTTTTAAATGGCTTAAGCAATACATTCATTAAGGTTTTGATAAAGTAAAAAGCGCGATGTATCACGATAAAAATATTAATTAAAAAAATTTCTTGTTTCTAAATATCACTGGTTTTATAATCTTTTCTTAAAGTAACTCGGGGTAACTAACTCACCAACCCCCGAGGGAGGCTTCGCCTCCCCCACCACGACTCACTTTACTTATTAACACATGCAGAGCTCTATCCGCCTATTCGCTGTTTCCTTTCATTGAAAAGGACTATTAATAGTGCATATTACAAGACAAAAGCATAAAATTGTTATGGAAATCCTCATATTCAATGTCAAATTCAAATATAAAATATTTATATATTTTTTAATAGAAATAAATTTATAAATTCTAGACCATTTTGTATTACAGCTTTAGTATATGACCCTTTTTATTTATTTTTTACAATTTAGATCCGGACCGCAGCACCCCTTCGTAATTGGAAGATTGCGGGTTCGGTTATCGAGCCGGGCAAAGACCGTCGTGTACACTAATGGTTGCTGGTGCACGTAAAATATGTCGTGGCCGCAATATCCTCCATGTTTCCATCCAAATTATACCTCTGGAAGGCCACTAGAGCGGGGGACCATCCCCTTCGTGTAGGACCAAATTTGTGGTGGCAAGTTTCCTGAACATCCGTAGGGGTGCATCCCAGACCGTCGCCAATTATTCATAGCGCAGTAATGGTGCGACGTCAAACACAGCCTACCTACAACCATGGATCATATTTTAATTTTCCTGTGTACGAAAATTAATTTTCTAAAAGTAGAGAAAAAAAAAAAGTGATATTTATTTTCTTTCTTTTTTATATCCATGGTTTCGGGCCGCGGTACCCTAGTCTGTAAAGCGCCGAGCACGTACTTGGAAGATTACCGATTCGATTCTTGAGCCGGCCAAAGACCGTCGTGTACACTAATCGTGGCTGGTGCACATAAAATCTGTCATGACCGCAAAGTTCTCCATCTTCCCACACACAATACCTGTGGGAATCACCAAAGCGGGGGTGGGGGGGATCCTTTCCGGGATGGATCAAAATCATGTGATGGCATGTGCCCAGAGCACCTCTAGGGGTGCTTCCCAGACCGTCGCCAATTACCCATAGCGCAGTATTGGTGCGACGTTAAATCGAACCTACCTACCTACCTACGTACAACCATTTATCATATTTTAATTTTCCCGTGTAAAATGACTTCATGACAGAAGAACAGCGTCAGAGTACCTTCATAAACTTGTCGTTTTTAGTTAATAACTTCTTTAATTAAAATGATAGAAATTTCTAAGCAGTTAAAATGTCTACCTTGGAGTATTCGGAACACACTGATACCTCTCATGACGCGAAGGACCCTGCCCTCCTCCAGAAGATGCTGTCGCAGACAAAAAAAAAAAAAAAAAAAAATGACGCCAGTCACAGTAACTTTTTTTTTAATATATAGAGAAAATAATATTTAAGAAACAAACACTTTTTTGTATATTTAGAGAACAAAAAATAAAATATATTGTATTTTAAATATTCTTAGGAGACTGAAATGCATATATTTTCCGAAATTTTAGTTGACTATTGTTAATAGAGCTAATAAAGTTTGAAATAACAGCTTCTTTTTACAAATTAATATGCTCGCAGATTTCAAAAGTTACATACGAATATGTTTCATTCAGAATGGCTTGAGCTATGTATTCATTAAGGATTCGAAAATTTATGGAGTGTGAAATTTTGCGATTAAAATATGAATTTATCAAAGTGTTGAATAGGTAAAACGAATAAGGTACTTCCATATTATTCCTGACATTTAGTTTCTGAAGAAGCTGCTTTCACAGAGAATATTTTTTGTAAATATTTATACTAATTTCTATATATATCTAAAAAAATATATTTCTTTATTAAAGTATATAATTAATAAAATATTTTTGGCGTTTTCTGATAATTATCAATTTGGAAAAAGTATACATTTTAATTTTGAAAGGCGTAATTATAGATGTCTTCAATAAATCATATATATATATATATATATATATATATATATTGGTAATGAAATAAATAGTGTTCTAGAATTTAAATATCATATAATAATAGTATCAATAATAATAAGTGATTTTTTTTCCAACTGAAAGTTTGTTGTTGTATCGTTCAATTTTTTACGCCGCTGTTCTAAGCTACACCATAAAACTTATCGCTACAAAACTTGGTACACTATAAAGCAATTTACTTAACATGTTTTTTTTTTTTTTTATAATTCAATCGGATAATTGTTTCAAAAAATATCAAACAATTCCCCATTATAATTTTAAAATTGCTAAAATGAAAAACAAAAATAATAAATATGCCGAAATAAGTAAATAAATAATTTACCTATTCATTTTTTCCAGGTATAAAAGAAAATATATTTACTAACTGCATCTGAAAATTAAAAAAATAACAGTTTTTTCCCCCCGAATTTCATTATTTACGGGAAAGTATATATATATATATATATATATATATATATATATATATATATATATATATATATATATACATATATATCGTGCAAACATTTTTTTAATTAATTGTTTATTTTTGGTTTTATAAAATTAAATTCTCACACTTGAGTTTAAATAGTTATAATCAAAATTTTATTGAGACAGTGCATGCATGTAGCGATTACTTTTATTGCCTTCATTTTATTCCACTTTTCCTCTCTCATCTTTTACATTTTTTGTCATATTTTTACTAAATCCAAATGGCCATATTAACTACTAACTTCCGTTTATTCCTGTGATTACTATCTTTTCATAACAAAAATATTGAATGCCTCCAAAATTACGCCTTTCTTGTGTAAAGGCTCTTTACGAAGAAGTTCTATAAATACGTCAACGTGTCGCATAAATAAAGTCGCATTGATGAAGTCCTACCGAAAAGATAGAAGTTAGAATTCTTAAGAGGCCTCTCCACTTATCGTACCCAGAAGCCAGAGCCAATGTTATTCTATGGCGAATTTCGCCCCATTATAACTTATTAACTAATACATATTTTTTAAATCGTTTTCACATTCAGAAACTTTACAACTATTAAAAAATTTATCGCTTTCTAAAATTTTTTTTTTTTTTAAATTTTCATATTTTATTTTGAGGTTGTAAAAGGCTAATTTTCACAATGTGAATTTTTTCAATTTTGAGCTAAAAAAAAAAAAAATAATAATAATAATAATAATAAATAAATAAAATAAAAAGCAATAAATTCTTTACTAGTTGTGAATTTTCGGAAAGTGAAAACGGAATTTAAAAATATGTATTAGTTAATGAATTATAATGGGGCAAAATTTCCCATAGAATAACATTGGCTTCGGCTTTCGGAGACGATAAGTAGAGAGTCTCCTTAATCAAGATCCTCCGAACACAGCTCATTTCTGAGGGCTGCTAAAGCACCTCGAAGAGTAGTTGATCGCCATGCGGTGATATGACGTTATTAGCTCCTTTGAACGGTTTAAAACCCGTTAAACTTGACATAATCCAGGTGGGTAGGGGGTCCAAAAGTTTCCAAGATTTCAATTCTCTACGAAGAAAATTCCTCTCCCGCTTTCGAATCCACCAGATGTACTAATTTCAGGAAACAGAAGGTATCAGAAATTGCCATTCTGTACAATTCTGTTCAAATAATTTTTATTAATGAATGTAAAATTCATAAACAAAAATCTTTATTTATGAAAGTCGATATTTTCACTCTAACGTGAAACAATCTGCGTTACATTTAAAGAGTAGCAATGGGTTATTAGAGTTAACACTAATGATAACACTAGAGTTTACACTAATGATCATTTTTAATTATGATGAATACTATATGGGGATAAACTGAAGAACACTTTTAAAAATAAAATTGTATTCGAACAATATATACATATTTATATATTTATTTCAAACATACTGATTAAAGAGAATAATTAAGATATATTTATTTTGAAAATACGTGAATTTTAACGCACCTTAAACAATAATCTATAACATTAGAAAATATTGGTAAATCAAAGTCTGTAAAGTTTCTTTGCCTAAAAATGTATTCTTATAAAATTATATAGCTTTACAAAATATTATTTAAAGAGAACATCCAACATGTTTTTTATATTGAAAATCAATAATTTTTTTTTTTTTTTTTTTAACTAGAATTCATTCTATGAATTGTGTGTAAGTCAAAATATTTATGCTTGAAAATGCCCAAGTGATTAAAATACAATAGTACTTCACAGTGAATCGGTAGTTTCTTCAGTATTTATCGCATTAAACTAATAAGTGCTTGTTAATATATTTTTAATTATAATATTGATATTTTATTTAAATTAAAATATTTTATTTAAATATATATACATTATTAAATAAATTTAACAACTTTGCATGTATCATAAAACAGTGATACACTTTGTCCCCAAACTGTATCATTAAAACATATCTCTTTTCTGAATCGTACTTTTCAATTTAGAGCTCAGAACCCGGTTATTCAAAATATGATGGAGTAGTATATATTTTTCATTACTTTATTTATTCGTATTAAATTACATTTTAGTATAAAATATCTTTCACGCTTTTCAAATTTATATCATATATTTTAATAAACTTTTATCCTTAAAAGCATTAATTTTTATTTAGCTTTCCTACCGTTTGAATTTCATTTATTACGTATTTGAAAATTGGTATTTTAATATCCACTTTATTAAAATAAGTAAAATGCTACGGATTATGCATTTCTTTATGGAAAATTCGATTTATTTTCCTTTATTTTTTAAACAAAATTGATATGTAATATTTACGTAACGCTTGCAAAGTTTAAAGTTTACGAAAGATTAATAAAATATGAAAATACTTATTATTAATACTTATTAAAATATTTATTATTACTAGAGTTAAAAAATATTCCAATCTAGTACATCTGTGAGATATTCTTTGTCTCAAATCTATTATCAAACTGTTTATTAAATTAACATAGATGCATAATTTGTAATTGATTTTATTTATTTATTTTTTATTTATTTTTTTATTTTTTACATTTTAAATACTTAAATTTTTAAACTATTTATTTCAAAAACTTTATATTCAGTTAAAAAGTTAAGTGTCACGTCAGCCATCGGTGATTGACACTGAACTTTACGTTCAGGTCGCGTTAAGAACCGTTTCACATTCGATTCAAGCAGCATCAGTCAATGGTGACTGAACAGTGAAAAAGAAAAAAAATGTTAAAAAATAGAAAACGTGTGCAAATTTCTTATATATAGATATATATTAACTACAGAAATTCAGTGAAAAATTACCTTTAAATCTATCGAAAGAACTTTTGTTCTCTAAAACCAGATAAAATATATATCAAATCTTGCAACGGTAAATATCAAGAGAGATAAAAATCTGTAATGCATAACATACGCAACAACTAGATTAAATCTATATCAAAGTTATAACGGAAAATATGAAAGGTGATACAAATCTGTAATCCTTCATAAATGCAGCTGTGGCGACTACTTTTCCGCACCTGGTTCTTTTCTTCCTGTAAATTCATCTTGAAACACATTAAGACACTGATCATGCTTTGTTTACTTTTAAACGTATATTTACTTACGACACAAACATAAAATACATAACGAACACATAAATTAACATCGAATAAAGTATTTTAAAAACAACATATAGAAGGGAACGTTAGTCCATCTTGATTCACATACGCACACACTGTTGCCACACTTTCGTACCAAACTTTTCAGTTCTTGTTTTGGGATAATCTCGAAATCAGAGGTGCGGCGTTCACACCTTCCCTCCAGTTTCACTTGAGGGACAATGGCCTTCACAGTGAAACTACTAACAAAAATTTGTGGATAATTTATATAACTGTCCATGAAAGTCTAATGGTCCTTTTAAATTCTTAATTACTGTTTCATCTTTAAATAAATGTTCATGAAAGTCTAATTGTCCTTTTAAATTCTTAATTATTGTCTCATCTTTGACCTAATATGCGATGTTCCTTCAAGAGCAATAACATTTATATTTCACTTAAAATTTAAATATTTTCTATGGTATAAAATAAGTAACATTTAAACACATAATAGAAATAAAATATATATATAATATATATGAATAAACATTTATCCTGACATGGATTTTCTTATGCACTTGAAATAATCTTAATGAATTAATATACTTGAATATAAGAAACAAAATAAACACACACACATATATATATGTAATAACAAATACAATATTAAACTAATTTATGACTTTATTCATGAATGCGTGATAAAGCATCTGCAATAGTATTACTGCTTCCTGGCTTATGAGCAATAGTCACTTGATAGCGAGATAGAGCCAATGCCCATCTTTGTAATCTGGCGTTCTTAGGAACTGTTTCTGTCAAATATTTTAAAGGGTTATGGTCCGTGTGTAAGATAATAGTGGTTCCATAAGTCCACATTTCGAATTTACCTAATGCCCATATTACAGCATAAGCTTCCCTTTCAATAGTGCTCCACTTTGATTGAGCAGGGGTCAGTTTTTGGCTTGCGAAAATTATAGGTTTCAGTTTATTCTGCTCATCTCTCTGCATTAGACAGGCTCCAATTCCGGTCACTGAAGCATCAGTATCGATTTCAAAAGTTTTCGACATATCAGGTGTATACAGAGATGTTATAGAGCACAAACAATTCTTTAACGAATTAAATGCGCTTTCGGCTTCTTCTGACCATGGAAGGTCGTTTGGCACAGTTTTTCGAGTTAAGTCCGTTAAAGGTTTTGCTATATTGGCATACCGAGGCACATAGTCTCTGTAATAGTTAAATAATCCTAGGTGTGACTTCAATGTTTTCTTTGTTTTAGGGGCTTTCAAATCTTTAATAACTGATATCTTGTCCGGATCTGGGCCGTGCTCTCCTGAGCCTACGACATGTCCTAAATATTTTACTTTCGACATCGCAAACGAGCATTTCTTTAAATTTGCCGAAAAATTCAATTTTTTCCAGAGTTTCTAAAATGGATTTAATATGATTAAGATGATCTTCCCAGGTTGAAGAAAATATGATAATATCATCAAGAAAACTTTCGGCGTAGTCACTATGAGGTCGTAATACTTGATTCATTATTCTTTGGAATGTTGCTGGTGCTCCAGATAACCCAAATGGCATCACCTTCCACTGATACTGACCCTTTGGAGATACAAAACTGGTTAATTCTCGGCTTTGCTCTGCTAAGGGTATTTCCCAATATCCCTTAAGGAGATCTAAAGTTGTCAAGTAACGAGCTCCACCAACTTTAAATCTAAGATTTTCTTAATTCTGCATAGGAAAAGGTGGAATTTTACTAACTGAGTTCAGCTCTCTGTAGTCCACGCAAAGTCGGACAGTTCCATCTTTCTTCGCTACACATACCAATGGATATGCTATTTCTGTTGAAGAGGGTTCTATCAGGTCTTTTCCCAATAATTCTGCTATCTGTTTTTCTATATTAGATCTTAACGTTTCTGGAACTTTATAAAGATGAGGTTGTTTCCTCTCTACTCCAGACTGTAACTGGATAACATGTGGAGGAACTTTGGCTTTCTTTAATTCCCCATCAAATATTGTTAGATATTCTTTAATCAGATTCAACAGCTGTTTATGTTGCTTTGCTGATATCGAATTTGATTTTATACCAACTTTTAGTTCTTCATCTGTTACTTGCCGTGATTCTACGGGCGCATGTTGTATATCTCCAAACTCTTCATCTGTTTCGTAAATAATTCATACAGCTCTAACAGGTTGAATATATTTACGCAATTTATTTTGATGAAGATGTCGAACACTTCCATCAGGTAGTTTGACATAAAAAGAATGTGGAGACTTCTTTTCTACTATTTCTCCTCAGCCTTTCCATTTTGAACAAAGGCGATTTGTTGAATCAGGGATTAACACTACAACTTCATCCCCAACAGAAAATTCGGTATCTTTTAACCGTAAATTATGATAATGTACATATTTCTGTTGCTGTTCTTGAGCTATGCTATTCGCATACTGTGCCGCGTCTTCTAAACGTTTCCGGAGTTTCAACAGGTAGTCAGCTACAGATTCTCCAATCCCTTGAGGAAGTACGACTTCATCTTCCCAACTTGATTTGAGGATGGCTAGAGGTCCTACAGGTGGTCGCCCATGAACTAGTAGGAATGGAGCAACACCCGTTGTAGCGTTAGGCACTTCTCTGTATGCCCATAACAAGAATGGCAACTGTTTATCCCAGCCTCGACTTTGTGAATTAATTGCATGATGTAGCATGGATTTCATAGTTCCTATCCATCTTTCAACCAAACCATTCGATTGTATATAACCTGGAGTGGAAAATTTAGGAACACATCCTAGTCGTTTTAAAAACTCTTTTGTCAGCTGTGCGGCAAAATTTCTTCCGTTATCCATTGCAATTACTCGAGGAATTCCAGTTCGTACAAATATTTCTATAAATGCATCACAGGCTGCCTTTGCTGTTAAAGACTTCAGAGGTATTGCTTCCGGCCAATGACTATGCTGGTCCATAACGCACAGTACATACTGATGGCCACGTGATGACTTTGGCTCTATTGGGCCTAAAATATCGGCATTAACCACTTGAAATGGGAGTTCTGGTCTTCCAACAGCTTCGATAGGTGTTCTATCGTTTACTTTTCCTTTCCTGCGCATTTGACAATCATGACACGAAGCACATAATTGTTTGACTTCTTTTGGCATTCCTTCCCACCAGAAAGACATTGCAATTCTGTCTCTGGTCTTCTTAGCTGCCAGATGTCCACCAGTAGGAGTTTCATGAGCTAATTTCAAAATGTCCTTTCTTCTGCTTGCCGGTACGACCAATTGAATATATTTCTGTCCGCCTACTTTACCTATATGATATAATAAACCTCTTTCAATCCAGTAACCATTTTTATGTTGCCTAGCTTCTTCGAAGCACCTTTTCAATGTAGGACAGGCTAACTGCTCATCCCTAAACACTTGTGCTTGTGGAACAGGGATATTTTCATTTCTTTCATCCTTACTATCGGTTTCGGTCAATGTCTGTTTAACTACTGAGTTATTAAAGACTTTGGTTTCTGGATGATGCGACTCGCTGTTGTTTAGCTTTGCCTTTCGAATAGTCTCGTGACTTTCTCCCTCCATACAGAACATACACTTTTCATTATCTTCTGTGAGTGGGGTACTAATTGCCTCATCCCCAAGATAATTGTCGTTTGAATTATTCTCAGGTACACTGAACAAGGATTGTTCACCGACTTCATTTATTGTGATTACTTCAACCTCTTCTTCTGAAGAATAGTTTCCGGGAGACCTTCCCTCCACTTTGAACAAGGACGGTTCATTGTTTTCTTCCACTGGGGTGATATTGACCTCAACCCCTGAATTTCCAGGATTTCTTCCTTTCACATGGAACAAGGATTGTTCATCGACTTCTTTCTTCGGGATATTCACTTTATCCCCTAAAGAAATGTTTTCGGAAGACCTTCCCTCCACACTGAACAAGGATTGTTCATTAGCTTCTTTTACTGAAGTGATTCCTGTATCATCTTCCAAATAAGAACGCTTTTGTTCCTTCAACCATTCATATACCCTGGGAGTGATTAAAGCTTCCTCATGCAGCCCTTCCACTACTGCAGCATGTACTTGAACATATGGAATGATTTCTTCATCTGTATGAAGACTTAGCGGAACTGACACAAGTTGTGCTTCCATTGGATTACCTATAGCAGGTCTCAAAAGAATTTTCCCACTTGACTGTAAGCGTTCCTCAGGTACAACTGATTTTCGTAGTACGGTGATTTCTGCACCACTGTCCACGATGCCTTGAAATTTTTGGCCTCCGATTCCTAAATCCACTTTCAGAAGCTCGCCATCTTTCTCGTTGACTGGAAATTCCCACTCGAAACAAGCGCTATTTAGATTAACACTGACCTTATTAAGGCCCTTACTTTCTTGACTCTTTTTGTTTGTTTTCACGTAAGATGTACTTGCTAAATTCAATTTGGGGCAGGATTTTTTCATATGGCCTTCCTTTCCACACAAATATTAGGAGAATTTCGGACGAATGTCTCTTTGTTCTTGCTGTGGCTTAGTAAAAACTCTTTTCTCATCTCTATTGTTATTTCCGAAATTCGCCCCTTTGGATGGAAGATTCCAATTTTCTTTATGAGAAACTTCTTTCGTTTTTTTTTTTGAAAGTCATTTTGACATTTTCATAATCATCTAATTTACTGGAAATAATTTCAGATGACTTAAACAATGACCATTCATCGATGAAATGTTCTTTAATTTCTGGAGGTACTTTCCTTTTAATTTGATCTGTAATAATCAAATCATATAATTCTTCAAATGTGTTAACTTCTAATACCCGAATCCATTCAGTAAAATAGTTTTTCAACTCGTAAGCAAAATCTCTCCATGTGATATCAGCTTTTTTAGTATGCTTAATGAAAAGTTGTCGAAATCTTTCAGGAGTTAGTTTATACCTCTTTAACAATAACTATTTTACTTTTCCGTAATCATTCGTGATTTCTTCGTCTTCCCGAGCTATAACTTCCGCGATTTCGTATGGCAGTAGCCCAATGAGATGAGAAACCCAATCATCTCTTTTAATTTCTGCACGTTTTGCCTGCTGCTCAAAAAGAACTAAATACAGACTAATTTCGCATGTTTTAGGATCAAATTTTTGTAAGATGTTATGTAATTTTACGCGCGTTTTCTCAGAAGTTTCATTTGTAATTCCTTTCTTCTCAAGTTCTATTCTTGCATTTTCCAAACGCATTTTTTCCAATTCTATTTCTTCTCTTCTTATGCGTTCCTCCATCTCTTCTTTTCTCTTACGTTCCTCTATTTCTTCCCTTCTTATGCGTTCCTCCATCTCTTCTTTCCTCTTACGTTCCTCTATTTCTTCCCTTCTTATGCGTTCCTCCATCTCTTCTTTCCTCTTCCGTGCTTCAAGTACGTTCGCTAATATTTGTTTAACAAATTCTTTCTCGTAATTCTTTGAAGCCAAAATAGCATCTCTTAACTCATATAACTTTAAATGCTGAGCTCCTTCCACTACAAGCTCAGTAGCAACTTCTTGCAGTTCTTTTTTATTCCCTTTACCCAAAAATGCCATCTTCGGATGGATGAGATCAAATCAAGTTCAAATTTTCCGTGAATAAAATAAATTTTCTTATATTTATAATCACAAACCCTATTGTTTTCGTTCCTAAGAACACCAAATTTGACATCTTAGTTTTTATCTTAAACACCATTTTCCCCCAAATAAAATAAAATAATCATTAAGTCGGAATGCATACATAAAAGGAGAAAAAAAAATAATATGTATCGAAATAACAAATTTAAAAAAAAATGTTTACACAATCAACTCTTTCATTAAATAAACCAGAATATACTTTATTACATAACCAGCTTTCAATAAATTAGAAATAATGTTGCTATAGCAACCTTTAATCAAACTTACTTTTAAACAGAAAAGAAAACAATTTCCGATTCATTCTCAAAGTAAAAAAAAAATAAACAAAACCGGACGTTCACAAGAATTATTCACTAGTTTTTTTTTTACTGAGATATTTCCTTAATATTCCAATAATAATAAAGATAAATAAATATAAATCATTATCAACGTTTAACAAATAAACAATCATTCAATAAAACAGAACAAATAAATCAAAACAGAACTTGTTTTTTTTTTTTTTTTCCCTATCTGCTTTAATGAAATCTTATTTATTCTAAATCACGTGATGAATAAAAAGAACACACAGAAATTAACAACAATGATCTTGAATAACATAAAAATATGTTCTTTTCACCATTCTTTTTACTATTTTCCGGCTTTTTAAATACAAATAAACAAATATATTTCTATTTTTCATTTTTCAAACACTAGAATTATTATTATTTCAACATTACGAAATATTTAATTTCCATTTACCTATTCTTCACCTTGTTGGAATACAAAATCGGAACAAAATATCTAACTGCTTAATCCTAATTAATTATTTAACATAAACTTATACACTTGATGAAAATATGACTCTTGATGGAACATTAAAAAAAAAAACATACCCTTTTTTTTTTCATCACTATCATGAAATATTCCGTACGTGCACTAGCTATTTCACATATGCTTGTCGACTGCGCCAATTGTGGCGACTACTTTTCCGCACCTGGTTCTTTTCTTCCTGTAAATTCATCTTGAAACACATTAAGACACTGATCATGCTTTGTTTACTTTTAAACGTATATTTACTTACGAACATAAAATACATAACGAACACATAAATTAACATCCAATAAAGTAATTTAAAAACAACATATAGAATGGAACGTTAGTCCATCTTGATTCACATACGCACACACTGTTGCCACACTTTCGTACCAAACTTTTCAGTTCTTGTTTTGGGATAATCTCGAAATCAGAGGTGCGTCGTTCACAGCAGCCACTAGATAAAATCCATATCAAGGATTACAGATTTTGATCCTCTTTGATATTTTTTATATTGAAAAAACGCAAAATTTATACTTTTTTTTTTTTTTTTTAACTATCAATTTAGATTATAAAATGTGTTTAAGTCAATAACTGCGAACACGTATCTCTGAAAATGAATGAATTATTGAATTTAAATAGTACTTTTCACTTGATAGTCATTTAACGTTTCTTTAGCATTTATTACATTAAACTAAGAAGTTCTTATTAATATACTTTTACGGTACCTAGATATTTATATTTTCTTTAAATTAAAATCTTTCATATGAACACGTATGCATGAATAAATAAATTTAACGACTTTGCTTTATCGTAAAATAGTGATACACTTTGTCCCCAAATTGAATCATTATTATATCTCCTTTCTGAATCGCACTTTTCAATTTAGAGCACAGAACCCGGTTATTCAAGGTACGATTTAGTAGAATATATTTTTCATTACTTTATTTAATCGTATTAAATTACATTTTAGTATAAAATATCTTTCACGCTTTTGAAATTTATATCATATGTTTTAATATATTCTTATCCTTAAAGGCATTAATTTTTATTTAGCTTTCCTACCGTTTGAATTTCATTGACTACATATTTGAAAATTGGTAATTTAATATCCACCTTATTAACATAAGAAAAATGTTACGGATTATGCATTTCTTTATGGAAAATTCGATTTATTTTCCACTTTTTTTTTTTTTTTTTTTTTTTTTTTTTTAAATTTAATATGCAATATTTATGTTACGCATGCAAAGTTTAAAGTTTACGTAAGATTAATAAACTATGAAAATACTTATTAAAATATTTATTATTGCTAGAGTTAAAAAATATTCCAATCTAGTACATCTGTGAGATATTCTTTGTTTCAAATCTATTATCAAACTGTTTATTAAATTAACATAGATACATATTTGTAATTTTTTTTTTTTTTTACATTTTAAATACTTAAAATTTTAAACTATTTATTTCAAAAACTTTTTAGTCAGTTAAAAAGTTAAGTGTCACATCAGCCATCGGAGATTGACAATGAACTTTACGTTCAGGCCGCGTTAAGCACCGTTTGACATTCGATTCAAGCTGCATCAGTCAACGGTGGCTGCACAGTGAAAAAGAAAAAGAATGTTAAAAAATAGAAAACTTGTGCAAATTTCTTATATATATAGATATATATTAACTACAGAATTTCAGTGAAAAATTACCTTTAAATCTTTCGAAAGAAATTTTTTTCTCTATAACCAGATAAAATCTCTATCAAGGGTTGCAACGAAATATATCAAGAGAGATAAAAATCTGTAATGCTTGATATACGCAACAACTAGATAAAATCTATATCAACGTTATAACGGTAAATATGAAAGGTGATACAAATCTGCAATCCTTGATAAATGTAACCACTAGATAAAATTTATATCAAGGATTAGAGATTTTTATAATCTATGATATTTACCGTATAAGTTTTGTTCAATACAAAAGTATTAAAAAATGCGCAAAATTTATGCTTTTATACTTTTTTTCTTTTTTTTTCATTTTTTTTTAACTATCAATTTAGATTATAAAATGTGTATAAATCAATATCTGCAAAACACTTATCTCTGAAAATGCATGAATCATTGATTTTCAGTAGCACTTTTCACTTGATAGTTATTTAACGTTTCTTTAGCATTTATTACATTAAACTACAGCGCCTAGAATAAACAGTGTGGAAATCGGCGAATAAAATTGTACCAAAAAAATTAAGCCTGACACCAGATGTCATTGTAATCGAAGCTAGTGTCACGACAAAACCGAGACTCCCTATTGGTTAATTATATGCTTAGATCACGTGATTAAACTGACGAATCTGAGAAAAGCCAATCAGGTCTTCGATTTGAGCAATAGCTTCAATCACAGCGACATCTGGGTAAGCTTAATTTTTGTAGCATCATTTTAACATCACGGTTATAGGCGATTGCCACACTGTTTTTTCTAGACGCTGTAATTAAACTAAAAAGTGCTTATTAATATATTTTCAGACCTGCCAACCTAATCCGGCAAATTGTTTGCTCCGCCCCTTATTCTACACCGTTTAATTTTTAGAGTATTTTTCTTCTTAATTGATAATAGATAAATATGAAGAAAATTACTCTAAAAATTTATTGGTGTATGAAAAAGGGCGGTACTAATAATTTGCCGGATTAGGTTGGCAGCTCTGTATTTTTACTGTACCTAACTATTTATACACAACTGCCAATATTTTAATTTATTCCGGAGTACTTTTAGCCCCACCTTTATTTCGAACCACTTTATTTATAGAAGAATTTTCTCCAATATACAACTTAGATAAAATAAGAAAAAAATTCTTCAAAAAAAAAAAATAAGTGGTACGAAATAAAGGCGGAGCTAAAAATACTCTGGAATAAATTAAAATATTTGCAGGTATGTATTTATATTTTATTTAAATTAAAATCTTTCATATGAACATATATACATGATTAAATAAATTTAACAAATTGACATTTTTCATAAAACAGTGATGCATTTTCTCCCAAAATTATATAATTTATTAAATCTCCTTTCTGAATCGCTTTTTTTTTTAATTTAAAGCGCAGAACCCGGCTATTCAAAATGTGATGGAGTGAAATAAATTTTTCATTGATATATTTAATAGCATTAAATTACTTTATTGTATAAAATATCGTTCATGCTATTCAAAATTATATAATACATTCTGATATATTTTTATCCTTAAAGACATTAATTTTTATTTAGCTTTCTTAACTTTTGAATTTCATTGGCTGTGTATTTAAAATTTGGTAATTTAATATCTACTTTATTAAAATAAGAAAAATGTTATGGATTTTGCATTTCCTTATGAAAAATTCAATTTATTTTCCACACTTTTAAAATTTAAAATGTAATATCTCTGTAAAGCTCACAAAGTTTTAAGTATATGTAAGATTAGTAAAATATGAAAATATTCATTGTTAATACTTATTAAAATATTTATTATTGCTAGAGTTAGAAAATATTCCAATCTATTACATTTGAGAGATATTCTTTGTTTTAAATCTATTATCAAACTGTTTGTTAAATTAACATAGATACATAATTTATAGCTGTGTTTTTTATGAATTAATGAAATATTTTTACATTTTTAATGACATACAATTTTATAATATTTATTTCAATAATTTTGTAGTCAATTAACACGTTAAGTGCCACGTCAGTTATCGGTGACTGACACTTGAACTTTACGTTCAGGCTGCGTTAGGCACCGGATATTAACATTTGACATTCGATTTAAGCTGCGCCAGTCAACGGTGAGTGCATAGTGGAAAAGAAAAAGAATGTTAAAAAATAGAAAACTTGTGCAACTTTCTTAGATTTTTTTTTCATACAGAAATTCAGTGCAAAATTACCTTTAAATCTGTTGAAAGAATTTTATTAACTCTATAAATAGATAAAATCTATATCAAGGGCTACAACAGTAAATATGATATAAGTTAAAAATCTGTAATCCTTGATAAATGCAACCACTAGATAAAATCTATATTAAATGTTGCATAGTTAAATATGAAGGGTAATAAAAGACCGTAATCCTTGATACAGATTTTATCTAGTGGTTGCATAGTTTTCTTTTTCACATACGGATAAATTGGTATTAAAGCAGAGCATAATCCTACTCTTCCCATATAACCCCAAAGTAACAATTCCCTATGTAGCTTAGCCATAAATTTAGCTACCATTAAGGCAGAAATTCCAACTCCGCCATTATGAGAACTAGTTGTACCGGTAAAGAGATAAAAAGAGCCTTGACAGCACTGAAAAGTGCTAAGTAATAGCAGAGATTTTAGTTCCGTGGCTCCGTCTTACTATCGTCGCCTATTTTGCGGTGCGCTCTTGTCCAATTCTGGCTAAGAGAACTGTAGAACTTTGTTGAATGTCAGATTTTTTACTTTGTACCTCACGCAAATTTAATTTGTTAGATTTTTTTTTTTTTTTTTTCTCTGCTACGAAAAATTTCTTTAACTTACTTTTTGCATAGCATACCGATATTCTCTAGAAATTTTGCTTGCAGGAATTTTCTGTAATATAACAAGTTTTTTTTTCATTGCAGTGTCATAATAAATTTTTCATTCCGGGGGCGACAACGTGTGTAGATGGGCGGAGATATCTTTTTAAATCTGCATAGAACAGTACGTGTTACTTATTTATATTTTATCATTAACAATATATTGATTTTTATGAGCTTCCCTCTTTTCTTTTCTTTGAATTGAATGAATCAAATTTTTTATTTAATATATAAATTCATGAATGAAAATTCATCTTCGTTTTTAATGAAGTTTCTATTCTGAATCTTAAGAATAATATCAACCTAGGTATTCAGAGCAAAAAATAGAAACAATATCGTTTCTAATAGACGCTAATATTAACTGTGAAACAACTGTGATATATAACGTGATTAGCGTAAATGTATGACTATGATAATCATTTGTAAATATTGAAGTAAAAAGAAACTAAAGATGTTTAGGTTTTTTGTTTAACCCTTAAATGACTGATTGTTTTTAAATCGATTTAAAAATGTTATATTTTTTCCTCTCTTAAATAAATCGCGGGAAAAATACTTTAAAAAATCATACTTTTTTAAAACTATGGTTTACAGAAATTAAATTTTTTAAATCATGGGAAATACTCTAAATTGTTTTCCCTCGGCACGAAATTACTGCGAAAAAATAGAATTAGAAACAATGTTAGTAAATATATGCATTTATTAAAATCAGTAAGAATAATACATTTTCATACGTATAATACATACATGGTTACAAAAATAAAATACTTTTGCAAATATATTGAAGTTTTCAGAGACTAGTCTTCAATCGCAAAAAACTTTGATGCCTAAAACATATTTGGAAATATCTACAAAAGAAAATTTTGAAAATCATTAGCAATCAAAACCAAAAGATCGAATTTATTACCATACAAAAACTGAGAATATTGGCAATAAGTCATGAGTCTTTAGAGCAGAGTTTCCAACTTTCATAATTTATTCATTTTTAGCCCCGCCTCTTTTTCATACCGGAAATTTTGAAAAATGATTTTCTTATTATTTAGTCGTTGTCACATATTGAAGAGGAATAATCTACAAAATTTCTGGCGCGAAAAGAAGTTGGGGCTAAAAATGCTTGTAAATAAATTATAAAAGTTGGAAACTCTGTTTTAGAGACGCTTTGCTTTATTTGTAAATATATAGTTGTGTCGCGGTGTTTTCTTTCACACATAACAATTTTAATATTAATACATATGTGTATCTCACTTATTATATTTTATGTATTGCTGTATTTTCATAACATTTTGTTGCATAAATTTATATCACAGTATTGCAGTGATATCATATTCGTTAAATAAATGATCACTTTGTAATAAATTCAATTTTTCACATAACAAAAATCATTTTGACGAAACTATGTATATAAATGTTTTAAGATGCTTAAAATCTGAGCCTGACACACTGATTTTTATTCTTGTTTTAATTAACCTACATTGATGGGCAATTAATACCGTGAATGATCGTAAAAGCGTAATTTTAAAGTGAAGTGGTGATAGAATAATAAATTTTATCCAACATAAATTATAGTTCCGAGTAGCAATTTTTAAAATGACGTTATATAATACTTAATGATGTAATTAAATGTAGTGAATTTTATTAAACAAATTATGGACGTTGATAACGTAGAATTATTAGCTATTTTTGACAATATTGCTAAGTATAATGAATTTAAACTATGATGGCGCATTTTGATTTATCTGATTGAAAAAAAAAAAAAAAAAGAAAAAAAAAGAGGAATGATTTAATCAAAGAAGATTGTAATTTTAAACCATTCAAGTAAACAAATAAATTTATTTTTTCTTAATAAAAGTATAGTTAATTTTTAACACATTAATTTCGTTTTAACATTTTTAACCATGTATTCTGAAGTATGATATAAAGATTAAATGATAATATGATATTGATAGTATATCGTGACATAAATGTTAAACAAGATATTTTTGTTATTTGTAATAAAGCTCTTTTATTGCTAATTATTTCTAAACTCTATCTTTAGAAAAAATGATTAAAAATGTAATGACAGAGTTTCTAAAATATTTTATTTTTTTATATTTAATTGCATTATAAATAATTAGCAATTATTTAAAATGCGAATTGAGAAATTTGAAAGTATAGCAAGCATTTTAATTTTTCTGTGAGAACTTAGTTACGAAAAAATTATTAAAAATTCTAATGAATGTGCTCTTTTTTTACTACCATTACACTATTACCGTAGGTAAGGGAAGTATTATTGTATTCGGTTCAAAAATTCGATGTCGAGTTTTCACCTGGTACCTCCAAAAACGGCTCTAACGATTTTCTTGAAAATTGTTTCATTAATCTATTTTAGATACCCTTTCTCATGCATTACGTGGTTATTACATGAATATTAATCGTCATTCTGATTAGGAAGTTCCGTTTTAGATCTCGGAAATTGGTGTTTAAAAAAATAACCTTTTTTTTTTTTTTGTGTGTGTGTCTGTGTGTGTGTGTGTGTTTTTATACGTGTATCAAGTTTCTCTTACTGGAAAATTACAAAAAATGCATATAATACGTGTAATAGTGGGTAATGGAAGTCGTGTGGTTGTTTCACACCAGATTTTTTTTTTTTTTTTTCAATTTAAAATTGATTGCCAAAGAAATAATCTAAACATACAACTTCATTTATTGATGTATTTGATGTTTTTATAATTATATTTTATAAATGCTTTTTTTTATTATTATTGCATTACAAATTGATTATATAAGCGAAGTTAGGACAAATACACAAGATTATCACTTTAGGCGCACAGTTATGATTGATTTTAAAATTTTAGTCAGGAAAAAATACTAAAAAAAATATATTTGTCAAATTTAGGAAATTTTTCTCAAGAAATACAAATAAGAGTCTATCTAATTCTAAGGAAAGTATGAACAATTTGCAAAATGGATTATTATTAATTTTATTATTATTCTTAATCAAGTTTTTTTTTTTTTTTTTTTTTTTTTTTACACGCTTTGCGAAAATTTGGGCCCACCATATTTTTACCAGCTGAAGCTTTTCGTAGATATCCGGATTAGAGTTTATAGAGCAAACCATTTTTAACACGTTGTTATACAGGGAGATTGCAATTAAAGTTGTGATTGCAAAACGCTATATTTTAAAACTACCGGTCAGACATGATAATTTACCAGAACTATCTTGATATAATGGAATTTCGTTTGGCAACGGAAATATATATATATATATATATATGGTACATATATATATATACAGTCGGTAACAAAAGTGTCCGAACACTAGCAAAAATTCCTATGTAAAAAAACTACACTTCATACGGTTTAGGTAAATAAATCCTTATCGAATCATATTTTTGCACTGACTAAGAACAGGATTCGATAAGGATTTATTTATCAAAACCGTATGAAGTGTACTTTTTTCACATAGGAATTTTTGCTACTGTTCGGACACTTTTGTTACTGACTGCATATATATCTATATATAATGTGCCGTTAATCATTAGTAAGTTGTCGGTATCATGAAGCTCCTTTATTTCTCTTGTCACTATGATTACTTCAACTGTATATACATATTCATGTCTATTTCCTAATGAAAATGTTGATGTCTATTGTTGTCTATTGATGTCTATTGTTTGTTGTTGTCTCTTGATGTCTATTGTTTCCTGCGCATCTTTTGTATTGATAACAACATTCCTGTGTTTAATGAGTCTATTTAGGAGCTTTCCTTGATATCTAGGGACATATGACTATAACAGCGCCATCTATAAGAACATTTTGGAATTACATTATTCTTTTATTCTAACCTCCGTTTCCTAGCAATTATCTGGTAAAATATCAAGGCATTCTGTCCGATGATTTTAAAATTATCGCACTTTGAAATCGTAACTTTAATTGTTATCACCCTATATTTCGCTGTATTAAAGATGATTCAAATCTAATTCAATGGATTAAAAAAAAAGAAGAAAAAAAAGAAGAAGCTAGCGAACGATTAAAATTATCTAGTTATATTTAAGATATTTAAAAATTTTTAAATTTATATTTTTGTATTGGTTAAAAATGAAGTTATTTAATCAAATATAACATTTTATTTACTTCACTTGTCCAGAGACATTTTGACAAGTGAATCTATGTTCTCAGAAAAATACAGTCGGCAGCAAAAAAATACAGTCGGCAGCAAAATTATTGAAGCGCTAGTAATAATTCCTATTTAAAAAATGTGAACCTAATACTGTTTTGTTAAGTAAATATTTGTCGAGTCATGATGTTAGTTGATGATAAAAATTAATAATCAAACTATAAAAAAAAAAAAAAAAAAATGCATGTACAAATATATGTATATAATATGGATATGTGCTTCAATAGTTTTCCTACTGACTGTATCTTAGATTATTCATCCTGATGGACGTAATAATTAAAAATACATAAATCGTGAACAGCTTTGCATAAGAATATTGGCAATAATTGGTTGTTTTTATTCGTTTTTACACATGAGAGTGTTACTAATATTGAAATGTAATAATTTCCGATACATTGGATTAATAGGAGATCATGAGGATGGTCTTTAAAAAGTATCGATTATATTACTGATTGATTACTTTGTTGTATATTTATAATTTTTATTATGATTTAATTTATATGTTTCAGTTGTATCTAGTGCAGAGTGTCCATATTTATTTTATTGATTTTGGGGACAAAGATGGCGGCGTCCTAGAATTTCGAGGACAAAAAAAAAAAATAAAAAAATAATAATTAAATCACCTTAAATTGTAACATTTTTGTAATTTTTATGAAAAAAGCACCTAAAAGAAATTGTTTCAGCTTATTTATTATAAATATAATAAATTACTATAATAAAACATTAATAACTTTATAACCGGCGTTCCCAAATGTATTGTATTTCTTTGGGGATGAAGGTAGTTTTATCTTCGAGATTCAAGGACATAAATCTTGGGAAATATCGTGTGGCTCTATATTCCTTTTCATTGCTCGTTTATATTTTCATGCATTAGGAAATCATTATTGATGTGAATTCATTGCTTCTTTTAAATTATATTTAGATCTTCAAGATGATATTTTAAATAAACTTATTAGTGTATATATGGACTGAAAAGTGAATTGTTTAATTTTATTAGAATTTCATTAAAAATATTTAATTAGTGAAAAATTTAATTAAAAAACCCATTTTTTTTTTTCGGTTTACATATTTTCATACTCATAAAAAGAAGAAAAAAAAGAAAGATAAAAATAAAAATAGATAAAAATAAAAATAGATAAAAATTTGCTTTTTTCCTAACATCTAATTTACATCAAATTATCAGAATGCTTTTTAAAATATACGGATTCGTTTACGAGAGATTTGATTTATTACTTTTTTTCTATTATTGCACTTTAATTTGAAATGGTTAAATTGCAAACAGGGAAAGTTTAACCCGTCCACAAAATATTCTTTTTGTTGTTGTTGCTGTTGTTTGTGTTTGCACATACACATAGATTCCAATATTTTAAATTATTCAGGAAGAGTTTTAGCCTTTATTCCATACCACTTATTTTTTAAGAGTAATTTTTTCTTACTTTATTGAAATTGTATATTGGAGAAAATTTTTATATAAATAAAGTGGTGCGAAATAGAGGCGGGGCTAAAAATATTCCAGAATAAATTAAAATGTTGGCATCTATGCATATGATGAATGTAACACCTATGTTTAAAATGTGGGTTCTTTTTAACAGAATATTGCAATAAAAGCAGATTTTTAAAGTAATTTTTTATACATAATTTTATATTTATGATCTTTTTTTAATATTTAATTATATATATATTTTTAAATATAAAAATTTAGATTTAATTAATTATGAATAAGAAATTTTATGAATAAGAAAACAAATGACAGTTCTCCGTTCTTTTCAATTCAATTCGTATCACAAAGCTTATTTATTGATTTGGCGGCAAACGACATAAGTTAAGATTTCTTTTCTTTCTTTTTTTTTTTTTTTTTTTTTTTGTAGATGCATCTTACATTTTGCAGTCTGATTATTTGTTAAATGTAGTGAAGTTTTTATTTCATATCGTTTGCTTACATTTTCTTGCTTACATTTAATATCATTTGCTTACATTCCTTACGCTACATTAGTTTTACGATGCGACATGGCGATTCTTGAACTGCGCTTGAATTTACAGGAAGAAAAAAGAAAAAAAAAAGTGTAACTGTTTGAACGAAGATTCAGATATTCTAAATTATATTATTTTGAATAAGATAAAACAATATTTGGAGCAAGAAGAATATTAAGATTTCTTTTGTAAAATATATTAATTTTTAAGTTTTGTATTATCAATTTTCGTTGAAACAGAAGCATTGGTGTTATAATTTAAATTCATTGCGCATAAATAAACTAAATAGCGCGAATAATTCTTTTTATTACCTATAATTCATAACGTATCGCTGTTTCTAAAGATTTATAAAAATGACAAAAGTAAATAAATAAACAGTGAAAATAATGCCATTGGGTTATTCATCTCTTTTAAATTGTCTTGTAATTGAAAATGTCTTGTATCGTTGCATAAAATTTGTGTCTTTTATGTTAAAAAGCACCTGGAGTAATTTACATTATCGATCATATAAATATGACAAGATATACCTAAATATTTTTCTTTAAATAGATTGAAGTATATATCTGGTAACTGGTCGTCAATTATTAATGAAAGATTTAAATAAATGGGACACATATATGATTATTATTAATACGATTATTATTATTATTGTAAAATTGTTTGTATTGTTAATATTAAATTTAAATTTCCATTAGTAGAAGGTAGGCTATCATCTAAAATTTGATTCCACGGTAAAAAATAGATGACAAATGTTATAAATGTTTGAATAAATGGATTTAAAATAGAGTTAAATTACGATATTGAGAAATATTTCAACAGTATTCGGGTAGCTTAAGTCTTTCTCCACCACTAGTTTTGTATAGCCATTTTAGTTGTAAAATATCTATAAAGATAAAAAGAAATTTGCTGTAAAAAATAAATAAATAAATAAAAATAAATAAATAAAAATTAAAAAAAATTAAAAAGTCCTTAAAAGAAGGCGGAATTTTGTATAAATGCAATGGATTAGTTTACCACAGCCTGTCACCAATATTGAAAACGTAGCAAAAGTATATACCGGGTGTGTCTGTAGACATAGGTCTGAAGACATTTTATAAATTCATAACGAGTTGGTAGATTTAAACGCGGTTTTCGGAAAAATTATTCCCAGGAAGTTTTTTTTTTTTTTTTTTTTCGGGGGGGGGGGGGGGAGAAAAAATAATAGTTAAAATTTCCTTTAATAGAGAGAGAAAATCACAATTTTCCATAAAACAGTATATTTATTTCCATGCAGATATTTACGGGCATATAAATCCTGTTGTATGTGTTTGTCATCACTACAAATTACAATTTGCAAACCAGTTACAAAACCGCTAATTATAGCTTCATTCGGCGGTTCTTAGCTCACGGAAAATATCTGCACCAATGAAGCGTTATCCACCAAATGAGTATATCAGTTAAAACTTCATGTATGCACAACTAGGAAGAAAAATAGGAAATAAGATGTGTTTATCGTACAACTGTGCACTGTATAGCCCTCTGATTTGCATATTTCTCACTACTCGTCTGAGCAGAGCCCTCTATCGACGAAAAGTTTAACAATTTTATGAACATATAGGGTTATTCTAAGTAATTCATCAGAATTCAAATCACTCTTTGTTGACAAGTATATGATGACCAAAGGTGTGTGATACATAAAAATATGAAACACTGCGCATATTAACTCCCCGCATCGTTGCTGCTTGCGTACATGCCAGATGGCGGTTCTTTTTCAACTGTGAACTATGACATCTGTGGATGTATTGGAGACACGTGGATTGGGTGATGTTCCTCTGTTGGAATTCCCCCCCCCCCCACACCAGGTCCGCAGATCTCACACTATGTGATTTCTTTTTGTGGGGTTATGTTAAGTGCGATTTATGAATTGCCGATACCAACAATGCTGTAAAAACTGCAGAAAACATCACTGCTGCTATATGATGATCATTGGCTGGACGATGATGACTTTACCTTCCTTTTGGATGTGTGCCAGGTGACCAAGACGCATACTTTAAATAATTCTAGAATGTAGCGAAAATTTGGTGTGTGTGTGTGTGTATCTTTTCATGCATCACCCATCATCGTGCGTCGTACACTTTAAAATAATAGTGCTTTCGTACACAATGAATCATTTAGGCTAGCCCAGTTCTTTAAAAGCAGTTCAACACAGTCTTAGAAATAATTTTATGTAAGGTTTTTGCTTTAAATAATTTCACTCTAAAAAATATAATTGTACATTTATTATTGTTTTTATTTTTCTAACATAAAAAATTGGTAACAATTTATTTAACATATTTCAAATATTTCGTTTTTTCTCTTTAAATATCTCCAATTTTAAGTTTTAATGTAGTTTTACATTGCAATAAAATATTAGAAAAATATGTTAAAGATAAAAAAAAAAGTTAAATGTTGTTTAATTCAAATTTTCAAATAATTACAATCATATTTTCAGCATATGTTTTAACGTACTAATGAATAAAATTTTCATTAGCCGTCTCTTATTTGTAAACTATGTGATCGTATGTGTAATGTTAATTAAGACTTACAGTCCAGGGAGCAAATAAAATTATAAAAAAATGTAAGACAAAATATTTAATTTTGCTGTAACAATGGCTAAGAATATATTTATAGAAACATTCTGGAATTACAAAGTTATCTTTGAAATAGATAGTATCCCTTGGATACATACATTCACCTTAATTTTAATCCGAGCTTTACAAGCAACATTCATTTAGATATTTGATTCTGTTCTCCTTAATAATGTATTACATAGGTATATTCAACAAAGAATAAAAATGCAGTGTCTTTACATTCGTTCATTATTAAACATTATTTCTAAGAACATATACTAAAAGGGAAAATTTAGTTACAGGATTTATTATATTTTAATATGAAATTACAAGTACCTATTAATTAGATTAAACTGTAACATATTTGCGCATTAATTACTTTATTTCAATAGAAGTCGAAGAGATTTAATTACTCTGGAAATATCTATAACAACATTTAATTTTTGAGAAATTGTTACACTGAATTTTGCTACAAAGTAACTAAAATATATTGTTAAATTTCAGTGTTTTTTGTAAAATATTAGTGATATTAGAAATATAAACATTTACAAAGATTATTTTTTCACTTTGTAAGAGAGAAAAATTAATATTTAAACTGCAAATAACGATAGATTTTTTCTTTCTTTCTTTCTTTCTTTATCTTTTCTTCCTTTCTTCCTTTCTTCTTCTTCTTCTTCTTCTTCTTTTCTTTTCTTTTTTTTTTTTTTTTTTTTTTTTTTTTACTGAAAGAAAAGAGAAATTTGAAATTTGATGAAGGTAACTGATTTTTTTATTTATAACTATCATCTCTGGGAAAATAACTTTTTATTTCTTCCATTACCCGACTACCGTAGGTAATTCGATCCGAAAATTCGGTATAATGTTTTCATCTGATTTACACGTTATAAGGTTCCTTAAGTCCAAAAAATAACTTTTGGTAAATGATCAGTGTGTGTGTAGGTACGTATGTGTGTATGTATGTGGGGAATCATCTGGTTATCATATCTCTGAAACTAATAAAGATAGAACGACGAAACTTATGAATTGAGACAAGTCTGGTGTACAAATAAAATTTCCAAATTTTGTTGAAAATTGGAAAACCGGAAATGGGTCATCGGAAAAGAGAAGTCCATACGTCAAAAACGGCTCTAACGATTTTCTTCAAAGTTGCAATATGAACATTCTATTACATGTCCTTTCTAATGATATAGTTGGTTAGTTCAGGAAAATTTATAGGCGTGCTATATAAACAGCTCAATTTCAGGTCTCACAAGTGCGTTCCTTTAAAAACCGTTGTACGGGTTTTTTTTTCAAACTCGCCATATTAGACCCTTTTTAAATATGCTTTTGTATGCAATTATTGTTTTCCGGCCAATAATTGAGTATACAAAGTTTTGGTAAAAATTGGTATCTTAAAAACAGCTCTAACGATTTTCTTGAAATTTGTTACCTATAACCATTTTAGACATCCTTTTTCATGTATTACGTGGTTATTACCGGAAAATTAACAGTCATCATTCTTAGGTAAGTGAGTTTTACTTCTTGGAAATTGATATTTCAAAAAACAACTTTACCATTTTATTTTTTCTTATTTTTTAACTCGTTATGTAAACTTTGTTTTATATGTCTTCATACGTTTATTAATTTTCTTTACCGGAAATAAAATATGTCTCTCCGGAAATATTTTTCGTTTCTACTTCGTTAGGTCAGTTTCATGTCTTCTGATCACATTATCTTTTCCGATCATATTTCCAATAAATGCATATAATCCGTGTAATAATAGGTATAATGGAAATCGTGTGGTTGTTGTTTCACATTAGATTTTTAAAATTATTATTATTGCTATTGACGGTCATAGTTAACAAGTGATTATATCCATATAACACACGGGTCAAACAGTCCCGTAACTAACCCACAGATGGCGTCGTAAATGAAATATTTCTATATGGTTAAGGTAGTACTTACCTTCAGTCGATACACGCCAAAGTTTCATTCGAAATGACATTTCGACCGTTCGTTACCGATATATCACTCTACTTTTGATATTTTCGAAAACACGTACAAAACTAAATTTCGTGTGTTGATTAAACTTTTATTTATTTATTTATTTATTTATTTATTTATTTTATTTTATTATTATTTTTTGCGGGGAGGGGGGGGGGGATGGTAAAAAATAATAAATAATAATAATAATAATAATAATAGTAAAATGAAATAAAATAAAATAAAATAAACTGTTCCAACTCATCAATGGCTTACATGTGTTACAAAGAGTCAACAGTATTTTTGCTCATCGAAAAACAATGATTAATCGACGCATGAAATACAGATTTGTCAATCGTTTTGAAAACATCAAAAGATAAAGATGTCACAAAAGCTTTATTTTCACAGAAACGATAGGTCGAAGTATCAGGAAAATTTGAACTTTCGAAGCTCAGTACTACCTTACCCACATAGAAATATTTCATTTGCTTGCTATCTTCGGATTTTTTCCCTGAACGTTTTGACCGATGCGTTGTGGAAAAAAAATGGATGTGTGTTTGTATGTATGTGTACATACGTCCGTCGCTTTGTAGACAAACAGCTGATCACAGAGATACAGAATTTTGCATGAAGGTCCAAACTGGCCTTCCCTGTTGTACATCGAAGCCTGATTTACAAAATTTGGATTAGTTTATTTTCTTTTTTTAAATTAATTAAAATTTATAAGTTTCTGAAATGATTATCAATGTCCTCCATGTCCCCATGAAAATTTATACCTCTTGAGTTCACCGAAGAAGCGGGACAGCCATCCCTTTCGTGGAGGATCAAAATTGTGATGGCATGTCTCCGGACCTCCTCTAGGGATGAATCCCAGACCGTCGCCAATCCCATTGCGCAGCACTAGTGCGACGTATAGCCCATCCAGCCATTCTGAAACGATCGTCTCTTGATATAGAATTTGAAATTGTTGGAATTTCACTTCCGTTTGTGTTATGGGTTGTTAACACTTTTCAACAATGCTTAAGAATAATTATTAATTTAATTAGTCTATTTGTCTGTCTTTCAATCCGTAGTGTCATCACCTAGGAAGAGTATATTGATGATTAAACGATGCAACGCGTACGTAACGTCAGAAAACGTTAATAACCCACCGTATTATTTTTGTTCCTGTTTTGAATTTTTATTGTCATAAATATTAATTGATTAATAGCGACTATACATTCAATCATATAATTGCACTAAATAGGAGAATATCAATGTAATTAATGTATATTCTTCCGATTTTAAATAAGTATTTTTTAATTGTAATTTTTAATTGATACAAATTCCTTATTTTTACATTTGTATTTTTTTTATTACTCGTTTAAGTCATTTTTAATGTTTAAAGGAATTATATTAATTAAGTTTACGCTTGTGTGATTTTATAATTAATATTTACAAATTAAAATTAATTAAAAATGATGAAATAAATTCATATCTTACGTTCATTTTATCTGTATATTAGCACTATTAATTCCTTTTAGAATCAGCGCAATAACAATAATAATAATAATAATAATAATAATAATAATTGGCTTACTCAAGTGGATTGTTGCCATTAAATAACGATTAGTGAAATTTAAATAATGTGTTTCAATCTGATATAACCTGCTTTAAGTAATTCTTTTTTTTAAGGAACCATTTTTCAAATGAGGCAGATTATCTTTTGAGATAATGATTCATAAACTTTTCAAGGTTCACTTTTGAAACTTATGCATTTTACTTAAATTGAAAAGAGAAAAAAATACAGCTGAATTAAATGATGTTATTTAAATCATAATTGCCGAAATGTTTATCGTATTCATATGAAAATGGATAGGTATATTTTAAATGGAAATCGTTTAAAATAAATATGTAATATTTTATCAAATGTTGTGCCAGTAGTATAATTGACACCAAGAATTGTTTAAATTAAATCGTTATTTTTTGAATAAATCATTACGCTATAATAACGGTAAATGAAAAATAGCAATTAAATTAAATTTATAAATGGAAAATCAAAAATCCTATAAAAACAATCAATCTCGACAGAATCAGTTACTGATAAAAGATTTTATTTGAACCGAGGTAAAAAACAAAACATACTCAAGTATCTTGAAATTGATAACAATCATTTACAAAAAAAAAAAAAAAAAAAAAAAAAAAAAAAAAAAGAATAAATAAATAAATAAACAAAAAGTAATTGCCAATGTATATTTTGTCATCTAGTTACATGCATAAAAATCTGGTGTGAAACAACCACACGACTTCCATTGCCCACTATTACATGTATTATATGCATTTTTGAGAGATAATGTGATCAGAAAACATAAAAGTGACCTAAGGAGAAAATCGTTAGAGCCGTTTTTGAGATACCAACTTTTACAAAAAATCAATTATTGACCGGAAAAAAATAATTACATACAAAAGCATATTTAAAAGTGAGTTAAAATGGCGAGTTTGAAAAAAATCCGTACAACCGTTTTTAAAGGAACGCCTTTGCGAGGCCTGAACTTGAGCTATTTATACAGGACGCCTATCAATTTTCCTGAACTAACCAAATGTAGCATTCAAAAGGACATCTAATAGAGTGTTTATATAGCAAGTTTGAAGAAAATCGTTAGAGCCGTTTTTGAGATACGGACTTACGGTCCCACTTCCGGTTTCCGATGTCCCACTTCCGGTTAAACTCAATTATTGACAGGAAAACAACAATTACATACAAAAGCATATTTAAAAGTGAGTTAAAATGGCGAGTTTGAAATAAATCCGTACAACCGTTTTTAAAGGAACGCCTTTGCGAGGCCTGAAATTGAGCTATTTATACAGGCCGCCTATCAATTTTCCTGAACTAACCAACTATATCATTCGAAAGGACATCTAATAGAGTGTTTATATAGCAAGTTTGAAGAAAATCGTTAGAGCCGTTTATGAGATACGGACTTACGGTCCCACTTCCGGTTTCCGATGTCCCACTTCCGGTTTTTCAATTTTCACCAAAATTTGGAAATTTCATCTGTACACCAGACGTATTTCAATTCTAAAGTTTCGTAGATCTATCTTTATTAGTTTCTGAGCTATAATAGCCAGAAGATTCTCCACATACATACATACATACACACACACACACACATACATACACACTGACCAATTGCCAAAAACCACTTTTTTGGACTCAGGGGACCTTAAAACGTGTAAATCAGGTGAAAACCCGATATCGAATTTTCAGACCGAATACCTACGGTAGTAGGGTAATGGAAGTAAAAATATGCTACAGTAAAGAGATTTTTCAATTTTTAATACTCGGCATTATAAGTATAAGGTTTTTTTTTTTTTTTTTTTTTTTCATGCATGCATAATTTTACAGCCTCTTTTTTCAATGACACTAAGAAAAAATCTGTTGAAAAACAGCTGTCACTTTCTTACCGTATCCTTAATTTCGAAAACTTCATTTATATTTTTTTGTGAAAAATTACATCAAAATTTATTAAAAGAATATTTTTTTTTTCTGTAGCCAGTTAAAATCTCTACTCATTGATAAAGATTTTAACTGGTGGCACATATTTTTCTGTTTTGCTTTATTTCGAAATGTTAAAAAATTGGAAAGTGCTAAGTAACAGGATGAAGTGTGATTCCATGGCTAAGAATTAGTATCTTCGCCTACTACACGGTGGACCAAGGCTTCATACTAAATGGCCCTCAAAAGGCCTCCCTTTTTTTCCTTCTGTAACCGCTGATACAGATTTTGTCTGGTAGATACATATTTCTTTTTTCTTTTTCTTTTTCTTTTTTCTTTTTTCTTTTCTTTTTCTTTTCTTTTTTTCTTTTTTTTTTTTTTTTCGAATGCAGGAAACCTTATTTAAAAGCCGGATTGTTAAATGCGAAGTAAAACCGCAAGTTTTGGGGCTAAAAGCTTTCAAAACTTTCTGCCCCAATATCACTCAAGTATCTCGAGTAAATTGACCGACTGAAAGTCACAGGCTTTTTGATGGACCATATTTTGACACTCGTTGTAGGAACTGGAAAGTTTTATTTAATACTAGTTTTATTTTTATTTATTTTATTTTATTTTATTTTCACTGTTTACCCCTACGAAAATACAGTATCTACCAACAAGTATTTGGACAATTTCGATTTTAGGCGAATTGTCAAATATCTTAAAAAATTCTTTACGAATTACCTTAAAACTTCCGAAGAATAAAGAATATGTTTTAAACTACCGACCAATAAGTATTTGGAAACATTCGAATTTAAAAGTTTTCTCAAATATCTAGAAAAATGTTTTAAGAATCACATTGAAACTATGAAAGTACAAATAAAATGCAACTCCGTACATAATTGAGCAAATAATTTTACTGAAAAGCAAAAGGTGACCAATAAAAAGTTAAAGAAAAATGAAAATGATTTGCATTACCTGTAAAAATAATGCATTTTGGCTGCAACAACTGATTATAAGAATTCTTCTACTTATTCTCTACATTTTTTCCAGTCTACCTCACATGTGAAGGAGATATAATGGTTTCTTTAAAAAGTTGCACAAAAAAGCCACTTTTTTAATCATAACATGTATTGTATTAGACATAATGCAAGCCAGTTTTAGCAAACTTGGCATATTATATTGGACAGAGCATACTACAATCTGAATGCAAAAATGTTAAATATCTTACGAAATATGTGCATTTTTGTTAGAGAATTTTTAACTACGCGTGCGCAAGCTTTTTAAAAATTTCTTTTGCGTAATTTAATATCAAAAAGAATTGAGCTACTTATATGAAAATCCCAAACAGATATCGTATAAATGGAAGCATTTATGGGTTATAGAGTGAACTGAATTGCAGTTTATTTCAAATAAATATATAAAAGGTGATGATAGGAGGTTTTGTCAATGGTTAACCAGCAAATACTGTATTACCATTGGACATTGACTGAATCAAATTAAAAATATGAATAAAATCTCTTATAATTTAGGATTTTTTTTTTCAGGGGAACTGAATACTAGCTCATTCTATCACCGACATATTTTTTTTTTTTTTTTTTTTTTTTTTTTTTTTTTTAATTTATGCAATATTTATTTGTGGTTTTTATATAAGTGGTTCGAAACTTTTGGGTATTAAATTATCTAAATGAAATTTCATGAAAGCTTGCGCATGCGTTGTTAAAAATTATTTTGTGAAAATATTTACAATTCGTGAGATATTTAACATTTTTGTATTATGATTGCAGTATACTTTTTTTAATGTAGTAATTCAAGATTCTAAAAAATGACATTTTATTGGATCTAATACGCTGCATGCTAAATTTATAAAAGTAGCATTTTTTTACGATTGTCAAAATCTGTTACAACTCCATAAAAATTATACAGATGATAATAATAAGATGCCTCATAATTACATGCTACAGACATAACGTATTTCAAGCATTAATTTTTAAATGGTGATCCAAGACATTTTAATTTTTGTTTAATTTTTTACAAGTACCCTCTACCCTTTTTTACAACCCCCCAAGTTTCTCTTCGGTGCAAGGAAAAACTTTTACTTAAATACATAAGTTATATTAAATGTTCTTTATGCTCCCACATTTTCAAGATAGTTTGTAAAGAATACTTCTAGATATTTAAAAATATGTCTTAATTTGAAAATGTTCATGTATGTACTTATTGATAGAGAGTAAACAATCATTAATGAAATAAAACTTTTAATACAGAATTCTCGAAAAATACTCTCATTAAATTTTGGTGATATTTGTATTATTATTATTTTTTTTTTTTTTGGTGAGAAATATTTAAAAACTAATTATTGTATAAAATTATTATACTAACGATGTATTTAGTGTGAAATAGAAATTTAAAGAATAGTTTTCATCTTCACGATTATATATAATTTATGTATAGTCCTACATGAGATTTTAACGTATTACCAAAGAATAATATGACATAGAAAATTTTGTTATAACGTAGTACAAGGTAACAAGAAAATATTGAACGATACAAACTCAAACATAATTTTGTTTTCCAAAGAGTTTTATTTGAGTTACTACATACACGCAGGAATATGTATGTATATACTTATTATATATAATTATACTTAAAATAAATTACTTAATAATACTTAATAAATTACTTACTTAAAATAAATTATACTTAAAAATTATACTTAAAATGAAATTAAAATAAATTTATATATATATATATATATATATATATATATATATTAATTTAGTTTTTATTAATTTACAGTTTTTAAATATAAAAAGAAACTCTAGAAACGATTTTTGTCTACTCAAATATAAAATTTTGTATTTGTGTTTTTACAAATGAAAATTTCATATTTATTTTGCATGCAGAAAAGCATTAAATGAGTTTTTTTTTTTTTTTTTTTTTTTTAAGCATGAAAAAGGATAAGTTTAAAGAATGAAAAACTGTGAATAAAAATATTCATTGTTAGTTCGTAAGACATTGAATTTAGAATCCCTAAAATCAGTTTTCTATTTACATAATATAAAATGTTATTTTTTTAAAACAAATAACTTTAAATGAAATCACTAGAAGACCTTTTAATACTATTTATTTGACAGAAATTTATATAAAACGAAATTATTTATTGTAATAGCGAGGAAATTGCTTGGCGTAGATATTTACGAACATGCAATAAAATATATGATAGGACATTAAATCGCACTTACAATGATAAATATTAATACAAGATATATATATATATATATAAAGTAAAAACATGTTTTATAAATATAACACATGTATTTGGAAGAAATGTTCTTTTTCGTGATACATGCAACGTATGCTATTTTAAAATTAGTGTTCAAAGGGTAAGGTAAATGAGTTCTGAATTGTATTAGATATGTAAACATTTTCCTATATTACGCTGAACTGTTTTAACAGATAAAAAATGTTTATAATCTAATTTTTTTTCCTTTGCAAATTGTTTGATGATTCATAATGCTGATAACTGAGATTGTGCTTTAAGAAGTATATTTAGAGATAAATTTCTGTATAAAATTGTGTTGTACATTAACTGGAATTTATTTATTTAAATATAAATAGCGATTATATTGCAACTCTTATTACTTACAAACTTTGAATAAACACCATAAAATGTAATAAACTCGCAACAATTGTTTCGGGTCGAAAAAACACACGACCCTTCATCAGGCGAATAAAGTAAGCACGAGTTCTGCAGTCAAAGCGGCAACGCACCATAAGGAAGATTGTACTTAATGTCTATGACCTTAGGGATTATCCGAGCACGCTTACTGCGTTGCCGCTTTGACTGCAGCACTCGTGCTTACTTTATTCGCCTGATGAAGGGCCGTGTGTTTTTTCGACCCGAAACAATTGTTGCGAGTTTATTGCATTTTATGGTGTTTATTCAAAGTTTGTAAGTAATAATTTTTACAACGCCAGTTTTGTGGTGCTTTATTATTAAATATTGCAACTCTATTTATTCCATGAATAAACTATTTTATAATATTCTTCTGAATTGACACTATAACTGTTAAAATGAATGTCTAATATATAACCATAACATAATAAATACGAATATGTAGGTTTCAAACAATATATTACAAAATTCTGATAAACATTCTGTATTTTAGAAACGTATTTAAAAGGTTATATCAAAATAGATGCTGAGTTAAATACCGTAAACAAATTAAGAATCCTATTCAAACCTCAAGATACGTACGAAATCTACTAGTAACTACATTTAATTATAAATTATCTTCTTGTAAAATCGAATCGTCATAATTTTTATCTGTTTTCGTTTTTTAAATTTATTTTTAGAACGAAATTCTATATTATTTATAATATCAATTTTCAGTAAAATTTTTTTCTTCTCTTTTGTATAAGTAAGTTGTTTATTTAATTAATTTTAAATTCTAACATTTACTATTTATCTAAACATTAACAAATTATTAATATTATCTTTAAAGAAAATTGAAAACCTGCAAATATTGAGTTAAATAACAAAACATAAACAATTATTTAAGAACTTTTTAAAATACAAATGCACTTTAAATTGTTAAATTTCCTAAAATTACATACTTAAATGAGTATCTTTTTTTTATTATTTTGTTTGTGCAATTTTTTTTATTAATGTTACATGATGATTTTATCATTACGATAATAGCCATTATCATATTATATGGAGTTAAAATCCCTAAAATATACTATGTTTATTTTACACTCTATATATTTTCATATTAATATTCAAAACATAATTTCAAAACATGATATCGACGTATTTTAAAACCTGATATTTTTAGTTAGATATTCAATAAAACTATGAATACGGCTAGGAAATAGACATTGGCGGTTAGTGCTTGTACCCGTGTTACCTGATGCTACTACGGGAATTTATTTAAAAAAAATAATCAAACTTAAATAAAACTAAAAAATAAAACAACTAAGTGATAAAAAACTAAAACAGCGATTTTCTTGCAGAAGTAAAAAATTAAAGGTAAAAAGTCTAAATAATTGTGGATAACTATTAGGGGGACTGGAAAATAATGTCGTTTTGAATTAAAATACTGACATCGGAAATTTATCCTGGATAAAATTTAAGATATTCTTAGGTAACTTATAAGATGGTTATTTGTAAAGTACCATGTAATCACTGTTAAACAAAAATTTCCTGTTTCATTTTATTAATTCAAAACGACATTATTTTCCGGTCCCCCTAATATGAGACATTCTAGATTTAACTTATGCAAAGGTGTTTTCCAATTTTTTTTTCATCATGTTATACTTAATATTATTTTAACATATTTTGCATTTTTATTAGATTTCGTATTTTTTTAATAGTAATAAATTTAACACTGAAATTTGATCCAATAAAGACTGTGTAAAATTAAAAAAAATGAAATTATGTTCGATTTTGTCTAATTATTGTTATTTGCAAAAGAAAGTATAACAGAAATTCGATGAAACTGAAATTTGCAAGTAAATATAGTTAATCAGTTGATGTAGTTAATAAGTCCAAAATATTCCTTATTGTAATGATAAACTAAATTTTCATTTGTTCTTTCTTGTTTGTAACGTATGCAAGCATTTGTATGATACTAATTAGGATTTACAACTCCATGGAACAAATAATTACTTAATAATACGAAAAATGAAATATTTAATTTTGCTGAAACAATATTGGATGAGAGTCTATTCATTAAAACACACTGAACTTATAAAATTTTCTTTCAAAGATCTGTGTTCTTTTAAAACATACTTAAACGAACTTTCATCCTAATTTTACAAGCAACTTTCATCTCGACGTTTGGTTCTGTTCCCTCTGTGTAATACAATACTTAAGTATATTGAACAAAGAGTAAAAATAACTCTTTACATTCATTCATAATTAAACGTTATTTCTGAGAACAGATATTAAACTAGAAGTTTTAGATGTAAAATTTCTATACATTTTAATACAGCATTACAAGTATCTAATTAATTAGATTAAACAGTGATGTATATGTAATTCATTAATTATTTTTTTTTAATGAATAAAAAAATTTCAGTTTTCAGGAAAAATATATTTCTGTATTAAAATATTGTGATTTTGTTATGTTGCAATTTGCTTCAACGTAACAAAATAAATATGGTATGAAACAACCACACGATTTCTATTACCCTCTATTAAACTTATATGCATTTTTTGAGATAATATGACCAGAAGACATAAAATTGACATAATGATATAAAAACCTAAAATTTTTCCGATAAGAGAAACTTGATACACATGTAAAACTATATAAAATATATTTTGCATAGCGAGTTAAAAAATAAGAAAAAAAAAATAGTAAAGTTATTTTTTGAAACACTGATTTTCAAAATCTAAAACTGACTTATCTAATCAGGATGACGGTTTACTTTCCTGAAGACTGATAATTTATCTAAAATGGATTCATATCACAATTTTCAAAAAATCTTTAAAGCCATTTTTGAGATACCAACTTTTACCAAAACGTAGAATGCTCAATTATTGACCTGAAAACAATAATTATTTACAAAAGGATATTTTAAAGGGAGCTAATATGGCGAGTTTGAAAAAAATTCGTACAGCCGTTTTTAAAGGAAAGAACCTGCGAGACCGGAAATCGGGCTACATAGATAGGACGCCTATAATCTTTTCTGATCTAACTAACTATATCATTCGAAAGTACATCTGATAGAGTGTTTATGTAGCAAATTTGAAGAAAATCGTTAGAGCCGTTTTGAGATACGTACTTACGGAAAATACGGAAACCTCTTGCGGTTTCCGATGTCACACTTCCGATTTTCTTATTTTCACCAAAATTTGGAAAATTCATCTATACAACAAATATATCTCAATCATGAAATGTTGTATTTCTGTCTTTATCAATTTCTAACATATGATAGACAGAAGATTCCCCACATACATTATACACACTGACCATTTGTCAAAAAGTAATTTTTTTGACTCAGGAGATTTCAAAAACGTGTAAATCAGGTGAAAACTTGATATAGAATTTTTGAACCAAATTCAATACTTCCATTACCTACGGTAGTCGGGTAATGGAAGTAAAAATATGAATATCACAAGTACATCAGCAATATGTATTTATTTTATTTATTTATTTATTTATTTATTTATTTATTTTTTTTTTTTTTTTTGAAACGATTACGAAAAGACTCTGAGAATCACTCTTTATTTAAAACAAATTTATCTGGATATTGTGACCTTGTTCCATTCCAAATGCTAAAATTTGTATCATTTATTTTTTAATTTGCATTAAAATGTGTAATAAAAATAGATAGATTATACAAGTCTTAAAGTAAATACAAACTTTTATTTATGGTTAAGAAAATGAGTTGTAGAAATTTCTGTAGAATATTTGAATTTTTACAACGATACTTTGAATTATGTCAATAATTATTTATATGTACTTCTTATTATGTCAATAATAACACTTTCCGACAAGGATTAAAAGTGTTAATGACTTCAGTTTGTCTGTTTTTCGTCAATCTGTTCGCGATCTAACTCCGGTAAATAATGGAAATTCCTGAAACTGGTATATTATTTAAAAAAATTACCCCCTCCACAAGGCCCAAGGCCCTCAAGCCGTGCACTAAGTAAAATGCTCAAAAGGAACCTTTGATGTAAGGAAAAAAAAAATCGCATTTGAAAGATAATGTGAAAAATAACATCCTATTTTTACGTATTTTCTACATTCATTGTTACGAATTCGTTATAGCCTCTAGGTAAATTCTTGCGATCTTCATCTTTACTCTGTAAAAATTCCTTACGTGATAAAAAGAAAATGCAATCATTTCTGAATTCCACGTATCTCAATACATTAGAGACACACAACGCAGTGCAGAAAAAAATTGAAAATGCGATTTTGCAGATCTATGAAATTTGATCACCCACTGTAATTAATATCTCATTAGATTAAATAAATTACATGTATCTATTAACTTTAAAAAAATACAGTTGTTTCTTTTGTTTAAATTCAAGAAATAAAATGTTAAGCGGGGACACTAAAATACTCATATTAAAGTATATCATAAGGTATTGTGCAGATTGTTTTTCGCATGAAGCGATCAAAAATTTTTATTATTATAAATTTTATATGTAATTTAATAGTGCTTTGAATTTGTTTAAAAAAATATCTTTGATGCTTAACAATAATTATTCTCTATTAATTATTGTAATTTTTCATAATTTTTAATAACCAATTCCTTTAATTTATTTCAACATGATAATTATACCAATCAAAGCATCTAAAAGATAATATAAATTCCATTTCAAGTAAGTAAATAAATAAATAATATTAATAAACGTAATTTTTAAACGATCAAAATGCTTTAATTTTTAATTTTTGTTGTTTTATTGCTCATTTAAGTTGTGTTCAATTTTTAAATGAATTAACTTAATTAAATTTTTACACTTGATGTGATTTCATAATTGAAATTTTAAATTTATTATTAATTGGAAAACATAAAATAAACTAAGTATCTTATATTATTTTTCTCTCCGTATCGCTTATTTAATTAATTAAAAAATGAAATAATAATAATAACTGAATTTATTCGAGCGTATTCTTGTGATTAAATTATCATTAGTGAAAATCAAAAATTATTTTTGAATCTGATGTAATCAGTTTTAAATAAATCTTTGCATTTGTTGGTTAGAGTTGTTTTTCAAGTAATTCAAATTATCTATTAAGATAATGATTCATATTTCTTTTAAAGTTCACTTATAAAAGGTATGAATGCGACATAAATTGAAAAGGGAAAAACAGATGAAAAATGAAAGATATTTTTAGTGAATCAATATACATATCCCGGAGTTAAAGACATCATGTTCAATTTGTGAAAAGAGTTATCACCAAGTTTTTGATGTGCATTTTCGCTTAATATAAAGGCATTAAGCATTATGGTTACTTACTATAAAAGAGATAGGATAGTAGAACATAAACACCATGTCTGTGTTCCTTATTCATGACAAATGTAGTTAAACCTTAAATGCCTTATTATTTTTAAAATGAACTTAAAAATATTTTATTATTATCGCTATTAAATAAATCACGGTAAAAATCATTTTAAAAATCATATATATATATATATTTTTTAAACTATGGTTTACCTCTTAAAAGCAGTTTATTGTGAATTGGAAAAAATGAGGCATTAGAGCTTTCAATATTATTCTAATAATACTGTAGAAGACATAACTGGGTTGTTGCCGAAAGGCAACACACACCATTTAAGGATTTATTTCATTGTAACAACACTCCTGAAAAATTCATTTTTGTGACATGCTGTCCATTTGGATACTGTTGAGGAAATTTGATCACGAGAAGACAGTTATTCTAATAGAACACGTTCCCGTATGAAATGATTAGTACAAGATAGAGTTTCATGTAAGTACATTTAGATGTTATTTTATGCAGTCGGTGTTTATCTACATGTAACTATAAATCTAGTTTGTATAAATAAATAAATGATTGTGACAGATTAAGACTCAATATAATGTTTTAAAAAGTTATTAAAATAAAAACTGTTGCAGTAAAATGTTAAAAAATTACAAAGACCGTTATTTTCCAAATTAAAAAAATAATAATAATAATAATAATAAATAAAAAATAAAAAACATATTTTTAACTATTGTTACACGCAATGGAAGTGTTCCATTCGCTGTTTTTAAACATATATATATATATATTATCCTGTCTTCTATTATGTAAATGTATTGGATTCAAAGAACTTTTCGATTTCTTGTTTCGATGGATTTACATGTTTTTAGATGTCCTGAACACTAGTTCACTCTTCCTAAAAAAATGTTTTTCCATGTATACCAAAATTTTTTGGATGCCTAATAGACAGCAAAGAGCAAAATTATAGAAATTCGAAGAAAAAAAAAGCACTTAATCGCTGTATGTTGTAATATAAGTCGTATATCGCGAATCAATGCACGGAAATCCACGGAATTCATAGTTACATGGAGTTTAAATTGGTACATTGTAAACAAATTCTGAAAAGAAAATTTTTGTAAATCCCTAGGAAACATTTCTGGTTTTCACAACTACATAATTGTTTTCGCAAAATTACATAGCAATCTGAAAAAAAAAAAAAAAAAAAAAAAAAAAAAAAAAAATCTGTGAGCATAAAAAATCTGTAAACAATCATAAAGATTTTATCTGGTGGATACTTTGTTTCCTTTTTTTTTTTTTTTTCTTGGCATGAAACACGATTTTAAAGTGCTAAGTAATATTATTAAGCGGGATTCCGTGACTAAGAAGCATCATCATCGTCGCATACTTTATGGAAAGACACAGGTTTGATCGTAGATGGAGAAAACATTTCTGTGATTTAATAGGATTTTTTTATAGTGCAATAGTTACATCATAGCATACATTTTCTAAAAAAATTGAAGGAAGAAAGACTAGATATTAAAAAAAAAAAAAAAAAAAAAAAAAAATGGTGGCCGTTTGAACAGAGACCACTTAATTGGCGCAGAAAGTAATATTTTTGTACAGCCGTCTGACACTGTTAGTTTAATCAAAATCTCGGAAAACAATATTACTCGCCTTCAGAAAGCCATGCGAGACCTATAAAATGCACAGCTTAGTGGTGTTGATTATAAGAATTTGAACAAACTACATAACGTGGCGAGTCAACATCCATTATTTTATTATTTTAGATCTCTAAAAATTTCTTCCATTTCCGCGAATGCTATATATTTAAGATTCTGTAGCATATATCATAAAATATTAAGTAAGTGTTATAAAAGTTCAAGTTTTATGAAGTTAGAAAGTTTTTTAAATAAGGTTGACGACGACAGTATAGAAAAACATACTAGAATTCTATTAGGAGTAAGGGAAAGTTCTGTCGTTTTAGAACACGTGCACTTTTATACACTGTCGATTATTGACTGAAACAGGTTTAAACAGTTAGGTCAGCGTATGATCGATGATTTACACACATTTTTTTCGTATTTTAGTCGGTTTTTTCAAACTTGTAGAACTGTCGCCATGGGTGAAGAAAAAGTGCACTTAAGATATTGTATGTTGTACAAGTTAAAAAAAAGGGAATAACGTGATCGAGGCAACAACAACAAAAAAAAAAAAATGTGTTAAAAAATTCACAGACTGTTAATAAATATTTAAATAATGACTTTTTTAAAATATAAAATGTACGGGCAATCAAAATGAAAAACATAAAAAAAAAAATAAAAAAAAAAACATGTAATGCATTTTTAATGTAAATTCTAACATAGGTCATAGAAAATACTAAACAAAAATACTCAATTCACGTATCATCTTGTTTCACTCTAATAACATGTATTCAAAAGAACTATCTTGAAAACATTTCATGCACTATTTATTAGATTCCATCAGGTCTTGTATTTCAATTTACTATATGCATTATTCTATTCATTCTTTTCCTCGACTGTTATAACTTCAGATAGTTTTAGCTTTCCATTTGGATATTGTTGAGGAAATTTGATCACGAGAAGAAAAATATTCTAACAGAACACGTTTCCGTATAAAATGATTTTTACAAGATAGAGTTTCATGTAAGTACTTTTAGATGTTATTTTATTCAGTCAGTGTTTATCTACATGTAACTAGAATTTTTTTTTCTCTATAACTAAATAAATGATTGTGACAGATAAACTAAATACGACGTACTTAATAATTACACTAGTCGGCAATTATTTATTTTTTTGGGGGGGAGGGGGGGGGAGGGGGGGGGAATGAAATGAACTATTTTCAACTAATTTTGTAGTGCAGAATTAAAAAATAATAGTAAAAAATCTGTAATACGTACAGTTTTTTGTTATGATTTTTTAATCTGTACTGGAAGCAATGTACAAAAGTCTTTAGAAGACATGCATTGTTACTATCAATATTATTAATTTAGCATGGAATACTGTTAATATGGAAATAGTATACATATTGTAGAACATAAAAACATGGAAAATACACTGAATGATTGAATTGTTATTATTTGTTATTTTAAAACAAAAATACAAAAATTGGCTTTTTTACGTCTTGTGTTAAATGTCTACCTTGTGATTTTAATATGAATAGTTCACAAATACAGCAAAACTTATCGGGTACGGTTTTACAAGTTCTTTGCTGAAAAATTGCCATTTTGAACATGAAACTTTAACTATAAAACAACGCAATCACACTTAACGAAGAATATTTGTTAACTAGAGAATACCAGAAAAGGGAAAAAAACAGATAAGGTACGAATACAGGATGCCAAACAGGGGTTGCCAGCAGAGAGGATGGCCAGGAGGCAGGGATGATAGCACGAAAGGTTACCATGTGTGATACAGTCGGCATCAAAAGTATCTGAGCACTAGTAATAATCCCTGTCTAAAACAAGTACACTTAATACTGCTTTGTTAAATAAATCCTTTTCGAATCACGTTCTTAATCAGTCTAAGAACATGATTCGACAAGGATTTATTGAACAAAATAGTATTAAATGTACTTTTTTGATATCGGAATTATTGGCTAGTGCTCGGATATTTTTGCTGTCGACTGTATTGTAAAAATCATAAAAAAGTAGTGAAATTTGCCCTTTTCTGATACTTTAACAAAAAAATGCAACAAACATGGTTGATACTATGAAACTGTGATACTGTGAAAATGATAAAAAATCGTGAAAATTGCCATTTTATGATAATCTAACAGAAAAATGTGACGTGGTGAGACTATTTTACTTGCAGATATTTATAAAAAAAATTTAAATTAATAATAAAAATAATAATTTGACCGTTGTTTCCGATCCACTGTAGACCAGTGTTATTTAAATAAAATGCCTAAGCCTACTTTTTTTTTTTTTTTTAAGTAACATATATAAAATTCTGCACAAAACAGTATATAATTAAATACGACAGGACTTATTTTAATCTATTATTTCATGTAAAGGTTTATTCCCTAACATCGGCTACTATATTCATTTCCTACAAATTCTTCAGTGTAGATTTAGCTAATGCTCCTATAATACGAGCTGAATCACAGCTGATCATTGTTGCCCAGCGGAAATATAGCTTGGCGACTTTTAGTTGCAGACGTATTACTCGGCGTCTTTATGGCTTAAAATGGCGAATTTGCCTGTACAGAAGAGCGAATTATTTTTTGCACTTGATAAGTTAGGCGATAATATTTGGCGAAATTTTCTTGTAACCCTTGTAAAAAGTAGCCAACACTGCTACTGTTAAATTAGTTAATTTTAAATATTTATACACGCCGAAAAGTATTGTAGGTTGTAAAATACAAAATTTAGATAATCAAACAGCAATAAAAATAAATAATTGATACAGAAAGTGCAAGAAAACATATCATAATTACACTTCATATTTGTGATTGGAACCTAAGCGTAAAATTTTCTTTTGGACAATTAATAGCCCATTTCTTTCGCCTTATTTCATCTGTTGGAAATCCAAACGTTCTAAAAGCAGTTCTTGTATGATTTGAGCAATTTTCGGCTGCAAAACTTCCATTTTATGTGATTTGATAACACTTGAAATTCGGACCGCGTGGGCAACAATCGCTGAGTGAGAAACAAAATGCCAATTACGATTAATGAGCCAGCCTGTATTGGAGGAGTTCTAGATTTAGCATAGGATCCTCTTAACGTCTTTTAAGTTTTTTTTTTTTTTGTCATTTTGACAATGAATTAAAATGACTACTAGTTAATACCCGTCAAAATCTGATGGATGATGTGCAACTAAAATCTTTTCACGATTTTCATGACATAAAGTTTAAAACACTCTTGTTTTAATATTTCGCATTGCTCTTCTCCAATTTAACCGCCCTGCCCCCCCCCCCCCCCCCCTGTAAATCAATTATCTTTTGGTTGAAGGGGGGAGGGATAAATTTCATGAAATTTCAATATACAAAATTTAAGCATACTCATTTTTGCATTACGATTAATATGTAATTCACAAAATTGCGAACACGTTAATCGCTATTAGTAATTTAATATGTTGTGAAAGATACGTTATATTTATTGATAAGATCAAATGTTCAACGTCTCACGGTCATTATAAGGAACGACGGCAGTCACATTGAGCATTTATATTTCTAGTTACTCTGTTAAATGAAATGTGCCACTGTAAAAATAAATACAATTATAACGCCACCTTATGAAGAAAATTGAAACTAATTTGCAAATACATATTTTGTTACCTAAAGCCAAAAAAAATAAAAAAATAAAAATAATTCCCATGTTTTTCTGTGCATTTCGATGAAAATCACATAATACAACGATCAATATTTTTTGAATAATATACGTTTTATTTTTTCTGTGATTTTTCTATCACCTGGTATTTAAGTCTAAAGAAGAGTAAATTTTTCTTAAACAATCCATATCTATATCTTATAATAAGATAATAAATATTTCATAGACAACTAACATTTATTTATTTTTTAAATATTCATTGTAAAGCGTAATGATTAAACTGAAGACGATAATAAATATTTCAACATTTCCTTTATAAAACTATTGCATACTTAAGAAAAACGCATTTATACTAATGTAATAATTAGTAAAAATTTTTAAATATGTTTGATAATTATTTAATGGTGAATTAATGGATATTTTATTGCATACAAAATATTTTTATTTTTCATTTTTAGTTTCACAATTTGAACTAAAATTTATTTATCGCTTAAAAGTGATAAGAGATTATTAATTTACAAAAAACATTTTCTCTTTTTTTATATATAAAGGTTGTAATGAATACAATTGAAAATTTTCAAATAAATGCATTTAACATAATCCATTATCAAACATAATGAAATGGGCATCCATTAATTTATACGTATGATAAATATATTAAAAGAGCATTATCTGGATAATAAAAAAAAAAAAAAAAAAGAAAAAAGAAAAACATATGTACTGAAATTTAATAGAATTTTGTATAACATACCATTTAAATGTTTGTAATTTTAACACATAAATTGCATATTCTGATACATCTATTTCTTTTTATATAGAAATTCGCCAGACAATAACCATAAAAATTATTATTTGTAATGATAATTGAAATTAATATTTGTAAAATTGCAATTAATTAATACAAAATTAATATGTGCAAATGTTTAAGAGTTATAAAGATAATTGTAAAAATAATAGCTGTAAATGTTATTCAAAATTACAATGGCTTGTTTGCCATGAAAATAATCTGTTGTGTCACTCACATGACTTTCTCTTACCCTGAAATTTAATACTATAAATACAGGTTGCAGATTAAGAGGTAAGACAACAAGTACTGTTATATAAACATGTGTTAAACAATTCAAATTAGGCTTCGGAAGAGTTTTATATGATAATAATTTCTGTGTGAGGGGGGTAGCCCCCTCAACACCCTGTTTCATTAATACACCTACATTTATATAGAATTTATTTCGGTTATTAAAAAATAATTCTGTTTTTCAAAAATAATTTATTAAAATTATTATTTAAAAAATATATATATTTTATGGTAATGCAGACGATTTCCATATTACCGAAGAAGTATAACACTAAATATAAAAAAAAAAAGTTGATTTTATTCTCAATATTACATTAAAAAAATGTTAAAAATGAAACAAATCGATAACTTTATTTTAAATTATCGCAGATCCATGGTTCAACCATTCGTTTTAAAGGTATTGGCGAGCTCTTTTGAAAGACACCCATCATCAAAATTTACTCCCCTCGAGTGAGGACTTACCCCCAGGGGTTGGGGAGGCGGGGCTCCTACATACACAACTATCCATGGTTGTATATTTGAGACTGGACTGTAGTTAATGATGTTGTTACTTGACAACTACTAGATCTATTCAGGAAGGGAAGAAAGTTTAGGTTAAGGAGAATCAAAGGTCTCTCTTGGAGAGGAAAGCGTTGATTGAGTGGAGGAAAGTTAAATTAATTATGTTTAATTACAATTTAATTTATTGAATTTGATAACAGTAAGAGGTGATCATAGATTTTTTTTAGATTTGTTCTTAAAGTTTGATATGTTAAAATGTTTGAGAGCCAATTTGCTTTTCTTCTTCTTATTATTATTTACTATTCTAAATTTTTAGAAGATTATATGGTGAGTATGAAATAGTTAGGCAATAAATAGAAATACATAACAGCAATCATTTTTTCCCCTTAAACCATAAATTTTTAAAAATAGTTTAGATAATATGTATTTCTTCTTCATTTACTAGTAAAAATGACCATCTCAAAAATTTTTATAATTTATCTACCAGTTGACATTCATTGCATGTAATTAACGCAACATCTCAATAAACACGTAATATAAGCGATTTTGCGCAATTTTTACCAAAATGCATCGATATATCTGTCAGGAAACACACAGGAATATCAGGCAATTTTCACAGTATTTCGTGTATGAGATGCTTTTAAAGGTTAAAATGTGTAAAATCGAAAATTTTCCCATTATTTTACTTTTTTAATGAATATTAGTTTCAAGGATTTTAATAACTATTTACGAAAATTAGAAAGTAAATAAATAGGAAGATAATCAGAAAGATAGTCGGATAGAATGAGAGACTGAGGAATACAAGCCAAAAATACTTTTTTAATTTTTTACACTGCAAACGTAAATGTCTTAAATTCAGTTTAAAATGTGTCTTAAATGGATGGTCATTTTTTAAGCGAAAAAAAAAGTCTTATTTTTTAAGACACCTTTTTGAATCTGAAATTAAGATATTGCAAGTGTCTTAAAACGCCGCCATGTTAGGCTTAAAAATACTACCGTTTTTAAGGCTTTTTAATAAATATAAATAAATAAATAAATATGGCGTGCGATTATGTTTTTCTGTTAAAATATATATTTTAGAATTGTTCAGAGCTTTAATGAAATATTTATATATATAAAAAAAAAGAAAAGAAAAAACATTTTTCGGCGGCGGGATTCGAACTCACACTGTCTAAGGGAACCGAAACTTCGTTCCAAGCATCGTCGTAGTGAAGCATATACCAATTACGCTATCGTTGAATACAACAGCATATGTTTTTATGATATAATATTCTGCAGTATTCGTGGAACTAATAGCAATGTTATGTTTTATTTCTAATTTTTTGCAATAAAACTATTGATAGTATGTTATCTTAAACTTAATAAATATTTTTATTTTAAATTTCATATTTAGAGGACCAGAATTTTTTAATAATGCATAACAAGTATGTGAAGGTTTCATCCCTCGATGATAAAGATTTATTTCCTTAAAGTTATATTTAAATAACAACGAAGTGTAATATTGAATACAGGAAAATTGTAGTTTTACATTTAGATGTAGGGGAATTCGTGAAAGAAAAAAGTTTTGAAATGAATAATAATAAGAAGACAGAAAGAAAAAAAAATATGCCCAAATTATTCATGATTGTTCACTAATAAATTCGCTTTATATGTCGTTTTATATTCGTTTTATATGTCTTTTTACTAGAAAAATTTTAGGTGTCTATTTTGTTAGTTCTATTTCATGCCTTCTGATCACATAATCTCCACACAATTTATAACATAGGTGTAATATTGGGTAATGGAAAAAAATTCGAGAGATTGTTTTTCACCAGATTTTTTCTATTGTAAACATGTATTTTATTTTTATCAGTTCTGAGATTTTTATAATAGGAAACTTTTGTAAGCAAAAATTGGGCTACAAAACACATTCCATACAAAAAATAAAATAAAATAAAATAATAATTTTAATATACCTAATAGTTTTATTGACAGTAATGCTATAATTACAGACACTACTTCAAAACGATCAAAACGATCAAAACGATCCATCCAATCATAGCTATGAGAATCTTCTAAATATCAGGGTGGAATATATTAAATATACAGTATGCAATTCAAAAAGATAATTTTGAGATTCTATTATTAAAAAAATGTGTATGATGCGTCCCTAGTGTGCACGATAAGTTTTACTTCTCCATCTGAAAAATAAAAATATCTAATTACCTGAGAGGAAATTTGGTCAGTTTTATTTTATTGCTAATCAATGGCTTATTATTATACCTAAGATGACTTTTACGAAATACAATAGATCCTCTATTATCCGAAACTATTTTAATAGAATCTCTTGGTTAATTTAAGTATATTTTAAAACTTTTTTCTTCTCTTAAACTATAGCATTGAACTTTTAAGTGCAAAATTTGCATTTTTTTTTTTTTTTTTTTTTTTTTTTTTTGTGTGTGTGTGTGTGTGTGTGTGTGTGTGTGTGTGTGTTTGTATGCGTGCGAAATAAATTTTAAAGTCCTTTATTTCGTGCTTTTTTTACTTTTTCTTACCCATGAGGTAGAGAAAGTATTGTTTTGGGGTCAAATTTTCGAACGTGAGTTTTGTTATATTGACATGTTCTGAGGTCCCTTGAATACGAAAATCATGTTTTAGCAAATGGTCTCTCTCTCTCTCTCTCTCTCTCTGCGTGTGTGTCCGTCTGTTATCAGCATATAATAATAATTAAAAAAAAAAAAAAATATGGCAGAAAGTTCAAACTTGGTATTCTAAATGTGTATCATATAAGGATGCTACACTAAACTTTTCGTTAAGATCAAGGAAATGGTTCATGTACAGGGACACTCAAAAGTATTCAAATGCATTACGTCTATGGGGGAAATTGCAGGTAAGTAGAGTTTAACATCTATAGACTGCACTAAACCAAATGAAAATAAATTGTGTATGTAGGAGCCTCGCCTCCCCCATTGGGAGAGGGGGGGGGGTGTCCACCCTCGAGGGGAGTAAATTTTCATGATGGGTATCTTTCAAAAGAGCTCGCCAATACCTTTAAAACGAATGGTTGAACCATCGATCTGCGAGAATTTAAAACAAAGTTATCGATTTTTTTTTTTTTTTTTTTACTTTCCGAACACTATAGTGAGGAAAGTATTGTAATCATGTCAAAAATCCGAATTCGAGATTTTGATGTTTCTATACGTTTTGAGGTCCCCTGAGTCCGTTTTCACTATTTTTACGATGATGTATGTATGTGTGTGTGTATGTGTGTGTGTATGTGTGTATGTGTGTATGTTTGTGAACACGCTAGCGTCTAAAGGCTTTGTTCGATTAACCTGAAAGTTGGTACGTATATTGTAAGTCACCATAGTACGAACCCTATAGATTTTGGTGAATCTAGCACTTATAGTTTTTTTACAGGGACACAAAGAAAAATTCTTTATCATTATGGCCTATGGGACCAAAATCTTAAAAGTGCGATAGCATCTAAACGCCTTATTCAATTGAGCAAAAATTTTATACCCATATTATAGGTCACAGATACTCAATCTGTATAGATTTTGGAGAATCTAGCACTTATAGTTTTTTTACAGGGACACAAAGAAAAATTCTTTATCATTAAGGCCAATGGGGCCAAATTTTTAAAAGTGTGATAGCGTCTAAACGCCTTATTAATCTGAGCAAAAAAATTGTACACATGTTATAGGTCGCATTTGCACCAACTGTATAGATTTTGGTGAATCTAGCACTACAGTTTTTTTACAGGGACACAAAGAAAAATTCTTTATCATTATGGCCTATGAGACCAAATTTTTAAAAGTGCGATAGCATCTAAACGCCTTATTCAATTGAGCTGAAAATTTGTATGAATATTATAAATCACTGTTGCACTAACTATAAGCATTTTGGTGAATCTAGCATCTATAGATTTTTACAGGGACACAACGAAAAATTCTTTATCATTATGATCTAAGGGCTCAAAGTTCAGTAGCGTTAAATAAAACCTCGTGTGATATATGGAGAAAAAAACACTCTATTATGGTTTTCTCTCTTTTGTTTGCTTAGCAATTCCTCTTTCTTTATTTTATCTAGAAAACTGTTAGTTACTCAATGTTCGGAAAGTCGAGTGGAGTCACTCCAGATTTTTTTACTTTCCGAACACTATAGTGAGGAAAGTATTGTAATCATGTCAAAAATCCGAATTCGAGATATTGATGTTTCTATACGTTTTGAGGTCCCCTGAGTCCGTTTTCACTATTTTTACGATGGTGTATGTATGTGTGTGTGTATGTGTGTATGTGTGTATGTGTGTATGTTTGTGAACACGCTAGCGTCTAAAGGCTTTGTTCGATTAACCTGAAAGTTGGTACGTATATTGTAAGTCACCATAGTACGAACCCTATAGATTTTGGTGAATCTAGCACTTATAGTTTTTTTACAGGGACACAAAGAAAAATTCTTTATCATTATGGCCTATGGGACCAAAATCTTAAAAGTGCGATAGCATCTTTAAAAGTGCGATAGCGCCTTATTCAATTGAGCAAAAATTTTATACCCATATTATAGGTCACAGATACTCAATCTGTATAGATTTTGGAGAATCTAGCACTTATAGTTTTTTTACAGGGACACAAAGAAAAATTCTTTATCATTAAGGCCAATGGGGCCAAATTTTTAAAAGTGTGATAGCGTCTAAACGCCTTATTAATCTGAGCAAAAAAATTGTACACATGTTATAGGTCGCATTTGCACCAACTGTATAGATTTTGGTGAATCTAGCACTACAGTTTTTTTACAGGGACACAAAGAAAAATTCTTTATCATTATGGCCTATGAGACCAAATTTTTAAAAGTGCGATAGCATCTAAACGCCTTATTCGATTGAGCTGAAAATTTGTATGAATATTATAAATCACTGTTGCACTAACTATAAGCATTTTGGTGAATCTAGCATCTATAGATTTTTACAGGGACAAAACGAAAAATTCTTTATCATTATGATCTAAGGGCTCAAAGTTCAGTAGCGTTAAATAAAACCTCGTGTGATATATGGAGAAAAAAACACTCTATTATGGTTTTCTCTCTTTTGTTTGTTTAGCAATTCCTCTTTCTTTATTTTATCTACAAAACTGTTAGTTACTCAATGTTCGGAAAGTCGAGTGGAGTCACTCCAGATTTTTTTTTTTTTAACACTTAACGAAAAAATAAATAAATAAATAAATAAAAAATAACGGTTTTTTTTTTTTTTTTTTTTTTTTTTTGAGAATAAAATGGATTTTCTTTGGATATTTAGTGTTATACTACTTCTCTAATATGGAAATCGTCTGCATTATCAGTTTTTTTAACAGTAATTTTAATAAATTGTTTTTTAATAGCCGAATTAAATTCTATATAAATGTAGGTGCATTAATGAAACGGGGGGTTGAGGGGGACGGTAGCCCCTCTCATACAGAACTAATTATCATATAAAACTCTTCCGAAGCCTAATTTGAATTGTTTAACACAGGTTTACATAACAGTACTCTTTATCTTACCTATTAATCTGCAACCTGTATTTATCGTATTAAATTTCAGGGTAAGAGAAAGTCGTGTAAGTGACACACCAGATTATTTTTATTTCTTACACTCTATTCATGGTCCTTTCTGAGCCAACAGTACAGATAAATACTCTAAATGCTTCTTCTTAGAATTTTCTTTTAAGAACTGGACAATAATATTGGAAAAAAAAATGTCTGAAGATTTGATTGTTTTGCAATAGTTCTTTCATACCTCGCGATAATGGTGAACTAATAGTATTAAAAAACCTCGTGATAGAACTCCACAGCAAAGCAATGAAATCTGCGAGAAACGAAATTTTATTTCAGATCGTTGTAAAATATGTAAAAGTTACTTAATAATTTCAAAATAAAAATTCAGATAATTTTGTCATTTTTCTATTTTTCTATTGCTTTATTTTTATTAAATTCTTGATTATTAAGTTTCTCGCATAAATGTAATCTTAATCATAAAATGGAAGAATTTTCCCTTATCCGAAATATTCGATTTTCCGAATGATAGTCTGTCCCAGTTACTTCGAATAATCGAGTTTCTTTTGCACTGTAACTTTCAATTTTGCCCTCTTTTATTCGTCGGGATGCAATATGCCCCTTAAATAAACTACAATTCCTTTTTTCAGTGCAGAATTTTTTATAAATATTTCATATTCATGAGCTTTATCTAGATATCGCAAAACAACCAAAATGAAACACAAATTTAAATAATGATAATAATAAAAATAATAAAATAAACAAAATATACATAACAATAAATAAACAAAGTAAAAATATATGATTATACTTTTTATTTTATTTTATAGTTGTGCTAGATATTATATACTATGTATAGAGGAAATTTTGAAAAGAACTGCTGTATATGGAATTATTAATTATCGCAAACTTTGGAGGAAGATTTTTTACTTTAGAATGTAAAACAAGCTGAAATATAATTAACGTAGAAAAGAAAAGAAAAAAAAAAAAATACGAATTTCTAATTTACCTCTCTCTACATCGCAACATTTTTAATTTTTATTTTTATGTTACAGAATGTTTTTTTTTTTTTTCCACTCAATTAAATTTCCAAGTTCATTTATTACAATGTACCTGAAAGATACTTATTGCTAGCCGGATTTTATTGAATTTTAATGAAAAGAAAGGGGATTTTTTTTTTCTGTGTGTGTGTAATTAAATTGGGAAATTTTAATAGTACAATAGTTTTAGTAATTAATACATTATTTTAATTACATGCCATACGTTTAGTGAAGTTTCGTTTTATTTCTTTTTTGAATGAACATATGCAAAACATGTTTAATTTCTTTTTGAATAATTTAAAGAAAAATTGATGTTTTAATTCTTATAAAATACTTAAAATTTCTGAATTTTTTGAGGAGTTATAAAATCCAAAGCAACTGAAAATTTACGATGATTTGGTATAAATAAAAGCATTTGTTTTATACATAAAATTTTTTTTTGATAGATATTAAAATTTTAGATAATGGGTAAAATTTAAATTATTTTTAAACAATTGGCAATTCGCTCTATCTAATCCTTCGCTCAATGTAACAAAATGCAAAATATTTGCATTAAAAATGTTTAATATTAAAATTATCTATCCGAGGAACATACTATGGATACACTGAGAAAAAAAATATACCGTCTTCATTTAGAATGAATAAGTGGTCATTTTCTAAATCCCATAACAAGAGATATAGATTTCTTAGCTATGCGCATAAGGCACACCGATAAACTGAATAGATGAAATGATCGAAAATTTTTAGCCTACACATTTCTAGATGGGAAAAAATATTCTGAATACGCTGAATCTTTTGTATGGCGAGAAATTCCAGCTTATTTATCTAGAATTGTGACATGAACCAAGATTATAGTTGTTGAAACCCGCCTCTTGTGTTCACATTTATTTGGAGATATTCTCAAATAGATTTGACCTCGATAATATAGACAAAGTCGCTAGAATTCTAATAGGGGTTTCTAGAATTCGCTTTCAAAGGGGACTAGAATTTATAAGGATGACATGGAACTATTTTTTATCGAGCCACAATTTAGGTTCTAGATGTCAGTTACAGAATTTTTTCTCAGTGTATGCGTGTGAATGAACACGATAACTTCTAAACACTTTTTTCTAAAAGTTTGTACATGTGTTATAGGTCACTGTCACACGAACTGTATAGTTTTGTTGAATATAGCACTGATACTTTTTCCAAAGGGACACTAAGAAAACTTCTTTATACTATGGCCTATGTGCTCAAAATCTTTAAAGAGAGATAGCTTTTAAATGCCTGATTCGATGGATCTGAAAAAATACATAGTTATTTTAGGTCATCATAGAAAGAACTCTATTGATTCTGGTGAATCTTATAATACTTTTACAGGGAAAAAGAAACCTCTATGGCCTACGGGTTCAAATTCTTTAAAGTTTGAATGCATCTACACAACTTATTCGATTAATTGAAAAATTATGTACATGTTATAGGTCACCGTTGCACGAACTGTGTAGATTTCGGTAAATTTAGCACTTACACTTTTTTTTAAAGTAGATAAAATAAACTTTTTATAATTATAGCCTATGGGCTCAAAGTGATTAAAGTGGAATAGCATCTAAACCCCTTATTCATTTTAGTTGAATATCTATGTACATTGTACATGTTAAAGGTTACTGTTGCATGAACTGTATAGATTTTGGTGAACCTAGCATTTACAGAATTTTACAAGGACACAATAAAAACTTCTGTATAATTATGACACATGGGCTCAAATTAATAAAGTGCATTAGAGTTAAATTACAAACATACTATATGACGAAAAATACTCAAACACCGTGTTATAATTTTCGAATTTGTTTATTTAAAGGCATCTGATCACTTTAATTCATTTAAGCAACCATTAATTATTTAAAGTTCGAAAAATCGAGTGGAGTCACTCCAGATATTTAAATACTGTAAATTAATAAACAATTTATAGTAGCCTGTCCAATATAATCTGATATTGATCACACTCTCAGAAATGGATACTCAAATTTCACGAAATTTTCTTTAATTTTCACGAAACCGATTCCAGGAAAATACTCCGAGCGAATATTTCTTCAAATTGAGAAAATTACTTTCGTCACTTGTTTGAACATACGAATTTCGTCAAAAGTAAAGATACATTTTTTTATCCTAGTTTTGCGATACAGAATAAAATACAAATTATAGAATTATAAAATTACCTGCAAGTTCGTTGCTTTAGACATTAAATCCTAATTATATCTAATGAAAATGTAAATAAAACCGAGCAAACAAATAAAAGTCATTTAGACATTTATTTGACAGCTTTGAGACCTACAGTTACAATGACTTATGTCTCAATTGATTCATATTTTTTTCAGAAATTCACAGAAAGAAGAGCACACAATATTTTGTAGACATAAGACATCACAAACATCCATGCCCGCACCGGGATTCGAAACCGAGACCTGGCAATCCAAAAGGCAGCGACCTACCGACTGAACCACCAGGCCGGCAAATAAAAGTCATTGTAACGTAAAGTCGAAACAACACAGGAAAAAAACGAATATGGCGGTATTGAAAGCTAGCACATGCTATTGTGAGTATACAGTTTCGTCAAATAGTATTTGAGAGTTCACGTTTCCTCAAAAATCACGTGATAGCTTGACGAAATGTTTGTCAAAAACAACGAAATTAAGCCCGAGGATGTCTGGATCGTCAAAATTGAGTATATTATTTCTGAGAGTGCAGTATTGGTAAAATATATACGAACATATGACTTTCATAAACTGAATAAGTAACTGAAGATCTGACTGGAGGGACATATAGTTGCCAATATTTAATTTATTCTGGAATATTTTTAGCCTCGCCTTTATTTCATACCACTTAATTCTTAAGAATAATTTTTTTTCTTATTTCATAAAAATTATATTTTGAAGAAAAATTTTCTATAAATAAAGTGGTGCGAAATAAAGGCGGGACTAAAAATACTCCGGAATAAATTAAAATGTTGGCATCTATGGATGAACATGCTAAGCGACATTTTGGAATAAAAAAAATTGCGATTCCTGTGTAGATGGACTTATCATGACCTCTTTTAAATATCAATTATTTATTGATACGGGAAAGTCTTTTAATAACATAGTTATAGATACAATAATTCGTTGTTTTACATGGTGTTTAGATATTCCTTTGCCTCTTTACTTTTGATATTCTCAAATATTATTAAATTGTTGCATAATATATTCATCCACTAAGTTTTCACGTATATGAGTTCCATGAAACTGGTTTAATCTAAATCATTAAAAGAAAATTTCTTCTAATAATTTCTTATCTAGATATTATATTTATGTTATAAAGATTTTAGTATTTGCGTAAAAAACATGAAGTAAAAATCACATCCGTGAGTACACAGAACCATATAAATATTTGGTAAACTAAGTATAGGTCCTATGGTAACGCCGCCACTAGCTGCAGCAATAATAAATACACCACGACTCTTTACTTCGCATACTGGTACGTCGTATACTAATTTGTCTTAAATTATTGTTCGTTGCAGGCCTCGCAGCGTTCCTTAAATTTTACCTTCATTTTATTATATTGCTACCATTATTTTAGAACAATATATATATATATTTATATGGGAGAAATCACGGTACAGCAGCGCCATATATTTAGCGGTTTGTACAAGACATTTATACGCACTAATGTATGTCAACGTACAACTACGTATAAGTTATTATGAAATTCTATGCAATAGTATTATGAGATAATGTTGTCACAAAATATTTATCACGTATACATAGATGCACATACAAACAAACTAACAGACAATTTTTTTCTAAAAATAGTCAAAATAGATTCTGGACTTCTAAAAAAAATGCAAATCGATCAAAAACCGAAAGCCGAAAATTTTTACGAATCTAATGTTATCTTTTACTAAATATAGAAGGAAGTAAAAAAAAAAAAAAAAAAAAAAAGCTAGTATGTTGTGGCCACCACGAGACTTTCTTCTATATTTTCCTATACAAATTCACTCAGTAACAATAATAAAAAAAAAAGTGGGACTTTGACAAAATTGGGGGAAAAATGCAAAAATTTGTTTAAGTTTGTCAGAACACGGAAACCATGGGAGTTTGGTAGAATTAAGGGGAGAGAGAAAAAAAAAGTGGGACTTTGACAAAATTTTGGGTAAAATGTGAAAATTTGCTAAAGTTTGTCAAAACACGGAAACCGTGGGACTTTGACAAAATTAGGGGAAAAAAGCAAAAATTCGTTTAAGTTTGTCAGAACACGGAAACCGTGGGAGTTTGATAAAATTAAGGGGCGAGAGAAAAAAAAAAAAAAAGATTTTTTTTCTAAGTTTTTTTTTCGTAAAAAGTAAAAAAAATCGATAACTTTGTTTTAAATTATCACAGATTTATTGTTCAACCATTCGTTTTAAAGGTACTGACGAGACCTTTCGAAAGATACCCATCTTGAAAATTTTTGCCCTATATGATCCTGTTAAAAATTTAGAAAAATCGAGATGGCAACACAACCTGTAAGACGATTTTTACCAAAAGTTGATAGGCACTAATTTATGTCAAGGTGCAACTACATACCAATTTGTATGAAATTCTGTGCAGTAGTTCCAGAGATACAGTTGCCACAAAATTTTGTCACACACACACACACACACACACAGGCAGACAGACAGACAGATAGACAGACATTTTCTAAAAATGGTAAAATCGTGTTCTACAGCTCTCAAAACGTGTAAATCCATCAAAAACCCGAAATCGAAAAATTTTACGAATCCAATACTTTCTTCTATTGAAGATAGAAGAAAGTAAAAAAATCTACTACACATTCAAAATACTGCCTTTTCTTTTTACTTTCCGAACACTATAGTGGGGAAAGTATTGTAATCATGTCAAAAATCCGAATTGGAGATTTTGATGTTTCTATACGTTTCGAGGTCCCCTGAGTCCGTTTCCACTATTTTTGAGATGATGTATGTATGTGTGTGTGTGTGTGTGTATGTGAGTATGTATGTGTGTATGTCTAAACGCTTTGTTTAGACGCTTTGTGTATGTCTAAACGCGTATGTCTAAACGCTTTGTAGCGTCTAAACGCTTTGTTCGAATAAGCTGAAAGTTGGTACGTATATTGTAAAACACCATAGTACGAACCCTATAGATTTTGGTGAATTTAGCACTTATAGTTTTTTTACAGGGACACAAAGAAAAATTCTTTATCATTATGGCCTATGGGACCAAAATCTTAAAAGTGCGATAGCATCTAAACGCCTTATTCAATTGAGCAAAAACTTTATACACGTATTATAGGTCACAGATACTCGATCTATATAGATTTTGGAGAATCTAGCTCTTATAGTCTTTTTACAGGGACACAAAGAAAAATTCTTTATCATTATGGCCTATGGGGCCAAATTTTTAAAAGTGTGATAGCGTCTAAACGCCATATTAATCTGAGCAAAAAATTTGTACACATGTTATAGGTCGCATTTGCACCAACTGTATAGATTTTGGTGAATCTAGCACTTACAATTTTTTTACAGGGACACAATGAATAATTCTTTATCATTATGGCCTATTAGACCAAATTTTTAAAAGTGCGATAGCATCTAAACGCCTTATTCATTTGAGCTGAAAATTTGTATGAATATTATAAATCACTGTTGCACTAACTATAAGCATTTTGGTGAATCTAGCGTTTATAGATTTTTACAGAGACACAACGAAAAATTCTTTATCATTATGATCTATGGGCTCAAAGTTCAGTAGCGTTAAATAAAACCCCGTGTGATATATGGAGAAAAATACTCAAACACTCTATTATGGTTTTCTTTCTTTTGTTTGTTTAGCAACTCCTCTTTCTTTATTTTATCTACAAAACTGTTAGTTACTCAATGTTCGGAAAGTCGAGTGGAGTCACTCCAGATTTTTTTTTTTATATAATTTGAAACATAGTGACATTTTGTATAAATAATTTTTATGCATTCCTAGTAAATTAAACAAATAAACTAAAAATATTCCTGAAAAATATTTTCAAATATCTGAATAATTTAGGCCGGTGTAATCAGAGATGTTTTTTATTTGAGAAAAGAACATTATCTTCAACATACGAAACATTTTTATTCGCGAAATATTTTAGAAAGGTTTAAAAAAATGTGTATGAGTTAACGAAAGAACGTTTCTTTCGCACACAAAAATTATTCAATACAAATATTGCAAATTTTGCTGATATTTTGTCATATTTAAAAGATTTTTTTTTTTTCAGTCAAATATTCCTAAAATTAACAGTGTTGTTTTTATGCATTATTATTCTTATTCTTCTTATTATTATTTTTTTATGAAACACAAAACTGAAAAGATAGTTTCGCTCACAATTGATTTAGATGCGGTTGTGTCTAGGTTTTTTGTGCATCACTATTTTTGTTCTGCAATATTTTTTTTAATTTGATCATAAAATGTTATTTAAAAACATAATTATTTGAAAATATCTGTGCTTTAAAATATAGATATAGCAGTCCGCGATAATTTTATATGTTTAGAATTAAACTAGAAATTGTTAATTCAAAAATATAAACTAAACAAATGTGCAATAAATTATAAAATCAACAAAGGCATTAATCGAATTTCTTTAACTTGAGTCTTATGTCGAATTATTTTTTATTTAAAATCCAGACAAAAGGAAAGAAGAAGAAGAAAATTATTTGTTTATTTTTACTGAAAGAAGTTAAATAATTTTACACTAAATTGCATTAAAGGTTTTACTTAAATGATATTGAACCATCACTTTGTTGAATTCACCGAGAAAAATATATACCGCCTTCCTCTAGAATGAATAAGTGTCCATTTTCTAAATTCCTAAACTAGAAATATAGATTTGTGAGGTATGTGAGCTATGAGCTATTCACATCAATAAACTCATTAGACGAAATGATCGAGAAATTCTAGTCTACACATTTCTAGATGGTCAAACAATATTCTGAATCTTTCGTATTGCAAGAAATTCTCGCTTGATTTTATAGAATTGCTGAAACTCACCTCTTGTATTCGCATTTATTTGCAGAGATTTTTTAAATAACTTTGCCCTCGATAATATAGACAAACGCTCTATAATTCTAATAGGGATTTCTAGAACTCGCTTTCAAAGAGTACTAGAATTTATAAGGATGACATGGAACTACTTTTTCTAGAGCCACAATTTAGATTCTAAATGTCAGTTACATAATTGTTTTGAGTATACATCTGTGGAAGATAGCAACACTATAACCAAAAAAAAAAAAAAAAACTGTGACTAACATCTAGAAACTTAACTGCATCTCTAGTAAAAGCAATTCTAATTCCCTTAGCTATTGAGTTCTAACAACAACACACACACACACAAAAAAAAAAAAAATCTACGAGAATTCTTGATCGTTCTCTTATAATATCGTGGAAATTCTCAATCATTTGGTCTATCCATATTATTTGTTTACCTTATACGCATAGCTCGTACATCTATATTTCTAGTTTAGAAAATCAGAAAATGACTATTTATTCGTTCTAGATGGGAGTGGTATGCATTTTTCCTCTCAGCGAAATTCCCAATAAAATTTTAAATTATATTTACATACATACACATAGAATAAAATTCTTTTTTCTTTATTTAGTGTTGCAGCAAATATATTTTCTTTTCTTTTCTTTACCTTTACTTTCTTCTTCTTCTTCTTTTTTTTTTCGGTGAAACAGTAAATTTAATTTTCAAATAAACAAAAGTAAATAGCAATCAAATCATATTTTTCTAACACGGAAACACATAATTATAAGAAATATTACGTTCTGGTATCAGATTTTTTTAGACTTGTCACATATGCCGATTTTTTTTTTTTTTTTTTTTTACTTTTAAATATATTATTCATGAAGAATAAAAATGACAGGAAAATCAAAAGAAATTTCAATTTTCAAAGTTTTTATTCATAACACTTTTGATCTTTCCGTTATTCTTCGAACTGCAAATTCTATTGATCTCCATATTTAGCCTACCTTTGAGTTAAAGAATTGCGATCAGCATTCCTTCCTCAATGTTTTAGTTACTGGGATTTCTCTTTGTAAAAATGTGTGGATGGAGACCCTTCCTTGTTTCCAAACCTTCACAAGCTCTTTCCAAACACCCGGTTGAACAAAAATGAGCCTCTTCTATATTTACGTGTATAGTGCTTTTAAAATATATTTTTACAGTTCTTCTCTTAAAAAAGAACTTAATTATTTAAAGTTTGTTGCTACCAAAAGAAGATTTAGACCCTGTATTACCGATAATGCTCTTAAATGTTCAGTAAACCTATTTGTAATTTTACTTTTCTTTGCTTCTAAAATTAAACCTGATAAAACTTCTAGTCTTATTAATTTACCCAATTTTATTTTTAAATTAGCCAAAGTCTAAAAAAGTTTTCATTTTCGTGTTATTTTCCAATATGTTAATCAATTTCGATTCCCTTCATCTATTGGGTGAGTGTAAAAGTTTTACCCGTTTTTATTACCCATAAAGAAGAGCAAATAAACGCAAAATGAACAGTACTTATTATTGTGCATAATCCCTATTGTTATCTATGACCTCTTGCCATCTTTCTGGAAGGAGATGAATCCCATAGCGGTAAAATTCCGGCGGTTTCGAGTCAAAAAAGTCTTGGATGGCAGTTTTCACAGCATGAAGATCATCAAAGATCATCAAAGATCATCAAACCGAAAACAATTTAGATTAACTTTAGTGTAAGTAAATAAATATTTTATTTACTTCCTGCTTTTCATAAAACGTGGAATAAAATTACTTAAAATTCAAATACCGACCTAAAGAACTTGGGTTTTGGGTTGTCAATCTAAGGTGAGTATTTCATAGTTGGACACATTATATCAGGATATACAACGTAACACGGATTCCGAAACGCTACAATCATCATTGCTTTAACTAATATTTGGAACAGGTACCTAAAAATCACAGATTAGACATGATAGGACAGTGAAGCTAAAACGTGAACCGGAAATAGAGTAGCACACTAGTGTCAACAGAGGGGAACTACATGTGTTAAGTCTACATGAATAGCATCTTTGATCGAAAATTGTTTTTCTATTTCGCGAGTAGTTAGTAGCAGGTTAGTATGGGAAGTTTTCTTTTTCTTCCCTTTCTATTGTTTTTGAATTTAGAATATTATCCTCAAAACATTCACAGCTATTCTTCTAAGAAATAAAAATTAATTTTTATATTGTTTAAAAATAAATTTTGTCAAACATATTCATATTCAAGCACAAATTAAAATTACAAACTGTAATTCTGTAATAGCAGTATGAAATCATTAAATATTTAACGTTGCTTGGTTTAAATAACACAATTTGCCTTAAAATGAAAAAAAGATTTTATTTTATGTATATTTGCAAAGTTTATTTTCTTAATATTTAGCACTTGCTTCTTAAAATAAATTGCTTTTGACAATCAAGTTTGTAAACAATAATAAAGTTGCCAAATGAAAACGTATTATGTGCAGTTTTCCTACCTTCACTTTTTCTACTACTTTTAAATTCACAAAATCATAATATACACAGCTATTTTCTAAGAAATAAAACTAAGTTTTATTATGTTTGAAAATATATTTTGCCAAACACATTCGTGTCCAAGTGTACAAATTAATATAACAAACAGTAATGCTGAAATAGCAGTATGGTATGAAATCTTAAATATTTAACATTGCTTGGTTTAAGTAATACAAAATGCTTTAAAATGAAAAAAAAATATTTCTGGTTTATGTACATTTTCGAAATTTATTTTCATAATATTTAGAACTTGCTTCTCAAAATAAACTGCTTTCAACAATCAAGTTCGTAAACAAACATCAATACAATGGTTAGTTGGTTGGATGTTGGGTTTAACGTTGCACTAATATTACGATATGAACATAGATACAATAAAAATAAGACGAACGATTGCGTAAGCTGTAGAGCTCGAGAAACTTACAGCCGTTGACAATAGGGTCGTTGCAGTCAAATTTTGGGTAAAGAAGAATATACGGGAGTGTCCTATCTGTATAATAATCTGTGCTAAAAATCGACTTACAAAACAATAAACATGCATCTTCAAGACACAGATGTAAAGAAACTGTCAAATATTTATTTTCAGTGCATTATCTCATTTCTCATATGAAGTACATTTTAAAGAAAAGCAAATTATTGTTTTACAGTTGGATATAAATTTGAAAATCTCCTTAGCCTTATTCTATGCTGAACTTATTTCTTTACTTCTAAAACTTTTCTAAATTTGACTGAATATTAGTTAAATTTTTTTAGAAAGACCCTCACGGAGGGCACTTCAGTCAGGCCTACGACACCAGAGCTGACAATTTGCTTTAACCAGTACTCAAACCCTATATAACTGTTATAATATAATGGTATTTTTTAACTTATCTGACTCTTTTATTGCTTTCTACATCTGAATACAGAGTTGTTAAGCGTTGAAAATCGGTTTTTGAAATTATAGTCTTAAAGTTATGGAAGTTTACTTATGTGCATTGAAATATATCAACGATAAATATACTAAAATTATTAGAAAATTATTAAATTAAAAATATATATATATATATATATATATATATATATTTCTGAAATATATTTCTTCTTCTTTTTCTTAAAATTTAAAATGCTTCCTGCATGATATTGAGTTTTTAAAGTTTTCTTCACTTTAAGGAATTTAGCAGTGTATTCAAATCAGATTTGTGCATTAATTTGTCAATTAGCTAACAAATTAGTTTTTTAAGAATATGTTTATGTTTGAATGCTGAATTTTCACGCAAATTTTTAACATTTAAACACAAAAATGTTTTTGATAACGATTTTTTGTAAATTGGACAGAAAAGTTTATAAAAATAAGAATTATTATTTTTATTATTGTTTCACGAAACAAGGAAGGACTTCTTTGTATATTTTTAACCCTTGTGTTAAATATTTGCTCAAATATTACGAATTATTTTTTTTTTCTGTGAACAAGCTTAGTTTTTTAGGAGATAATATAATTTTTATTAAATAAATATTGAACTTCTGATTGACTTGTATTGTATTTCTGATTGACTAAAGGGAATAAAGAAATGTAAATATACAATTCTTAATTGGTTACGCTAAAAATACATTTGAAGTAGAAAAAGATAAACAGTTTTGTTTAATAATAAGAATGATTTTTTTTCATTTTGATGGAAAAGAGCATATAAATAAAATTACTAAAACATCGCGTACTGTAGACATTTGGAAATGAAATTTATATCAGCATGACAAATATTGAGGTAAAAAGGATAGTAATTTTGATTGTAAATTTATCATTTAATGTAAAAAAAAAAGTAATGTAATGTAATAAAGAAAAAAAAATCGTGGATAATTTTTGCAATATTACATAACATTCAAAAAATAAACAAACAACAGTAATGGAAATATTATGCATTGAAATATTAACATCATCATGATTTTGGGCACTTTAGGATAACCTGTTTTATTTGAAACCTGTTTTATTTCTAACTGATGTTGTGAAAAGTTAAATGAGAATATACGAAATTGTTCTACACATAATACGAAATTGTTCGCACTATTAAAAATGAGCTAAATTGTCTCGAAATAACTACGAAACTATATATACTTAAATTTGAAAACCCATGTAATCATTTTTGAGTATATTGACATGTCAAATATTGTGATTCTTATTGGTTAACCTCATTTTTGAGCATGTCAATATACTCAAAAATGACTACATGGGTTTACAAATTTAAGTATATATTCTTTCGGAGCTACACCCCGTGACAAAAAGATAGGTACAAAGGGTTTTTCTTTGATTTTTCATAAAATAACATTATCTAAATCGTGCTTATCATTTATTATTATCATAAAATACACTATTCCCGGACTCATTTTTGTTTTAAGACAAATTTAGAAAAGTTTTTAAACTAAAATTTTTCTAATATAAGACTACACACCGCGACAAAAAGATAGGGTTTATAATATCTGAATATGAATATTTTGAATATGATTCAAATATTTAATATGTTTTTGATATGGTAATATTTTGTTATGATAATAAATTATTAGCACAATTTAGATATTAGTTTATGAAGAAAAAAACTTTTCTTCCTATCTTTTTGTCGCGGAGTGTAGTCTTAAATTCGAAAAATTTTAGTCTTAAAACAAAAATGAGTCCGGGAATAGTGTTATTTTATGATAATAATAAATGATAAGCACAATTTCAATAATGCTATTTTATGAAAAATGAAAAAAAAACCCTTTGTACCTATCTTTTTGTCGCGGGGTGTACTTTGAAACAATGTAGCTCAATTTTAAGAAACTATTTTTTAGAGTGATTGTATATGTGAATGTTATAATTAACCTTTCTTTTCATTTTATCTTAACCATATATATGGTAGTAAAAGTATTGTTTTGCGGTCAAATTTTTGAAACAGAGTTTTTGTTATATTTACAAATGCCCTGAATACTAAAAATATGTTTTTAGCGGTTGGTGTGTGTGCGTGTCTGTCTGCGTGTGTGCCTGTTACCAGCATACCTCAAGAACAAATAACAGCAGGAAATTCAAAGTCATTATTCTTAATCTATATCATACAGGGATGTTGCACTAAACTTTTCGTTGGGATCACGCAAGTGATTCTTGTACAGGGACATCCAAGAGAATTCTAATTTATTACGCCTATGGGCGAAACAACTGAAAAAAAAGTTGAGTTTAACATCTATAAGCTGCAGTATAACAAATGAAGGGAATACATACATATATATATATATATATATATATATATATATATATATATTTATATATATATGCATGAAGCATGCTTCATATGGAAAATAGTATGAAAATCATTCACTTATCGTTTACAGAGTTACATAAAGACTTGAATATACTGAAACAATACTTGGAAATTGATAGAAGTATATTTCAGGTTGTGATCTGTGTTACTAATCTAAGATTATATTTAAGTGTACAATGTGGTGTGTACATAATTTTAAAAATGTATACAGGGCTGTCAACAACTAGATGAAAACATTTTTTTTTTTTTTTTTTTTTTATTGAATGTAATTGGTGGATGTGTTGTACTGTAATGTTTTACGATGTCCAAGAAAATTGCTCAGGAATTAAAATTAATTCATCATAACCATACCGTAAAAAAGGTATTTTTAAAACTAAATATTGAAGGCTTTTTTTTTTTTTTTTTTTTCATATTTATACGTTTTTAGGTTAGGTGAATTCTGAAGTCAAATTTTCAACGCATGATCTTTCTCTATGTTTCTTTACAGAGTTACTTAAAAACAAATAATAATGATAATGATAATAATAATAATCCAGGCATTTAAAATATTATATTTTGAAATTAATATGAGTTTGTTACTCGAAAAGTTTAATTAAGATTGATAAGTTTCAAAGAATAGTGCGTGTAAAAATTATAGGAATGATTTCGAATGAAGTATTAAATTCTACAATAGTTTTGTATGTTATATAAATATGGGTACAATACTCAAACAGGAGGACAAGGGAGCGGGAGCCGCCTCACATAGAATTATTTTTCAAATAAAATTATATTTATTGTAGGTTTATATAACAGTACTCGTTATCTTACCCCTAAGTCTCCAATCTGTCTTTATATTATTGAATTTCAGAGTAAGAAAAAGTTCTATAAATGCCACACCAGATAATTTATTTAACATTTTAACTTATCTGATTAGTTATCCTTGCATTTATTAAATATATTTTGATAGTAATTGTATTTATCCTGTGCGAACATACATACTATGGTTTATAAATGATTTTTTGGAAATAGTTCAATAATTCTTTTTTTTTTCTTTTTTTTTTTTTAATTAGTATTTGTTGAAGCGATCGGTTTATTTATATATAGGGTGACAAGAAATAACTTGGACACACATGATACATTATAACTTTAACGCTAATTTAAACATTACAACCAAACTTCAATAAATATGAATACATTATTTTGTCTATTATATTTACAAATTTTCAAAGTGTCTACCATACAGAGGGCCTTAAACGTGTAAAAAATTTCGGCTATGGGCCCGTAACTCACTTACTGATATTTTATCCCATTCCTTGCATAAGAATTTCTTTAATGAAGCCAAAGTTTCATGAGGTTTAGCACACACCCTTGTCTCCAAGATGGACAAAACAGAATAATCCATTGGTTTCAAATATGGGGAATGCGGTGGCCTATCTTGAGCTCCAATGATGACAGGAAATTTTTTTTTGCACCAATCTTGAGTGCCTTTTGCTCTGTGTGCAGGTGCGGAATCCTATTGGAAGGTCCATCTTTTGTTTCCAAAGAACTTTTGCGACCAAGGTAAGGCAACATCTATCAAAATGAGTTTGCGATAGGGGTAGTTACAGATATTTGGTTTGAAACTTCGTCCAAGTTATTTCTTGTCACCCTATACATAATTTCTTGCGTTGATTTGCCGTTTACAATAACGCTCTCTCACTTACATGTTGGGAATAAATAATTTTTCTGGCATAGAATAAGTTTTAATATCTTGGAATAAAAAGATACCCGTGTCAGAAAAGGCTTGTAATTAATACCGTAACAAAATACTTATGTATTTCTTTTTTCTCATATTAATTTCCAAAGAAGACAACTCTCTTTTATTAAGAAATATTATCTTAAAATTTATTTTTATTCTAATACTTTCCTTTATACTTTTAGAAAATTACATTTAAAAAGTCTTGTTTCAGCTCAAATTTGAAGCTCCAAACTATTTTGTGTATCATTAAAAATAAAATCTTTAATTTCTTTTTATTCATTTATTTTGCGTTATTATAGACAAAAGAAAAGAAAAATAAAATGTTTATCTGCTATCAAAGGAAGTGAATATTTTGAAGTTAATTAGAAGCAATTATTTTAAACTATAAACAATTATTGTTACCTATATTAATAAAATCAGACTTTTGTCTGTGAATTTGTCAGAATCGAAAAAGTTTGCGATATCTTCACGTTTCACACACCATGAATGCCGAAAATGACTTCAAAAAATTTTGCCTGTGTGTTTGTGTCATCGTGTCTGTATGTAGCTTTTTTTGTCCGGGTATCACTCGAGAACGGTTTGACAGAATATCACTGCGCTTGGCAGGAATTTAGGTCTTTACCCAACTTAAAATTATATCTATCAACTTTTCGGAAATTCCCCACCCGTTGCCCCCTGGGGGGCAAAAGAGAAAAACACGTTTGTCCGGGTATCACTTGAGAACGGACAGACGGAATTCAACTGCGCTTGGAATGAATTTAGGTCTTTTCCCAACTTAAAATTATATCTATCAACTTTTCGGAAATTCCCCCCGGGGCAAAAGACAAAAACACGTTTGTCCGGGTAACACTTGAGAACGGACAGACGGAATTCAACTGCGCTTGGCAGGAATTTAGGTCTTTACTCAATATAAAATTAAATCTATCAATTTTTCCGAAATCCCCCCCCTTCCCCCCAGTGGTGGGCAAAAGACAAAAATACGTTTGTAAGCATAACTCGGCTCCTAATTCTTTTATAATAAAGAAATTCCACATGAGAAGTGTAGACAGAGTACAAATAAAACATCATCTGCGATTTCGGAATTTTCGATTTTTAAGGGAAGGAAGGGGGGAAATCGATTTTCGGCGGGAAATTTCGAAAATTCCTGATTTGAGTAGAACTCTATCAAAAATGGAACAAAGATGTTGAAAAAAGACTATGCAACTTTCTTAGGATATTTCCTAAAACGCATTTTTAGTTTTTTGTGGTTTGCGTTTATTTAGTTATTTTTATTTTTATTTTATTTTATTTTTTTTTTTGGGGGGGGCGGGTTACGAGGGGGCAAATCGGGACACTCCCTTTTAGCGCTAAATTTGTCCTGAGAAATCTATGGGAGATGCAGGCACGAATTTTGGTGCTTGGATTGTTTATATGTAAGCATAACTCGTCCCCAAATTACTTCCTGGTGAAGGAATTGCACATGATGAGACTAGACTTGAGTATAAATAGAACATTATGTACGATTTTGGATTTCTTGATTCTTAAAGGAGAGAAAGAAAAAATCGTTTTTCGGGGGGGGGGGGGAATTTCAGAAATTCCGGATTTTTTAGTAGAGATTTTACAAAGGTATTGAAAATAGCGATGTGTCTTCTTTAGAATATATCCAAAAATACATTTCCGATTTTTTGTAATTTTCGATTTCTTTTACTTTTTTCTTTTTTTTTTTTTTTTAGGTGGGGGGGGGAGGGGGGTTACGAAGTTGCAAATTCAAGACCCACTCCTCCTTTTAGTGCTAAATTTGTCTTGGGAAATCTATGGGATTTGCGGTCACGAAATTTGATGCACAAAATGTTTATATGTATCCGACACTTATTACAACGGGATTTTAAAAAATTCGCCCCCTTACCCCCTTGGGGTCGTGGAGGAGCAATGAACACGCGTAAAAACACGTTATCCTGTTTGAAGTCGTCTTACATTATCTTAGAATGATGCATTTTGGTGTGTGGATGTTGATTAGGTGTACGCATTATATACTTTGGTGAGATTTCGCAAAACTTCTAACTTAGCTGCTGGGAAAGAGGAAGTAAGAAGCGGGTAAGTTGATGCCGAAGGCAGTGTGGACCCGGACTCCTCGCGTTGCGAGCGGGAAAAACCTCTACGGAACACAGAAGAAACTTTAACCCTACAAGGCACCCAGTTCTATGTGTGGAACACCGACTTTAATCGTTCCTATAGCTATAAAACTATTAGTAGCGACATCTCTTGACAACTTGATAGAAGCTACTGACATTTAGCAATGTAGTAATACGAATGTTTACCTAAAGATGTCGTTCGTGTTTTTGTTATAGTGCACTCAGTGTGAAATTTGAATGAAAGTGATACTTTAGTCGTTTGTCTGAATTCAAAAATAAAAAAAAGAATAGCTATTGAACAGTTTTGACTCGAAAAAAATACTGTGTGTTATGCCGAAGTGTATATTTTGCAGAGGTAAGTTTTTTTTTTTTTATATTACAATAGTAAACGCAATAGTAAATCATATTTTTAAGTATGTTCCACATTCGGTACGTTGAGCTAAAAAGTTGATTTTCCAGTAAAATATGGTCTTATTTTTATAAGTTTTCCCTATCTTCTGATCACTAATAACAACCTATATATTTTTGTCGCGAACGAAAAAAAATTGAGCCTGGTAGAGTTAAATTAGGTTATTAATAATATGGAATTCTGACAACTCATTTAAGTATAGTGCTCAGCGAAGCGGACAAAGCCTGCTAGTAAAATTATATAGTAAAATATTATCTCATTACAACAATTATTTTTTGATTAAATTTGCAGTAATTTAAGAGATACGAAAGAGTATTATAAAATTAAAATGACGATAATATGAGCACTTTTAGACTGAATAAAAATATAATTGTAAAGCTGTTAATGATTCTAGAATAAATATTACAATTATTAGAATGGTATCGAAGTAGTAATGCTGATGTAGAATTTAATATCTAAAATAATTCCTTCTCTTTTAAAAGGATTTTAATTCACAATAGCTATTTAAATATAGAAAAATGTTTTAAAGTTTATATATATATTTAAATTTTTTGCCTACTATTCATCTATATATTGACATTTTGACTGTTTTGTCACTAATATTAATGTGACATGGATAATTCGTTTTAAAAACTTGGTTTAAAAATAAAAATTCAATAATTTATTAATAATAAGAAATAATGTCATTTATTCGAAAAATAATTTAGTGTGTCACTAACATGATTTTCTGCATTTCAATACTATAAAGACAGATTGCATATTAAGTCATAGGATCAACAACAAGGTAAAATAAAAAAATTCAACATACTTAAAAAGTAACCTAAAATAGGTTTAGGAACAGTTTTATTTGGCATGCAATTGCGTGTGAAAGGGGATACTGCCACTCTCAACCACCCGTTTAACTGTAATACCTACATTTATAAAAAAAAAAAAAAAAAAAAAAAAAAAAAGGAAAAAAAAAACTTGTCGGGTACGAAAACAATCTATCGCCTTTTATTTCTGTTTCATGTATAGACATATTTTGCTGGTACTATTTTTTTTTCCTGTATTATACCGAATGTATGGCTCATAACCTGAGTAACTAACTTTTTATACCTGAGCCCTCTGCTGTTTTTTAAATAACATATGTGGTAGATCTCTATGATATATTACGACTGAAAATATTTGATTAGCATCAAAACAAAAACGGTCCCAAAAATTTTGTAATAGTTGTTATAAACAATAAATTAATTTATAAGAAGTAGTAGAAGGAGATTGGAAAATAAAAAGTTCTGCAAAGATTTGATATTTGAAAGAATAATCGAAGAGATTGAAAGGAATGCATATATAGTATTGCAAGTGTTTATTATCGATTTATTTGCACGCTTATTATAAATTTTACGAATTCAGATTATAATAGGTTAATTTTTAAAATGTCGATGAAGCATATTGTAAAGTAAATGTCATTGACTAGCTTATAAATAGAAGTAACATAGCTCTATTTCGGTGGTTGCGGTTTGTTGATTATTTCACATTTGTTACGTTTTATGCGAAAATACATTGGATTAGGGAAAATATTTGATTCCCAGTTTTCGTTAGTGTTACCATTTTGAATTGCCCAGGACACAATATGCACAATTCTTGAAAATGTCTCTTCGTCTATCTGCAGTCTCTGTGTGAATGTGCATGCTATAAGCATTTTGAGCGATCTGTATCTCAAAGATAAAAAGATGTGGTATTCCACAAAACCGGAATTCATGCATATTTTTTTTTTAATCCTAACTAGATTTCAGTATGCAGAGTTTAGCAATCATCGCTACTATGTTGCAATTGTCCTCTCCCCATTTATGGGAAGGCTATATCGCATGTTTTATAGTGGACTATACTTAATATGTTAAATCCCATATAACAACGATATTCCTGCATCGCTTCTTGGGATATCCTGAATCTCCCGGATACTTCCAGGTGGAAACGGACATGTTTGGGAAATCTGAGGGAAAAATATAATTTGATATTTCTAGAACTGATTTGACAGAGATAGTTCTCGGGAGCTACGACAGTGCTACGAAATGATGATGTTCCTGAGGAGGCAGCTGCGGCAGATATTATGCATTCCTACGGAATACGCTGGGGGGAATATGAGAAATCTGGGCTTTTCCATGGGAGCTCCTACGGAAGAATATTTTCTATATGGAATGGTTACTTAAAAAAAATTATGCGGGTCAACTTTTGTGCATATCAGTTAACGTGTGGCGTTGTTATGCCGAAACTTTCACCTTTCACGGGAGCGTAATATCACACTTTCCACAATCTAGTCGTACATCAAAATCAACTATCATAAAATATTCAACTATCAAGTAGTCAACTATCATAAAATATTACGTTCATTTAGTTTTACTTGATATATAACAAGAAATAAAGCCGCTCTGCTGCAAATTTTCACTTCTATAGTGTATAAGTGAGTAAATATTATGTGTGCGATGATAATTATGAAGAACTATGCTCATTAACTGTAATTTTATTTTTAAGGAAAAGCACAATTATACTTTTGCTAGAATTTTAAATACCTTATACAAAACTTTTCCATTATGTTTGACTGATTAATTTCGAACACTCCGTGTTCATCCTCAAAGTCGAAACGCTAAACGCCGTCGTTCTTCCTTTGCTGTTTACTTTGCCGGTGTATCCAGTGGTTGCCACTTCGCTTCACTTCGTGTTCTTCTAGTAGCTGTTGCCATGCGGTGGGAATGATGTAATGCTCTCTGTCATTTACAGTATTACAATTAGTGGTAATCTCGAGGGCCTCCCGTTTTAGTGCATAGTTTTGGTTATTGTAAGGGGCTATTTTATTGATGTTAATGGAGTTAATATTAATGGGGTTATTGATGTGGGTGGCGGAGAAAGCGGTGGAGGTTTTTCCTAGTTTTAAGTCTGCGCGATGTTCTTTTTCCCGTTCTGAAATTTTCCGTTTCGTCATCCCAATATAGCAGGCTTTATTTCCATTTAAATGTTCAAAGTTTATTTTGTAAATTCCTGGGGTAGAGTTTTGCGGAAGTAGGTCTTTTTCATTGCGGATATGTTGAAAGATGCTTTTATTAGGTTTTATAGGGATGTTGACGTTTAAGTTTTTAGCTTCATTTTTTATTTTAAGACTTGCACCGTTACTATATGGTATGGCAGAGGTGAAGATGGGTTTAGATTTCTGGGCACTGTTGATTTTGTTTAATGATTTTATGCGTTTTTTATATAATTTATTAACCAGATTTTTAGAGTAGTTGGCTTTCGTGGCTATTTTTTTGATATAGTTAAGTTCGTTGTTAAGTAGTTGTTTGTTGGAACAGACAAGAATGGCGCGGTTGATATAGGAACGAAGGGCTGATAATTTATAAGAGAGTGGGGTATTACAATTTTTGTTTATGATTTCGGTGTTAGCTGTGGGTTTCCTGTGAATAGTAGTGTCAAAAGTGTTATTCGGATTTTTTATGATTTTTATGTCGAGATAGTTTAGAATATTGTTGGATTCTTTTTCAATGGTGAATTTAATATTGTTGTCGAGATTATTTAGGTCTATTAGAATATTGTCAGGGTTTTCGGAATCGGGAATTATGGCAAAAATGTCATCGACATAGCGCGTCCAAAGTTTGCATTTGTTAATTATGTGGTGGGCTGAGTTTTCAAGTAGTCGGAGCTTTAGTTCGGCGATGATTCCGGAGATGGGGGACCCCATAGGGACCCCTTGAGTTTGACGGTAGGTATTTTGATTAAAGGTGAAATAGGAGTAAGTCTTAAAATAAAAAATGAAGCTAAAAACTTAAACGTCAACATCCCTATAAAACCTAATAAAAGCATCTTTCAACATATCCGCAATGAAAAAGACCTACTTCCGCAAAACTCTACCCCAGGAATTTACAAAATAAACTTTGAACATTTAAATGGAAATAAAGCCTGCTATATTGGGATGACGAAACGGAAAATTTCAGAACGGGAAAAAGAACATCGCGCAGACTTAAAACTAGGAAAAACCTCCACCGCTTTCTCCGCCACCCACATCAATAACCCCATTAATATTAACTCCATTAACATCAATAAAATAGCCCCTTACAATAACCAAAACTATGCACTAAAACGGGAGGCCCTCGAGATTACCACTAATTGTAATACTGTAAATGACAGAGAGCATTACATCATTCCCACCGCATGGCAACAGCTACTAGAAGAACACGAAGTGAAGCGAAGTGGCAACCACTGGATACACCGGCAAAGTAAACAGCAAAGGAAGAACGACGGCGTTTAGCGTTTCGACTTTGAGGATGAACACGGAGTGTTCGAAATTAATCAGTCAAACATAATGGAAAAGTTTTGTATAAGGTATTTAAAATTCTAGCAAAAGTATGCTCATTAACTTTGGATACATATGAGTAGATTGATTGCACTGTTGTGCAATCCTTTTGAATATCTACGTAGGTTTCTAAGCAATTACTATTATAGACGAATACATAAGAAGTGTTCGTAATGGCTACAGCATAAGAGTACTGAAAAGCTGATTGAAATGAGATATCATTGGTTATCTAAATTTATGAAATTATAAACAACAATTTGTGACTAGTGTTAAATAAATAAAAATAATAATAATTCATAAATTCTATATTATCAAAAATCTTTTTCAAGCATTTTTTTATCATTGGGTATAAAAATTCAGGCTACACTTATTACACAAAAATACGTTAAACAAAATCATGCGTTATATTTATTAATTCATTTATTTATTTATTTGAATTTTCAGTTTGTTTACCCTAATTTGTCACAATGCATACTAGAAAAAACAATCACATTTTTCTTTGATTGTATGAAAAATTTTATTCTCTTTCTATTTTTCCAAATTGTAAAATGTATTTCCATACATTTAAGGTGGCTGAGCCAATTGTGGTCAGTGTTTCTGAAGTATCCCATTCCACTAAAATATATTTAATTTATTATTCCCAGAAGAAAAGACATCAACTACTTTGCCCAAAAAATGGTTGAAGGTATTTTTGAGTCAAATTTAAGATGATTTTGTGTCAAAAGAAAGAAATAATCATCGAAATATAAAAGTAAGAAAAGTAATAAGAAAATTAAAAACTAATATAGTTTACGGTTAAAAGAAACTCAGCAAACATTTACATACAGCCATCCATGCCTGTGCCAGCAAAATCTAAGCAGGTTTTGCCCATTAGCAAGAAGGAAAATATAGTGAATATGCGATTGTGTATTTAATGTTTGTTATATGTGCATGAAGAGTGTCAAGGAATCACTGAAAAAAGAAAAGTGAAAATTTTATCTTCATTTTCTGCATCGAATCCGAATAAAAAAGTATTATCTGACATATTTTTATTGTTATTTCTTCACATATAATTTCCTTGTAATTAGATACTTCTGGCAGTAAAAAAAGTTATATAACTAATATCTGTTTGTTAAATTTCACATGTGTCTCGATTTTCATAACTATGAGTTGCCTTTTTTTCAATAATAATTTTTAAAGTAATTTTTGGATTAATATCTGAACTGGTGAGTTTATTTTGATCTACGTTTCTAAATGGTTATTGGATTATCATTTGTAGTGAGGAGTATTATTTTGATCTTCGTTTTTTCTGGTTTTATTTACAATGGGTGTTTCGAGCCTAAGAACAAAGAAATTCTCAGCTTTTGCCTTCTTTGTGACAGAAAAACATCCATTTTTTAGCACATTTGCATTCTACCAGGCCCTTGAAAACGTTAGAATGCAAATAATGCTTTTTTCTCATTCCAATTTGCTATAATTCATTTAGAATTTGGTTTGATTTGAGTGGTCTTCGTTTTTGATCAGAATAATTGTTTGAATACTGAAATTAAATCATCTTTAAATTTCAAATTTTTGCACTGATAATATTATATTACTATATATATATATATATATATATACATTTTAAAAGTGCTTTTAATGTATGGGCTATCTATGGAACACTATGTACCAATGGTCGCCAGAAAAATACAATTTAGAAATTATATTATAAAAATAACTAAACTGCATTTTACAAAGAAAGATATACCTGATATGTGTAAGGAATAAGTGTAGAACTTTATAAAATAATAATAATAACAATAATTAAATCATATACACCTAACCAGAAAATTAGAAAAAAATCTCAAAATTTAACACTGACTATCTTTGGCTTACCTACATTAATAACAGTTTGCTTATGATTTACTCTATAACACTAAAATATTAAAGAAATAATAAAGGACACAAGCATATTTCTAAAAATTATCTGCTTAAATAATCACTATTTCTTAATGCGATAACGAGTTAATTAACCGATTAAAATGTATTTAAACATTTTAAATAAATGTTTGCACAATTTAGTAAATTAAGAATATTAATAGATGCAATTAACCGAACATTATTTTTAATTAGGAAATATGCACTATGTTTCTCTTCTTTACAGCAATAAAGTCAATATAATATGAATACATATTAAATGAATATTTCCTCAGTGTAAAGATTATTTTAATAAGAATTATAATTGGTCTAATTAACTGCATGGTAATTACTTTCATCTTGGGAAACACAACACACTTACTTTTTTGTTCTCGATTAATTTTACAGCAAAATTATTTTGTTCTTTAAAATTTCTGATACTTAAAATCTTTAGTAATCCTAATTAGAAACTATTTTAACTTTTTATGAAATGATTAATATTTTGTTCATTAACAATTGTCTTTTATTCCTATAGAAGTGGATTTTTTTTTTTTTTTTTTTTTTTTTTTTTTTTTCCCGAATGTGATATATCTTTTTTTCTTTACATATATATGTATAAATTTTATATTTAAAAAATACTTACTTTTTTATACATCGACTGACGAAAATAAAATTAATACTTAGTTATCATAATTTATATATTTTTTTAACTGGTTAGTAAAAAATGAATAAATTTTAAATTATTTTTATGCTTAATACATTATGTTTATGTTTAATGCATTAAATTCATACTTACATATTATTTATTGAAATATTTACCTAGTATACATATCGCGACCTCAAAATATAAAGGTTCTATCTATCCTCAACCTCAATTTACAGAAGAGCTCATCAAACATTTGACTCAATATTTACATAATATAACTTTTCGGGAATGCAGATATATTTTGTGAGGGATATCAGAGCAAACATATAACCATATTTCAGCCTTCATTGGAGATAATTAATCAGCAGTTTCTCGACAATGAAGATTGAAATTTGTAGACAGAAACTTTTTACTCAATGTTATTGCTAGTAGAGTAAGTTTTAACAAGCAGATAGATTTTTTTTTTTGTACTGTAAATGCAAATCATTGCTTAATACTAGGATTATTCACGACTTGATTAACGCACTGGCTAACTGGTTCCAGGCAGGCCCTCAATTTTTGAAGGCCCCCAATTTTATTATTATTATTATTTTCTTTTTTTAAGGGGACTTGGCACCTTTGACTGGGCATCACTGAAGTCTTTATATAAAAAATTATATATGCATTTGATATTTAGAAATTGAGCTAGGTTAGGTTCTCTTCAATAAAAAATAAATTCAGGCTGCAATTCTTGTTGTTTTGGATGCATTTTTTTACAGATTTGAAATCTTTAAATTGTCTTTTCTCAGTTTGCATTTTTTAATGAATTCATTATCTTCAAAATGCTAAAACTTCTGTAGGTATTTAAGAAAGTCTTAATATTCTTTTTAGATGTTTAATAGAAAGAATTGGGGATGGATTTTGTAATATAAATATTATATAAAGTTATATAAATATTACATAAATATTATATAATATTATATTATATGCGATGTAAATATTAAAGTTAAAAATATAACTAAATTTAGATTTTTTTTTAAATTTTCTACAAAAACATGCACTTTTCAATTATTTTCTCAAAAGTGATGAGTTTCAAAATCCATCCTTAATTCTTTTAATAGGATTCTATGAAACATCTAAAAAAAATTATTAAGCCTTTAAAAAAAAAAAAAAAAAATAGCTGTAAAGGTTTTATAATTTTGAAGATTATGATTTCATGAAAAATTGCAAACTGTGAAAACGCAATTTAAACATTTCCTATCTGTAAAAAATGCATCAAAAGCCACAAGAATTGTTATCTAAATATATATTTTATTGAAAAAACTTAATGGGGTTCAATGTATAAATATTAAATGGGTACATAAGATTTTATACGAAACCTTCAGTGATGCCTAGCCAAAGGTGCAATGTCCCTTTAAGTAATGAAAATATTTTCTTATTAAAAAAAAATAATAATAATATTTAAGTGCTTAAAACAACGTGATTGTGTATTATGGCGATGATGGTATGGTGTGTAGAATGTGGAGGCTAGAAAATGAAATCCCCCCACCAAAAAAATGACATTTTCCCCCCAAAAAAGATTAAATGAATTAAATGTATTTAAGAAATGGTAATTAGCCCCCCTACCACTCAAAGTCGAGTTCTGGATCCTCTACTTGGGGGAAGAGAGGGTCTGTGTGAAATCCAGACCCAGGACCTTAATATGGCTTGATCGAGCCCTGGGATTTTTTCTAGATTAATATTATGCTCATTCATTTTTATGAATTGAAATAATAAATCTGTACCTACCATAGACTGGTGTATAGTTGAAATATTTAATTTTAATAGTTGAAACAAAATTTATTTTGTAAAATTTGTCGCATAATACGGTCACAGTGTAGTAAAATACTGAAATTGCAAAGTATATCCTAATTAATCTAATTTTCTCAAATAGTTTTTCTTTTTTCTATATTCAATAGATGAAAATATTGGATTTGTAAAACTTTTCGATCTCGGGTTTTTAAAGGATTTATATGGTTTGAGAGGTCTAGAACACGATTTGACAATTTTTTAAAAATGTCTGTCTGAGCGTATGTATGTGTGTGACAAAATGTTTGGCAACTATATTTCAGGAACTACCACAGAGAATTTCATGAGATTTAAAATGTAACTGCACCTTGACATAAAATGGTGCTTTTCAACTTTTGGTGAAAATCGTCCAAGAGGTAGTTTTGCCATCCTTCTTTATCTATAATTTTATTATGGCGGCATGCACTGAGAAAAAAAATATATACCACCTTCATCTAGAATGAATAAGTGGTCATTTTCTAAATCCCTTAACTAGAAATATAGATTTCCGAGTTATGCGCATAGGGCACGCTAATAAACTGAATAGACGAAATGGTCGAGAATTTCTAGTTTACACATTCCTAGATGGTGAAACAATATTCTGAAATTTTTGTAAGGCGAGAAATTATCGCTTGATTATCCATAATTGTGTCATAACCCAAGATTATATTTGCTGAAATCTCCCTCTTGTGTTCGCATTCATTGGGAGAGATTTTCAAATAGGTTTGACCTCGATAATATAGACAAACTACCAAGAATTCAAATAGGAGTGTCTAGAACTCGCTTTCCAAGGGGACTAGAATTTATAAGGATGACCTAGAACTATTTTTTCTAGATCCATAATTTAGATTCAAGATGTCAGTTACAGAATTTTTTCTCAATGTGGGACAAAATATCGCATAAATGTGCATAAAGAGAATAGTTTTTTAATAGTCGTTATTCAATAATATATATATATATATATATATATATATATATATAATAGTAATAGTCAACTGGGAAAAAGTTTTTGTATGTGTAGGAGTATCGCTTCCCCCACCGAGGGGGCAAATTTTATTTATGGGTGTCATTCAAAAAAGCTAATCAATACCTTTAAAACGAATGGTTGAACCAACAATCTGCAATAATTTAAAATAAAGTTGTTGATTTGATTTTATTTTTATTTTATTAAAAAAAAAAAAAAAAAATACATATTTATGATGTCAAATAGATAATAAAATTCAATTTCTTTGATTATTTAGTGTTATGATACTTCTCTAGAATGAAAATCGTCGGCATTCCTCATGAAAAATAACTTTAATTGATAATAATTTTAATAAATTATTTTTACTGAGTGAAATTGTGTAGGAAAATATCGAAGAAAGTCAGGTGGTGGCCACAACATAGTAGTTTTAAATCAGCGTGATAATAAGCTTTGTCGACTTCAGGCATCCATTTCAACATAAGTGCAATCCCCACAAACCAAATTCATATGGGCCAACATTGAGAGAACGGTGGGTTTTTTGTTGACCAATGGTTATAAATGGCTAGATAGATGGCCCAATCTTTGGCAAACCGTTGGCCCCTACACACAGAAAAAAAAAAAAAAGTTGTTAGTTGACACTACATTTACAATTTTTTTATATTTTTTTGCAAATGGTCAATATTTTCAACGATAGTTGAATACGTATAATAAAATTATATGTTTTCTTTAAATTTGCACCATGATGAGAAATGAGCCATTATATGCAAATTTAACACATCAATTACTGTAGAATTCATAACGTTTTTCGTTATGGTTGGTTGGTTGGTTGTACGATTTAAGGCCGATTGATTACGCTAGGGTCCTAGATATATTGGTGTAATACCCACGCAGGAGACTTTCTAAGGTGCCCTAGCCCGTATTTGTGCGATTTTCGCAGAAATCAGCGAAGACTCCGAACGGCTTGGTCGATGAGCGCAACCTGGGATCGAACATGGTTAACCACCTACCATCTTTGAGCGAAGAATCTTTCGTCCACTGGTGGGCCTTATTCATTATGTTGAGCCAACCACAGTTACCCCAACAAATAAGATGTGAACGGTGGGGATAAAAAATAGACTTTAGGCCAACACCAAATATTCCAACTAACTAAATGCCAACCGCGCGAATCATTATCTATTTTTATTTTGAGGACGCGATATATTACGAATAGTCCATATCCAGATATTCCTTATTCGTATAACAGATGTAGATACACACTTTAAACAGAGAATTATAATAATAGTAGTGAACAAAGAATGTCCTATACTCCTTATTCAAGTAAAACGCACATTTTTCTTTTTTCTTTTCATCATGGACAGATATTGTGGGTTGGAATGCTATCTAAAATCTGTTGTATTAAAAAGAAAAAAAAAAGCTTCAGGAAAAGACGTTTTTGGAAGCATTGGTGTTCCAAACACATGGTCATGCGTGAACGTATTTCTTTCGGTGCATGTGCTGTGATCCAGAGTAAGGAGCTGCTACAAGCAGTGGGGATTTGAACCCGTATATTGCTGGAATGGAAGATGTGCGGAAGACAGCGCCTATCTGTACCGAGGATTAAATCGAATTAATTGAAAATTCTTCAAGGATTAGTATATTGAATTGTGTCGGTTGGTTTTTCGGTTGTGGACTTGTGTGGCTTTTAGCTACGTCTAACATTATCCCTGAATTTTCAATCCCTAAAGTGTTTAATAAATATGTTTGAAACTTTTATAACTAATGCATATACATAATATCGTTTCCAATTATATATGTATAATATTGTATTTCAAAATTTAGCAGCATAAGATGACTTTAACTCTAATATATAAGAATTCTTTAGTGAGGATTTGTAAAAAGAATGGTGTCTGGTTTTCACTTCGTATTCTATACGAATCGTTCTTTTGTATTCGTAAAAGATATACTATAATTTAATTCCGTTTAGTGCAGTCTAAAAATAGTAAAATATGCCAACTTTAAATTAGTCCACAGAAGTAATACTTTCCATGCTTTATGCAATGTGAAGCATGCATTTGTGCGTATAAAATTATATGTCAATTCAATTTTGTGTAGTGCAGTCGAAAGATGTTAAACTTTGGTTTATGGAAATTTTACCCATAGAATCAATGTATTTTAATTCTTTTATATGTCTCTCTTTACGCACAAGCCGCCTAATCTTAATAAAATGATTCAAGTAATATTTCTATATGATACAAATTAAAAATGAGCAGTCTTCCCACTAATGTCTGTTTTTTAGTTGTGATAATAACTGTTACCCACAGAAATGAACTTCTAAAAATCTAATTTGCGGATTTAGATTTTTTAAGTCGTGTAACAATAAGGTAACGTAAAAAAAAAAAAAAAAAAAAAAAAAAAGTAGAAGAAGAAGAAGAAGAAATATGACACCTTTAAAGCAAAACATTTTTCGTCGATAAATTTTATAAAGAAACTTGCAATTTGCTGAAAATATATTATTTCGTAAGCTAAGATTTCAATACATAATAACTTTTCTTATAATAAAGAGAAAAAAATAAAAAATTAAGAAAATTTCATTTTTCTATGTTATTATTCGATGACTCATAGAAAGGTAAAATGAAAAATTCTAGTATATTAACCTAGGTTTTTTATAAAAATTTCTTTTGGTTAAGAAACAATATTAAAAAAAAAAAAAAAAAAAAAAAAAATGATAATAATTTACATTTTCTAGGTTAATAAATATTTTTGTAATATTTTCTTCAGTTACTGCAAAAGACTTTCTTATGACTTTATTTTATTTTATTTTAATGAACTAAAGAAAGTAAAAATTGTTAAAAAACAATATTTAGTGATATTTTTATAACTTTAAATTCCACTCTTTAATAATAAAGATTCCTTCTTTAAAAAAGAAACTTTTGACAATTTTATAAAAAAAAAAAAAAAAAAAAAAAAAAAAAAGATTGTTTGACGTACGAGCGAAAAATTAATAAAGTTTAATAATATTTTGTTATTCTTCGTGGCAGATGTGGTTAAAAATGTTTTTTTTTTTCTTTTTTATGGATAAACTAAAAAAGTTTTGTTATAAAGTCTCTCTTTCTTTTTAATATTTAGATAAATGAGTATTTTGTTACTATTTCTTTCGTTTATCTTTCTTCTGTATGCAGAAAAATAAATTACTGGATTTGTGGAAATTTTTGACTTTCGCTTTTCGTTAGATTTAGACTTTTGAGACATCCTAAATGCATATTGACATTTTTAAGCATTTCTTTGTGTGTCTGTATGTGTATGTCCATCTGTATGTGTGTGTGTGTCTTAGAAAAATATTGTGGGCCTGTATCTCCCGATCTAATGACTGATATTCATTAGAAATTTAAATTTTCTTAAACTTTGACGCAAATTGTACTGAACAGGTTTTGGGATATTTTGCCCAACAATTTATGCTTCTATACTGCAATTTTAACTATTTGAAGGAGAAAAAAAAATCTATAACTTAAAAGTTCACAAAATTTGATATTTATGAGAATCAAGATGATTGTTTGTCAATTTAATTTGGATACATATCAGACAACAGGTGTTACGGCTATTCCGCAAAAATATCATAAAGGTTCTCAATTTCTGTGATATAATTATTCTTAAAACTATGTATCTAACTTAAATTTTAAGAAACTTTGTGTTCATTAAGCTGGAGTACATAATGTTAATAAGAGATGGCTTTGCTGTTCATCATTGTGCGATTTTTCAGATGGCTATATCTTAATAACTAATAGTTAAAACAGAACAAAACTGTGGTATAGCCTTAAAGTTCATCAATGGCTATTTTTCATCCGTTTGTAACAAAATTGTACTTCAAGCTGCAAAAATTTTTTATAACTTTTCAAATTACGAAGCATAGAATGAAACCGTTCCATGTGTAGCACAATTTGCCAATTTATAATTGTTAAAATTAGGAATCATTTAAAAGAAAAAAAATATTCAACAAATACAGGGTTTCATAAATGTATATTTAACAATAAAATTTTAACTACCATAGTCGCACAGCAATATTAGCCCAATACCGCTCATTATCGTCCGAAATCGATGAATGTCGGAGAAGTTCACACCTTTTTTTTAGGAATCTTATCCAGATTTGCACGACATTGTCTGATGCTCCACCTGCAACCTTGAATTTTCTGAAAAATTCGATCTTTGGTTTTAGATATCGACCTATAATAGTAAATATAGTATGCCATGCAATTATTGGCTGGTCCAACAAACTCAGATATTGGACGGTATTACTGTGCTTTTACAGAGGCTGTTCGCACATTTTTTAGACGATTTTGATGGAGTGTACTGAAGCAATTTCACTCATATTTCATGTTTTATTTGTTCAGTTTGATAGCCCTTGTTCTTAACTAACATTCTACATCATAATTTCTATGATAATAATGCTTTTTATAATATCGGAAGAGGTATATTTTTCTACTCCTCTTGAACGGCTTTGCAGAGTCCACAAAGCGTTGTAAGTCGGTGTTTGGATAATGTTGATTTTAAGAGTCGAAAAACACAAAAATCCAACAGTCATACATCAGAAGATTTAGCAGGAATGTCAGTGAAGGGTATGGTTTTAATTCCCGTTTTTTGTTCCATTTTTTTCTAGAAAAGCAATTGCGGATTGCGATGCGTGTCTGCTTGTTTTGTCTTGATACAGTTCAATGGATTGATAGCATTGTGGATAAAAATCTGGATTTTCATTTTTAAAAATTGGAATAAAAATATGTTCTTGAGAGTATTTAGAGTTGATTTTGACATTTCTGTCGCATTTTTTTGCTTTTATCTTGCGCTTGTATGAAAAAACCAGTGGCAATCATAAATCTTTTAGAAAAACTCTCTTTTGATGCTTTGAGCCATGTAACATTTTTTTTTTCTCCACTTTTGTGATAATAAATTGACCTTTTTTTATTGCAACCACTTAAATAGACCCAACATTCATCTGTTGTTGCAACTTTTTTCCATTTTTCTCCTGATAAATGCTTTTCATAAAGATTTCATTAAAAACTATCTTTGGAAAGAGTGGAAATCTATCCTTCCATCCACTGCCATTTTAAAAGCACTTTTTTGCATCTAAAGAAAAATTCTAAATATCAGAAGATAAATAAAACTTCCAAAAATATAACTGTTGTGAAAATAAAATTCTCCATGCAAACGATTTTTTCTTACTGCGAAATAAAATCGTCTAAAAAATGTGCGAACAGCCTCTGTAGGATGTTTGTTAAATGACCAAATTTAATAGTGATATCAGTAGAAAGGAATGAGTGGATAAAAGTTTTAATGCTGATTTTCTATGACATTGTCCGATGCTCAACTTGCAATCTTGAATATTTGAAAAATTCTGCCTTTGGTTTTAAATTTGAATTTCGTTTCCATTTTTCAAAAATGGAAGACAGAAAGCAATTTTAGCAACGTTATAAATACTGTAAACTGGTCTACACTGTAATCCAACCGGTCCGGCGCACTCCGATAACGGCTTATAACACTAAATATGCATGTCATGCAATTATTCGCTGACCCAACGAACTCAGGTATTGATAGCAGTAGAAAAGAATGAGTGGATGTAGGTTTTAACACTGATTGTCTACAATAGATAACTAGGCCTGAGTAGGATAATATTAAATCATATATATATTTTTTTTTTTCTATAAAATTATAGGTTAATAATATTAATGAATTCAATTTCTCAAATAATTTTATTCAATGTAAAAAAAAATAAAAAAATAAAAAAATAAATAATAAATAATTTAACAAGACTTTAAAAATTCATCAAATGTAAAATTGTATTTAATTTTTCTTTAATGTAAATTACTTTCAAGAATTATTAAAAAAAAAAAAAAAAACTAATATTAATATATTTTAATACATATATATGCTATCATACCTGACACTAATACAAAATTATTTTAAACCGTCTGCATTGTTCTTAAACATTGTAATATTACAAGTAGGTTTTTTTGTTTATCCTAAACAAACTTTCTATATATACTAAACATACAGTACTAAACTATACTATACTGTAATGTATTAAATGTTAAAAAAAAAATTATTTTTTGTGTTTAAAGTACATATTTTACTTTCAGTACGAAACATAAAAAAAAAAAAAAAAATATTCAAAAAAAAAGTTAATAATTGTTCTATTAAATATCATTTTATTGAAGTTGAAGCAAAGTTTTAGTGATTAGCTTTTTTCTTCATTTCATAAGAATGAATAGAAACCATTTTAAAATGTTTCAAATAATAAATGCACTTATTCTCATTTTTAAATACTAACTTCTGGCGCTTTTTTTTTTAAGTATTTATGACATCTACTAACCAATACTTCTACAAAATATCATTTTATTCAAGTTGAAGCAAAGTTTTAGTAATTACCTTTTTTTCATTTCATAAGAAAGAATAGAGACCATTTTTAAATTTCTGACATTTCAAACAATAACTGGAATTTTTTTTTTCATCTTCAAAATCTAACCTCTGGCGCTTTTTTCTATTTTTAGCATTTATAAATATTCATTTTGAACAAAATTATAGTTTCATTTGACAATTCTTCTTCTATCCCTTTCCTTTTTCTTTTCTTTTTTAATCGGAATCTATTTAATAAAATGCAGAGAAAAAAAAAGAAAAGGAAGAGTCATTTCTCAAGTTTTATGATGATAAGTGTAAGTAGTTACTTACATTTTTTTTTTCTTGGGGGGGAGGGAGGGGACGCACTAGTCGTACATTATTTACTAAACTCGGTTTGAAAAGAGGAATGTTATATAAATTGAAAGCTTCTATTTATCTGCTTTTGTATGTGTGTCGTTCTGTCTCACTCTAGCTCCAAAATAAGTGGATAGATTTCAGTTTTTCCGTTTAGTTATTTACTTATTTTATTTGCCTAGAACGTTTATTTAATCAGAATGGTTCTTAGGAATGATTGATGAAAATTGCGAAATGTCCTATTTTAATTAGAAATTTTATTCATTAATTCATCAACTATGAAAATTCACGTTAGATAAATTGGAGTGTAAGCTTGATTATTATACCATGAAAAATGCCAGAGGCAGGAATCAAACCCGGACTCTCCGCTTAATGGCCCTCTTCACTTACCGTCGTCGGAAGCCCGAGACAATGTTATTCTATGGGGAAATTTTCTTTACAAATAACTTATTAACTAATACATATTTTTAAATTCTGTTTTCACACTCAGAAAATTCCTAACTGTTAAATTGACGGACTTTTTTTAAAAATGTATTTTTTTTCATTTTTAATATTTTATTTTGAAATTGCAAAATGAAAAAAATTCACATATTGAAAATTCGTATTTTGCAGCTTCAAAAAAAAAAAAAAAAAAAAAAAAAAAAAAATTTAAAAAAAAAGGTCCGTCAATTTAACAGTTAGGAATTTTCTGAGTGTGAAAACAGAATTTAAAAATATGTTTTAGTTAATAAGTTATTTGTAAATAAAAATTTCCAATAGAATAACATTAGAACTCGAATAAACAACTACGTCAGAAACGCCAAAGAATAATATTGGAAATGCATACAGCTGTTTCGGCAGCCTTATGCGCGTCGTCTTCAGTGCAAAAAAGATTCTGAATCTGCAGAAGTGCTCGTATATATAGGAGAGGGGTCGAATTTAGTTCAACCAATAGGATTACGGGAAAGGTGGGGAGAGTGGCCAATAGGAATTTAGGCCACTCTCCCCACCTTTCCCGTAATCCTATTCGTTGAACTAAATTCGGCCCCTCTCCTATATATACGAGCACTTCTGCAGATTCAGAATCTTTTTTGCACTGAAGACGACGCGCTTAAGGCTGCCGAAACAGCTGTATGCATTTCCAATATTATTCTTTGGCGTTTCTGACGTAGTAGTTTATTCGGGTTTTAATATTTCAACGCCAAGTCTCCTGTTATTATTAAGAATAACATTAGCTTCGGCTTCCAGCGGCGGTGACTGAAGAGGGCCCTTGCTCCCCAACTGATAAATCCTGGTTGATAATAAGCTCCACATTTCTCACATAATATCTGTTGGCAATGTCACCATGTCTGCAACCGCAGATATAACACGTAGAAATTCTAATCGTGGCGCAACATGAAGTTGGAGTTACCAACAGAACACTTGCCTACAGATATTAAGTGAAGAATTCTGATCTGGTTATTAGCCAGGGTAGCTCAAAGGCAGAGCAACCGCGTTTTACGCGGATAGTCCGGTTTTTATTCCTGGCTCTTGCATTTTTTCACATAGTTGGTATAAAAATCAACTTATACTCCATTTATTTAAAACGTCTTAATTTAAATTAAATAAAATGCACTTTTTTTAAGGGTAGAGTTATTTGTGAAATTTTAAAGATTACGAAGATAAAAATTAGTAGATATTTATAAACTATTATATGACATTATTTGTCCTTTATTTATTAAACCCCATCGGAAAGGAGGGATGCTATAAATTTCAAACTATAGGCTGTAAAAAATAAAATGGAATGAACATATTCTTTTTTATGCATGAAAGCATAATACGTCTAAAATCTATAAAGAAATCATTCATCATTCGTTTACAGGGCTAGCCAAAGTATTTGATATATATGGGCTATACTTGGAAATTACTGACAGTGTATTTCATTTTGTGTTATGTGTTTTTCATATAAAACTAAATTTAAGTACACAACGTGATACGTATTTAATTTATAAACAATATACAGGGCTACTCAAAATTGAGGTTACTGTTAAAAATGTTAAAAATTTCAGTTCAAACTTGAACCACTACATGGTGTAAAGTTCTAAGTAATATATCAAAAAATGGTTCAATCTCACTTTTTAGTTTTCGAATTCTTGCGGTTGAATTTCAGTTGCACCAGAACTTGGATCTACTATTAGTGTCGGCTCGTGAGTGACGATTTGGAAGGGCTGCCGGCTAGTGATTAAAATTAGTACCTTAGTACGGAAAGCTTTTTCTTCTAATTGGCTCTTGAATTATCAACATATTTACGTGAATTCGTGAAATAAGTGAATCAGCCAATAAGGTGGATAAAGATGCTATCATATGTATTTTGTTTAGACGCTTTTCTGCGGCACCCTCAACACGTCATTCTCGAGCCGCCACTGGCTGTCATACATCAACTCACAAGGAAAGTGCTTCGCGTGCATGCAATTGTAATTCCATTTGTTTTCAGGAGATGGCACACTTGCGGGCTGAAAATCACCGATTGTAAGCCGGAGAGTGGAAATAAAATGTGGAAAATGATATCGCATGTGATTATGTCATTAAAGACCAACATTCATTACAAGAAAAAAAATAGTTCTTTTTTTCAATTGATCACTAACTAGATGTCACTAAAAGAAAATTTCATTGAAGTATATCCTTTTCAGAAGAGAGAAAAATGTATTATACAATCCAAGAAATGTGAATCAGTAAAATTCTTTTTGAAACAAAACTAAGCTTAAATAAAGAGTGTGGTCAAAAACATAGAGTAAAGTGCAAATTTTGTGCAACAACTCCCCCATGGGTTAAGATAAGATCCTACAAAATTTAGCCCCTTTTATCAAAGTCAGCGAAACAGAAACAGTGGGCACGAAAGTGTGGCACAGTGCGAGTGTATTAGACTTGAGACAAAAAGGTCTTCAGCTCCATCCACGGCTCGGTCAAATGTTGATATATATATATATATATATATATATTTTTTTTTTTTAACGTAATACCGATATTTGGTTCAATATTAAATTTCTAAATTGGGTAAAAGATTAATCCATCAAGTGGTTGCATGCACTTCAGTACCAAATTTTGGTTCGAACTAACACCAGGTTTTCAACAGTGATATTGAATGTAATTGATGGACGTGCTTTACTACGTTTTGCTATGTCGACGTACATTTCTCAGGAAGGAAATTTATTTTCTCATAATATGCTGTAAGCAAAGTATTTTTTAAAATTGATCTGTATGTATATTTGTTATCAGCATAACTTTTAAGAAATAACTGCAGGAAATTAAAATTTGATATTTTGATTTTGGTATGTGATTGCCACTTGGAAAGTTATTCAAGATTAGTAAGCTTTAAGGCAAATTAATAACTGCCTTGAATTTATTTATTTATATTTTAATAAATGTAGGTACTATAATTGTTAGGAGCTTCCGCTCCACTCACACTGAATTATATGTGAAATAAAATTTTTCCTAAACATGTTTTTGATTAATTTTAAACTAGATTGAACTTTATTATTCTAGCTTATCGATATTACGTCTCAGTCTGCAATCTGCCCTTATAGTATAGAAATGCAGTGCAGTTGAAAAGAAATTCGTACGAGTGAATCACCAGAAAATTAAAATTAATTAAAATATGTATTAAAAAACAAAATTGTGAGCTCTCAATCTTTCAAATTCTAACGCATATTAAATTATAAGTCCTGATTTTTATTTACATTTTATTTCTTTTATTTCTTTATATTTATTTATTTACCTATTTTTGCACTAGTATATAAAAAGAAATCTTTTTTCTATCGCAAATTTTCAACCGATTAAAAAAAAAAAAAAAAAAAAAAAAAAAAGGAAAAAGGAAAGGAAAGAAAGAAAGAAATTTAGACATAAATGGTGAGTTAACAGTTTAAATTTCATTGAATTCGGCTGAAAATTAAGATATTTACAGAAAGTTCTTAAAATTAAAAACAAAATTGTTACTTAATGTGTAACTTATTTATTAAAATTAGTTAAAATTTGATTTTTACAGGCAAATTTGCATTGATATTTAAAAGTTTGTGAGACGTGAATCTTTAAATTTTATCCCATGTTAGGTAAAAAGACAAGAGATTTTTTCTATTGGAATATCAAAAAGAGCATATTAATATATTATTGTAAGTTTTTGAAAGACTTTGAAAAAATTAAAAATTACTTCTAAATAAGTGAGCAGTCTAAAATTTTGCAACTCCATTACAAATCGAAGATTTCATGGAATATACTTTTTTATTGAATTCAAGGAAAGCCATTTTTCAATCTCCCCTAGCGATAAGGTAAAAAGACCTCTCCTACTTTTAACTTTTTTTGTACCATATATATATCGAAATTTACCCATTTTACATCTTTCCCGATTTCTTACAGGATCAGAAGCGAACGATATGTTCTGTCCTCGAAGCTGGTAGACGAATGTTACCGTGTTCGATCCACGGTCACGCTCACTGACCTAGCCGTTCGATATTTCTATGATTGTCTCCGAAACTTGTGTAAATACGAGCTAGGATCCTTTAGAAAATCCTGCAAAGAGGTCAATTCCTTCAGGTCTAGTACCATAACACAGTCAATTGGCTTTAAATCTATTACCATCACCACCACTACCACCCGATTTATTTCAAAGCTACTAGCTTAGGCGACATTGCAGAGAAAAAACATATACTAAAATCTTTTAATACGTGAAAATAAAATACTATTATTTTTAAAATATGTACCCTAGATGTTAAGATTACCATGTCCAATTTTTGCGGAAAAAAAAAATAGCAACACGTCGTTAGTGTGCATTATTTTGCTTTATTAAGTTAGCCCGTTTTGTCTTAAGTACTATGTTTAAGTATCACTGAGCAATTATTGCTAGTTATGAAGAAATACATTCAAGTTGTAAAAAATAAAACAGTTGATTTCCTGAAAAATTTCATTTTTTTTTTACATGGAGTCCGTTATCTTCGAAGTACAGAAATAATTAATGGTTTCGTAAGAATTAATTAATTATGGATTTTGTAAATTTATATATAACCTAATACATAATTTTATCAGTTTCTGTAAAAAATAAACTGAGATTTTTTTTTTTCCTGCGACTGAATTAAATTTAAACCGATTCAATCGTATTACACATAATTATGAGGACGTTTGAAATATATTCTGCTTCATGAACATTAATGAGTATGTCTACGAAAAAGTATGGCTTTTAAACGGATTTCGACACTAAATTTGGTGACTTATATAATGATATGGTAAATTCTAACATTTATTTTTGTTTTACTTATTTATTTATTTTTAAATGCACTGATAATCTACTAAATGTATTTTATAAACGTTTTGAAACCTTTATGAACGATACTAACAGTGCTGCCAGATCTGGCGGATTTTTATTCAATAATCACGATTAATTTTTAATTGTAACATTTGCCTATTCACTTTAATCACTTCGAAGATTGATATTGTAATATATATATCAAATATCATTTCTCAAAATTATTGATGATTGTAGAATTAAAAATCCGCCAGATCTGGCAACACTGAATACGATAATTTTATTCTCATACATACTGAATTTTTTCGGGGATTATCGGGTTTTGTAATACACTTACAGAATGTCTTTATTAAATATATCTTTTATTTATTTATTTATTTATTTTTTAACTAATCTTCGTCCACAAAAAGATCTTCAAATAATTATTGCTGAAGTTTGATATAATGAAAAAGGTATCCGATTAGTACCGAGAAACAAAATATACCGCCTTCATCTAGAACGAAGAAGTGGTCATTTTCAAAATCCCTAAACTAGAAATATAGATTTCCTAGCTATGCGTACTATAAGGCAAGCCAGTAAGTTAAATAGACGAAATGATCGAGAATTAATATTCTATACGTTTTTAGATGATGAAACAATATCCTGAATATTATGATTTCTTTGTATTCTGAGAATTTCTCGCTTGATTTTCTAGAACTGTGTCATAAACCATGATTATAGTTTCTCAAACTCGCCTCATGTATTCGCATTTATTTGCAGATATTTTTAAATAAGTTTGACCTCGATAATTACCTCGAAACTTTGTAGAATTCTTATAGGGATTTCTAGAACTCACTTTCAAAAGGGATTAGAATTTATAAGGAGGACATGGAAATATATTTTCTAGACCCACAATTTAGAATCTAGATGACAGTTACAGAAATTTTTCTCAGTGAAGATACTGGTATATGTCTTGTATGTATATGTCCTGTGAAACATTCAACTTAATTCGGCGTATTTTTCTTGACTTTTCAATGACAAAAATATTTAATATTCATTGCATGTTTTTGTAATATGCGCTAAGTAAGGACATTATGTATTCGTTTTTGGCGTTGCTTATATACACTGATGACTGAAGTGTACTTTTCACGTTTAGTTGTATGTTAATTGCAAACTTTCGTCATATATTTCACTTAAAAGCGAACTTAAGTGCTTTGCATTGCTTATTCAAAAAATAATACCGTTACTCTCGTTAAATCAAAGTTTTAAGTCATCTCCTTTTTTTGAAAAAGTTAAGATGAAATGATGTAATATGGTCTGACATTTCAAACTATACCTGCATTTTTTCTCCTTTATTAATGCTAATCTAGGGCTATTTTTCTGTTTTTAGCTTATTTATCCATTTATCTTGTGCAAAATTATAGTTACATTTCACAACCCTTCTTTTCCCTTTTTAGGAATCTACTTTTTTGAAATATAAGGGAAAATATCGAATGCATCTTTCAAAAGTATGAAGACTGATTTATGAAGATGAAGATGAAAATAAAAATATCCTTTTAAAATTCTATTCAATTCTTTGCATGATCAGTATATTCAAACTTATGTATAGTTTTACTAACACGGAATGTGTCTGAAAAAAAAAAAAAACATAAAAGAAGAAGTGATCAGAGAAAGAGAATATTAGCAGATTTCTCTTTGTTTGTATGAATAGAAGTCATAAACCTAAATACATAAGAATAATGTGATATCCGTATTAAAAAGTCTAAAAAAAAATGAAAAAAAAAAAAATCCAATGTTGCAATTTTATTTATTTATTTATTTATTATGTTATTATTTATTTATTTATTTTGTTATTATTATTTATTTATTTATTTATTTTTTGCTTACCTTTATTGGAGCAGATTGGCTTGAAATATTAACACAATAAAGAAGGAATAGATACAGATTATAGATACAGATTATTACCTAATACGGTTGCGGCAACTTTGAAGAATTAACCAATAGAAAATTAGAAACATTGTATTATAGAAAGGGCAGTTGAAAATGTATATAATGGTAAATTTAGATAGTATTTCGAAATATTTTAATGGTTATTGTGTAAATATAGAAAGGTTTATGAAGATATCGTGCACTGTAGATTACCTTAGCTGAATTAAAAGTAAAAGTTTGATTAGAGACGATGTGCTCACACATTTTTGAAAGAATTTTGCATATGTAGAAACAAATTTTAAATTTTATTTTATAACCAGTTCAGTATGATAACCCTTTTGTTTATCTATCATATTATAAATTAATTTCTAAGATCCTTCCTTTTTCCATCACAATCTTCCAGAGTTCATGCAAAGTTTTTGATTCCGCTTATAAACAACGTGCTTTAAAAGTTCAAATACAAAGCAACCTATAAGAGACACGTCTCGGAACTTCGGTGGGATGCATTTAAAGTGTTCAATTCCGGTTTCATTTTCTATTGCTCATTTTGTTTTTATTATTTATTTATTTATTTATTTTTCATAAAATAATTGTAGATTTAGAGGTATTGCCTGTAGCTTTTTTACTTTCTTCTATCTTCAATAGAAGAAAGTATTGGATTCGTAAAAATTTTCGATTTCGGGTTTTTGATGGATTTACACGTTTTGAGAGCTGTAGAACACGATTTGACCATTTTTTGAAAATGTCTGTCTGTCTGTCTGTGTGACAAAAATTTTGTGGCAACTGTACCTCATGAACTACTGGACAGAATTTGATACAAATTGGCATGTAGTTGCACCTTGACATAAATTAGTGCCTATCATTTTTTGGTAAAAATCGTCTTACAGGTTGCGTTGCCATCCCGCTTTTTCTAAATTTTTAACAGGGTGATATAGGGCAAAAATTTTCAAGATGGGTATCTTTCGAAAGGTCTCTTCAGTACCTTTAAAACGAATGGTTGAACTATAAATCTGTGATAATTTAAAATAAAGTTATCGAATTTTTTTACTTTTTTACGAAAAAAAACTTAGGAAAAAAATCTTAATTTTTTTTTTATTTATTTATTTTTTTTTTTTAATGAAATTATCAAAACTTGGTATTTAGTTGGCTCCTGACATAAACTGGTGCTGATTAGATTTGGGGATCAATCGCACAACAGGAGGCGCTGTGATCGTACTTCTTCTAAATTTTTAACATGGTAGTATAGGACAAAATTTCGTATAAATGTACATAATGAGAGTTATTCTTAAGCTGTGATTGTAAAATAATAAGAATTATTGCTAATAGTAATAGTTAATTAGGGGAAAAAAATGTGCATGTGGGGGCTTCGCTTCCCCTCTGGGGGGAAGTGCCCTCTGGGGTGGGGTAAATTTTCAAGATGGGTATCTTTCGAAAGGTCTCGTCAATACCTTTAAAACGAATGGTTGAACTATAAACATGTGGTAATTTAAAACAAAGTTATGAATTTTTTTACTTTTAACGAAAAAAAAAAAAACTTGTATTTTTTTTTTTTTTTTTTTTTTTTTTTTTTTTTAATATTGTTACTGAGTGAATTTGTATAGGAAAATATAGAAGAAAGTCTCGTGGTGGCCACAACATACTAGTTTCTGATGGATTTCGACACAGTGAAGAATATTTAATTAAGGGGATAGATAGAATTACTTCTTTAAAAATATCTGTTACACTTTTATGATAGTAATCCAAGCTAATTTCGACATTTCTTTCTTTTTCTTTTTTTTTTTTTTTTTTTTTTTTTTTTTTAACTTTTTTTAATTTTGTAAGAAAATGACAAACTAATTATTAAAATTTCTCTCGAACTGAATGTTCAGAGTTAAAAAATCTTAACTTAAAGCTGTCGTTAAACTTATGTCGAGTTCATGCCTCATCTTGTTATGGCACTTCTGCACATTCTTGAGGAGGGGGGGGGGCTACATGACAATAAGCAGGTATGTTTCTGTTCCAGCTCTTTAGATTATAACTACAAAATAAAGAAAAGGAAAAATATACAACCTTGATGTTTTTAAAATAGTTTTATATATACCATTTGAAAAATCACTTAAAAGTAAGACGCTATTACCAGTTTTTGAATACAACCCCAGAAACTGTACTTCATTCCTGCATTTTTATAACATCAGATTTTCATATTAAGTGCGCGCCAAACTTTATTTATATGTAAATGTATATAAGTGAAGAAAGTGAAAAATAAAAATAACATTGAGCTATGACGACATTATTAAAACTTCAAAATCTCTTTTAAAAACGCTTACACATATCCATAAAATTTTATGCCGGGAATACAAATAATGTTTTTAATAATTTTTGGGTCACAACACCAGAGGACTTACTTATTTGTGCATCATGTGTTGACGATGGAAGATCATACACATAAAAAATATATGATAAAAGATTTGTTAAAATAAAAATAAAGTGGAAAAAAAGAGAAGATAATCATGAAACAGAAATATAAAATGGTGAGAAAAAACAAAAGCATTGAAAACCTCTTTCGGATATGGAAAAAGGATTCCAAGAACAAAAGAAAAAAAAAAACTATGTTTTTAGGAAACGAATGCAGTTTTTACTGACGAGGGTTTCCAAATATATGTTTCTGTATTTGGCGTATTCTAGTTTACGGTTTGAAAAGAAAGAATTGTTTTTCAATGGTCTAAAATTAAATTTATTTATATTTATTTATTTATTTTACTATAAAATATAATATTAAAGATCCCATTAAAAGCTTAACTATATTACGTTAGTTTTTTATGCTTTTAAAAGAAGCATCCTTTATTATTTTTTATGTAACGAAAAAATTGAAATATGACCGTTTTCATGTAATAAAATGTTCGTAATATATATATATATATATATATATATATATAAGTGTGTGTGTGTAGATGTAACGTCGCGACGACGTCTCATGATGTGATGTCATTATTACAGGATGAACAAGATTTCATGGGCCACCATTAGTTTTTATTGAGTTAAAGTAAAATTTGAAAAAGGTGACCGTGAAACATCCTGAAGTCTAATATTTTATGGGACTCACATGTAGCCAAAAAATATTTAAAGAAAAAATAACACTGAGACAGACAATATACACTAAAAATATACAATTTAAAACATTAAAAACACAAAACAAAAATTTTAAACGTTTCGAGTCTTTTACAGGCTCCTCATCAGTAAAAAACATCAAATGTAAATGCTGAGAAGAACAACAGACTTTCATTAAGTGAGTACAACGTATTCATCGGGAACTGCGCATGCCTCATTAAAGGGTGAAAAATGTTGATTTGTGTACCAGCCCTCCAGGAAAATTCTTGAATGATAATTTAAACAGTTAGATATGATTATTTTAGTACTGTTAAAATCAGGTAAATGGTACAGTACTAAAATAATCATATCTAACTGTTTAAATTATCATTCAAGAATTTTCCTGGATGGCTGGTACACAAATCAACATTTTTCACCCCTTAATGAGGCATGCGCAGTTCCCGATGAATACGTTGTACTCACTTAATGAAAGTCTGTTGTTCTTCTCAGCATTTACATTTGATGTTTTTTACTGATGAGGAGCCTGTAAAAGACTCGAAACGTTTAAAATTTTTGTTTTGTGTTTTTAATGTTTTAAATTGTATATTTTTAGTGTATATTGTCTGTCTCAGTTTTTTATGTGATTAAAATTTAATTTAACTACGAGACGTAATGATTTTTAAATATTTTTAAAAACAACACTGCTTGGTATGAAAATTGCCTCTGACACCATTTCAGCATATTCTTATGTAAAGTGACCTCTGGAATCCTAACCCGACGCCCATTTTGCCCTATCACCCACCATTTTTTAAGAATGGCCCTCTATTTTTATCATTTTTCGGTGATTTCATGGCTATAAATTGGATTTTTCGGAGGGGGGGGATTATTTTAACCGCTAAATATATTTTGAGGGGCTACAGAGATGGAAAATTCTGAAACATTGACATTTGTGACAAGGGAAAAAATTTGGGGGGATTTGCCACTGAATTTATGTATTACATATTTTCACTTATAATTAATCTACACTTACATTTTTTTAATCTGTTATTAATGTTATTTTTTAAACTTTATATATTTTCGTTTTTAGGTGTTAAATTATTTAATTTTCATTCTTCAAATCAAATTCATGATCATAAAATTATCGAATAGGGAAAGAAATTGAGGGAGGGGTTGGTGTATCTAAAAAACGGTAGGTGACAGAGCAAAATGGAAGTCATATTCGTTTTCAGTAGGTTATTTTACATAAGAATCTGCAAGAATGGTATCAGATCTCGAAAAAAAAATATTGTAGAGCAGTGTAATCCACAGAATCAAAAGTTACTGACTAAAAATGTCATCAAAGGGAAATTAAAATGTTAAGTAGAATAATTTTATTCTGCTAAAATATCAGAAGTTTTTATTTAAATACAAACAATTAAAGTCTTTAGTCTTTTTTTTTTCCTAAATTCTATCAATCTTCACTTATATTGATTTGTAACAAAGTGGATTTAATTCCCTGCCTTAATTAAATTATTCGAAAAAATAATAATATGTATTTTTTTTTAATGTAATATTACATAAAATTATTTCGTATAATTTAATCACTGTTGTATTTGTTTATTTACTTAATTTTATTTTTATTTTTCATCAAATTTGTCACTAAAGTTTTACTAAAGGGATATTTGTCCTAAAAATCTTTATTTTTTGATTAAAAAACAATAATGAACTTATGAATTGTGGTGGAGAAAATACATGTGTTTATGAAACAAAATGTATTTTTTTTAATTATTATTACACTATTCGATTTATTATTTCTATTACTTTATTTGGATGCGTTACTTAAATATATATATATATATTAGTGAAAAGGGAAAATATTTTATTTTCACACTTTCATTAACCCCTTACCAGTCGAGGAAAACTTTGGAGGTTCGCTTTACAGTGCCACCGTTTTTCACACAAGCGCGCGTAGTTATGCTTTCACTTTCCAGAAACATTCCCTTTTAGATTCCTTCGCACATTCTTCTTCTCTGAAATAAATAAATCCATTAAAAACACTATCATGGTCATATTCAAGGTCATTCTATTGCGTTCCAAAGCCGTGAGACTAGTTTCACTGATAGCTGAACAATATAAAGGAAAGACGTGTCTAAACGCCCGGAAAATTTAAGGGTTTAATATTTTTTTTCTTTTATTCTTTTTTTAAGCATTTTTAATTTAAAGAAAGTTTAAAAATTAAGAATAGGAGCGTACAGTTTTGACAGAAAATGGATTTTTCTCTTTTTCTTTATTTCTTTTTTGACAGAAATGTGTTTAAATCACTGCTTTTTCAATTCCCATCTCAGTTATTTCTTGAAAAATCTAGGCGGCATGAATGAAGAACAAGGAGAGAGATTTCATCAAGACTTCAAAGAAAGGTAAAAGAGGTATGAGGGTCGTTGGAATTAGCAAATTATTGTTGACTGTTGCATGTTGCATAGAGAGCCGTGTACAAGCAAAAAAAAAAAAAAAAAAAAAAAAAAACACCTCTAAAGGGAATTTTAATGTAAAAAGACAAAAACATTCAAAATATAATGTATAAATAATAGCTTATTTTACTGTATTCTGTACATAAAGTGTTTTGATTCTGTTATAGGCTCTGTGACAAATCTTCAGATTTTCATCCTAAATTTGGGAAAAACCCGTATGTGGTAAGAAGAAAAAGAATGAAGAATTTCTGAATTCAGCGTATCAAGAAATATTATAAATAAACAAATTATTGTCTCATGAGATTTGGTTAAGAATTATAATAAATTCTGGTATTAATTATATATATTAGTGCGCAGTTCATCGTGATGGTAGTGAAACAAACAACTCAATTTTTAATACATTTTTTTTAATCATTCAAATAACTGAATTCAACTAAAGGTAGGTGACTGTGTCATATAGGGAAATAAATTTATCAACACAATTTGAGTTGTTTTCATTCTAAGAGAGAGAGTTCTTTATCGTTTGATGAATGGCTGTACAAAGTGTTGTGTCATAGTCTAAAATGCCCTTTTTTTAAAATTATTATTATTATTATTATTGTGATAGCACGTAAAATTTTGATTTTAAATAATTCCTCCGTCTCTGAAATAATTTAAAAGGCTTTCGAAGCTGGTAAGCGAACGTGCTAGGTTCGAACGCAGGTCACTCAGTCATTTACATTGAAATTCCATCTAAATCTATATATACCTTGAGCAGACACAGTACCAATAACGATACCAACACGATACCTTAACCACGACACCAATAGAACACCATAAAATATTTTAATTATTTTACAATAGAAGACTAACATTACACGTTTTCAAAAAATGCTACAGATGCTAAAATTTTTATATATATATTTAAAAGTACTCTTTCTATTTTAATCGTATATCCAAAATTTATCATTTTTAGAAAATTTCGTAATATTTAGAAAAATGACACAACATGCAAATATACGAAGCGAAAGATTGAATTTAAAAACTGAAACCGACATGAGCTCTAGAAAATATACAGAAGTTCATAGAAATGCACTTAGAATAAAAACGCATCTCTTTTCAATGAAATGAAACATTCATATTAAAAATGTTTTTCCCGCTTGCACATATTTTCCATCAGGTAGAAATCCCATTTTATTCCAAAGACAAAGAAAGTCTAAAAATATAAGAAATATTAGCTTGGAAAATCATTCTTCTTTTCTACATTCTTATTCACTCGCAAAATGTGTGAAAGAATAAAGTCATAAAAACTGCCATAAATATGCAAAATTTCCGTCATTTTTCATTTAAAATGTTAGTGCATATCAAAATCAGGATGCAGTGCATTTTTCTGTAGAGAATATTCATAGATATTTCTATGGTGAATGAATTTAAAAATATACTTAAAAGTAAAATGTGTAAAATAGTCTTTATTTACTCACAAAAAACTTATGAGATATTCTTTATTATTGCATTTACATTTTGTAGAAAACTTTTAAATCAGATAAAAAACGTTCTTTTTCTTGTGATATCTGTACTGAAGAGTTATTTTGTGGACTTTAAAATAACAATTTTTACTTTTTATTCTAAATTTAAAAGAATAAAATATTAGATTTTTGAAAGTTCTTACTTCTGTTTTTTGATGTATTGGCATACTTCGGATTATACATACTTAATACAGATAACTTCATTTTGATTATTTCTGCCTATTTGCATTCACATTTGCCTTGTCTGCGGGTTTTATAATACGTTTAAGTAATCTAATTAAATAAATAATACTATAAATGTAAATCTATGAAATTTCATGTTTATTAGTTCGGCATTGCCTTAATATAATGCCTTGATTACCTTTCTGTTTGTATTTTAATATATATGCAATTTTACCTATTAAAAAATATATGTATATTATTTTATAGAATTTTATCTCTTATTAATTTCCCCGAATTATGACACTGTTATTATCTGTCATTTATAAAAATGAGATTTAGACAAACTAACTATAGCGTCAGTGCCAAATGTCCTGTGTATCCCTTGCCAAAATCACTGAAGTATTCTTGTTAAATTTCGTTTATTTTATTTGTCATCACAAACAATCTCACTTAATGAACGCAAATTAAGCATCGACACTACATTTAAAATGATGATAATTAAATCTAGATTATCACGTCTAAGTCCTTATGAACCCACTTCCGGTTTTCCAATTTTCACCAAAGAATGGAAACATCATCTGTATGCCGATTTGCCGCTTTTAATTCTAAAGTTTAATAATTCGTCTTAATTAGTTTTGTAGTATTCAAAAGAATTCAACAACCCCCCCCCCCCACACACACACACACTCACACATATGCTCGATATAATTTTTTTTTTTTTTTTGACCGATTACTATAATTCCACTGCGTACGATTGTCTGGTAATTGAAATAAAAATCTCTCACATTTAAGAATGTTAGCTATCGGAGCAAAATATGCTTTTTTTTCGAATACCTCTTCATGGAATAAAATAAATGATAATGCTTACCCGAAGTTCTTCAGTAAATGAACGCAAATGACTTAATGAACGCAAATTAAGCATCGACACTACATTTAAAATGATGATAATTAAATCTAGATTATCACGTCTAAGTCCTTATGAACCCACTTCCGGTTTTCCAATTTTCACCAAAGAATGGAAACATCATCTGTATGCCGATTTTAATTCTAAAGTTTAATAATTCGTCTTAATTAGTTTTGTAGTATTCAAAAGAATTCAACAACCCCCCCCCACACACACACACACACACTCACTCACACATATGCTCGATATATATATTTTTTTTTTTTTTTTGACCGATTACTATAATTCCACTGCGTACGATTGTCTGGTAATTGAAATAAAAATCTCTCACATTTAAGAATGTTAGCTATCAGAGCAAAATATGCTTTTTTTTCGAATACCTCTTCATGGAATAAAATAAATGATAATGCTTACCCGAAGTTCTTCAGTAAATATGCTAATTTATTTACGTTAACCTTTATTTTACCTAAATTAACCTAAATTTTTTAAATAAATTTTAAATAAATTTTAAATTATTTAACCTAAATTTTACTTATTTCAAAAATTAGTAAACTAATTTAAAAAATGGCTTTTAAACACATATCTGATCATAAATATTTAAAAAATTAAAAAATAGCATTTTTTTTTTTTTTTTTTTTTTTTTGAGAAATTTTTCGCTTGAAATATCTAAAAGTTAACCTTATTAAATTCAAATAATATTCAATTTAATAAATAAAACACTTTCTAAGTAAACATTATCGACTAAAAAAACTCGCAAAACATGTTTCAGATAAAAATAATAGTCCAGCTCTTCATTAAAAGAAAAAAAACTAGACATGAGTTCATCATCAAACCAGCAATTCGCACTTGCGCACACTAAGAAACTTCAAGTGACTTATGCATTTAGGTTTCTTTGAAGCATTATTTGTTAAATTTCGGAATAGTGCTGCCATCAGCCAAACAGAAAAGAAACAAAAGTTGAAAACCCGATTAAATCAAGGTGAAAATACTAAAAGAAAACTGCTGCATAAAAATTGTTAAATTATGCCAAATGTTTGGTTTCGCTGCAAAACCAATAAACGTTAAAAGGTTAAATATTAATACAATGAGTACGATCGAGACCGCATCAATAACTCCAATAAAAAAATTGTCAACACAATCAAGATACTGCTTACGTTTGGCCATCATTTCGTAGAATTTATATTTTTTTCTTGGAATTTATCTTTCTTCAGCAATTTCCATTTACATTATTTAATTCTCACCAGCCCTACCAACGGCCGAGATGATTTGCGCTTAAAGCTTAAAGACGAATTTGGCGGGTTCAAAACCAGACAGTGCTCTTCGGCCTAGCCTTTTACAGTTTTGAGTGGTTTGCTGAGAAACACTTGTAAACTTGAACTTAGATCCCTCTTCACAAATATTAAAATTGAAAGAATAATATACATACTTAGTTCCCTACAGCAGACAATAGGATTTAAAAACAACATCGACACCTATACAATTACTAAATAGCACACTTTTATATGGATAGTTTAATTTTCACGTAAAGTAAAATTTATAAATCAACTAACATTAAAAAATTTAAATTATGAATCATAAATCTACAAAAAAATTTCTGAGATACATATTATTATTATTTTTTTTTTTTCGTTTCATGAACTTTTTGTCATTTTTCTTTCCGACTAATCGGATACCGTTGCCACATCGTCATTATAAAATTAAAATTTACATATTGCTCTTTATACATGGGAAATATAGGGCAAAGGGATATAATTAAGAACTATTCTGTTGATTGTATAATAGATAATCGGCCTTATTTGCAGCTTTTCTAATAATATAGATAAAGCTCACTAAACATCCTGCAGGAATAACAAAAATATGCAATTCCTTATCGTATAACTAAATAAATATTCCAAAAATTAAGGCTTAAAGTTTATTCTGTTCATAATATGTATAACAATAAAATATTTTTAATGTTTATGTGTCTATGTCAGTAAAATTAGCTTATTAAAAAAAAAAAAAAAAAAAAAATCTTATAGCTTGTCATAAATCTTGCGAAAATAGTTTTTAATGATCTATAGATAAAAATATAGTCTGTACTTTTTGCACCAGTTTACGTATCTCATAAAAATAACAATAGTCTTCTTTATTCCATTTGATTTTATTGCAGTATAAAAGAAATGGACATTGAAAATACTTTAAAACCAACAAATCATAGGTGGATGACTGAGCCAGATGATTATACGAAATTTAAATTCTGTACGGAAACGTTTTTTAAGCCAATGGGATACGTTTGGGGGTATTTTTATAATGTCCGGTTCACAAAGTCAATACTTCAAATGAATTATTTATGGATATTTAAATTCAATGTTATTTCTGATTTCATTGTATGTTTCCTTTAATTTTTTTTTTTTTTTATATTATCTTACCCATATATGGTAGAGAAAATGTTATTTAGGAAAAAAAAAAATTTCGAAACCGATTGTGTGTAATACTTATACATTTTGAAGTCCCTTGAATCCGAAAAATATATTTTAGCGGTTTTTCTGTTTGTGTCTGCCTGTAAGTCTGTTTTTAGAAAAAATTAAGAACATATTACAATCTGGTATTATAAATTTGTCCTAAAAGAAGATGTTGCTTGACACTTTTTGTTCAAATCGAACAAATGTTTCGTCTAAAAGAAAAAATAAAATTATTCAAATAAATTGCGTTTACGGTCAAAATTTCTTTTGTTGGTACAAACTAACTTATTCAGACTACTGAACTAATTATATATATATATATATATATGCATAATTTGTAAGTAATTGTAATAGTTATGGTTATGTAATTCACTCGAAGAAGCTTAGTCAGGTTAAAAATGTCAATTTTCTGCATTTCTAGCTTGCTTTGGCGTTAAAATAGCCCATTTTTCTTTAAAACCCCGGTTTAAACCTTTAAAAGTGCAGTTAACCGTCTTGGCAACAAATTTGGCGAACTTGGCGTGAAAATCCTTATTATTGATATATCGATTATATAAGCTCTAACTCGTTCATTTTGGAAGATATTGGAAAATTCTGGATTTATGCAAGGCTATATAAAGGAGTCGGATTTCGGACAACACTTCAGTTCAACACTTCACGCCAAGTAGCTTGATAAGAATAGCTCCTTGACTTGGTCTCTGCTATTGATTAGCTGCAGCGTAGTACTATGCTTTATTTCTATGATAGAGTTTATGCTGTAAATTTGATGTTGTCAGCTGTTATTTAAGATGTGTTTTCTGGTGAAACAAAAGTTGAAACTTGCTTGGCAGTACTGCAATCTTCCTGAGTGTTCTGTAAATAAATTCTTAAGCATCTTCCAGACTTGTCATTCATTCACAGGCACTTTACAAATTCCGAGTACGCAACAATATATATATACGCAAAAACGAATGTTCTACTCTGAATATGGCATGAGAACCTTCTTTAAAAAAACACTCAAAATATTAGGTCGTTGCAAAAGTTCGTGCGGACGCGGATCATTTTATTGCCTTCAAAGACGAGAGCTTCTATCGCCGTGGTATACATTTGTTACCCTAAAAATGGGCAAAGGTTGTAGAAAGTAATGGAGAGTATTTTGATTAAAAATTGTCATTTGATTTGATGTATTTTTATGAAATGAAGCAATAAAAAACCGCACGAACTTTTACAACGACCTAATAATTCTCTTATAACTACGTCTCGAAAAGTTTTGAAGTTCATTTTATGCTGAAATATGCGATTATTTTCGTTGCTTTGTTTGCTATGTTACATTTAATTACACAGTTTGATGCGGGCATAATTTATAGACAACACATTGAGCTATTCGAATTTAGTGGAATAAGATTTAAAGACAGAAGAATATGATAATCTGTAATAACGAGAAAAAAATTTCAAATTTTAATTACAATTTGAATGCTTTTTAAATGTTGATGTAATATTTAATCGGGGTATGTTGGGGAAAGGAGGGTGAATAATAATGGAGGTAATCACACACCGACATCCACAGGGACTAGCCACTAAAAACATGTTTATAGGATTCAGTGGACTTTAAAACGAGCATATATAGCAAAAACACATTTTTGAATATTCGACCATAAAACAATACTTTCTCTACCATGTGTGCGAAAAAAAAAATCATGCATTTAAAAACTTTTTCTTTTGTCTAATTTCCTTGCAAGTTGAAAGGCGTTAATATTGGATTACACATTGGATATACACATTCGTCGTTTTCAAAATCCATATATATATTGTAATCGACTAGCTCTCTTCCTTGCTTCGATTGCGTTGTTGCGGTAAAAAGTAAATTTAAATTCAAAGTGTAATAAAATGACATTCCTTCTTCTTTTTTTTTTTTTTAAGATAAGCCTTGATGATGCACTTGACACTTGTGATTGATTTAGTTATTTGGCGAGAAATGTCGACAATTTCTTAAAAATATGTCGCGTTAATTCTCGGAAAAAGCATACAATTTCATTAAAATTTTATGTGTGCGACTCCACAATATAAATTGTACTAGGCTATAAGATTTTTATGTGTTTTCAAAATTTTCACTAATTCACTCTTAAAAGCAAACTACTGAATATCTGTACAGAATTATGGTGTAATACATAACAGCGTTTGGTATGTACAACTTAAACAGATTAAAAATTATGTAACATTGTACTACAGTTGTATAACGCTACACTAAATATTTGTATAGATAAAACTTGTATGTAGTTTTGGTGCAATTCTACATGATAATTATAAACCTGTGAAACATTCTATGTTGCTTGTATAATAATAGTACTCCAAATGTTTAAAGCAGCTATGTTACCTCAATTATCCCGTGCAAAAAAATAAAAACGTTTTATTTGATATTTGTTAAATTAAAAATAATCATTTTCAATTATAAAAGAAAAAGACTTTATAAAAAGAGAAATTGCGTATTATAAGTCACTAAGGTCGCTTTCAATATGGGGTTAAATACTTTTAGCGTAAGATGTTATAATATATTAGAATCGTTTTAAAATATCCAGGTTTAAAAAACAGATTTTTTTTCAAATGATGAAAGACAGACATATATTGAATGATTCTTTATATAGTTCCAAAGTGTTTTGTTTAGCTTTTCTCCACACTTCAGTTAATACGTTTCTATTCCGATGATATTTTATACAAATCAATGAATTAAATTATATTTTCACGAAAACTAAAATCAAAAACTGGCGTACAATCAAAACAAAGATATTAAAACTTCTTCACACACCATAAAGGTGTGTGAAGAAGTTTTAATATCTTTCTATTTTCTACATTATATTTTGTTCAGTGTTAAGATTTTTTTTTTTTTTTTTTATGGCACAGCAAAGAGGAATGCATTGAATTCGTAAAAATTTTTATACGAGTTTTGATATAAATTTTATATTTATATGGACAATTTTATATGTATACCGAACGAGTAGTCTTTAGCGTTAATTGTCATGCTATAAAGAAAGATATAATGATTAAAGATTGATATTTAAACATCAAAAAATAATGTTTTACATAGACAGATGAAGAGTCAAACTTATTTCTGTTTTTTTTTTATGTTTTCTAATTTTAATTAAACATTAATATTATACCTTCTGGCATCATAAAAAGCAAATAAAAAAATATATTTCATTATTGTTTTTGAGTTGATAATCTGTAAATGTTTTCAAAACTCACTTGACGATCCAGAGCGGCCAACCTTAATCCAGCAAATTCTTAGTACTACCCCTTTTTTTGCACCACTTAATATTTAGAGTAATTGTTTTCTTCATTCATCTTAAATATATGTGAAGAGAATTACTCCACAAATAAGTGAAGTAGGAAAAGGGGAGGTGCTAACAATTTGCAGAATTTGGTTGGCAGCTCTGAAGATCTTATCATATTCCATGCAATTTGGAGATAATTAAGATATTTATAATATATATTAAGAAACTTGAAATATGTAGTTGTGATTATAATGTCATATTCATATTTCCGTTATCGCCGGAAATTTCAGACTACACCATTGTGACCAAAGAAATATAATATATATATATACAGTCGGTAACAAAAGTCTACACTTAATCGAATTTTGTTAAATAAATCCTTGTCGAATCCTGTTTTTAGACTGACTAAGAACAGGATTCGACAAGGATTTATTTAACAAAACTGTATTAAGTGTACTTTTTTATACATAGGAATTTTTGCTAGTGTTCGGAGACTTTTGATATCGACTGTATATGTATATATATATATATATATATTAGTGTCAAAGTCAGTAACACGTAAACTAATGGAAAATCAAAAAGAACGCAATTACGTAAGTTCGTGTTTGTTTTCTAATATTATAAATCCATAAATATTATGGATAGAAGATTGTAAATAAGAATTTCTTACAAACAGGTTGTCAAAAGCAAATATGAATTTTTTTCCGAACAACATTACATTAAAGAAATTGCACACGATATTTGCATTTTACACTGTTTCATTTAATCGATATTCTTTTATAATTTTCCACTTTTTTTTATATATATATATTATTAATTAGCACTTTTCAGTGAATACTACGATATTTGAAGATATCTGCTTAAAACATTAAAGAATATATTTTTACAATGAGTAAATAATATAAATAAAGAATATAAATGAAGATATAAGTATAGATAAGATATATCTATATAAAATGTAAGAAAAGATATAAGGTGATAAAGATATAGATATTAAGAAAGAAATAATACAAATAAAGAATATAAAGAACATAAAATAAAGAACATAATTTTACAATGAGTTATACAACCTTTATACCTTACAATTCCAATGTTTAAAATTGATTTCTTTTAAGCTATATAAAAATAAAAGATACTTTTGTATACAAAAATCAGCGAAAGATACATTTATAATTAGACTTTTAACTACTGCTTTTGAATTGATATTTCCTTAAAAATTGTAAAGTTCACGCTCAATCCTTTCAATCAAAAATTTTTAACCAAATTCAACATCAATTTATCAAACATCTGAAGAAATACGAGATATTTTAACGAGTGATGCTTACTTTAACAATTGCATTTCTGGTAGCTGAGAGTTCTTATAATATTTTTTATTTCCAGAAAGAAGTATAAAAAATAAAATATCAATCAGCATTTAATATAAGACAGGACACTATAAATTAATAGAAATCGAAAGAACACAAATACATATGAATAAGTCTACTTTTCTATGCTGTTACTCTTTGTGAGATTAGTTTGTTTTGAGTAACCGACAAACTTTAGTAACGATATATGTGAGGTTGAGACGTTAGAACGTCACCGCAGTTGTTTCAATTAAGCTGGATCCAGCAAGATAGGAAGTGGGGACGGTTAAAATCACTCCGTCGCCAGTGGCTCGGTGACGGTTGAGGTCGGAGTAGTTTTGCGTCGGCAGGGTGCTGCATTAAAAGACTTAGATTTTGAATATTAGTTAAATTAGAAGTGATTTTTAAAAGTACGGATTGAAATGTAGTGAAAGGAGGGTGTAGGAAGAAGTATAAAAATAGATGGTTTTAGTAGATAGTGTGGATGTTGGAGGATCGATAGTGTATGTTGGAGGATCTTATAGCGAATGGTGTTGATTCTTATTTTGGAGAATATCGGAAGTTGAGTAGTGGAGATTTAGTGGCGTGAAGTTAAGTAGCGTTGAGCGTTGGTGAGTGCCTATTAGTTTTCGGAAGTTCAAGCTGGGATAGCAGGGAATCCTCTATCCCATAGTGAAGCCGTATTAGTGAGTGCAATCGTCTCTACACCTTCGTCTATCTGCTGTGGTGAGATATTTAAGATTATCTACTTAAATTGTTGATTCATATATTTTGATTAAGTAATACGCTGACTGAGCTATATAAATTTACCAGGCCGCCCTCCCATTAATCTGCTCAAATAAACTTTAGTTATTGTTATTGATAGTCTCGTGTTCTCTTAGTAACCTAAGTATCTAAGTTAAGATGGAGTTTGCAGGAGCGCAAACTCTACAGTGGCGCCCAAACCAATTCGACACCCCCCCCCCCCCCGCTCAGGTTTATTTTACTGGCTCAAACAATGTACTTAAATTTTTTGAAGATCTTGAGCAGTATTTTGATGTATGTAAAATTGACGAGGATGATAAATTTAATTTATTAAAATATTCCTTAAAAGGAGATGCTAAAATCTGGTATGAAACCATTGCCCCTAGATCTTTAGGCCAAAATCCTACGTATGAGGATTTGAAGCTCAAAATTAAAAATTCATTTTCTTCTATTGTTGATAAAACCAAACTTCGTCAAGAACTTTATACGAGAAAGATGTCGTTTTTTGACAAACCCACCACATTTTTATTACGTAAATTCGACATTATAAAGCAGCTGGAATTAGTTTTATCTTTTGCCGCTGCAATGGAAATTATAACCCCGCTTTTGACTATTCCTATTCAAGATTACCTTGATCTGAAACCTGTCACCTCTTACGACAATTTGTTTCAAACCTTAGCTAAATATCAAGAACGCCACCCTCCAAGGGCGGAAAACACCTTTAATCGCCAACGGGGTAATGGAAATATGCAAAACTCTAGGCGTGAAAATTTCACCCCCCCTCAAAATTTCAATCGCTATCAACAAGAACGTCAATCGCCGCAGCCAAGGCGTAATAACTTTCAAAATTCTCGGAACGATCGTTCTAATCAAAATCAGTCTCAAAACTTTTCTCGAGCTGATAGAAATAACAGAAATTTTCGTAATAACCAGAGTCGTCAGTTAAACGAGTAAGTGGCTCTTGTGAGGAGGGTCAACAGCCACTGAATAACTCAGCCACCTCCATATGTTTAGACACTATTTGTATAAGTCCGGTGGACCTTCCTAATTTAAATGCAGTAATTCATGATACCTTCATACCTACGTATTGGGACACTGGTGCTGAACGCTCCTTTCTAGCGTGTGAAACTTATAAAAAGTATTTTGACTTTAAACCTTTAAAGCGGACAAATTTAAATATTACAACGGCTCAAGGCAAGTCCTGTGTTAATAGAGGCGAAGTCAGCCTGAATGTTGAAATTCATAATTTAAGTGTTAACTGGCCTTTTTACGTCATCGACAATCTACAGCATCCCTGCATTATCGGGTTAGATTTTATGAAAGCAAATAATGTTGAAATTAATTTCGCCAATAAATCTTTGCATATTGATGATTCTAAGTCAAATTCTAAACCTGTCGAGCCGACAGAGTTAATTGTTAATTTAGAGGAAAGTGCCCTCAATCATATTGAAAAAATTGATTTTGTTAATTTTCTTAATCAGTTTAAACAGTTATTTTCTGATACACCTGGCTTAACCCATGTTGTGTGCCATGAAATTGACACTGGAACTAATAAACCTGTCTTTAGTAAGCCTTATCGTTATGATCAAGCCAAACAAGATATTATAAATTGGCATATTGAAAAAATGTTGAAAAATGATATCATTATGCCTGTAACCTCTCCTTACGCATCTCCTGTTGTTTTATGTCGTAAGAAAAATGGTAAACCTATTACTGACCCGGAGGCATGGAGATTTGCAATCGATTATCGTAGGCTCAATTCTATTACACAATATCCTCAGTATCCCTTGCCTATAATTGATGATTTGTTAGCACATATAACAACGACAAATTTTATGTCTACTCTCGATCTGACATCGGGTTATTTTCAAATTGCAATGAAACCCGCTGATATATCAAAAACAGCGTTTATAACTAAAAATGGCACGTTTGGTTTTAAACGAATGCCTTTCGGATGTTCAGGGGCTGTAGCGACATTCCAAAAAGCCATGGAAACTATTCTGAAACCTGTTTTGAACAAATTTGTACATGTTTATCTCGATGATATAATAATCACGTCCTCATCTTACAATGAGCATTTAGATCATTTAAAAACTGTTTTTACTCTACTGCAAAATGCAGGATTAACTTTAAATTCTTCAAAGTGCCATTTTGCACGACAGGAAATTAAGTACCTAGGCGTCAAAATAACGCCTGCTGGTATTTCTGTAGATAATGAAAAAGTTCAACCAGTTTTAAACATGCCCCCTCCTACAACATCAAACAAGTTTCCAGATTTCTAGGCATGTGTGCTTGGTATGGGAAATTTATACCTAATTTTGCTCACATATGCGAGCCCCTCTTTAAACTCAAAAGGAAAAGAGTTAAATTTCACTGGTCAAATGAAGCACAAGACGCATTTGATAACTTAAAAACTATACTTAGCGCTCCTCCTGTACTAGCTCATCCTAATTATAATATTAAATTTCAAGTAGCTACTGATGCTTCTTCGTACGGCATTGGTGCCGTTTTAAGCCAAGAAGGCCGCCCAATAGCATATGCATCCCGTACGCTTAACACTGCAGAAAGAAATTATCCAGTAACTGAACGTGAATGTTTAGCAGTGCTTTGGGGACTGCAAAAATTTCGTTTATATTTTACGCAACTTCCAGTAACAGTTGTTACGGACCATGCGGCTTTAACTCGGTTAACAACTGGAAAGAACCTCTCCCCTCGCATGATTCGATGGACTCTAAAATTAGCTAACTTTAATATAGATATCACACACCGATCTGGCTCTGACAATATCGTAGCTGACGTTCTATCACGTACTACTCAAACTCAAGAAAATAAGATTGAATCTAATCTTACAAATCAATCCCTTGCTTTAAATGAAAAGAATGATCAGTTAAATTCTACTGTTAAAACCTCATATATTCATCATTCGCATTTCAAGGCTGAACCGGTTCAATCCGAAATATTAGTAGACGTGAATGAAACTAGTGTAAAGGAAATTGAAAGTGAACAAGTTAACCCATGTGCTTCTACAGATCTAGTCACTACTTTAAACAATACATTCGTATCTGATCAGGAAAAAGTAGCTTTAGCGCTTATGCCAGCATCTGTGTTAAATTCGACAGATCAATTAATCCAAGAACAAAAAAATGATCCTGAATTTGGATTAATTTATAAGTATTTAGACGATCCTGAGTCAGTTTCATTGATTGAATCAGCCATTGCCTTAAACTGGTCCCAATCTTTTTCTTTAATCGATGGCTTGCTTTTTTATTCAAAATTATTATCATCTTATGGCGAATTACGAGTTGTAATTCCCCAATCTCTTCGTCAAGCCATCCTCTTTGAGTTTCATGACTCTCCAATTTCGGGGCACTTTGGCATTAGGAAAACTTATAAAAAGCTCAAAGATGCCTGTTACTTTCCTAAAATGAGGAAGTTTGTTAATGAGTATGTTTCGAGTTGTCGCTTGTGCCAGCAATATAATTATAAAAATGTAAAGCCGGCCGGTAAATTAATTCCTATTAAAGTTGATTTTCCAAATCAAATCCTTGGACTCGACTTAATCGGTCCTTACCCCCTCTCTAAACCAAATAGATTTCGTTATGTGTTAGTTATGGTGGATTATTTTAGTAAATGGGTTGAATTTGTGCCTTTACGTAAAGCTTCGGCACAAGCATGGCCACTGCCTTCTTTAATAATTATATTTCTCGTTACGGCGCCCCCCTTCAAATTGTAACGGACCATGGTCCTCAATTTATAAGTAATGTTTTAAGGCACTTTGCGATACACTCGAAATTAAACATGTCTTCACGGTTCCATATCGGCCGCAAGCTAATCAGGCCGAACGTGTTAATAGAACTTTAATAAACATGATTTCGACGTTCATTGGTCAAAATCATGAAAATTGGGATCAGTTTCTCTATCATTTTGGCTATGCGATTCGTACAGCGGTAAGTGATGCAACCGGAAAACTCCCGCTGAATTGTTTTTGGGCAGAAAGATTCTGACCCCCTTTCACAAACTGGTATTAGTACAGCAAAACGCATCTCAATTTATTACGCGAAATATTGAAGAATTGCTACCAGAAGTTCAGAGAAATTTGAGAAAAGCTCAAGAGCAGCAAGCTCTATATTATAATTTAAAACGCAGAATTTTAGAAGTAAAAGTGGGAGATAAAATACTCCTAGAATCACATTTTCTGAGCTCTAAAAAAGATTCTAAAGTAGCTAAATTTGGGCCAAAATTCATTGGGCCTTTCTCTGTTTTAAAAATAGAAAATAATAATCTGACAATCGATTTTAACGGCACCCCTACGACAATAAATGTGGACCAGATACGCATTTTTAAAGAGCGCACTCAATCATGTACTGACACTCTTGATAGTGATAGCGTGCCGGGTTCAAACCCACCTGACGAACAGTCCGTCCTTACGCCTAATCTCACTCCCCAGCCTAGTGCTCCTGATTCTTGTACAGCTGATGAACTACCTACTCCTACAACACCCGAACAATCTGTTCAGGGCAATTCCGCTGACCAATCTAGTGTTAGCAGACCCGTCGCACAAAAGCGAGCTCGTAGTGGGTCATCAAACCATTCTAATGTGAAATTTCCTAGGCAAACTGGTCGCAAACGCGACTATTCTTTTACTAGTGGCTCTTTTATACCGCAGAGTAAAAAGAAACATGGTTGGAACAAGGGTTTCAAACGCCCTCAAGCCCCCTCCTCAAAGTCCTCTGGAACACATCGCCCACAGAAGGTACTAGCAGTTCCAGATTCAGTGCACACAGACTCGTTCCGACCTAAGAGAAAAGCAAGGGTTCGAAAAAGACCTCCACCCTCTTCATCAGCTAGCAACCGGCACTTGGAGAAATTCCTAGCAGCTCCTGACTCGATCGACTAAGACGAGTTCTCTTCACACCACCGATTTAATACTCGGCGTCAAGCCAGACTCCGACAACAGGGTCAGCCATATGAATCACCTGCCGAACAAGCCTTTGTACAAGCCTTTTGGGATAGCCCTAGACCCCGGTCTGAAAGCCTGCAACCCTGTGGCCTAGCTGACGAGCACATCCCCCAAGACCTCTAACCTTGCTGAAGTTACAGCTGCAAATTCACATCAGGTGATACCGTTCTCTATTTTTTTTTCTATTACAAGTGCATTTCTGTCAGAGCTGTACAAAATGTTCGACGTACCTTGAAGCCTTTTTGGGACTTTATATTTTAAGAACTCTTACGAAAGTTATGGACTTTCCCAAACTAAAAATACAAAATTTAACTTAGCCATGAACTTTCAAATCAAAATTAATGTTCTGCTTCAATGTCAACATTTTTGTTCTCTCTTAAATATCTATTTTATGTATGTATTAAGTCTTTTACCTTGTAGCCATCTCCTGCAGAAAGCTGGTAATATAAACTGTTTTTTTGGCCCCTTTGTAAATTTCCCCCCCCTTTTTCTCTTGTATTTTTATAAATGATGTATTTATAAACTGCATATTTGTATTTGTAAAACTTTTGAATATTTGTCTAAAAATTTATCTGTATGTACTTTTAGAGGGGGTAAAATGGTTTTTTTAGCTATAAGCATAAAAGTCGTGTTTAACTATATAACATTAAAAAGACTAACTACTCAGTTTTTCCGCTTATGCTTTAGCTAAGGAGGGAGAAATATTTCTGTATGTAACCTATTTGTTATGTTAATAGAGACGAACATGTCTCAGTTTCTTCCAGAGATGATTTCTAACTATTTTTTTACTATGCATACTGTAAAAGTTTTCCCATTTCAGACACACTCTGATGGACTATGCCTCTTAAATCTGATGTTAAAAGTAATTTTATCTGAAGTGAAAGATCTCTTAAGTTGATGCCAAAAAGTTCTTTTTTCTGGATGTGGTTAAGCCCAGACTGACTCTGAGGGATGACGAAATTCCACATCGAAAGTTTCGATGGATAATTGAAGTTCAAGATTTTATGTTCAACAAAATGATTTACTCAATGTTACAAGTTTAAAATTTATTTTTATTCCTTTCTGGATTAACAGAAAGATGGTTGTAAAGCCAAGATCAAGTTGAATTTAATATATTGCCTTCCTGGTCTAACAGGGAGACGTTTGTTAATCCTACTGTAAGCCTGGTTTTAGCTCAGTCAGTCCCGGAGTTCTCGGGATAAACGTACGCCTTTATTTAAAATTTTAAATTCATTTTTTTTTTTTTTTGCGTCCCCGAGTTTTCGCTCAGGGATTTAACAAATTTTTAAGTTTTTCTCACCCAGTTAAAATTTAAGTGACGGCTGCACTCACACTTCAGAGATTTGAAATAGTTAGAGAGGGAATGAAGCTATTTAAATTTAATCGATCAAACCCGTTAGGGATTTTCACGACTAAATTTTTTTATAGGAGGGAGACTGTGAGGTTGAGACGTTAGAACGTCACCGCAGTTGTTTCAATTAAGCTGGATCCAGCAAGATAGGAAGTGGGGACGGTTAAAATCACTCCGTCGCCAGTGGCTCGGTGACGGTTGAGGTCGGAGTAGTTTTGCGTCGGCAGGGTGCTGCATTAAAAGACTTAGATTTTGAATATTAGTTAAATTAGAAGTGATTTTTAAAAGTACGGATTGAAATGTAGTGAAAGGAGGGTGTAGGAAGAAGTATAAAAATAGATGGTTTTAGTAGATAGTGTGGATGTTGGAGGATCGATAGTGTATGTTGGAGGATCTTATAGCGAATGGTGTTGATTCTTATTTTGGAGAATATCGGAAGTTGAGTAGTGGAGATTTAGTGGCGTGAAGTTAAGTAGCGTTGAGCGTTGGTGAGTGCCTATTAGTTTTCGGAAGTTCAAGCTGGGATAGCAGGGAATCCTCTATCCCATAGTGAAGCCGTATTAGTGAGTGCAATCGTCTCTACACCTTCGTCTATCTGCTGTGGTGAGATATTTAAGATTATCTACTTAAATTGTTGATTCATATATTTTGATTAAGTAATACGCTGACTGAGCTATATAAATTTACCAGGCCGCCCTCCCATTAATCTGCTCAAATAAACTTTAGTTATTGTTATTGATAGTCTCGTGTTCTCTTAGTAACCTAAGTATCTAAGTTAAGATGGAGTTTGCAGGAGCGCAAACTCTACATATATACTTATCTACATTCAGGCAGCTCCAAAATATATTTACTTTTCACAATTCGCCCGTATCGTCCTCAAGTTTTATTCTGAAAAACTCCGAAAGCGAAAAGAAAAAAATCCTTTGTTTTGATTGTCTCGCTATTTCAGTGGATTTGTTAGGAGCAAAGTCGTCCTAAATAGATCATACTAGAGAATCACTTTGAGGAAACCTTGTAACAAAGTTCAGCAAATATACTTTTAAATTTAATGATAAAACGAAAATCATATCGAAATCTACAGTTCCGTTAAAACGCATAGTTAATATAAAATGACTTTTTTCAAAACGCTCCAACTGAAATCTTGCTTTCATTAATGAAACTGCTCGAACTAAGTACACCTGATTAAACATCTGACATTACTAAGAAATCTGTCTTTCAGGCCTCCTAAATTAATTATTTCTTTAATAGAAATATCGAAATGAATTTCTCCGTCAACAGCGGCCTTACAGACACACACACACACACACACACACAAAAAAAAAAAAAAAATCTGGTACTGCTATTTACAAACCAAATTGAGGCTCTAGAAAAAATAAATGTCATGTCTTTTATAAAATTTAGGTCAATTTGCTAGCGAATTCTAGATTCCCCAATTAAAATTCTAGAGAGTTTTCCTATATTATTGTATATCCTTCATGGATGATCAATATTGGGATGGCATGTCCCCAGACCATCCTTACGAGTGTGTCCTATACCGTCTCCAATTACTTATTGTACAGTACTAGTACGAGGTTAAACACAATCAATCAACAAACTAACATATATTATCGTTGTCAAAGTTGTATTTAAAATATATATGCAAATAAATGCGAAAAGGAGAGGCGAGCTTTAGTATCTATAATTCTAACTTGTAAATCAATTCTAGAAAACGATTCTCGCAATTTGAAAGATTGATAATATAATGTATCGTTTCATCATCTAGAAAAGTAGAGAATAGAAATCCGCAATCACTTACGCAATTACATCTATTTGTTTATCTTATTTGCATAACTTTGAATCAATATTTATAGTTTTAAAATTCAGAAAACAAAAACGTATTCGTTCAAGTAGAGGTGTTTTTTTTTTTCTTTTCACAGTAGCAAATTAAAATTTCTTAAATTTTAGATTTAGTCTAAACAAAACATTTTACAATAATACCTATAAGGATATAATGATAGTTAGAAATTAAAATAATACTTAAAAAATACAAGATAAAAAGAACATTTATACACCATGTTTTTAAATTTTCTGTTGAATCTTATAAACGCTACTGAAGGCAGCGAGAACCCGAAGTAATCGGACAAAAGTATTAAAAAAATTCCTTGCTATCGTGCTTTAAGCTATTATAAAAGTTTCAAATGGCTATCTAGCCAGGAAGTTAGTTAAAAGTTGATTGCAAGTTTTATACTGGTAACGCGAAAGTATACTGGTTATACTGGTCCCGAAGCAGTTGGTTAAAAATATTTTTGAAATGCATTTTCACCGTATTCTGAACTATTCTGAAAATTTCAAATGTCTAGCTACTCGGGAAGTTAGTTAAATAAATTTTTTGTTGAATCATATAAACGCTGCCGAAGGCAGTAGGGACCTGAAACAGTTGACTAAAAGTATTGAAAAAATGTATTGTCACCGTGTTAAGAGCTAGCCTGAAATTTCAAATGTCTAGCTAGTCGGAAAGTTAGTGAAAAACCGATTGCAAGCTTTGTACTGATAACGCTGCCGAATGCAGCAGTAACCCGAAATAGTTGACTAAAGGTTTTAAAAAAATGTATTTTCACCGTGTTCTGAACTATTCTGAAAGTTTCAAATGTCTAGCTAGTCGGGAAGTTAGTTAAATAAATTTTCTGACGAATCATATAAGCACTGCCGAAGGCAGCGGCACCTGCAATAGTTGACTAAAATTATTAGAAAAAATTATTGTCACCGCGTTGTGAGCTGTACTGAAAATTTCAAATATCTAGCTAGTCGGGAAATTAGTGAAAAATCGATTGCAAACTTTGTACTGTTAACGCTGCCGAAGCCAGCAATAACCTGCAATAGTTGACTAAAGTTATTAGAAAAATGTATTGTCACCGTGTTGTGAGCTGTTCTGAAAATTTCAAATATCTAGCTAGTCGGGAAGTTAGTGAAAAATCGATTGCAAGCTTTGTACTGATAACGCTGCCGAAGGCAGCAGGAACCCGAAACAGTTGACTAAAGGTGTTAAAAAAATGCATTTTCACCGTGTTCTGAACTATTCTGAAAGTTTCAAATGTCTAGCTAGTCGGTAAGTTAGTTAAATAAAATTATTAGAAAAATGTATTGTCACCGTGTTGTGAGCTGTCCTGAAAATTTCAAATATCTAGCTAGTCGGGAAGTTAGTTAAAAATCGATTGCAAGATTTGTCCCTGACAAATACACAAACACACAAACAAACAACAAGAATCGAAGTTAATAAAAACATGGTAAAATATAACTTACACTGAGAAAAAAATATACCGCTTTCATGTAGAAGGAATAAATAGTCTATTTTTAAATCTCTTTTTAGAAATATAGATTTCCGACCTATGCGCATTAGGCACGCCAATAAACTGAATAGACGAAATGATCGAGAATTTCTAGTTTCAAATTTTCTAGATGGCGAAACAATGTTCTGAATCTTTCGTATTGCGAGAAATTCTCGCTTGACTTTCTAGAATTGGGCCATAAACCAATATTATAGTTGCTAAAACTCGCCTCTTGTATTCGCATTTATTTGCACAGATTTTTAAATAAATTTGATCACGATAATATAGACAAACGCTCTAGAATTCTAATAGGGGTTTCTATAACTCGCTTTTAAAGGGATCTAGAATTTATAAGGATTCTATGGAACTATTTTTACTACTAGAGCCAGAGTTTATATTCTAGATGTCAGTTACAGAATTTTTTCTCAGTGTACAAAATATCTTAATATCTAAATATTAATATATTTAAATATATTTATTAATATTTAAATATTATATTTATATAATATTTTATATATTTAATTATATGAAATATTTAAATACCTCGAAAATCTTAGATTTTTCGATTTTATTCTATATGGAAAATCATAACTCTTAAATAATACTTTGCAATACAAATTACGAATTTTAACGGCATTTATTTAAAAATAATAATAATAATAATAATAATAATAATAATAATAATTCATACAAAATTAAATAATCATTTATGCTTATTGGAATTCAACTATTTAAAACTTATTATTATTAAACAATTAAAAATGAAAGATTCCTTTGCATCTGAAATTCAAAGGAATAAATATTTTAAATTACTACTTTTGAGTTAATATCTCTTAAAATGTAAATTCACTACCAAATTCTTTAATCTTTCAAGGAAATTAGGGATCACTTTATCACGTTTCTTAAGAAATGCGTTATTATTAAAAGAAAATATGATGCATAATTTGTAAATTTCTTGCTAGTTTAAATGGATTTGTAAAATGATTTTAAATTTTTTACTTTAATCTAGGGAGATAGAAGTGTATAAATATCAATTTCAGCATATTCTAATTTATAGAAATCAAAATACGCAAGATTTTCACTATCTTCTATTTGTACAAGTTAACAAATATTTTTTGTAGAAGAATATAAATCATGTAAGAATATATATTTTTTTTAAACCTCAACAAAAAGTACATTGTTTGCAGTATTGTACTATATTGACAATTGACGAGAAATATTGAAATATATATTCAAACATATAAGAAAAGTACACATTACGAATGACATATGCAGAAAAACGTGATAAAAATCAAAATATACGACTTTCACTAACGAAATGTATTACTTTCTTCTATATGTAATATAGAGAAAGTATTGGATTCGCGAAAATTTTCGACCTCCGTTTTTTGACGGATCTACACGTTTTGGGATGTCCTGAACACGAATTGATAGTTTTTAGAAAATGTCTGTCTGTCTGTCTGTGGTTTAGTGTTTTCACCGTATCTCACGAACCAATGAATGAAATTCAACCAAACTTGGTATATAGTTGGACCCTGGCGGGGCATTGTGCTGATTAGATTTTGGGATAAATAGCTCATCAGGTGGCGCTGTGATTGCATTTTATGTAAATTTTTAACATGCCAGTATAGGACAAATTTTCGTATTTTTCACCGTATCTCACGAACCAATGAATGAAATTCAACCAAACTTGGTATATAGTCGGAACCTGACGGGGCAAGGTGCTGATTAGATTTGGGGATCAATCGTCCGGCAGGTGGCGCTGTAATCGCAAAATTTCGTATTTTTCACCGTATCTCACGAACCGATGAATGAAATTGAACCAAACTTGGTGTATAGTTGGACCCTGACATGGAAAGTGTCTGATTAGATTCGGGGATCAATCGCCCAGCAGATGGCGCTGTGATCGCATTTTATGTAAACTTTTAACATGGCAGAATAGGACAAAATTTCGTATAAATGTACATAATGAGCGTTATTTTAAACTTGTGATTGTAAAATTAATATGAATTATTGATAATAGTAGTAGTTAACTAGGAAAAAAAATTTGTGCATGGGGGGCATCGGTTCCCCCCCTCGGGTGTAAGTACCCCCCCGGGAGGGTTAAATTTTGAAGATGGGTATCATTCGAAAGATCTCGTCAATACCTTTAAAACGAATGGTTGAACCATAAATCTGTGATAATTTAAAACAAAGTTATCGAATTTTTTTACTTTTAACAAAAAAAAAAAAAAAACACAGAAAAAAATCGTTTTTTTTTTTTTTTTTTTTTTTTTTTAACGAAATTTTACCAAACTTGGTATTTAGTTAGTCCCCGACATAAACTGGTGCTGATTATATTTGGGGATGAATAGCTCAACAGGAGGCGCTGTGATAGCATTTTATCTAAATTTTTAACATGGCAGAATAGGACAAAAATTCGTATAAATGTGCATAATAAGAGTTATTTTACACAAGTGATTGTAAAATTAATATGAATTATTGATAATAGTAGTACGTAACTAGGAAAAAAATTTTGTGCATGGGGGGGCATCGCTTCCCCCCCCTGGGGGGGAAGTACCCCCCCGTGGGGAGTAAATTTTGAAGATGGATATCATTCGAAAGATCTCGTCAATACCTTTAAAACGAATGGTTGAACTATAAATCTGTGATAATTTAAAACAAAGTTATCGATTTTTTTTACTTTTAACCAAAAAAAAAAAAAAAAAAATTAGAAAAAAATTCGCATTTTTTTTTTTTTTTTTTTTTTTTTTTTTTTTTTTTTTTTTAATATTGTTACTGATTGAATATGTATATGAAAATATAGAAGAAAGTCTTGTGGTGGCCACAACATACTAGTTTTTGAATTATAATAATTCAAAAATATGATAGCTTAGCAATGCTTCAATTGGTTCTGCGTGTTCCTATTCAGGTCATCTATCTGAATAGGAATCTACCATGGTAATCTAACATGAATCTACCATGGTCAATGTACAATGCTTCAATAGGAATCATCTACAATGGAACAATCCTACAATGGAACAATCCTACAATCCTACAATGGAACAATCATCTCCAATGGATAGGTATCATCTTCAATAGGAATTATCTTCAATGCAACATCTACAATGCTTCAATAGAAATCTACCATGGTCATAGAATCAGGTCATCTACCATGAACCTGTAAGTGTAAACCTACCTATCAAAAAACTGAAGTCAAAGGAAAAAAAACTTCATTTTTTTCTTCTTTATTATGTATAATACACATTTGAAATGAAGCAAATTATAAATTCGAAGTGAGTATATCACTTATAAATTACTATGTGTTAAAATAAAGATTTTCAGAAGAATATTTTTTTAAGTAAAACACCTATTATTTTGAACAAAATTATTGTCGCACAAAAAAAAGAATACCCTAAAAAGTATAGTTGAAATCTGGAGTCTAGTTCCACTATCTATGTTCGTCTAATGTAGTAATCCATCATTCTGATTTATCTAGCCATTTCCTACTTTCTTACGGAAGTTTTGCGTAGGAGAAATGATTAACTAATAAAAATAAAGGTATGAATAAAAGACAAAATCTATGAATAAAAAGAATAATTAGGTAGAATGTAATATATTGGGTGAGATATAATTCGCTTGTTGTGTTTTCTTGTTACAACGATTATCAATTTCGTCATTTATGCTGATAAAATTTCTTCCAAAATAGAACTTAAATTACGTAAATGTATGTATAATTTAATAATATGCACTGTGTTTTTCTGAACCCAGGAATATATTGAGAAATATAAGTGACTTTAAATAGGATATTCATCCAACACCATAATAATAATAATAATAATAATAATAATAATAAAAGAAACTTCTATATTTTTCTTTTTTATTATGTATAATACGCATTTGAAATGAAGCAAATTATAAATTCGAAGTGAGTATATCACTTATAAATTACTGTGTGTTAAAATAAAGATTTTCAGAAGAATATTTTTTTAAGTAAAACACCTATTATTTTGAACAAAATTATTGTCGTACAAAAAAAGAATACCCTAAAAAGTATAGTTGAAATCTGGAGTCTAGTTCCACTATCTGTGTTCGTCTAATGTAGTAATCCATCATTCTGATTTATCTAGCCATTTCCTATTTTCTTACGGAAGCTTTACGTAGAAGAAATGATTAACTTATAAAAATAAAGGTATGAATAAAAGACGAATAAAAGGAATGATTAGATAGAATATGATATATTGGGCGAGATATAATTAGCTCGTTAGATTTCTTGTTACAACGATTATCAGTTTCGTCAGTTTATGCTGATAAAATTTCTTCCAAAATAGAACTTAATTTACGTAAAAGTATATATAATTTAATAATATACACTATATTTTACTGTACACAGAGATATATTGGGAAATATAAAAGACTTTAAATAGAATATTCATCGAACACCAATTTAAAAAAAAAAAAAAATTGATGTGGGCACCACAGGACTTCCTTATACACTTTTAGAAATATACGTAATGTTAAAAAACATTGACATTGGACCAGAAACAGTTGGCTAAAAATATTTTAAAAAATGAATTATCACCGTGTTTTGAGCTTTTCTGAAAGTTAGTTAAAAACCGATTGTAAGATTTGTACTGGTAACGCTGACGAAGGCAGCAGGGACCCGAAAAAATTAGCTAAAAGTATTTAAAAAATGCATTTTCATCGTGTTCTAAACTATTCTGAAAGTTTCAAATGTCTAGCTAGTCGGGAAGTTAATTAAATAAATTTTCTGTTGAACCATATAAACGCTGCCGAAGGCAGCAGTGACCCGAAACTATAGGCTAAAAATATTTTAAAAAAGCATTGTCACCGTGTTCTGAGCTTTTCCGGAAGTTTTAAATGTCTAGCTAGTCGGGAAGTTTGTTAAAAATCGATTGCAAGATTTATACTGGTAACGCTGCCGAAGACAGCACGGACCCTAAACCGTTCGCTAAAAGTATTTAAAAAATGCATTTTCTCCGTGTTCTGATTTAGTCTGAAAGTTTCAAATGTCTAACAAATGTCGAGAAGTTAGTTAAATAAATTTTCTGTTGAATCACATAAAAGGTGCTGAAGGCAGCAGGTATCGGAAATAATTGGCTAAAAATATTTAAAAAATGCCTTGTCAACGTGTTCTGAGCTTTTCTGAAAGTTTTAAATGTCTAGCTAGTCGGGAAACCAGTTAAATTGCAAGATTTGACCAAACCGTTTTTGAGTCATTACCGTTTTTTCATACATTATGGCCAAAACCTATGTATTTTTAGTCATTATGAACCTAATTTTCTTAAATATCTCCAAAACGGAAAATCATAGAAAGTCCAAAAAGGGAGGTGCACAACTATATGTTATAACAAACCTATTTACCTATTCGCAACTTTCTCGTCCAACCGTTTTTGAGTTTTGCGACATACACACACACACATAGAGACACACATACATACAGACGTCACGAAAAATCGTGTAAAATCCCTTATATCTCTAAAACGAGAGCTCGTGTTAAGACGACACTTGCAGGTGTACAACTAGACATCATGAAAGTCACATGTATAAATTGGCAACATTCAGCGATCATTCGTTTTCGAGCAATGTGAAATACAAAATCCATTTCGCAAATCGGGATTACTATACTTCCTTATACTTTGTATAAGGAAGTAAAAAAAAAAAAAAAAAAAAAAAAAAAGGGGGCGAAAATCTGTGACTTTAAACATAAATTTATAACAACGAAATTTGTCGACTCATGTTCTCAGCCAGTCTAAGACCATGATTCGACAAGCATTTTTTTTTTTTTCAAACGAATTTTATGCACTTATGTAAATACTATATACCTTCATAAAAAAATATGAATAAATAAATAGAAAAATCTGCTTACATTCTTTGAAAACGAAATTTAATTTAGTACTACAGGATTTATTTTATTCTATCATTCCATATAATGGTAAGAAGTAACTGTATTTCCATTCATAGCACAGGTTACTATGTTCATTTTTAAAAATTATTTTGGTACACCTTTCATAGAAGCCTCTTAACGGTTTTTTAATTTTTGTTGTAGTTTTGGTGAAGACTTAAAAGGGGTATTGCGATTGCGTAATTAAACATCTTGGCGAGAAGCAAGGTACTTTGTTGCCAAATATCAGATTTCTCAAAGAAGTGCAAACTGTCTGATTGCTTTATCACGATTTTCTAAATTTTATTTTAGATTTTTTTTTTTTTTTTTTTTTTATTAATGCAAGAGGAAGAAAAGGATAACCATTTTTTTTTAACTATTCCAAATATACTAAACGTTATCAGGTAAAATAACATCCATTTTCCGTTCTTTTTTTATTATAAGAAAAAATTAGAGAAAGTAATTTTTCCTATATCATTGGCTCTCTATAAATTAAATTATATTATATTATCCAGTAACATTATACTTTATCCTCCGTGTGCACTTTCTATTTTCTAAATTAATAATTTATTTTTAGATAAAAAATATTTTTTTAAATTAATTTTTATCTATTAAAAAAGATAATTCAAGGAGTGATACAATAAACGGCGACAACGGACAATCGTTGTCTGAAAGACGTAATCCCATCGCACTGAAATAAATTCTTAAATAAAACGCAGAAGATATAACATAACAGTTTGAGTCAAGCAAAATATAACTCATATCATAACACTGAAATACAGTTTTATAGCATTTTTACAAAGCTTGCTAGGTATCTTAATTAAGTAATTAAAAGAAGAGTTTGTCATTTTGAACAAAAACTTCATTAAAGTATTTTTAACACTTTATATAATAGATGACGTAAATGACTTCTATATAGAGTACTAATTAAAAACGTTTTCTGACTAAGCGTTCTTTTTACCACTTTTCATTATGTTCTTCATTAATTTTAACGGTTGATGTAATAAAAATAAATAACATAATAAATTTAACTTAATAAAAATAACAGTTACCATAATAAAAACAATGCGGGAATATGAAACACCTAAAAATATTATCAGATTTAATACGGAAGCATTATTTCAGAGCAATAAGAATAAAATCTATTGAGATATAAAAAAGATATTTTAACCAAGCTAGTGATCACTTTTTTAATGACACTTTCATTTCTTCGATAAAGCCTTACATAAACCAAATAAAAGTTCAAGAAACGATATGACAAAAAAAAAGTCTTAATCAATAGCTCCATTGAAATAACTCAATCATTTTATAATACAGATATCTAAAATGGCATTTTAGTAAACATTGTATTAACATAATAAAAATAATTATTGCATTATTTCATCTTTTTATTTTCTATTATAATGAACCTTTTTCAAAACGTTCCACGAAGGTTGAACAGTTCTAATGACTTCGGTTTGATTGCCTGTCCGATTTTTACGATTTATTCTGATATGAATTCTTCTATCTGTCCGTCTGTTTGTCCCCGCTTTAACTACCGTAAATTTTCATGAAATTTCTTGAATCTGGTATATGTTATTAAATTTCAGTATCGGATGCCCCTATTGAAAATGAAGTAAATACCATTACTGGTTTGTGTACAGGGACACCCGAAAGTATTCCAAAGCATTGCGTTCCATAAGAGGTGTTTATAAAAAACATATTTTAATAACTTTACTTTTCACAAATCTTAATGAAATTGAAGTGTGTTATTCATGTGTACAAAATAATGCTTTCTGTATAATATAGTATGATTTGAATAAACATTTACAAGGCCACACAAAGATATTCATTTATATTAGTGGCCATTATAGAAAATTCAGTGGATATTTATTTTCGTTACATTAAACTCTTTTAACAATTTCTCACAATTTTTAAGTGTGAATGCGATTTGAATTAGCGTATGTGTCTGTCCGAGTGTCTATCGTCTATCTGTCCATCTGCTCGCTTTTAGCGTCCGTAAATATTATTTTTAGACTTTCTTAAACATTATATACGTTAATCAAGTTTACCATGAAAAGTTACCAACTTAAAATATCATTTATCCCCCCCCCCTTTCAAAAAAAATAAATAAATAAATAATGCATTGCGTTTTAAGAGAGAAACTTTTATAAATCACATTTAAATAACCTTAAACAAAGAAATAATACTATATTTAAATAACTTAAACAGTATATAATTATTTAAAAACGTTTCTTTTCTTTTACATATTGAAATCCTGAAACATAATAAGAAATAAATATTGAACATATTTTATTCTTCGGACTTACACAGACTTATTGTAAGACGTGTTTTTGTTGGAGATTAGAAAATTATCTAATAAAACTTCTTCGCTAAAAAAAAACATACTGTTATCAGATTTTATTGGTGGCGGAAGATTATTCTAATAATTTTTAATCTTTAACCGTTTTTCTGGTGGTTCTTATCTTGTAAAATATCTTGGAAGAAGATAATGAAATATAGAAATTTTTATGAAAAATAAGGTCTCAAAAATGTAATGTAAAAGTTTCTATTCATATTTTATAGTTTTCTTTTGTTGACATTAATTAACGGAAAATTGAATGTTACTAAAGTATATGTAAATAAATTTTCCACTGCAGCAACTGAATATATATGCATGTATTACTATTATTATCATTTTCAAATAACGTGGAAAATCTATTCTCTAGTTTTTACATTTTTTGATTGCTCAAAAAAAGACTCATCAAAAAAGCACCGTTAGTGTTGAGTTGAGTTAGATGAGTTTAACATTACACTACAGCTATGCAGAGGTCAGTTTGAGATGTTCTGGTTTTCAACATTTATGCGGTTTTCACGAGACATGACATAACAATTCTGAGACCCTGTGGAGGCGATGGATCCTTTACTTCAGCAAACCCCTAGAAGCTACGATGGATTTTGCGTATGATTGCCACCATTAAGCATCTTAAATGTGACATATCGTTTTAAAAAAAAATCTCCCCTCCCCCCCTACTTTAAGAGGTGAAACTGAAATCGTTGCTAATGCGCGCTCAAATGTGTCGTTAAACTCGTTCAGTCTCTCTCTCTCTCTCTCTCTCTCTCTCTCTCTCTCTCTATATATATATATATATATATATATATATATGTATATATACATTCATTTTTCCTATGAAGTAACATTCGTCGATTGTTCGAATTGTTTCACTCAAGGTCTAAAAAAAAATGTTATCCTTTCATATAGGCTGAAAGATTTTTGTGTACGCGAATATGCGTTAATTTTTTTTTTTTTTTTTTTTTTTTTTTTTGTCTTTAAGAAACAACTATGTGTTTTAATATATAAATTAAAAAATTGATGATATAAATGCTTTCTTTATATAATCAAAAATAATTTACAATTTCTGATATTTTAATGTTTGTTTTCAACTATTGTTTTATCATTTGCTTTTAACGAATTTATATTATTATAAATGATCCTTATCTCATTAAAAACTTTCACATCTTTTTGTAAATTTCTATTATATATATATATATATTCAGGTTTCAATTCATTTAAAAGAGATTTAAAGAAATATTTTATTCAAAATTTTATGCGTATTGAAAAAAATATGATTGCGGAAATACAAAAATTTTAATGATAATTTCATATTTCATATTTAATTATTAATTAAACTCCATATTATTAAAGTAATTTAAACCTTTTAGTTATATTCTTAATTTGAATGGCATGTTTCACCAAATATAAAAATTATAAGAATAAAGAAAATTGTGCTTGAGATATCTTGCGCGCAGTGAGATAGCACCCTTGAATTTTTTTAAAAATAATCTGCAATAAAAATAATTGTCTATTTTAAAGTAAACCAAAATTATATTTTTAATCAATAGAGTTAACACACACACAAAAAAAAAAAAAAATCTGAAAGTTGATCAAAAATTTCTACATTTTCTCATTTTTAAACGTAGGCTGTCCACATCAAAAATTTTAAATGCAAGCTCTACTTTTGTAACATAAACCATCAAAACACTTTGAAAACACTTCAAAGTTTTCAATAGCATAATCCGCAATGATCTAAAATATTTCAGTTAATTATGGTGATTTCAAATAAAAATTATATTCCATATTCACCTACTTTTCCCTAAAAACTTTATATATAAAAACTTTATTTACTTTAAAAACTTATTATGCTTACCCTAGAAAATTTAATTTCTTTTACTTACCCTGAAAACTTTATTTACTTTAAAATCTTACTTTACTTACCCTAAAAAAATTACTTACTTTACTAACCCTAAAAACATTACTTACTTTATATATCACTGTACTTTGCATATATAAAGTACTTTACATGTTTACTAAATATGTAAAGCAAATATCAACTTTAGCCCTTTCTCACTGGAGATTTTTAAAGCTATTTTAATTACCATAGAATAATGAAAGAAAAAACATTCTTGAATCTAAACGAATTCTCTACCTTAATCACTTTTCAATTTTTATGTAATTGTTTGAACATAAATGGTAGAATAATATGTACCACTTACTCTCAAAATACGTTTGAACAATTCAGCGAAATTTTGTTCTGCAAAATTTTTAAACAAATGTAATAAAGAGATGTGCTAGAAAATAAGCATTTAAAGTAACTCAAAATTGTTATAACCTTCTTGTTTTTCGAATGAACTTAATAAAAAGTCTCGGTTTCGTATTTTCTTACAGAAGCGTGCAGTGAATATGTCCAGGGATTAACAGATATAAAAGATCTAATTAAGAATGATACTTGGCAACAGTGTTTCTTTGCAGAAACTTCTGCTGCATTTATAATCTAAACATACTTAAATCTGAAAAAAAAAAAAAAAAAAAAAAAAAAAAAAAAAACTTTATATTCTGATATGTTTGTTTAGAAATTTTTAGTATTTAGAAAATGAGAAAATTTACGAAAACAGCTCTTTATTATTGGAGAATATTTATAAAGTTATTAAAAATGTAAAATTTCAAATATGAAGTATCTTATTTCAGACAAGATTTTTATCATTTTTTATTTTATTTTTTGACAAATTATTATTATTTTTTTAATATACTAATTTCATGATTACAACATCATAATTTTATGATACAAATTTATGATTATAATATATGATGCATCAAACAATTAATGCAGTTTAACACTGATTCATGAAAGAGATTAATTTAATTAGGTTTTGATTCATACAGAGGTTCATGTAAAATAATCATTTTTTTCAAATAATACTTTTCATATTTAAACTCCAGTGATTGTTATGTAAAATCACTTAGGTTGTTAAAATCTCAATAAATGCATCGAAATACTAGTTACATGCGCCCTTGACTTCTACACGGTTGGGCCTGGGTTCGAATCCCAGAGAAGGCATGGACGTATTGTCCCTGTTAGGGTTAGCGATGACTCCAATTAAGTGCCCCTTCGCAAATGGTCATCAATTCGGTCAACCCTTGTATGCCGCGCCATTTGAGGGGAAAAAAATGTTCGATGAGACTATACATTGAAGTGCGAAATCAACAAATTGTGAAATTATTTTAGAATGTATTGAATTTAGTTTAAGAATAATAAATCAAAGACGAACGTTTTAAAGAATATGCGGATATAAATGTCTGCTTCTATTAAAAAATTAATAATGAATTTTAAATTGAAGGCGTGAATCACTATGGGTAGCCCGAAGACAGTGTTTCCTAGATATTAATAAGAGTGATAATGTTGAAAACCTCATGCTGCTGAGGTCAAAAGTAAAAGTAATAAAAATAATAAAAGATAAGTAAAAAAAAAAAACACCGGGACTACTCATGCGAATTCTACCGTTTGCAAAACCTTTACCGATTTAATGAATAAGTTCACGAAAATGAGACTAACAAGGAAATTGAATATACTTAGGCAATGTACTATTAAATGAATCAATATTACGAAATAGAAATAAAAGAGGATAATTATTATCTTATCTTCTAACCTTCTGTGAGTAAATTAATGAAGTAAAGACGAGACATATTTTTAAGTCGAAATAAGAACTTATTGGCTTTAAGGTTAAGGTTGTGAAAGGCTAATCACACTTAACTGATTATTTTATTATTATTGTTATTATTATTTTTTAACATCTCGGCTGCCAATGAAATTAAATAAGCATACTAGTTTACTAGCATATTAGACTGAATTGAGGATGGACACATCTTATTCTACAAATTCTCCATTTGACCTCAACATAAGATTTTCTTTCGTTTAAACACCACCACTGGAGAATCGATTTTTATATCTTTATAAACTAAAACTTAAAATTCCGCTGCAATCCATCAATTTAGCAAAAGACTTCGTCGACCATGAAATTCTCAAACAAACCTCGTAGAGTACCTTTTCAATAAGAATATATTTAGATACATATTCCACATTTTTATTCACTCTTCAAGAACACAGTTCTTTGTTCCTTTCTTCAAATCGAAAATCGATTTTAGACATTAAATAATCGCAAAACTCTAACATTTTTGTAAAGTTCGTAAGACGTATATCAAAGTTTATCCGAGTAGAAATGCTGAAATCATACGTGTTTCCAAAACTATGCATATACAATAAATGGATTTCTTGCGTAGTTATCACCTGTCTTATCATAGGAAATACAAGGATATATATATTTTTTAATTAATCATTTTTGAAAAGCGTAGTTGCATAGATTATCGAATGTCGGAAAATATAACTAACCGTACGCTCAAAAAGTAGTTGTAGAGTGCTTTCACTGATATTAAGTGTGTAGCATATAATTCAATATTATGTGTCTTCAAGTATTCAGTTGTACTTTTCCCCAAGTGTTTATCGTCTTCGAAAAAGAATATAACTAAAAGCTTGAAGATATTTTATTGTTCGAAGAGGTACGAATAAAAGCTCGGAATTATCGTCTTGTTGATGTATCTTAAAAAAAAAAAAAGTTTTATTTTATTGACTAGTCTAGGAGTCTGATAAGAAAAGAAATCATAAGTCAACAAACTTCTCCTATTTTTTTTTTTTTTTTCTAAACACATTTCATTTATTTGAACTGTTCCTTTAGTTGTGATTTGAGAAAACCATATTCCAATAATATAGTAAAGAACTGGTGTATAATAAATATTTAAAAACGGAAATTACTTCACACCACACTATAATAAATGGAAGCAGCACCAGTTTCTAAAGAACGTGACCTTTCTTCTTCAAGTGGAAAAAACCACGTGCCTTGGTGACAAAAGCAAGTCTGAAAGACAGAGAAAAACCCAAAAAGATGAAGCAGCACAACCAACCAATGCGGCAGCTGCATGCGATAACAAAACAGAAGGAGACACAAAAACAAAGTGAAGACAAAAGAAACAAACGATAAAGAAAAAAAAAATATTGTAAAGTACAATTATTTTACCGTTAAATGATAAGAATTTTGAATTAATCGTCTTCATTTACGTATGGCGTTATGATAATAGTTGTAACACAGATCAAAATAAAAACTAGTATGTTGTGATCACCACAAGACTTTCTTCTATATTTTCCTATACAAATTCACTCAATAACAAAAAAAAAAAAAAAAAAAAAAAAAAAAAATCAATTTTTTTGTTCGTTAAAATTAAAAAAAAAATCGATAACTTTGTTTTGAATTAGCACATATTTATAGTTCAACCATTCGTTTTAAAGGTATTGACGAGACCTTTCGAAAGATACCCATCTTGAAAATTTACCCCCCCCGGGGTGTACTCCCACCCAGGGTGGGGGGGGAAGCGGTGTCCCCACATGCACAAAATTTATTTCATAATTAACTACTACTATTATCAATAATTCATATTAATTTTGCAATCACGGGTTAAGAATAACTCTCATTGTGTACATTTATACGAAATTTTGTCCAAAACTGCTATGTTAAAAATTTAAAAAAAAATGGGATCACACCGCCTCCTGTTGAGAGATTGATCCCCAAATCTAATCAGCGCCAGTTTATGTCAGGTACCAACTAAATACCAAGTTTGGTTAAATTTCGTTTAAAAAAAAAATAAGGATTTTTTTTTTTCGTAAAAAGTAAAAAAATAACTTTGTTTTACATTATCACAGATTTATAATTCAACCATTCATTTTCAAGGTATTGACGAGATCTTTCGAAAGATACCCATCTTGAAAATTTACTCCTCTCGAGGGGGTCTACCCCCCCAGGGGGGTTCACGAGGCTCCTACACATACAAAAATTTTTCACAGTCCACTATCTCTATTATAAATAATTCTTGTAAATTTCATAATAATTGGTAAAAAATAATTCTCTTTATGCACATTTATGCAAAATTTGGCCCTATATCACCATGTTAAAAATTTAGAAAAAGCGGGATGGCAACCAGTAAGACAATTTTGACCAAAAGTTGATAGGCACTAATTTATGTCAAGTTGCAACTACATACTAATTTGTATGAAACTCTGCGCCGTGGTTCCTGAGATACAGTTGCCACAAAATTTTGTCACATACACACAGACAAACAAACATTTTCTAAAAATGATCAAATCGTGTTCTACAGCTGTCAAAACGTGTAAATCCATCAAAATCCCGAGGTCGAAAATTTTTACGAATCCAATACTTTCTTCTATTGAATATAGAAGAAAGTAAAAATAAAGCGATATTTTACACAAATGAAAGGGAATTTTAACACTAATCATTGTGTATTTTATTCGTGCGAAGAAACGTGGTAAACGTCAAAAGATAGACTTCTTTCATCCAACATTTCACCCATCTGCTGTAACCTTTACGGTGCTTTCGCTGAGGAAAAATCGGTGCAAAAGTTGGCTCAAAAACTGGTTGTTTCAAAAGTTGCTGTGTCTAATAAAGCCTTAACCGATTGTTAGCAAACAATCTGTTTTCAATTCTTTTATTGGAATCCCCTTATGTTCCTCCCCCGCGAAAAAAATCTTCTCGTGTCCTTTTATTGCCGCTAGTATTCTGCAGCGAGTTTTTTTAGTATATTGAAATTCTTGATAATTCAAGCACATTCAGATTTGCCGATGGCTGCATTTTCCCCCCACCACTATATAAGTAGAAAACTTTTATAATATTTTTATGTGATTGAAAACTAACAAAGATTCATTCCATGCATTGTCTTTTTTTACTTATCGATTTATTTTGTTCATATTTACTTATTGTATTAATAAAATAAATAAAATAATTAATAAATCATAATTTATTTTATTATTAGGACGGAGGACTAGTAGTTTCTGTTATATATCTAACGTCAGAACAAAAAAACTTATTAACTTTTTTATGTGTTCCGAAACTCTTTTTTCCCGCAAAATGCTTCTATTTTGCACCTGCTTATCACGTGACGATGTGTCGCGCCACTCAAAGACTACTGTAATACTTTTTTATTAATCATGTAATATTTTCTGTAAGGAACGGACGTTTATGTTTTACTCCTACTTCCATTATTTTAATGTCTAAGATAAAATTTTAAAATGAAATAAAAGTCTAGACATTATTTTTTCAATACGAAAATTACATATACACTCCTTCTCATATTTATAAGGACACTTTTTATTTTGAAATATCTAACGTAAAAATAATTGTAAACAAGATTATACTAAGTGCACTTAATATATCTAGTATTCTAAAAACCAAAACTGTTATAATTTTTTAATATAAAACAAAATTAATAAAAAATAATGTAAAATGTGTTTTTCTCCACGTTTTTATATGTTCATAATTATAGAAACAATCTAGATTTTTTTTGTTTTATTTAACTTACTAGCAGATAAATTACAGTTACATGCGAATTTTTTAACTACTGGGCTAGATTAATTCATATATAAGCCTTCAATTTTTCTTGGACGGACATTACCGATAATTCCTTGAAAAAAAGAACGTTCAAGTAGTGAAGTATGATAAATGTGTTTTTTAAGTGGAAGGATAATTTCAATCCGCCGAATTTCTAATGAAATTTGAAGATCTTAAATTGCTGAAGGAAATGTGATTAAACATTGAACTGCTGGTTCGATAGGAGAGAGATCTGATGCAAAATCAGAGTTGTTTTACAGAGATCGAAGACTCATAATTCCTCTTACTGTTCTACTCATAATGACTGCTGCCGAATTTGCTCTTAATTTTAACGAAAGGTTAGGGTCTACATTTATGCATGTTTAAAATAATTAGTGATATGTTAAAATGAATAAAAAACCTGTAATAATCAATCAGCATTTAATGGGGGAAAGAGCGTCTTTGTTAAAATTAAATAAAGACAATATTAAATGGTAAAATGTTGCATTTTCGGATGAAAAACATTTTATTCTTGATTAACCAAATGATTTTAACAGTTACTGGTATGATCTGAAGATAGCGAAAGACAGAGCAGATTTTTTAAAGGCAGAAATGATTCGGGCATTTTAAAGGTGGTTCTATGGTGCTCTGAGATGCTGCTTCTACTGAAGGCAGAATGAATTTAGTAATTTTTTATATTATTATGAACATTAAGAGAATATCCGCAAATTTTAAACGTGGAATTATCAGATTTTCATTAGATTTTTTTTTTTTTTTTGGGGGGGGGGGGGGGGGGTAATAATATTTTTTTCAACAAGACTTACATTTTTGCTCTACTTTTAGAGCAATAGGAAATAGTTTGAAGAAAGAAACTTCTGTATTATTGCCTTTCTCATGGCCTAAAAGTTGAAAAAACCTTAACTTATGATATTAAAAAAGTGCATGCAAGTGGAAAGCAATTTTAAATAGTTTAAATGTATTAAGAATATCATATATGCTATATGAAATGGTATTGAAACAGAATATTTAAAAAAAATGTATATATATATACCAGAGAGAATGTCTGACTGTTTAACCCTAAAAAGAGATAAAATATTAATTTAAAGAATAACTGAAAAATATTACTAAAATTCGAGCTGTCCTTATAATTGTGAACAACTGAAAAATCATCTTTTTACCATATTTAAAGTTTTTTTAAGATAGAAAAACGATAAAACTTTTTAAATATAGTCTATTAATGAAATTCAAATTAATTAAAAATATATTTGTTTAAATAATAGTGTTCAGTGTTTAGTTAATATAGAAAAACGGGTGTCCTTATAATTATGAGAAGGAGTGTAGTATATTGTGTAAGATTATATATTAATCTACATTTTTTACAGAAAATAATAGTTTTGTTTTCATAAAAGAGAAGTTGCTGAAAATTAATATATCCAAAATTCATTCAGTTACGTTTATCAAGAGTTAATTCTGCTGATAATAAAGTGACCAGATTTTTTCTTCTATAAAACTGATTTGCTGGATTCCATTTAATGAAATGGAATCCAGGTATGTCAAACTTTTAATTATTTGACTTTTTACCTTTTAAATAAATAATATTTCCTAAATATTTTACATAACAAATTGAGGAATCATCGAACTCATAGCCTCAAGTATTTTATCAGTTTCAATCTGGATTTTTTGTATAACAGTTTTGTGTAACAGCAAAATGAACTAGAAATAACAGTCCTATCGTTGCAAATTTAGTACCAAATGAAAGGGGCGATTTTTCAAAATTCAGTGGTGCAAAAAGTGTCTTTGACACGACAATTAGATTTTTTAAAGTAACCTAAAGTATGAAATTTAGATAGCAACACTTCATTTTAATTCATCACAGTCGTTTGAAAAAGTACGTGACCCAGTTTTACGGTCAAAGAATTACATAAAAAATAAAAATAAAAAATAAAAATAAAAAATTACAAATTGAAATTAAATGTCATCCGTACTAAACTAAATTCTGTCTTTGATAGAATTTTTAATGGTTTTTATTATTTTAATGGTATTTGAAAACGTTTATGTGCTTAAACGTATTCCAATAGTTTACACATCGTAGACATTTTCTTATTCTGAGAAAAAATTCCGTTTATGATGCTTGCAAAAAGATCATAAAAGGACTCACAGACTTACGAACTGCACTGATTGCCATGTATGTGATATAGAAACGTATATTCTTGTACTTTTTAACGAATATGGCTCACTGTTGTTTATATTCTTCATATCAATAATTATTTTCGACACCAACTCCTATTATTAAATAGCTGTATGACGAACCACTTGTTTCAAGTGATTGATTACTTTTTGATTCATGCCGTAAATACTTTCTAGTGGCACAACTTTTATTAAATCTATTTCATTCACTGCAGGTACTGTTTTAGTAAATTTAAAGAAAATATATCATGAAAATAAGTAACCTTTTAGTTTTAATTCAGTTTAAAATTATGTCTATGTATTTTCCATTAATGCTTCATATTATTTATTTATGACGTTGTTTTAAAAAATGTTTTTATTTTGTATTTTCTTTAAAGAATGTGAAACAAACACATTCTAAGAATATTTAGTCTAAAAAATCCATTGAACAGAAATACCATAACAAATAGAATTTCATTAAAAAACTCATGTAATCCAAATGAACTCTTTTATATTTTTACGTATGTATTTGCATTTTATATTTTTATTTAGTAAAGAACTGTTTGCTTTATTATCATTTATTTAGCCTAAGTAAAAAAGAAAAGAAAATACAAATAAGGAAGTAAAGCATAAATAAAATTAAGACAAGATACAAGGCAGTGATTTTGCTTAAAATGAAATATATTTAAATATTTTTTACATTGATTTCGGGAAGAATAAAGAACAAAAATATTTATTTAAGAGTTTATCTTATATTCTAAATAACCTTACTTATAAAAAATTATTCCAAAATTTGAAGTATTGAAAGTAAAAAAAAAAAAAAAAAAAAAAGATTTAAATATTAGGTATAGTAGTTTATTGCATAACATTAATACAAACGAGTATTTAAATATTATCGTTTATTATATATTATTTATTTATATATTAATCAATTTGAAAATATACTTTTATTAATAACAGCATAATACTTTTAAAAAACTGAAAGGTACCTAAAAAAAAAAGAAAGAAAAAGAAAAAGAAAAAAGAAAAAGAAAAGAAGAAAAAAAAATTCATGGTTTATTCAGGACTAAACTAATCACTGACCTGAGACCCTATACTCGATCTATACCCTTACATCTTATCGTTGCACAGTGGTTTATTAAAGAACATTGTGCAAACTTATTCTCCACGAATTCTATTTTTTATCAATTTTATTATCTGTTTTATATTTTTTATTTTAACATTTTATTGTAAAAAAAAAAAAAAAAACTTACATTTAGAAATTTATTTTGTTTAGGTTTAAAAAAAAAAAAAGTATCTATATCAAGCAAAAAAAAAAACTTTATTGTACAATACTAAAAGAAACAAGTAATTTATTTTTTATTAACAAGTTTGAAATTATGGTTTTATTATTGAGTAAAAAAAAAAAAAAAAAAAAAAAGAAACATGGTTTTTACAGGAATAAAACAACATACCACTGAAAACCCCATCAGTATTTGTTTCAAAACACTGTGCAAGCTTAAAGCATATATTAACTATGAATTCTATTTTCTGGTCTATATTTTCAATTTTATCTTATATTCTAAAAGTGCTTACATTTAAAACAAATGTTTCTTCTTTATAATGACATTTTTACAAACATCTTATTATTCCGGAGTTTCTTAAAGGGAGATGCTAGGATTTTTTGGGGAATATCTAGTCTAAATCTTCTAAATAGGAGTGGTATCATATTAATAGTACTACATTAAAGAAAATAATGTAATCCCAAAAATGTAATCCATTTTCTTTTTATTTCTCTTATTTTTGGAAAACATTTCCTCTTTACATGTTTATTTAGGAAAGTATTGTTTCTTTCATTGCCATTTATAAAACATGTATAGGTAGAAGGACATAAGTAAAAAAAGAAAACTAAAAATGAATAAGCCAAACTGTAGCAGAAAAGGGGTAACTATTTTACCTAAAATTTGTTATATTTACAGAAATTTATACTGATTTTAAAAACAAACAAAAAAATGCATATGTGATAGCGGATATTACAAATATCTTTTGTAAATTACTGCCTTAGAATCATGAAAATTTGCAGGCGTACGCTGTGAAATATAACAACATAAAGTATTAAAAGCAAACACGTTTTATTTATGAGACAAAAAATTTTAAGTTAAAATACATTTAAAAAAACAAAATCTATATATATATAAATGAATGTTTGTCTGTATGTTATTTATAAAATCGTAAACGGCTTGACCGATTTCGATCATTCTTTTTTTGTTTTTTTCCTTATAGGTCAGGGATGGTTTAGGAAAAAAAAATTGAAAAAATCTTTAAAATTAATTAAAATATGAAAATAATAAACTTATTGACTTATATTGATTTAATATAAGCCATTTAAAGTTTTAATTGTTGCCAAAGAAAGTTTACGAGATGTATTTATTTATTGTTTTCAGCATAAAATGAAATATGCTTTCACGCGAAAAATAAGAAATTACTAAATGTTAAATTGGTCGATGAGAAAATGGTACTTTATAATTTTAAAATAAAATAGTAATATTACAAATCTAACATATTTTTTCTGAATTTTATTTCACAGCAATTTTTTATATACCTGAACTTCAGATTTTTTTTTTTTTTTTTTTTTGTAGTATGGCGGATGAAACACGCTTGGCATAAACGCTAATTCAGCAATATATTAAAGGTATTTTCTTATTGATAATTCTTGACAATTTTTTATAATTTTGATGCTGAAGTAGATCGGACATTTTTCGCCAAGGAAAAGATAGGAAGAAATACGCAAGCGAAGTGATGACGTCACTGGCCGTTCGTGGATGCAAGAAAAATATTTCCTATGTTAAACGCCCAATGGATTTTTCGTAAAAAATTATTAAAAATCGAGGGAAATTATTTCCCGATTTTAATCCCCATATTTTGGTATAGATATGTATTAGTTATCATGTCCATGCATTAGATTAAGTTATTTTTGTAGTAAAATTGACAAAATTTCAATTTTTAATTTCAAAACTCTAGAAAAAAAAAAAAAAAAAAATGCCAAACTTCCATATTCGATTGAAAACACAAACATTTCATTTCAAAGGATGATATTTACACAATATCCAACTAATATACTGATTGAAAGGGAAATGATAAATATTCTATCATAATTTGAAGTCAAATTTGTTTCCAAATGTCTAAATAAAGTATCTAATATAAGATACTAATATGTTGTAGCGGAATAGATTTGATATCGGTCATCCTTGGTAGAAAAATAAAATATCGCCAAATTATTTGGCGAACATAATTTAATTCCTTTCAAAAATCATGGTTATTTTAACAACTTATTTTAAGACAGTAATGAATAAGGTACAACTATAGTATTTCCCCTCAGCTAAATTTGGCGATTTTTCTTTGGCGCCGATTTGAACGATAACGATGTCGTTCTGGATTGTTTTCGATATAATATGGCAGCCTGCATGCTATTTATTTTGGATTTATGATTTTATGATTTATGATTTATAATTTAGCTTACGATTTTATCATTTATGCTATATGATTTATGATTTTTAGATTTATGATTTAGCCATAATCGCCAACGAAAAATCGCCAAATCTAGCTGAGGGGAAATACTATAGTTGTTCCATGAATAATATGAAACAATATTTCGTACAATGCATATTACGAAAATATACATCTGGAATGTATATTTTCGTATTACGTTTTTGATCACCAAATACAATAAGCGCCAAGAACGACAGAGTATTGAAATTTAAAATTAAAATTTTGTCAATTTGACAGCAAAATAACTCAATCTAACACATGCACATGATAACTAAAACATATATGTACCCAAATATGGGGATTAAAATCGGGAAATAATTTTCTTCGATTTTTAATAATTTTTTACAAAAAATCCAATGGGCGTTTAACATAGGAAATCATTTCTTGCAACCACGGACGGTCAGTGACGTCACACTTCGCTTGCGTAGGAACAATAATCGCATAAATTATATTTTGGTCTAAAACGGCAACAAAAATTTAAAAGTCGCCAAGGGCATTAAGGCTGTACCATGATCAAGTTTACATATTAATTTATTTATTTTTCTATATACCAACAACTATTAACTAAGCATGAAGTATATATAACCACAAAATAATAATAATTGTCTCATGCGATAGAAGTAGCCGATCATAGCATATTGTAATATTATATTTGGCTTGAAATTGCTGTCATTCTATGGTTGATCGATTAAATCAAATAAATATAGAGAATAACTTGAAAGCAAATATTATGTACATCACGTATAATGTTGCTCATATATAACTAGGATTCAAATATAAAGGGCTACTTCAAAATTTTCGATACTGTCCGTATCGAAATTGTCATATATGATAAGCACCTAAATGGAAGCCCACGGGTAAGTCATTATCGCAGGCAATAGGGACAGGTATCGCAGAATGCGAGGACGAACAAGGCGCTGCCGAAGGTAGCGTGAACCCAAAGCGAACTTTTGAGCGATTTCAGTATTATTATTTTCTCTTTTTTTCATAAAGCTATATCGAAAAGAGTTTCCTTTAAATATAGTGACCAGCGAAGCGGGCAAAGCCTGCTAGTTACATATAAAAACAATTAAAATCAGACGTTTCGAAACCCGTCCGGGTTTCCTCATCAGTAATTTACAACATAATATGTATGTAACATAATATGTATGTACAACATAATATGTTTTATATGTAATTTTGTTTTTTTAAATATATTTTAACTTAAAATTTTTTGTCTCAAAAATAAAACGTGTTTGCTTTTAATATATATAATTGAGACGGTTTGATGTTTGTGTACGTTAAACATAAAGTATATTGAAATATAGTAAGTAATATATTAAAATATAATTAGTCAATTATATTAACTAATTATATATCATAAAGTATATTAAATATAATTAGCTAAATTTAATAAATAAAATTAAAAAAATATTTCTTTTTAAATTATAAAATGTTTCTTGTTATATACATATGTATAGTTTATTTTTTCCTCGGTTTTACATTGCATACGACTAAGTTTTACAATATATTTCAAATATATGTGTTTATTACATTCTGGATAGCCGGATAATTTAGTTATTTTCCTATTGTTTTTTATTTTAACTAAGTAATCGCCATCAGTTTTCAGACTTCACACATAAAATTGACTTATTAATGAATCTACAAAATAAAACATTGTATATTTAAAATAGATTGTTAAAATATAACAACCTAAAATCGTGAGGGAAATTATAAATAAATAAGCTGGAAATTATTCTAATATTTAATAACAGGAGACTTGGCGTTGGAATAATAAAACCCCAATAAACTACTACGTCAGAAACGCCAAAGAAAAGTATTTGAGATGCATACAGCTGATTCGGTAGCCTTAAGCGTACCGTCTTCAGTGCAAAAAGAAGCTTTGCACTGAAGACGGTACGCTTAAGGCTACCGAAACAGCATCTCAAATATTTTTCTTTGGCGTTTCTGACGTAGTAGTGTTTTCGGGTTTTAATATTCTAATATTTGTTTTAAACGAATCTTATTTTTATTATATAAATTTGAGTGCAAAACAAGATTTAAAATACGGCATCAAAGTAATATATTTATTTTATTTTAGTATTAGTATTTTTTGTGTGTGTAATCTACACTTCTATATAAAGACATGAAATAACTGTGTTGCGTTTACTTGACAACGGTGACTGTATAAATGTCTTATAATTTCTTTTGCACATTTTTTTTATCTCTGAATCTTATTTTTTATACAGTTTTAAGCTTGTTGCCAACAGAAAAGGAAATGAAAACTCATTTTTCGTCTGGTATTTTGAAATTTGATTTTTTTTTTTCAGATAATTTATATTTTTAATATTGCTAAATTTAAGTGTTTATGTATGAAAATTCTTTAAGTTGTATGACATTAACTTATAATATATATGTATATATATATATATATATATATATATATATATATGTATCTGTACTGATAAGTATAAAGGATTTAAGTCCATATTCTTGATTTTTCAGGAGACGAAACATAAAGTTAAACTAACTAAAAACTAATGAGAAGAATCGATTAGGAAAGAAGGATTATGTTGATTTATACCCTTTATACCGTTCAGTGATTGTCAACCTTCATTTAATAAAGGGAAAAAATTGAATTAAATATTTTATACAAAGATTAAGGCTAAATTTCTGACTTGAATCTTTTTTTACCAATGGATTTTCTCAAAGAGTAAATGACATGGATTTAAATCCTTTATACCAATCGATAGAGAATTTTTTGCTGGGTATGACTATGTACTTAACTCAAAATCGACATTTTTGGACTTAAATCCTTTATACTTATCAGTACAGATATAACGTAAAAAATCTCTCTTGTAAAATGTCAGTTTTAGAAGTTTATTTCAAAACTGGACATTTTTGAATATTCTGTAAATGAAACACTCTGAACATCATGTAAAATATTGTGCCTTTGTGCATAATTTGAAAAAGAAAGATACTTTAAATTTTCATGTTTTATATTTTTAGCTTAAAAAAATAGTTTGAAATTTCATTTTTTATAAATAAATTTGAAAGAAAAGAACACTTTAAAATGAATTAATAAATATTAAATATGTAAAACACTAGTCAGAATTCACTTATCTACATTTACATATAACGAATCCATTTTTTTTTTATTACACAAAATACATAAAGTAATTAGTGCACAAAATAATCAATGCATAATAATTAAGCATTAATTACATTACTGAAATTTTATGCTTTAAAATGTAGTATAATATAGAGTTTGCTTGTTAAGCATCACAAATGCTGATCCACAATATTCTGTGATGTTTATACAAATCACTTGCAAGAAGTGGCCACGTCAATATTTTATAATATATATGCATATACATATATATATATATATATATATATATACATACACACACATATATATATACATATACATATACATATATATAGTTATATATAGTTATATATAACGATATATAACGGTCACTATATATATATTGTTTAAAAAATTTCTATGCTAATTTCAAAAAGGGCTCTTAGTGTATATACATAGTAGATCATAGCAAATGTGTAAAAAGAGAAAAAAATAGGTCGATTTCTAAAGAAATCAACCTATTAGCATTTTCTGTTTTTGAGAAATGTTTGGTGTGAAATATTTGCAGTTTAACTTGATTAAATTAAAACAATTAATTTAAGAAATAAATATTTTTTTTAAGTGAACGCAATAATTTTCCAAGAAATGCAACAGTTTTTTAGATTAAAGTAAAAACAAGGTGCTTCATGAGATTGAAAAAAAAAAGTGGGCACAATTGGTTCATCAATGCAGAAATGTATATTTCCTTCTTCTAAGGAATTTAATGTGACTTCTACTTATAATTATAAGACTTTTGAAACATGATCTCTTATAGTATACGTCCACCTTTTATATGTAATTTTCGTTAAAAAAAAAAAATAATAATAAATAAATAAACAAAAAATATTTTTAATTTTAAACTAGATATAATTTTCTAACCTTTAGCTTTAATTATCTGTTTGAATTGTTTTCTAAAAAAAATAAACTCGAGTTATAAAGTTTTAAGAAATACACGGTACCACAAAACATAAATCATTTTGAAGCAAATTTTACCGCAAAACATGATATCTTCTACAAACAAACCGCAAAATATGATGTTTCTTACTTTTAAAATAATAAAATTTGGCATTCATATTTATAGTATTATTAACCATGTTTGAAATTCTTTCATAAAAATCTTTAAAAGATATCTTAAAGATATCTTAAAAAGTTTGAAATGCGTTTTAATTTTCGAAAATTATTCAACGCAATTAGTTAAATACCGTATAACTCCTAAATTATATGTAATATCCATAACTCCTAAACTCCATATACTAACTCCTAATTACTAACTCCTATACTAACTCCTAAATAACTCATACATAATAACTCTTCCATATACTAACTCCATATACTAACTCCTAAATTTCACGTACATTCTTCTCCGAAACTCCTAGATATCCGAGCTATGAGTATAAGACACGCCAATACACGGAGAAAAAATTCTATAACTGTCATCTAGAATCTAAATTGTGGCTCTAGAAAAAATAGTTCAACGTCATTCTTATAAATTTCTTATAAAAATTTGTCGAGTCCCCTTCGAAAGCGAATTCTACAAACCTCTATTAGAATTCTTGAGCGTTTGCCTATACTATCGAGGACAAACCTATTTGAAAATATCTCCAAATTAATGTGAATACAAGTGCCGGGTTTCAGCAGCTATAATCTTAGTTTATGACCCAATTCTAGAAAATTAAGTGAGAATTTCTCGTAATACAAAAGGTTCATAATATACAGATTATTCAGATTATTGTTTCACCATCTAGAAATGTGTAGACTAAAAATTGTCAACCATTTCATCTATTCAGTTTATTGGCGTGATTATGCATATAGCTCGGAAATCTATATTTCTAGTTTAAGGATTTAGAAAATGACCATTTATTAATTCTAGATGAAGGCGGTATATATATATTTTTTCTCCGTGTAAAATATTATTTTACGTTTTGCGTAACTATTATTTTTTAGAAAAATCATGAATGTTTTTTTACAATTTTTTAATACTTTTTTTTATGCTTTTATAGATAATAATACTTTGTAATACAAATGAAGAAATTCAAAAGAATAAAACTTTAAAAAATGGGCTCTAAAAGTGTACGTATACCTTAAATTTTGTAGCAGTGCTACTCTCTACCGAACAAAGAAGAAACAAAGTTTAAAAATTGAGTGACACGAGGAAAAATCGTTGAAAATTTTTTAAATGCTAAGCATTTACTATCAGTGCAAAACTATAGAACGTCAAACGGTTAAAAAGATATATTGAGAAAAAAAAATAATCATTTCGCAATTCTTTTAAAAGGCATGCTGAAACAACCAATGCTATTGTTTCCTATTCTCCTTTCATGGAGTTCTTCTGAAAAGTTCTTTTTTTTTATATTTTCTTTAAGTTACGTGCTGGGAATGTGACTTGGGAATATCGATTCCAAAAAATATAATTACGAGTGATAGCATGACAAGAGTATTTTATTAATGAAATTTGTATAATACATGTCAATTTGCTTCTAAGATGTTTATTCATTAACCTATTTCTTTTTTCATTGTCTTTTTTTATACATACAAAAAGAAATGGGAATAAAGGAATATAGAAGATAAAAAAAGGAAAAGAAGGAAAAGAAAAGTGTATAAAAATTGTACAAATAGGCGAAAAAAAGTGAAGGGAGAACAACAAAAATATTTGCTATATTTTTTAGCTAATACAATTTTACTTAATATTAAATATATTTAAATAAATTTATACCAATTTTGAAAAGAATTAATAATAAATTTTCCTGGAAAAAATACTCTGAATATCCTTTCAAATTTTATAATTCTGAACATTTGAATAATTTCCACTGTTAGATCATAGTGAAATATAATGACATGTGCTTTAAACAATACTCTTTTAAAATGAATGATTGAAAATAATTCAACTTGAGTGAATGTTCACTAATTTACCTAAAAAAAAGCACACCCTCTAATCTTGAGTTGAATTTAGTAAATTGAATGAGTTACATAATGCACACAAACTTCAGTAATTTATTCTATTTCACCTTATTATTATTATTATTATTATTATTATTATTAGTGTTTTTAACAAAATTATTTTAATAAACTGGATTATTGTACAATAGCGTTGTCCGTTGCACCTGCGTGTTACTTTAGAAATGCGTTGCAGCGAGAGTGACGTTGCCACTTACAAATAATAATAGTAGTAGTAGATTTTAATATTATTGCTCATTTTTTTCTTAACACTTTGAAAAAATTGAAAAAGTTTTGATAAGTTCAGTTTTTTCTGTACGTCCTTCCATCATTTTATGAGCCTCAAAAGTGAACGAGCGTTTCTGTGCTTAAAGATAATGTTTGATATCAGGTACTGCTTGTTGACAGAGCCGATTGCATTTTTTCGAGAGTTTTCCTGAAACTCGCGTAAATTAGGTTGGAGCACTTGAGAAAATCACCCCACGGAAGGCACATACCCTAGGCCTTCTACCCTCGTATTGTCCATTGACTGTAACCCTCACACTTACACCGACTCTATGCGCTATCCCTTATATAGGCATCTTTTAAATATCATGAAATTGTCAGAGGTTATTAAAATTCACAACAACTTTTTTACCCATTAAGAAAAATATAATCGTTAAAGAGCTTTGTGGACAAGTAATCTAAAACAAAACAATCTAAATTATTTAAAAAATAAAAATAAAAAAATAAAAATAAAACTTTTTTTCTCAAAGTATATTTTTTTAATATATCCACAGTGAAGAAAATATAAATATATTTAGTTGCAGCATGCAGCCACCTAAAAATAGGATTCTTATAAAGAATTTTCAGATTAACGTTTGAGAATTATGTAAACAACACAATATAACACAACAACATAGATTTGTCTTACTTCTTATGAGTCATATGTGGCACTACATAGACTCTAGACAATGGTGCTAACTTTAGAATATTTATGTTCAAAATATATGACCAATTTTTAATTGCAATGTTTGTTTAATGGTGTATCTTATTATTATTATTTAGCAGAAGCATTAATCGTCTCAATTAGTGGTTTTTGTTAAAGTTGAATGTGTGTAGCCTCAGTATTATGGATATTATTGTTAGTTTGCACTCAAATTTCATTGAATATCTTAATGTTTTCAATTGTCAATTGAAAAAAAAATAATCTTTTAATACTATAAACAAAATTTCTTTATAACAATATCTCTTTTATAATTCTAAATAAGACTTTTTGCTCTATACCACTCCAAAGAATCCCCCCCCCACACACACACACAAAAAAAAATAATAATAATAAATAATAAATAAATAAATAAATAAATAAACTTGTTTTACATCTCTTTGATTTAAAACTTATTAAAAACATTTTGTTATAAACTTCTCAGAGATATTTGTACGCTGTGAAAGGAAATAATTTTACAATTTGTGAATGTTGAAATTAAAAAATGCAATTAACACTTCTGATCACAGTGAAAGCCTCTCCACAACTTTCTAATCTTTCAAATGAATATACATTCCAAGATGAAATTACATCAGAACAAATGAATTTGACTGAATAAAATAAAAAACTAGAACAATAAAGTGTTGCATTCAAAAGAACTGATTATCAGAGAGACAATAAAGGAAAACTGGAAATGGGATTTATTGGAGCGAGCGAGTTACAGGGATTTGGGTGCTGAACAAACTGAGATTTGTCCAATCAGGGATGTTTGTAGTGAATGAATGATTTAATACATATAGACTGCTTTTCGGAATTAGTTTACTTTAGCTTTTAGAAAATAACAATTTAAAAAGCTTTTTTTAATCCAAATCTAGTTTCAAATTATGGAATAAATAAAATAAAATAACTGAAAAATTATAAACTGAATCTTTCACATATATTATTATTTTACCACAATCATTAATATTAAGATAAATTTCAACACATATGATTCCATATTACATTCGTAGTTAAATTTTTTTGACTGTTGAAGGAAAGTTTTCTATTGTTTTCTACAAAACAGAGGCGTAATTTATAGTGTAAAATATAATTTGAGTTTCCGCAATATCTGGATTAAATGATGTGACAAAAAAGTTGGTTAAAATAAGTATCAATATTATTGTCTAGCACATAAATATTTTAGATATATGAAACTTGTGTCACTTAAATTAAAAAAAAAAAAAAAAAAAAAAAAAAAATCTAAAATTGAACATAAACACACAATAATATCCTTTTTTATTTATTTATTTATTTTAACATAAATTAAATAATACATTTAATAAATAAAAAACTGAATTTATTAATACATTTCAATAAAGTGCATGATATGTATATTAAATTCTCTTATTATCGTTTGACATACAATACCTGTCAAGTCATAGATAACAACTGCTGGGCTGTTACAGTAATTGATGTAACAAACATATTAATTGACAATATATGTCTATTCAGTGATTTATAAAGAGAAATTTGCGTGAGATACGCAGTAACATAGTATTACATTGCTATAGAAAAGTTAGCCGTTGTAATATATTAACATTTTGTTAAAAAAAAAAAAAAAAAAAAAAAAAAAGTTAACTTATGCTGTTGCATATATAATCCATGTAAAGAAACTTGATATATTTTCTAAAAACACTCTTTACAGAAAATGAAAATTGCCAGCAACAAGATGAAGTAGTGAATTTTTCTATTTTCGATCTCTTTTTTTTATTTCTTTTTAAGTGACAAACGGTTGTACTTTATTTTCGAAAAAGGGTTAGAAACAAAAATAGGTTATAAAATATAAATTTTTATATAATATGTTAACAAACTCTTAGTTATTTATTTAACCCTTTTGTTGCTTGTATAAATGTTTTTAATTCAACAAAGAAAATTGAAAAAAAACTTTTTATGTGAGCTTCAAATTAAGGTAAAGCGCTGATTTCACACTAAAATTTTACATTTATTTAATTACTTAAAGCAAGCTTTAATGTTAAAGTATGTATAAAACTAATGGCTCGCCATAATTGTAGTAAATTTGATAACATCAATTTCTAACTGGACTTCGTGAGCGGGATCGCACTATTTTACCATGTTTTTATTAGAAAAGGTGGAAGTATATCCACCTTCTTCCGAAAAACATGGTATAAAATAGTAATAGAAAATATCCTAACCTACGGTGCTGGTATTGGGGTGGGGGGGGGGGACCTCACCAAAGAAGCGTCGAATAAGCTTAACTCAATAAAGAGAATCTTTTTGGTCCAAATTTCTAGAGGTTACAAAACAATCTGTACTGATGGCCTCACAGTCATCACAGGTATTCCACATGCTCGCCTCCAATTAAAATACAACTTTAACAAAACTAACATCCTGCAATTAAATAATTTCACACTCTCTTCCCTAATATTCATGTCCAACAGTTTTCTAAAAACTGGCAAATACACCCAGCACAGGATGCTGCTTCTTTTTACATAAATTGTTCAAAAAACAGCTTCTCGCCGTCTACTCAACTGGCGATCTACACTGATGGCTAAAAAACCGACCATGGAGTGGCAGCTGCGCTCTGCGTTTTAAACAATAAAAAAGTTCTCCATCAGTGGACAGGCAGGCTCGCAGACCACAATTCAGTCTTTCAGGCTGAATTCTTTGCCATCCTGAATGCAGTTGAATGGTCAGAAAATAACTCTTCAGACTACCATCAAATTTCAATCTTCAGTGACAGCCTCTCGAGCCTAAAGGCCATTGCTCGCCACAAGAGCAGACACCCACAAGTACTTGAAATTAAAATAAAGCTCTCAAAATTAAAAACTAAAATCTCCGTGACACACGTTTCTGTCCATAAGGGGTCGTCGGAAATAAACTAGCAGACACTCTTGCAAAATCAACAATAGAATCTAATGACATAGCCTATTCACTCCCAGCTCCCCTTTCCTACATAAAATATCACCTAAATCAAAAACTAATTAACGACTGGCAGGATCTCTGGAGTGTGTCTCCAAAAGGGAGATACACTCACGAGCTAATACCAAATGTCTCACTTAATATTTGGGACCTCTCCGCGGAAATCTCTGCCTTTCTGTCAGGTCACGGACCCTTCCCCGAATACCTTCACAGATTTCATTGCCGACGATCACCCTTACGTTCATGTGACGAGGAGAGGACTGCACAACATTACTACTTTCACTTTCAACTTACAATGCCTTACCATTTAAGGAACCCTAACCCTAGACCTGCAACATGGCTGAACAATATAATAACTAGAAAGCCCCTACAGCTCAAATTAAAGCGCATCTTTCCTTCAACATTTATCAAACTCAATAAACTAAATTCTTTTTTATCTTTCTTTAATTTTTACCCACTGTCCAACATGGCGAATACTGATCATGTCTGATGCTATAGCTTTCCACGAAGTGCTATCGATAAGCAATTATCCAGCGCATGATGTTCTTATTAACCAACATTGTTGATAGGTTGTTTGGGCTTGGTATAAAGACTGTGTGAACTTTGTACATTACCTGTATGAACTTTGTAAATAGACTATCAGTCGGCTCCGGTCCTCTTCACTTTCATGCAATTTTGTCGCCTTTGTCGTGGAATAGCTCTGCTCTGGCGACAATTGTAATTTTTTTTCTTTTTTTTTTGTTTGCTTATGCAATAAACAAAGGGGGCTTAACCTTTGGAGTCAGGCTCTTTTGAATCTCCACAGTGGCTTTGGAGCTCCTCTCTAAAGGTTAAAAACTTTCAAAATGGCTGCATAGTGGTGAGCAGCCTCCTTCCATCTTAGAATTTTAGAACTCGATTCTTGTTTGTTTTATTGTTTGTCCAGTACAAATCTTGCAATCGATTTTTAACTAAATTCCCCACTAGCTAGACATATGAAACCTTCAGGACAGCTCAGAACACGATGACAATACATTTTTTTAATACTTTTAGTCAACGGTTTGAGGTCCTTACTGCCTTCGGCAGCGTTCATATGTTTCGACAGAAAATTTTTTTAAATAACTTTTCGACTAGCTAGACATTTGAAACTTTCAGAATAGTTCAGAACACAGTGAAAATGCATTTTTTTAATTCCTTTAGCAAACTGTTTCGCGTTTCTACTGCCTTCGGCAGCGTTATCAGTACAAAGCTTGCATTCGATTTTTCACTAACTTCCCGACTAGCTAGGCATTTCAAACTTTCAGGATAAATTAGAATATGGTGACAATATAGTCTTTTAATACTTTTAGTGAACTGTTTCAGGTTCCTACTGCCTTCGTCAGCGTTTATAGGATTATACAGATAATTTATTTAACTACCTTTTCGACAAGCTACACAATTGAAACTTTCAGAGTAGTTCCGAACACGGTGAAAATGCATTTTTTAAATATTTTTAACCAACTGCTGCGGGACCCAGCTGCCTTTGGCAGCGTTACTAGTACAAAGCTTTCAATTGATTTTTAACTAACTTCCCGGCATCTAGCCATTTGAAACTTTTTCTCAAATTCTTATGTACTTACTGTCATTCACTACGGTATATTTGTGAATCTCAACCAATTAAAAAATGCGCCTCTATTTTAAGGTAAATACAAGTTTTTTCATTTGTCTCTCCGTGGCTCAGTTGGTAAGAGCGCCATGTTAGTAATCCGGTGGTCCCGCGTTTGATACCCTGAAGGTCCGGGGTGTTAAATTTTGCAGAGAATTAGTAGAAATGATGTCAATTGATAAAAGACAATTTATCGTTGACTACACAATTTTCTAAGAATCTTTGAAGAGTTTTTTTAAGAAGCCTTTTACTTTCATATCTTTTTAGAAGCAAAAAAGAGTTTTTGTGGACTACAAGCGCCCTCTATTGGGCGGAATATTCACTAAAATGTCAATAAAACAATTAACAATACAAAATAAAAATGATTAGGAAAAACACATAAATATTACCCAAATCAGTAAAATGTTAAGTTATAAATAAAAAAATTACAATAAACTAAAATAGTAATAAAAAGGTGCCTCAAACGAATAATTAAATTGCAGATATTGGCCCTTAATCAGAAAATGAAATCACAAAAATTATAGGCAATCGTGTTATGCTGCCATCTGTTGTGAATTTTAAGAAATAATTTCTCTTTTCTTAACACAGTTCAAATTTCCCCAATTTTGGTTTAGTAAACAAAAAAGTTACTTTTTTTTTTTTTTTTTTTTTTTGCAAAATAAATCTTATTCTAACTTCGAAAAATTTTATATGATACGCTATAATAAGAATTTAGGTTTTAAAAGTTTTTTTTAATAGATTATTTAATAGCTCAAACCACGATAGCAATGACGTTTTCTAATAATTTTAGCTAACTGTTCCGGATTCCCGCTTCTTTCGGTAGCGTTTATATGATTCAACACAAAATTTAAAAGCACGGTATATAAAAATTTCTTTTTATCTTGTAATTATTTATTGTAAGAATTGATTAATCTACAAAGACTTTGCACAGTGTATTCGGAAGTCAATATTCAAAAGTAGGAAGCAATAGCACGATTTCATAATCTCGGTATATACTGTCATGTTCTACTTCCTGTTTCCAACAAAGTTGAAAGTTTCCATATATGTATAACTTAGATGGAAATACGTGTTCACCCAATAATGGATAATGCGAAAAATTTCTACAGAGAATGCTCCCACCTCCAAATAGAGATTTAACTAGATCCCACTTTCTATCATTCGATTGAGCTGAAAGTTTCCATGCATGCAAATCTCCGATGACAGTACATACTCAATCAGTACTAGACATTGGAAGAGGAGCCTGATGCTCCTATGCTCCCAATTCGTATTAAAAATTTAGAAATTGAACCCTCATCCTATCACACGATTAAGCTCAAAATTTTTATACATGTATAACTATAAGAACTATACATGATAAAGTAATAAAGAACATAGGGATAAACTCTGGGAATCATGGATCCCTATTTTCAGTTAGAGATGTGAAATTTTACACACATTCTATCATCCGATTGTACTGGGGTTTTGCATATAACTCCAATAACAATACACGGTCTATCATGCACGGAGTTAAAGCGATTTGCTTTGGCCTTCTGGTCCTGAGAAAAAAAGTATTACATTCTGGAACAAGATCCCTCTTTTAGTTATCATTAATATAATTTATATATCTCTGTGGCGTTATTTGGCAAAGCAAACCAACAGGTTTTAAAATGCTACTTTATACCGTACATTTTCTTTTTCGCACATTGTGCAATAGGAAGCTAAAACAAATTTTAAAACTCTATCAAAATGGGTTATTTATAAATTTTCACACTAACAATATTTTATAAATCCTCCATGGTTCATTATTACAAATGGTCCATATGTTCGTTTTAAAAATCGCACATTAAATTAATGAATCGACAACAGGAATTTGTCAGTGATTGAAACGACTAATAACAAAATTGGTCTAAATTAAATAAAAACAAACAGGGCCGCAAACACAAAAATGCATAAGATATTTATATTGCTTTATGTAAACGTTTGTTCATTAAAATGTATTAAAATAATTCCACCATTTAAATTACTTTTTCAAATCTTATACATTTAATTTTTATTAAAATCACACAATCAACTGATTGGAAGAAAATCGTATTTACGGCGGCTTATTTCTGTCGAGCCATCTACGTGATAGACCAGATCTTTCTGCCTAACGATTTCTGAGTGAGTAATGCTGACCGGTTGTCGGCCTCGATAGCTCAGTTGGTAGAGCCTTGACCTTGTAAGTCAAAGATCTGTGCTTCGACTCCCGGTCCAGGCATTATTTTCACTCAGTCGGAAAAATAAAAATTTCAATAAATATGATTTTCTTCCAATCAGTTGATTGTGTAATTTTTAATAAAAATTGTATTTCTTTCCCCCATTGTTTAATGGTGTTTTCCTTTACCTGCGGCTCATTTCTGTCGAGCTATCTACATGATAGACCAGATGTTTCTGCCTAAAGGTTGTCTGAGTGAGTAATGCTGACCGGTTGTCGGCCTGGATAACTCAGTTGGTAGAGCCTTGACCTTGTAAGTCAAAGATCCGGGTTCGACTCCCGGTCCAGGCATTATTTTCACTCAGTCGGGAACTTATACATTTAGTTTTTTTTTTTTTTTTTTTTTTTTTTCTCTAATATTAAACCTAGTGCTACATTGTTGGTTCAAATTATTTTTCAATATAAAATATTACAGTCGTCAGCAAAATTATTGAAGCGCTAGCAATAATTCGTGTTTAAATGATGTGCACCTAATACTGTTTTGATAGGTAAATCTTTGCCGAGACATGATCTTACTCTTTAGCTGTTTCTAAAAAAGTAATTTGATGATAAAATTAGCGATCAAACTTAAAAAAAAAAAAAAAAAAAAAAGAAAGAAAGAAAGAAAAGAGAAAAATAAAAAATAAAAGAGAGAGAGAAAAATAAAAAATAAAAATAAAAATGAAAAATGAAAAATGGGGTGTGTACTTCGATAATTTTAATCTCGACTGTATTTCATTACCATCTGTAGAGATTTGTCCCTAGGCATCCCAACTTTTTTCAAAAGCTTTCTTTCAGGGTAAAGAAACGTATTTGTAAATCGTAGGACTTTTTGGAAATAATTTTATAAGAAACATTAAGGAATATGAATTATGTAGACTTTTGCATATTTTTTCATGATTTTGACTAAAGTAGGTACTTTTTTCGTCAGTGTGGGGAGTTTTTGAACATTCAGTAGGGATATGGCAAAATTGGAGTTGACAACACTGTGTTATTTAAAAGATTTATTCTAAAAAATAATAAAAATCGAAATTCAGAAGAAGAGAGGATGTTGGCGGAACATCAAAGAAAAGTGAAAAGTTTTCGCAAGCAAGAAAATGAACGTAGAATAATGAAAATCTGATGGAAAATTTTAATATTTAATTATTAGAACGAATATGCTTAGTTTAAATTAATAGAATTCGTGATTTTTTCATCGCCGTTACCTTATTTTATTTATTTATTTATTTATTGAAAATCTCTATTATTAAAAAAAATCTTCTATTGTACCTATATTAATAATAATAATACGGATGATTTTATGACATGTTACTTTTTTCAAAACATGAAAACATAATTATGAAAATATTTATTCCATATGACTTATTTTTATTGTAAATAAATGTGAAATATTTTTCTTATAAATAATAGCAATAATGGTAAAAATAATGTTATAAGAAAAAACTTTTAATCAAAGAACAAAATCGTTTTTAATGATTTTTATTTGCACTTGTTTCTTTGCTGCCAGAATTTTCAGACAGCGTCTGGGCAAGAATTTACTTATATAGATTAATCCCAAAGGACAAAAAATAATGCAGAATTAATCATCAGAATAATCAGGGAAAAGATATTTGGATCACAGTTCGTTTTTTTTCGTTGTTATTTTTTCCTTTTAGTTTTTTCTTATAAATTTAGAGGGCAAAAATGTAAACCGAATAAAATTTAAATAAATATACGTGGGTAAAATATTAAAATGAAATAGAGTTAAAGAATTTTTTTTTTTAAATATAAGCTTAGAATTAAAAGATGCATTAAATGAAACAATGTAAATTTTGTTTAAAAAAAATAATAATAGAAGATTTTAATAATAATGCTCATAAATTTTTTAACACTTTGATGAAAAAAAAAAAATGAAAATGTGTTCATAAGTTCAGTTTTTTCTGCAAGTTAGTCCATAATTTTTTCAGCCTCAAAAGTGGACGAGTGGCTCTGCGCTTAAAGCTAGTAGACGAAAAGTACCGGGTTTGATATCAGGTCGTACTTGTTACCGAGCCGTTTGTATTTTTTCGTGATTTTCTCTTAAACACACTTAAATTAGGTGGGACAATTGAGAAAAACACCCCCTAGGCCTTCTACCCTCGTATAGTTAATTGGTTTCAAGCCTCGCAATTACACGGGCTCTCTGCACTGTCACGTATATAGACATTTTTGAAATATCATGAACTATGTAATCGAAATTCATTACAGCTTTCTACCCATTAAGAATAATATTAATTGTTTTAGATCTTTGTGGACATGTAATCTCAAGCAAAGCTAAAAAAATTATAAAAAACCTGTTGCCTTAAAGTATATTTTCAAAGTATATATTCAAGTATATTTCAAGTATATTTCAAGTATATTTTCTCTGACAATAAAGTTCGGTGAATAGTCCTGTAACATTAACGTAGATGAAATATTAAAGAAAGTTACCTTACTGTCCTTTGAAATAGTCACCTCCCATAACTATGCACCGCTGAGATCTGCTATACATGTCCTGGAAACTTTGTAAGAAGTCTTCTTTTGGGATGGTGTTCAAAAGTCTCGTCACGTGTTGTTGGATGTCAGGAATATCATCAAATCTCTTACCTTTCAAAGTGAATTTGAGTCGTGGGAATAGGAAGAAGTCTGGAGGATTGAGATCTGGCAAATATGGTGGATGTTCGATTTGCACCACCCTCTAAACGTGCCTGTTTCTGATCGTCAATCAAGTAATGTGGCACAAAATGACAACACGTTTTTCTCATCCCTAAATTCTGGGTAACGATTTGCTGCACGGATTCACGGTTATCTGCAGTTCATCAGCTATCATGCGCACAGTTAATCGACGATCTTTCGTGATTAATTTCCTCACTTTCTCAATTTTTTTGTCACGGAGTCCTCACTTTCTCAATGTTTTGTCTTCTGCTACGGAGTTGTCAAAAACACTTTCCCGGCCCTCTCGAAAACGGGTAAACAACACGTATACACACTTCATGGTCAGTGCTTGATCTTCATAAACACGTACCGGCATCGCATGAGTTTCTTTCGGTGTCTTGCCAAGCCTAAAACAAAATTTTAATTCATCTTTTCATTTCCCTGTTCTCAGTTAAGAACCAACGCACTAAACAAGCATTTTGTAAAACAAGTCTTACACGGAACACAAACGACGGTAAACTGAACAACGGTGGGGGCAGATGGTCAACACCTGCCACTACACTGGTGCAGCGTTTTGTTTCGCTAGTGTTGTCATATCGGCCGTTCTGACTTCATTCACCGAACTTTATTGTCAGAGGTTGTATCTTCATGGTGAACAAAATATAACATATTTTGTTGCAGCATGCAGCCACCTAAAAATAGGATTTTTATAAAATATTTTAATATTAACGTTTGAGCATTATGTTAACTGCACAACAACACAGAGATGGTTCCTATATCTTATAGGACATATGTGGCAACTGCTGCAGAATCTAGACAATATTGCTAACTTTTGGACATTTATGCTTAAAATATATAACTAATTTTATAATGCTTTTTTAGCAGAAATATTAATTGTCTTATTTAGTAGTTGTGGTTAAAGTTGAATGAGTTATGAATACTTTTGTTATTTCGCACTCAAATTTCATTTAATATCGTTAATGTTTTTAAGTCGTAACTGAAAAAATTATCAAACTTTAAATATTATAAACAAAATTCCTTTATAAAAATAACACTTTTATATTTCTAAATAGAATCTTTTGCTCTATCCCGCCCCTAACAGTACCCCCCCCCCTCCACGCACACACACAAAAAAAAAAAAAAAAAAAAAAAAAAAAACTTGTTTTATATCTTTTTGATTCGAAACTTGTTAAAAATATTTTGTTATAAATTTCTCAGAGATATTTGTTCGCTCTGAAAGAAAATAATTCTACAATTTGTAAATGCTTAAATTAAAATATGCAATTAACACTTCAGATCACATTGAAAGCCTCTCCACAACTTTCTAATCTTACAATTGAATATACATTCCAAGATGAAATTACATCAGAGGAAATGGATTTGACTGAATAAAATAAAAGACTAGAACAATAAAGTGTTGCATTCAAAGGGATTGATTATCAGAGAGTCAATAAAGGAAAACTTGAAATGGGATTTATTGGACCGCACGAATCCTTACAGGGATTTGGGTGCTGAGCATAACGAGATTTGTCCAATCAGAGATGTTTGCACTTAATGAATAATTTAATACATATAGATTACTTTCGGTTTTAGAAAATATCAAATTATAAAATATTTTTTAATCCAAATCTGGTTCAAAAAAAAAAAAAAAAAAAAAAAAAAAGAAATTTTAAAAACTTTTTTTTTTTTTTTACATATATCATTTATTTATTTTTTGCCGCAATCATTAATATTAAGATAAATTTCAATATATATAAATATATATATATATATATATATACATATATATATATATATATATATATATATATATATATATATATATATATATATATATTCGTAGTTGATTTTTTTCGACTGATGAAAGGAAGTTCTCCACTAGTTTTTACAGAACAATTGATCCGTGTTTTTAAGTTTTATGGAGTTTCTTTACAAATTTCGATATTACATATAGTTAAAAATTTACTATTACCTAAAGATTATATATATAGTAGATACATAATCATAAAATACATGATTATTAAAAGTTATATTTTATTAGAAATACAATCATTTTTAAATTATTATACGAGATAAAAGGAATAAAATGATCACTAAAATCGAATTTTTTCTTTTATCTCGCATATGTAAAATCATTTAAGCATACTTTATTGAAATATTTATTGGAGATGGCCACAAACTTTTCTTTTTTTCTTCTTTCTTTCTTTCTTTGTACTTTTCCCTATTTGGTCATAATATAAATTCTCATTTTACAGATATCTACGATTTAACTAGTTGATTTGAACTGTTTTAAGTGCGTATGTATGTGTGTATCTCACACAACTTAAGAACGTTTAAAGTTAGAAAAATGCAATTTTCTATTTACGTCTCATAAAGCATTTAATATTGCATACAGTCTCACCAGCGGCCGAGTGGCTCTGTTTGCAAAGCTGATACATGAGAAGTGCAGAGTTTCATATCAGGTCGTTCTCATCGACTTACCTGTTCGCTGTTTTCCGTGGTTTACTCTGAAACTTGTGTAAATACGGACTAGGACCCCTTAGGCTAGTACCGCCTTACAAACGTTTTTAAGAAATCTAACCTACCACTTTTAAAGATATCCAATATAACATTTTTATTTTGAAACATTACTTTCGTTTTGAAGTTACCTATGTTAATTTGTTATTTTTGTTTATGTGTTTATTTATTTTATAGTTACAAGATCTTTCATTTGAAATATATCCGCCACTAAATGACTCGTCCGTGAGGAAACATGATATCCTGTTTCAAGGAGAATTTCGTAATTTTCCTACAGGAATTTTTTGTTTTCTAAAACTATAGAAATATACGGTAATATTACATCTCTTTAAAAGGCACTTTTTTTCTTGTAAACTTATAAAATGTGTTATAACCGGATAAAATCTCCATCCCTTGATACAGATTTTATCTGGTCGATTCAATTATTTTCTCTTTAGTAAATGGAAAACTTGGTATCAAATCAGGATTGGAAAGGGTTAAGTAATAGCGTAAAATGTGTTCCCGTGGTTAAGATGTTACATCGTCTTCTGCTATGGGATGAACTCTGATTCCATTCTACATTAATTTCAGTACACCACAGTTTTTTTTAAGTTTTCCATAGAAATATTGTAAAATTCGATACTTAAATGCAATATTCACTTATCTATTGTTTGCAAGATTGCTTTCAATAATTTCTGCATCAAACATTGGCTGTAAAAAAAGGAAATACTTTGTTTCAAAACGAACATTTTAGAGCAAAGTGTATTCCAATTGAACAATGCATCATATTATGCAAAATACGCAAGAATGACGTTCGTGGAACGTGTATGAGTGACGTGAGCTGTTTGACGGGATGTTAAGTAAATGTGCGCATGTTCAGGCTTAAAGCAAAACCAGTTAATAAAGGAAGACTGCGTAAGAGATTTTTCAAGTTAGGGATTACTTTACTATTTCGAAAAGAGTGTAATTTTAGTTTCCGTATGGCTCCCTGAAAAAAGTTATCAATTTAAAAAAGTTCTACGATTGTTGCTCTAAGAAAAGCAGGTCATAGCTTGCGGAATATTGCTCGTTTGGAGAAAGTTTCTGTCGGTGGAGTACAATACACTATTAAGAGGTATGCTGATACCAGGAGTGTTTTTGATCGCTCACGACCTGGACAACCTCGGAAAACTTAAAAACAGGAAGATAAGATAAGTTTGTTACAGTGATATCAAAGAGAAATAAGTTCAAAACAGCCCGTCAAATTCATGCTGAATTGATGGAAAGAAGAGAATCAAGCACATCAATATCTACAACCAAACGTCGTCTCCACGATTCTGACTTATGGCCTTATTCACCGTTAACTGCAACTCCTGGTTCAATGTAAAAACTTGAAAAGCGCGTAAAGGCAGAGCATAGCTTTCCAAGAAAACTTGCCATCTGCTTCTGCCATCTAGCGCCAAAGTTTTCATGTAATTTATGATTGGTCATTTTCAGTTAAAAAATCTGAAAATATCATTGCCGCTAGATGGCAGATGCAATGCGTCAAACTTTGCTAAGAAGTTCAACCCTGACTTTATACGCTGTTCAAGATTTCGTGTTCAACCGGCAGTTAAAGTTATTGGTGAATATAGCCGTTAAAGGGCTGTGTGGCAGCAAGAAAACAACTTCTATGAAAGATTAATAAAAGTAAAAGGTTTAACTGGGCTCTTGAATACAAGGATTGGACCCGTGATCAGTGGAAAAAAATACTCTTCACTGACGAATCAAAATTCGAAGTATTTGGTTCTACGAGGCGTCAATTTGTTCGTTGTTCTGTGGGTCAGCGCATGTTATCTGCTTGTATTCAACCTACTATTAAGCGTGGAGAAGGCTCTATAATGGTTTGGGGATGTTTTAGTGGTTCTGCAATTGGTGATCTTGTAAAAATAAATGGGATCGTGGATTCCAAGCAATATAACAACATCCTTGTGCTGCATGCTATTCCTTCTGGCACTCGCCTTTTTAGTCGAGGATTCTTTCTACACAAGACAACGACCCGAAACTTGCTTCTAATCTGTGTAGAAAGTATGTTCAATCCAAGCAACGTCAACAAGTACTGAAAAATATGGTTTGGCTCCCTCAGACTCCCGACTGCAACCTATTTGAACTTCTTTGGGATCGTGTAGGCACGTGCATCAGAGATATAAATATTACAAGTCTAAATCATCTGTGGGAAGTGACGCAATGCATTTGGAATAATATTGGATCCGACATTTTGGATAAACTAACTAATAGAATGCCCCGAGTGTGTGCGGTGTTCGTAGCTGTTAAAGATAGGTACTTTAATGAAGGGAAGATATAAGCCGAAATTATGCCAAATATGTTTCTTTGCTTGAATAAAAGATTACACTCATGCGATAGTTTATTATTTTGTGTATTTCATGGAAAAACTGAAAAGACAAGCGCTGTATTGAAATTAATGAGCGGTAGTAGATGTGGACAATTTGAATGAAAACTATTTTCTTTAAAGTATGAGCTACAGAAATAATTTGAAATGTACGAATATTTTTTAAATTGTTCTGTTATGAGGAATTTTCGTCAATGTATTTTTTTTCCCCATAACATACGGACATTTTCTGTCAGGTATTTTCTTTAATATAATACGATATATATATATATATATATATATATATATATTTACAGTGTATCAAAAAAAAAATCCTAAACTTTTAAAAGTTAGTACGTAGAACACGTATAACGCTTAGTTCTGAAACCTGTTTTCTAATCATTTTGTTATTTCTTGTTTGAAGGTTAAAAATACTACTATATATTTAGCTTTTTAAATAAACAGTAATGTGTAAAATAACTGAAGAACAGGAAAGTGGTTTATCTACTGATGGTACGTATCTGCGATTGCACTTATTGGTTTACTGCATTGCCCTTTATTATTGTTTTAATTGTTTAATGTTGTTCTCTTGAAGTAATTATTATTATTATTTTAGACATAACTACATTTGTATTACATGTATAAAAAATTCCGTGACAATGTTTAAACAATTTATTTTACTCCAGTGAATTAAAAGTAAAATACTGACATGAAAAGAACACTCTACTGTAGCACAGAAAAAGAATATTTTTTATATAAATGTATCTACAGTGTATCTACAATGTATAAATGTATAATGTATTGCCCATTGTATTGGTGTCATTTTAAAAACATTTTAACAAAGTTGAAAACAATTCATAATTTCAGTTTTTCTGTTAGTTATCCTGTTCACGCTCTAACGTTCGTAAATATACATATAGAATTTTCTTCAAACAGATATTAGTTTTTTATTTTTATTTTATTTTATTTTTTTTTTAGTTTAATTTATTGTGACCTTTTCTGTATTATAAAAGGTGAAAATAGATCAACTAGTTTGTGTACCAGAATGAGTGCCAACGTATTGCATTCTCCGTGAAGATTTAAAAAAATATATTTTTTTATATATATTAATATTCTAAAAACAGTAATAAAACACACTTTCAGCATATCACACCATTTAAAATATCTTTATATCAAAATATCTCTACATTCCGACGTTTCGGTTAATATTCAATTTTTAACCATCTTCAATGAAATGGTGTTCATAAACTATAAACATAAATCAAATTAAGCCAATCTTGGATATTACAAATGCAATTGACAAAGAAATTAATACGTGATTACATAAATTATATAAAAACCCCTCCTTCCAAATTAAAATCAGGTGTTTATGAAATCCCAGATAAAATTGATAATAAAGCTAACTATTATATAGGAATGACCAATAGACTTTTTGGTGATAGAATGAGGGAACATATAGCAGATTTAAAATATGACAGATCCTGCACTGCTTTTTCACGTACGTATAAAACTAATCCCATCGAACCTGATTTTGAAAATGCCCGAATAATTTACAGTACTAACAATGGAAACCAGGCTCTACTTTATAAATCTTTTGAAATTATAAAAATGAAATCTGAATATTGTAATGATACAATATCCATTAACCCCCCTAAATTTGGCTTCGCTTTTTAAACTTAAAATAATTTAAGGTAACCCTGCTATTTTTTTTCTGGCAACCCTGAAGTGTGATACTTTGACTCCGTTTTATTAAAGACATTTATATTTCTTGTAATGTGCATGATTGTGATTTATTTAGATGTCTTTAACTCATTTTAAGATGTTTATAGAGTGTTTTTTATATAATTTATGTAATCACGTATTAATTTCTTTATGAATTATATTTGTAGTATCCAAGAAGGGCATAATTTGATTTATGTTTATAGTTTATGAACATCATTGACCTGAAGATGGTTAAAAATTGAATATTAACCGAAACGTCGGAATGTAGAAATATTTTGATAAAAAGATATTTTAAATGGTGTGATATGCTGAAAGTTCGTTTTATTACTGTTTTTATAATTATTGACAGCATATATAAGGGAAATATATTCCTTTATATTAATATTCTATAAATCCTATTGAAATCGACTGTATTGAACCTACTCTATTATTTTATTTTAAATCTCGCATCATAAAATAAGTAATTTAACGCTTTTATGTAATTTATGTATTTGCATCTGCATCTTTATCCATTTTATAAATGCATCCTTTTTCGTAGGAATTAGAAAAAAAAGGTAATAAAACTAGCTGATACATTACTGCATAGGACGAATCCATATTATATTTTAAACATTAATATTTTGTTTTCGCCTGCTAGGGCTATTTTATCTTTTTTTTTAACGTGACATTATTTTTTAAATTCTAAATCATGTTTCTATAAAAGAAAATTACGGTTTTATAAGCAGTAAATAATTACACAATACTCACTTTTGTTCTAACCATCTTTTCAAGTAATCCAATATTTATTTAAAGACACATGTCAAATGTACCAAGCACATGTCATACGACTAAGGAAAAATAGTAAATAACAGAGAAATTAAAAGGTTTTTAGGTATATATTTAGATGTTTAGTACTTTTCTGTCAATGAATTTGGTTGTACCTGCTTAGTCTATTTTAGCTTTCATTAAAGTGACATTTTTCTTAAAATTCTATGTCATGTTTCTATAAAAATATTACAGTTTTATAAGCAGTAATTAATTGTATATTACTCAATTTTATTCTATCCATCCTTTTTAGTTAACCCTATTTATAAATACATGTCAAATGTATCAAACTACTGTTTGAAAACATGAGTCATAAGACTAAGAATCAATAGTAAACAACACAGAAACTATTTCAACCACATTTCTTGAAACTATCGAAGCCTCAACGAATCGAATGTCAAAATAAGTGATATGAGAGCGCCGTATGACTGGGGTTTTTCCAAATCCAAACCTTTTGTTCAATTTGGCAAACCTCCAATAATTTGGACTTTCCCTTATTGCTAGTTTTAGGAAACGTGGTTACACTATAAGAGGTGTTTAGTTCAATGTTTAGAAGTTTAGCACTTAACTGTCAATGACTGTGGTTGCGCCGTCTGGCCTATTTCACCTTTCTTTATAGTGATGTATATATATATATATTCTAAGTCATCTTTCTGTAAAAATATTACAATTTTATAAACAGTAATTAATTACATAATGCTCGATTTTATACTATACATCATTTTCAATTAATCTTATATTTATCTGTAAATATATGTGAAAAGTATCAAACTACTTTTTGAAAATATGAGTCATCAGACTAATAATTAATAGTAAACAATATAGAAACTAAAATGTGTTTGGTTAGATATTTATATATTTAGTACTTAACTGTCAGTGCTGATATTTGGAATCAGGACGTTTCAATTAATAGACATACGAAAAATATAAAATAAAATTTAAAATGGTTTAAATGCAATTTATAAATACAGTAGATCCTCGATCCACCGTTTTTCACGAGGTGCGTAAAGAAAACGATGAAAGCGGGAAAACGACGAATGCGGGTTATAGCCACAAAATGAAGAAAATAATGTTTATGGATTAATACACACAATGTATACAGTATACTACTAATAAAAACTATTTTGTTACTTTCTAAACTATCTAAGAAATATACCAATGTTGTAGAACATTAAGTAAAATTTATTTTTAAAAATAAAAAATTGTACTTTTTTAAAAAATAAGTTAAACAAGAATTTTTCCAGACTTGCAACATTTTTCTGGTCCTTTTCTGCAATTTCTGTGCTTATACAAAAATTCGTACATTTTAAAACGCCATAATTGAGTCGTCGGCATGAAAATTATCCTCTGTTTCTTCGCCATAATTTTCATTTTTTGAAATCACTCAATTCTTCTATTCTTTAGGATACCGCGTGCCGTAAGTCTTGATAAATGCAAATATTATCGCTACATTTTGTACCAGACTTATCCTCTGCTTCACGCAACTACTCTTCATCTGCATTATCAGAATCTTCATCCTCATCATCATTTTCTTGCCCTTTTGTTTGATATTCATCAAGTTTTCGCACGTAACCGCATTTAACGAAACAATTTTCTGGATTACTAAAGAAGTTACTTCCTGCCATGTTGAAATTACAAAATAAAAATGGTCCGTAGACATGACATCACAATTTTGATCCTCCATCGAAATGGGGAAAAGAGTTATTTTAAGATGAAACAAGTAAATCCAGTTTGTATGTCATATGGAACCGCTTGATCTTCAAGAAATAATTTTTACAAGATCAGGAGAAACATTTTACAACGATGAATGCGGGAAAAAGACTTTTTGAAGCACGATACATGCGGGTTTCATTAACATTAATTAAGTACAATTTGTACAGGGACCATGTGAAGTTGAGACGGTAGAAGGTCACCACCTTTTGTTTAAAATTAACCTGAATCCAGCAAAATATTAAGTTGGGATGGTTAAATCGCTTCGGCGCCAGTGACTCCGTGAAATTTTAGGTCGGTTTAGTTTTGTATCGACATGGTGCTGCAACAAAGGAATTAAGTTGCGAGAGGTAGATGAATTGGAAGCGATTTTGAAAGTTTGATTTAAATGAAGAGAAAGAAAGTTGGTAAAAAGTAGTATAAGATAGAGATGGTTTTCGTAAAAGAGGTGGAGTAGGGAAGTCTTGTCCGACGTTTGTCTAAGACAACGGCTAAGTAGAGTGTGGAGAAAGTTATATTTCAGTAGTTGAGATTAAGGTCTCAATAGATCCATTATACACAGGAATGTTGTTAGCATTAGAATAGAATAGCAGGAAACAATAGACTTTAAGGGTTTACGACAACTTTTTTTAGCAAGACAAGAATAGGAGCTTCACGAAACAAAATATCTTACGAATGATTAACGGTACATTTTGAAACTTTTTTTTTTTTCCCTTTGCCAAACAAAATTCCATTACCTAACAATTGTCCTGATAAAATATCAAGTCATTCTCAATGGTACTTTTAAAATTATAGCGTTTTTAAATCACAACTTTAATTATAATCCCCCAGTATATCAAATATCTCTTCTCAAAATTTTTGGGATAGTTGAATAAAAAAAGTCCCCAATCTGGCAGCACTGTGCCTACCTCACACAAGACATGTTAAAATAAGCGTTTAATAACATCCATGAATTCGGATCCGCCCGCGATAGATTCCCTAGAATCGGAGAATCTAACTCGAGCGGATTCAAATTCATAGAAGTTACTGAAAGGTTATTTAACACGTCTTTTGTATGGGTGGCGTGATCTGGTGAAAATTTTAGAAGTGGTGAATAGTGATGCCTTTACATTAATTATTACTATTAAATATATAATACTCATATTATGAAGGGACCCTCTTTTGAATCCTTTAAATTTATATTTTAATGAACATTTTTGCATTGTTGCAACATTCTTAATCATTTAAAATTTTTGAATTTTTATTCCATTACCCTACTACCGTAGGTAAGGGAAGTATTGTATTCGGTCTGAAAATTCGATATCGGGTTTTCACCTGATTTACACGTTTTAAGGTCCCCTGAGTCCAAAAAATTGGTTTTTGGCAATTGGTCAGTGTGTATGTATGTGTGTATGTGTGCGTGTATGTATGTGGAGAATCTTCTGGCTACTATAGCTCAGAAAGTAATAACGATAGAGCTACAAAATTTTAGGATTGAAATACGTCTGGTGTACAGATGAAATTTCCAAATTTTGGTGAAAATTGAAAAACCGGAAGTGGGACATCGGAAACCGGAAGTGGGACCGTAGGTCCGTAACTCAAAAACGGCTCTAACGATTTTCTTCAAACTTGCTATATAAACACTCTGTTAGATGTGCTTTCGAATGATATAGTTGGTTAGTTCAGGAAAATTAATAGGCGTCCTGTATAAATAGCTCAATTTCAGGCCTCGCAAAGGCGTTCCTTTAAAAACGGCTGTACGGATTTTTTTCAAACTCGCCCTTTTAACTCACTTTTAAATATGCTTTTGTATGTAATTATTGTTTTCCTGTCAATAATCGATTTTTTGTAAATGTTGGTATCTCAAAAATGGTTCTAACGATTTTCTCTTTAGGTCACTTTTATGTTTTCTGATCACATTATCTCTCAAAATTGCATATAATACGTGTAATAGTGGGTAATGGAAGTCGTGTGGTTGTTTCACCCCAGATTTTTCATACATATCGACTTTTTAATTATTCAAAATTATTTATATAAAAAGGACAAATATTCTGATTCCTTTACTTCAGTATTAACAAAAATATATTTATTTTGTACTGATCTTATCTTAAAGTATTATTTATGTAATGAAACAAAAAGGAATGTTAACTGTCCACTTGGGACATATCACGTTAGCCGACAAATTCGTTACGGCCGTAATACATTTTATCCTTATTGATATTCCGACTAGTAGTTTGAATTAGATATCTACTTTTACGAGTTCAAACAGAACTACAATTTCTTCTTATTTATTTTTAATAGAATAAATAACTAGAATGAAATAACTATAAGAGAGTTTTTAAAAGTTTAAAAATTTAAAAATTTAAAAATTTATTAAAATTATTAAACATTTGTTTCTTTAAATCTGTCACAGAGCTTAAAACTACATGGTATATGAAATATATTAAAATTTTCCATGGATAATTATTGATTTATCATCATATAATATTCATCCATTTATGATTTCATTTTATTTATTTATTCATTATTATTATTCTAATATAACGCTTGTATTCAGCACATACACACAAAAAAGATAAATAAATGAAAAAAATATTACAGCATAATCCACTTGTTGTATATTTATTTATTTATTTAACGAAATTTTTTTTGAACAAATTGTTCTCTACTTTTATTATGAATGCTGTATGACTAATGGCAGAAATTTATGAGAACAAACATATAATGACAAACTAAGCAGAGCCCATCTAACAAGGAAACATTCAAAAGGTGTCGTCTTCAAAAAATATTGAAAAGAATATATGAGATTCTACTTTTCGTAAAACACCAGGAAGTGAAAAAATCTGGAGTGACTCCACTCGACTATCCGAATATTGAGTAATTAACAGTTTTGTAGATAATGTAAAGAAAGAGGAGTTGTTAAACAAACAAAAGGGAGAAAACCATAATAGAGTGTTTGAGTATTTTTCTCCATATAATACACGATGTTTTATTTAACGCTACTGATCTTTGAGCCCATAGATCATAATGATAAAGAATTTTTCGTTGTGTCCCTGTAAAAACCTATAAATGCTAGATTCACCAAAATGCGTATAGTTAGTGCAACAGTGATTTATAATATTCATATAAATTTTCAGCTCAATTGAATAAGGCGTTTAAATGCTATTACACTTTTAAAAATTTGTTCCCGTAGGCCATAATGATACAGATTTTTTCTTTGTGTCCCTGTAAAAAAACTGTAAGTGCTAGATTCACCAAAATCTATACAGTGTGTGAAACTGTGACCTATAACATGTGTACAAATTTTTTGTTTATATTAATAAGGCGTTTAGACGCTATCACACTTTTAAAAATTTGGCCCAATTGGCCATAATGATAAAGAATTTTTCTTTATGTCCCTGTAAGAAAACTATAAATCCTAGATTCTCCAAAATCTATACAGGTTGAGTATCTGTGACCTATAATATGTGTATAATTTTTCTGCTCAATTGAATAAGGCGTTTAGATGCTATCGCACTTTTAAGATTTTGGTCCCATAGGCCGTAATGATAAAGAATTTTTCTTTGTGTCCCTGTAAAAAAACTATAAGTGCTAGATTCACCAAAATCTATAGGGTTCGTACTATGGTGATTTACAATATACGTATCAACTTTCAGCTTATTCGAGCAAAGCGTTTAGACGCTAGCGTGTTCAATCACAGACATACACACACACATACACGCATACATACACACATACATACACACACACATACATACACACACACATACATACATCATCGCAAAAATAGTGAAAACGGACTCATTGGACATTGAAACGTATAGAAACATCAAAATCTCAAATTCGGATTTTTGACATGATTACAATACTTTCCTCACTATAGTGTTCGGAAAGTAAAAATTATCGGCTGAAATGAATTACAGCGACCACAAACAATTATCAAAATTAAGCCTATTTGGCGATTTAGCGCTGTTAGGCGCTCAGTTTGCTAGCACCGAGATTGCCGTGTACGAACAGAACCGTGTTTTGTTTCCCCATCAAGTACTCAAAATCAATTGTCTGACAATGTGTAATCGCCAAATATGTCTAATTTTGATAATTATTTTGTGGTCGCTGTAATTCATTTCAGCCGATATTTTTTTTTCAGTTTCTGGTGTTTTAGGAAAAGTAGAATCACATATATTTATTTCAATATTTTTTGAAGACGACACCTTTTGTTTTCTTCTAACTCTATTGATTTCTACAATATTATTATTCATGAACGTCCAAAACAAATACTTTTACAAATATTTAACATCATTTATATCAATGAAAAGAAACTTATAAAAAATGGATACTCTTTTAATTTCCAGTATATAAAAATACAACAAAAATATCTAAAAGCAGTAATATAATCTAAAAAGATGCGTTCATATAAATGAAGGAATAAGGATATAACATAATTTCTTAACTGATTAATGTATGATACTCCTATTGCGTGTTCTATGTCAAAACAACAGCAATAGCAATTCTGTACCCCATTAGAGAATATCGAAATTTGTTGTCGAATAAATATTACATAATAGATAGAATATATTCCAGGATTATTTTGTTTATCAGAAAAGAATCCTGAAAAACTGGAATTATCAAAACATAATTCATGAAAATATTAATTTGATAATTAATCTATTATTATTTGTTTCGATAATATTATTTGTTTAAATTATATTGGTAGGTATTGTATAGATAGGTATTATATTTTGTGTAAATTATATAGGTATTATAAGTAGAAGACAATTTAAACTGAATTTCTATGATAGGATGTTATAATTTTAAATTCTAATCAGAGAATATGCACTAAAAAGAAAAAAAAAAGAAAAAGAAGAAAAAAAGAAAGAAACAGCATGTAAAAATGACGGGACATATATTACCGACTAATACAAATATTATATTCACGTTCTGCAGATAGTATGATTTGAAAAAGTAAAATTGACTGAGCACATCAGACACATAATATTTTTTTCTGCGAGAGTAAACTAATAATACATATGCCGTAAAGATACATAAAGCAAAGTTTATATAGCGAGTATAGAAATAATCGTTAGAGCCGTTTTTTGAAACATCTATTTTCGAGATCTAAAACTCAACTACCTAATCAAGAGAGCTGTTAATTTTTTTTTTCAGTTAATCAGGTAAAATTCTGATATGGAAAGTTTTGACAGAATATAATGTTTCCATTATCTACGACAGTCAGGTAGAGAAAAAAAAAATAAATAAGGAAAATAAAGACATTTATCCAGCATAGTCAGGTAATGACAGTAATATAAGAAATTCCAAAGTATAAGCACTTTATTTATCAGGTGATCCAAAAAGTAACAGAAATAATCTGGTGTGTCACTCACACGAATTTCTCTTACCCTGAAATTTTATACTATAAATACAGACTGAAGATTAAGCGATAAGATAACGAGTACTTTTATGCAAACCTAAGTTAAAACAATTCAAATTGGGTTTCGAAACAGCTTAATTTGGCAAGAAATTTTGTATGAGGATTAAAAACCCCTGATATTTTTTTTGAATTTCTCATACAGCCGTTTCATTACTGTACTTACATTTATAAAGAATTCGAATCAGCTGTTAAATTCAAAACTTCTTTTAAAATTATTGAGACAATTTTCACACCAACATCCCTTGAAATTTATCAATCTTGATCAAACATTTCTAGTAACAAACACATTAACTTCAAAATACAACATTTGGATCGTCTAAAATTATTTATCTTAATTTATTCTAATAAACACTTTAATTTATTCTAACAACTTTAATTCTAATTCTCCATTACATAAACAAATTATATATTTGTGCATTTAAAAAACAAACAACAATATCATTATGAACGTATAGAAGTTTTAAAAAATTCTGAAAATATTTAAGGGCATTATAGCGCGGAAACCCGACAAACCGAAGTCATAAAAGCTTATTAAATTTGTTAGAAAGTGTTAAAAACTACTTGCCTAATACTGACTTAAGCGTGGGTTTTAATAAAATGATTCACACTGTTGTGGTAGGTTCAACGATACTGAATTTCGTGATTACACTAATAGAAAGAAATTTAAGGCCTCATTGTTTTCGTAATGCAAGTTGTTTTAAAAGCCGCAATTTTGTTTCTTAGATCACCTGTAACTGTATTTCATCGTACTAGCCGTATTACTTTGAAATTTTATCAAATGATTCTTTTTCTTACTTTATCGTAGCAAAGGCATCTTTTAATTCGGATCAAGGTTTATTTAATCCCCCATGTACGAGGGTTGCCTTTTATGTTTTTACAGACGACCAATAGAAGGCGTTACTGAAAATTATCTTCAGGATATTTGCAAAATTCACATTTTTATTTTCCGAACACTATAGTGAGGAAAGTATTGTAATCATGTCAAAAATCCGAATTTAAGATTTTGATGTTTCTATACGTTTCGAGGTCCCCTTAGTCCGTTTTCACTATTTTTACGATGATGTGTATATGTGTGTATGTATGTGAATGTGTATGTATGTGAGGGAACACGCTAGCGTCTAAACGCTTTGTTCGAATAAGCTGAAAGCTGATACGTATATTGTAAGTCACCATAGTACTAACCCTATTGATTTTGGTGAATCTAGCACTCATAGAATTTTTACAGGGACACCAGGAAATATTCTTTATCATTATGGACTATGGGACCAAATTTTTAAAAGTGCGATAGCGCCTAAACACTTTATTAATCTGAGAAAAACATTTTACACAGGTTATTGGTCACAGTTGCACCAACTGTATAGATTTTGGTGAATCTAGCACTTACAGTTTTTTTTTTACCGGGACACAAAAAAAATTCTTTATCATTATGGCCTATGGGACCAAATTTTTAAAAGGGCGATAGCATCTAAACGCCTTATTTAATTGAGCTGAAAATTTATATGAACATTATAAATCACTGTTGCACTAACTATAAGCATTTTGTTGAATCTAGCATTTATAGGTTTTTACAGGGACACAACGAAAATTCTTTATCATTATGATCTATGGGCTCAAAGTTCAGTAGCGTTAAATAAAACATCGTGTAATAAATGGAGAAAAATACTCAACCACTCTATTATGGTTTTCTCTGTTTTGTTTGTTTAACAACTCCTCTTTCTTTACTTTATCTACAAAACTGTTTATTACTCAATGTTCGAAAAGCCGAGTGGAGTCACTCCAGATTTTTTTATCTTGAAATCGTCTGCGCATTTTGTTTAAAGTGAATCTTTAAAAGAAGCAAGTAAATGAATAAAAAATCGAAGTAACTCGTGTGAAGGTTTCCGGTGGGTGATTTTTTATGATTTTTAAAGAGGCCTCACTCGGCAAGAATGCATAGTATCGCTTCATGAAACTTTTGGTAATGAAGCACCATCAGCTAAGACTGTTTACAATTGCTTTGCAGAATTTCGTCTTGGTCCTGCGTCCGTCGGTGATGAATCTCCTGAAGGACGACCAAAATCGGTAGTGATTCCAAACAACATCGATGCTGTGCACAAGATGATTGATGAATATCGACATGTCACGTATCGTGAGATAGGAGCACCCCTTGGCATATCACAGACTTAAATACATTCGATTTTGCACGAACATTTAGCTGTTAAAAAGATTTGTTCCAGATGGATTACGCACAATTCGACTGAAGTTCAAAAAGAGGCTCGTGTAAATTGGTGTAAGGAAATGTTAAACAAATTCAAATTGGGAACAGCAAAATCCGTATACAACACATCATTACAGGTGACGAAAATTGGATATATTCGTATGAGCCGGAAACTAAACAACAACCAATTTTTGAGTGTACCGAATTCTACGAAAATTGTTCGTTCATGAAGCACTTCCAAGAAAATGATTGCTTGTTACTTCGATCTTACAGGAGATATCGCAACCATTCTTCTAGAGGATCGAAAACCTGTTAACGCTAAATGATATTCAGAAATTTGTTTGACAAAATTCATCAACGAAATCAGGAAAAACAACACAAATCGCCGCATCATTCTTCATCACGATAACGCCAGCTCCCACACAGCACGTGAAGCAATTGATTATTTGAAGGACATATATATCGAATTAATGTCTCATTGTCCATATTCTCCTGATTTGTCGCCTAACGACTTTTTCTTGTTCCCTTATGTCAAACAAAAAATGTGTGGGAAGTGATTTTCATCAGCTCAAAAAGCATATTTTGAATATGTTTTTAAAGATTTTATATTTAAAAGGGTTCAGTTTCAACTTTTGTTGATGCCTTCCAAACCCATGTTTCTGAGATATGAACTTTAGAGTGGAAAAACTGTTTCAAAAACTGGTTTGAACGGATGGAAAAGTGTATAAATCTTAAAGGCAAATATTTTGAAAAACAATAAAACAGTTTGTTCCCCAAAAATTATTTTTCTTCCTACTTTTTGTAGAAACTTATAAGGCAACCCTCGTATATCTTTAATTCTAATGAACATGTTGCTTTGAATTTTTGTTCAATGTTTTCTCTACAACTTTATCATAGTAATAATTTCTTTTAGCCACATGTTTCCTTCATATATGTACACAAGATACTTAAAAGGGAAAGACGATATCCAAGGCTTTGGAGAATGCTTGCGGGTTTTAGTCTTTCTCTGAGCGCGAAGCATGATCGTGTAAGGGGCTACTGTAATTGACAGCATAGATCAAGACCGATGATTGGACCCAATTCATTAGAATTTCCTTTCTATTTTGTATATGTTTTAAAATATTTTATATTTAAAAGGGTTCAATTTCACCTTATTTACCTGCGCAACGACGGAAATTCGCTATAATCGCAGGTTAGATTATTATTATTATGAGAAATATCGGTTTTATCTTAAAAGTTATATACGTGAAAATGCCTTTCTTCTCGATATAATTTTGCTTACTTCAAGTTATATTCTCATATCAACTTTCACTGATGAAAATGGACTTTTATAAAGTTATTTTTAATGAATAAAATATTAATAGAGACATACATTTAAGAAAACGCAAGTATACAAATAAATAAACAAAACATTACTTTTAAGAGAATGGTTTGGTTAGGGTGTGTTTGTGTAAGTGTATATAATAATAATAATGAATAAAATAGGAATGAATGCAATTTCTGGTTGATCATGGGAAAAAATAAATATTTAAATAACATAAACATACATTTTGGTCGAATATTGGCTATGAAAAAGGAATTTATTTTCAGGCTTCTAACTACTTTAAACACATAACCTGGAGTTATGAAGTGATACGTACACTTTTCTTTATTTTAATCTCTATTTAAAGTTGGCTGCTTTTCTTTAGTATTACAATTCCAATAAATAGTAATATTTTGAATAAATATCACCAAATATTCAACGAATTCCAGAAAACTACATATAATTTTCCAAGCAACTTAAACGTAGAACATGAAATAAGTTATATTATTTACAAGATTGTTATTTGCAAAATGCAATACAAAGAGCAATTTTTTTTATCCTATTTCGCTGAAAATTATTACTTGATACTTTTATTATCTTTCATGCATTTTTTTTTTCTATGGCAATACAAATAAAATCACTATTTAGGCAAAAAACATTTTTGATAATGTTATAGAATCCTTTCTGCTATTCAAGTAATGATGTGACACTTTGTTTCACATTTTCTGTGTATTTATTTAGTTATTTATTTATTTTGCCGACATCAAAATTCATATGTAAACAAGATTCTTCTTTTCTTCTTCCTCTTCTTTTTTTTTTTTTTTCAAAGTGTTTACCGACTTTGTTTTAAAATGTCCCATAATATTTTATTGCTTGTATATATAAATTTTTACCTTCAATCGAATAGTTTTTTTTATTTAAATTACGAGAATTTATTTGCATTTCTCAAATAAAATGTAAGCAGTTTCTTTCCGCTAAAATATAAACAAGAACTTTGTAATATAAACAATAATTTGCCTGTGCTTTACGAATCTCGTGAAACTAAACATAATAACATTATACTTTTAAAAAAATTAAAGAACACGCTTTTATGGGAATGTGAACTAAAAAGCACAAAATATCTATCTTTATAGCATTAAAATGAAGGGTAAGAGTGAGTGACACACCACATGAATAAAATATTTACATACTTTTAAAATTTTAATAAAAATAATAATAATAATTTTAAAGTTAAAAAAATGGGGGGTTTACTTAATTATTTGCCCCTGAAACCTGCCCCTGAAAGAATAGGCGCCTGGAAAGACTTGTATATAGTATTGTCATCGATAATGAAGTCGTGTGAAAAATTTCAGGTCAATCGGACGACCAGAAGTAACCGAAAATTGATTTCCAATATTCCATTACATATATTAATAGTTGCATCATGTCAATTGAATAAAAACTTGTTAAAAAGTCTAGAAATTACGTAATATTAACTTAATAAATAACCTAATGAAGGAATGAGAAATAAATAATTTAGAATTAAACAAAAACCATTTTTAAAAAATCTCCCCTGACTGGGTTCGAACGTTAGACCGTTAGGTCGTAGCCCGGAGCTTTACCTCACAGCCACAGCGTTCACGTAGGGGGAGTCTTTTTTTACAATACAAATTTTTTGTTAGCTCCCATAGCAGTTACAAACATACATACAAACATACATACAGGGGAAGCTAATAAAAGCGTGTTAATAAAAGAATTACAAATTTCAGGTTTCTAAATGTTTTCTGTAAATACGAAAAAATATTCAATAATATATATATATATATATATATATATATATATATATATATATACAGTTACAATGATTGGAAACATATACTATTGTATTTTAAGTAATGTGTCATTTTCATAAATTGTTTTACAAATCCAAGAAATAATAATTTTAATAAAATAAAATAAAATAAAAATAAAAGTAGTGAATTCAAGTGCACATATTTTTGAAAATGGAATTTACAGTTAATAAATAAACAATGACAATTTTGGGTAAATTATATTCAATATGTAAGAAACTGATTTGAGTTTAACCAATCACTTTTAAATTTAAGTTTAAAATAAAGGGTCTTTAAACATAGATATAATACATTGATAAAAATTTTATTTGTCGAATGTTAGTTTTGCTATCATTATTTCTCTCATTTATCAAGTTTTAGGCACAGAGAAAAAATTTTAAACGCAATAGTAATTCGTCGCCTTTTTCTTTTTTTTTTTTTTTTTTTTAGTATTACGCTTTACATAATAAATAAGTGACTATATTTTATAATGAATGAAAAAGGTAAGTTTAAAACTTATTTATATTGAAAACCGAAATCTCGCATAAAAAATGTATATTTTAAAGATATTTATCTACTATTTGTATATTACAAAAATACATTGATTTTTACGAAACTTATAGAAAATCAAGAAGTCGATGCATATTACTGATAATTGCACAATTAATTGAATGTGTAACTTTAAACGATAAGTATTTTTTTTTTTTTAAATATATATTACATATGTACTAAATTAAATGTCTTTCAAATAAATGTATGCATTTTCTATTATTGCAATACAATTTCTTACTGAGAAATGACTAATATTGTAATGGTATTGCTCTATCACTTCTGAAAAGATACACGGCTTTTAAATATCTTCTTTTTAATACATTTAATGTTGCACATATTCTGTTTATGTATTTTGGCTTGACCGAACATTACCTATAAATAGCAAATTCATATACACTCATGTCTATAAATTAGGGATAATTCAGAATCAATCGGAAATTTAACTTTAATGCAAAAATTTCACCTGTAGAATTAACACACACATCTTCAAGAATAATATGCAAATTGTAGGAAGCCATCAGATGGCGCCAGTATGACGTCACAATGACGAAAGTGTAAGAAAGGGGTAGATAAGGAATGGGATCGAAGAGGGAAAATTGTTTGTATGCGTTCTGTAAGTTGTTCAGTGCCACAACCGAATAGTTATGACACAGAGAGCACATGTGGATGATTTTTTACGTGGTAGAATTATCGGCCGACTGGAATGTGGGCGTACTCAGATAGAAGTATCGGAGGAACTTCGAATCGCGCAAAATATCATCTCTAGGCTTTGGAAACGATTCCAAAACGATGGAAATTCTAGTCGACGTTACAGTACTGGTCATCGAAATATACTGGTCATATAGTTACTGGTCATATTACTGGTCATATAACTAGTCATATATTACTGGTCATACCAAACATAGTATCATAAGTATCAACTAAGTGAAAATTTGCTCAAAGTGCTAGTGTGACGTAAAGAAAACTTTTACACAAATTTTACTTGCAGTTTTGGATAGCGTGACGCAAAAGATAAATTAATTTATTAAAATAAATAATTTTAATTTATAATGCAAGCTCAGTGAAAGTATAATTATTTGACAGTGTATTTGAAAATTAAAAGCACTGTTTAAATGTGTAAATATACTATATTAGAAAAACAAAAGTAATTTTAATGGAATCTAAAAACATATCTTCTAAAATAACACCGAGGCGCCACTGGAATTTTTATATAATTCCTTTTAAAACTGTTATTTTGAATTTGAAATGCGAATGAAAAAGCATCAGTGAGTTTATTTTATATATCTGTCTGATCTTAAAGTTAAAAATATTACGTTTGCATTATAAATATAAATGAAAGATAAAAGTAAATGATCAAATAAGAAAATCTATGTATACTTTAACTAATTGCAAAGCGTCACCTAAAATTTAATATCATTATTTTTAAGACTCATATTTCAAATTCTTATAGCCATAAAGTAGCGGCGTCACAAACTTTTAAGCCGTTAAGGGTTTTTTGAACTGATATCATTACTTTTTAGTGGATATTGATCAAAAAATTAAAATAAGTCCTTTTGGCTCCTAGGAAGGATAAACTAATTTATCTTTTCTTATGAAGTTGCCACCATTTTTTTTCAGAATGGCAGCTACAATTTATTAATGGACTTAGTGGATTTATTAATGAAAGCTTGTATATATGGAGTTTTAAGCAAATCGGTTCATAAAACCTTTCTAATGTAAATTTGAAATTTTCAGTGTGCTAGCACAGGGAAACAAAAGGGTAGACTAAGTTGACAAATGAACATATCAAATACATTTCTAAGATAAATCTACACTACAAATTTAGTGTGAATTAATTCAGTATTTCAAACGTTATCATACTGACAAATTTTCAAGTAGCCTGCCCCTTGGTAACAAAATGGAGAAGCTTCCCACTAGAAAAATTTATTGACTGGGATTCTCAAACTCTTAAAAAAAAAAAAAAAAATAAGAAAGAAAGAAAGAAAAATCAGTTTATAATTTCAGATTTAAGTTAGAATTACAGTTACTATACATTTTACAGTTATTTACAGTTTCCAAGTTTCTTTTTAGAGAATTACAAATTAAACAATTACAAAAAAAAAAAAAAAAAAAAAAAAAAAAAAAAGAAAAGAAAATCAAGTAAATGTTAAAAATGAAATCTGTATATTTTGTTTCCCCTTTTGAGGCTAAGTATGCTCCAATATTCACAGTTTAAATTTTCATCAAAATTGCAGATAAAAATTACTTTATATATATTTTCATATAAAACGTTTGGGGGAAAAAATAGACAAAATATAAACTAAGCTTTACATTTCTATAATTTTAAAAATAAGATAAAATCACCTGGAGAAAAATATGGAAAAAATAAGTTAAGCTTAAAAAAAAAAAAAAAAAAAAAAAAAAAAAATGAAATTTTTGCGTAAAAATTCTATTTTATAAATATATTTACAACTACAATAAACAAAAAAACCTCCTTTAATTTTAAATAATTATTTCTACATGTTTCGAAGCAATTAAAAGTTTTTTCTTTCTTTCTTCTTTTTAAGAAAAATAAATAAATGTAGTGGCGCCATCTAGTAGTTTATATTAAAATCATATACATATATATTTCACTTTTTTCATTTTTTTTCCCTTAAAAAAAAAAAAAAAAAAAAAAAAAAAACTTGTTTAGAAGCAGGTAGAAATAGTTATTTAAATTTAAAGGAGGATTTTTTGTTTATTGTAATTGTAAATATACTTATGAAATAGAATTTTTCATGCTGCAGAAATTAATTAATTAAAAAAATAAAATAAAGAATAATATTTTTAAAATACATTATTAGGGGTTTCAAAGTAAAGATGTTATTTATTTATTTTGACGTGGTTTTTAATAATTGCTATTTGACATATTTTGTTATGTTTGACATGTTTTGTTATGAAATAATGTTATTTCTAATAAACAGTGTAAGCACTATTTCATCCCCTAGTCATTATTGCTTTAAATAATAATAATAATAATAATAAAAAAATGATTATGTTAATATTTAAAATATGTATCATTTTAAAGTCTGAGAAATAAATAAATGAATAAACTCTAACTGTATTTTCAAAAGAGATTTTTAATTTTTAAAAAGAAAAAAAAAAAAAAATATATATATATATATATATATATATATATATATACGGAAGTGCATGTTTTAAATAAAAAACGATAGATGGCGCCAAAACTCTATTTGCTGTTTTTTCCCATTCCCAGCGCGGAATGATACATGAATATGAATCGCAAATTATTGAGCTATTATAAAATCGATATTCATGAATGATTAAAAAATTTTTCGCTTTAAAAAATTGTAAATCCATCATTATTATGATAAAATGGATCATCTAAAATTACAAAATACTTCCTTATTTAAAATATTATCTAAATATTTTTTTGGCTAAATATGAAATTTTGAAATCAAAAATATTTTTTTCATAGCAGAAGAGAAAATATATTTAAGTGAATTTGACTTAGTATACATACAATAAATATTTTAAACATGCAATAAAGTACTTTTGCTTTAAAAAAAGAAAAAAAAAAAAAAGGAAAAAAAAATCTAAATAATTCGTTGGCTGCATTGAAGTCGGTCAATCAACCAGCCCACATATCTCACAAGTAAAAACTGCATAACAGCGTTTTCACTCGAAGAAACACATGTAATTGGCGGAGTAATACAGTTCCATATTTAAAGCGATTTATATAAAAAACAAGAGTTTTCCTGAAAAAAAACGAAAACGTTACTAGATTCAGAAAGATCCTATTAACAACATATATTAATTATATGAAAATCCTTCGAGCCGTTTTAGAGATATTTTTCAGAATTCCAGTCTATTACACCAACCGTTTTCCCATTTTGGCTTAAAATTGAGATTCAGATCTCAAAACATATTGCATCTAGAAATGTAAAATTTTCAGGATAGATTAAGACCGAAGATAAAAGATTATTTTGAAAAGATCAGAACAAAATATGGCATATTTTCTGAGATATTAAGTGTCGGCTTTTACAAATCTCTTTGATGTCAAACTAGCCGTATATATGAGTTCGCAGCGTCCCGTTTGTCCCTCCGCTTGCGTCATTCAAAAAACTGTCGTTTTTCATGATTCGAAGAAAATTACTGTATTTAAGTGGTGTAGAAACATGGGCGGTATTAACAATTTGCCGGATTAGGTTAGCAGCTTGGTATATATATATATATATATATATATATATATATATATATATATATATATATACATATATATATACTTCTTGTAAAAGAAAATAATGAAAAGATAATATTCAACAACTGTGTTTTGGTTCTCAATGGTTGATTTTATTTACATAAAAAAAAATTAAATTAAAATTCCGGTGATATCTGAATTTTACCTCTCGCAGCGCGACAGTTTTCGAGACTGAACATTGCAGCGCTATCGCGCAGCTTAGCAGTCAAACGGTTAAACGTACTTTTTTTATATAGGAATTTTTGCTAGTGTTCCGACACTTTTGTTTCCGACTGTACCTAAGAAATGTAGAATGTTATAGTACTATAGTTATTCCATTGCAAAATAATATTTTTTAAAGAGGTTCATAATTCTTATACTCTTGAATTTTGCAAATAATTTAATCTCACCTGTCACACATTTCTATAAATTTATCATTCCTTACAAAATTAAAAAATATATTATTCAAAATATAAATATTTTTCTAATAAAACTAATGTAATTAAATTTGTTTTTATTTCGGATTATTATCTTTATAGGTTGCAATTAGAATCTCTATTTTTACGTAAAATGTTTTTCTTTTTATTTATTTATTATTATTATTATTTTTATTGTAAAATCACAATAATTTCCGCAATTCTTTACGATTATCACCATTTTTATAAATTATGTTTTTGAAAAAATATTATATTTACTATTTGAAAATTTTATATTTACTATTTGATATTAACCCTAGACTGTTATAAATTTCAACAGAAAACCACTGGTAATCACTTATCTTAACTTTTAAATTAAATTACAAGCAAAAAAAAAAAAAACGGAGATATTAAAAAATCCATTTTATATATACATTTTAATGACTTATATAAATTTCATTACCTACTGGCGTGATTATATTTGTGACTTAGAGTTCTTTTAATAAAGAAGAAACATTCATTTTTATTTTTTGTTGAGAAATTAAATAATAAAAATATATACAAATTCAGCAGAATAAATATTGTGAACCTCGATTATTTATTTTTAACTAAGGAATATTGTAAATCTAGAATGATTCTGGGTAAACATTTCGTAAATTTACAGAAATTTTCTTATGGTGTTCCTCATATAAGTAAAACGCAATTATTTAAAATATAAATAAGTCTTTAATAATAAATAAATTTTAAAACACAAAACTAATTAACATAATAATCATTAATGCTAAACATATATAGCATAGATAAGTAAATCCCAACAAAACTGTTCAAACTAATGTCTCTCATTTCATTTTCTTAAAAATCCTTAAGCTCACTCAGCAACGCTAAATATCCTGAATAAGAACAGAGTATAAGCAGTATGTTATTTTCTGCTAAATGAGAATAGAAGCTGCTTTTAGTATGTGAACAGGAATGGGATTGCCCTAATATTTGCGTTCCATGAACCCAATTAGATGACCCGCTACTGTTATTCAGATTGCTTTTTACTGTTTATTTTTACAGTTTCAGTCACAATGCTGCTCATTATATGTGAAAATATAAATCTATCTGTATCAAGTCAAATATCAACATACTTATTATATTGTTTGAATTATTTTATAATTTGTCAGTTGGATTAGTTTGTATATAGCAAGTAACATTGCATATTAAGAAAAATTAGTGTTAGCAAATATAATTATAAATAAAGTTATTTGATTTAGAAATTATTCAAAATTAGCAGAATTTATGCTCTTCTTGGTAACTATTACTCTGCGCTGAAAAAAAAAAAAAAAAAAAAAAAAAAAAAATGCCAGAGGGGGGGGGGGGCCCACTTATCCCACTTTCCCCTATCAGTAGATTATTTAGCATTTTTCAAATTATGAATTTATAAAAACAAAAAAACTGAGAAAACTCAATTTAAAGATTTTAAATCAGTAAAAAATACATCAAAACCACAAGATTTGTTACTTAAATATATATATTGTATTGAACAAACCTAATAAAGTTCACTTTATAAATACTAAATAAAAATAAAAATTTTACATGAAACCTTTAGTTGTGCGAATTCTTCTTAAAGTAATATCGCTTTTACAAACATAATCATATTAAAAATAATAGTGATAGTTTGCAGAACATAATCATTACTTTGAATAGTACTATAGATAAGTAAATCTAACATAAAACGTATCCTTGTTTCTCATTTTGTTTCCAAATAGACTTATTTAGGTGATTCGGCAATACTCAATATTCTGAGTAAGAAGTGGAGATGAAAGATACGGTAATCAGTTGGCTAAATGAAAATTCAAGTTGCATTTATTCTGTGAATATGTACCAACAAATTTTTGTTAAATTTCTTAGAGTATTATTTATTTATTTATTTATTTTTATGCTATGCTTTTTGTCGCCTATTTTGTAATTTCTGTTAAAATGCCGTTGTTATATGACATCGCTGTAGAATAATTTAAATTTTGAGATAGAATAGTTTTATTTTGGAAGTTGTATTCTTTGTTTTATATTATCCACTTAATAAAAGATCTGTATTAATTACATATATATATATATATATATATATGTGTCTGTGTGTAAGATGTATATGTAATGAAAAATGTAATATGTAAAATGTAAAATGTATATGTACATGTATGTAAATAACTATTGTGTAATAGTATGTATGATATTATTATGTATGAAATAACATGTATGTATATAACTATTATTTTCCATTTAATACACGATCTATATAGTAAGATTCATTTAAAATGACAGCTTTGGGAATATTTTTAATGTTTGAAAACATTTTTATGTTACAAGGCTAAAAACTATCAAGAAATTTCAGCATTTAAACATTAATGTACTTTTAAATTTCGACTTATCAATTAATCCAAAAATTAAAACCCAGATATGTTTAGGGTGTGTCGATAAAATATAATGATGTAAAATCGAAGGAAATTTTAAAAACTCAATAGTATCGAACGTTTAAAAAAAATAGATAAATAAAAATATTTTAATAGTTTTAAAAAATTTAATATTGAGGCATTTCAAGATAGTGTATGGAAATGTCAACAATTCCAGGAGTAAATCGAAAAACTAATATTTAATGATTTTTAACATCTACTATCCCTTTAACCCGAGAGTAGTCGCGTCATTTTTTACAACGCTAGTAGTCGCGTGACGATCTTTTTGCCGCAGCGGTTTAGTGTTGCGGGAAAGCCGAAAAAAAGCCAGTAGAGAAAAATGAAGTGTCTTTAATACACGCGAAGTTTTTCCCGCAAAACTCTAACCGGAAATGGTGAAAGAAATGAATCAACGTTAGTGGTCGCGTCGCGGTCAAATAGACCTATTTGAGAAGTAAAATGTTTTTAACTGCTAAAAAAAAAAGAGCAGGAATGACTTGAAAACATACTATGTTAGAGGACATACACCCAAGGTAAGGTACACAAGGTTTCACCACATTATTTTTAAGGGGTGATTTGCAGGAAGAATTTATAAGCGACGGGGTGGCAAAAAGAACGGTTTGCGACTACTAACGGGTTAAAATGATATTTTAAATTAAGATACTATGATTAGCAAATTATATGGTATTTCACCGAGAAAAAAAGTATATCGCCTTCACCTAGAACGAATAAGTAAACATTTTCAGAATCACTAAACTGGAAATATAGATTTCTGAGTTATGAGTATAAGGTAAACAAATAACCTACATAGACGAAATGAACAGAATTTTTTAGTCTACGCTTTACTAGATGGGATGGATGGATGGATGGATGGTTGGGTTTTACGTCGCACTAGTTCTGCGCAGATGGGCAATTGGCGACGGTCTGGGACACACCGATAAAGGTGGTCCGGAGGCATGCCATCGTAATTTTGATTCTCCACGGAAGGGATGCCTCTCCCGCTTCGGTGACCCCCAGAGGTATAATTTTTTATGGGAACATGGAGGACATTGCGGCAACGACAGATTTTACATGCACCAGCCACCATTAGTGTATACTAGAACTCCTACATAGATAGGCTGACGCATCCGCCATTTTCTATCCCACAAGACCGGCTGACGATTTATTATTGGTGGTTTTTCAGCAATAAATTGCACGAATAACTCCAGAAAAGGGCACCGCCTGTTTATATTTTCTTCTAATCCAGAAAGAAGGAAAAAGTGGATTATAAATTGCAGATGTTATTCGTGGATACCCTGAGCAGGAGCACAGCTTTGTAGCATAAGATTTCCCTTATTTTCAAATTATTTCATTTTATTTTCAAAGTTTTTGACAAATTTAATATGAATGTACTGTTTTATTAAGTTGTTACTTTAAGTTCTTTTAAAATTAACTTTAATATTACATTTCTTTTAACGTGAAGGGTTGCAGTTTTGAGAATGTTGGCGATGTTCTTAAAATTGCCAACTTGTTAGTTTCGTGATAAGAAGTTCTAGCTCACTTGATCTGTATAGAAGTTTAAAGGCGATAACAACGCTAATCAGGTAACCTAGCTTTTTATACCGCCAGCACTTTCCCAGACGGGATAGAAAATGGCGGACACTACGCCAGCTCTTATCATATAGGAGTCTTAGTGTATACGATGGTCTTTGACCGGCTCGAGTACCGAACGCGCAATCTTCCAATTACGAGGCCGACGCTCTACCGACTACTTTACTAGATGGTAAAACAATATTATGTATATTATGAAAGGCATAAATCCTTTATGTTCCGAAAATTTATCTTTTGATTTCCTAGAATTGGGTCATAAAAGAAAACTATAGTTGCTAAATCTCATTTCTTGCGTTCGCATTTATTTTCAGAGAGTTTCAAATGAGTTTGATATAACGAAAATATAGAAAAACGCTCTAGAATTCTAACAGAAGTTTTTAGAACTCGTTATCAAAAGGAACTAGAGCTCATAAAGATGACATGAAACTAACTATTTTTACTAGAGCCATAATTTAGTTTCTAGATATCAATTATAGAACATTTTTACAGTGCTAAATAAAAAATATATATTAAGAAATCTTACATACATATCTATGTATTCCGCAACATAACTTGTGAATTGTATCTGAAAATAGTTAAATATAGAAAGTAAAGAAAAAATGTAAGAATTTTTGTAATTAAATTATGTAATAATTTTTAATTACATACATATACTTTCCTTACAAAGTGTAGAAAATATTTTAGAAAAGTACACTAAATAAAATTAAATATTAATCATTTTAATAAGTAATGCAAATAATAATAAACAATGTATTTTAAATAAATTAGCTTGAGTGCCTAGTTAAGCTATCATCATGTATATATAAATATGTAATATTTGTGCGTATATTCATATATATATGTATATATATTAGTGACAATGATTAACTATGCAAGGAAAAAAATTAATATATAAAATAATAACAAGATTAATCTCGCGAAAACTTAGAGTGAGTACATAGCATTTCATGGTTTATTTTTAAATTTTAATCTAATAATTGTATGATTCTTAAACCTGAAATTATGGACATTTTTTAATGCAGAACTAACTTACCTTAAAAATACGCACAAATAAATTTACGTACACATCAATTTATTTTACGACGAATAAGTAAATACTTAGGACATTTACGTCATATAAGTAAATACTTAGATAGGCATATGTACATATATGTAAATAAGTACATATATATATATATAGATAGATAGATAGATAGATAGATAGATTGATAGATAGATAAATAGATCGATAGATATTATAGATATAACATTAATGCTATGTCTTTCGGAGCTGTTTAGAAAAATAAAAATTTCAGAACACTAACGAATCTATTTTAATTATCTATCTGCAAAAAATGGGAGAGTATATTTTTCTTTAAACACAAAACATAAGCGCAAACAACAATTTTGTTATATTTTAAAAATACATTTTTTTTTTTTTTTAAGGTATAGCTATAAATAAGTTAATTGGTCAATTTAGCTAACAAAAAATTGCTTACTCCATTTTGCTTTTCACTTTGGTTATTTCAAGTTCCACGAAACCCAAGCAGCACCAAAACGTTCTCTGAACGTTCAAAAATTGTTCTGCAAACACGTTCTAAGAACGTTCACTTTGAACGTGTTATAGACGTCTATCTGTCCATCTTGAAGACGTACAATAGTACGGTTCAGAGAACGTTCAATGAAAGTGTAACTATCACCATCGGTGTTATAGAAGCGTTCTGAGAACGTTCTATGTATACGGTCTCAGAACGTTCTAAACGTTTTTAGAACGTTTTCAAAACGTTATACACATTTTCAGAACGTTCCAGAAAACGTACTGTAAACGTTCTAAAATAGTGTAGTTAAAAAAAAAAAAAAAAAAAAAAATATGACGTCATTATAAAAAATCACCTCAGTACGAGCGTTTAGAAGTAAAAATTACATAGCTGATGACGAATAATGATACAACACATGAACAGAGATATGAATTACTTTCTTTTTTCAATTCAAATAATGTTTGAGAAATTTTAACATACTTACTATTCCTTTAATTTCAACGTATATGCATAAAAAATTCTATATTCTATGACAGTTTTCCCCAAAAAGTGTCATAACGTCTCTTTATACCTTAAAAAATTTCTTAAATTTTTGTATTTTTTAAAAATTTCTTTTTTTCCCCTAATCTGAAAATAATGAAGTTGTAGTATTAATTACAAAACTTTGAATACACACTATAAAATGCAAGAACTCGCACCAACTGTTTCGGGTCAAAAGAAGACACAACCCTTCATCAGGCGAACATTGTAGGCACGAGAGCTGCAAACAAGCACGTTGAGTGTGTTGAAGGCGTTGCCGCTTTGTTTGTAGAAGCCGTGCTTTGTTTGTAGCAGTTGCGAGTTCTTGCATTTTATGGTGTTTATTCAAACTTTCGTAATTAATACTATAACTTCATTATCTTCAAATTAGGGGAAAAAAGAAATTTTTTAAAAATGCAAAAATTTAAGGAATTTTTTAAGGGATATAGACACGTTATGACACTTTTTGGGAATTACTGTCATAAAATATTGAATTTTTCATGCATATACGTTGAAATTAAAGGAATAGTAAGTATGTTAAAATTTCTCAAACATTATTTGAATTTAAAAAAAAGTAATTTATATCCCTGTTGCTGTGTTGTATCATTATTCTTCATCTGCTATGTACAACTAAACTCTTGATTTATTTTGCTTGTTTTAATCCTTGTGATTCCGAATGCGTCATCCTATGATTAATGTTTGTTTTCATGGTTGTTTTCTGTTTGATTCTCTGATTTCTTGAAGTAAATAATTTATTCAAATTTATTCTTCATTTCTAACTTCAATTAATTTCTTGTACGATAGGGTGCCCGCTAGCAATTTGCTATTATAACTGCTAACGAACGAAATCGTACATTGGTGCTCAACGACAAAAAAGGGTCACCCTGACGATTTTTTTTTTTTTTTTTTTTTTTTTTTCTATCATTCTAAGCTTTTCCTAAAAAAAAATGTTTAAAATGCTGTCTTAATTTTTTATTTCTTCGTTGCTTGTTTGTATCTTTTGATTTGAGTTTCATGGGGTTTTTACGCACCGGCAAAATTATTAAAATTGCAACTAACAATATGGGAATAAATTTATGATTAGACTGAAGTTAAATAAAATAAAAATAAATAAATAAAAAATAAATGTTTCAATAAATCATAATCAGTCTCCCCAGGTTATTTAAATTTGTTGTAATTTCCTTCTCATTGACCTATGTGGTTTCAGGGATCTTATATCTGTTGCTTGGCTTTAACTAAGATTAAAAATTCATTTATACACACACACACACACACATATATATATACATATATATATATTAATTTTTTTTTTAATACAGGGTGCAAAGCATTGTGACGAGAATACCTTTATCTTCGCAACTATTGGTCGCAAATATATAGTTTCAGTTACAAAATGTTTTAAAGAATATGAGCATTTGTGGTATAACATGTTAAAATTTAAAATATCTATTTTTTCAAAATTGCAAAAACTAGCTTTTTACATAGTCCCAGATCCCTATAGTCATATTTAGAAAACTGACACTCATCCTAACAAAAAGTTTCATTTCTATTCTCCCAAAATGGAACAAGATATTTAAAGTTTGGATTTTCTAACATATTTCGGCCTTCAATAAGGGATCGGTTTAAAAATCCTAATTGGACTTTGTTTGCATTTTCCCTGGGTTTATTAAAGAATTTTTCATTGACTTTTTAATAAAGCCCGAGAAAATGCGAAATAATCCTAAATTTTGAAACTAACTATCTCAGACAATTTTGGGTGCACAAAAGTGAAACTTTTTGTGTTATATTTTTTTATGTTGGAACTCAACTTTCACTATTAGTGTCATGAAAATTGTATAAAAATTATCAGTTTTTGTGATTTTTAATAAATTGATTTTTTAAATTTAAACATGTCATATAATGAATTCTTACATTTTTTTTAAAATACATTTTCTTATTGGAGGACGTCTGAGACCAATTGTTGCGCAAATAAAGGCCTGCTCTCGACTTTGCACCCTGTATATTCTAAACATTTCTGGGTACTACTTTGTAAGTCCATGGATAGTTTATAAATATATTTGAATGCTGAAGTTCATAGAAAGTTTTAATATTCCAACATAAAAAATAATTTCAAAAATGAATGTACCAATACACCGCTAAAATAATATATAATTGAGTTTAGAATATATTGTTAATTTATAATAATAAGAAATTGAAACAAAAAATTAAAAATTAGTTAGAAGGAGGAAATTTTAAAAATTCCCAAATACTTAAATACATATATATATATATAATCAAAATATTTTTCTAAAATATTTAACAAACTTCATATTTTTAAATTTCAGTACATGTGTGTATACATATTTTCAGTTTACAGCAGCAGTTTACAAAAATGATGTTTGCAGGTATTTAAATTTATTCCACATGGCAATGTAATTCGTATTCTTTAAATGTTTAAATTTCTTTAAATTGAGTCAACGCAATTTTTACCTCATTTCATGTAATTATGCTATCATGGCATATTAAATAATTGATAAATGTAAATATTATTAGTATTAATAAATAATATAGTAAATCGTCCTTTTTTTTTTTAAGCAGAATATCTTTTTTTTTTTTTTAATAAAGATGTGGAATAGAATTGAATCTTTGTTTTATTATGCAGATAAACAATTTCATATATTTTATTTAATAAATAACAGTAAAGAGATATTTAAAATTGTAAGTCGATGAAACTTAGGATATTATTTTAAAAATATGCAATTTGCATAACCTAGATTGTATATATATTATCATATAAACATTAAATAAATACTTCAGAATTTAAAAAGAAAAGAAAAAAAGAATTACGAACCTTCTTAATTTTGTTGATAAGAATTTTCTTCGAGAAAATACCCTTCCAACTAGCATTTTAAAATACACAATGACCAGTCGGAAGGGCATTCACTTAAAATTAGCACTTATCTTGTAAAATGTTTATGACTTCTTCATACTTCATTCCAGAAACATAATAACGAGAATAGTTATTTTAACAAATTCCATCTCAGAAGACTAAATTAATAAAATGAATCCATAATTTCTAAGCGGTTTTCTGTAACAGAAGCAGTTTTTTTTGCGATTCAACGCTGCTTTCTAGTATCGAAAGTTAGGCTTAAGAACTTACGCAGATATGAAAATGATTGTTTAATTGATATTAAAATAAGACTTTAATAAATAGAACATAGAGAATATTACAGGTTAAAAATATTACATTTTTACCTTTTCTAAAGCTTATCCTAGTCATTATAACGCTAAAACTGAATAAATCAGATTACATGTTTTAAAATTACCGCCTCACATAACGACACGACTTTCCCAAGACCTGACGCCTGGCGTTTGACTTTGCAGTTGCACAGTCAGCGAAAATTAAATAAATGCAATCCACAGATGTCGATGTTAACATCTGCTCTCCCTTCTTGCATCCGCAATAATCATGTTTCAAAGTTCAACATATGAAACAGAAATTTATTAAGCATTTATAGATGTAGAAAACATATAGTCAATATTTTAAGGAAAAATGGAATGGAGTTAAATAATTATTTAAATTTTTATAAAGTATTTTAAAAACTTATGAGATCACTTTATTTTTCCATTTTAAAATCTAGAATTAAACGGAAAAGCATATTTTGTTTTAGTGTATATTTCAGTATTGAACAAAATATTCAGTGAAAATAAATAAAATAAAATAAGAACAATGAAACAGAGTAATGATTTAACAACATTATCAATATTGATAATTTATCAGTAACATTTAAACTTAAATAGAATCATAAATAAAATATAATAAAAGTTTAAAATTATGCTTAAAAAAAAGAAGAAAAAAACTCATTTCTGTAACTTCCCGATGAGTATTAGAGACAGCGAGGTTCTACTCTCGAACCTTACAGACGGGAAGTGTTGGTTTCGATTCCTGGTCACGCTCGTCGACTTAGGTTTTCGGAGTTTTCCCGTGATTTTCTTTGAAACTCGGGTAAAGCACTATATTACGTATTCAATAACATCCGTGATTAGTTTTTTGTATGTAAACTCTGGGTCTGGGGAATGCATAGATTTTCATGACAGAAGACAATCATTTTTATGCTGTATAGAAGATCTTAGAAAATGTATTTTTCTAAGGGTTTATTATTATTATTATTACAAATGAAAAAAAAAAAAACGGTAAATTTGTTTTAAATCATCAGAAAACGATGTTTCAATTATTCGTTTTAAAGGTGATATCGAATTCTTTTGAAAGATAATCATAGTGAAAATTTTTATCCACCCCTCCCCCATCCTCCTGGGATGATGTATACTTATTCCTAGGGGAAAAAACAATGTCCTATGAATAATAATAATAAAAAAAACTGTTTAACTATTACTCGTTATACAGCCAAATTGAATCAATAATATATATCAAATGAATGTCACGCAGAAGGTTTGGTGAGTATATATATTACAGAAGCTGATAGATAGCCTTTCTGTGAATGGAAAATATTGGAACGTGGCAGTGCCACCTGTCGTCCGATATGCACCCAAAGGCAATCTGTAGAGTTTTACGTAATATTAATTTCACTTACCAAATTTACAATATTTATAAATCACAGAAGTTGAGATCTTTCGTTTCCGTTATGAGATTAAATTGCAAAATAGCCACAACACCTGTTAGCCGATGTGCATCCAAAATGGACCAGTAAAGCTTTACACAAAATCGATTTCACTTATAACTTCAGTGTATCACAAAATTTATTGTTAAATCACAAGAGTTAAAATATTGCCTTTCCGTTAAAATGATTAAATTGCAGATTAGCAACGCCACCTGTTGGACAATGTATACATCCAAATTGTATTATCAGAGGTTATGATGATATATGCCAATATATCAAGTTTAATGCATTTGTACACTATAGAAGAGATATAGCTGTCCCATAAATGGAGGGTTTCATTGCATAGCACCGCAATCTATCGGACGATATATCCCAAATGAAATTCAAATAAACTCCTATTTAGGGCAAGATCTAATATTGTAACAAGTTTGGTTGAATTCCATAAATTGATTCCTGAAATACAAAATCCACAAAATTTTTCCATGAGTTTAAAATTTTGTAATTTTTTTTCACCTCACCACTACTGATTATTGAGAAGCATTCTTTACTGACGTGCTAACAAAACGTTAAACTGAAAATGTAAAAAATGCTCTATTCTCTATCATGCTAAAAATTATAAATTTCGAATAACTTACGAAGTTTTTGAATTAGAATGTTGCAAATCTCTCAATAAGATTCTTATCAATATCAAAAGTGATATTTTAAAACTGCTCCGATCTCTCTGCAATCATTTGTTCTTGAGATATTAATATCGTGTACATGAACTAACGGGCTATCACACTAATAGGTGCCGATACACATTAACAGATACCATACCAACCTTTTGACTTCCGGATTCCTCACGCCACAAAACGTGTAAAAAAATCAAAAACTGAAGTCAAAAATTTTCATGATTAACCTAGTTTTCCAACCAATAGTACTAAAAAGTCATTTTGTCATATTCGTTATAATTACACTGTTACAGAACGTGTTATGACGGTGTCACACTTGAACGTTCTATATAGAACTAGAATTGTACGTTTTATAGATGGTACAAATCAAACATTTTCAGAACGTTCTAAATAATACTATTTCTGAACGTTTTTTAGAACGTTCTTTTGACATGAAACACGGTGTTTGACCTATTGAAACCGTTATTAGACGTTCACAGAACGTTCCTGTGCTACTTGGGAATTCTGTTTCAAAGTGGAAATCTTTGAAAACTATATTTCTAGATTGATATATTATCTATTTACTCCTAAAATTCTTATAAATTTACATTTTTACTTTCTTCAATATTCATAAGAAGGTGTTGCTTTTGTAAAAAGTTTCAACTTTGGGTTTTCGATGCATTCACACGGTGTGAGATGTCTAGAACACGATTTAACCATTTTTAGGAAATGTTTGTCCGTGTGTATGACGATTTTTTGGCAATTTTTTCTCAAAACTACGGCACAGACTATCATACAAATTGATTTGTTGTACCTTGTTGTACATTAGTGCTTATCAATGTTTCGTGAAATTCGTCCAAATGGTGGCATTGACATCCTGCTTTTTCTAAATTTTTAACATGACGGTATAGTACAAAATTTCGTATAAATGTGCATAAAGAATTTTTTTATCATTATAAAATAAAAATGAATTGTTTATAATAGTGATATTTAACTGGCGAAACGCTTTTGTATCACTTCTTCCCTGGAGGGAAATCACCAAGAGATTGTCAAACATTCATTTCTGTTCCCTTTAAAAATAACTCATCAATACTTTTAAAACGAATGGTTAAAACATTGATCTGTGATAATTTAAAACAGATTTGTCTTTCTTTTATCTTTTATTTTTTTTTTAATTTTAACAAAATAATAACTTTTTTAAGATAACTTATAGAGAATAAAATTGACTTTCTTTGAATATTTAGTGTTATACCATCTGTAGATAGAAAATCGCCTGCTCTCATCACAAAAGATAATTTTACGTAACATATCATAAATTTAATTAATAATTTTTTCTGAATGAATTTGTATAAAAAGAAATATATTAAAAAGCCATGTGGTGGCTATAGCATACTAGTTTTTTTACTTTCTCTTACCCATAAGGTAGAGAAAGTATTGATTTTGGGTCAAATTTTCGAACAGGAGATTTTGTTATATTTACACGTTTTGAGGTCCCCTGAATACCAAAATCATGTTTTTAGTAAATGGTCTGTGTGTCTCTGTGTGTGTCTGTGTGTGTGTCTGTCTGTTATGAGCATATCTCAAAAACAAATTATGTCAGAAAGTTCAAACTTGGTATTCTAAATGTGTATCATATAGGGATTCTACAGTAAGCTTTTCGTTAAGATCAAGCAAATGGTTCGCGCACAGGGACAATCAAGAGAATTCTAATACATTACGTCTATGGGGGGAATTGCACGTAAGTAGAGTTTAACATCTATAGACTGCACTAAATCAAATGAAACGAATATATATTTTTTGTAATAGAGATAGTTAACTGGGAAAAAAAAATTGTGTATGTAGGAGCGTCACCTCACCCTCTGGGGGGGGAAGCCCCCTCGAGGGGAGTAAATTTTCATGATGGGTATCTTTCAAAAGAGCTCGTCAATACCTTTAAAACGAATGGTTGAATCATCGATCTGCAATAATTTAAAACAAATGTATCGATTTTGTTTACTTTTAACGAAAAAAAAACTTAGAAAAAAATCGTATTTTTTTTTTCTTTTTTTTTTTTTTTTTAATATTGAGAATAAAATGGACTTTTTGGGGATATTTGGTGTTATACTACTTCTCTAATATGGAAATCGTCTGCATTATCATAAAAGATAATTTTTTTAAATAATAATTTTAATAAATTATTTTTTAAAAACAGAATTATTTTTTTAATAACAGAATTAAGTTTTATATAAATCTAGGTGCATTAATGAAACGGGGGGTTGAGGAGGGCGGCAGCCCCCCTCACACAGAATTAATTATCATATAAAACTCTTCCGAAGCCTAATTTGAATTGTTTAACTTAGGTTTACATAACATCGTTATCTTACTTCTTAATCTCCAACCTGTATTTATAGTATTAAATTTCAAGGTAAGAGAAAGTCGTGTGAGTGACACACCAGATTATTACTTATAAATTGTGGTAACAGAAAAAGTAGAACATTTTCACAATCGGGTTATTTATCCCTTCAATATAATATTTACATATTAAAAAGCATATTTATAAAGAGTTTTGTAGCATTTTTCATTTTTAACACTTTCCAACAAGGTTGAAAATTGTTTATGACTTCGGTTTGTCTGTCTGTCTTTCTGTCCGCGCTCTAACTCCCGTAAATATTTATGGAATTTCTTGAAACTGATATATGTTATTCAAGTTCACTATCGGACGGTCCCTATTGAAAATGGAGTTTATACCTCTACTGGTTTATGTACAGGGACACCCGAAAGTATTTCAAAGCATTGTGTTCTATGAGATGTAGTATTTCCATAAACCATATTTTCATACCTTTACTGTAGACATACCTTAATGAAATTGAAATATGTTATTCAAGTTCACAATCGGACGTTCCCTATGGAAAATGGAGTTTATACCTCTACTGGTTTGTGTACAGGGACACCCGAAAGTATTTCAAAGCATTGTGTTCTATGAGAGGTATTTCTATAAACCATATTTTCATACTTTTAGTATAGACATATCTTAATGGAATTAAAATACGTTATTGAAGTTCACTATCGGGCGTTCCCTATTAAAAAATTGAGTTTATACCTCTACTGGTTTGTGTACAGGGACACCCGAAATTATTTCAAAGCCTTGTGTTCTATGAGAGGTATTTCTATAAATCATATTTTAATACCTTTACTGTAGACATATCTTAATGAAATTGAAACATGTTATTCAAGTTCACTATCGGACATTCCCTATTAAAAAATGGAGTTTATACCTCTACTGGTTTGTGTACAGGGACACCCGAAATTATTTCAAAGCCTTGTGTTCTATGAGAGGTATTTCTATAAATCATATTTTAATACCTTTACTGTAGACATATCTTAATGAAATGAAAATATGTTGTTCAAGTTCACTATTGGATGTTTCCTGTATAAAATGGAGGAAATATCACCATCGGGTTATACACAGGGACACTCAAAAGTATTCCAAAGCATTGCGTTCTATGAGAGATATTTATATAAATCAAATTTTAATAACTTTATTTTCCACGAAGTTTTAGGAAATTGAAATATGTTATTTATATGCACAAAAGAATGCTTTGCATGGAATATAGCATGATGAGCATTATATTTACATGGTATCTCAAAAATATACAGTTATATTAAGAGCTATTAATAAAAAATTGTTAGAATTGTACTTTCGTTTACTTTAAGAGTTTTTAACACTTTCTAGCATTTTTTAAGTGGGAATATGATTTCAGTTTTGTGTATCCGCATGTCCGTCTGTCCGTCTGCTTGTCTGTCTGTCCGAGCTCTAATTCCAGTAAATATTTATGGAATTTCCTGAAACTAATATATGTTATTCATTTTCACTATCGGATGTTTCCTAATGAAAATAAAGTTTATACCACTACTGGTTTGTGTACAGGGACAACCGAAATAATTTAAAAACATTGTGTTCTATGAGATTTATTTCTATAAACCATATTTTTATACCTTTACTGCAGACATATCTTAATGATATTGAAATGTGTTATTCAAATTACCTATTGGATGTGTCTTGTATAAAATGGAGGAAATACCACCACCGATTTATATACAGGGACACTCAAAAGTATTCCAAAGCATTGCGTTCTACGACAGATATTTCTATAAATCAAAATTTAATAACTTTACTTTCCACGAAGTTTTAGGAAATTGAAATATTTTGTTTAAATGCACAAAAAAATTCTTTGCATAGAATGCAGCATGATTAGCATTACATTTACAGGGTGACACAAAAATATCCATTTATATTAAGAGTTATTAATAAAAAGTTGCTAGAATTGTATTTTCGTTTACATTAAGCGTTTTTAACACTTTCTAACATTTTTACTTTCTTCTATATGTAGAGAAATATTGGATAGAGAAAGTATTGGATTCGCGAAAATTTTCGACCTCCGTTTTTTGACGGATCTACACGTTTTGGGATGTCCTGAACACGAATTGATAGTTTTTAAAATATGTCTGTCTGTGTGTCTGTCTGTCTGTGGTTTAGTGTTTTCACCGTATCTCACGAACCAATGAATGAAATTCAACCAAACTTGGTATATAGTTGGACCCTGGCGGGGCATTGTGCTGATTAGATTTGGGGATCAATAGCCCTTCAGGTGGCGCTGTGATCACATAGTATGTAAATTTTTACCATGGCAGTATAGGACAAATTTTCGTATTTTTCACCGTATCTCACGAACCGATGAATGAAATTCAACCAAACTTGGTATATAGTTGGAACCTGACGGGGCATGGTGCTGATTAGATTTGGGATCAATCGTCCAGCAGGTGGCGCTGTGATCGCAAAATTTCGTATGTTACACCGTATCTCACGAACCGATGAATGAAATAGAACCAAACTCGGTGTATAGTTGGACCCTGACATGGAAAGGGTCTGATTAGATTTTGGGATCAATCGCCCAGCAGATGGCGCTGTGATCGCATTTTTTTTTTTAAACGAAAATTAACCAAACTTGGTATTTAGTTGGTCCCCGACATAAACTGGTGCTGATTACATTTAGGGATCAGTAGCTCAACAGGTGGCGCTGTGATCGCATTTTTTCTAAATTTTTAACATGACAATATAGGACAAAATTTAGTATAAATGTACATAATGAGCGTTATTTTAAACTTGTGATTGTAAAATTAATATGAATTATTGATAATAGCAGTAGTTAACTACGAAAACAATTTTGTGCATGTGGGGGCACCGGTTCCCCCCCTGGGGGAAAGTACCCCCTGGAGGGGGTAAATTTTCAAGATGGGTATCTTTCGAAAGATCTCGTCAATACCTTTTAAACGAATGGTTGAACTATACATCTGTGATAATTTAAAACAAAGTTATCGATTTTTTTTTTACTTTTAACAAAAAAAAACTTTTTAAATATTGTTACTGTTTGAATATATATTACTTTTACCAAAAAAAAAAAAAAAAATCGTATTTTTTTTTTTTTTTTTTTTTTTTTTTTTATTGTTACTGATTGAATATGTATATAGGAAAATATAGAAGAAAGTCTTGTGGTGGCCACAACATACTAGTTAAGTGTGAATATGATTTCAGTTTGTGTATCTATCCATCTGTCTGTCTATCTGACTGCCCGCGCTCTAACTCCTGTAAATATCTATGGAATTTCTCGAAACTGATATATTTTATTGAAGTTCACTATCGGATGTTCCATATTGAAAATGGAATGAATATCTGTTCTGGTTTGTGTACAGGGACACCCAAAAGCATTGTGTTCCATGAGTGTTATTTTTATAAATATTTTCCGCATAGAATGTTCCCCATTTAAAATGACATTAATAGGTCCTGTACAACTAGTTTGTTTACAGGGACAAGAAAAAAATGCCAAAGCATTACGTTTTAGGACAGAATTGTTTGAAAGTTATATTTAAAATTCTTTCTACTGAAAAAATCCTAAAAATATTGAAATGTATTATTTATATTCTAAAATAATGTTTTGTATAGAATATGATATGACTAACTTTCTGATTTACAGGGCTACACTAAAATATTCAGATAGATGAAAAGCTGTAATTATAATCTAATGGCTGCAATTTCTTTTGCGTTAAGCCTTTTTAACACTTTCCAAAATGATTAAGAGTAATTTTAAAATCAGTTAGTCTATCTGTATGTTTTTCAGTCCTTCTGTCTGTTGTGTGATAACGTAGGGAAAGAATATTAAAAGTTATTTGATACAACAATTACGTACAGTTGGAAAGTGTTACTAATCAGTGCGTACTGCATGATTTTTCTTTCTTGTTTATAAATACACTAAGGGAAAAAAAAAAAAAAAAAAAAAAAAAAAAGAAGAGAGAGAGAGAGACGCATTTGTATATAAATATATATATATATATATATATATATATGTGTGTATATTTCTGTTTCTGTAACCGTCAATTTTATCGTTTAAAAAGCAAATTTTCGTGTCCACCACTTACACTTTAGGATTGAGCCCAGTGTTAAAAAATAATTGTCAGTAAATTTTTTATTTTAGAAAGTAATTCAAAAAGGGCAAGGATAAGGGAATTAATGATGCCACTAACAGTATTAATTTCAAAATAAAAATCAAAAGATATTTTAATACGCAAGATGGCAAAATAATTAAATGTTAACGAAATGCTTGGTGAGAATGTTTTAGCGAGATATAAAATTGTTTTGGCAAACTGGAAATTTGGCTTTAGGAGATCACGTTGCTCATCCAAGCAAGATGACCGCAAATTTAAAAGCAAATGCTTAAAACATCGTTTTATATCATGTTCAGAACTTGGAAAAGATCGAAAAATGTGTTTAGCAAAATAATACCTTCAAAAACAGTGCAGCAACAATTAAACAAAACTGGTTCAAAACCAGAAAATTTGAAAATATATATATATATATATATAACCGCCAAAAAGCAAAAATATGCGTTTCCAAACAAAACTATTAACCCTAATTTCTCACATTCCCTTTCCTAAGGGTTTCATTCAACTTATTCAGCAACTTTAAATATTCTGGATCTACAAAGAAATAGTATTTTGTTGACTAAATAAGAATACAAGCTTCTTTTATTTAGTACACAGGAATAAAACTTTTACTAATCCATATGCTTACGGAAGCTAATGACACGGATTGTTAGTGCTATTCTAAAGGATTTTCCTGGGTTGTTTTGCAGTTTCAGCAAAAATATATCAGCTTAGTACATTTCGTATCTTGTCATATGAAACAAGTTACTTGGTTTATTTTATGGAAATAATAAAATATGATTTATGTGTTTTTATCCTATTTGAATTACTTGAATCTATTTAGAAAAATTCTTTCTGTAAATATAATATGTAACAATAATATATTGCTACTTTTGATTTCTATATTTTATAGTTTATCACAGAAGATGTGGTTTCTTTTTCTTTTTTCTATGCAATTGTCAATAATTTACTTTATAAATGTATGTTAGCGAGAAAAAAAAAATAAATAAATAGAGCTGTAATGACGTCAATTTTACTCTGCAATTTTAGTTTTTCACAAAGTTTCACGTCAATTTTAATATTTACATTTGAATTTATTTTCATTTCAAAAACCTTTGAAATCAACTCGTAAACTTTTTTGGCAACAATTAAAAATTAAAATAAATCATATATTTTTGTCTGAAAAAGGGTTTTTCGACTTTTTCGATACTGATCGTTTCAATACTGATTAATATTTATTTTATTTTATTTTATTTTCTTCTTAAAAAATAAATAAATTACAAAAAAAAAAAAAAAAAAAAAAAAAAAGATGAAATTCTGGCAAAAACAGAATTTAGTTTAGTACGGAGGACTATTATTATTATTATTTATTTATTTATTTTTTAATTATAACATCGCTCTCAAATTATTCAATTATATTTTCGATACATTTTCGATTTCGATAGATGTCCAACCATCGTAAAACTGGCGACAACGTTTTATCCGTAGATTGAGACTAGTAGTCCTCCGTACTAACAAATAAATAAATAAAAATGAATAAGTAAAATATTAGCAATAATATGTCCACATATTGTATTTATAATAGTATTTCATATATACAGGGTGGGAATAATTAAACTGGCAGTGCTTACAGTGTTCTGTAATGCAACCTAACTAAAAAATTAGCACAATGGCACACTTAATGTCCTACACTGATGTCTCACATTCCCTTTCCTAAGGGTTTCATTCAACTTATTCAGCAACTCTAAATATTCTGGATCTACAAAGAAATAGTATTTTGTTGACTAAATAAGAATACAAGCTTATTTTATTCCGTAAACAGGAATAAAACTTTTACTAATCCATATGCTTACGGAAGCTAATGAGACGAATTGTTAGTGCTTATTCGAAAGGATTTTCCTGGGTTGTTTTGCAGTTTCAGAAGCAATACTGTTTAGAAAATTTCAAAAATATATCGGCTTAGTATATTTCATATCTTGTCATATGAAACAAGTTACTTGGTTTATTTTATGGAAATGATAAAATATGATTTATCTATTTTATCCTATTTGAATTACTTGAATATAATATTAAAAAAAATTCTTTCTGTAAACATAATATGTAACAATAATATATTGATACTTTTGATTTCTGTATTTTATATTTTATCGCAGAAGATGTGGTTTCTTTTTCTTTTTTCTTTGCAATTGTCAATGATTTACTTTACAAATGTACGTTAGCCAGAAGAAAAAAAACAAAAAACAAAAAAAAAATAGAGCCGTAATGACGTCAATTTTACAATGCAATTTTAGTTTTTCACAAAGTTTCATGTCAATTTTAATGTTAACGCTTGAATTTATTTTTATTTCAAAAACATTTAAAATCAACTCGTAAACTTTTTTGGCAACAATTAAAAATTAAAATAAATCATGTATTTTCGACTTTCTTCAACTTTTTCGATACTGTCCGTTTCAATACTGATTATTATTAATTTTCTTTTCATTTCTATTCTTCTTAAAAAATAAATAAATAAATAAATAAAGATGAAATTCTGGCAAAAGCAGAATTTAGTTTAGTACGGAGGACTATTATTATTATTATTTATTTATTTATTTTTATTATAACATCGCTTTAAAATTATTCATTTATGTTTTCAATTAATTTTCGATTTCAATAAATATCCAACCATCGTAATACTGGCGATAACGTTTTATCCGTTGATTAAAACTAATAGTCATCCGTACTAATAAATAAATAAATAAAAATTAATAACTAAAATATTACGAATAATATGTTCAGATATTGTATGTTTAATAGTATTTCATATATACAGGGTGGGAATAATTAAACTGGTAGAGCTTACAGTGTTCTGTAATACGATCTAACTAAAAAATTAGCACCAAAGTTTTCAGGGAGATTAAACAAGACGAAGGTCGAAAGATTTCGCAGTTATAAAAAAAAAAAAAAAAAAAAAAAAAGTTTAAAAATTTACCGATAGGGGAATACACAACTCTGTATTTCTAAGTAAAACATTTATTGAAATTTATTATTGCAAATTGATGATTACGCACTTTTTTAAGCACTGCTTTTGTCCAATTTATTATATTGAAATTGGAAATAGCGCACTAATTTGCCGCGAAAAAAAAACATATTTAGAAAAACAGAGCCACATGTTACTCTAGTGGCAAAAATTGGAATTTATTTTATTATTATTATTATTATTATTATTATTTACTATTATTACTTCAGAATCATTTCGTTCCCCCGCTTGTTGAATCTTCCTAGAAAGTTTGGGACTATTCTTGCAATTATATCACATTACAGAACACTGTATGCACTGTCAGTATAATTATGGCTACCCAATATTTGGTTTTCATGAAAACAGCAAAACTGTTTTAAGATAATTCAAACACAAATTGTGTTATGTGTCTTATGTGGGGAATTCTAAAATTTTTGGGGACAAATCTGGGGAGTTTCTTCAACTTTCTGTCAATGTTGGCAACGTAATAATTTATTCCTACGACTAGGCACTTTCAATAACTTTATTGTTATTTGGGATTTTTTTTCAAAAACTGCCTTCATTTGGGGAAAAATCTGAGCTTTGTATGGCTTAAATCTGGTTGATATATAGATATAAATATATATATATCTTTTTTTTTTTTTTTTTTTTTTTTTTAAAGAATTTATTTTTCCTTTTTAGTAGAAATCAAGTTGGGGGTTTTTTTCGAATAAAGAAAAAAAAAAAAAAAAAAAAAAAAAAACCTGATTTGGGAAAATTTGGGGAAATAATTTTCGACCATCTGGCATCACTGGTTTCGAAAACTAGGCCTGCTGAAAACCATGAGCAATTATGCTCAAAAAAAACGTCGTTATAAAGATTCTTTTCTATTTTAACTTTTAAATTATGTTTTTTAAAACTATGTATTTTAACGTGTAACATACTGTGTTATATTTTATAAATTCGATTTTTACACTTGTGAACAATTGCTCATTTAAATATGACTACTTCAATTCAACATAAAATAAGCCATTTTGAATACCATATATCAGATTGAATAAAAACATTAGCTCTTTACTAAGCACGTTTACCACGTTTGAGAACAACATTTCATGAATAATAAAATCATGATATACATTTTTTACAAGTCAACATTTTTCGTGTGTTACGTGAGTTTTTTTCACAATACCTGACTACGAATAATGGTATGCTCGTAGGTAAACCTCAGATCAGTTTAAATGTCCATATAAGAAATTGCTTGCGATATATACTAATGCAACACATGGTTTTCTGTCACGGAAAAACATATAATGCAAATAATATCAATTTCGTGAAAATTTATTTTGTTTAAACAATTTCTATGATATTTTTGGATATTTTAAAAAGTAAAAACTTTGAGAAATGTATTTCATCGGAAACAAGAAAGAAATTCCATACTGTTTGGATAGATGAAAGCATTTGGAATCAGAATTTCAAAATAAATTATAAATACAGTTTGGTTGGTTGGTTGGGTTTTACGTCGCACTAGTGCTGCGCAGATGGGCAATTGGCGACGGTCTAGGACTCACCCCTAGAGATGGTCCGGAGACATGATATCGCAATTTTGATCCTCCACTGAAGGGATGGCTCTCCCGCTTCGGTGATATAATTTTTGAATAAGTATAATTTTTTATGGGAGCATGGAGGACATTGCGGCCACGACAGATTTTACGTGCACCAGCCACCATTAGTGTACACAACGGTCTTTGGCCGGCTCGAGTACCGAACCCGCAATCTACCAATTACGAGACCGGCGCTCTACCGCCTGGTCTACCGCGGCCCTATAAATGCAGAAAAATAAATACTTTTTAATAGCATTGGATTGCGTAAAAAAAAGAAATACATAAACAACTGACATTGCACATACAAAAATTCATTTCAATAAAACGCATTGATATTATTTATACAAAATTTTATCAAAAGCATGCTTTTTCTTTTCCTTAATTCTAACTTATATGTCTATTTAGTTATGTTTTGCTCAGTGTAATGATATAACATTTAGGTAAATAACTCCTATAGACCATAATGTAAATAAAATTTAATGGTAGTTGTATATTTTATTTGAACACATGGTAGAGAGAAACTGAAAATCATATAGCAGTTTTAAAGCAATTTTCACATACATATATATCTATATATATAAAGAAAAATTATCTTTAACAGAAAGAGAAAGAGACCGATAAACTCAGAAACGATTTGAAGTCTAGCACGTTTTAGGTTTTTTCGAATGTGCGAAAAATGCTAAATATAACAAAAACTTTACTTCCAGAAATTACAAATTAAACTTCTTGATTTATCCGAATATATTTTTCAGCCTATGTGAACCAATCATTGACCCTTATTACACCATATTCCATAGAAAATATGCTTTTGTGAGTATCAGTAATGTATGAAAATTAATGCAGTACTAGCTAACTTCACCGCTTAGTTAGACTCTATAAGTAAATAATTCACTGATAAGTACAAAGCCTGAAAAAATAAAACTCAGAAACGTAATTCTATAAAATTTTGCCCACATCTCAGAACAGGTCACTGCTATCCTCGGTAGCGTCTGCCCTATCCGCAACATGCAGCTTTCGGATCCCCACTGCTTGAAACAGCGCCTTATTCCGTAGCGTCGCGTACGTACTGAATTAAACGAATTCACGTATTGCATGTTGATCCCAACGCATGGTTGGGATCCGTACTGTCTTCGATGATGTCTTTCTTTCTCGCCCTATCTTCTATCCAGGCCAGAGTTTGCTATCATCTTTTTAGGCGCGCATTTAGTGGATAGGAATTCGCACAAGAATTTTGGTTAGTGAAAGAATATTGAGGCTAAAGGAGAAGTTACCACTACAAAGGGGCAGAGTAAACTTCAGATAAAATTTGAAAGCGATATAGATTCATTTGAATAAATATTGGCACAGATGATGCAAGAAATAAAACTCTGGGGTAAAGGATGTCATTACTATGTTAAAGCGGAAAAGGGACGGATAAAATTTCAAAGTGATGCAGGCAGTGCGATGAAAGATAGACAATGGTGATGAAAGTAACAAAGTGGCGGATTAAAATAATTCATATTGCAAATTGGTGTTATGTATCTGTGTGTCTGTTTGTGTTATGGAAATTTTATGAACTTTTTAATTCACGATCCAGTGGATGGAATTTATTGTTAGTATATATATGATTAAATCTAGACCTAAGCAAAAATTGATTAGCTTTTGGTTTATATAGTCCAAAAGATGGTGTTATCATTTTTTTTTTTTTTTTTTTTTTTTTTTGAAAAAATAATATAATCGGGTACGACAAGAATTTTTTATATGTATTGTTTGAGCAATATTTCGTATGCAGCAAAGTTTAGTGAAAAACATTTTGTAGGGAGAGGGAGAGTGCTTATTTTGCCGCCTTGTTAGCTTCTCCTTTGTCCCCATTGTTGTTTTCCTTTTTTTACCTTGACAGACGTTAAAAGTATAATTTATTATTTATACAAAATTATTTTCTCTTTCGACAAAAGTAAATTAAATATTATAAATGAATAATCTATTTTTAATATTTTAAATTTATTTATTTATTTTTATTTTTATTTATTTATTTTTTTTTTTTTTTTGTACAATATAATTTTAATCACCTTATAAAAAGACTGATTACAATTGCGGAAGAAAAAACAATGATATATATATATATATATATATATATATATATATATATATATATATTATAACACTTTTTGTTGAATAGATAAAAAATTGTAAAATATGTATAATGACTAATATATTTTTAAAGTAAATTTTCAGCTTAGTATTTTAAAATAGTTTTTTTTTTTTTTTCTTTTTTTTTTTCTTTTTTTTTTTTTTCAAATTTGATTTTTGTTTAGCTACTAATTAAAATAAATTCATCTAAATATAAACTAAAAAACTGTTTATGAGATCTATATAAATTTTTGTAGTTTTATTCTTGCATATAATGTAAGTTTGGATTAATCTTTTTTAATGGATATATCTACTAAAAAGTTTTTTAATCAAGGGCGTTGCTTTAGGCTTAAAGAAAATCGAAAATCCATATAAATAAAAAAAGAGAAATTATCAAAAATTTCAGGATAAATGTAGTAAGCAATATATCAGATTATTAAAAAATGTACTTTATGATTTTGCCTTCAGCTAAAATGCATGCATGCAGTCTTAAAAAGCTCGTGAGGTATGGTATTACCAAAAAAAAAAAAAAAAAAAAACTGTAAGTTTTTAAATTTAAAGGTTAAATTTCTTTCTTTCTTTCTTTTTTTTTTCCCTTTCAATATTTTCAGAGTATATTATTTCAGATGCTGAACTATTACTTAAAAATACAGTACTTCATAAAACATTTCAGTTTATTAAAAATGTGTTATTAATTTTGATACTTAATATATATATGTATAATTTGATAACTTGATATATATATATGTATAATTTTATAATTTCATTCCAGATTATGAAATAATATAAAACTTATGCGACTTTTTTTTTTACTAATTTTATGTTATAGAAATTTTATTTGTTGTATAGACTTCAGCTGCCTTGCCTAATTTACCCAAATGTACTTAAATATACTACAGTTTTTAGATCATTACCACAATTATTTCAATAATTTTTCTGTATTATTTTTCTTTTACATGTTCCTGAAATACTTAATAACTATACACAGCTTATAAGCTGAGAAAACCTTTTTATACTACACCAATTTTACGGAATAAAATAATAATTAAAAGTTGAAAAATCATAGTGAATTGAATCATAGAAATGTTAAAAGTTACTTTCTTTTCGATAATTAAACAAGTTTTTTTTTTTTTTTTTTTTTTTTTTTTTTTATGTATATATACTCCTACCCAATATAAGAACATAAATTTAAGTTTTATTTATTTATTTTATGTTTATTAATTTTAAAGATTGTGAGGTTTGGAAAAACTATTCAGATCTATAGAATATGATTCTGAAAATATACATTAATAAAATGCGGTATTTAAATCGTTAAATTACTTAAAAACATATTATATTGGATTGCCCGGAGAGTTCGTGCCGATTTTGAAGGAAAATTGAAAAGCAACACATTTAAATGCTCGTGGATTGTCAATTTTGATATTTTCAAAATTTTTGCTAATTCACGTGTCGTATAGTGGGAGTTATTTTCGATCAGTGTTTTAATATAATCTTTATCTGTGGTTGAAGGCCTACATGGACGTTCTTGATCTTTAAGTTTCAAATCATCAGCTTTAAACCTAGAGAACTTTTCCCACACAGTTCTTTCAGCTACAGCTCCTTCGTTTTATTCTAAAAATATTTTTAATAGAAGTAACATATTTAAAATAATATGAGTTATATATCTATATAAAAAATTTACCTTATAAATAACAAAACCATTTCTTATTAAAAAAAAAAATCGTAGTGAATTAGATATTTAGAAACTAACAATTCCGATATTATGCATCGGTTATCAAAGAAACCAATCGGCCTTTGTCCACCCAGCGGTCTATATTTTCAAATTAATCTATTTTCCCTATCAGTTCTTGTATATTAGCCCAGCAAGCCATAAAAGCAAATTCGTCAAAATTGACAAGTGGATATCCTTACGTAATTTTTATTAAATGTGCTCTTTAAAATTATCTTTTAGACTTATTTTATTCAATTCAAATCACGAATAAAATTTTATGTTTTCTCAACAGATCGTAACCATTGTGACGTCACTTTATTCTGCTAAATCATCATTCTAGCGTTTTTCTATCCATTCCCACAAACTAAGGCTCCTATATATACAAGCTGGCGCATCCGACATTTTTTTGCCTTAGGGTTGCCGCATGTACCCAGCGTGATAAACAAACGCATCCATTGTTTCTACCGTCTTGCTCGTAATTTTAGTGAAATAAACTGCAATATGGGAGGTTGTTCAGCAATAAACTGCTGTAAACACTCCAGAAAAGGATACAAAATGTTTAGGTTTCCTTCGGATAATGCAAGAAGGAGAAAATGGGCTGCGAATTGTCGTCCAGATTCTTGGATCCCGGGACCTAATGCACAGCTTTGCATAGTAAGTTTTATTGTTATTCACTTATACTTTTCTTTGCATTTCTGACATTTATAAAGTAAAAAATTAAAAAAAAAAAGTATTATTTAAATCTAAATATGTATTTTAATAACCATAAATTATTTTAAGAAACGCTTTTTTACTGTGTGTTTGTAGAGTGTTGGCGACGTTTTTTTGGTTCGCCAAAGTTGTCTTGTTTCCGTGTCCTGATAGTATTAGGTCGTTGAAAAAACTTTCCAATTTTAATTGGTACGCTCTTTTTTTTTCCCCCTTTGAAATGTTATGAATTATTTAAGAAACAGAAACAGATTACTTGTGTTGCTTATCATTTTTGGTCGATTTTATTTTTAGATGAAAATTTCTTAAAACCACCAGTGAAGCGGTAAAATCGCCAAGCGGAAATGCTGTCCTCTTACGAGGCAAAAACATGGCGGTGATGCGCCGGCCTATTATTTATTTAAGGGGCTCTACCACAAACCAAATATAACAATTTATTTTCTTTATTCAAATTCATTTTTGCAGATATGACGCCAGTTTAGAACATTTCCCTGGGATATTTTGGCCTTTTATAATTAAGAAGAAGGGTATCTTATAATTTTAATTAAGAATATTTATTTATATAAATATTTTAATTTCTGTGTATTCCACAGTTATATTTAATTAATTAAACATGCATTATTTAAAAAAAAAAAAAAAAGATCGTTTAATTATTTTTTGTATGTTAAATATTACAAAAGTTTCCAAAGGTTGCAAATGTAGTTTTGGGATGCATAAAATAAAATACATACCATATTTTATTTATTTATATATTTTATTTTATTTTTATTTTGTACAGAAAACACGAAAGAAAAGAAAAACTTAATTTCAATCGGCATACTTTCATTTATCTTTCAGCAACTTGAAGAAAAAGTAAACTTCAGTTTTGTCGCCAGAATCGCTATTCAGTATGGAGTTTAAAGCATATACTGATAGAGTGTTCTCAGAATGATAGAAGGATTTCTCCATATTTAGAGTAATATGAATAAGATTTCTGAATTCATCTGGTTTAAATGTTATTAGAAAATTAAGACAAATATTTATTCTGATTATTTCAACTATTTAAAGCAGTTTCTTGAGTTTTTGTGTTATACTGGTGTCTGAAAATTCTTGCAACAAAAGATGTGATAGTGTTTTGAAATACCTCATAGTTACCAATTAATTTTATTCCTGCAGATACATGAGGAGATGGTATGCAAATAAACACCTAATATATGTTATATAAATATTTTTAAAATTATATATGATTCGACCATCTTCTCTAAATTGGCCTTTTGAAAGTAATTTCTAGAGTTCAATTGAATTAAATTAAGCATAAATATTATTTTTAATACATAATTGAACTTGAATATCGAATTAATCACTTATCGTACAATTACCACGTTTTGTCTTCTTTCTTTTTTCTTTTTCTTTTCTTTTCCCTTTTTTTTTTTTTTTTTTTTTTTTTTTTTTTCCTTTTATTAGTTAAATTATCTAGAATATTATGACACACAAAAGGGTTTTTGTGAATTTCTGCTTCTTATAAATTATAGAATGCTATTATAATAAATAAAAAATGTGTGTAAACTCTAAATGCCGAATTATTAACAAATTATTAAACCTTTAAATATTTAGACACTGTTCTTTTCCATTTATTTTCCTTTCTTTTTTTAGTTATTTCTTCTTTACATTATATTGGTTTGTGGATAATAAAAATTAGTCCCATTACGACTTTTTTGTTTTAACCGGAGTTTTCCACCTCTTTTTTAAATATCGAATTAGTCACTTAATTTACAATTCCATGGTTTAATTTATGATAGCCAAATTGTCTAGAATAATATGACGGCATAAAAAGATTTTCTTTAATTTGACCTTCATATAAATTAGAAGATATTACTATATTAAACAAAATTGGTTTGTAAACTCTAAAAGCCGAGAAAACAAATTATTAAACCTCTAAAATTTTAGACAATGCTTTTTCAGATATTTTCCTTTCTTCCTTCTTACATTACATTGTTTTGTGTCTTGTAAAAGTTATCCCCATTGCAACTTTTTTATAGCAGCTGAAGCTTTTGGCCTCATATTTAAAAAGAGTAATTTTTATAATTCTTATGGCCAAATTACACGAGTGATTTTCTCCCAACATTTCACTCAACGCAATACAGACACAGGAAAGTTTCAAGGTCAGCGGGTAATCAAATATTTTGGCCATCACTCTGAAACATTCATTCTGTTGTGTACAGTAAAAAGTTGAAAGAAATCAATCATGTGATACGACCATTATAAAGGATTCCCATCAGAGGTAAAAATCGGGTGCAAATTTCTCACCCTTGTTCTGAGACAAATTGAAATTTCTAAAAAGAATCTGGGAACAGAAAAATTCTTTAAGAAAAATTCTGAATTGATGTGCATTTCTAATTCTGTCTAATTTTACTGCACATTGATAAAAATTAAGTTTAATCGTACTTAATTGCTTAAATATGCTTAATTGCTTATACATTTTTTTCTCTGCCAAATGAATGGAAATAAACCACTGTAAGTTTATGGAACTTTTTTTTTTTTTTTTTTTTTTTTGTAGCTAAACTACAAGATTAGTTTTCAAAAGGTCGACAATTCTTGTTTGTGTGGTATTTCATTGTATAAATATAATGTATTTTTGAAGCTGATCAGCAAAATACGTAAATTTCTTATTCAATTTTTTTTTTTTTAATTTTGCAAAATCATCCAAGTCTCGTGAAAGGTAGTTAAATTTGTTGAATTTTGCAAAAGGTTTTTCATTTCAAGATTTTTTTTTCTTTTTTTTTTTAATTGGTCCCAGAAAAGTGCGCAAATTTCTTTCAAGGTTAAACATTTTCTATGAGAAAAAAAAAAAAAAAAAAAAAAAAAAAAAAAAGAAGGAAAAGAAAGAAAAAGAAAAAGAAAGAAAGAAACATGCGAAATTATCGCAATCTCGCGCCCTAATGGAACTTTGCATTATATATCCTGATGTTGAGAGTCAGTGACTAGTTCTTATAATTTTCTATTGAATATTATGATGGTAATTATTATTATTATTATTTATTAATTTTTATTTATTTTGTAATTAATAAAAAAAATACAAAGAAATTCCTTAATCAAATAAGGAATAAATTAAAAAATCAGCATTTTCCAAATATAATCAGGCATAAAATACAAGCTTGAAAAATGTAATTGTGATTTGATAAAGTTAATTACTGATAAAAGTGCTGGATTTTTTTTTATATTTTATTTCCATAGAAAACGTCATCTTTTTTTCAAACTTTTAAAAGGTGGGGCAGACAATTTTATTACATTTAAAAGCAAATGATAAAATTAAAGATTTAAAAGAATAACTTTTCAAAAGCATGATATTTTGTAATTATGCTTTTTCACAAAATATCCAAGCATTTTTATTTCTTTTATTTCTTTTTTTTTTCTTTTTTTTTTTTTTTTTTTTTTTTTTTTTTAATTTAAAAGAAAATTTTACTATTAAAATGGGTTTATGTAAATTAAAGTTATTTATTATTAGCAAAATAGAAACAATTATCTTCTATTGTTTCAAAAGCGCTGTTACGGAGAATTCGGGATATTCTAACTAAGAGAAATTAATCTGTTAATATCTATATTCATCAGAAGAATTGTGACACATTTTTTAAATAAAAATTATGATGTCTTCTGTATATTTAATATTTTATGTTTAACTATAGCTTGCATGTAACAAGTAACGGATAAATTTATCAGCTGTAATAAATAACTTTTAAAAAGCATAAAATTTGAAAATATTAGTTGTAATAAAACTTCCAAGTAGTTATTATTATTATTGTTGTTATTTTTACTTCCATTACCCTACTACCGTAGGTAATGGAAGTATTGTATTCGGTCTGAAAATTCGATATCGGGTTTTCACCTGATTTACACGTTTTAAGGTCCCCTGAATCCAAAAAATTGGTTTTTGGCAATTGGTCAGTGTGTATGTATGTATGTATGTGGAGAATCTTCTGGCTATTATAGCTCAGAAACTAATAAAGATAGAGCTACGAAACTTTAGAATTGAAATACGTCTTGTGTACAGATGAAATTTCCAAATTTTGGTAAAAATTGAAAAACCGGAAGTGGGACATCGGAAACCGGAAGTGGGACCGTAAGTCCGTATCTCAAAAACGGCTCTAACGATTTTCTCCAAACTTGCTATATAAACAGTCTATTAAATGTCCTTTCGAATGATATAGTTGGTTAGTTCAGGAAAATTGATAGGCGTCCTGTATAAATAGCTCAATTTCAGGCCTCGCAAAGGCGTTCCTTTAAAAACGGTTGTACGGATATTTTTCAAACTCGCGATTTTAACTCACTTTTAAATATGCTTTCGTATGTAATTATTGTTTTCCTGTCAATAATTGAGGTTTGGTAAAAGTTGGTATCTAAAAAAACGGCTCTAACGATTTTCTTGAAAATTATTATATAAATCCATTCCTTTCTTATGTATTACGTGGTTATTGTATATAAAATGTAATGTATATAAAATGTTTATAATGTGTGTAGTACTGGGTAATGGAAGTCGTGTGGCTGTTACACACCAGATTTTTATTATTATATTGGCTATTATTCAGTCTATAGGGATTATTTTAAATGTAAAGTATCTTCTGAGGGGCTACAGAATTGAAATATTCTAAATATTTGCGGCAAGGTGACGATTTAGGGGGAAATTTGCCACTGAAATTAACTATATAATTTTTAATCTATTATTAATGTTTTTTATTAAACATTATTATTATTTTTTAAGTGTTAAATTAATTCATTTTCATTTTCCAAATCAAATTCATGGCCATAAAAGTACCGAACAGTGATAAAAATTGGGGAGGGTTGGTGTACCGAGATGTGACTGGGCAAAATAGTAGTCATATTCGGATTCAGGAGGTCATTTTACACAAGAATGGTATCAGGGGTCGAATTTTCTTTTCTTTTTCTTTTGCAGCGCAGTGTTACATAACTCAATTGTAAATTACAGTTAATATAATTGGTTTATTAAAATGTATTTCACTTATTTCTTAATAAAGTAAATTTTTCTCGTCTAATTCAAGATAAAATATGTATATATATTACATGCTATATAACAGATTGAACTGAAAACATTCTGCTCCTTAAGAAGCATACTTTACATGTTTCAAAATATCATTTCATGAATAATAAAAATCATGATGTACATTTTTAGAAAGTCAACATTTTTCGTGCATTACGTGCGTTTTTTTATTTCATTTCTGTCTATGAATAATGATATGTTCGTAAGTAAAAATTTACAATATTTCAAATGTCGCAATAAAATACATACCAAACGACGTGCTTTCTAATCATACAAAGCCATCTAATAGAAACAATATTGATAAAGACAAATTTTATTTAAATTAAAATAGAGATATCTTGAGTGATTTCAGAATATATATATATATATATATATATATATATATATATATATATATATATATATATATTAAGAAATGAGTTTATTTATTTATTTATTTATTTAAGTGAGTGAAGAAAAAATAAAAATATGTATTTGTTTTGATTAATAAGAATATTAAAATTGTGTAAGTGTTAATTATACTTTATTTTTATTTTTTTAAGTGTAATAACGTTTTCCCTTTGGAATTAATTAAAGTATTTTAATCATTATAAAGAAACGAAAACGTTATAAAAAAGACCTATATATTTATAATGAGTGCAATTTTAATCACTGATGCAAATTTCGTTGCATATTAAAGCATATGCATATTATTGTTGAATATTCTTCAAATGGAACAAGTTGCATGACTGATGCATTTTTGTTACATTTGAAGAAAATGAATGAAAATTTAAGAATTATACCAAAGCTGAAAAGAAAAGTTCAATTAGTATTTTGAAATATTTTTTATTTATTTCATTACAGTGACATGACACCTTTGACTTGGCACCCGTGAAGCAAGTTACAGATAAAAAATTGTATTTCTATTAAATATTTATAAATTGAACTTCATTAGGTTTGTTCAAGCAAATATATATTCTAGCAAAAATTATTGTGGGTTTTGATGTATTTTTTACAGATTTGAAATCTTTAAATTGCATTTATTCCGTTTATATTTTTTCAAGAATTCAGATCTTCAAATTACTAAAATTTTTGCATATATTTAGGAGAATAATAATTATTTTTTGCAGGTAGAATTAAAACCATTTAAAAGTAATATGAATTGATTTTAAATTTATTAATTAGATTTAGAGAAAAAAATAAACAATGCATGTCTATGTAAAAATTTGCAAAAAAAAGAAAAAAAAAAAAAAAGATTTTTGCTATATTTTTGTTTTTAATATTTTTATTTTAAATATATTCCAATATTCTTTCCTAACTATTTTAATTGGTTTCAATTAAACATGCTAAAAATTGAATAAATTAATCCGGAATCTTTTCTTAAATATCTGTACAAAATTCAGAAAATCATGGATTTACAAAAAAAAAAAATAAATAAATAAATAAATAAATAAATAAACCAAACTGAGAAAATGCAATTTTCAACCAATAAGTTGCCGGAATGTATATTGTAATGACGAAACCTAATGTAGTTCAATATATAAATAATACAATATAAATGTATACTTTTACATGAACCTAATTTGTGGTGCCAAGTCAATAACTCCAATTCCCTTACGACAATAAAATCTTACTAATTTGTTATATCAAAATCAGCTCAATATTTAGAGCAAAATGAAGCTGTTATTAATATATTACATAAATTAATTTTACTGAGATAAAAATTAATCTGATAAATTGAAATGTTAAAAAAAAGGCCAACCCCCCCCCCCCCCCCCCCCAAAAAAAAAAAAAAAAAATAGGCATTTGGAAAAATAAATCTAAGTTTTAGTTTTATTATTATTATTATTATTATTATTATTAAAGTATTTATATTATACAAGTTTTCCCTTCGTAGAAAGTCGTTTCATATATTCACATTTGTACAAAGTCCGCGAAAGCGAATATCTACCTATTATAGGAATGAGTCGGAATATATTCTTTTTTTTTTTTTTTTTTTTTTTTTTTTTTTCGGGAGGGGGGAATGAAGATTTCGATGAGAATTTCGAAGAATGTCTTTAAGATGAAGAGTTGACGGGATGTAATTCTGAAAAGAGTAGTGCAAGTGATGCCAGTAAATTTGACGATACTTCATGCTTAGCAGATTACTATGTAGGAAAAAAATATTGTACAAAATGAGCAAAACTAGGACGGAGAAAAAATATTTCAATATAATAACAAAATTACCTAGAATAATTTGATCTGCTAAGGAAGCTTTCGGTTTATATAACTGCTTTTTTACAGTTGAAATTTTAAATATTAGTTTAAACTACATTAATAAGTATTCTAATTCATTTAAAAAAGAAATGAGAAAGAAAGTTATGCTCGAGAAGTTGATACTAAGTTTTATCTTTCATCTCTTTTTGTACTTGGAATTCTTTGTATTGTATTTTTATATTTCCATTCTTTTTTTTTCTCTCTCTCTCTCTCTCTTTTTTTTTTTTTTTTTATAAAGGAGAAGTAAGGTCCATGTGTAGATAAGGTCGAACCTAGTACCAATATATAAAAAAAAAAATACGATTTGCTTAAAACTCATTAAAATTACGAGTGTCCTTTAATTGTGAACTGCATCTGTCAGATACAACACGTCCGATGGTGCGATATTTATAGCACACCCGATGGAGTGTCAATAATCATTGTTCTCATTGTACATTCCTTTTTATTCAATCTTTTTAAAATTTTGTGCAAATTCTAAATATTTTTTTACTACAAAATTGCAAATATCTTTTAAAGTGAAATGTATTCCTTTTATTAGTAATCTTATGTTCAGTCGCATGACAAAATATCATAAAAAAATAATATATTTCACACATTTAAGTCTTTCCAAAAAGATTAAAAAGTGTTAATGATTTTGGTTTGTCTGTCTGCATGTCCGTCTGTCTCTCTGTTTGTCTGTCTCTCTGTCCGTGCATCCCGTACATATTCATGGAAATTCTTGAAACTGATGTATGTTATTCAATTTTACTATCGGATGTTCCCTATTGAAAATGAAGTGCATACCCCTACTGGTTATGTAAAGGTACACTCGAAATTATTCCAAAGGGCATTGTGTTCTATGAGAGAAATTTCTATAAATTATATTTTAATACCTTTACTTTACACAAATCTTAATTAAACTGAAATATTTTATTCAAGTTTACTAATGGATGTTCTCAATTGAAAATGGAGGGAATACGTCTACAGCTTTGTGTACAGGGACACCCGAAAGTATTACAATGCATTGTGTTCCATGAGAGAGATTTCTATAAACTATATTTTAATAACTTAACTTTACACAAATCTTAAGGAAATTGAAATATACTACACAAAATCAATATCGGACCTTCCCAATGAAAAATTCAGTAAATATCATCACCTAGTTTGTGTACAGATACACTTAAAAGTATTCCAAAGCACGCGCTCTACGAGAGGTATTTTTACAAACCAAAATTTAATAACTTTACTTTGCACAAATCTTAATGAAAATAAAAAATGTTATTATTACGCACAAAAGAATAATTTCTAAGAACACAGTATGATTAGTATTAGATTTACAGGACACCCAAAAATATTCAGCTTCATTAAGGAATGTTTGCTGGAATTGCCTTTTTGTTTATAGTAAAAGTTTTTAAGACTTTATAACAATTTTTAATTGTGAATATGATTTCAATATGTGTAACTGCCTGCCTGACTATCGATCTTTCCATGTGTTTGTCTGCTCACCTCAATGTCCTTAAATATTTATAGATTTTTTTAAAAAGTGATATATGTTATTCAAGTTCATTACAGAATGTTTCCAGTTTAAAATAGCAATATTAGATCCTGTACAACTAATTTGTGGACAGGGACACCCAAACATATTCCAATGCATTGCGTTTTAGACAGACATTTTTATAAATAACAATTAAATAACTTTCTATTTTAAAATTCATACAGAAATCGATATTTTTTGTTAATATGCTAGAACAATGTTTTGTATAGAATATGGGGTATATTACAAGGTACACCGAAATATTCAGATGCATTAAGGGCTGCAATTTGAATCACAGGGCTGCATTTTCTTTTGCTTTAAGCATTTTTAACACTTTCGAACGATGTTTAAGAATTGTTAGGAATACAATTACTCTTTTTATATGGCTTTTAGTCCTTCTGTCTGTCAGTTGTGAGATAACATAAGCAAAGATCATAGAAAGTTACACAATACTTTAAGTACGTACTGTTGGAAAGGGTTAATGATCAATGCGTACCGAATGATTTTTTAGTTCCTGTTATTTTTTTACTGATGATGTAATTCATATATTAAAAAATAAACCCGTAGAATATTCGGCTACTGAAATAATAGTGAAGTAATTGAAGATTTAAAATTATTTCAATTTTTCAGGAAATGATTTAAAACTGTTCATTATTCTGTACTCTTTTTCCTATAAAAGACACCTTTTCACCTCTAAAGTTTTATTATTATTATTATTATTTATTTGAAATCTTCCGTATGCTAAACAAAAATACATTCAATGGAATACATGATTAAGTAAGCGACAGATTTTAATTCAAAAATAATTAACATATCTCTTCTTCATAATTATGGCATTTTATGATATTCTAAAATTAGAATGGAAAAGGAAGTACATAAATAATACATTGAAAATTTTCATGGTAGTTATTATTGATATTCACCAGGGGAAATCTTTGAAAAACAAAACAACCTTCTTTAAAAAAAAAAAAAAAAGTTTCAGTCAAATGACAAAGGAAAAATTTAGAATCCATTATTAGTATCTAGAATAGAAAATAAGAAAAACAATCCAATCTATCTTTCAAAAAAATCCGCAAGGAAATTCCGGAAGGGTTTTTTTTTTTTTTTTTTTTTTTGTATTTTGAATTGTTTATGTACAGAGATTTTTATTAAAAGAAAAGGAAATTCAAAATCTTTATTGTAAAGATAAAGAAAACCATAATATAAAAAGATACCAAACACATGATAGATATTATGTAAGTAAAAGTACCGGGAATAGTAATTTTATATAGAATAGAAACTAAGATTGTCATATACTCAAAAAGCTCTGCAAAAAATTGCAAGAAGAATTAATTAGTTATTCATTGTTTCGAAAATGGGAGAAGAATATTAAATGGCTATAGAGCATAAGAAATTAAATATGCAACATTAATTAAAAAGTAATGAGAAAGCAAGAAAACGAAAATGAAAGATATTAGAGATTACAAAATCCAGTATTAGTGTCAGTTTATGATAGTCTAAGATTTTAATACAAAAAGGACTATATAAATAATATATTGAAAATTTTAGGTCAAATATTATTTATCTTCATCAGGGAAACCTTCACAAAACAAAAAAGAAACTAAAAAAAATCTGGAGTGACTCCACTCGACTTTCCGAACATTGAGTAATTAACAGTTTTGTAGATAAAGTAAAGAAAGAGGAGTTGTTAAACAAACAAAACAGAGAAAACCATAATAGAGCGTAAGTATTTTTCTCCATATATTACACGATGTTTAGTTTTACTTAACGCTACTGAACTTTGAGCCCATAGATCATACTGATAAAGAATTTTTCGTTGCGTCCCTGTAAAAACCTATAAATGCTAGATTCACGAAAACGCTTATACTTAGTGCAGCAGTGATTTATAATATTCATATAAATTTTCAGCTCAATTGAATAAGGCGTTTAGATGCTATCGCACTTTTAAAAATTTGGTCCCATAGGCCATAATGACAAAGAATATTTCTTTGTGTCCCTGTAAAAAACCTGTAAGTGTTCACCAAAATCTATACAGTTGGTGCAAGTGTGACCTTTAAATGTGTATAAATTTTTTACTCAATTGAATAAGGCGTTTAGATGCTATTGCACTTTTAAGATTTTGGTCCCATAGGCCATAATGATAAAGAATTTTTCCTGGTGTCCCTGTAAAAAAACTATAAGTGCTAGATTCACCAAAATCTATAGGGTTCGTAGTATGGTGACTTACAATATACGTACCAACTTTCAGCTTATTCGAACAAAGCGTTTAGACGCAAGCGTGTTCACTCACAGACACACACACACACATACATACACACATACATACACACACACACACATACATCATCACAAAAATAGTGAAAACGGACTCATTGGACCTCGAAACGTATAGAAACATCAAAATCTCAAATTCGGATTTTTGACATGATTACAATACTTTCCTCACTATAGTGTTCGGAAAGTAAAAATCAGTCAAAGGATAAAGGAAAAGTTTAGAATCCATTATTAGTGTATACTATAGAAAATAAGAAAAACAATCCATTCTTTATTTTAAAAAGTTCCTCAGCGAAATTCCGGAAAGATTGTTTAGTGTTTTGAATTATTCATGTAGAGAGATTTTTAGTAAAAGAAAAGGAAATTCAAAAGCTTTATTGTAAAGATAAAGAAAAGCATGATATAAAAATATACCAAACACATTATATATATTTTGTAAGAAAAAGTACTGGGAATAATTTTATATAGAAATGAAACTAAGATTATCATATACTCAAAAAGCTCTTCAAAAAATTGCAAGAAGAAATAATTAGTAAAACATTGTTTCGAAAATGGGAGAACAATATTAAATGGCTATAGAGTATAATAAATTAACTGTACAACATTAATTAAAAAGTAATTAGAAAGCAAGAAAACAAAAATAAAAGATATTAGAGATTACAAAATCCGGGATTTGTGTCATTTTATGATAGTCTGAGGCTGAAATACAAAAACGAGTATATAAATAATATACTGAAAATTTTATGTCAGTTATTACATATCTTTATCAGGGAAACCTTCAAGAAACAAATAAACCAAAAAAAAAAAAAAAAAAAAAATCAGTCAAATGATAAAGGAAAAGTTTAGAATCCATTATTAGTCTCTACTATAGAAAATAAAAAAAAACAATCTATTCGGTCTTTCAAAAAGTTCCTCAGCGAAATTCCGGAAAGATTGTTTAGTGATTTGAATTATTCATGTAGAGAGATTTTTAGTAAAATAAAAGGATATTCAAAAGCTTTATTGTACAGATAAAGAAGAGAAAGTTATAAAAAGATACCAAACACATTATACATATTCTGTAAGAAAAAGTACTAGGAATAGTATCTTTATATAGAAATAAAACTAAGATTGCCATACACTCAAAAAGCTTTGCAAAAAACTGCTATAAAAAATAGGTAGTAAAGCGTTGTTTCGAAAAATGCTTGTTTTGGAAAATACAAGAACAATATTAAATGGCTATAAAGTATATTAAATATAACTATGCAGCATTGATTAAAAAATAACTGGAAAGCAATAAATCGGAAATAAAAGATATTAGAGATTATAAATTCAGGGATTGATGGATGATTAAAATAAGGCAATAATTTAATTATTTGGGTAGCTATAATTTTTAAAAATATTTTGGATCATCATAAGTTATATTTTATTTTTAAAAAGTTTTTTTAATACTAACTTTTTGATTATAAACTTTTTAATTATAAACTTATAATAGCCAATAAAAAATATTAACTTAAGTTTTCGGAAATTGAGTTTGCATGAGAAATTAAAAAGAATATTGAAGGCATTATGAATGAGAATATTGGCGATTAAAAATACCGGGATTGATTACAGATTTAAAAAAAATTTGGGAAATCTGAATTAGTATACAATAATACAATAATTTATTTGTTTGTGATAGATGCAATTTTTAAATTTATTTTGAATCATTATACATTGCATTTTATTTTAAAAATTTGTTTAATACTAACATTTTGAATATAACTTTTAAATTATAAACTTTTAATAGATAATAATAATAATAATAATAATAAAATTCATTAACTTATTTTTTCACAAATTGAGTTTACATATGAATTTAATGAGAATAATGAAGACATTATGAATTAATTTTTTATTTTGATCAAACATATACCTGTAGGTTTGCATGTAATAGTAAGGCACAGGCGTATTTGTTGTCACTTAAATTTTATTCTATGCGTTTGGAAAGAATTTAAAGCATGAGTATTGCTTTAAAAATTACAACTGCATTTCATTTTATTTAATATGAATCGATCATAATTTATTTTATGCGTATATCTAAATAGAAGATTTGTGTTACTGCAGAATGTTTCAACTAAAAAAAAAAATTCAGGTTTAAATCTGCTGTATAATTCCTGTAATTCTATTCTATTTCAATACGCCTTAAATAACGTATTTTGATTTCAGTAAAAATACGTATGCATTGAGAAAATATTTTGTAACTGACATCTAGAATCTACATTGTGGCTCTAGAAAAAATAGTTATACCTATAATCTGTCATACCTATAAATTCTAGTCCCCTTTGAAAGCGAGTTCTAGAAATTCCCATTAGAGTTCTAGAGAGTTTGTCTATATTATCGAGGTCAAAACTATTTGAAAATATCTCTAAATAAATACGAACACAAGAGATGGGTTTTAGCAACTATAATCTTGGTTTATGTCCCAATTCTAGATAATCAAGCGAGGATTTCTCGCCATACAAAAGATTCAGAATATTCATAATATTGTTTCACCATCTAGAAATGTGTAGACTAGAAATTCTCGATCATTTCATCTATTTAGTTTATTGGCGCGCCTTATATACATAGTTCTGAAATCTATATTTATGGTTCAATGGATTTAGAAAATGACTGCTTATTCATTCTAGATGAAGGCGGTATATTTTTTTCTCAGTGTGAAAAGTCTTTCTTTCTTTCTTTCTTTCTTTCTTTTTCTTTCTTTCTTTTTTTTTTTTTTTTTTTGTATTCTTTTACCCATATTTATAGAAGAGTAAGTATTATTTTTGGAATTGGAGTTTTTGTTATTTTACACGCTTTGAGGCTTGCCGTATCCGAAAATTATGCTTTTAACAGTTAATCTGTGCGTATGTGCCTGTGATACGTTGATACGTTGATACTGTGATATACACTGATATACGTTGATATTGTGATACGTTGATAACAACCACTGGTTGTTATCAACGTATCACAAAAAACAATTGTTAGCAATAAACTCAAACTGATTTAAAATTTCCAGCAGATAGGGATGCTACGCTAAAATATTTGTTGGTTTCTGTAACAGGGCATCCAATAAGAGACTCCATATACATTACATGTAATTGTAAAATTTTAGTAAGTATAGATTAATGTCTATATGACATACTAAACCAAATGGAATGAAACGATATTCTTTTATGCATAAAACATTATCCGTGTAGAATATGGTAAGAAAATCATTCACCATTTCTTTACAAAGCTACCCAAAAAGAACCAAGACTATAATATGACTAAACTAGTAAATTTCTGATTTATTGAAAGATCTCTGAAAATATATGCGGACATAAGAGGCGAGTTTTAGTAACACTAATTCTAGTTTATGAATCATTTCTAGAAATCAAACCGAGATTTTCTAGTGATATAAAGGATTAAAAATGTAATGTATCTTTTTAACATCTGGAAAGGTATGAACTAGAAATTCTCGATTATCTTGTCCATTCAGTTATTTTGTAACCATATATGCATAGCTCGAAAACCTTCATTTCTAGTTTAGGGATTCAAACACTGACCACGAGTCGATGCTACAAATCTAATGTTAAAATAAAAATAAGATTCCAGAAAAAATCTTTAACATAAACTAAAGTACGACATACAAATTTTTATTGATAAATAAAATGAAACAAATATTGATGATTAGAGAATTTGTCACACTTTTTTTTTTTTTCACACTACACGTAATTTTTACTTTAATATACTCACAACTTTAGCTATAGATCTAAACAAACATAACTAATACTTTAACAGGGTAATAAGCTTTCATACATTGTTCAGCATTAAAATCGATTCACAAAATCAGCAAAATAAGACAAATATAATCAAATATAATGGTAAAGCTCCTCACATAAGAATTTTATTTACATATTTAATTTGCTTATGAAGCATGAAAATTGATATATCATTACCTTTATCAGAAATTTTTAAATATTCACTCTGATATTATGAAGGAAATACTCATAAAATTAGATTTATTAAACAATTTAGAAGACTATATCCCTGTCATGAAAAAATTTTATTTTATTTAAATTTTACTTTACTTTATATTAAGAGGCTTCGCTAGCTTTGCTGGTTGCTACATTTAAATGAATAATAAAAAAAAAATAAGAAGAAGAAGAAGAAAGAAAGAAAGAAAGAAAGGAAGGAAACGAATCACTGTTTTTTATATCCATTTATAAATAAAATTAAAAAAAAAAACCAATTAAAACGCCCTGAACCTCGCTTTGGCTACTCGTTGCCCATGGCAGCATCTTTTCGCTATGGTGCTAAGTCGGTTATGTCTTTCCACTGCCTACAGTAATTTATTCCCTGTGCATTTCAACTTCAATAATTATCGGATGACAGGCAGAGCTCTGTGATTCAACGATTGCGATTTTAAAGATGATCGTAATTTAGATTTTTTTAGACATTTTTATTTTCACATCCTTCGTTTTTACTTCCTTATACAGAGTATAGGGAAGTATAGTGTTACCGATTTGTGAAATGGATATTGTATTTCGCATAGCTCAAAAACGAATAATCGTAGAATGTTGCAAATTTATATATGTGACTTTCATGATGTCTAGTTGTCACCTATAAATTGAGTTTTAATATGAGCTTCACTTTCAGAGATATCAAAGATTTTACACGAATTTTCGTGATGTCTATATGTAAGTATGTATGTGTGTGTGTTTCTCGCATAACTCAAAAACGTTGGACGTAGAACGTTGCAAATTGGTATATAGATTTGTTATGACATCTAGTTGTGCACCTCTCTTTTTAAATTATCTGTCATTTTCCATTTTTTAATTATTTAGGAAAATTGTATTCATAATGACCAAAAATACAAAGATTTTGGTCATTACATATGACCTACTATCATAAAGATTTCAAAAGAAATCAATGATAGAGCCAGTAATGATATTGTTATGAAAGCTAAAGACAATTTTACTTGCAGAAAGTTATGCATAAAAACATTAGCAGGTTCTTGTCGATGAATGTATGTTATTGTCGTGAAAGTTGTCAATATTTTAGCTTGTAGAAATTCATTCTTTAAGACAGAAGTAGGTTCTAGTCAAAGAATGCACTTCATTAAATGAATACCCAGCCTGTAGATAGAGCTTGTAATGATATCGATTTCTTCAAAATGATATATACTATTTAAGTTAACTATTGATTTTTTCCTATTTAAAATATTATTAATAGGTCTTATACAGCTAGTCTGTGTACAGCGAAACTCTAAAATATGTCAATACGTAGCGTTTTAATTAAGAAATTTTGTATAAATCATATTTAAATTACTTTCTACTGTCAATGACTTTTTACAACTATTTATCCTTTGATGAAGAAGAATATATTTTCTATTGACGAAAAATAATAATTGATTAAAAGAAAAGCTATAGACGGCAGTTTGATAAATGATAAAGAGTTTCCGCATTTAAAGAAAATAATTGGTGTAACAAAATTTTTGTTTTCCGTTACGCTAATTGTCTTTGCAAATTGAGATCATCTGCAGGATTTTATTTTGTAATGTAATTCTGGTCTGAATCATTTAGCTAAAAAAATGAAACACACGGTTATGAAAGTATGATATCACTTTGAATATTTTAAAGTACATTTATAGGGCTGGAAATGACGTTGTATGTTTGCGAATTGTAAACAACTTATATTTATAAACTTTTATTGCAGGAAATGATCTGTAAATGAACTGTATTTAAACAATTTTATCATATAAGAATATCAAAATTAGAAAATACTGTTTTTGAAATTATGAATAATATTGTTCTTCTCTTTCACGATAGAATCCTGTATACGTGAATAGTACAAATTTCTAAAATGTAAAATAAAAGTGGCATCAACCTTAAAAATGCAAAGCATAAAAAGCGCCTTTAATTTAGTTCAGTATCGACAACTTTAAGCTTACCGACATCCATACAACATAGCCAAAATGCTATGGGTTCGTAAGTGTACTAAGGAAGCAGGTACTAGAGAATGATTAACCAGCCAATGAATTCGAAGAGATTAAGAGGTTTTAGCCAAAATAAAGTTTAAAAAAGTATGTTATGTAAACAGTAGGTAAAAATAAAATGTTTAATTTATATTATCTACTTTAATTTGTATTTTTCTTCTTACATTGCGCCGTGTCTTAATATCTTATTGACTCTCAAACCCTACCATTCTCCTGAATTTCAGTGGCTATTAATCATCACTTACAATAGGTTTCTCTAGTATGCTTAAGAGCTCTAATCCATTGGGAACCCTTATTATTCTTCAGAACTGATGAAAGTATGCTTAAAGTTACTAGAATTACTAATAAAGCTACAGAAGTAGGCTAATTGTTCTTTCAATTTTTAGCAGTTTTAAAACTAACGACACGTTAATTTTCTCTGCCTATTTATTCTTTATTCTTCAATGCATAAAATATAACATTAATAAAAAATATATGTAAATCTGTTTGCAAAAATATTATTAATAGCAGTTTATATGTAATAATTTTATTTATTTCCTGTTATGTAGTAAGTCATTGCATAATGCGTTTGCCTATGTTTTTAAATTCTTTATATACATTAATTAATGATCAATATTTTTGCATTATTACAAAGTTATGTAATCTGTAATACTGACATTTAATATATATATATATATATATATATTAACGTATTATCGTTAACAGATTTTCACTGCTTCCGTAATCACTCTGTTTAAATAAATATTTTTAAAAAATGAATTTCAACTTTTATATTGCATTATGAATAAAAATTAGAACAAAATTGCATTTCTTTTGTTCAACGATGCGTTTACAAACATCAGTTTTGTTCATACTATGTCGAACTCGGAATTCCATTGTCCATGGCAATGCTTCATCCACGAATTCTTTCTCCCTCTCTCTCTTCCTCTCCCTCCCCCTCTTCCTACCCCCTTCTCTCTCTGTACTTTTAAAGCTTCGAAAACACGCGCAATCGGTTCACAGCACGCGAGAACCTAGAAAGGCGACATTCCTAGCTTTTACTTATATTTCAAAAAATTTAGAATATGTCATGTCCCTTTTCACCCCTCAATAATTAATTTTGATAGTATACGTTATCGATTTCGAGCCGCCAAATACCTAAAACACGCTTTTTCTAGAACAAGCTGTATTTTATATAATATAAAGTGTATAAATAAATTTAATTGTTTTAAATTTTTGTTAAATTTATATTTTAGTTTTTATCCCTATTATATTGTCATTTGATTCTGGTAAAAACAATAAATTAAAAGCAAAAAAATCCCTTTAAGAAAACCTTATCTATCACCATAAACGGTTGTTTTCAAATGCCAAAAACTAAGAGGAAATGATTAAAAAATAATATCTTATAATCTTATTGTTTAAATTAACACCAGATCGAAAAGAAAATAATAAACTAAAAGTAAAAAAAAAAAAAAAAAAAAAAACTCTATCTTCATATTATAACCACAATACATAAAATATGTTTATATATAATCTTCCCTCTTGCTATGAAAGAAGGGAAAGTAATTATATCTGCCTAAAAAAAAATTGAAAATACCTCAAATTCTAAATGAAACCAATCTCAACCTCAAAAATTAACAGAAAAGTTCGGAAAAATATAACTAAAAGAATTACCATTCGAAAGCAGAAGAAATCTCGATAAGTTGCACGTCTGTATTATATGAAATATCCTTGTATCACGTTTTGTAGCCTTCAATCAGTATCCAGAACACTGGAACATACATTAACTCATTAACCGCCAAAACTAGAAATAATGATTTTTTTTCTATATACAAGCAGTAATACTTATTACTTTGATTATATATAACAATAGTTTTAAAATAAAATTATTAAAATTAGTCTTATCTTACTAAATACAGGGTGTTGTATTTGTACAACTTCAGTTGAATAAGAGAATAAAATGAAGACAAATAAATGTTTATGGAAATGTCCTTGCGGGAGTATAAAACAGCAAACACTACAGATGACTTCAAAAGTAATTATTTTATTGTGAATCTTTTTTTTTTTTTTTTTTTTTTTGCAAGTTATGTAAACTTATTCAAGTATGATGATTTTCAAAAATTTTGGATTGATTAGTGCTTCAAGTTTGAAATTTATTTTTAAATATAAAATTATTTTTCAGATCAAATTTTTTTTGTAATAAAATAAACATCTTTCCTTTCCTTATTTAAAAACAATACTTAATATAAAATATCTTTTTTAGTTTACTGTTAAACGCAATTATTTCTGGTGTTGCGTGAACGCAACACCAGCGGGTAATGGGTTAAAATTCAACAGGACATAAATTTCTGGTAGACCTATTATACACTACTGGCCATTAAAATTGCTACACCAAGAAGGAATAATAATAACGGAATGAAATTTGTTGGACACATACTTAATTGTTTTAAATTTTTGTTAAATTTATATTTTAGTTTTTTTTTTTTCCCCTTACTATATTGCTATTTGAATCTGATAAAAATAATAAATTAAAAGAAACAAATTCATTTAAGAAAACCTTATCTATCACAATAAATGGTTGTTTTCAAATGCCAAAAACTAAGAGGAAATGATTAAAAAATCATATCTTATAATCTTATCTCTTAGGTTAACACCAGATCCAAAACAAAATAATCGAAAGTATTAAAAAAAAAAAAAAAAAAAAAAAACCGTAAGAAAAAAGAAAAGTAAAGGGAAAGAAAAAACCTCTATCTTCATGTTATAACCACAATACATAAAATATACATTTATACATAATCTTCCCTCTGGTTATGTAAGAAGGAAAAGTAATTATATCTGACTAATTAAAAATACCTCAAGCTCTAAATGAAACCAATCTCAACCTCAAAAATCAACAGAGAAGTTCGGAAAACTATAACTAAAAGAATTAACCTTCGAAAGCAGAAGGAATCTCAATAAGTTGCACCTGTAATGTCTGAAATATCCTTGTGTCACGTTTTGTAGCCCTCAATCAGTATCCAAAATGATGGAACATACAATAGCAGTTCTTTTTATTTTTATAGATTAAAAATTGGTATTTTATTTAATAATATGACATTCGCGTACTAGTTTATACAAAATATGTATTTTATAAGCATCATACAGTGGTTAAGATATTACACTATTTAACATATTTTTCAAACTTGACTGCTTTATTTCAATGAATAATTAAGAATTTGCTTAATTTGGAATTATATCGAAATAAATTGTGGTGAATAAAAAGTAATCGTTTAAATTGTATGCATTCGTGCATATAATAATAATAATAAAGAAAGAATTATCCCTTCAGAGGATATTTAAGATAATTTAATTGTTCTTGTGAGACATAAGTAAAAAAAAAAATCATTTTACTTTCTTTCTTTCTTTCTTTCTTTTTTCGGAATGATGAACTAATTAAGATTTGAAACGAAAAGAAAAAACTCTCAAAAGTAATTAAAGTTAAATTTTCATATTTTATGAGTGTAAAATAAATAAATGTAGAAAGAAAGGCTAAAAATTATTTTTGGAATATTTCTCAGAGAAATTTGAAAAAAAAAAAAAACTTTTACCACGCAAAATTTCTTGTCTGATATAACAATGATATTTTTAACAAAATTGGTAAGAAAAATATCAGTCATTATCTGGCATTGTTAGCATATACAAAATCTGTTTTGTAATATTTGTGTTTTAAATGAAGTGAAATAGATTAACAACCATAACATTTTCAAAATATTTTCGTAAATTTTAAGCAGAGAAATTGGAAATCTTTTAACATAGAAAATGAGTTTTTTATTCCGGAAAATGCCATTTTTCCAAAAAAAACATTAAACACATACATTGTAGAAATTCATTTTGAAACAGAAACTTAATATTCTTTTTACTCATACGAATTAGTTTGAAGCTCTGTGAGCTGATGTGATTATAATTGAAGAGATTATCTTATTTTTTTCTTAAAATAAACAATAACAGAATTTTTAAGATTCTATTTGTTTCTTTTCATCCGGTGGTTCTTATAATTTAAAATGAATACAATTTGTCATAACTGTTCAGTAATTAAAAACTGCTTATTTAAACATAACAGTTATTTTATATGACTATAATGTGATACGTTTTTTGTTTAATTATTATTACATGAATAATAATAATAATAATAATTAAAATAAAATTTAGACGACTGTTATTTCACATAAACAATTTTTTTTCTACATGATTATTACATAAAAATGACGTTCATCAACCATGAATTTTTATGGAGTGTATAAGTTGACTTTTAAGCTATGCTAAAAATAATAGACCCGGGAATGGAAACTATTCCACTTACCGTGCTGATGCTCTTCCACTGAGCCACCCTTGGTTGATTTTATTCAGCCCACATACTCCACCTCAAAATAAATACTTATGATTGATGAACGTCATTGCTATGTAAATTAAGTTTATCATAGGTTTTGCCACGATTATTATACTTGTCTGTTATACCTGCGTTTACAAAAATTGTACAAAAAGTATTATGTTATGCACGGTAACCGACGTGCATGGTCTCTATTCCCAGCTCTGTCATTTATCACATGGTTGGTATAAAAATTAATTTTACACAGTCAAACACTAAATGATGATTGTTACGTCTAAAAAAATGTCTAATTTCTCCGATGATTGTTCCATGCATTTAAAAAAAAAGAATCTGAATGATTAACTATTTAAAGCTTGTTGACTTTTCAACGATTTTGAAATATATTTTACATGCATTTTAAACGATTGTTAGATGATTAAATAATTAATTGTTTATTCACACACACACATATATATATATTTCGTTTTGTTATCTGTGGTACTAATAGCTATAATGATAAAGTGGGTAAAATGTTGTTTAAATATTTAAATTCAGTTTTAAAAGTAATAAATGCTGCTAATGATTTAACATTATAAACAATAACCAGAAAGTTTTAGAATATTTCAAGATAAATTCAGAAAGCATTACTTCCGTAAATACCTATGATTTTGAAAATTTGTTTGGCAGTATTCCGCACAACTTGGTAATAGAAGTTTTTGAAAACATTTATGATGAATTTGGCAGCTACTTAAATTGTGATAAAAATTACTGGATTAATCTTATCAGGTTTAGTATTTTTGAAAACGTTTTGTTTAACGGGAAAGATTACTTTTTACAGCGGAGGGGGATCTAAATGGGAACGAGTTTTTCGAGTGCTTTCGCAAATTTATTTTTATATTTTTTCGAAATTTTTTTTATAAATATTACTTTCTTCAGATATATTGATGATTTATTTGTTTTTAAATGTAATTGTTTCGAAAATATTTCTGGAAAAATATATCCTAAAGAATTAATTTTAAACCATACAGATACTGATAAAATTTCTTTCCTAGATTTAAATATAAAGAGAAATGAAGATAAATGGCTCATTGGATTATATGATAAAAGAAAGGATTTTAATTTTAAAGTTAATAGTCTTGGTTTAATTGGTTTTCAAATATCAGTAGGAAAGTTTTAAAAAATATTATGTTCACACAGCTTAAAAGAATTCGTACTATTTGCAATAATGAAGAAGATTTAAAATATGCTCTTGAAGACTTAAAATGTACCTTGCAAATTAACTGTTACCCGTCCCAATTTTTAACTGTGAGTTTCCAGAGTTTTCCTATCTCGGTTTGTTCTACTTCCTCATTCAGGGGCGATATTTAAGTACCGAAGAGTAGCCCCGCCGGCTGAAGCTACTTTGTTTTCCAGATGAAGGGTTGTATTTTTATTTCATTTTATACTTTCTTGTTTACCTTCAATAATTCTTTATTGTATTGTATATATTTTAAATGAATTGATGTAATTTTGTAACTTTTACAATTTGATAATTTTATAAAAAAATTTTTAGTAATTTTATACGTTATATGTATGTTTGATTTCTCTTCAGTTATTGGTGATTTTCTGTTTGGTGAGAAGTTGGGGGCTAAGGATAGTTATTAGCTTATAGCTGCTGTCCTTTCAGAAACTTCTCGTTCACCCCTACACTGAGGGCCTACCTGATGAAGATCTCAGTGTTTTTTGGGGTTTAATTTCATTCATTTGTTTATATATTTCTACATTTATATATTCCTACATCTAAGTTTTGCATTTCCTTTCGCTGCAATTATGCGCATTAGTTTGTAATTCTCCTTTTGGTTTTTCTAATCTGTAAAACTTATATATTTATAAATTCATGTCAATAGTTTTCTATATATATATATATATATATATTCAATTTACGAATTTATTAATATTTTTAGTAAATTATTATTGCATTCTTTTAAACAAAATATTGAATTTAATTTATTCAAAAATAATTTTGTTTATAATGTTCGCTATTTTTGGTGAATATCACATGATATAAAAGCTGCCATTCGGTATATACTTATATGAGCTAAAAAAATATTTAACTGATGGTGTTTATGATTTAAAAGTTATTGATTTTGGATATGCTGTTAAGATGAATTTAAGCAAGTTTCTTCACTGATGAAGATATATTTTCAAATTTTTCACATTTGCATACATTTTAACTGATATTAAAAATTTTAAGAATTTCTCTACAAATTAATTTTATTTCAAAGAAAAATTTGAATTTCCACAGTACGTAACATTCTCAATTAACACTCGTAATTATATATTAATTAACCTCTTAATTAATTTTCTTAATTTTATTTTATAAATCAGTTCTTAAAAATCTACTAATATAGATTTTTTTTCGCATTTGTTTGTTTTAATTAGAAACAAAATACCCATTATCTTCTACTATGTAGCATTTCATACTATGATATAAATATCTTAAAACAGTTAATTTGTTTAAGTGAACTTCTTAGAAACATACATACCACAATATAATTGAAATTGCAAACAACAATATCTTAAAGAATAAACAATAATTTACTTTTTCCGAAGATAATAAATTAAAAATGTAACGCAAATGCATTTTAATCTTCTTATAGCAGATGTTCATGTTCGAACAAGAACAATAAGGCAAACATTCTAAATTATGTTTAATTAATTCTTCGAAAACAAAATAATTTTATTTTATTCTAACAATGCGTTTCACAGTTTAATAATAAGCAGTGAAATAGTAATCGTGAAGGTACATCCATTATTTATTAGAAACGAGAAATTTTTAATAGGTAGCATTATTAACGAAAGAGCATTTCTAAAGCAAAATATCTTATTTTGTTTCTGCGCTAGATTTCAGCGCGTTTTAATATATTTCTTCTATTTACTGTATTCAGGTACATTCATTAAATTAGGAGCAGAAAGCAAAAAGGAAAAAATTAAATATATTTCATTTAAAAACCTGTCTCATGATGGCAGGTTTTAAACACATTCAAATTAAATTATTTTAATTTTTTTGTTCGTTTCTTTGTTTGTTTTGATTAAAAAAAGAAAATGTCGTCTTACATTTTACACAATGATATGAATCTTGAATAACGTTTAGCCTATTCCAATTAACTTCTTTAAAAAAATCTTAACTCAAAATAATTACAATTTTATTAGGACCTTAAATAACCAATTTTATTAGGACATTTAACCCCCCCCCCCCCCCCCAAAAAAAAAAAAAAAAAAAATCACATTCTCCATACTTTACAACCAAGACACATCGAATAAAATAAAAAAAACGCCACCAGTAAATTTAACTTAAATATTCCAATAAAACGTAATCCCAGTATTTTTCAATTAATAAGAAGTGACAAAGATCAAATTTACCCCATCGAAACCGCAGGCATATATAAAATCCCGCTTAAAAATCAAAACAATGAAGAATAATATTATATAATAGTTACTAAAAGAAAAATTAAAACTTGAATCAAAGAACATCAAAATGACGTTAAGTTTAATAGAAATACTACTGCTCTTGCTAGATGCCATAAAAAAAATAATATAAATATAGATTTTAACAGTGTAACCAAAATAGCAAACTACAATAACCAGAATTACGCATTTTTTAGAGAGAGCATCGAAATCGTGCATAATAAAAATGTAACAAATGACCACGAATCGGCCGAGATTGACAGAGTGTGGCGCCATCTTTTTGTGAATAAAGACCAAGACCGAGATGCCAACAGTTACAGCAGTCGGCACAGACGACGCGGAGGATCCTCCTGCGAAAAGGCTTTCTGCCATGGAATAAAGAAGCAAAACTAAGGTATTTAGCTTAATTAATTAAGTTCTTGCTGTTTCTTTCTGTCTTTTTTTCCCCATAGTCCCTCAATGTCCTTGCATCTGGATGATTTCTAATGCTTTCAAATGTTTCGAAATTGTCGTGTCAGCTACTTGTAATGATTTTCCAAGTTCAGGTATCGTCAGGCCTGGATCTTCATTAAGCAATTCCTCCTAATATTCGTCTTCTTTTTTTTTTTGTGCACCAGCGAATTATATATCACCAAAATCAAAATTATTACTTTTGAATCGTTGAAACCAGTTTTTGTATTTACTGTTGTTTCCGACAAAGCATGCTCACCGTCTATGTGTTTCAGCTGCAAATTTCTTCTGAATAAAATAATGCAATATATAATTCCCTGCAAATACTCTTTACTTGGTACAAAACTCGACGTTTTCAGACATAGGAAAAACAGGTTTTTTTACACTGCTCTGTAGAAAAAAAAAAAAAATCCCGTAAGATTACGAATTAAGATTAAGATTAAGAACCAGGTTTTTTTACACTGCTCTGTAGAAAAAAAAAAATCCCGTAAGATTACGGGAAAAGCCCGGCAGCAGAGATTCCAGACAAAGCCCGTTAAAAAAACACTTAGACAGTAAGCTAAGTATGTAATAACCTTAAATTACGTTACAATGCCTATAAAAAAAACTTTTGCCCATAAAACCAATGTTTTTTTTTTCTTTTCTTTTTTTACGGGCTTTGTCTGGAATCTCTGCTGCCGGGTTTTCCCCAATTCTTACGAGATTTTTTTTTACAGTGTGTGGCGAACTAACAATCACTGAATTTCAAGGTTGCTAGCAGTATTTTCTTTTAAATGCATAACATCTGAAATTACATGCACGTTATCCTGATAGTGAAATATGTTATGAAACTGCGAGAACCTTTTTCAGGATCCTAATAAAAAAAACATCTTAAATAAACAAGAGTTTGGATTTTCACCCAAAATTAAATCAAAATGTGAAAAGTATAATGCATATGATTTTAATCTTCATACATCAGATTTTCTTATAACAACAAGAAAACTAATGCCCGCTTTAAAAATCAGTTTCAATTAATTTAGCTTAAAAAACAAAGAAAATGTTTCAGTATCATAACAATCCATTCTACTGTTTAATAATGTTGCGTTCTCGAGTTTGGTGAATTGTGCATGAATGCTTAAAAGTGTATTTACAAAAGATTACAGGTCTGTCAACCAAGTATCAACTTCTGTTTCACTGGAAAACACATCTTAAATAATAGCGGACAACATAAAAATCGCAGCATAAACTGTACCAGAAGCATAACATAAAAACAGCACAAGCTGCATTCAATAGCAGTGGGTCGATCAAGCACAGAACTCTTAGCACTTGCAATGACTTGGCTTCAACTCTATGCCTATTTATAGCCTCTTGTATATTTCGAAAATTTTACGGGTATTTCAGGATGTATTCGATTGAGTTTAGTTAATAGATATATCGATAATAAGTACAGTCGGTAACAAAAGTGTCCGACTACTAACAAAAATTCCTATGTGAAAAAAGTACACTTCATACGATTTTGTTAAATAAATGCTTGTCGAATCCTGCTCTTTGTCAGCGTAAGAACATAAATGCACTTATGATATGATTTTCTGCTGTTAATTTTATCACTAAGAATAAATATCTTACTCAAACAGACTCTATGCTTTCCATGCTGGCGCGTTTATCGAACCTTGGAGATTTTTTGGTCACTTTGACGTGCAAATACAGTCGGCAACAAAAGTGTCCAAAATTAGCAAAATTCCTATGTAAAAAAAGTACACTTTATACGGTTTTGTTAAATAAATTCTCATCGAATCATGTTCTTTGACTGATTAAGAAGAGGATTCGACAAGGATTTATTTTACAAAACCGTATGAAGTGTACTTTCTTCACATAGGAATTTTGCTAGTGTTCGGACACTTTGCACGTCTGTATTTGCACGTCAAAGTGACCAAAAAATCTTCAAGGTTCAATAAACGCGCCAGCATGGAAAGCATAGAGTCTGTTTGAGTAAGATATTTAATCTTAGTGATAAAATTAAAAGCAGAAAACCATATCATAAGTGCATTTATAATATACAGTCGGTAACAAAAGTGTCCGAACACTAGCAAAAATTCCTATGTGAAAAAAGTACACTTCATACGGTTTTGTAAAATAAATCCTTGTCGAATCCTCTTCTTAATCAGTCAAAGAACATGATTCGATGAGAATTGATTTAACAAAACCGTATAAAGTGTACTTTTTTTACATAGGAATTTTGCTAATTTTGGACACTTTTGTTGCCGACTGTATTTGCACGTCAAAGTGACCAAAAAATCTCCAAGGTTCGATAAACGCGCCAGCATGGAAAGCATAGAGTCTGTTTGAGTAAGATATTTATTCTTAGTGATAAAATTAACAGCAGAAAATCATATCATAAGTGCATTTATAATATACAGTCCGTAACAAAAGTGTCCGAACGCTAGCAAAAATTCCTATGTAAAAAATGTACACTTCATACGGTTTAGTTAAACAAATCCTTGTCGAATCCTGCTCATAGTCAGTGTAAGAACATGATTCGATAAGGATTTATTTAACAAAGCCGTATGAAGTGTACTTTTTTTACATAGGAATTTTTGCTAGTGTTCGGACACTTTTGTTTCCGGCTGTACATATATATATTTAAAATAAAAGCGGTTAAAATCCATTATAACTATAGTAATTTATCTTTTTTTTTTTTTTTTTTTTTTTTTTTTTTTTTTCACTAATTTATTTATTTTATTGGTTAAATTTAACATCTAATATATTTTGATTCAAATAATTCTTAATATTTTTTTGTCCTTGAGCACTGCATAATGTTTAGTGAAACATACTAATTGTATTTGTAGTATAAAACGATTTAAATCTGTAAAAAATTTATAATGTAACCATCTAATCTAATGCATCGCTTTGTAACTATCTAAAAGCAACAACAACAAAAAAAAAAGTGACGTAAATTTGACATAATAAATTTAATAAAAAATATTCGTTGTATCATTTTTAAAAATCAAGTTCTTATTTCGAATAAAAAGATTATTTGTTTATTCTAAATCTCAAATTTCCATTTTGTTATAAATATATTTTACTTTCTCTTACCTATGTACTATAGCGAAATTAATGTTTTTATTTAAATGTTTGAAATTATTTTTCTTATAATTGCACATTTTATGTCCCTAGAATCAGAAAAATCAGGCTATTACAGTCATTAAGATTATCTGCGTACTTTTTATAAGCATATTGCAATAACAAATAGCAACAGGATGACTAAACTGAGTTTTCTAAATCTAAATTATATGCAGATGCCACACTAACCTTTTCGTTGGGATCAACCTAATGATTTAATGGTTACATACAAACAAATTAAAACACGTTACGTTTGTGAGCAAAATTTCTGGTAGACAACTTGACATCTAAAATGATAATAATTAATCTATTAAATGCATCTTGTAAAAAGAAATGATAATTTATTTTTTAAGCATACACTGAGAAAAAAAAAAGATACCGCCTTCATCTAGAATGAATAAATGGTCACTTTCTAAATCCTTAGACTAGAAATATAGATTTCCAAGCTATGCGCATAAGGCACGTCAATAAACTGAATAGACGAAATGGTCGAGAACTTCTAATCTACACACTTCTAGATGGTGAAACACTATTCTGAATATTCTGAATCATTTGTATTGCGAGAAATTCTCGCTTGATTTTCTAGAATTGGGTCATAAACCAAGATTATAGGTGCTAAAACCTGCCTCTTGTATGCAAATTTATTTGGAGATGTTTTCAAACAGGTTTGTCCTCGATAGTATAGGGAAACGCTCAAGTATTCTAATAGAGGTCTCTAGAATTCGCTTTCGAAGGGAACTAGAAATTTTTTTATAAGAAATTTATAAGGATGACAGGGAACTATTTATTCTAGAGCCAAAATTTAGATTTTAGATGTCAGTGATAAAAATTTTTCTTAGTGTATTGGCGTACCTGATACTCATAGCTCGGAAATCTATATTTCTTGTTTGGCGATTTAGAAAAGGACCACCTATTCGTTCTAAATGAAAGAGGTATATTTTTTTTCTCAGTGTAAAGGCCTGCTGTAGAAAAAAAAATATACCTCTGCAGTGTATGAATGTTATTCATTATTTATTTACTGAGTCACAAAGTAGAATAACGATGAATTAACACTTTACTCGAAATTGCTAGAATTACGTTTCCTGTTGTGATAATGTGTCTTCATACTGTGCTAAATAGAAGTACAATATGCGATATGAAAATAATATAAAAATATCGTTCGTTTATATATTGTTCATCATTCGTTTACAGGGCTAGCCAAAAGGTTGGAGGTATTGTGCTAAACTTGCAAATTGCTGCAAGTACAGTCGGTAACAAAAGTCTCCGAACACTAGCAAAAATTCCTATATAAAAAATGTACACTTAATGCAGTTTCGTTAAATAAATCCTTGTCGAATCCTGTTCTTAGTCAGTCTAAAAACTGGATTCGGCAAGGATTTATTTAACAAAACTGTATTAAGTGTACTTTTTTTACATAGGAATTTTTGCTAGTGTTCGGAGACTTTTGTTACCGACTGTACATTTCAGGTTTTATACGCATTTTTCATACAAAATTAAGTTTAAGATCATGATGCAGTGCGTATATAATATTTTCTTAAACTTAGTTTAAAAACTCGTATAGTGTATGTTAGTGTATAGTAGAACTAGCACTATACTAGGAAATTGCAAGAAGTACGTTTCCTGTTGCGATTATATGTCTTCATACTATGCTAAATAGAAGTACAATATGCAATATAAAAATAATATATAGATATCATTCGTTTATATATTATTCCTCATTCGTTTACGCCAAAAGAATTGGAGGTATTGGGACTAAATTTGCAAATTGCTGCAAGTACATTTCAGGTTTTCTATGCATTTTTTTCGTACAAAAGAAAGTTTAAAAAACATAATGCAGTGCGAATATAATATACAGTTTATGTACAGTGCTACACCGTTAAAAATGGTTTCTTAAAAATGAGCTAAATTGTCTCAAAATAGCTCCGAAACAATATATACTTAAATTTGAAAACCCATGTACTCATTTTTGAATACATTGACATGTCAAACATGGGGATATTGGGATTCTTATTGGTCAACCCCATTTTTGGAGCATGTCAATATACTCAAAAATGAGTACATGGGTTTTCAAATTTAAGTATACATTGTTTCGGAACTATTTTGTGACAGTTTAGCTCATTTTTAAGAAACTATTTTTTACAGTGTAGAAGCCAATTATAATAGTTTTTTTGATTCAGGAAAGTAACCGTTTCAGAAAAAAAAATTCTACGAAGGAAAAAAAAAATAGAACAAAGAAAAATCAATATTATGCCAATATATCCCAACGTAATTCAAGAGAAATATCAGAAACGTCTTTTTTTCAAAAGGTCAAAATATACTTCGCCATCACATGTCTAAGTCTGTAAGTAATATTTTGCAATAGAACTGGGGACAATTCGAACTCTTTCTTGTATCCATTTATATAAAACGCTAGAAGATGTTACTTTAGTAAATTCCCCTTGCTTACACTGTAAAAAATAGGTTCTTAAAAATTAGTATATTTGTCTCAAAATAGCCCCGAAACAATATATACTTAAATTTGAAAACCCATGTACTCATTTTTGAGTACATTGACATGTCAAAAATGGGGATATTAGGATTCTTATTGGTCAACCCCATTTTGGAGCATGCCAATATACTCAAAAATGAAGGACATGGGTTTTCAAATTTAAATATATATTGTTTCGGGGTTATTTTAAGACAATATATACTTATTTTTAAGAACCTATTTTTTACAGTGTACTGAATAATTTACGACTAGCTTCTTAAATGTGAATCGTGAATCCTCGTTAGTTTTTTTTAAATAGCAACTTTCCATCAAACTAAACAAATAAACATCAGCTTTTAAAGATTTTCACAATACACTGTAAAAAAAATAAAATAAATAAATAAATAAAAAATCCGGCACTTTTCTGGAAAATTTTGGGCAGCTAATGTGCCCAATATTTACCAGTAATATTCCTTGAAAATATCAGTAACCATCAAATATGCTACATTCAAAATAATACTACATTCCTGAAATCAGGAACGGTTCACAGACGAAAACCTGTTATTCTCAGGAACCTGTCCCGAACGTAATAAAACCAGGAACGTATCCGATTGTATAAGAGTAATGTTTCTGAATTTTCTTACAGTATAGTGATGCAGATATCTCATTTTTTACAAATTCCGGAATGTCTGTAAATAATGTTAATAAAACTTTTTTATGTGTGACAAACCACGTATACAGATTTTCTGAGTTAATTAAAAAATAAATAAAAAATCTCTCCAAATTACGCAACTTAAATGTTTAAATAAATAAATAATTTACATTTACAGAGGCTGTTCGCACATTTTTTAGACGATTTTGATGGAGTGTACTGAAGCAATTTCACTCATATTTCGAGTTTTAATTGTTCAGTTTGATAGCCCTTGTTCTTAACTAACATTCTACATCATAATTTGTATGATAATAATGCTTTTTATAATATCGGAAGAGGTATATTTTTCTACTTCTCTTGAACGGCTTTCCAGAGTCCACAAAGCGTTGTAGGTCGGTGTTTGGATAATGTTGATTTTAAGAGTCGAAAAACAGAAAAATCCAACAGTGATACATCAGAAGATTTAGCAGGAATGTCAGCGAAGGGTATGGTTTTAATTCACGTTTTTTGTTCCATTTTTTTTTTCTAGAAAAGCAATTGCGGATTGTGATGTGTGGCTGCTTGTTTTGTCTTGATACAGTTCAACGGATTGATAGCATTGTGGATAAAGATCTGGATTTTCGTTTTTAAAAATTGGAATTAAAATATGTTCTTGAGAGTATTTAGAGTTGATTTTGACATTTTTGTCACATTCTTTTTGCTTTCATCTTGCGCTTGTATGAAAAACCAGTGGCAATCATAAATTCTTTAGAAAAACTTTCTTTTCATGCTTTGAGCCTTGTAGCAAATTTTTTTTTCTCCACTTTTGTGATAATAAATTGACCTTTTTTTATTGCAACCACTTAAATAGACCCAAGATTCATCTGTTGTTGCAACATTTTTCCATTTTTCTCCTGATAAATGCTTTTCATAAAGATTTCACTAAAAACTATCTTTGGAAAGAGCGGAAACCTATCCTTACATCCACTGCCATTTTAAAAGCGCATTTTTGCATCTAAACAAAAATTCTAAATATCAGAAGATAAATAAAACTTCAAAAAATATATCTGTTGTGAAAATAAAATTCTCCATGCAAACGATTTTTTCTTACTGCGAAATAAAATCGTCTAAAAAATGTGCGAACAGCCTCTGTACAATATTTAACGAAAATTGTATTATCTTTTATAAAAAATATCATACACTATTGCGAATTTGTATTTTTTAACACTTTCCAAAAAAATGTTAAAAGCTTTGTTGGAAAATGTTTAACACTAAAGTGTAAACACAATTCAACACCAACAAATTTGAATAGTGTTTATTACTTCGGATTGTCTATCTGTCTTCGTGTCCCAAATGTGTCTGTGTGTAACTCTCGTAATATTCATGGAATTTCTTGAGACAGATATATGTTATTCAAGTTCACTATGAAATATTCCCAATTGAAAATGGAGTAAATAACATCATTATCTTAAGTACAGGGGCACCAGAAAAAATTCCAAATCATTGCCTTCTACAAGATTTATTTGTATTAATCATATTTTAATAGTTTTGTTTTCGAGATATTATAATAAAACTGAAATTTATCATTTATCTACACAAGAAAATGCTTTCTGTGGAATATAGTAATGATAAGCGTTAAGGTTTTTAGGTTTAAAAAAATATTCAGTTACATTAAGGGCTATAATTGGAAATTGCTAATATTTCGTTTGCATTTGCATTAATAATTTGTAACACTTTTCTATGCTGTTCAAGTGTGGTTATGATTTGAATTCGCCTATCTGTCTGTCTTTCTGTCCCTGCCTGCTCGTCTGCTGAATATTTTTCTAGAATATTTGAATAATAATAATATATATTCCGTGTTTAAAGCGATATAAATAGCGCAAAGGATTTGTGTACACGGACATTCAAACGTATGCCGAAACAATGTGTTTTATGAGAAGTATTTTTATAAACTACACTGTAAAAAAAAAAAAAAAAAAAAAAAAAAAAACTGTTAATAGTAGAGGAAAAATCTGGCAGCTGGGGTACCAGTATTTCTCCGTCAAATATACAGGACAAAACTGTACTTTTAACAAAAAATCTGTTTGATTTACAGGATTCCTCTGTAAAATATATGTCAGTGATACAATTTTACAGTTTTAAACTGTATATTTGACGGTAAAATATTGGCACCCCAGCTGCCAGATTTTTCCTGTACTTTTAACAGTTTTTATTTTTTTTTTTTTTTAATATGTGTATATTTAAGTAATTTCACACTGCACAAATCAAAATTCACATTTATTGTTCATATAGTTGCCACAGAATGCGGTACGTCAGCTTTAACATTTACAGGAATGCACTGAAATGCACTGAAATATCCAGAAATGATAAGGTCTATAATTGGAAATTGTCGGAATTTCCTCTTCCGTGTAGTCAAACATTTTTACACTGTTCAGCAATATTTAAAGGTGATTGTGAATTCATTTAGTCTGTCAGTATTTCATCCCTTCTACCCGTACGTCGTATGATGAAGTGGACAAAATACATTGAAATTTATGGATGCAACGAGTATGTACTACAATTCAAAATGTTTATAAACTATGTCAACCACATGATTTTTTTTTTTTTTTATACACATGAAGTTGACTTAGGCAGTACAAAAAAAATACTTAAGATTCGTGCACAGATAGTCTCCTGTCTCTAGAAAAATATTTGCTGACACATTTCTGGAGTATGAAACTCATCGACATCGCATCACTGGAAGAGTTAATACGCCTAACTTTATATATATAATCTCATTTAGACTTGATAATATCTGTTAATATCTTTTTCAAAATGTTATTGTTTCCAATGAATTCCTGATTCAACGTTCCACAACTAATATTCAAAAAAGATAAATGGAAATCGTTAAAATGCAAACATTAGCTCCAGTAATCTTATTATCAAGCAATTTATATAACGAGATGTTTATGGGAGTAAGTTTTCTTGCTTCTGATAATGCCCCAGGATATAATCTCTCAGAAAGTCAATCTGTGGACCTTTTTCACTTGTGTCTGGAATTTCCATCACTGTTAAAAATGGTTTCTTAAAAATGAGCTAAATTCTCTCAAAATAGCTCCGAAACAATATATATTTAGGTTTGAAAACCCATGTACTCATTTTTGAGTATATTTACATGTCAAACAGGGAGGTATTGGGATTCTTATTGGTCAACCCCATTTTTGAGCATGTCAATATACTCAAAAATGAGTACATGAGTTTTCAAATCCAAGTATATATTGTTTCGGAGCTATTTTGAGACAATTTAGCTCATTTTTAACAAAACCATTTTTAATAGTGTATTGTGAATTTCTATAAAACAAAAAACTGTGATTTTTGCACTATAGTATATTTATTTTTGTAGTTTTAATTAACTTAAAATAAAAAAAATAAAATAAAATAAAAAAAACTTTTTTTTTATTGAAATTTATACACGTATACCAGGTGTCCCATAAGTCTATAGACTTCTTAAAAATTCAAAAAAGTTGAAGGAACTGGTAGTATTAAACGCGACTTGCGAAAAAAGTTATTCTCCTCTGAGGGGAATTTTTTTGGTAAAGAAAAAAATAATAGTTAAAATTTTCGAAGATACTGTATATGAGCCAATCATGCATTTCCGTTATGAACCATATTTCTTTTCATGCAAATATTTACAGGCATATAAATGCTATTTTATGTCTCCACCACAACGAGATAAATAAAGTAGAGTGATAAATGGTAACCCTGACATGGTCCAACATGAGTCATGTGACATGAACCCTATACGCGTTGATTTTCTTGGTAACAACTTATTTTCATTAAATTTCTATGGCAACGGTCTGGAGATTGTTCTTGGCAAAAGTCATAACCGACAATGTTTCTGGTTACTTATGTAGTTTAATATTATTTTGTTCTAAATCATTTTGATTTCTATTTTACTTCTGTTATGTTTCGTGTAGCCGAAATTTAACTGACAAAATGCTTAAAAATAGTTGAAAAATTATTAGTTGTTACTAAATTTAGCTCTTTAGAAGTTTAACTTTTCGTTTATAGATACTTTTAAACTTTGTTGAGAAGCGATGAAAAAAGAAGTATTTTATTATTTATTAAAATGTGAAATATGTGAAAAAATATTTAAAAAAAAATTTATTTCGGTAATAGGACTGTCATGTTACCTAATCTCCTTATATTATTAAAATCTGTACGCATCTGTCTGTCTGTCTTTCTGTCTGTCTGTCTGTGAGAAATGCCTTGTCATAGCTAAAGCTCCAGCGCTAATGGTCGCATCGCCTCGAAACCGGTGCCGACAGACGCAGAATTTCTTCTTCTCGACATCGCGATAATTCGCAAAGCGATGCGACCCTAATTGGCAGAGATATTAATTAAAACGTCGACACATATCTACGGAAAAATGACCCAGAATTCATGATTAAATGCTTAAAAAGTGACATTTTTACGGAAAAAATGGAAAATAAAATTTTTTCTTAAGAAAAAAATTTGATTTGAGAAGGAATGTGTGCGCGTAGTGCGCGTATACCTTCATACGTGCGCGCGCAGCGCGCATGGGTCTGCGCTGCCGAAGGCAGTGAGGACACGGTGTGAGTTTTTACACGATCAGAAATGATTTTTTAGGGCGCACAAAGGGTCAGGGAAGGAATACGCGCGCGCAGCGCGTGTATTCCTTAACTTAAATGCGCGCAGCGCGCACGGGACTGCGCTGTCGTAGGCAGTGAGGATCCGGTCCGACTTTGTACCCGATGAGAAATGATTCTTTTAATTTTCTTTTCTTGAGAATAAAAATTTGATTTGAGAAGGAATATGTGCGCGCAGCGCACGTATACCCTCACACATGCGCGCGCATCGCGCATCGCGCATGGGTCTGCGCTCCCGAAGGCAGTGGGGACCCAGTGTGAGTTTTTACACGATCAGAATTTTTTTTTTTTTTTGAGGGGGGGGCACGAAGGGTCAGGGAAGGAATACGCATGCGCAGCGCGTACGGGCAGCGCTGCCGAAGGCAGTGGGGACCCGGGCCGACTTTTTACCCAATCAGAAATTTTTATTTTTTTCTTTTCTTAACACTAAAAGTTACTGTTAGTGATTCATTAATTTTAGTGATTCATGTGAAAATACTGACCCGCTAGCGGGCGAAGCTCGCTAGTATTAATGATAATTTGCTGATTTGAAATTTTAAATGTTAAAATAGCGATAAAGAGCCAAATACAGCAACCTATTGGTTCGTGTCACGTGATTCATCTTGAACCACGGAAAACGAATCCTTTATCCATTGAATCAGCAGTCTAATTTATTTATCTCGTTGCTCCACCATCACCAAAATTACAGTTAGAAAACGAGTTACAACACCACTGATTACTGCTGCTTCAATCGGCAGTTCTTACCCTAGAGAAAACACATTCACCAACAACGCTTTATCCACCAAGGCAGCATCGTAATTAAAACTTCATGTATGCGCATGTAGAATAATTGTTCGCAACTGTCGCGCTTATAAAGTTGCCATTGATGCTGCTTTTGTGTAACCACTTGCCAGAAGTTACATATATAAATAAGTCCATGAGAAATCGTTTAATTTAAAATTATTTTATAATATTGCCATTCTATAAAAGTTTCTGAGAAATGTTATGAAAATATAAGCAATTATTTTTTTAAACGAGAGAAAATAGCCATGCTTCATCTTAGATTCTTGAAGCAATCAATATACACATTTAAGTCGGCCCTCCAGTATTCATGTTGCACCTGGAAACGCAATGCGCCTATTCTACTCCTTTCCGCTAATTCGCTATGTCCGCAATCTCTACTACCTTTACCTCATTTATTTAAAAATAAAATGCGAGCATTTTTACATTTTTTTTTTTTCTTTTTTTTAATAATAATAATCTGTGCATGCACAAACTTTACATTTTTTTTTCATACATTATCCGGAAGTATATTGAAGTACATATATCAAAAGCCTAAACAAAGACCGAGAAATTTTAAATGTGATCGATAATAAAATAAACTGAATTTCAGCTCTTCAAAAATAAATAAATAAATAAATAAGGAAAAAGAAAGAAAGAATGAATGAATGATAAATATAAAAGAAAAAGAAAATTTTTATGAATTGCATTTACAATCAATGAATATATGTTATGTTACCATTGGTTGAATTAAAATTATAATTTTAGAAATATCTCTTACAATTTTTTATGAGTGAATGAGAAAAACAAGAGAAACTAAAAATCAATTCTTTCTGTCAACGATAAACTTTTTAAATGTTCATGAAATTTGCTTTCAGGAATTTATACCAAATATTTCTTCATAATTTTATAAAAATTCAAATATATTACATTTAAAATTTCTTATATAGAATAGAAACTTTTATTCAAAACGAATATGCAAAATTTTACAAATCTGAAAACAAAAAAGAAGGAAAATCAAAAACAAAATGAAGAGTTCTCTTTATCTTTCTCTCTCTCTCTTTTTTTTTTTTTTTTTTTCTCCTGCTTATTTTACCGCATTATATATAGCAAAACAGATCAGAAAGGAAAATCAGTAAAAGCAAACACATTAAGATAAATGGAGAAAAAAGTTTAAAGAAAATTTAGAAGTTTCTATACAAGCATTAAAAGGAGAAAAATATTGCTTTTATTGTTAGATCTAGCAAATTTTGTCAAATGGATTTCCTTTTGAAAATGAGAGTGAAAAATATAAGAACTGTACTTAATGCTGTATGAGTGTCATCTTGAAAAAAATGCTGGATAAAAAAAAAAAAAAAAAAAGGAAAATTTCTATTCTTCTCCGCGCAAAAATCATATATTGTCATAAAAATAGAAAACTTTTACGGAACATAATTTATCTTATGGCGCTCCGTTTAGTAAAATTTTAAACGATTTAGAAATACATCAAAAATTTTATTAAAATGTGATCAACTAAAAATCATAAATATCACTTTTAGTAATTGAAATATTTAGAAAATTTACGGAGAATGATTTTTCAGGAATAAAAATTCTGATGACTATTAGAATAAGAGCAGACAGCAAAGGAATATATCTGTACTGATAAGTATAAAGGATTTAAGTCCAAAAATGTCAATTTTGAGTTAAGTACATAGTCAGACTCAGAAAAAAATTCTCTATCGATTAGTATAAAGGATTTAAATCTATGTCATTTAGTCTTTGAGAAAATCCATTGGTAAAAAAAGACTTAAGTCAGAAATTTAGCATTAATCTTTAGTATAAAATATTTAATTTAAATTTTCCCTTTATTAAATGAAGATTGACAATCACTGAGTGGTATAAAGGATATAAATTAACTTAAACCCTTTTTCCTAATCGATTCTTCTGATTAGTTTATAGTTAGTTCAACTTTATTTTTCGTCTCCTGAAAAATCAAGAATATGGACTTAAATCCTTTATACTTATCAGTACAGATATAACCTATGATACCACAAAAATACAGATAAATATATCCCTATAGGGATATGAATTTAGTGATCAAATAAATAATACTTAAAACTATTCTCGTTCATCCAAATACCCTTTTATATAATAATTTTATTATTTATATTTTCAAAATTTACCTTTATATAACAGTATTCATCAATAACCCAAGATGCATTCCGATACATTTTTTTTATATTCATAGAAATCTGTCAAAAATTCTTTCACTCGGAAAATCACATAAAATAAAAAATAAAATAAAGTAAATAATCATTTAGCATCTTCACACACTAAGATCTTCAAATATAAGTAGTAAGTCCGAAATCGGTATTTTAAATATATATAAAACAGGTTCGCTACTTCAGACTTTTCATAAAGTCTAACATATAGTTCGTACACAGCGATAACTAAGAATGTTCAAATATATTACGAGTATAGGAAATGGTGATAATAGTAATAGCAGTACGTCCAGTTTTGTTATTTTAAACCTGTATGTTACAGGTATGATACTTGATTTTTTTTTTATATAATGTCTAACAAATAATTCGTATACAAGGGCAACCAAGAATGTTCAATTACTTTAAGTATATATGCAAAACCCGTGGTAGTACAATTTAACATTTTCAGATTAAACTGAACATTTAAAATATATATATATATATAAGGTGAGTCTAAATGAAAAGGAGACTATAGCTGTAGCGGCGTTATATCAAATCCCAGTGAGTTAATGTGTTGGCCCATATATGGCATGGTGGTATTGCTACGTGCACATGCGCAGTTAACGGCTTCGCATCAACTTCCTCATTTCTGGAGAGTCATTTCCTCAGTTCGATATAAGAAATTTTAATAAAAATATTATAATTACAGTTCATGTGGTATAGTACAACTATAAATAATTGCCATTTGATACACTGATCCCAGCGCGTAGGAAGGTAGTGAATGACTCAACAGATGGGTCAGGCAAACAGCCATTCTCTCCGTCTTCTGATTCTCTGACAGATGCTTGGGCACCCATTATGCACAAACTTTGCCATAACCAAGCTTTTTGTGGATTATGTGATGCGCAGTTTCTTTGTTTATCGACAGTTCAACAGCAATTTCACGTGTGGTGATCCGGCGATTCTGCCGTATGAGCTCATCCACAGCCGACTTTTTTGTGCTGATCTGGAGGAATTCATCATGCAACGAACTGTGGAAATAACTCTCCAGGAATGAGGATATTGATGCAAAGCCGTTAACTGAGCATGTGCATGTAACAATACCACCATGCCATATATCAGCCAACACATTAACTCACTTGGATTTGATGAAACGCCACTCCAGCTGAGGTATCCTTTTCATTTGAGCCCACCTTATGTATATATGAATATATATATATATACAGAGAGAGAGAGAGAGAGAGAAATATATGTTATTCATGAAGGTATATTTTGTATAGTAAGGAGATTAATCACCATTCGTTTACAGGACACACAAAAAAATTCGGGTATATTAAGCATGTATTTGGAAATTAACAAAATTTCTACTTGTAGTATTTATCATTGCATTTGATAGACCAAGAAAAAGAAACTATTCTGGCTCTTGTGCTGTTCTAACGGATGCAACAATTAGATGTGTCATTGTTATAAAAAGCTGAATTCCATTTTTGCTGTTATTAAGAGACTCTATTAAGTATTATGATTTTGCACGCAGAAAAAGGATTGGATTAAAACTACACTGTAAAAAAAAACTCGTGAAAAAAACGGAAAAAAATTGTCAGCCCAGGACGCCAATCATATTCCGTTTTCTTTACGGGGAAAAAATGTTTCAAATTAACGCAAGAAAACCGTTATTCTTAACAGAAAAACACTGTTATTTTTAAAGAGAGTTCTGTAAAAATTTACAGAAAAATCTGTAACTTTTACGGAACAAAAATTTTTTTCTCTGTAAAATTTACAGAAATACCTGTAATTTTTACAGAACAAAAATTTTTTTCTCTGTAAAATTTACAGAATTATCTGTAATTTTTACGGAACAAAAAAATTTTTCTCTGTAAAATTTACAGAAATATCCGTAACTTTTACAGAACAAAAATTTTTTTTCTGTGAAATTTACAGAAAAATCTATAATTTTTTACAGAACAAAAACTTTGTTTCTTTTAAAATTACAGTGTACTTCTGTTAACATAACGATATTCTTATGTTTATATAACAAAATTTGGCTGTTCTTAAAAAAAGTTTTATCCCATCAAGAAAACAGTTTTTTACTGGCGTCCTGGCTGACAGCCTTTTTCTGTAAATTTAACTTTTTTTTTTTTTTTTTTTTTTCCTTTTTCAAATATAGTCACATTTTGATTGCTATTTCAATAGGAAAAATAATTTCAACAGAAGACAGAGAAATCTTTTTTCGTTTAGCAAATGAAACATTATTAATAATAAACAATACAGATTTTTTTTATTTTGAAGAATTTGTTCTGATAAATACAAAAAATTTAAAAAGAAATATTTTTCTTTAAAAGGAATTAAATAAAAAATAAATTGTATAATGGTTACTGCCAGGAAACACAAAAGATTGAAATGTAAGAATAAATTTAAGAAAATGAGGCAGAAAATTCAATTGATAAAATTCACAATAATAATAATGCATCACTGTTACAGAATAAAAATTTTCAGGATCTACAATCATGTCAGTGCTTATGCACATTTTTTTTTTTTTTTTTTATGGAAGATGATGCTCCTCTAAACATTACAGGAGTGAAACTTCCCAACATGCAATAACTTTGAAAACTATTACTTGCATGAAATTATGTAAGACTCAGTAATGATATACCAAATGACTACCTATAATAAGTGATATTTACGGCAAATTAAGCATTTATAACAAGAAATTTACATAAAAACAAAATATTTTATCATGAAATTCAGAGACCAAAAATTTTCAAAATTCTTGAATTTAGGGTATGCACCTGAAAAGTTTCACTCTTGATATTAAGACAACCTGAAAAATCATGTGTCATCAATTATCACTTTCATAATCTGTGGTCTTCCCAAACCCCAGCCTTAATCATATGGGAATTTTGCCTTTGTGAGTTGGGTATTTGAAATATCTAATAATATATGAAGTGTATATTAAATGTTCAATTAATTACAAAACTCTCTGGTGACGAAATATTTTTTATTAGCTCAAATTAATTCCCATCTTCTCAATTCTATATACACAAAATTTTATAATTTTCTGAACATTGTTTTGTCTGTAGACAACTTTAAAATAGAGTCATTTAATTATGGACATTATTTTCCCCCCCACTTTTATGACCTGACACAACACATGCCACTTGGACTTTTTGAACCACCCTGTATATTCCAGCAAGAAAAATCTATAAATTTTTTTACTCTATTAAAAATTTTGAAGACGCATAAAACAACAGGGGTCAATCTAGATTTTCATTTTTTGGGCCTACTTTTGGGAAAAATCAAAATTTTTCTGATTTTTTAATTTATTTTTTGTGAAAAAGAAAAAATATATATACACACATATATATAACACATTTTATAAATACTGTGAAGAGGACTATTTTATGGATATGAATTTTGTAAAGGAGGCCTTATAATATGGAATTTCGTGAAGAGGTATAAAAAAAACTAATTCTTGTCTGGATTGACCCTGAGTAGGCAAATGAAATTAAAACATTTATTCGTATAAAATACATAAATAAAATATATAAAAATTAAAAATTCTTTTTTTCTTCCAAATTTATTTTGATCTTCGACTCCGATTAATTCCAAGAAAACACCTAAAAAGAAACATATTTACTTTAGCAAGTTAAAAAAAACATTTCTGTAAAATAAATGAATAAAATAGATAACAAATAAATATACATATTTTCTATGCAAATGAATAATTAAATATTGCAAATTGGAAATAATCGTATACATTCATTAACCCTCGCTTTCCTAAGATTTTGACCCCATTTTGAAGATGAAATTTAGTTTACCCCGCCTCATTCGAAAAGTGCACTAATTCGTCAGAAATAGCAAACATAATCAGTGGAGTGCTGCAACTTCTAAAAAACAATACAAAAAAGTGCAGTGCCGCATTGGTGATTTTCGGCAATCGTGCCGAGCGGCACCTGAAAGCAATTTTTCTGCAGTAATGCCTTGATCTTGGGAAAGAGAGGATTAATTCCAAAATCCTATTTTCAAAATTAATTTATTTCATACAGGGGCAAATTCAGAATTTATTTCGGGGAGGGCTGAGTTAAGTTTAATAATGTTTCCCAATGTACAGAATTCATGCATATTATTCTTAATCTTTATTTTTTTAAACTTTCTGCAAAATTTTGGAAGGGGCTGCAGCCCATCGGCCCCTATATGCCACTGATTTTATGTCTTAAATACTTTAAAGCATGACTAATTTGATACACACTGGGTGCAATCTAATTTGGTATCAACTTTTAGCCACATTTAAAACTTAGTTAAAACTTAACTTTATCAAAATAGATAGTAATTTAAAAATAAAAATTATATACTTTAAGTAGTATGTGTAGACCTTCCAACTGAACCCCCAAACTTCATCATTGCTATGATGATCTTCCTCTGATTTCGTAAGCAACTTCTCTTCTGCTGTTACTTTCAGATAAACGTTGCAGCACCATTGCACATCTAAATTTTAGCTGTGTTCGACACAATCATATCTTTGTTCGTTAGCTAACATTTAGACTGTATCTTTATTGATTTAAAAACACTTAAAAACCTTGATAATTAAGAAGAAATATATTTATGCAATCACTATAGAAATGGTCAAAATTTTATCCAACAAATGTAACTAACTGTACCAAATCCAACCAAAATTTGGTTATATGGTGCTGCGTTCTTGAACAAAAATAACAACAGAAGCAGATTTGTCAAACCAGAGAAAGATTATGAAGGTGATGATAAGAGTCAGACCTTGACAGAAAGAATACATCACTTCGAGTATGTCATTTTTGTTTATAAAACAACAAATATTTAAACTTTTTTTTTCAAGTAACAGTTTTGCAATATTTTTTCCTTGTTTTAATCAATTTTTAATCATTTGTTCCTAAATACAGTGCATACACTGACTGGAACCTGCCTATTTCTTTATGAACTAATTTTTCCATAACCAGAAAGATGGCATTTTTTGTAGCAATATTAGTTTCCTCTGTCTCCTTCACAGCATACCCAGCTCTATTATTCATCTTCCTTAAAATAATGATTTTATGATATTAGCTGCCTTTTGAAAATGCTCCAACTTGCAAAAACTCTTTTCTACATTGCAGGAAATGTGCTATCTTTTGTTCAAAATTTAAGCCCTTAATTTTCATAGTAGATTTCATTTCTCCGTAGTCCATATAAAACATATACTAAGTTTCAATAAAATACATCGAATATCACATGATATGTGAGACTGTAAAAAGGATCACTTTAATTATAATGTATTTTTCATAAAATTTGAGTAGGGACATGTGCAAAACGAAATTTAACATAATTATAAAGATAGTTTTACTTAAATATATATCAACAATTAACTACTGGGAAATATAATATTTAATTACAAATGCATATGTTTCATAATACAATAATCTATGAACAAAAGCAAGTTGTATCACTCAAATAAAATAACATACTATTTTTAATGTACAATAAATACAGGTATCAATTAACAGGTTTGAACAGGAGGTACATTTCATACTAAAATTAATCTCTATGTAGGGAAAGACAGGATATAATGAAATCAATTTTACCAATTATATTTTTCCTAGCGACAATTTTGCATGCAGAAACATGAAATTAATGTACACTTTTAATCTTTCAATTTCTAACTTTTTTTTTTATTATTTTTCATTGAATATTTTTATATTAAAAAAATAACAAAAAGTAAATGCCAAAGTGTGTTTTGTTATACTCCATATGACAGGCTACAATAAAACACTCCAAATAATGCAATTTTTTTTTTTCTTTTTTTTCCTTAATATACTTTTTTTTTTTTTTTAGAAAAAAATACAAAAAAATTTTAAAATACAAAAAAAAAGAGACTTCGTTGAAATGCAAAATATGAACTTGAATAAAAAAAAAAACTTTTTTAAAATTATTAAAATATATATAAGTAACATGATTAACACATTTATAGTTCTAGATGAAAAGCAATATGCTTTTATTATATTAACTAATATTTCATTTTCTATTAAACTGGCTCAAGTCTGTTTAGAAAATTAACTTTTTTTCTTTTCTTTCAATTGCTCCTGAAGGTGCTGGGGATGATGGTTTTAACATAATTTGGATTTTTGTAAAAATGTGCTTTTCTGTAGAATGCATGCATTTAAATGTATATTAAAGTCTTCATAAACAGTACTTCAGATTCCATTTCATTTAAATTTATGATTTGTCCAATAGAATACATATTCTAATGTTATCATCAGTTTCAGTTCACCCTCCTTGATTAAAACATAATCCTTATTACAGATACTGTTGTGTTGCATAGGTATTAATAGCTCATTCTTAGTCCTTTGATGACAAGTTGAAGTTGAAAAATATACTGCTCAAAATAATTAAGCATCTGATTGCCACTGACGCATATAGCCAGTCACTGAGCTGTTCTTTTCTGTCAGATACACTCATAATTCAAAATTATATATTTAAGAATTTTGAGCTTTTTCTCCAGATTTGCAAGTCTTTTATAATAGTTATAAGGAATATTATGATGTAAACAGTTACTTTTTAATCTCAAGTTCATTTAAGCCTTATTTTAACACATTAAAGAAACTGTGCAGTGAAAATAACATTACAATTTTGTCTTTTTCAAATGCAGTCAAAGGATTAAAAGATATTGTAAGTCTTAGAAAAAAAAAAAAAAAAACACTGATATAAGAAAAAAAAAAAAAAATCTATTCAATTCTTTGAAGAGTTGTTGGTCAGTTGGAGAGAGAGGGGTCCAAACACAAACTACAGTCACTGAAGCTTTACCAAAGTATGATTTCCAAGATCTGGAATAGATATTTGGAGACTAAAAATGCAGGCCAAAGATAAGAGCAGGTTGCAGATGTGCAACAATGCCCAATGAAGATCAATATTTGATGCTAATGGCTCTAAGACACTGAAATATAAAGGCCACTTTTTTTTAACACCTTTGTTCAGCTACTGACACCACAGTTGTGATTCAAACTGTCTGAAACTGGCTCCACATTGTAGGTCTGTATGCTCACCTATCAATACTGTTACATTAATAATAAGGCACTGCTGTGCCACAGGGCATTTGCAACAGAACCTGTGAGTTGGAAGGGAAATGAGTGATGCAACATTATTTTCTCTGATGAGTCCCATATGCTTGCTTATCATAATATTTATATTTTTATCTGGAGGGAATGAGGCACTAGAAACAGCCTCCAATGATGTGTGCACAGACTCCCATATAATTCAAAATGGAGTGCTGACTGGTCATCAATATAGGGATGAGATCCTCAGACTTACATTGCTACACTGTAAAGCTGGTTTTGGACATTTTGGAACAAAAATGTGGCACCAGTAACCAAGAGACGGAGTTGTTGAAGATTGGCATTCATATTTTGCTGTCTCCGAGCCTCAGTCTGCTGGTATCACCATGCAAGTTTCATTTTGTTTGAATGTTGTCTGACAGAATTTGTTTTAGAATGTTCCCAAAATACTAGGCAAGTAGTTTTGTTTATTCCATTCATAAAATTTGCATATGTAAATTTGGCTATATCTCTTTTGAAAATTATCTGATGATTTTTTTTTTATCTTACTAATTTTTTGGCAAGGGATTTGAATTCTTTAGTATGCATGACCAGCCTTTACTCTTTTTCTTTTTCAATAAGAAATTAAATTAGATGATGTTATTAAATCCTTGATTATGCTATTTAGTAAACATTTAAATTTTAAATTTATGAAGTATAAATATTTGCACAATCTATCTGCATTAATATTTAAAGGCAATATATCTTATAAGAATAAAATAAACTGGTCGTTTGCTTAAAAAGCAACAAAAAAAAGAAAAAAAAATGAAATTAAAATGATAATTAAAAGGAATTAAAAATTGTATATAATTAAAATATTAAAACTTTCTTACTCTTAATATTTATTTTTATGCTTTGGTTTATTGTATAAAATGCTACTTCTGATTTCATAAATTTATGCTGGAGCGGCTCACATGTCTGTGCGGCTTTTCTGCTGAGTGCATTTATTTTTTTTTTTAAACATTTTCATATATGCGGTCCTAATGATGATGGTGTTACCTTTCTCTCGTTTTTTACAGAACTAATAATTTAGAATAAAACAAAGAAAAATATTTAAAATTACTCTAAATAATTTAGTATAAAATTAAAAAAACATCCAATTTTATTTTTTTCTATGAAGTACACTTAAATTTTGTACATTGAAACTGCATGAAACTTACCCCTAATCCCTCCAATTAAAAGATTATTTATTAAGCAAAGTGTTTTTTTACCTTGGTTAAAAGCAATGCAATATATTAAAACAGGGATGTTACATTACACCATGAAAAGATTTAAGTTGCACATTATCAGGGTTGGTGTTTTGACATCAAAAAGTGGTTTTTGACAAGACAAGGGCATAATATTGGTTTAAACTATCAGAAACCTCAATCGTCAAAAACATATACTGTCAAAATTCAAAATCTATAAATGAGCTTGAATCTGGTTAGAAATAGGAATTAGTAATATTTGTCATATATAAGTTAAACATCTAAGTATTATGCTGTTTATCAATTAACAAATCTTAAAACAATTTGTAGATAATTAATACAAATTTAGGTAGATATACTGGTTTCAAACATAAGAAATATATACAAAGCATGCATAGACATATTTTGCATATTTATTTATATTAATATTTATGAAATTCAAAAATTACTTAGGAATTTTAACATAAGCTTTTATTTTTTACGTAAAACGTAATATATGGGGGCAGTAAGTGAATATGAATTTGAAAATAACTATATTTATAATTGCCGAAACATCAGTGAGGCCCTCTGCTGAGACTCAAAGATTTTGTGTTCCGTCTGTATGATTGTCTGTCACGCGATAGTGGCCGCAAAAATCACACCATTGACATGAAATGCGGTTCAAATGTTCACGATTCCCATGAAATCAGCAGTATAGTTTTGAGTGCGCATTCCATTTGTAGTTCGTGTACAGTGATACATCAAAGTTACTCTTATCATTATGGCTTATGGAAAGAATTTGTATGTACCGCGATAGCGGCCGCAAAAAACACTATTAACTTGCAATTTGATACACATGTGCATTAGCACAACAGAAATAGCTGCATAGTTTTAAGTTTGCATTTCCTTTATAGTTCTTGTACAGGGATACACCAAAGTGTTTCTTATCATTACACGGCCTACGGGAAGAATTTGTATGTACCACGATAGCCACCACAAAAATCAAGCTATTGTCTTGCCGTTTGGTAAACATGTTTATGAGCCACACAGAATTAGCTATATAATTGTGGGTGTGTATTCCATTTGCAGTTCGTTTACAGGGATACTTTGAAATTTTTCTTATCATTACGGCCTACAGGCAGAATTTGTATGTACTGCAATAGTGGCCTCAAAAAGCCTCCAACACAAACTGGCACACACATTCAAGCTTTGCATATAGAAATAGCTGCATAATTTTTTATGTCTATATTGTTTATAAACTGTGTACAGGGATATGTCAAAATTCTTAACATTACAGAATATAGGGTGAATTTTGTTTAAACACATTTTAACATCATTACTTTGTAATCAACAAAATGAAATTAGTGTACATGAGTAAGATGCTTAAATTTATGTTGTTTGAAGAAAATATGTGCTCACAGGCTTTCTAATTAATGTACAGGACCTTAAAAAAGTGTTCTGACAATGTTACATAATCATCCAAACAATGTTAAATTTGGAACAATTATTAATGAAAAACACAGAATAAGCAGAATAGTCTTTACTGGTGTATACAATGTTTTTTATTTGTTTACAGGGACACTGAAAGAATTTCGTGACATTAAAGTCTATTGACAATTTTTTATTTAAGTGGATGTTAATGTGTTTATGTTCCATTGAAAAGAATGGAATAACATTGTAAAGATGCTTAAAACCATGTTTACTCTTAAAAAAGATATGTATAGACTAAATTATTTATGGGGCTACATAAAAGAATTTCGTTGATGTACTGTAATCATCCAAATGATGTCAAATTAGTCTGAAAAATTAATAAGTTATACTTAATTAGATGCATTCTCATTATTGCCATATATAATAACCATGACTACTTTTCAAGTACTATTACGGTCTATAGTCAGCATTTCTTAAAGCATGTTTATTCGGTGGAAAAGTGTGGGCACAGAATTGATAATTAGTTTACAGGGTTACACAAAATATTTCCGATATGCAATGAAATCTTTTTGCATGAAATTCAGTACAAATATTTATAAATTTCATGGAAAAATTACAAGACTGTCAATTACTAAGAATACATATATATATGATATACAAATAGATATAAAGAGATACAGTGGGGGATTGACGGGGAGCGGCAGGCACACTCAGGAATGTATCTGTTTATATAGCAAGTCAATCAAATCAATATATATATTATATAATAAGGAATAAATAAAAATTGCCTGTTGAATAGATGTGTGATGCAAATAGGACGTTGAGGCTCCTGATCTGCAGATCCACTAGTCTATATTTATTACACTTATCACTTAATAATTTTTTATCTATTTATTATTATTTACCTATTGTATAAATATCTGTACATGTTTACAGTTTAAACTAATAAATTTAAAACAAATCTGTACGATTAAACATTAGATAATTTATACATGTCCAGAAAGCATTTATATTTCTCGTGTCTTACGGTAATAATGAAAATTTAAGAAGCAATTCAAGCTCATTTAACATTCAGAATTATTGCTTTTTACTAAAAACTCGTAATCTCAGCAGCCATTTAATTAAAAAAAAAAAAAAAAAAAAAAAAAAAAATGAAGACATATATAAAATATTAGACTATACATTTTTTTTTTCAATTATTATTGTTGGTTAAATACATAATATTAAGAATACAATACTAAAAAGGATAAAATATATAATGTTGTATTACAAAATACAATGATTTATCATCAAAATGTATCGATTTATAAATAATGAATTTTTAGAAGCCTAAAGTTTTGTTTTTATATACTTTAATCAAAATGTTATATTAATGTTTCCCAAAAAACATGAATCTGTTTACCTTTTGAAACATATTTATAAATAATACCTTATTAGAAACAACTATATTCTTAAAATATCGCAAAACTAAGTTTAACATTAACTACACTCCTACTCAAAAGTTTAGCAGGATTTGTAAACGATCAGTTTTTTTCAATTTAAAAATTTACCTCCCGATGAAATGTTTTCAAACACTGGGTATTTAAAGAACTGGGTCTTCTTCATGTTTTTCAGTGAAGATTGTTTTAATACAACATTTAGGGGGCCGATAACAAATTGAGCAAAATCAATAATGTTTGTGATCACCCTGTATCGTTAAGTGAACGAAATGATCTGTAACTTTAGGCTATGTTAATATGCATACTCAGTACAATATGAGGATGAATTTATGTGACGACAGCATATTAAATAACTGAGATATAAGCATTTATTTTGAAACTAAAAAAAAAAAAAAAAAAAAAAAAAATCAACATGTTTTTTAAGTGTTTACAGAATTTTTAACGAAAATTATTCTCACTTTCAGATAAGTTGGCAAAACACTTTTAAAACAATATACTGCAATCGGAATACAAATATCTTAAATATCTCATGAAATATGAGCATTTTTATGAAAAACGTTTTCACTGCCCATGTGTGTACGATTAAAAAAATATACATATTTCATAGGTTTAAAGCTAGTTATATTCGACAACTTTTGTCAAAAGTGCATTTGAATAGAGAAAAATTAAGAAAATTGCACAAAAGAGAACAAACTAGAATTTAGATATTTTCCAAGAGTTGAAATTTCTTAAGGGCTTTTTCACATGCCGTGAAAATTATTTGAAGATCGAATTCTTTCAACACATGTTCCAAATGCACTATTTGAGAAAAAACTCATATAAGCTTGTAACTCTAACATATTTTTGTTTATTTACAAAGATTTGTCAGATGATACAGGGTTTTTTAACAAAAAAAGAATATTTGAAACGGGGTTAAAATAATTCGATCTTCAAATTAATTTCGCGGTATGTGGAAACCCCCCTTAAAAATTATCAACTCTTGTAAATTATCTAAAATCTAGCTCGTTCTTTTTTGTATAATTTGCTTAATTTTTACTCTATTTAAATGCACTTTTGATAAAAGTTGCCTGGTACATCTAGCTTTCAACCTATGCTCTCTCTATATATATCTTTGGCACATGTGCATTGAAAACGTTTTTCATAAAAATGCTTATATTCCATCAGATAGTTAAGATATTTGTATTCCAATTGCAGTATACTGTTTTAAAAGTGTTTTTCCAACTTATCTGAAAGTGGGAATAATTTTTGTTAAAACTCTCTATATTACATATATAAAGTTCATTTTTTGGAGTTTTTAAATAAATGTTTATATTTCCTTTATTTAAAATGCTATCATCACACAAATTATACTGAGTGCATATTAACATATTCTAAAGTTACAGTTCATTTAGTTTACTTAACGATACAGGGTGATCACAAACATTATTGATTTTGAACAATTTCTTGCCGGCCCCATAAATGTTGTCTTAAACCAATCTTCACTGAAAAACATGAGGAAGACATTCTTTAAATATGCAATGCTTGAACACATTTCATCGAGAGATAAGTTTTAAAATTGAAAAAGATTGCTCGTTTGCAAATCTTAATTAACTTTTGAGCAGGAGAGTATATTAAGCACTGTTATAAGTAAATTTCGTAGTAATATATGGAAGTATCACAGCATAGTTTGAATGAACATAACAGTAATTCATAATGAAATTTTAAGTCTAAAGTTTTGTTTTTTATATTAATCAAAATGTTATAACAATGTATTTTTCAAAGAACATCAATCTATTTAGTTTTCAAAAAATCTTTATAAACTATATTTTGTTAAACAAGTTTTTATAAAACAAATTTTAAATATAGGTTTTTGACATTTTTGACAAGGAGGTTTTTAACATGACAATTTTAACCATGGTTTAAACTGTTTTATCAAGTACTATTAACTAATATTAATTGGGAAAAAAAAAAAAAAAAACATACTTCACATAGAGTCCTTTCAGACAAGACCCATACCTTCATCATTGCCGTGATGATCTTTTTTGATTTGGCGAGTGATTCCTCTTCTGTTGCAGGGATGAAATTATGAAGAAAACTCCAGAAAATTGCCAGTTGTGCAGATAGGCGAAACATATTAATAACCTATAATAAGTAACCTATAATAAGTTACCTATAATAAGTAATATTTGGAGATTTCTTAATACATTATACAGCAAATTAAACATTCTAAATGAGAATTTTCTATAAAAACAAAATAATTTAACATGAAATTCAAAGACAACTAGTATGTTGTGGCCACCACAGGACTTTCTTCTATACTTTTCTATACAAAGTCACTCAATAACAATATTAAAAACGAAAAAAAAAAAAAAAAATCTCGTTAAAAGTAAAAAAAAAAAAATCTATAACTCTGTTTTAAATTATCACAGATTAATCGATACCCATCTTGGAAATTTACCCCCCCCCCACACACACACTTCCCCGAGGGGTACTTTCACCCAAGGGGGAAGCGATGCCCCCACATGCACAGAATTTTCTTCCTAGTTAACTACTTCTATTATCAACAATTCATATTAATTTTACAATCACAAGTTTAAAATAACACTCATTATGTACATTTATACGAAATTTTGTCCTATACTGCCATGTTAAAAATTTAGAAAAAATGCAATCACAGCACCACCTGTTGAGCGATTGATCACCAAATGTAATCAGCACCAGTTTATGTCAAGGACCAACTAAATACCAAGTTTGGTTAAACATCATTTAAATATATATATATATATGTGTGTGTGTGTGTGTGTGTGTGTGTGTGTGTGTGTATATTTTTTTTTTTTTTTTTTTTCGTTAAAGCAAAAAAAAAAAAAAAAAAAAAAAAAAAAAAAATCGATAACTTTGTTTTAAATTATCACAGATTTATAGTTCAACCATTCGTTTCAAAGGTATTGACGAGACCTTTCGATAGACACCCATCTTGAAAATTTACCTCCCCCCTCCCAGGGGGTACTTCACTCCCAGGGGGAGAAGCGATGACCCACATGCACAGAATTTTTTTCCTAGTTAACTACTACTATTATCAATAATTCATATTAATTTTACAATCACAAGTTTAAAATAAAGCTCATTATGTTCATTTATACGAAATTTTGTCCTATACTGCCATGTTAAAAATTTAGAAAAAATGCGATCACAGCGCCACCTGTTGAGAATTGATCACCAAATGTAATCAGCACCAGTTTATGTCAAGGACCAACTAAATACCAAGTTTGGTTATATATCATTTAAAAAAATATGTATATATTACGATTTTTTTTTTTTTTTGGTTAAAAGCAAAAAAAAAAAAAAAAAAAAAAAAAAAAAAAAAAAAAAAATCGATAACTTTGTTTTAAATTCTCACAGATTTATAGTTCAACCATTCGTTTTAAAGGCATTGACGAGACCTTTCGATAGATACCAATCTTGAAAATCCCCCGGTACTTCCCCCCCCATGCACAGAATTTTTTTTCCTAGTTAACTACTACTATTATCAATAATTCATATTAATTTTACAATCATCAGTTTAGAATAACGCTCATTATGTACATTTATACGAAATTTTTTCCTATACTGCCATGTTAAAAGTTAAAAAAAATGCGATTACAGCGCCACCTGCTGAGCGATTGATCCCAAAATCTAATCAGCACCATTCTATGTGAGGGTCCTACTATGTACAAAGTTTGGTTAAAAACCACTCATTGGTTCGTGAGCTACAGTGTTCACAAAAATCGTAATACTCACAGACAGACATTTTCTAAAAACTATCAATTCGTGTTCAGAAACTCCCAAAACGTGTACATCCGTCAAAAAATGGAGGTAGAAAATTTTCGCGAATCCAATACTTTCTCTATATTACATATAGAAGAAAGTAAGAAAATTTTCAAAAAACCCTAAATTCAGGGGTACCCCCTGAAAAGTTTCACCCTTTCCCCACACATATCCAAATTCAAATAAAGTGAAAAGGGAATAAAATAAAAACTTCATTCTTTTAAAATTATGAAAATTTCAACTGTAGTTGAGAACCTATTTTCTTATTTTTTAAGTAATTGTTTTGAATGACTAAATGATTGCATACATAATTTAATTTTTTAATTTAAAATTTTTGGTATAGTAAATATTCTACACAATTTTAAAGCTTAATATTTTTTTAAAAAGGAATACATTATTCATCATACACATTATGTAAAAAATTAAGTAACGTACTTTTCATATAAATATACAAATAATTTTTTAGAAATTAGTAAATACGGTGTAAACCAAACTTTTATTTATTTATTTATTATTATTATTATTTTTTTTTCTTACTTTTTTTTTTTTTTTTTTGGGGGGGGGGGGGGGTTAAAAAGATCAACATTATTAAAATAAATTCTCGTTTAATTTAATAAAATCAAACTAATTTTATCATATTAGTTCAAATCAATATTTAAATATTTATATTATTTTAATAAGCAATGACTATATAAATTTTAACTTCAGTTATTCAACTAAAAATTTATTTATAAATAGAGAAAAATATTTTTGTTTTACTTACTAAATTAGCATTACAGTTTAATTAATTTTACGTAAATATATCTAAATACCAAATATTTCAGTTTCACTTAAAAGAAAAATATAGTTCAAACAAGAAAGGAATTAAAAACACAAAATATTTTAGCAACTGAATCTAATGAGATGAGAAAAGTAAATTTTAAGCAAGGTTCAGGACTTAGGAATAAGTAACCTAAATTCTTTGAAGGCAACATCATTTGTGCTTGAACAAAAAATGATTACACAGACTGAAAAATAATATAATTTACTTTTACCTATATTTCTGAACTATAATAAAAACTGTAAATTTATAATACAAGTTATTACTATATCAGATGTTTATATATTTAAACTTATTTTTTAGTTCCATGCAACAAAATTTTAATTTGCTAAGGGAAAAGAAAAATACATAAAACTTCATATAAAGATTTGTTATAACATTTATTATCTTTATTTACCTGCATTTATTTATTTATTTTTTAAATATTTCATATATCATATTCTTACTTATATGTATATAATATCAGTTTTTAGCATTAAAATTCTAATTTAAAAATGCAGAAAAAATACCTAAAATCCACACAGTCTCAGGTCCCAAGACCTTTGGTAGTATACTGTATTAAAGTTTCAATTCATTAAATATTAATTATGAAGATATGAAGATGTGTAAGAAGATTGTAAAGGAAAATTCAGAATTTTGTGAAATTGCTTAAAATTTAAGGTAATTTTTTTTCAACAATGTGTCATAATAAATGAAATAACAGAGATATGTTTACTATTATAGGGGATGAAGGATTTTTTCATAATTTAACGGTTAGCATTTTCTACATAACCTTATTAGTGTATGAGATATATTTCATTCGTTGGAAAGTTTTTAGATTGGGAATTATGTAAAAATTAAAATTTTGAGATTCTTAAAAACTGAATCTCTTGAAATTTTCATTTAATCATATAAAGTTCTCCAAAAATTTATACCCAGGATTTAATTTCGTAGGAAACTGAGGGGGGGGGGGGGAGTCCCCGATTCAGGATTTGATTAAGTCACGTAAAATGCTAAACACACTTTTTCTTTCTTTCTTTTTTTTTAAGGGCCCCCTTACCTAGTACTTTAAACTTAACGTTGATAATCCTTTGAGTATATGTGTTGAAGCTCAAATTTTTAAATACAATTAATTTAAAATTCCATCTCTTGGACACAGACACACATTAGCTGTGGTTCTAAGTAATAAACAGAACACAGACACATAAGAAAAATTTACAAGATATTTGTAATAAGTGAAAACTTTGAACAAATATGACAAAATGAAGAGCTCACAACAATTGTTTCAAGTCGAAAGGAGTCACTACCCTTCATCAGGCGAACAAAGTAGGCACGAGTGTTGCAAACAAAGTGGGAACTTTGATGTACTCGTGACTATTTTGTTCACCTGACAAAGGTTTGTGTTTTCTTTCGACTTGAAACAATTGTTATGATTTTTGGCATTTTATGGTGTTTATTCAAAGTTTTCCTTTATTACTTATAAACGCCAGCTTTGTTGTGCTTTTATCAAAATACTTGTAAATTAAAACATAAAAACTTATATAAAAAATTCTCATATTGACTATTACATTTATCTGAAAAATAAAATAAGAATATGTCTTCTGAATGCTATAATCATAAAATATTGCTCAATAATATTAGTCCAACAATTTAAAGTATTAATAGAATTTTATTAAGTAAGAAAAGTATATATATATACACACATTACGCCAAATTATATAACTGAGTATTAAAATTTAAATTTAGGTATAAAAAAAGGAGAAAATTTTAGAATATTTCATATATTTTTTTTTAATCAACTATTCTTTAAAACCATTACAAATTAATGAAAAGTAAATGATTAAACTATAATTACATACATCTATATATGTATAAGGTAAACACGAAAAAACTAAAATGTGTATGAAACCTTGTAAAAAAAAAAAAAAAACAGAAAAGACATATTAAAAAAAAAAAAAAAAATGTATGGCACATGAACAATTTAAGTATGAAATTTGTGCTTGAATATAAGTGAAAATTTACATTGTACTAAAATTTTTTAATTTGTTTAGCGTCCTCCTAAATCCAGGGACTTTAGATGTAACACATATGCACTATTTGCATTTGGCTTATAAAAGTTTGTTAGTCTGTGTCGATTCATTTTCGAAAAAAACATACATGTGGATATAACATCTTGAGCAAGTATAAATCTGAAGAAATACTTCTTATCAAAATTTAATAATAATAATAATAATAATAATAATAATAAACCATTTACACAATCTGCATATGTTTACAACACTTGGTTAATTTAAAATTTATCTATTATTCCTTAAAACAGAGCAATGTGCACGTTTTTATTTATTTTAAGGGAAAGAAAATCGTGAAACATCTGCGCGACGTCAGATATTTTATTTACACGTGCATATACAAACCAGCTCCTTACTCCAAGTGTTTGACACATTGATGAATGACACTGTGGGAGAAGAGGCGTCAAAGAAAATTCCTTCATACATTCCCATGAATGACGCATCCTTTATCTGCAGTTCAGATGGTCAGAAGTCAGATTTTCTATTTTTAAGACTACTAAAAGAAAAATTATAAACAGATTCGAATTTTACAAAAAAATTTACCCTCAATTACATACTTAAAATAACATGAATAATTGAATTGCAACCTTAAATTTTACTTTTACGATAATGATAATTATGCCATTAATACTATCTATTTATTCTGTTACTATGCGTTTTTAATTTTATTCGAGGGAGGGGGGGGGGTATGCATCAAGATTAACATTTTAGAAATTAAAGCTAAGGTCAAGATATCATTTATTATATATATATATATATATATATATATATATAACTTTATATATGTGATAAAAATAATCGGGGCAAATACATAGAAACTTCAAGGGAAAAAAAAATAAATAAAAGTGAACTTCAATTTTATTATGATTTCATAAAAAAGATATTATTATTATTTATTTTTTTTTAAATCAATCAATCTTACACCTCTATTTATTCATAGTTGATGAATACATGAACAAAATTTTTAAATAAAATACATTTTTTTCAGAACGTTTCTTTTCAAAAACAACCGTAGCATATGGGTAAACACATAGAAAGTTCAAGAGAAATCCTTTTTTCAAACTTTAAGGAAATAAATAAATAAAAGTTAACTTCAATTTTATTATGATTTCATAAAAATTTATTTTATTTATTTATTTATTTTTTTAGAGGATTTATTTCAAACTCATCAATAAAAATATTTATGGGTTATCACTTTTTTGTAACTGCGATTAAGTTAAAACTATATTTCTATGAGAAAATGTTGTGTATGGGGTATATACGATTTTTCAAATTAATTTGATAAATATGAATACAAAATATTTATTATATGTATATTACAGAAAGCAAATGCAAGATGCATACATATTACATGAAAGCTTATGAAATAATTTTTTTTAAATTAATGGTTAAACACTTTCAAAGTTTTATACAATTTCATAAAATCACAGAGTTAATGCAAGGAGAGATGAATTTCCAATATTTCCTGAAATTTGCAATAAAATTTGAAATGCTCTCTGTTTGAAGCTTAATAATTTTGAGTGGATTCCATTAGAATTTCCCTTTCATTGTATATGTATATAATGTTCCTTATATTGTTACAATTAGGCAAAAATTGTGTTACAAGTTCATCTACATGCAGGAATGAAAAGCAATAATTTGTTAATTTATATTTTATATAAATTAATAGTTATTACACAAAACATTTATTTAAAATTTAATATAAGATCTTAGCAAAATAAAAATTTTCAGAGTAAATTTCAGAAAAAATGAAACTTTTGTTGTTCATGTTTTATACTTCTCACCATCACCAAGTTGTGAAATTAAAAAAAGAATAAGGTCATAAAGTAAAAAACATTTTTGACAGATAATACATTTATAAAAAGCATTAAAAAACATTTTTGACTAAATGACACATTCCATTTAAACTCTTGATTGAAAACAATTAAAAACTTCAAACAAGTAATAATAACTCTTCATTAAAATCGAAATCAGGAAACAGTTATTGCATGAGTCTTTTAAAATATGCTGTTAAATAAACACTGCGCCTAAAAATCGTTTTCGTTATCAAGATTTGAAGCCCTTTAAACAGAATTTTAAGAATTACAGAAATCTTGACTTAAATTGCTATCAAATGTAAATTTTAAATTATTGTCAAAGCTTTATTGTTTTGATGAGTTTTATTTATTTATTAGTTTTGATATTATTTTAATGATAATATATAATTAAAGTTTTGTGACTCTTTCAGAAAGAACTAAAGAATGTTCTTTTGGTGTTTACTTTTTACACATTAATAATAATTTAGTTTAAAATAAAAAAAAAATGTTCCATGATCAATATACAAGAAACATGCTTACTCTGGAAGTAGAAAACAATGCTGCTCAATTTCATTAAGCCTCTGTAATATGCGAATTCTTGAGCCACATAAACGAAATTCAAGATGGATACCCACAGCAGATACCGTTCCGTTAGGAGTTAGTTTAGTTTTCTGTGGTTTTGAGTTTTTACAACTACAATTCGTCAAAAGTCGTGACGTCACTGCGTGTCACATCATGATCCAAACAGAACGCATCCCTGTCAGCGAGACCTAACGGCGCGGCGTATGGAAATCATAATTTTTTTTTTTTGCAGAATCGTGTTATCGTGTACAGTTTTTTTATACTGTAGCGTTGGTGGCCCCGAGGCCCCTATTTTTCCCCGGGGCCCCTAAAAAATCGGCAATCCCAAAATATCTCAATAAAAAAGCGATTCCGCTGAACATATTGATTTCAAAAGTTTCGAAAATTCCAATGATCCATGATCCATTTCATGAGATACCCCGAGGGGCCCCATACAGGCCCTGACTAATGCCGGGGCATGCGGGGCACTTGCCCTGGGCCCCCTTCTGGAAGGGGGCCCCCAACAGGTAAAACCAGAAATTTTGCAACCTAAAGACCTCTTATGCCACTGCAAGGGGGCCCCCCCAGAGTAAGTTTGCCCCTGGGCTCCAGGTAGTCTAAGTCGGGCCCTGGCCCCCATACGACACAAATTCCATTTCTACTTTTTAGGGCGACGTAAAACCTAACAAACCAACCAAACCATTTTCACTTTATTGGATTCGTAAACATTTTCAACTTCCGGTTTTCGACGGATTTACACGTTTTGAGAGGTCTAGAACACGATTTCACCATTTTTTAAAAATGTCTGTCTGTGTGTGTGTGTGTGTGACAAAAATTTTGTGGCTACTGTATCTCTAGAACTGCAGCTCAGAACTTCATATAAATTTATATATGAGGTTTCTTGACCTACTTTAGTGCTATCAACTTTTGGTGTCAACCGCTCAAAAGGTGGCGCTGCTATACAGGGATTTCAGCAGTTGAAGGGAGGCTATATCTCAGGTTCTATTGCGTATAATCAAACAAAACTTGATATGCAAGGAGGTCATTATGAGAAATATGCTGATTCAGTTTGAATGCTTATCGGCCAATAGGTGGCCCTGCTATACTGCGATTTCAGCAATTTAAGGGAAGTAATAATTACAGAACTTTGGATAAACACCATAAAATGCAAGAAACTCGCAACAATTACTTCGGGTCGAAGGAATACACGACCCTTCGTCAGGCGAACAAAGTAGTTGTAAAGGAAGGGCGTAACACTTTGACTGCAGCACTCGTGCCTACTTTGTTCGCCTGACGAAGGGTCGTGTATTCTTTCGACCCGAAACAATTGTTGGAGTTTCTTGCATTTTATGGTGTTTATCGTGCGTTGTCGCTTTGAGTGCCGCACTCGTGCCTGCTTTGTTCGCTTGACGAAGGGCCGTGTATTCTTTCGACCGAAACAATTGTTGCGAGTTTCTTGCATTTTATGGTGTTTATCGTGCGTTTTCGCTTTGAGTGCAGCACTCGTGGCTACTTTGTTTGCCTGACGAAGGGTCGTGTACTCCTACGACCTGAAACAATTGTTGCGAGTTTCTTGCATTTTATGGTGTTTATCCAAAGTTCTGTAATTATAACTTTAAAACGCCAGTTCTGTGGTGCTTTATGATTAAATTTAAGGGAAGGTTATATCTCAGGAACTATTGCACGGAATTGTATATAAATTTATATGCTGATGCACCTTGACACAAGTTAGTAGCTGTCAACTTTTGGTGTCAACCGCTCAACAGGTGGCGCGGCTACACAGCGATTTCTGTAATTTAAGGAACGTCTGTATCTCAGGTTCTATTACGTATAATCAAACAAAACTTGATATGGGAGAAAGTCATTATGAGACATTATGTTTTTTCAAGTTGGATGCTTAGGCCAATAAATGGCCTGCTATACTGAATTTTCCTCGTTTAAGGGAAGGCTATATCTCAACTTGTATGGTATATAACTTTATGAAAGTGAGATCCAAAGAAACGCAGAGATCCAAAGAAAGACAGGTTTATTGGCCGTAAATCACATCTTAAAAAGTGCATTTTTATAACGGTTATCTCATATATCAAGTTTCGTATTGTTATGTACCATAAAAATTGAGATACAGCCTTCCCGTTTTCGAAGAAATTTTCAGTATAGCAGCTCCACCTATTGCTCGATAAATATCTAAATTGGATCAGCATAATTTCTAAAATGGTCTTGTCGAATGTCAAGTTTTGTTTGATGATACGCAATAGAATCTGAGATATAGCCTCCCTTTAAATTGTGGAAATCGCTGTGTGTCAGCACCACCTGTTGATCGGTTTACACCAAAAGTTAAAAGGCGCTAATTTAGGTCAAGGTGCATCCACATGTAAATTTATATACAATTCTGTGTAGTAGGTCCTTAGCTATAGCCTTCCCTTAAACTGCGGAAATCGCTGTATAGCAGCGCCAACCCTTGGCCGATAAACATTCAAATTGAGTTAGTATAAGATCACATAATGGCCTTCTTACACATCGCGTTTTCTTTGATTGTGCGCAACAGAACCTGAGATATAGCCTTCCCTTTAAATTGCAGAAATCGCCGTATAGTAACGCCACCTGTTGAGTAGTTGACACCAAAAGTTGTTAGGTACTAATTTAGGTTAAGGTGCATCTGCATATAAAATTATATGCATTTCTGTGCAGCAGTTCTTGAGATATAGAATTTGCTTAAGTTGCAGATATCGCTGTATAGCAGCGCCACCTATTGGCCGATAAGCATTCAAATTGTATCAGCAAAATGTCTTATAATGGCCTTCTAGCGTGTCAAGTTTTGTTTGATTACACGCAATAGAACCTGAGATATAGCCTCCCTTTAATTTCCGGAAATCGTTGTAAAGCAGCGACACCTGTTGAGCAGAAGTGAGCAGTAGTTCCGGAGATACAGTTGCCACAAAATTTTTGTCACACACACACAGACAGACATTTTCTAAAAATGGTTAAATCGGGTTCTAGACCTCTTAAAACGTCCAAATCCGTCGAAAACCGAAAGTCGAAAATGTTACGAATCAAATACTTTATTTTATTGAATATAGAAGAAAGTAAAAATGACACTTGGGGCCCTCAGGTTACCAGGGGCCCATTTGTTATACCTCATGTGAGATTATTCGAATCCAGGAAACTTTTGAAATCTATGTGTTCAGCGAATTTGCTTTCCTTTCGAGAAATTTTGGTGTACCCAGACTTATGAAACACCCTGTATATAGATAGATATGTGCGTGTGTGTGTATGTATTATTCTGATATAAACCGAACACATGATACGAAGTTTCTGGTTTACTGACAACAAAAGAAAATTCGCGGTTTCTTCTAATTCTGTGGACACCCCCCTTCTGACGTCACGACTTGATGCTGCGTTTACAATTTAGAAATTTTTGCACCCGCAAAGAAAAAAAAAAACTTTAAAACTGATTTTTTTCTGTAAAAAACACAGTTTTTTTCTGTAAAAAATTACAGAATGTTTTTTCAACGTGCTAAAAAACAGAAAACGGGGGAAAAACAGAAAAATGGTGGGAAAAAAACAGAAAATGAGATAAAAAGCAGAGACAATCTGTTTTTTCTTTAAAACAGTTCTTTTCTGTAAAAAATACATTTTGTTTCTGTAAAAACTACAGAAATTTTTTACAGTGTACAAAATGTGCTTGTTGGGGTTATTTTATTGTTTTTAATCTAATTTTTATTGGAAGTAAAACGTCTGTTATAATAACACAAGATATATTGAGAAGAAATTTATGAAATCGCAGTAAGATTTGTTTGCATTTCCTAATATCAACAAAATAATTTGTTTAAATTTATAGCAATTTTAAAATATATGCATTAAAAAAAAATGTAGGACATTTTTTGTTTGTTATAATTACAAAAAAAATAAAAAATAAATAAAATAAAAAACTTGTCAATTTTATCAAAATTTCTGTTGTAACACAACAACAGAAATTTTTGTTTTTTCTGAATCTTGAAAGTTTTCTGATTGTGAATATAAATTATTTATGGAGTATTATTTAATTTTTTTATTGGAATTTTTAAGTTTATATAGCCCCACCAGTAGCCGATCGGTTTTGTTCTCAAAGCTGGTAGACGTGATGTGACGGGTTCGTTCGGAGATTTCTGTTTTTTTTTTTTTTTTTTCGAAACTTGCGTAAATACAGCCTAGAAGCCCTTAGGAAACTCACGGAGGGCGTTCCCCCTCAGGCTCAGAAACCCAGGGCAGTCAGTCGGCCTTAATCCCCACAATACAACAACCCTAAAATAAAATTAGGTAAAACTAAGAGAGATTGTGCGGTAAAAGAGATAGCGCACGTAACGGATCAGCGAAAAGGAGTGAAGTGGCCGCGCTGAAACTCAAGGTACATCATCAATAGTGAAGTGCCGATATGAATGTTCATGCTAATTTCTTCAAATGACTAAGATGAAAAGGTGGTTATTTTGTCTCATTTTCAAAAATGATTGCTTGGATTTCCGTAACGTTACTAGGAATGTTAACTAATATTATTAGGAATTTCTGTAGAATGGTAGTAATAATTTCTTTTTTTAACAAACGATTTTTAATAGACAAGTCTATGTATGTTACTTGTGGCAGGTGGTTGCATGAAAGCTGCACTATTTGCAACAATAACTGCAACGATTATGGACAACGACAGATTACGTCAGGAAAGAAGAAACCATTCAAAGTGAAAATGAACTGTACTAATTTTAAGTTAAGCGTTTTATATTGTAACTAAATGTCATTTTTTATTATCTAGTCTTGTTTCGTTTCTCTGCTTAAAAAAAAAAAAAAAAAAAAAAAAAATCTTTAAATAAAATCTGTAAATAAAATCTTTAATTATTTTAAATTTCTTCTACTTTCTGTTTTTTTAATTATTAAATTGAAATAGCCACCCCTATTACAAAAATATTTCCTTACAAAAGCCTTACAGCAATGTCATTTAAGTGCAATTATTATTATTATTAACAATTTAACTGTAGTTATAATTAAGCGCATCCTCCTACCTACGTTCGCATTCTCTCCTACCCTGTAAGGGTAGTTGCAAAATAGTCCGCTTAATTTTATTACAGCTGATGCTTTAATTTATAGCACAAAAATATAATAATACTGGAAATGCACAGAATACGAATTAGATCAAAAATTACTCAGCAAATGATTAACAAATAATAATAATAATAAAAATAATAAATAAATAAACAAATAAAACAAAAATATTTGGATGTTTTACATTATTATTTTGTATTCTGTGCAAAATCTCCTGGACTTATCACCTAGACTAGGTGAAAATTTCTATAAAAAAGTACTGGTATAAGAAATTTTTAAAATTTGACAGATATGTAACTTTTCTCAATGTTTTTTTCATTAACAATTAACTGTGCTTAAAAATAATTCTGCATGAGTTTTTTTTGTATGCTTTGTATATTTCTCTTTAAATATTTATAAAGTATTTTCACTAATAAGCTATTTAACTATAAATAGCTGTTAATATGTGACTAAATAACTTCTTCATAATTTATTAAAGTATTTGATTTTTATCGCCTAATTTAATCTTCAGAATATTATGTCTTCCATATTATGTCTTCCATATAAAACAAAATATTTATAAATAAATATGCAGAAATATCTGAAAATAATGCAGGAAGAACAAATTTTAAATATTTACAAATGTTAAAAATAAAGAATTGTTAAATATATATTATTAGAAAAGTTTTTTATGTTGTGTTATATTTCATTTTGTATTTATTAGAAAATATTTATAAAAACAAGTTTATTATTAATTATATGAAAGTATATCTTTTATTCGATGAGAAGATAAAAGTATTTATTTATAAAGCAATTTAATTTTTAAATAATATGGAGTTTTTCAAGTTATTATTGTTATTATTGTTATTATTATTATTACTATCTAAAATACGAAATAAAAAATTAAAAAAAAATTTACTATTTTCTGCAAAACAGTTAAACCTCAAATTTTTGTTTTTTTTTAATTTTAAATAACATGTCGGTACACATCATTTATCAATATAATAAATTGAGTTTTAAAATTTCAAATCTTTTTCAGAAAAAAAAAAAAAAAAAAAAAAAGCGGAAAAATGTTATTTATAATCCTGAAATAAAGTGTTTGTTGAAAATTTCGTTTTTTAATTAGGAAATATGCGGAAAAATATTGGAAATTTTTTTTACTTTTATTTATTTATTTATTTTTTTTTTTTTACCTCTCCTTATATATGGTAAAAGCGCAAAGCATTTTTCTCTTTTTTAGAATTTCTGAAATTATGTAATAGCGGGAATATTTGTACATTTTAACAGCTTAGCACTATATATATTTTACATGCTGTATTGAAATAATTTACTTTCTCGTTTGAATAAAAAACGTTCTATTTGTTCTATATTTATCGTAGAATCGGAAAAAATCTTGTGCAAAAAAATATTAAGAATTTTATCTTTTTTTTTTTTTTTTTTTTTTTTTTTTTCCACGGCATTAGAATATTGCATTTAGAATTTCCATAACTTATGCTTTTCTATTACGGTCATAATATGATTTAAGACCGTATTCCCCAATAACTTCAACTCCCGGTTCAATGCAAAAACTTGAAAAGCGTCTATAGGCAGGATGCAGCTTTCTAAAAAAATTTAACGACTCCTTCTGCCATCTAGCGACGAAGATTTCATATAATCCTTGATATGTTATTTTCCGATAAAAACTATGACAGTAACAATGCCGCTAGATGACAGAAACAACGCATAAAATTTTTCTGAAAAGTTATACCCTGACTTTATGCGCTTTTCAAGTTTTCCTGTTTAACCGGGAGTTAAAGTTATTGGTGAATACAGCCGTGAGTCTTCAAATCACGGTTAAAATCAGTTAAAAAGTATTCAACTTATAAAATACCTTAATTTAAAATTACCATGAGAAAATTTATGTTTTTTAGTCGGTGGTAATGTCATTTTGCATATAGAGAAACAGTCGGCTATAATCTGATACCATAACATTATCTATACATATAAAAGAGTACTTCCACTCACTCACTGACTCATCAAAGCACAGCAAAATCTACTAGAGCCACAGACTCGAAACTGGGTCATATGATATATCATATAAAGTAAGCACCCCCCAAGAAGCGATTTTGCAAAATTCGCCCCCAATGGGGAGTAGGGGCAAAATGTGATTTCACAAAAACCTTCATACCTCAAAGAAAAAAACAGACATCCATAAAATTTTTGCTTTAAAATATAGTTAACACAAATATCTAAAAATCAATTTCTGAAATTTTAGAAATTTGGTCCCTAATGCGGAAGTGGACAAAACGTGATTTCACATGCCCAAAACGTGGTTTCATATACTCCTATATATCTCAAACAAGAAAAACAGATATACGTGAAATTTTTGCTCTAATATATAGCGAATACAAAACCTAAAAACCAATTTCTGGAATTTCAGAAATTCAGCCCCAAAGAGGGGCAAAACGACATTTGAAATAGTCCTTTATATCGCAAACACAAAAAAAGATATATGTGAGATTTTTTGCTCTAAATTATAGCTCACGCAAATACCTAAAATCTAATTTCTGGAATTTTAGAAATTCGTCCCAGGTGGGGTGGGGCAAAAAAATAGAAATACAGTAAGACCGTTCAAAATTGGTAGAGATAGGTTGAACAGGCCTGCAAGTCGAATGAGGATATTTTCTAAAGTGTAAAGTTATTAGGAGGGGCAGAAAGGGGGGGGGCGGTAGAGGGACAAAAAATAAAAATAGAGTTTAGACTTTTCAAAGTTAGCACATAGAGGTTTTCCATACCTACAAATCAATTTCGGATATTTTCGAATTTGTAAAGTTATAAGGAGGGGTGGGGGCATAGGGACAAAAAAATAAAAATTGAATGAGGTCGCTCAAAATTGTTACATGGAGGGGCAAAAATATATAAATAAGAGTTAGAGCGCTGAAAATTAGTGTTGTTAGGTTTCGAAGCCCGATAAATTGATTGCGGATATTTTCGAAGGTGCAGATTTATTGCGAGGGGCGGGAAGGGGGGCGCGCGCAAAGGTAAAAATAAAGAAATCCAGATAGAACGTTGGAAATTAGTATTATTAGGTTTAAAAGCCCGAGAGAACGATTGCGGGTATTTGTCAAAGTCTAAAATAATTAGTGGGGCGGGAACGGTAGGCGAAGGAACACGTGCGACGTGCGCGCCTGTATATGCTGCCGCGGACAGTGGGGGCCCGAACCGATTATTCCACTGATGGTTTTTTTTTTCTTTTGTATTTTATATTTATGTATGATAACTTCATTTACCCTTACGATAACTTCATTAAGATTGTCGAACATAAATGCGCACGCGCAGCGCACAAGGGCCTGACCTGCCGTAGGCAATGGGGACCCGGTGCGACATATTTTCCAATTAGAATTTTTTTCACTCTTTTTTTTTTTTTTTTTTTTCTTCGCATGATAAAAATTAATGCAATTTTGAGAATTCATTAACTGAAATTGGCTACTTATTTAACTGAAATTGGCTACTTATTTTTTAAAAAAGTGTCTTTATTGCTAGCTTTTGTGGGTAGAAGAAGCAAGTAGAAGATTCATAAAAACTTTTGACTTCCGGTTTTCGATGAATTTACACGTTTTGAGATTTCCTTGCATTTTAATTAAGTGAAATTAGTGAAATTGACTACTTATTTTTATTTTTTAAAAAGTGGATTTATTATTCTTTCCTCTGCATATATAAGTAGAAAATATAAGATTCAGAAATGTTTTAGATTTTCGGTTTTCGATAAAGTTACACGTTTTGAAATTTCCCGAACTCAATTCGACCATTTTTGAAAAATATCTTTTTTTTTTTGGTTCAAACACTGTACTTTATGAACCAATCGAATTAATTTAACAGAATTTGATACTTGGTTGGACCTTGGTCTGACATGGTACCTATTAGCGTCTGGGCTGTATCACACAACAAGGGGCGTTTTCACGTTGCGATTTTCTCTCATTTCAGGAAAGGCTAACATCTACAGAGAGAAATATTTATAATAAGTAAAACTCTGCTGATTCAGTTAGAGTGAATATTGGCAAACAATTGCCGCAGCTATGTTGCAATTGCATTCCGTTTAGGATAAGGCAATAACTTTGCTTTGCCTCGCTTTACAAAAAAAATGGTCGAGTTTCGACCACTGGACAATACTAGTACATATAAATGTGTGTGTAACTATACTTTTACTTATAATACTGTAATAAAAGGTTATATACAACAAATTTAGAATTTTTAAAATGCTTTTGAAACGTAAATATGTCATGTATGTATTATTGTATATTAAACATGTAAATTTCAAATTTTAGGCTATTTTAGCCCAATTTCAGGCGTATGCGCGAACTAAAGATATTATGTAAAAGCTATAAAATACTTTTTTAGGTTCAAACTACGCTAAATACTGACAATTTATGGCTTTTGCATTAAAAAAAAAAAAAAAAAAAAAAAAAAAAAAAAGAAAAGAAAACTAATTTTGTTATTTTTGAAAATTTCAATTTTTAACATATTTTTTCAAAGTTTCAGCCTCGTGCGCGAACTGAAGATGTTAACTTAGATTTTTTTTTTTTTCCCCCAATTGAGGATACCAAACTACAACTTTTGAGAGGTAACGCGATTCCGAAATAAAAAAATCGATTTTTTCGAACCACCCTACTCCACACCGTCAGCATATAAACTAAAAACAGGACTAGTGCGGAACGCTCCTGAGCAAATTCTAAGTGCACTGTGGTGTGGTGTGTCAAGTTTTTTTAAGGTAAGAGTGAGGTGCTGATCCATAAACCTGGCAAGCATAATCAAGTTTCAAGCTAACAGTAGCCCGATATATTTTGAGTAACGATGGGCGGTCCGCTCCCCAAGAAGTGTTAGATAGGACTTTTAAAATGTTTAGTGCTTTATCACATTTAATTCTTAAATATGAAATATTAGGAATAAAAGTCATTTTTCTGTCAAAAATAACACCCAGAAAGCGAGCAGTGTCAACAACGGAAATCGGCCTGTTATTCATCAGAATCTCAGGATCAGGATGAAGACCTCGTTTACGACAAAAATGCACACATTGTGTTTTGTCAGTGGAAAATTTAAAACCATTTTTATTTGTCCATTTAGTGACATTTTTTATAGCAAGTTCCAGTTGGCGTTCTATGAAGCGCATGTCATTTCCCTGGCAATAAATTTGCAGGTCGTCAACATATAAAGTTCCATAGACACTTTGAGGGAGTTGTTTTAGAATATTATTCATTTTTAAAGAAAAAAGAGTAACACTCAAGACACTGCCTTGAGGCACACATTCCTCTTGGAAATAAAAATCTTAATAAACTGATCCAATGCGAATTTGAAAGCGTCTGATTCTTAAAAAGTTTTCTATAAAAAGAGGGAGATTTCCTCGAAAGTCCAAATTATACAAATCTTTTGAAATGCCACAGCGCCAAGTCTTGTCATAAGCTTAAAAAAAAAAAAAAAACTGACACCAAGTGGTTACCTCTCACATTAGCTTTTCGAATATTAGTCTCCAATAATAAAATATTGTCAACCGTTGAACGGCCCCGTCGAAAACCGCTTTGCCATGGAGAAAACAAATTATTTTTTTTTTAAATGTAAACAAGCCTAGTATTTACCATCTTTTCTAGCAGCTTACAGAGACAGCTTGAGAGGGCAATGGGTCTATAATTTATGGGGTCAGAAGCATCTTTACCTGGCTTAGGAAAAGGAATAACAAAAGCATCGTGCCAAGCACCATGGAAAATATTTTCAGTCCAGAACCTATTGTAAAGATGAAGGAGATTTTTAAGAGACTGTTTTGATAAATGTTTAATTATCCTGTAGGCAACACCATCGGGCCCGGGAGCAGAGTTATGGCAATGTTTCAAACTATTTTTTAATTCATTTTCTGTAAAAGGTCTATTGTAGTCTGGTGAAGAGCGGGAGTGAAAGTTGATTGATGATCGTTCAGAATTACGCTTATGAGACAAAAAAGGTTCGGAATATGAATTAGAACTAGAGATGTGAGATAAAGTTTTACCAATGGTGTTTGCAATATTTTTAGTAGAAGTTATAGTTTGGCCATTATCTTTTAAAAACGAAATACTTTGATTAGAATATATCCCCATTTCTTTCTTGACACGACGCTAAAGCTGTTTACTGCTTACATTGGAGGTAATGCTGGACACATATTTAATCCAGGAATTTTTTTGGGAGATTCTGTGGATTCTTCATGCGGCTGCCCTTGCTTTTTTAAATGCGATCTAATTAGTAGTAGTTGGGTACCTTCTAAAAATTCCCCAAGCTTTTTGTTGCTGTCTTTTTGCTTTATTGCATTCATAATTCCACCATGGCTTTGAATGTTTACTGTGACGCCCAGAGGATTTTGGAATAGTAATATCAGCTGCATTTATAATACAGTTTGTGACTTCAGTGATTTCTCTGTTGATATCACCCTCGATCATTTCATATGTGATTGTTTCATTTATAGTGAAAGTAGTCCAGTTGGCCTTGTCATAAATATAATGTGGATTTGTAGGATGATGATCATTAAAATATAAAAAGATAAAAATAAAGGAAAGTGGTCACTTTTACGAAGGTCGTTACTCACAAAAAAAAAAAAAAAATGAAAATATGGATACACAGTTGGAGAGCAGATGGCCAGGTCTATTGCATGAAAAGTTCTGGAAGGTTCATGGAAGTAGATATTGTCACCATTATTTAAAATACATAAATTATTGTCAGTGATTAAGTCTTCAATAGTTCGTCCACGAGGATTAATATCGGGACTACCCCAAAGTGGACTGTGCCAGTGGCGGATCCAGAACTTAACTTTCGGGGGGGGGGAGGGGCTAAGATTTTTCAAGATATAGTTCCAGATCGATGAAGAGTTTGCAATTGTATTATTCAATTGGGAATGTCAGTACTTCTAGGGGGGGGGGGGGCTCACCCCCTAGACCCCCTCTTAAATCCGCCACTGAACTGTGCCCGTTTAAATCACCAAGAATTAAAAAAGGTGTCAGCAGTTGTGATATAAGCCTATTCAGGTCACATGGGCGAACGGTCATATTTGGCCGTAAATAAATAGTGCAGATGGTGATAAGTATGTGTATATGGATCTGAACTGCAATAGCCTGGATATCGGTATTTAAAGTGATACAAGAATGTGGAATATTATTAGAAATTAAATGGGCTACGCCACCTGTAGCTCTGTCAGACTGTGTAAAATCTTTTCTAAAACACTGATAGTCACGGATTTTTAAAATATCGTGTTGTCTTAAGTATGTTTCTTGGAAAGCGAAGCAAATAGATCGATGATCAGAGATTATTTCTCTTATTTCTTCTCGTTTATTAATAAAACCTCGGCAATTCCATGAGATGAAATTAGTCATGATTTTTTTTTTTTTTTTTTTTTTTTAGATTATAACATCCACGTCATTGTCCTTTGATGCAGTAGACATACCGTCCTCCCCATCAGAAGGGTGAAGGCTGATCATATCGCCTTGTTTTGTAAGGTTTACTTTATTATTTTTTCTTATTTGGAGTCGAAGTGGCCAATTTTGTTAATTTCATTTTATTAATGATATTGAGACGAGAGGGTGAATTAGAATGTTTTAGAGAGGTAGAGTTAAGACTTTTTTCAGACAATAAGGATTTAGCAGTTTCTGGAGTTTTCTTTAAATTTCACGGAAGAGGACTGTGAAGGGCTAGAAGCCTGATTTGATTTGGATTGTAAGTTTTGGGAATTGTTTACTGTAGTTTCGAGTGGAGAGCTAGTATTGGGAGCCGTGTCAGTTTGGATTGCTATAGACTGATATGTTTTTTTGGTAACTACCCAAGCAGCACCGAAACGTTCTCTGAACGTTCAAAAATTGTTCTGAAAACACGTTCTAAGAACGTTCACTTTGAACGTGTTATAGACGTCTATCTGTCCATCTTGAAGACGTACAATAGTACGGATCAGAGAACGTTCAATGAACGTGTAACTATCACCATCGGTGTTATAGAAGCGTTCTGAGAACGTTCTATGTATACGGTCTCAGAACGTTCTAAACGTTTTCAGAACGTTTTCAAAACGTTAAACACATTTTCAGAACGTTCTAGAAAACGTACTGTAAACGTTCTAAAATAGTGTAGTTAAAAAAAAAAAAGTATGACGTCATTATAAACACCTCAGTACGGGCGTTTAGAAGTAAAAATTACATAGCTGATGACGAATAATGCTACAACACATGAACAGGAATATGAATTACTTTTTTTTTCAATACAAATAATGTTTGAGTAATTTTAACATGCTTCATTCAACGTATATGCATCAAAAATTCTATATTCTATGACAGTTTTCCCCAAAAAGAGTCATAACGTGTCTTTATACCTTAAAAAATTTCTCAAATTTTTGCATTTTTTAAAAATTTCTTTTTTTCCCCTAATCTGAAGATAATGAAGTTATAGTATTAATTTAAAAAAATTGAATAAACACCATAAAATGCAAGAACTCGCAAAATGCAAGAACTCAAAATTTAAAAAAGAAAAAAAAAGAAAAAAAAAAAAAGAAAGGAGACAAGGAAAGATAATTCGGGCCCGAGGTTCGTGACACCCCCCTGAATACCTGAAGAAGGACACCCCTGGGGGCAGAACGTCATGTGAGTCCTTGGCCTAACATGAATGTTCTGATACGTATTTTAGAGGTTAATAGGTTAATGCAAAAGGGTTATTATTTAAAGTAAACAAGAGTTTATTTTTTATTTTGTTGATAATTTTAATTATAGTAGTTTTTTTTTTTTTTTTTTTTTTTTTTTTGTAACCTGCGTGAATACCGATTTTAATAATTTTGTTTAATTGTCTATTTTTACTAAATTTAAATGAAGTAACTATAATTAAAATTATCAACAAAATAAAAAATAAACTCTTATTTCTTCCAATTAATAACCCTTTTGCATTAACCCTTAAAATTAAATTCACAAACAGCTTTGTTTACAGTAATAAATTCTATAAATTTAAACATTATATCTTTCGTAAATTTATTATTTAATTTATTCCTTGTAGCTCTCATTTAACTATTAAACATTAAAGTTTAAATAATCGTGATCATACTATACCCAATGGAATGGTTTATAAAATTCCAATACAATTAAATACAGATATCTTCTTCTATATTGGACAAAATAAAAGAAGCCTTAATAAAAGAATTCAAGAGCATATTAGAAATGTAAAAGAAGAAAAAAGTTCGGCATTAGTTGACTTCATTTACAATAACTCCGGTACTATACCCCTCTGGGATCAAGCAAAAATTATTGCAATTTCACAAAATATAACAGAACTGATAATTTCGGAAGCTGTCAATATTATAAAATGTCGTAATGCAATTAATTCAAAAGATTCAGTTTTCCTACCAAAAATTTAGAATTTTCTTATACAACCAGATATTTAATTTTAATTTATTTTTTCTGTAGACTATATGACTCCTAATCGTTGTAAATAACATACAAGTTTTTTGGACTATTTTACAGCCTTTTCCAACAATTATTGCCGTCATTCCAGCTTTTCCAGTTCCCAACCACTGAGTTCTCCAAAAGATTATATGATTCCTAATCGCTGAAAGTTTCTTACAAGTTTTTTTTTTTTTTTTTTTTTCCCAACAGCCACCAGTCCATCCGCCAGTTTTTACCGGCAGTCCAGCTTTTCCAGTTACAATCCAAATCATTTTTCCACGCAAGTTACTTAACAATGCCCGATATCAAATGTTTTTTCCTTGTAAACCCGAAACGGCTCCAACCAACAGACTCCAGAATTTTTGAACTGAAGTAGTGTTTTGACTGTTTTCCAGATGAACTGAACTCTATTTTTCACCTGATATTGTAATTGATATGTACTTGAACGCATAACTGCACATTATGTAAAACTACATTACGTTAATTTCCTGATGACGCCCTGTTGATCAGGGCGAATTGCTTTGAAATATATCTTACTATAAATAATGTCTTTTTTAATTAAATATATTTCTGAACTTTTGCGTGTTTTTAAAAGTGTCTTTTTCATAAATTTAGAATATACACGTGTTTTCAGAAATATCTCTATGTGAAGGTATGTTTCCTCTGAATCTCTTAGTGTACTAATATCGGTGATGCTTATCAACATTAATAATTTGTAAGGACTACGATTACAAAATTTTTATACGGAAAATCTTTCTACTGCCAACTCCGATTTTTTTTTTAAATAAATAATTGCAATGAAAGATTTTAATTTACTAAATTTCTGGAATTAAATAAAGGAAAGTTAACTATTCCGTAATAGCTCTACTAAAAAAAAAAAAAAATTAACAGATATAAAATATATATGTAAATTCAATAAAATTTTTGGTTGTTATTTAAATTGATTTATCATCGAAATTTTATTTTTTCGACTGAGTGAAAGTAATGCCTGGACCGGGACCCCGGATCTTTGACTTACAAGGTCAAGGCTCTACCAACTGAGCTATCCAGGCCGACACCCCGGTCAGCATTACTCAATCAAATAACCTTTAGGCAGAAAAAGGTCCAGGTCCAGGCATTATTTTCACTCAGTCGGAAAAATAAAATTTCAATAAATATGATTTTCTTCCACAGTTGATTGTGTGATTTTAATAAAAATTGATTTATCATCGTCTAAATTATATTCAAATATGTTCCCTTTAAAATATCGAAAATTTTATAAAAACAATGTGGTAAACTTAAATGTACAAAGGAAGTAACTTTTTGCTTTAAACCATTAAGCCTGTGATTCTAGAATTATTTGTATTGAAAGTAAAAAAATCTCAATTTTTACAAATTTTACGTTGAAAATTTTCATTTTATTTGTAAGTAAGCTGTGATTTTTCTTACTTACTGTCATAAAATTTTGTTTATTTATGAAACTGGACATCTTAATAAAATGCTTCCTTTTGAGGAATTGATATATTTTATTTAGATACATATATCTGAAAATAAGTAATATAGGGAGTAAGTAAAAATGACTGCTATTTGCAAAACTGCATTTAAAATAGCAATAGTATAGTATACAGAAATTGGGATGTCTGTATAGAAATAATGTAATATAATGCTATAATTATTTTTATATATGAAAGAACCAATCTCTAGAATACCACAAGCCATACCTTAAAATATTCTAGAACGCATCGGTGCGCTGTGGCACAAACTTTGAAAAACACTTTGTTCAGCCATACTGATTTTGCATTTTTCAATACGAAATTTATCCCTAGATTTCAATTTTTTTATATCGTATAAAACAATATTTCAGCAATTCCCATTTTCTAAAACATGTGATATATTTTAGAAAAGCATTAGATTTGTTAAATATATCCTTATCATTCGTAGTTCTTGTAAGTCCTGTGTATTACAATTGCAAAATTTACGTTTTCGATCCAAAAAAACCGATGAAGTTAATTTGCAATTAACTTCATCGGTTTTTTGGATTGAGGCTAGTTTATCTATTATTTTCCATTACAGCTGATTTACATTCTCCTTTTCTCTATCAATTTCTGCACGAGATACAAATGCGTCCATAACGAATACAAATATTTCCTCATGGAATACTAATGTTTCAGTTTCTTTACTTTGCTCACGTGTGAAGGACTTCATGGCGTCACATCAATAGAGTCCATTGACGTCATAGAATGAACCCAAAAAACTCACTTTTTAAGACGCTTTTATTAGCTTCACCTATATGTATGTCTGTATGTATGTTTGTAACCGCTCTGGGAGCAAACAAAAAATCTATATTGTAAAAAAAAAGACTTTCCCTACGTGAACGCTGTGGCTGTGAGGTAAATCTCCGGGCTACGAACCTAAAGGTCTAACATTCGAGCCCAGTCAGGGGAGATTTTTTAAAAATGGTTTTTGTTTAATTCTAAATTATTTTATAATCACCCTGTAATATGGTGTGTCACTCACACAATTTTTTCTTACGCTGCATTTTAATACTATAAAGATAGATATTTTGTGCTTTTTAGTTCGCATTTCAATAAAAGCGTGTTCTTTAATTTTTTTAAAATATAATTTTATTATCTTTAATTTTAGCTTGTAAAAATAAAGAAATGTTTAATATAAGTATTTGGCAAAAACTTAGCCGATAAAAAACTAAATTTTGTTAAGAACTTGCGTGACTTTAAAAGAACATAGAGTTATATTATAGCACTGAAAAAGAGGATAATAATTTCTTTATGAGAAGAAATTTGATAAAAATAAGGAATTGTCAACTTTAAAAAGAATAAATGGTTCAACAAAAATTTTAGTTCACTATATGATAAATGTCTTTCCAAATTAACGTGATCTGAATACGCATTAGTTAATTATATGGTTAATAGTCTTGTCTAAAGCATATATTCAATAAAGAAAGGAATTGCTCAGTCATGAAGTATAGATGTGATTTAAATAATTGTTTTATTACTGTCCATGTATAAATAGGAAAAATGTATTATATTTCCAACCTCTAAATATTTCATTTGGATAAAATTTATTGTACAAAAATATCTGAGTACGTATAAAAATAAAATATTTTGAAATAATTCTATTGTAACATATTTGTAAATCTGAACGTATTGCTTTTGATATTGTAAGTAAATTATTTTTATTGAACTGTACAATAGATAAAAGCTTGTAGCCAAGAATTCAACTCCAGTTTCTTCGATAGATAATACAATTGCTTTTATTAACTTCTACTGAAATATATTTACAGAGATAAAGTAAACAAAATATATCCTTGTAAATAAAAATGTTGTTTTGATATATCTGGTTTAACTTATCATAATTAAATCAATGAATAAGAATATTATTTCATTTGAGTTATTTGATTCTGTGAGTAAAATTAAAAAGAAGTCTTGCTAAAAAATAGGAATATTATAATCGGACTTTTATTAGAAATATAAAGTTAGTAAAATAACGTAAAGTTAGTCTAAATACTGGTTCTATTACACTGTTGTACAAAATTAAAGCAATAACCTATTTTCTCGTTTGCTTGTTTTGCGCATAATTTTTAAACAAAAGAACATACAAGCATAAGGTATTGACGGAAAGTTTGTTATCATATCTTTAACAGAACTTTAAATAACTTTTGCTTAAGTAATAATTTTTAAACAAATAATTATTTCACTTTTATTAAAGACAATATTTAGAGAAAATGAAGTTTTTCAAAAACTTTATTCTTCTTTTGTTTCGCTTGTGAATAAGTTTAAAAAATATATATATATATGCAACATAAAAATTGGATAAGACGTTCATTGTACAATTTTTAATGGCCATTTTTATTATTATGGTGGTGCTCATAGTTTACAAATTAGTAATTATATATTTCCAAAAATTCCGTTATAAAAGTAAAAGAAAATTGAATACAGAAAGAAAAATCAGAATTTAGTTTTCTATTTGAAGGCATGTGCGTCATCACCTATTTCTAATGTTTCCTTAACACCATTTTTCATTAAGATTTCTTTCTCAAAATTATTAAAATTTTACACTTTCCCCCCAAGTTTTTTTTTTCTTTAACTGAATAATCATTATTACTGATATTACAAATGTATGTACGTATATAATTGTATGATAACGAACATAATATCTAAATTTATGTTCATATGTTCATTTGTTGAAAAGTTATACACAAAAGAAGAAAAGGGGAAAGTGTATTGTTTCTTTAATTTTGAATGCCAGTGTAATCCTTTTCCTTATTTTTCTGCAAAACTTTTGTATATCTCATCAAGTAAAAAAAAAAATAATAATTTTATCTTAAAGGGACAAAGGACACTTAGAACATCAAAAAACATCGATTTAATTATAGTCTTTTCCCAAGCAGCACCGAAACGTTCTCTGAACGTTCAAAAATTGTTCTGAAAACACGTTCTAAGAACGTTCACTTTGAACGTGTTATAGACGTCTATCTGTCCATCTTGAAGACGTACAATAATACGGTTCAGAGAACGTTCAATGAACGTGTAACTATCACCATCGGTGCTATAGAAGCGTTCTGAGAACGTTCTATATATACGGTCTCAGAACGTTCTAAACGGTTTTAGAACGTTTTCAAAACGTTATACACATTTTCAGAACGTTCCAGAAAACGTACTGTAAACGTTCTGAAATAGTGTAGTTTAAAAAAAAAAAAAAAAAAAAAAAAATGACGTCATTATAAAAAAAATCACCTCAGTACGAGCGTTTAGAAGTAAAAATTACATAGCTGATGACGAATAATGATACAACACATGAACAGAGATATGAATTACTTTTTTTTTTTTTCAATTCAAATAATGTTTGAGAAATTTTAACATACTTACTATTCCTTTAATTTCAACGTATATGCATCAAAAATTCTATATTCTATGACAATTTTCCCCAAAAAGTGTCATAACGTCTCTTTATACCTTAAAAAATTTCTTAAATTTTTGCATTTTTTAAAAATTTCTTTTTTTCCCCTAATCTGAAGATAATGAAGTTGTAGTATTAATTACAAAACTTTGAATACACACCATAAAATGCAAGAACTAGCACCAACTGTTTCAGGTCAAAAGAAGACACAACCCTTCATCAGGCGAACATTGTAGGCACGAGAGCTGCAAACAAGCACGTTGAGTTTGTTGAATGCGTTGCCGCTTTGTTTGTAGAAGCCGTGCTTTGTTTGTAGCAGTTGCGAGTTCTTGCATTTTATGGTGTTTATTCAAAGTTTCGTAATTAATACTATAACGTCATTATCTTCAGATTAGGGAAAAAATTAATTTTTTTAAAAATGCAAAAATTTAAGGAATTTTTTAAGGGATATAGACACGTTATGACACTTTTTGGGAATTACTGTCATAAAATATGGAATTTTTCATGCATATACGTTGAAATTAAAGGAGTAGTAAGTATATTAAATTTTCTCAAACATTATTTGAATTTTTAAAAAAAAGTAATTTATATCCCTGTTGCTGTGTTGTATCATTATTCTTCATCTGCTATGTACAACTAAACTCTTGATTTATTTTGCTTGTTTTAATCCTTGTGATTCCGAATCCGTCATCCTATGATTAATGTTTGTTTTTCATGGTTGTTTTCTGTTTGATTCTCTGATATCTTGAAGTAAATAATTTATTCCAATTTATTCTTCATTTCTAACTTCAATTAATTTCTTGTACGATAGGGTGCCCGCTAGCAATTTGCTATTATAGCTGCTAACGAACGAAATCGTACATTGGTGCTCAACGACGAAAAGGGTCACCCCTGACGAGTTTTTTTTTTTTTTTTTTTTTTTTTTTTTCTACCATTCTAAGCTTTTCCTAAAAAAATTTTTAAAGTGCTGTCTTAATTTTTTATTTCCTCGTTGCTTGTTTGTATCTTTTGATTTGAGTTTCATGTGGTTTTTACGCACCGGCAAAATTATTAAAATTGTAACTAACTATATAGGAATAAATTTATGATTAGACTGAAGTTAAATAAAATAAAAATCAATAAATAAAAAATAAATGTTTCAATAAATCACAATCAGTCCCCCCAGGTTATTTAAATTTGTTGTAATTTCCTTCTCATTGACCTATGTGGTTTCAGGGATCTTATATCTGTTGCTTTGCTTTAACTAAGATTAAAAATTCATTATATATATATATATATATATATATATATATATATATATATATATATATATATATATATATATATATATATATATATATATATATTAATTTTTTTTTTTTAAATACAGGGTGCAAAGCATTGTGACGAGAATACCTTTATCTCCGCAACTATTGGTCGCAAATATATAGTTTCAGTTACAAAATGTTTTAAAGAATATGAGCATTTGTGGTATAACATGCTTTAATTTAAAATATCTATTTTTTCAAAATTGCAAAAACTAGCTTTTTACATAGTCCCAGATCCCTATAGTCAAATTTAGAAAAACTGACACTCATCCTAACAAAAAGTTTCATTTCTATTCTCCCAAAATGGAACAAGATATTTAAAGTTTGGATTTTCTAACATATTTAGGCCTTCAATAAGAGATCGTTTTAAAAACCCTAATTGGACTTTGTTTGCAATTTCCCTGGGTTTATTAAAGAATTTTTCATTGACTTTTTAATAAAGCCCGAGAAAATGTGAAATAATCCTAAATTTTGAAACTAACTATCTCAGACAATTTTGGGTGCACAAAAGTGAAACTCTTTGTGTTATATTTTTTAGGTTGGAACTCAACTTTCTCTATTAGTGTCATGAAAATTGTATAAAAATTATCAGTTTTTGTGATTTTTAATAAATTGATTTTTTAAATTTAAACATGTCATATAATGAATTCTTACATTTTTTTTTAAATACATTTTCTTATTGGAGGACGTCTGAGACCAATTGTTGCGCAAATAAAGGCCTGCTCTCGACTTTGCACCCTGTATATTCTAAACATTTCTGGGTACTACTTTGTAAGTCCATGGATAGTTTATAAATATATTTGAATGCTGAAGTTCATAGAAAGTTTTAATATTCCAACATAAAAAATAATTTCAAAAATGAATGTACCAATACACCGCTAAAATAATATATAATTGAGTTTAGAATATATTGTTAATTTATAATAATAAGAAATTGAAACAAAAAATTAAAAATTAGTTAGAAGGAGGAAATTTTAAAAATTTCCAAATACTTAAATACACATATATATATTTTTAATCAAAATATTTTTCTAAAATATTTAACATACTTCATATTTTTAATTTCAGTGCATGTGTGTATACATATTTTCAGTTTACAGCAGCAGTTTACAAAAATGATGTTTGCAGGTATTTAAATTTATTCCACATGGCAATGTAATTCTTATTCTTTAAATGTTTAAATTTCTTTAAATTGAGTCAACGCAATTTTTACCTCATTTGATGTAATTATGCTATCATGGCATATTAAATAATTGATAAATGTAAATATTATTAGTATTAATAAATAATATAGTAAATCGTCCTTTTTTTTTTTTTAAAGCAGAATATCTTTTTTTTTTTAATATAAAGATGTGGAATAGAATTGAATCTTTGTTTTATTATGCAGATAAACAATTTCATATATTTTATTTAATAAATAACAGTAAAGTGATATTAAAATTGTAAGTCGGTGAAACTTAGGATATTATTTTAAAAATATGCAATTTGCATAACCTAGATTGTATATATATTATCATATAAACATTAAATAAATACTTCAGAATTTAAAAAGAAAAGAAAAAAAGAATTACGAACCTTCTTAATTTTGTTGATAAGAATTTTCTTCGAGAAAATACCCTTCCAACTAGCATTTTAAAATACACAATGACCAGTCGGAAGGGCATTCACTTAAAATTAGCACTTATCTTGTAAAGTCTTTATGACTTCTTCATACTTCATTCAGAAACATAATAACGAAAATAGTTATTTTAACAAATTCCATCTCAGAAGACTGAATTAATAAAATGAAACCATAATTTCTAAGCGGTTTTCTGTAACAGAAGCAGTTTTTTCTGCGATTCAACGCTGCTTTCAAGTATCGAAAGTTAGGCTTAAGAACTTACGCAGCTATGAAAATGATTGTTTAATTGATATTAAAATAAGACTTTAATAAATAGAACATAGAGAATATTACAGGTTAAAAATATTACATTTTTACCTTTTCTAAAGCTTATCCTAGTCATTATAACGCTAAAACTGAATAAATCAGATTACATGTTTTAAAATTACCGCCTCACATAACGACACGACTTTCCCAAGACCTGGCGCCTGGCGTTTGACTTTGCAGTTGCACGGTCAGCGAAAATTAAATAAATGCAATCCACAGATGTCGATGTTAACATCTGCTCTCCCTTCTTGCATCCGCAATAATCATGTTTCAAAGTTCAACATATGAAACAGAAATTTATTAAGCATTTATAGCTGTAGAAAACAGATAGTCAATATTTTAAGGAAAAATGGAATGGAGTTAAACAATTATTTAAATTTTTATAAAGTATTTTAAAAACTTATGAGATCACTTTATTTTTCCATTTTAAAATCTCGAATTAAACGGAAAAGCATATTTTGTTTTAGTGTATATTTCAGTATTGAACAAAATATTCAGTGAAAATAAATAAAATAAAATAAGAACAATCAAACAGAGTAATGATTTAACAACATTATCAATATTGATAATTTATCAGTAACATTTAAACTTAAATAGAATCATAAATAAAATATAATAAAAGTTTAAAATTATGCTTAAAGAAAAGAAGAAAAAAACTCATTTCTGTAACTTCCCGATGAGTATTAGAGACCGCGAGGTTCTACTCTCGAACCTTACAGACGGGAAGTGTTGGTTTCGATTCCTGGTCACGCTCGTCGACTTAGGTTTTCGGAGTTTTCCCGTGATTTTCTTTGAAACTCGAGTAAAGCACTATATTACGTATTCAATAACATCCGTGATTAGTTTTTTGTATCTAAACTTTGGGTCTGGGGAATGCATAGATTTTCATGACAGAAGACAATCATTTTTATGCTGTATAGAAGATCTTAGAAAATGTATTTTTCTAAGGGTTTATTATTATTATTATTACAAATGAAAAAAAAAATGGTAAATTTGTTTTAAATCATCATAAAACGATGTTTCAATTATTCGTTTTAAAGGTGATATCGAATTCTTTTGAAAGATAATCATAGTGAAAATTTTTATCCACCCCTCCCTCATCCTCCAGGGATGATGTATACTTATTCCTAGGGGAAAAAACAATGTCCTATGAATAATAATAATAAAAAAAAACTGTTTAACTATTACTCGTTATACAGCCAAATTGAATCAATAATATATATCAAACGTATGTCACGCAGAAGGTTTGGTGAGTATATATATTACAGAAGCTGATAGATAGCCTTTCTGCGAATGGAAAATATTGGAACGTGGCAGTGCCACCTGTCGTCCGATATGCACCCAAAGGCAATCTGTAGAGTTTTACGTAATATTAATTTCACTTACCAAATTTACAATATTTATAAATCACAGAAGTTGAGATCTTTCGTTTCAGTTATGAGATTAAATTGCAAAATAGCCACGACACCTGTTGGCCGATGTGCATCCAAAATGGACCAGTAAAGCTTTACATAAAATCGATTTCACTTATAACTTCAGTGTATCACAAAATTCATTGTTAAATCACAAGAGTTAAAATATTGCCTTTCCGTTAAAATGATTAAATTGCAGATTAGCAACGCCACCTGTTGGACAATGTATACATCCAAATTGTATTAGCAGAGGTTATGATGATATATGCCAATATATCAAGTTTAATGCATTTGTACACTATAGAAGAGATATAGCTGTCCCATAAATGGAGGGTTTCATTGCATAGCACCGCAATCTATCGGACGATATATCCCAAATGAAATTCAAATAAACTCCAATTTGGGGCAAGATCTAATATTGTAACAAGTTTGGTTGAATTCCATACATTGATTCCTGAAATACAAAATCCACAAAATTTTTCCATGAGTTTAAAATTTTGTAATTTTTTTTCACCTCACCGCTACTGATTATTGAGAAGCATTCTTTACTGACGTGCTAACAAAACGTTAAACTGAAAATGTAAAAAATGCTCTATTCTCTATCATGCTAAAAATTATAAATTTCGAATAACTTACGAAGTTTTTAAATTAGAATGTTGCAAATCTCTCAATAAGATTCTTATCAATATCAAAAGTGATATTTTAAAACTGGTCCGATCTCTCTGCAATCATTTGTTCTTGAGATATTAATATCGTGTACATGAACTAACGGGCTATCACACTAATAGGTGCCGATACACATTAACAGATACCATACCAACCTTTTGACTTCCGGATTCCTCACGCCACAAAACGTGTAAAAAATCAAAAACTGAAGTCAAAAATTTTCATGATTAACCTAGTTTCCCAACCAATAGTACTAAAAAGTCATTTTGTCATATTCGTTATAATTACACTGTTACAGAACGTGTTATGCCGGTGTCACACTTGAACGTTCTATATAGAACTAGAATTGTACGTTTTATAGATGGTACAAATCAAACATTTTCAGAACGTTCTAAATAATACTATTTCTGAACGTGTTTTAGAACGTTCTTTTGACACAAAACACGGTGTTTGAACTATTGAAACCGTTATTAGACGTTCACAGAACGTTCCTGTGCTACTTGGGTTTTTAAGTAAATTATTCTTAAATAAGCTTCATTGGGCATGTCTAATTGTTACCTATAAGTTTATTATGTATTTTAGAACATAATTTAAATTCTGTTGTGAATCATTTAATAATATATGTGTTAATAATAATTGTGTTTTTTTCACCTTGCGCGCAGGATATCTCTGTAACTATTTAATACTTTTTCTTGAAATTTTCACTGATTACGTAACATATTAGATCCTTCAAACTGAACAAAAATTTGTCTCTCTCCCCTATTTCTCCATACAGGTGATACTTCAGATTTTATTAAAAAAATAAATGATCTTTAAACTTTTTTTTTTTTTTTAAATATATTTTTAACCTAAATTTGTTCAATTTGGGTTCAGTTTTAAAGATCGGTTATGTTACGTAATCTGTGAAAATTTCAAGAAAAAATATTAAATAGTTTCAGAGATATCCTGCGCCAAGGTGAAAAAAAAAAACACATTTATTATTAACACATAAATTATTAAATAATTCACCACAGAATTTAAATTATATTCCAAAATGCATAATAACCTTATAAGTAACAATTAGGCATGCCCAATGAAGCTTAGTTAACAATAATTTACTTAAAAAAAAGACTATAATTAAATCGATGTTCTTTGAAATTCTAAGGGTCGTATGTCCCCATAAGGGAGAGTGTGTGAGTGTTCTCACACATATGTCCTTTAAAAGCTTATTTATTTATCCAAATTTAATATATAACAAAAAGGAGGGATTAATATAGATTATATAAAATAAATCTTTTTAAATTTATCTAATTCAAGTAATTAATTATAGAGAATTTCCCGTTTTATTTTTAAATCAAAATTTTCATTTCTTTGTTCTTCTATCGTTACAAACACGTTGCTCTAGGAATAAAATAAAGCAATTTTTATATCAGGGTTTTTGAAAAATAGTATGTTTATACAATTCCCCGAATGGATTAAATCAATTTAGCCATAATTATTTATTTTCAGAGGGTAATTTAGGATTCGTTTTCAGCATATTTCTAGCATATACAGCTATTAATAAAATAAAATAATCATTTGATTTCATGTTTATTACCTTGTATGTTTACGTTAAAAACCTATTATTATTTCAAGAGGGTCATTATAATTCTAAAAATAGATTTATAGTGTTGTTTTGATAGTCTAAGCGTCGCCGTCTTTGTTCGTTGAGAGTTGAAGGTCATTTGGCATGGCTTCTCAATGTCAAATCGATTTAATGTTTGTAACGAATTTTTATATTCAAAAATTTAGCATGAACATGTTAGAAGAACAAAGAAATAGCTTGGCATTATTTTGGCTGTTTTTTTCTAAAATTTGGCTCTTTTTCTTCAGACATCTCAGATCTGTTCTCGTGTAAGGATCTCAGAACTGCTCCAGATCATAGTATAGTAACGACGTAATTACGTTCGCTCTCTCCCCCATCTCATGCGACCATCTCAAAGTTCAACCTTGGAATTATGTACATCATTATTCAACGTTTTTCAACGCTCTGTACAAAGTTGTTGGAAATGTTAATCCTTGTCTTTTTGGAAAAGTTATTCAATAAAAGCTTCTTGGTGACAGCAATTGGACTTCTTCTTGAATTATGGCTAATTTACATTTCCTTACAGAATTTCCACTAATCAACGATCACCTCTGCGTGAAGAAACTACGTAACAGAGAGTCACCAATTATCTCCCAAAAGGACAAACTAGTAACGTTGTTTTCACTACATGTACATTTTAATGTACTATAACAACAGTTATTTCAGTTTGAGATAAAAAATATGATTAAAGACAAAATTCATGACTATTATATATTACATTAATATTTATAAAAGAAGCTAAGAATGTATAAACTTTTGAATTCAGGGTGTATTATAGATCAAATAACTGCTAAATTAACGGATGTATATTACGAACTTTGTGTTATCCTAATTTACATACAAATGCTCTAAAATATAACAAATTCTCGACAACAATAAATCTTGTATATAGTCATAAAAATGTTTCATATGTAATATACATAAATCTATAATTTTTGAAAATATTAGTTATAATAAAGTACAGTAAAAATATTAGCAATAATAAAATAATGAAAACATTAGTAATAATAAAGTACAAATTAATATTGTTAACAAAGGAACTAAGAAGTGTTTTTTTTTTTTTTTTTTTTTGTGCTTAATGTAACCACTAATGTTATTTAAAATCATAACTTTTTAGAAAATAAAAAATAAAAATTTGGAAAGGATATTACAGTTAATGAAAATACAAATTATAAATATTAATATTTGACACAGTTAATTTGCTTAAATTGCATTAAGAATGGATTAGATTAAATTATTATTATCAAAATAAAGTAAAAATCCATTAATAATAAGTAACAAGCAAGAAATGGAAATTAAAATCAAAGGAAAAGAAAAGTGTTAACAGACAAGTTTTTTTTTAATTTGCACTGTATTCTAAAACAGAAGCTTTAGATAAATAGCTTGCTCGAATAAATTGTATTTAAAAATACTCTAAAAATCATAATAGTTTTGTAAAACTTATCTTGAAATCTTAAAAAAAAAAAAAAAAAAAGTTACATTTAAAATACTTAATTTCGTTTTTTTTTTTTTTCTTTTTCTTCCTCCATAAAATACAAATTAAAACATCATTTAAATACTATGTCTCACACAAAAAACTTTAAAACTTAATTTTACCTTCAGTATAAGAAATTATTTGCATCCAATACATGACAGTCAAGATACTTTAAATAATTAATGTATTCCACTTAATTAAGTATTATTTATTTATTATACTTCTTTATTTATTTATTTATTTTTTTTTTTTTTGTAAGGAATTCCGATTTAAAACAAATGCAAAAGGAAGCACTTGGTTTTTTTTAAATGAATTTTTCAATAACACGACAAAATATAATAGTTAGAATAAATTATAAACACAAAAAAAAAAAAAAAATCCCTCAATTAAAAAGAGATATCTGTTCCCTACATAAATAATATGGTAGAGAAATTAAAAGTAAAAATAAAGCGTTTTTAATTGTTTAAAATTCATTAAGCTATCACATTAGAGATTTAGATTTCAGTTTAAAAAATGTTATTAATTGTTTCATTTTTTCTTTTTCTTCTTTTTTTTTTTTTTTTTTTCATTTAATTGTTCAGACATCTCAACTCATTCTTATTTAATTTTTATTCTTTATTTTTAAAAATTATTTTTTGTACGTATGCTTTTGAATTTAAATTTAAAATTAGAAGAGTCTGCGAGATTAACGTAATATATTTATCTGCAATTAGTTTTATTCAATTAAATATCTAGACAGTAAAAATGATAATGTATGATGTATAAATCAGTGGAAAATATTGCTTGAAAAGAAAAATCGTTAAAATTTTATTTATATATTTGTTTTTACTTTTTTATATATATGTATATATATATATTTCGTTTGAGGAAATACATTTTAATTTTATTTTATTACTTTATCATTTATTCATAAGTATAAAGTATTCGATTAAGAAAAAATTGTTATGCTTTTTTATGTACAGGCAATTAAATGTCTGGAGTTAAATGTCCTATTTTAAAGTTCTACAGACGAAATTAATGTTGAAAAAGTTATGAAATTTTGTGTATGAGAATTTGTTTGAGCGAATACAAAAATTTAGTTAAAAGTTTCGCCACCAGGATACTGTTTTTAATGAATTATACATTTAGCATACATTTATGATAATTAAAAAATTTTATTACAACAAGATATGTTCAAAATGACGGCCGTCATTTTTCAGCAACCATCTGGCATTTTAGCATAGCATGTTTCACAGCTAACCAGAGGAGGGCGCGACTGTAACGGACGACACTCCATGCGACGTTTGACTTTGGATGAGTTTGAAAGATCTGGTAAGTTGTGACAATTGAAGATTTTCATCTGATTTTAAGGAGAGCATTTCACAACATATTCGTAATATATCTCCGAACACACTGCGGTCAGCTGTGAAACACGCTATCTTACGATACCAGATGGTAACTAATAATGATGGTTGAACATGCCTTGTTGTAATAAAATTTGTAAACTATCATGAATATATGCCAAATGTGTAATTCATTAAAAAAACTTTCATTCAAAGAAATTTCAATACCTTTATTATGTCCTACACAAAATTTCTTAACTTCTCAACAATAATTTCGTCTATAGACAACTTCAAAATAGGATCGTTTAATTTCAGACACCCTGTATATTTACACTCTTTGTGAGATACTTGCGATTTCTTCTTCTTTAAAATATATGTATAATTTTGAAAATGTTCATGTCTTACTAGACTTTAAAGAACTGTAACTGAAAAAGTAATATTCGGATGAGTTAAATGAAGTGTTAATCTTTAGATATTCAACCGATATTTTCTTTTTGAAAAAGGCTTAAATAATTTCCCTAATGTCTGATAGGCACATAGCTAATCTTAAATATGTACATTGAAAAAAAAAATCTATGACTGACATATAGAGACTAAACTGTGACTCTTGTAAAAATAGTTCCATGTCATCCTTATAAATTCCAGTTCCCTTTGTTTGCAAATTCTAAAAACCATTAACAAAATTCTTGGGCATTTTCTTATATTCTTGCAGTCAATCTTATTTTTAAAAATCTTTAAAGTTAAATGCGTGTAAAGAGGCAAATTTTAGTAATTATAATTTTTGTTTATGACTCCTTTTTAGGAAATCAAGAGAGAATTTCTGGATAAAAAATTCATAATATTCATACATAAAAGTTGTAGAGAATAATTGGCAGCCATATTCTCAATTGTAGATCTTTGATCTTAAAGATGAACTTAATTCCTTAATTACTTAGTAATGTGATAGAAGTAAGAAGAGCTCGAGGCAAAGTTAACAAATAAATAACAAAGTTTATTTAGCATTCAGTATCAAGGAGGGCGTTGAGGTAACTCAATTTAAATAAATGACTTCAGAAAATAACCTTAACAAGACATAAAATAAAAGTATCTCACCAATGCTGATTTTTTTGGCGACTGCTCTCTGCTACTACAAACTATTCTCACTTCAGAGTATCGGCCGGATTCCCGATACACGACAGACTCTTTTCTTAATTTACGCCACAATACTACACCTCTCTACCATCACTTTACACACATCATAATCCGGTGCAGCTCAGTACCACCACCAACTCCAATTCTCTATAACTCTTCAATCCCCACTCTAATCAGCTACCAATTCATTACCACTAGCAATTCACTACTTCATTTTATACTACATTCAACAACTTCCTTTCCTTTCATTTCAATCAAAACCTTTTAAAATAACTTCTAATTCATCTAACACCGAGATCCTATTTATTTCACTGCAGCACCATGCCGACATAAAACTCACTCGACCTCAACTTTCGCCGAGTTACTGGCGACGAAGTGCCTTAACCGTCCCAACTTTAGATTGCTGGATTCAGCTGAAATTCAAACGAACTGTGGAGGCGTTCTATAGACTCGGCCTCACAATCCCCCTCCAAAAAAAAAAAAAAATTAGTCGGGAAAATCCCCAACGGGTTTTATGGAGTAATTTTAAACACTAATATATCTCATAGGAGTGAGTGCAGCCACAACTTAATTTCTGAAACTTAACTTTAAAATAAGTTAGAAAAAAAATCAAACTTTCTTTTGCTGAGCAATGAACAGCTTACAGCGTAAAACACAATGGCGATTAAAAAAAAATCCATGAGCGGAAAACCGGACCAACCTCGAAAAAAGAAATTTAAATTTTAAATTAAAATGAGGTCCCTTTACGGCCAGAAACTCCGAAAAAAAAAACGCCTCAAATAAGTTAGCTCAACGATACAACGGGGATTACAAACATCTTTCTGTAATTCCAGAAAGGAAAAAATTTTGAAACTTGCAACATTGAGAAAATAATTTTATTGAAACTTGAAATGTCTTATTAAGTGCACCATCGAAAGACCAGTTTAGGTCCAGAATCCGTCAGCTAGTCAAAGTACTTGAAAGTGCATCAGAAAAAATTCTAGTGTTCTAACTTTCAGATCTACGTATTGCAAAGGTCAATCCGCTGCCATGCGTCCAAAAAATTCTTCCACTTCAGAAAAAAAAGCTCCTAGCAAACTTCCAGAAATACTTCCTTCCAAAATTCTCCGTCTTTATTTCGAAGTAAGGAATCATTAGCTTAAAAGTGACGTTGAGGTCTCATCAGAGTAAGGGACTGGACATCACAATTATCATAATATTTCTAAAATACAAAACTTTTTTTACAGTAAAAATCAAACATAGAAGGTAAACTACACTTTGTAGATAGATAAGAATTTGACATAAAATTTTATATATAACCAATATTTTCCACCTAGCTATTTGCATAACGGAAAAAAAAAAAAAAAAAAAAAAAAAAAACGAAATTGTTAGTTTATTAAAGTTTGTCGTTAAACACGAATTTACATGCAAAATAGCGAAAAAAAAATTCTTTTTAACCCCATATTAATAATACATACAAAGAACTTTTAGTTAGCAGACAAAAGTTTACAATAAGAAATATTCATTTTATACACTTATCAAATTTCATTTCATATATGAAATGAATTTCGATATGAAAGTTCATGCACTAATTTAAATTTTACAGTTTTTAGCTTAAGAAAGTTCATTACTTTCAGAAGAGGTTCACAGGTCCAAAAGGCTTCACTACATGTCGCACATTTTGGTACAACTCTGACAAACAAATACTTGAGAAAAAATAAAATAAAGAACGATACGACCTCACCCAGGGTTTCCGCTGTAACAGCATTTGCATGAAACATGTGAGTCTTGCTGGCCATTGCACTTGTTGCAGAAATCACAGGGCTGGAGGCTTGCAGAAGGAGGTCAGGCGTTGCAAAGGCACATTCCTGGGCTGGGATCGAACCCGGCACACTGTCGCTGTCCATAGTGTCAGAGGATGTAGCTTGCTCTCTACTCACACATTTAGAGGTCCAGGAGGGTTTACAAGCTTTAAAACAGTTCAAAGCAGTAATGGAAATCACATCATTTTCTTTTAACTTTGTAAAGAAATTTTTAGAAGCAGCGTTACTTAATGTATCATTGTCAGTTACAGGATTTTCAGCCAAAATACGTGACTCTGTCAACTCGACAGTTGAAGATAAATTTAATGCCTTAACGTAGAGATGCTTTAATCTGCCTTTAATCTTCCCTACATTTTTATGTAAATTAGTTTTTGAGCAGGACCGCTATTTAACCTTCCACTTTCTTTTACAACATTTGCAGTTACTTTTTCGTATAAACTAGTGGATTCTGTCGGCTTGACATGCAAAAAACTTAAATGCCCTTTTTCACTACTTTCATTTAAATTAGCTACTCGCTTATGAGAAGCATAGTTGTTTAAACCGCTATTTTCTGCTACCTGTACCACAACATTTTCATTTGGACTAATAATTAAATCTGGTGGCTGACCAGTTGTAAAACATAAATTTGATTTCTTTGCTAAAGGTTGAGTACAACATTAATGTTAACAGCATTTTCTGCGACAATTTTTCCTCTTACATGAGATAAATTTCCGGACTCGACCGGTTTAGCATTTGCGTATGATGTATCCTTAAAAATAGCAGAATCTGCCGACTTGTCAGTTTTAGAATTAAACTGTAATTCATCATGCGGTGAATTTAAACTACTAGAAAAGTTTGTTGACTTAACAGTTTCAACACATAAATTTGGTTTCTTGACGAAAGGATTAGCCGCTACATTTAATAGGCTTTCATTCTTCTCTAAATTAGAAGGTAACGAAGAGTTTAAATTGGAAACGCATTGAGAAGAATTTAAATGTGGCAAGTTGGCTGAAGAAATAGAAAGATAATTTAAACATATAGATTGTACTTTGGTATTATTAGAGTTCATTGGATCCTGTGCAGCATTTTGAGATTGATTTAAGTCACTGGGTCTTGCTTGTGAAAAGTTAGCTTGTTGCGGATGATTGAAATTAACATTTTGAAGGGGCGAAATTTTCTCGCTGTTCATTTTCAACACTGACGGTTTCTTGCCGGCGATTAGTGGTATTCGCAGGTTTAGCAGCGTGACGTGCTTGATATTTATCGAGAACTTGAAAAAGAGTATCAACAGATGCGGTTGGCTTTAACCCTTTATCTACTGCATTATGATGTAGGGGAAAGTTGGATAAAACGGGATAGTCTGACAAAACGGGATACGTCGCCTAGGGACCTGTCTAGTACTGCTATCGAGCGGACGACGACAGAAACTTGTTCTCGGCCGTCATTACACCATTCTCAGTTCGTCCCGCCTCAAAACCACTAGATGATGGAAAGTTGTAGCTCTTAGAACTTTTTTACTCTGATTTCTTGGAACTTTCTACATTTACATGCGTTGTTTTCTAGATTATACTGCCTACATATATGGGAATACAATTCCAGTGAGTATTACATTTGATTAAGCATTTATTAACGAACATTCTCATGTGTAATCTATCTAATTTTCCTTTCACGTTTAGGCATCAGCTATGTTTGTTTTGAAAAGTGTCGGAGTTGGGCAAAACGGGACACTTACGAGTTGGATAAAACGGGATACATTTTTTTTTTATGCCGTATATTCGTCACTCCTATGTTTGTATTTCCTCGAGTGAAGGAAAACCCACGACTCATGGATGATGCTTTTCCAGTATCATTTGCAGTATATATCACAAGACCGGCTGGATCACGAAGGAGACCTTCATTGTTTGGTTTAAAAAAATCGTAGAATTTTCCAACCCTGCCCATGAGAAGCTAGTGCTGTTGCTACTTGATGGACACAACAGTCACACCAAATGTTTGGAACTTGTAAATTTGGCAAGAGAAAATAATGTAACCATCCTAACCTTCCCGCTACATACAACTCATCGCCTTCAGCCCCTGGATGTCAGTTTCATGGCTCCACTGAGCACATATTATGAACAAGAAGTTCAAAAGTGGCTGTTTAACCATCCAGGTAGGTGCGTCACAATTTACGAAGTTGCAAAACTGTTCAACGCAGCCTATTCACGGGCAGCTGTTGCAGAAACTGCCGTTAAAGGGTTTAGAAAAACTGGCATAAGTCCTTACAATCCTGACGTCTTCCCAGATCACTTGTTTGCACCCTCTGTCACCACAGACCACCCTACGTCAGACCTGCAGCAAGAACCTCCAGGCGTTGGGCACCAGACTGATATGAGCAAAGACCAAGAGCAACCTTCAACTTCTTCAAGGGAAATCGTAGATGTAGACTAACCAACAAACTTGTCAGGAGACAGCCTATGTCCAGACCAACCTGCAACATCCTCAGGGAAGAAAGGATTAGAACTCTCTTGTTATTGATCTAAACTACCATTTTCCATCTCTCCAAAGTTTGTTCTGCCTGTACCTCAAGTAAAAAGTCCTCGCCCAGAAAAAAGGGCTGATAAGGGAAAGAAGAAAACTGTAGTAATAGCATCATCTCCATATAAGAGTGAATTAGAAATGGAAGAAAAAGAAAGGACGATTAACTACAAGAAAGAACAAAGAAAACTGAAGAAAAGGCTGCTAAGAAATCCCTCTTAAAAATTCCAAAAGAGAAGTTTGTATGTAAAGGAAAGGGAAAAGAGGATGAAAAAGAGCTACCAGGTCCAATCAAACCTAAAAGTAGGTCTACAAAAGATTCCAAAGGAAAGCCTAATCCTGATGTTAAAAGTCAAAACATAGAAAAGTTTAATAAACCTTCACCAAGCAGCCAAGAATTCATGTCGTCATCGTCTGAAAATGAAACAGAGGGAGGAGAAACCTGCATACTTTGTAATGCCCTGTACGTCGACTCTAAGGCTGGTGAAGGTTGGATCCAATGTTCTGGATACCAAGAATGGGCTCACGAAGCGTGTTCTAATGCCGACGAAGAGGACGGCACCTTTATATGCGACTTTTGTTCTGCTATAGGCCAAAATAAAAGGTTTTCCCAATTTCTAAATAATAACATAAAAAAAAACTCTTATTTCAAGTCTCTGGTTACTGAAGGCATTGTTCTTACAAGCAGAAATTTTGCTTTACAGGTTTTTGCCATTTAATTATGCTTTTCAGTTAGTTTTACACAAAAAATTAAACATTGTAATCCCTATCCCGTTTTGTCCAACCCAGGTATGCTAAAACGGGATGCGTAAGTGTTTCGTAAATAATTTTTTTTACTATTTCACAATCATTAAAATTAGTTAAAAACACGTTTTTTGTGTGCTTCAATAAATGTTGTAGTTATAAAAAAATAAAATGTGTGGTTTTCTTCAATATATTTTCCGTAGTAAAGAAAAACAATAATGGTATCCCGTTTTGTCCAACTTTCCCCTACTTAAAATTTTTTAGTGCAATATTTTTTCTTGAGTCACTGAATCGAAAATTAAGGGATATACATAAATAAAACACTCATCTTTGGAAAAATTAATCCGTTAGAGTTAATTAATTAAATTGGTACTTTAAAGTACCGTCAGTACACAGAGGGCTAAAATGTTCTCATAATTCAAAAAGACCATATGCCTTTTTTAACGCAGTTCTAACTCTTAAAAATGCTAAATATGTTACAACAACAAAAAATTATTTTTGAAAATTATAACATTTTTAAAATTTTCTTACTTTTTTTACAGATAAAAACAGGTCTTACACATAAACTTAAATTTGATGATATTCAAAGAAACAGTTTCCTTTACCTTAATACACAAAAATACATTACACTTTGTGCATTTTGAGTGAGGTTTGGACTAAATGTTTTTTAAAGCACAGAATTCACAACGACCCCCGATTCGAAACAAATGATGGCCAATGGCATCCACGATTTTCTAAGTGAATAATCTTTACAAACAGACATGTTCCCTTTCCTCCTCTTGTTTGCACAGAAAACTTGCTCACTACCATTAAATTTAGGTCTTCCTTTCCGTTTTAACTGTGCTTTGGATTTTGTAAGCAGTCCTTTGGCTATGCAAGTCTATATTCCAAAGAAGCTATGCTTTCTCGTTACTCTTTATATGCTATATATGCAACCAAATGTTAAAATATGGTACCCACAAACTCAGATTTTTATGGGTAAAATGGGAACTTTGGTCTGGACATCTTTTTTTTCCATTGCCTATTCACTCTTGATTTATTGCATCCTGGGGTAGGAAATAATTTTCTGAACATGAACTACTGCACCCTGAGTCTTGTTCAGTCTCTTGATCGTCTACTTCAGAATCTTGATGAAAATTCTAGCAGATTATTTGCTGGGACTTCTTCATCTGAAGAATCATCTGTTAGTGCATAACTGCTTTCATATGGTAGGCTCTGTAATAAATATAAAGCCTTTTGAAGTCTGAGCTTCATTTTTCCAAACATTCTAAGAAGAGGAAAAAAATAATAGCACCTTGAAAACCTCCTGTTATTGTTAAATCTCAGTTATACACAAAGAAATTAATACGTTGTTAATTTTTGAATGAAGAATATATATTTCATTTAATTGTGTGGCCAAAAAAAAAAAAAAAAAAAAAGCTCAGATTCAAATTTTTGAAAACGTTAAAAAACTAAAGAAAGAAAAAAAAAAAAAAAAAAAAAAAGAACTAAATAAATAAGTTAAACTAAAAAGAAATGCCAAAAAAGCATAATTCTATTACAGTTTGGTAATGACGCCACAAAACAACGAAATGCAATAACAAACTACACGGACGAAAAGTATACACCAAGTGCTTTCTCTAACATCCAGTGTACTGACGGTACTTATAAGTACCACAAAGTTATTCAACTGTAAAATAAATTATATACACTGTTCACTTAAAATAAATAGTGAAATCGTTTTCTAAGGTCTTAACTAATATATAAAAAAAATAAGGCACTTACCTTTTGACTTTAACTGCTTTTACAGAACAAAAATGATAATCTTGTCAATCCGATCAAAATGGCAGCTGAAAACGAAATTTCAGTTTTAAAACTATTCGCTTTTCCCGATAAAATACTCATCATAGAACCCGTGCTTCCATGTATCCTGGAAGATTGGAATTAAAAGAGTGTTCTTGCTAAATATCATCAGAATATTCATAAAAATGGTTATTCTATGTAATTTTGAAGTGAGTGGTACTTATAAGTACCGTCAGTAGATAAAGGGTTAAATCGAGGTAATCTTGAATTGGGATGGTAAACAGCGGATTTATAATATCTAATATTACCAAGAAGAATAAATTGAGTTCCAGTTGTTTAATTACATCAAGCTTACGCAGGAAAAAGGTTGTCGGTTTATCAAATACAGACATTTTAGTAGTATAAAGTTCCTGCATTAATTTAGCTCTATCAACACTCGCAGAAAATGTGCTTATAATTTTGATTTTTAACTGTTCATAGGTGGGATTTTGACCCAAGGGCTGAGAGGCAATGAGGTCAAGCCACATTTTAGGTTATCTTTTAAGGAGTATTTTAACCATTTAAATCTATCAGATAAATCAATTTTATATATTTCAAAATATTGCTTAAGTTCTTCAAAAAATTCAAGTACATTATTTGAGCCGGTAAAATAGACTCGAGGGGGGGGGGGGAAGTGTCGAACTCGTTTGGGCGCCACTGTAGAGAATAAGTGGTTGCCATATTCTCAATTGTAGATCTTAGATCTTAAAGATGAACTTAATTACTTAGTAATGTGATAGAAGTAAGAAGAGCTCGAGGCAAAGTTAACAAATAAATAACAAAGTTTATTTAGCATTCAATATCAAGGAGGGCGTTGAGCTAACTCAATTTAAATAAATAACTTCAGGAAATAACCTTAACAAGACATAAAATACAAGTATCTCACCAATGTTGAATTTTTTTGGCGACTGCTCTCTGCTACTACAAACTATTCTCACTTCAGAGTATCGGCCGGATTCCCGATACACGACAGACTCTTTTCTTAATTTACGCCACAATACTACACCTCTCTACCATTACTTCACACACATCATAATCCGGTGCAGCTCAGTACCACCACCAACTCCAATTCTCTATAACTCTTCAATCCCCACTCTAATCAGCTACCAATTCATTACCACTAGCAATTCACTACCTTATTTTATACTACATTCAACAACTTCCTTTCCTTTCATTTAAAAAAAAACCTTTTAAAATCACTTCTAATTCATCTAACACCGAGATCCTATTTATTTCACTGCAGCACCATGCCGACATAAAACTCACTCGACCTCAACTTTCGCCGAGTTACTGGCGACGTTGTCCCTTAACCGTCCCAACTTTAGATTGCTGGATTTAGCTGAAATTCAAACGAACTGTGGAGACGTTCTATAGTCTCGACCTCACAAAGTTTTGTGATACATATAATAATGTTTCACCTTCTTCAAAAGTATAGACTAAAAATTTTCGGTCATTTCATACATACATTTTTTTTTAGGACTGAGGGCCTATTAGTCTCAGTCTGGGATTTTTGCGTTGTCGATTTCGATAGTTGGACATTTGTCGAAATCTAAAATTTATCGAAAATATAATTGAATAATATGAAAGTGATGTTATAATTTGAAAAAAGAAAAATAAAAAAAACTAATAGTTCTCCGTCCTAAACTAAATTCTGCTTTTGCCAGAATTTCATCAAAATCTTTTATTATTATTATTATTATTATTATTATTATTGAAAGAAAAGGAAAAGAAAATTAATAATAATCAGTATCGTTACAAGCGATATCGAAAAAGTTTTTTTTTATAATTTTGAATTAGGAAATAAAAAGTGCGCGTGAAATAATATGAAATAAAAGTAAGTAAAAAAAATTTATTTAATGATTTAATGTTTTTGCTTTTTGGGGGCAGCTCATGCATATAAAAAATGCGTATTAAAACGACTCGAAGAAGGAAGCGAAATAAACATTGAGTTATATTACGATAAATACGATATATAATATGATACGATATATTAGACCTATCGTCCAGGGTTAGTAGGCATTTTCGTTGAAAGAAATAGTTTGTTCGTTCGGTGCAACTTTTACATTAGTCCCTTGAGGTACAACTTTCACTTTAGTCCCGTGAGGTACAACTTGCACATTAGTCCCCTTTAAATATATATATATATATATATTACACGCATAAAACGGAAATCTATATTTTCAGTTTAGGGATTTAGAAAATGACTCCTTATTCGTTCTAGATGAAGGTTGTATGTCCCCTCCCCCACCCCCCACCCTTCAATGTAAAAAGTGGGGAAAACTGCAATTTTAATTTCCGAGAAATTTTTGTTATGAAACACAGACAAAGGTAATGGGACTTTTTTTTTTTTTTTTAAATAAATATTTCATTAATGCTCTAAACAATTCTAAAATGTATTTTTAACAGAAAAACATAATCGCACGCCATATTTACTTACTTATCTGTTTATTAAAAAGCCTTAAAACCGGTAGTGTTTTAAGCCTAACATAGCTGTGTTTTTAAGCCTAAAACATGGCGGCGTTTTAAGACACTTGCGATGTCTTAATTTCAGATATAAAAAGGTGTCTTAAAAAGTAAGATATTTTACTTTCGCTTAAAAAATGACCATCCATTTAAGACACTTTTTTAACTGAATTTAAGACATTTACGTTTACAGTGTCGCAATTGCGATAGCTATTTTAATTCATCTCCCAAATGACGACAAAAATTTGAAAGCCGCTAAAAAGCTCTTATGCTAAACTGTACCAAATACATTTTAAGAAATGAATATAGTTAAGGATGCTAGGCAGTGAAAATCAGTTACTGCATACACTTGTATTGAAGAATAGATTAAAACTACTAAATTACTAAGCTGCTGTCTTACTAAATTAAATTATGTTTACAAAAAATGTCATCAGGATTTTCTGATTTCTTTTTTTTTCTTTCTTCAGATAATACATGCAATAGTTATTTTTTAATTTAAAGAACTAAATATGGCAGTTATAAGCCTTTTACAAAAATAGTACATTAAAAAGCACAAAATAGTAAATTTAAAAAAGAATCGTACCTGTGAATCACCATTTCTTGCTATAAAATATGTTTTATGTACAAAACTATCTAATTTTTGAAGAAAAATATAAATTTTAAAAAGAACTTAAAAAAAAATATATATATATATATGGAAAGGTATCGTTTGCGTAAGTAAAGGCAGAGTTTACAACAAAAAAACAAAACAACAACGAATAAAAAGTCGATTTTTTTTGTAAAATACAGTCAATTTAACGTTCCTAAATATCAAGATATAACATTTAATTAGTTATAGAAGCGTTTTTGCTTATATATCTGTAAATCTAATTAAAATTTTGAAAGACCAGCTAGATGTAATTTTAACTTTGGTGCAAACCTAAACCTGGGCCAAGTACAATGATATCGCATGATACCTGATCGAAGAAATAGCGTTCAATATACCTCTATCCCTCCCATACACACACTGAGGCTATTCTGAAACCATTTTGGATTCTCTTACGTCTAAAACGCAACGAAAGCAATGTTTTATATTCAATGTACTTTACTGACAAAAGCCTTATGACGCATGGGCAGGCGTTTTTTAACCATATCTCTCAATCTAATCATTTTTTTTTTTTTTTTTTTTTTTTTTTTTTTTTTTACGATATATAAAATTTTAAGCTGCGTACAGACTTAATATCCTACCAAGGGTTGTTGAATTCCGCCTAGCCTTTCTCGCGTGATGAACAGACAAAACAGCTTTACGAACATGCAGACACAACGAACCGCACACACGCACGTACGCACACACACACACACACTGTAAACTTTCTGAAATAATTTTTGGCTTTCATGGTGTGTGAAACGTGAACATACCGCAGAGTTTTTTTATTCTGACAAATTTATAGACATAAGTCTGATTTTATCAATTAAAAAAAAAATTATCCTATTTGAATAGTTTTAAAATAATTTTAATTAAGAAAATAAATAAAAATAAAATAAAAATAAATCTATTATAAATTAAACGAAGATAAACTTTTTTTTTTTTTTTTTTTTTCGAAATTCAATATTCTATTATTTTACGAAAAAAAAAAAAAAAAGTTTATTAATCATAAAAGTTTGAATAAACAGAGAAAAATCTGAAAAACAGGATATGCCCAAAACAATTCTAAAGTAGTGAAAAATTGATTGGATCAACAAAAATAATTTCCTTTCATGAAATATCGCATATATATACAAAATTAATCAAGAAAAACTTTAAAAATGATTGAAATTGATATATATATACTATATATATATATATATATATATATATATAGTATATATATATCAATTTATGTATACTAGTCACAGTATTTCATAGAATTTTACAATCGTCTTAATGCGATTTAAAATATCATAGAATATCATTTTGTGATAACAACGTGATGTGAATTCTCATATTTTTCCTAAAAAATTCTAAGTTCCTTATAGAACCACACAAAATATATTTTAAAACATAATTTATAATCCTTTTTTAACTGAATTAGGAGAAAGACCACAACAATAATTAAGGTTTAAGTTTTTTAAGTACGATCACTGAATGGAGTATAAAACTGCACGCTTTAAACTTACTTGCGTTACTTTATATTTATCGGAATACTAGACACTTCAAAAAAAGATATTTATTATCAAGAGCATATGAAAAATGTCTACTTCCAACGTAAAGAAAAAGAAAACGTAATACCCGTGCGTAAAAAATAAAAAGAAAAAAGAAAAAAGAAAAAAAAAATCTTTATCTGAGGACATATTTCTGAAATCCAATATTCAGCACTTTTACAAAAGTTTCAATGTGTAAAACGTAGAAGAGCGATCCGATACAACTTAATCCTCCGGAGAGTAATGGTTACAAGATTCATCTCTTTTTATGAAGGGTCATATTGTCGAAGAAAAATTCGAATATCATAATCTAGAAGTATCGCACACAAAATAAAATATATCATATAACACTTATTTTAACTGGTAGCATAAAAAATTAAACAAAAAATTAAACAATATATATATATATATAGGTTTTTTTTAACTTATTTATACAACGGAAAATTTTTGACGTATAAAAGTAACATAACATTTAATTTTCTTGTGTATCATTCTAATATATTTCACCTGTGCAATAACGGTAAGTTCAATATTGTATATATTAGAAATAAATAATGCAGAGTTATACGTAATAACATTTGAAAATGGAAAAGAAAAAATTGTATTAATTCAAAATTGCTTATTATGACAATTCTTTTGACTAATAGAAACTAATACTTCACTAGAAATTCAAATCATTGTAATAATTTCACTAACATTTTGGAGCGATTCTGTACAGCTATAGAAGACTTAGGTAAATTATATCACGAAAAAAGAGATAAAACACTGAGAAATAAAATATACCACCTTTCTCTAGAATGAATAAGTGACCATTTTCTAAATTCCTTAACTACAAATACAGATTTCCGAGCTATGCGCATAAGGCACGCCAATAAACTGAATGGACGAAATTATCGAGAATTTCTAGTGTACACATTTCTAGAAAAATATTTCCAAGACTGCGTAATCAGCACTAATTTATTGAAATTTAGAATGAAAATACTGTTTGCACATAATATTACCTAACTGGCAACATTTTGTTTCTTAAAAATATTGAACTATAATTTAATGAATAAATAGCTTGATGCTACTGCATTAATTATTTTTTTTTTAGATTTTTTTGTTTCATATAATATACTAAATTTAAACATTCTATTTAATGAAATTTTTAAGCTTAATTTTTTTAATATTACTTTTTTAATAACATAAATACACCAAGAAAAAACAGTGTAAAATACATATCTTCAAAAGAAAATTCTATTATTAACTTTTTTGGTAACGTTTGTTGTAAAAATACGTAATCATTAGAGTCACGTAACGAAAACATAGAGTATTATATACATATATATATATATATATATATATATATATCTTCAAATTTTGAAGTATTGTAATATATTTTCGTAAATGGTATACTTCTTAAAATAAACAAACTTCCACTTTTGAGAAATAATTTAAAATGTTTTTACTTCTTTATAGACAATTGTCACTTAAGAATTTCCATTTACTTTCGAAAAATTGAGTCGTTAGATATTATATCTTGTTTCTATTTCCGAACTAAAATAATAAAGGCATCGTTATCGTACATTAAATGCGCAAATTATTTTTCAGACAATAACACTTGCAAGCAATTACCTAGAAAATATAAGTATGTAGAAATGAAATAAATGTAGCTACAGAGATAATATGTTGTTTTATGGCAGAAAATTTTTTAAATGTAGCAAATATCGAATATAATGTTCTTACCAGCCGTTTAATATACATACATTAAAAAAAAATATTTTGTAATATATATATATATATATAAGATATTTTATTTTTACAGGTTGTTTCGTAATTTTAGAAAACATAGGGGTAGAATTGTTATTATACGTTATAGCTTTTAATTCATCATTACTCAATATTTGAAATAAGTCTGGTAATCATTTTATTTCTAAGCAGTAGGGATAATAATAAATACGATTTCTTATTTTTCAATGACATATATTGCGTTCTTTTGCATAATTGTATACCCTCATTATATATTAGGGAGTTGAATCTATGCTTTCTTTTCTAGTATTATGCCAGTCAAATACATATTCCGAACCTGTAGAAAACTGAACCATGACATATATGGAATTATCCTGTTGGAATATAAGTATGGTATTACACAAAATGAAGAGAACACAAAAGGGTGTATAAACGATTAATAGCAGTAGTGTAAATGTATCCTTCATATCAATTCTAAATATCCTGCTATCAATCTGTCACATAATAAGCGAGATGAATTAAACCCTCGACAACAGCTTCAGGGCCCCAACCCGAGTCCCTTTCCGCACTTTGATGACTTTTTCTAGTCAATTTCGGCCTTTTGTTCCTTCCGGTGTTATTGTGTGATATTCCGTTTTCAGCCCATACTTTTTTATGGATTTGTAGCTCTTTTTTCTACAGCCACCGCACTTTAGAATGTAAAAAACGAGGAAAGACAAGCTAAAAATCCGTCTAAAAACATGGTATGAAAACGAAAAAAACTCACATTGTTAAAAAAAAAAGGTTAATACCGGCAAAAACAAAAGGCCAAAATTGACTAGAAAAATTCCTCTAAAAGCGGGAAGGGAATTGTGCTTGAGCCCTGAAGCTATCTTAGACGGTTTAATACGCTTATTATGTGACTCGGCGGCTACGGTGACCATAACTTCCAGTTATTGGATTGTGTAGCAGATAATAGTTTTAGAAATATTTCACTACTCTCTTAGACATTTCTAAACACACTTTCCCGGTCACCGGGGTTAATTCGAAGTATAATTCATTCTTTACTTAAAATGATTCTGCTTTAATCCATGATATTTTTTGTTGGAATGTGCCCAGCACTATTGCTAATGACTGGTAGTGTGAAACAATGAGATGCATTCTGCTCAGTGGCGTCTTTGTTCAGTGTATTTATTTGTCTCCCTGTTACAAGTCGGATTGTTTACAAGGTTGCAACAAAATTTTAAAAACGCTATTTACATTTATGATCCTCCTGCCTTCAAACTCTTGCACCGCACTCAGTCGACTTATACAATTCCATGAACAAGGTCACTTATCCTGCACAACACCATCGAATTAAATCCTTTCTCTGATAAAAATGTCGAGCGATCGTGCAATTTGGCCTTCTCATTCTTTTAATCCAATTTGACAGCCATTGATGGTGACATCTGTACGTACTGCTCTAGATCTCTTTTGCGAGACTGTAGTTTACTCCACGCTTATCGTTATTTGCATGAAAATTATGCTCTAAAATTGTAATATCCTCTATTTTACACATGGTACGCATATTTGTTATTAATATGTTGGAATTCCAGGTAGTAATTAATTGACTGATAAAAGATAATCATTTGCATACTATATTTGCCTACACTGTTTTGTCGCAATTCTTTAACTCCATTTTGGCGCGTCATCTTTTATATTTAAATTGTACTGCAGCATGAATTTAAGGAAAAAAACATACATATATCTAATATTACCTACAAATATCATGACACATTTTTTCTTTGACAGTGATTATTGAAGTTTGCGGCAATTTCGTGGAGGTTTTTCTTTGTGATTTAGGTCATTTTAATTCATGGATTAAAACTGAAGATGTTACTGTAAACTAAATAATCATTTGTGTGTCGTCATTTAAAGAATTTGAATGCACTTACAATCGCCATATATAAGTTTCACGTGTTTTGACACAACGGGAAAAATACTGAACTATTTTTCTAACGTTTCTCACCTTGTGAATCAAGAAAACAACTGTTTCTTAAATAAAGTCATAATTGGAGATTAAATGTGGGTTAATACATAACAACATATAAAAACGGTGACAGGGCAGAATTTATAGTAGCAAATTCTGAGTAACATCGAAGGAAAATGTTTCAGGAGGCAAAGGGGTGAAATCCGTTTTTTTTTTTTTTTTTTTTTTTTTTTTCCTTTTGTGTATCCAATTTCTGTAAATGAAAAAAAAATAATAATAATAAGTATGATATATCCATGCTTTCTCTCTCAGTGATATTTATGATGCGACGGTATATAATTCATTAAATCACGTTTGAAGTCATCTTTGAAATTGGGCACAAAATTTTACAATTTTCTAATAAAAACTTTGCTTACAGTCTCATTAAAAAATAGTCTGTTAGTGATGAAAAATTTCGCTTTGTTGTAACTATTTTTGAAACATACAAAATGCACAATTTTATTTTACAAAGCTTTTGTTTTTATTTTTTAATAAAATCGTTAAAATATTTTAATGGATAACCTGAAAAAAAAGTCGAACGAAACAATTCTCTCATATTAGAGAAGACAGTCATAAATACAATTTCTAAAAAGTGAATATTAAAAATGTGATTTAATTGTGTATATTTAAACATATTTATAAAAAGAATCACGTTTATAAGCGGAATTATAATTTTAAGATAAATCATCATAATTCTAAAAAGAAAAAAAAAAAAAAAAAAAGAGGAAAGAAAAAAGAAAAATGTAGAAGATACCGAAGCTAATTGGCATGAATTTTGATTTTCATTTTTTTTTTTATTTTTTTTTTTTTTAATGCAACTTTTGGCTATTATGCAACCATGCGTGATTCATTAATTAAATATTTGTTTAAGTGACCCTTGAAACGCTTTTCCTGAGAGCTTATAATTATGCTAACTCAGCCAGCACATGTGCTTAGTAGTTATATTTATAGGGATTAGTTGGCATAATGTAATATGCATAGCGATACTCAGGCAGAACGCAGCAAATTTCCATTAAAAAACATTTTATTTTACCAAAACATCTTATCTTAATACTATTTGTCAAAAAAAGAAAACAAATCTGCTTAAATGTATGAACAAATAATGAATCCATCCAGTAAAATAAACTCTATTTAGTATTGTAGCTACTTATAGTTATTCAAATAGAATTAACTGAACATTTGAAATCAATCCCGAATTCAGGAATTCGCAACAACAGCACATCTTTTCCGAAAAGCTTCCCCAGGATATCCTGTGGATAAAAGTGAAATCCTATGGACCTCCTCAGGATGTTCTGCGGACAAGTGTGCTACTAGGTTATTTGAACAGGCGGGTTCAATTTTTCACAATTTCGCTCTGATAGTACAAAACTGAATTACTCTTATCTGACCATTCATCTCCACTTTCCCCATTTTTGACCATCGACGACATGCAAATCTCACTGCCATCAGTTTCATCGTTTTCACAAAGTACTTGTAAGATTGGTAATTCACTAAAAGAACGTCCTTTATTCTATATTTAGAGTGAACAGGAGGCCCTTTTTTAAAAAATAGAGGTAAAATTTCTTGCTGGTCATGTTTTATGTGATCTTTTGGAACCTTTTAGAGGTTCTCCGGAGTTCGTAGAAAAACTTCATTACCATGGCAGAAGGCTAAATGTGAAATATCTTCATCTTGGCAACTCTTCAGTCTCTATAATTAAGGACAGTTAATAGCATAGTTGAGTTATAGCTGTACTAATTGATCCCATACCTAAATATGCCAACTAGTCCCAAAGTAATACCAAATATAAGATAGATACCATAGAATCCAAAACATCCTAATCAAAAGATTATGATAGTTGCATGCAACCAAAGTCAACCACTCCTACGGAAATTCTCATAAACAGCGCTATAGTTTGATCTATAATTTTACTAGACTAAAAAATATCTGATTCATTTATTCCCGAATCAAAAAAAAATAATAATAAAACAGAGATTTTTCTCTTATGACGCTTCCAAGCAAACTGAATTTTTGGCGGATGACATCGCTGCACCTCGACTGTGACGGTAAATAGAAGTTAAGTGCCAACTAGCCGCTTATCCCAACTAACTTCAGTCTTCCTTTTTGTTATTAATCATGCATTAATTACCTAAAATGTTTCTATATTTCACTGAGAAAAAATATATACCGCCTTCATCTAGAATGAATAAATGGTCATTTTCTAAACCCTTAAACTAGATATATAGATTTCCGAGCTATGCGCATAGGACACAACAATAAACTGAATAGACGAAATGATCGAGAATTTCTAATCTACACATTTCTCGATAGTGAAACAATATTCTGAATATTCTGAATCTTTTGTATTACGAGAAATCCTCGCTTGATTTTCTAGAATTGGGTCATAAACCAAGATTATAGCTGCTAAAACCCGCCTCTTGTATTCACATTTATTTGGAGATATTTTCAAATACGTTTGTTCTCGATAGTATAGGCAAACACGCAATAATTCTAAAAGAAGTCTCCAGAATTCGCTTTCGAAGGGGACTAGAAAAAAATTATAAGAAATTTATAAGGATGACATGGAACTATTTTTTCTAGAGCCACAATTTAGATTCCAGATGTCAGTTCTAGAATTTTTTCTCAGTGTATTAGCGTGCCTTTTACTCATACTTCGGAAATCTATATTTCTAGTTTAGGGATTTAGAAAAGGACCACCTATTCGTTCTAGATGAAGGCGGTATATTTTTTTTCTCAGTGTTGCAAGGAAAGAAATAGCCTTTCTGGAAAAAATAACTAAAATCTAATAATGACATATTTTAATTTAAATTAAGCACGTATGCGCGCGCGCGCACACACACACACACACAAATGCACGCATGCAAGAAAGAATATATGCACTCTCATTAATAGCTAAGTAGTGCATATCATTCCTAAATTATAAGACTTTTCCACATATATATATATATATATTTATTTATTTATTTGTTATCTGTTTTGATATTTAATACAGAGAATTGATATTATATTTTTTATATGTTACATTTAAGCCTTCATATTTGTGTAAACTGATGTTATTTATCTGTAACAATAACTACTTGTTTTGTATGGATATTTTAAAAATGCATAAATACTTTCATTAAATTGCATTATTATTCATAAATATGTAATAGTTTTTTAAAGTCTTATTATATTCCTTAAAAACAAGTTACTGTAATTTTCGACTCTTATCATTTCAATGCGGAAACAAAGTAAATTTACTTTCGAAAGTTAAAGCAGTTTAATGTTACGTAATGAAACAATTTGAAAAACCTAATAGCACACAAAGAACTAAAAATTTTTAAATAAAATATTGTCCCAAAATATATAAATGGCAAGTAAAATCCAATGTTTTTTATTGAAATATTTTTAGAAACTTACAATACAATGTTTTATGTATTTTAACTATTGTTAATGTTTTCTGTGAGTTATTTCTTCTAAAACGCATCAAAGTGTAATTTGTAAATAATTTTTCTTTATTACAATAAGATAGGAATTTTTAAAAGGGAAAATTCTAGGGATAAAAATACGGTACTATCTTTAAAAATAATAGTTTGGGGTTTCATTGTTTCCAAGAAAAATACAACAAAACTGCTTTTAAATGCATTAAGTGTAAATACAGTTAATGCATTTTTAATATTCTTTATGTCATAACCATATACTATTGTCTAATTTATAAGAAGAAAATTAAAGCAAATCTTTAATATAATGGAATAACTTACAACACTATATTTCATCTTTCATTTAAAAAAAATCATCTCTATAAACTCTTTGTTTATAAGAATAAACATTTCTATGCAATATTTAGTTATTGAACAAGAAATATTGCGAAAGAATAAGTACAATGTTTTAAAATAGCTTGTTTTAAAGGTGTTCTCTTTTGTTACCCGAAATGATTGTTTAAAAATTATTTCGACCTTTTATATTTTACATTAACTATATTAAAGTTCTTATTGCATGTAATTAAACTAATGTGTTACAAAAATTTACCATTATTTTCATTTTATATATTTTTTTGTTTTTGTTTTTTTTTTGTTGTTATTTTATTAACAAGGCTGAATTTATTTCGTTTTCTGACAGTTTCATTAACTAGGAAAAATAGAAGAATAATAGAATTAAATTTTAAAATGTATATACTATTTATTTAAAAGAAATATCAATGAATTATCTTTAGTTAAAATAGTTAAAATAATAATAATAATAATAATAATAATAATAATAATAATAATAATAATAAGCATTTAAAACACAAAACATTCCTAAACATTTTAAAACAAAACTTTTTTTTTTTCGTTGTGAAATACGTTTTGTCCGCTTATTAATTTAACTGATTTTAACAGATTTTAACTGATTTAATTTGAGTCTATAGATTTAATACTACTAGAAGGCTAATTCAGCCAGTTTTCATTAAAAATCAATTAAGGATTTTTTCGCAGAAATCTGTTAGAAATGTTATCGCTTTCTCATGTATTAAGACGTTATGAAATCAAATGCCTTCGACCATTCCGATGAAAACAGAAATTCAGTGGGTTTCTGTGTAAAATATTTCATCGACTACATATAATTTTTGAGAAAATTAGTTATCAGTCGTATCTAATTTTAAAGAAGCAGAACAAATTACAGTAAGCTTTACAGTACAATGCTTTACAAATTTCAGTGAAATTCATAAAAGCAACTTCTTTTAAAAGCATACTGATTGATCATACAAATTTTAATCTAGAAAATAAATTAGTGTTCAGTGTAAATCTTTTATCGTCAACACGATAACAGTAAAACGAAAGCGCTTTTCACTGAGAAAAAAATATACCGCTTTCATCTAAAACGAATAAGAGGCCATTTTCTAAATCCCTTAACTAGAAATATAGATTTCCGAGATTTGCGCATAAGGCACGCCACACCAATAAACTGAATAGACGGAATAATCGAGAATTTCTAGTCTACACACTTCTAGATGGTGAAACAATATTATAAATATTCTGAAACTTTTGAATGGCGAGAAATTCTCGCTTGAATATCTAGAATTGGGTCATAAACCAAAATTAAATTTGCTAAAACCCACCTCTTGTGTTCGCATTTATTTGGAGATATTTCCAATAGGTTTAACCTCGATAATACAGACAAACTCTCTAGAATTCTAATAGCGGTTTCTAGAACTCGCTTTCGAAGGGGACTAGAATTTGTAAGGATGAGATGGAACTATTTTTTCTAGAGCCCCAATTTAGATTCTAGATGTCAGATACAAAATTATTTCTCAGTGTTGGTTATTTTAGTGTAAAGGTTATAGATATTATGTGCATAGAATTTAATTGTCTTGTGTTGTTTTCAAAAAAATTCTCTTAAATAATGCTCCTCTTGAATAGATTTTACAGGTTATGACTTTCAAGACTTTCAAAATAATGGCAATACATTGCGTTTAAATGAATGACAATTCATTTCTTTTTATGAGAAGTATTTTTATAAATCATATGTTTTTTAATTTGTACAGCACAAATCCTGATGAAATTCACATTTATTGTTTATATCGTTAAGAAAAGGTTTTCTATAGAATATGGTGCGCTTAGTGTTACGATTTAATGGATACACTACAATAATGAATTGCATTAAGGGCTACAACCCGGAAATTTTTAGAATTAAATTTCGGTTTCTCTTAATCTTTTTAAGCAATTTTCAACTAAATTTAAGAGTAATTAATAATTCAGTTAGTCTATCTTCATGTATTTCTGACCTTAATTTTTTTTTTTTTTTTTTTTTTTTTTTTTTTAATGCCAGTTGTGTGATCACGTGGGCAAAATACATTGAATGTTAAACGGTACAATGTATACGTACAGTTGGAAAGTGTTAATATTCTATGCAAACCGCATATTTTTTTTTCTTTCTTGTTGAGTTTGAAAAGATTAGCCCTAATTTTACAGCTGGGATTTTCATCTAAAATAACACACCGTGACTTTATTTAGATAACAATTTTGGTCGGTTGGTTATTGGATTAAGACCGATAGTCTATGCTAGGGTTCTAGATGTATGGGAGGAGTGCACTCCGTGGGGTTTTTCCTAAGAAGTCCTAGCCCGCATTTACTAGAGTTTTGGAGAAAACCAAGAAATACTCCTAACGGCTATGTCGACGATTACGACCTAGGATCGAACCCGGCTCCTCTGTTTACCAGCTTTGAACACAGAACTGTTCGGTCTCTGGCGATGGCGAGGCAATAACAGTTTTAGAGACAAGTTTTCGATATCAAAAGCACTAAGTTAATAAGATTCTATATCTTTTACATTAAATAGCTTACATTTTATGATTAAAACGGCAACTTTTTTTTTTTTTTTTACTAATCTTATTAAACGGTACAGTGAATAGGTACAGTTGGAAAGTATTCATATTCTACGTCAACCGCATATTTTTTTCGTTCTTGTTATGTTTGAAAAGATTAGCCCTAATTTTACAGCTGGTATTTTCATCTAAAATAACATACTGTTACTTTACTTAGATAACAATTTTGGTCGGTTGGTTATTAAATTAAGACCGACTGACTACGCTGCGGTACTAGGTGTACGGGGGGGGGGGGTGTCATCCGTGGGGGGTTTTCTAAGGAGTCCTAGACAACATTCACTTGCGTTTTGGGGAAAACTAAGAAATACTCCAAACGGCAAGGCCGACGATTTCGACCTACAATCTAGCCCGGTACATCTCCAGTTTTGAGCACAGAACTGTTCTACCACTGGTGGTGGCGAGGCAATAGCAGTCTTAGAGATCAAAAGCACTAAGTTAATAATAGTGTACATCTTTTAATTAAATAGCTTGCATTTTATGATTAAAAGGGCAACTAATATTTTTATTTATTAATTTTGTTACCTGATAGATTATAATAATCACATTGGGATGCTTTAAAATACATTTTTAAATTTCGTTAATGTCATTTAATATTTAAAAAGAAGCAGATGTTTATTAAGTGAAACAGATCACTGTAAAATATTATGCTTATGACTTCTTTAAACAATATCCTTAAATTTAACTCATATTTTAATGAATTTATCGATTGAATTTTATTGTTGATTAAAATGAGGAAATATGATAAATTATGAAAGACAGTTAATTTTAAAGAGATAAATATTAAAAAAAAACAAATTTGAATTTATCGTCTCTATATATATTTCATTAATAAATTTTTGAATTCATAACTTTAATCCCATATTTAATAACAAATATAAGCATCAGACGATTAATTTTCTGATGGAAAGTCCAATTAAAACTTTAATACTTAGAAATATATCATGCAAAAGCTTAAAATTGTTTTATTAATTAACTTAAAGAAAAAGTATTTTGTTGTTTTTTGGAGTGATGAATTGTTTCTTTTATAATTTATAATTTATATATATATATATATATATATATTTTTTTTTTTTTTTTTTTTTTTTTTTTTTTTTCATTTTGCTTATCAAATAAAATAGTTCTTTCTTGTTTTTATTGTTTTTTTTTTTTTTTTTCGAAAAATTTAATTTAAATGAATGATGAAAAATGCATAAACGTTTTATTCATTATTAAAATATTTAAGTAAAATATTTTTTTTTAGTATTAATTTATGATAGCAAACAAATACGTGAAAGAATATAAAATATTCTTTAACGAATTCTTTCACGAATATAAAATATTCGTGATAAGAATATAAAATATATCATGTTTCATACTAAAAATATACTAATCAAATACTACTAATCAAAATATACTAATCAAAATATACTAATCAAATCATTTTCTTTTTGTTTAAATAAAAGTTATTTTATTACATATTAAAAAAAAAAAAAAAAAAATAGAGTAATATATTTATTTACATAGAAAATTAAATTTATTTTAGAATTATCTTTTCTGCGAGAGATGACACAATTTTTATTTATTTTACATACTTTAAAGATATATTATAAGTTACGGGATATTTATAATGTTCTTTTTGCGAACATAATCAATGTTTGTTTGTGATTTTTTAACTATCCTCTTTTCCATTAGACAGACTTTCTTAAACTCAATTTCTTCGGATTGCCTCTTTCATTCTTTCAAAAATTTCCAGGTTCTAAGGGCCGTTAACTGTTTTCTTCTCAGGTAAATAATTCATCATGTGGCACGAAAAACTTAATGATCATCATTTTTATATTCAATAGTTTTCTATTTGAAATTACGTGAAATTTTTGGTCGAGAAGAGGACGTTTTGTGCCATTCTGGTGACAATATTTTTATATCCAGTATGTAATTGTACACCCAAATCTAGACACCAGTAACATTTATCTTAAGAAACGTCGGGTCTTCTGTGCAAATTCTTCAAAGCATTAGCCCGTCGTCAACTGCGGGAATTTCATTTGGTCCGAATCTAGCAGCCGCAGGTAAAATTTTGTACTGCAAATTTCCTTGTCAAATCACTTGTGAGGATTACGTGAATAGATCCATAAGAGTTTCCCCCTTGTACCAATTCACCGATGATTATTGTTTGGTCTGATCTGATTAATTGTTTCGTTTTCTTAATCGTTGTTTCGTTTCCGGGGACTGTAAGACTTCTTCTGCGGCAAGCATTTTCCAGCGATTTTCTTTCACCTCGGAATTTTGAAAATCACTCGTTAATGGCTTTTTTCTTTCCGGAATCGTCACCGTAATGAAGTTCCGTATAAACGGATTTAACACATAGTACCGCATAAACAGGTTTTCCATGAAGAAAACTGACGAAATATCTTCGTTTGATGCTTTTGCCTCACGCATATTCTTCTTTCATGCATTTTCGACTGTTAGAATCACATACCGTATTTTTTAGAATGATGTCCTCCAATCAGAGAATCATGATTACAGAGTACCCTCTATCCTTTTCCCTTTTAAACGTCCTTGCGGTGAATTATATCCAAATATTAGGTCCTTTGTTTAAATTTCCGGATTTCGTCCCAGACAGCACATCGCCTCCCCAGGATATCTTCAAGATGTCTTCTGGATGACAAGGCATCCCAGAAACGTCCTTAAGATGTCCTGTGGATAAGTTAAGCCTAACTGTACTGTTAGGGGTTTATGCTTAAAAATAAACCTACTACACTCCGAAAAAGTTGTTTGGGAGCTTTTGAGCGGCAATAGCTTATATTTTAGAATATATGTTATTTCATCTGATACCACCTTAACAAAGTCCCTACACTATACAAAAATATTTGTAATTTTATAGCAGAAACTGCTCCCACTTAGTTTTGCCAGCACATTCTGTTGTTAAATAAGGTAACTTACATTGAAAACATCTGTAATAAAAAACTCTATTATTTCCCTTTGACAACAGAATATGCTGGAACCCTTTTTTCCAGCGCATTCTGCTTTAAATATGTTACTGTTTTTTACAGTATAAAGCAGATTTCCCCATTCTCGGCATGCCCTTCACTGAAATTTCGACCAACAGACTCCCACAGACTCCTACCCTCAGCTACGCTGCCTTGAAACTCTCTTTTATGAACTCTAGTAGTAAAAATATAGTGGTAGTAAAACAAAAAATTAATTTTATTCAGGTATTAAAAAATTACAGTAAAATTCCGTAAACATTTTTGAATGCCCGTCGTAAAAATATTTTTCGGTACATTCATAATTTGCAATGGCATATAGACTCTCCGAATTTCAAATATGTGAACCATTTTATTTTATTTTTATTAATGAAATATTGAAAATCTTGATTTTATCTGATTTGTATTTATTTGTACTATCGTAAAACAAAGTTTTCAGAAAATATTTTAATTAATCATGTATTACTACACAATGTTTTTATAAATATGGCGTTGACTGACAAAATAGAATAAATTTGTTTATGTCACACAATACAGTATATAGATTACATATAAACAAATATACAGCTAGTTTTTAAGTAAAACTTTCAAAAATAACTTTTTAAATTAAACATCTTAGTTACATTTCATGATTAGTTTGATGTTACGTTTTTTATGCACTTTGCTTGTGTTTAGCTTTTGGAATGCCGCATTAAATTGGGAAGAATTAGTCAGTTGTTATTGTTCCTCCCTGATACTTTGACTCCCTCGAGACAGCAGAGTATTTGTTTTTCTAAACTAAAGAATAAGGCTCAGTATTACATCTTAATAATAACGTTCATTTCATTTTAATATAAAAATGGCAAGAAAGCAGTCACCGTTTTTCTTCTGTTTTCATTTAGGGGAAAAAGTACAACGATTCAAAATTAAATTAATTTCTCAATGAATATGTCTTTTCATTTATTGGTTCATTAGTAAATTGGAAAAGTTTAATTTCTATAGAAATATACAAAACACAAATTATTAATCGCATGACACTGGCAGATTTGCACAAATATCATACGCGCACTAAAAATTACACATTTAGTTACATTAAAACTCAGGACATACGCACACGAACGGATTAAAAATCGAAGTGGAAGTTGCGATTTTCGCAACACTTGTCCCTCTTCGACAGTGGCTGCACTAGAGTCTCTAGAAAACAGTTTAGGTATGACTCAAACAGGGTTTCAGATGCATGTTGCAATACATTTGTGAAAATGCGATAATGCACTGCTCCTGAACTCGTACATAATTAGCCAATTTCATGGATAAAATCCTTTCATTATCTAATATTATTTCTACATGTAGTACAAAATTTCAGAAATAATTATTTCTAGCATTAAAAACAGACTTAAAATATTTTTTTTACAAATTTATAATTTCGTGTTTATTAAAACATTTATAACATTCATCGATATTTCAAAGACTATTCTAATATATAAAGGGCACATAATTTAATATATATACTTTTTAATTATTATATTTATTTGTATATATATATATATATGTATGTATATATATTTTTAATATCTCATTATCTTTTTTTTTTTTTATTATTATTAACCTTCACACGCGAGGTCTTTTTCCATCGTACGAACCAGTAACTCCTGACAATTTATTGCATATTTTGTGAATTTCTTACCATTAGTATAAAATGATTTCACACAATATTTCACGTTTAAAACGTTTATGTTTCAACATTTTATATATCTTTATACTTCAAACAAGGGCATTTGTTAAATATTAACCTTTTCGAAACCAAGCACGTAATACTTTTGTAACTACTGATGTCAACTCACATCATTTGAAAATTTTTAACTGCGCCAGTGGGCGTTTTTTTTTTTTTTTTTTTTCCAGTCTGTATGTTATTTTATTTCTTGAGAATGTGCACAATACTCAGTAAATCAGCATGCTATGGATACAAATAGTTTGATTAGAAAAAGTACAATAAATGACTAAAATAGTCGGTCGCGAAAATATTAATACACTTTATCGCGGTGCTTACCCTGAAAGAGTTAAATGTTGTCTGTGGTTTTATACGCACTTATTGTTAAATGCACTACTTTTGAGGTGATATAACCTAATAGAAACCTACATGCACATCACTATCGCTCGAATTAAAACTTCAAACCATTATATGTATATATATATATATATATATATATATATATATCATTATTATTATTATTCTTATTATTATTAAATCTAAAATCATTTAAATCAATAAATTAATCATCTTAAATCATTTAATTAAAGCTGTTAAAATGAAGAATATTCAACATCAAAAATTGATTTTGAATACTTGTGTTTACAAAATTTTCAGTTGTTTCAGATATTTTAAATCATATATGCTTGATGTTTTTTCTTAACTCTGATAAATTTTCAAAAACATGCTCTCAATAATATATAACAAGAAAGAAAAATCATGCAGTACGCATTGATTAGTAACACTTTCCAACTGTACGCAATTGTTTCGAATAACTTTTAATATTATTTGCCTACTTTATCACACAACAGACAGAACGACTGAAAAACATGCAGATAGACTAATTGATTTTAAAATTACTCTTAGGCATTTTGGAAAGTGTTAAAAAGGCTTAACGCAAAAGAAAACGCAGCCGTTAGATTATAATTACAGCTTTTAATCTCTCTGAATATTTTAGTGTAGCCCTGTAAATCTGAAAGTTAATCATATCATATTCTATACAAAACAATATTTTAGAATATTAATAATGCATGTCAATGTTTCTGTGATTTTTATAATAAAAAGATTTTTAAAATATAACTTTTAAAAAATTCTGTCCTAAAACGCAATACATTGTTTTTTTTAATTGCTGTTGTTGTTGTCCCTGTAAATAAACTAGTTGTACAGGACCTATATATGGCATTTTAAATAGGGAAGATTCCATAGGGAACTTGCGTGTATCATTTTTTAAAAATTCTCAAAATATTCACGGATGATAGGAGCCGGAGACAAACAGATAGAAAGGTAGACAATCGGATAGACAGATGCAGAAATTGAAATCATGTTCCCACTAAAATTATAAGGAATTTTTAAATAAGAAAGTGCATTTCCAGCAAATTTTTATTAACTTTAATGTAACTCATTATTTTTGTGTGGCCCTGTAAATCTAAAGGTAACCATATTATATTATATAGAAGGCACTCTTTTGTGCATACGAATAATATATTTCAATTGCATTAAGCTTTGTGGAGAATAAAATTATAAAAATTTGGTTTATAAAAATAACTCTCATACAACACAATGCTTTGGAATACTTTCAAGTGCCCCATTACACAAACCAGTTAGAAATGTACTCTATTTTACATAGGAAACATCCGATAGGGAATTGAATAACATATTAAAATTTCATTGAAGCTTCTATACATTAAAGGTATTAAAATATGGTTTATAGAAACTCCTCACATAGAACACAATGCTTTCGAATACTTTTGGGTGTCTCTGTACACAAACCAGAAGAGGTATTCACTCCATTTTTAATAGGGAACATCCGATAGTCAACTTGAATAAAATATATTGGTTTAAAGAAATTCCATAAATATTTATGGGAATTAGAGCGCAGTAAAACAGACAGAGAGACAGACAGACGGACAGAAGAACAGTCACACAGATACAGAGATTGAAATTATATTCACACTAAAAAAATGATAGAAAGTTTCAAAAACGCGTAAAGTAAACGAAAGTACAATTCTAGCAATTTTTTATTAATAGCTCTTAATATAACTGAATATTTTTGTGTCAACCTATAAATCTAATGATAACCATGCTATATTATATGCAAAGCATTCTTTTGTGCATATAAATAACATATTTCAATTTCCTAAAACTTCGTGGAAAGTAAAGGTATTAAAATTTGATTTATAGAAATATCTTTCATAGAACGCAATGTTTTGGAAAATTTTGCGTATCCCTGTATATAAATCAGTAGTGGTATTTCCTCTATTTTATACAGGAAACATTCAATGGAGAATCTGAATAATTTCAATTTAATTGAGATAGGTCTACAGTAAAGATAAGAAAATATGGTTTATCGAAATACCTCTAATAGAACATAATGCTTTGAAATACTTTCGGGTATACCTGTACACACACCAGTAGAGGTACAAACTCCATTTTCAATAGGGAACATCCGATCGTAAACTTGAATAACATATATCAGTTTCAAGAATTTCCATAAATATTTACGGGAGTTAGAGCTCGGACAGACAGACAGGCAGACAGACAGACGGACAGGCAGATACACAAAACTGAAATCATATTCACACTTAACAAATGTTAAAAAGTGTTAAAAACGCTTAACGTAAACAAAAGTACAATTCTACCAATTGTTTATTAATAGCTCTTAATGTAACTGGATATTTTTGTGCCAACTTGTAAATCTAATGCTAATCATGCTATATTCTGTGCAAAGCATTCTTTTGTGCATATAAATAACATATTTCAATTTCCAAAAACTTCGTGGAAAGTAAAGTTATTAAAATTTGATTTGTAGAAATATCTCTCATAGAATGCAATGCTTTGGAATACTTTTGAGTATCCCTGTACATAAACCGGTGGTGGTAATTCCTCCATTTTATACAGGAAACATCCAATAGTGAACTTGAATAACATATTTCAATTTCATTCAGATATGTCTACAGTAAAGTTATGAAAATATGGTTTATAGAAATACCTCTCATAGAACACAATGCTTTGAAATACTTTCGAGAGTCCCTGTACACAAACTAGTAGAGGTATAAACTCCATTTTCAATAGGGAACGTCCGATAGTGAACTTGAATAACATATATTAGTTTCAAGAAATTCCATAAATATTTACGAGAGTTACAGCGCGGACAGACAGACAGACAGACAGACAAACCGAAGTCATATATACTTTTCATATATACTTGTTGGAAAGTGTAAAAAATGTTAGAAAGTGTTTAAAACGCTTAACGTAAACGAAAGTACATATCTAGCAATTTTTTTATTAATAGCTCTTAATTTAATTGGATATTTTTGTGCCACCCTGTATATATAATGCTAATCATGCTATATTTTATGCAAAGCATTCTTTTGTGCATATAAATAACATATTCCAATTTCCTAAAATTTCGTGGAAACTAAAGTTATTAAAATTTGATTTATAGAAATATATCTCATTGAATGCAATGCTTTGGAGTAATTTTGAGTGTCCCTGTGTATAATCCGATGGTGCTATTCCCTCCATTTTATACTGGAAACATCCGATAGTGAACTTCAATAACATATTTAAATTTCATTAAGATATGTGTACACTAAAGGTATAAAAATATGGTTTATAGAAATACCTCTCATAGAACACAATGTTTTTAAATACTTTCGGGTGTCCCTGTACACAAACCAGTAGAGGTACAAACTCCATTTTCAATGGGGAATGTCCGATAGTGAATTTCAATAACATATTTAAATTTCATGAAGATATGTCTACAGTAAAGGTATGAAAATATGATTTATTGAAATACATCTCATAGAACACAATGCTTTGAAATACTTTCGGGTATCCCTGTACACAAACCAGTAGAGGTATAAACTCCATTTTCAATAGAGAACGTCCGATAGTGAACTTGAATAACATATTTCAATTTCATTAAGGTATGTCTACAGTAAAGGTATGAAAATATGGTTTGTAGAAATACCTCTCATAGAACACAATGCTTTGAAATACTTTCGCGTGTCCCTGTACACAATCCAGTAGAGGTATAAACTCCATTTTTATTAGGGACCGTTCGATAGTGAACTTGAATAACATATATCAGTTTCAAGAAATTCCATAAATATTTACGGGAGTTAGAGCGCGGACAGATAGAGAGACAGATAGACAGACAGACAAACCGAAGTCATAAACACTTTACAACCTTGTTGGAAAGTGTTAAAAGCATTCGCACATAAAAATTTAAACAATACCATTCTTGAAATTTCGTTTTATAAATATTAAGTATTTAAATAATATATCTTAGAGAAAATGTATTTTACTTGAGATAAAAGTTTCATATGTGATATGTCTAATCTTTAGAAAGAACTTTTAATGTTTTTGGCTGCCTGGCAAGCAATATACTGATGTTTTATAGAACAATTGAAGTTATCCCTAAAATCAAAAATTAAAAATAACTCAAAACAGTTTAAATTGTTGAGAAGTATAAAATGATAGATTATACCTCAGCTGAGTTTTTCTCACATGCTCGAAGTGAGTCGGATATATTTTCCATTGAAATGAAATATATATGTATATATAATAATCTATATAAATAAAGAGAAGTGTCTGTGTGTGTGTGTGTGTCTGTCTGCGCTCTGGTGTTCACACTACTGATAGCAGAGCTTCCAAATTTTGCATATAGGTACCTGGGTCCCTGCAGGTGTGCACCTCATCGAGATTTTTTCGAATTTCGAATTTGAATTTTTTAAATTAATGTTTTTCGATTTTAAATATTGGCTTTAATGTTTCAATTTTCATGAATTTATTCTCCGATTGTAATCATCTGCGTATCTTAGCAACGGCTATTATGCAATTCATTTTTTATTTAATACATTCATTTGATTTTCTTTTCTGCTTTTTATTTTTTTTTATTATTATTATTATATTTATTGAAATGCAATACAAATAAATTGTTACGTTTATGTATAAATTTTATACTATAGCAACTTTTTATTTTTCATTTTTTTAATTAATTCCTTTAAAAGAAAAATCTTTTTTTTTTTTTTTAATTAGTATTATTTATGATATTTATTGGGTGAAAAAAATGGTAGTTTATAGTAGAAAGGATAAACTGATTAAAATTCGTTTTTCATGTATTTAATTCCTTTTAAAAGAAAATCTACTTTTTTATTTTATTTTATTGCACTGGCCGGAATCAAATCGTAATATAGTGTAAATAACGGGGGTTATAAAACACATGGTTCAAAAACTAAAATATATAATAGATGCTGAGATACAGTCATTTTTAAAATCGTAGTTCTTAAATAACAGAAAATCCACAAGTCGTCGATAAATACCCAGATTGAAGTGCCCGGGAAAGACCTTTCTGTAGACAGTGGGAAACTGGACCCGATGCAGTACGGGTAGAAAAAAGAGCTGCCTTAGGCAACGGGTACCCGAAGAAGCGAGATTTAAAGCGATTTCAGTGTTTTTTTTTTTTTTTTAGTTTTTTTTTTGTAATGTGCTGTAAAAATTAATACTGATCCAATTCTTTTGAAAATTCATTTAAATATAGTGACCAGCGAAGCGGGCGTAGCCTGCTAGTAATAAAATAAAATAAATAATATGTGTTAGTGTAATTTGTAATGTCACACAATTGTAAAATTGTAAATTGTATTTTAATAAAATAGCTAATATTTAAAATTCTTTCAAAACGTCAGTAATTATTATTATTATTTTTTTTTTTCTAACAAGATTTTTAGCATTAGCATAAACACTAACGTGACAGTATATAATCACCTGTAGAAACATATGTAGTAAAATATTACAGTGTACTCAAGTAAAATATTTCTGCATTTTTTACAATATTTTATTTTGACTACAACTATTTCCATACTTTAATTTACTGGTTCTAACTCGAATTCCTTATTCATTACACTTGGGAATTTCTGTGTGTTAGGTTTTTTTTCTTTTCTTTTTCTTTTTCTTTTTTTTTTTTTCATTAAGAATTTGTATTTTTTAATTAACAGATTAGCTGTTACAACTAGACTTTGATGTTAAATCCATATTTAAAAATTATTTCAATATTCAGCATCTTTTTTTTTTTCTTTCTTTCTTTTCTTTTCTTTTTTCTTATTTTTTTTTTTTTTTTTTTTTTTATGTAATAGAAATATTATATGAAAAAATCATTGAAGATATAACAAATTATGCATGATCAACGTCAGGAAAAATTTTGATAATTTTTTCCTGTTTTTCAAAAAAATTAAATCATGTGTATTTGAATTCATTTTAGCTTTGATAAAGTTTTCATGAAAACATTTCTCATTGATACATGAAAAGGTTCGCACGTAAAATTGTTTTTTCTACAAAAAATTTAAACTACTGCGTGCTTTAAAAATAAGTTATATAAATATTAAATATTTAAATACATTGTCTTAGATAAAAATATTTTCTTTGAAATAGAAGTTTTATTTTTGGAATATTATATTCTTAGAAAAAAATTTGTAAGACTCTGGCTTACTGCCAAGCGAAACATCGGATGTTTTATAGAAAAACTGAAGTTTACTTAATGTCAAAAAAACAAAATATATATAAAACAGTTTAAAGTATTGAAAAATATCTAATGATAAATTAAGCTTAATTTGAAATTTTCTTTATCTAAAATGCTCGATCTTCTGATTCAGTTATTTTTCTTACTAAAACATATAAAATATATTAATGAATGATCAAATATATTTTACTGCCTTCGGTATATCAGCATTACTATAAAAATCTAAATTTTACTGTAATACAAATTTGAATACTAATGATCATTTTGAAAATTTAAGTTTTGTAATGCTTTAAGAAATATATTTTTGTTAGAAAAGAAAGAATTTTAACGTAAGAATAAACAGCATATAATATATACATAACATGTAAAAACATATGATGTATTGCAAAATTATACTCCCGCTTTTATTTTTATTTCTTTATTTAATATTTTATTATTTACATTTTTTATTTGATTTGTTTAATATTGTTTTATTTGTTTTTATTTATTTTATTTTATTTTATTTTATTTGCCGCCAATATTTACATACATAAATCTCTATCGTAATTGTACAACTTTTTTTTTTGTAATTAAATGTGAAAGAGACTATAACTAATGAATAGCAATAACATAAAAAGGTAAATTACATCAGAAAAAAAGCTTACTCTTTATTCAACTAGTTCCCAAATGGAAAGAAAGCTAAATGTGCTTTTTAGACATGTACGCCTAATTTTCAAATGTTACGTATTTTAATTCGTATTTGCTCTAAATTCCTCAGAAATGGGCCCCTTTTCGATTTCTAGCCGAGGCCCTCCAAAGGAGCCAGTCCGGGCCTGAAATGTTTTGAAAGGCATTTTGCATATTTTCATTAGTATATTCGTTTTACCTTTGTATTTTATAAAATAAATCATAATTTAAACAAGATTAATTTTCATAATTTTGCTTTTATATGATTATTCTTCAATTTCAGTTTTCTGACAAACTTTTTCTATGATCTAATTCTATATTGAAAAAAAAAACTCTTTTACAAAAAAATTGTGAATATTTTAACTCTAAAATATAGGCAGATTTTAAATATGTAATCAAAAAAAAAAAAAAAAAAAAAACGCAGGTTTTGAACTTATTTTGATAAAAAAAAATAAAAAAATAAAATAAAATAAAATAAAATAAAATAAAATAATTACGCTGTGAGAAGGTTAAAACTTTTAGGTAAAATTCTTCGGTTAATCTCGCATTGTGCAACATTCATATGAGTCTGATTGCCTGAAATTAACTGCCCTACGACTCATTTTTCCGATGTTATTTGTCAGACAGATAAGTTTGAACGACAGTCAACTTGTCCGCCAAGTACGCTTAACGGGAGATAGGTTTGCCTGACGGCATATTCGCCTACAAGATATGTTTGCCCGATAGCTCATTTTCCCGACAAATACGTTTATCCGACAACTCTTTTTTCATTTTTTTTTTTTTTTTCAGTTTTTAGATTATAGTTAATAAAATAGTGGATTCGACCTTAAAAATAATAATACATTAAATACAAATTTCTATTTAACTATTGTCAATGAAACGTTCAAATAAATTTGAAAAAAAAACATATATATATATATATATTAAGATGAATTTGTAAAACGCTTTTTATATTTTGGTATTTAATTCAGAAAACCTGCCAGTTATATGTGTGGAGGAGTTATATGTGTGTGGAGGACACATACATTTATTTTTAGTCTTTTTTTTTTTTTAATCTCAATAATGAAATTATTTCATTTTTTCATGAGGAAAATTTCCTTTCAAAATTAATTTTATTTCAAATTATATTTGCGAATGCTACTATATTTTTATTTAAGTATTAAGTAAATATTAAAGTATTAAGTATTTTACATTTCAATTCATAGGAGAAATTGATTAATTGTAATATAGATTAATTACGTAAAGCTTTTTAAAATGCATCTTTCAAAAACAAAAATATCATTCTTTTTGGAATTATAAATTTAACCTATGAATTAAAATTTTATTTTGTTTAAAACGTAAATGTAACACTTTATTAATAATTTATCCTTTTAAAATAAAAGATTAACTTTAAATTCCCAACATCAAATAAACCTAATAATATTGTTCTCTTTTTTTTTAAAGAATTTATATCGCTGATAATTAAAGTAAAAACCTTACTTTATTTATTAGCCTTTAATTATTGACCTTCATTATTACTTTAATTAATGACCTTTTTTCCGCGATACTGTTGAAATAATTCATAACCGCGAAACCGTGAATGCTCACGAATCACAAACCGGAACTGGCACAGTGTCGCTGCCTGATCATAGGTGAAGACGAAGTTTTGGAAGTTCAGCCACTTTCTACTCAAGCAATGACTGGTGAAACGTAGGACTCTCCAGTGAAAAGCAGCCTATGCCAATAACGAAGCAAATAAGTAAGATCTTTACTATAATTATTAGTATGCTTCGTTTTTAACTAGTTTAAATTTATGAATTCATGTCGGTTTTCAGAATAAATTGTTCTTTTAAATTAGATTATACTCCCAACAGTTCTAATATTTATAATGAAACCTTTCTTTAAAATTGTGCAAGAAATGTAGACGTAATTATTTCATTTCCTATGTCGTAATATCATAAATCACCCCATCCATTTGGCTGTATTAGAGCATGCCAAGAATTAAGTTAATAGAATTCGATCAACCTCTCAAAATTCAAAGGTTAACATGATTTTAATAGCAAGAACAAAAAAATAAGTTTGGCGATCGTTCGGCATGTATTTCGCCGGGTTGACAGCTTTGGCTGTGTAAATCTCGCACACTCTTTGCTCTCCCCACACATTCGCCGCAAATCGCTTGAGAGAATAATACGTACTCGAAAATACCTCTCTCTCACAAAATGCTACTTGTGGCATAATAATAATAATAATATCATTATTATTATTATATATTATTATGAAGAACATTATTATTATTATTATTATTATTTATTTATTTATTTATTTATTATTATTATTATTTATGTATTTATTTATTTATTTTATTTTTTAATCCTAGAAACGTTAAATTAAAATCGGATTTTTTTTTTTTTTTTCATGTATTCCCTTTTCTCTTTTTTCCATAACGAAAATTTTGAAAAAATATAATTATTAATTTTTAAACATTAAGCGCCGTCAAAATAATAAAAATGTCAGTAAATATTTTAATAATGAACAACTCATCCAATTTTCATATTCGAATACTTTTTTTTTTTTTTTTAAGTTATTCACTTACTAAAAAAAAAGGAAAAAAAGAAAACACAGAAAAGTGAATATAGGAAGAAAAATCTGGTTTCAATCTAACATTTTAATGTATGTGTGTCTTAATCTGCCCATAATGCATCTTTGAAAAATGAACATTTTGGAAAAATATAGTTATTAATTTGTAAACATTCAGCGCCGTCAAAATAATAGAAATTTCAGTAAATATTTTAAGAATGAACAACTCATCCAATTTTCATATTCGAATATTTATTATTAATTTTTTTTTTAACTTATTCGCATACTAAAAAATCTGGTGTGTCACTCACACGACTTTATCTTTCTGAAATTTAATACTATAAATACAGGTTGCAAATTAAGAGGTAAGATAACGAGTACTGTTATGTAAACCTGTGTTAAACAATTCAAATTAGGCTTCGGAAGAGTTTTATATGATAATTAGTTCTGTGTGAGGGGGGATACCGCCCCTTCAACCCCCCGTTTCATCAATGCACCTACATTTATATAGAATTTAATACGGCTATTAAAAAATAATTGTTTTAAAAAAATAATTTATTAAAATTATTATTTACAAATATTATCTTTTATGATAATGCAGACGATTTCCATATTAGAGAAGTAGTATAACACTAAATATCGAAAAAAAGTCCATTTTATTCTCAATATTTAGAAGAATTTTTTCTTTTTCGTTAAAAGTAAAAAAAAAAAAAAAAAATCCATAACTTTGTTTTAAATTATCGCAGATCGATGGTTCAACCATTCGTTTTAAAGGTATTGGCGAGCTCTTTTGAAAGATACCCATCATGAAAATTTACTCCCCTCGAGGGGGGACTTCCCCCCGGGGGGGGGAGGCGAGGCTCCTACATACACATTTTTTTTCCCTGTTGACTATCTCTATTACAAAAAATATATATTCGTTTCATTTGGTTTAGTGCAGTCTATAAACGTTAAACTCTACTTTCCTGCAATTTCCCCCATAGACGTAATGTATTAGAATTCTCTTGATTGTCCCAATACACGAACCATTTGCTTGATCTTAACGAATAGCTTACTGTAGCATCTTTATATAATACACATTTAGAATACCAAGTTTGAACTTTCTGCCATAATTTGTGTTTGAGATATGCTGATAACAGACACACAGACATACACACAGGCCATTTACTACAAACATGATTTTCGCATTCAGGAGACCTCAGAACATTGAAATATAACAAAAAATCGCGCTCGAAAATTCGACCCAAAAACAGTACTTTCTCTACCTTATGGGTAAGAGAAAGTAAAAAAGGGGAAAAAAGAAAACACAGACAAGTGAATATAGGAAGAAAAATCTGGTTTCAATCTAATATTTGGATGCATGTGTGCCTTAATCTATCCATAATGCATCTTTAAACTAGTATGTTGTGGCCACCACAAGACTTTCTTCTATATTTTCCTATATACATATTCAATCAGTAACAATATTAAAAAAAAAAAAAAAAATACGATTTTTTTTCTAAGGTTTTTTTTTCGTTAAAAGTAAAAAAAATCGATAACTTTGTTTTAAATTATCACAGATTTATAGTTCAACCATTCGTTTTAAAGGTATTGACGAGATCTTTCGAAAGATACCCATCTTGAAAATTTACCCCCCACGGGGGGGTAAGCGATGCCCCCACATGCACAGAAATTTTTTCCTAGTTAACTATTACTATTATCAATAACTCATATTAATTTTACAATCACAAGTTAAAAAAATTTTGCATGAAATGCGATCACAGCGCCACCTGTTGAGCTATTGATCCCCAAATCTAATGGGCACCAGTTCATGTCAGGGTGCAACTAAATACCAAGTTTCGTTAAATTTCATTCATTGGTTCGTGAGATACAGCGTCCACAAAAAAATGATACAGACACACAGACAGACAGACAGACAGACAGACGCTCAGACAGACATTTTTTTAAAACTATCAATTCGTGTTCAGGACATCCCAAATCGTGTAGATCCGTCAAAAAACGGAGGTCGAAAATTTTCGCGAATCCAATACTTTCTCTATATTACATGCAGAAGAAAGTAAAAATGATAATTTCAGAAAAATCTAATCATTAATTTAGAAACATTCAGCACCGTCAAAATAATAAAAATGTCAATACATAATTTAAAAATGGAAAACTCATCCAATTTTCATATTCGAATATATATATATATATATATATATATATATATATATATATATATATATATTAAGTTATTCACATATTAAAAAAGGGAGACAAAAGAAAACTCAGAAAAGTGAATACAGGAAGAGGAATCTGGTTTTAATCTAACATTTGGATGCATGTGTGCCTTAATCTATCAATAATGCATCTCTGATACCTTTTCTTATTTAGTTATCCTTGTAAAAATTGTTTAAATTTTTCATTTCTTAGAATGCTTACTTTTTATAAAAATGGAAGTTATATCATTTAAAAAAATATTATTTGAGTTAAAGTTATGTAAAAATCGATTAATAAATTGGTAAAGAGTGTGGCATCCAATTTTTTTATTTATATGTTCATTTCTTTAAAAATTATGCTCAAAAGAATGTAACGTAAAAACAAGTTGTTCCTTAAATTTTGGAGGCTCAGTAGATGTATATAATGTTTAGTTAAAAAAAATATGTTAACAAAGCTAAGAACTGTGGTTTATAAAAGTAATTAAATATGCAATCTTATAGCAGTGATTAAAAGAAATAAAATAAAAATAAAAATAAGGGATTATTGAATTTTTTTTTCATAAATTATTTTTAAAAGCATTTCTTGACTCGTAGAAATGTATACATGTAAACTGGTTTAAAATATAAAAATTAACTGCAAGTAATTATAAAACAACAATTGTTTTAAATATAAGATAAATTTATTAATAATATATGTGATGATTAGTTTAAAAATGAACGATATTTAAAATTTTATAAAAAATAAATATTAAAAATAAAAAATAAATAAATGTAGACATACTTATTAAAAATAATAATAATAATAATAATACTTTATCTTGTTAGTCATTTTTATAAAAGTTAATGAGACGCTATTATTTTTTCCTAGCTAACTAATAAGCTAACTTTTTTACTCATTAGAGAACAAAAAATAGAAACATAGCTAATTTAGGTTAAAGGATTATATAAAAGCATATGAGAGATATAATTTTATTATTTAGGTTCTTGAAATACTGATAAGAATGTTTAATTACATATTGATTTTTTTACTGAAAATAACATGTGGTCTTCATTTATCCATTACTGAAAGTAAATGTGGAGGAATTTTTTTTCTTAAATCATATGTTTTGTGAAATTATAATTCCCCTTAAGCATTTTATGGGGGAATACTTCATTAATTTTTTTTTCTTCTCAGATGCATATTAATTCAAAGCAGTTTTTTTTTTCTCCCATTGCTATTTATAACTACCAATGAAGGTTTTCTCATCGTTACATTTAAGAAATAAGTTTTGAAAGAGGATAAAATTTAAAATATATTTTATGCATGTATTTTAATTTTTAAAATTTTGAAAAAGTACAATCTATTGCAAAAATTATATATATATATATATATATATATATATATATATATCATAAAAAACAATACTGTTGTAAAAGTCACCCCGCCCAGCAAAAACTCTTACCTTTCTTAAGCAGCCAAAAAAAGGATTGATATCGAATTTCGCCGCCGCTATTGAATCCTGGGTACTCAATGCACAGCTTAATGAAGATCTGCCAATAACATTGCATGTATCTTTCTAATATATCCTAATCTCTTTCACTAAATTTTGTATTAATTAAAACTTCTACATAGGGTCGCACCCCGTAAGAATACTTTAAATTATAACTTTATAATGCAGCGAAAAAACTAACACAGATAACAAAGAATGTTGAAAGAGATTAGAATATATTAGAAAGATACATGCAGCGTTATTGGCAGATCTTCATTAAGCATTGAGTACCCGGGATTCAATAGTGGCGTGGAAATTTGATATCAATCCTTTTTTTGGCTGCTTAAGAAAGGTAAGTGTTTTTGCTGGGCGGGGTGACTTTTACAATAGTATTTGTTTTTTTATGAGATATCAATTCTTTTTCCAGGTATGTGCTTTTATAAATTTAATACATATGCATAATGAATATATTTGTGTGATAGATCGATAAAAATCGTGCGTGTTATGCATAGATGTAAATATAGTGTTACAGATTTCTAAATAGTACTAGTTCTTTTTATGTGATTTCTTTCTAAGAGGTTTATCACATTATAAAATGTAAATTTTTCGCATTTCTAGCTTGTTTCCGCGTTAAAAAAGATCCTTCTCCGTTAAAAACACACTTTATCAGGGCACGTAATAGACTTGGCGATGAATTTGGTGACTTTATCGCACCTTGACAACTATTTTCACGATCTTAGTAAAAAAAAAATATATATATTATCGATAGACCCATTGTCCAAGCTGTAACTCAATTATTAAGTGCAGTTTCCACTGAGGTTGGTTGGAAGTCGTTTCGAGCGGCGTAATTCAGAATACTTTAGTGTGGTCAAGCGGTTGGAATGCTTTGACGGGTTGGTTCGACCGGTTGGAAGTCCCTGGCTCTAACCCTGATCTGAGATAATTGAGAGCCAGAAGCAGATATCTTTGTCAATTTTGCATGCTTTCCTTTAAAGTAACTGCGCAATATGATTAAAAAAAGATTACAACTGATGGCAAGACATTTGGCTCTTTGTGTCGGGAGCGTGATTAATGGTTTTTTGAACCTCGAAGTTCCAACTGCAATGGAAACCGGCCTTTACGGAACTTACTGTCAAATTCAGGATTAATGGCGGGCTATGAAAGGAGTCCCGTTCCGACCGCTGAGGTGAGTTTCTCGCTAAGACATTACGAAATAGAAAGTTTTGTTGACTAAATCTCTACCATTGAATTGTAGTTTATTTCTGTATGTTATGATTATGGTATTGTTTGTGCTGTGATTTATATCTTATTAGCTGTTGTTTAAGCTGCGTTTTCTGGTGAAACTCAAGTTGATACTGGTTTTAACTAAGGTGACCAAATTTTTAAACGCAATTTGAGGACAAATCATCGCAGAGTCCTCAAATTGAAAGGACATTTGAGGACAGAGTTAAATTATGCTTTAATTTGCGGACATTTGAGGACAAATTTGTAAATTCGAGAACATTTGTCCTCAAATGATTTTCAAATTGGTAAAAATGTATTGTCACCGTGTTCTGAGCTATCCTGAAAGTTTCAAATGTCTAGCTAGTCGGGAAGTTTGTTAAAAATCGATTGCGAGCTTTGTGCTGGTAACGCTGCCGATGGAAGCAGGAACCCGAAACAGTTCGCTAAAAGTATTTAAAAATGCATTTTCACCATGTTCTGAACTATTCTAAAAGTTTCAACTGTCTAGCTAGTCGGGAAGTTAGTTAAATATATTTTTTGTCGAATCATATAAACGCTGCTGAAGGCAGTAGGGACCAGAAACAGTTGACTGCAAGGGTTAAAAAATGTATTGTCACCGTGTTCTCAGCTGTCCTAAAAGTTTCAAATGCCTAGGAAGTCGGGAAGTTAGTCAAAAATCGATTGCAAGCTTTGAGCCGGTAACGCTGCCCATGACAGCAGGAATCCGAAACAGTTGGCTAAAAGTATTTTAAAAAATGCATTTTCACCGTGTTCTGAACTATTCTGAAAGTTTCATATGTCTAGCTAGTCGGGAAATAAATTTTCTGTCGAATCATATAAACGCTGCCGAAGGCAGTAGGGATGAAACAGTTGACTAAAAGAGTTTAAAAATGTATTGTCACCGTATTCTGACCTACCCTGAAAGTTTCAAATGTCTAGCTAGTCGGAAAGTTAGTTAAAAAGCGATTGCAAGATGTGTACTGGTAATGCTGCCTATGGCAGCAGGAACCCGAAACAGTTTGCTAAAAGTATTAAAAAAAGCATTTTCACTGTGTTCTGAACTATTCTGAAAGTTTCAAATGTCTAGCTAGTCGGGAAGTTAGTTAAATAAATTTTCTGTCGAATCATGTAAACGCTGCCTAAGGACCTGAAACAGTTGACTAAAAGTGTCAAACCCTAACAGCACAAAATGTTCCAGAAATGTAACAATCATATAATATTGAGACATTATAAACATTTCCGAAACGTCTAAAAACTTTCAGATTGCTTTCCGATTAGCTTCAAAAACGTAGAAATGTCCGCGATCGTAACAAAAAAATCAGAAACGTAACAGAAAAATTACAAGCACTTAACAGATAGAAAATCAAAAAGGGTGAATGTTTCAGAAAGGTATCAGAGAGCATGCTAACATTTTTGAAAGATTATAAGCTTTTTGCAACATAACTGAAACATTCTGTGCTGTATGGGAAAAATGTATTGTCACCGTGTTCTGAGATATCCTGAAAGTTTCAAATGTCTAGCTAGCCTGGAAGTTAGTTAAAAAGCGATTGTAAAATGTGTACTGGTAAAATGCCGAAGGCATCAGTAACCCGAAACAGTTGGCTAAAATTATTATAAAAATGCATTTTCAACTTGTTCTGAACTATTCTGAAAGTTTCAAATGTCTAGCTAGTCGGGAAATTAGTTTAAAAAAAATTTCTGTCGAATCATATAAACGTTACCGAAAGCAGTAGGGACCTGAAACATTTGACTAAAAGTGATAAAAAATGTATTGTCACCGTGTTCTGAGCTATCCTGAAAGTTTCAAATAACTAGCTAGTCGGGAAGTTAGTTAGAAATCGATTGCAAGCTTTGTGCTGGTAACGGTGCCGATGGCAGCAGGAACCCGAAACAGTTGGCTAAAAGTGTTTCAAAAATGCTTTATCACCGTGTTCTGAACTATTCTGAAAGTTTCAAATATCTAGCTCGTCGGGAAATTAGTTAAATAAATATTATGTCGAATCATATAAACGCTGCCGAAGGCAGTAAGGACCTGAAACAGTTGACTAAAAGTGTTAAAAAATGTATTGTCACCGAGTTCTGAGCTATCGTGAATGTTTCAAATGTCTAGCTAGTCGGGAAGTTAGTTAAAAAGCGATTGTAAAATGTGTACTGGTAAAGCTGCCGAAGGCAGCAGTAACCCGAAACAGTTGGCTAAAAGTATTATAAAAATGCATTTTCACCGTGTTCTGAACTATTCTGAAAGTTTCAAATGTCTAGCTAGTCGGGAAGTTAGTTAAATAAATTTTCTGTCGAATCATATAAACGCTGCCTAAGGCAGTAGGGACCTGAAACAGTTGACTAAAAGTGTTTAAAAATGTAGTGTCACCGTGTTCTGATCTATTCTGAAAGTTTCAAATGCCTAGCTAGTCGGGAAGTTAGTTATAAATCGATTGCAAGCTTTGTGCTGGTAACGCTGCCGATGGCAGTAGGAACCCGAAGCAGTTGGCTAAAAGTATTAAAAAAATTCATTTTCATCGTGTTCTGAACTATTCTGAAAGTTTCAAATATCTAGCTAGTCAGGAAATTAGTTTAAAAGAATTTTCTGTCGAATCATATAAACGCTGCCGAAGGCAGTAGGGACCTGAAACAGTCGATTAAAAGTGTTACAAAATGTATTGTCACCGTGTTCTGAGCTATCCTGAAAGTTTCAAATGCCTAGCTAGTCGGGAAGTTAGTTAAAAATCGATTGCAAGCTTTGTGCTTGTAACGCTGCCGATGGCAGCAGGAACCCGTAACAGTTGGCTAAAAGTAATAAAAAAATGCATTTTCTCCGTGTTTTGGTTTAGTTTGAAAATTCCAAATGTCTAGCTAGTCGGGAAATTAGTTAAATAAATTTTCTGTTTAATCATATAAACGCTGCCGAAGGCAGTAGGTACCTCAGACAGTTGACTAAAAGTTTTTAAAAATGTATTGTCGCCATGTTATGAGCCATCCTGAAAGTTTCAAATGTCTAGCTAGTCGAGAAGTTAGTTAAAAAGCGATTGCAAGATTGTGTACTGGTAACGCTGCCGTAGGCAGCAGTAACCCGACCAAAAAAATTTTTGATTGCAAAAGGCACTGGTACGGGTCAGAAGGAATGCCCATGCAAATTTTCAGCTAATTAGCTGCAGAACGCTAGGCCCAATCGCCGTCAAAAGTTTTTGTCTTAACAATTACCAGAAGAAGAAGATGCAGAAAGTAACAGGGAAATTTCCGGTTTTCAAAATTATATAACTTAGGCCCCTTAATTTGGAGCGACATGCAAATTTGTATGTTTTGTCTTAAGGGTATGCTTAAGATCTGTGCAAAAGATCTTATGTCTTGGGGATCAGGGAGCTGAGATACAGGTAGTCGAAAAGTACGAGATGCTATGTCAACATAATATACACTTGTAGCGTTCACCATTCACTTCCTACTTTATAAATTTCTCTTAATGTTTGTTTTAGATTGGCGGGGCGGAACGATACCGCGTTCCTTGATATATATTTGCTTAAGTTATTGTTAGCACAGTATCCCATGAAAAAATGCCGAAGAAGTATTAAAATATATTTATTTATTTATTTTGCATCTACAGTAAAAACATTCTGCATAGTAAAACTTCATAGCTAAAACATATACAGAGGCTCAGATACCCTTTTATTTGAGAAGAGGTCATTTCGTAACAAAAAAGACAGAAAGAAAGGAGTTGAACACTATCAAGTAGGAGAAAGATATAATAAAAAAAATAAAAAGATTTTTCTTACTGGAAGAGTTTTCCCCTTCTTTTTCTTAAGAACGCTACATCAATATTTAAAAAACTTATATTTGGCCTCAACTTTGTAAGCATAGTGCGCAATGGAGTTTTTTTTTTTTCTTTCTTTCTTAATCTTAGGAAACTGCAAGATAGAATCATTAATGCCATCTGTCCCTACTATCTCCATTTAACTCTTCGTAAATTTAGTAATTATACTGATTTACATTAACAAAGCAGATCAAAAGTAACTTTCAAAATCTGTATTGAGTGTAACCTTTTATAGAAAACTAAATTTTTTTATTTGAAAAAATCAAGTGAAATAGCTCATTCTCACCTTTCGAAAGCAAATCAGAAATTTTATTTTCAACCATAAAAACCTTGCTTTATAAACTATCGCTGAAATAATAATTATGTAATCAAGTAACTGCGCAAAAATACAAATAATAAATATATAAAACATACAAAGGAATTTTAAAAGATAAATAGCAGAATTATTCAAGTCATCCTCAGTAGCGCCATGTCTTCATTAGCCTCTTTTGCTCTTAATTATTCCTTATATACAGAACTAGCAGGCAACGCCCGCTTCACTGGTCCCTATTTTTAAATGAATCACTATAATGAATTCTCATAATTGCATTAATTTTTATCACATGAAAAAAAAAAGAGAAACAAAATCTGAGTAGGAAAAATGTCGCACCGGGTTCTCACTGCCTTCGGAAAAAATTCCCAAAATGCTCTAACTTTATTTCTATTATTTTCCCACTTCGCCCCCCCCCTCCTGTCTATCCTAATAATTTTACAAATTTGAAAATATCCGCAATCGATTTGTAAGTATCAAAAACCTCTATGCACCAGTTTTGAACGATATATCTCTATTTTTATTTTTTTACCGCTCTACTCCCCCCCCCCTCCCAATAATTTTAAAAATTCGAAAATATCCGCAATTGATTTGTAGGTATTGGAAACCTCTATGTACCAATTTTGAATGATCTAACTCTATTTTCTTTTTTTTTTGCCCCTCTGCCCCCCCCGTTCCCGGCCCTCCTAATAACTTTACACTTTCGAAAAAATCCCCATTCGACTTGCAGGCCTCTAAAATCTATCTGTACCGATTTTGAACGGCCTAACTGTATTTCTATTTGTTTTTGACCATAGCCCCCCCTTCCCGTCCCACCTAATAATTTTAAAAATTCGAAAGTATCCGCAATCGATTTGTAAGTATCGAAAACATCTATATACCAATTTTGAACGATCTAACTCTATTTTTATTTTTTTGCCCCCCTCTCCCCTCCCCCTTTCCCGGCCCTCCTAATAACTTTACACTTTCGAAAATATCCCCATTCGACTTGCAGGCATCTAAAACCTGACTGTACCAATTTTGAACGGCCTAACTGTATTTCTATTTGTTTTTGCCCCATAGCCCCCCCCTTGCCGCCCCCCTTCCCGCCCCTCCTAATAATTTTACAAATTCGAAAATATCCGAAATCGATTTGTAGGTATCGAAAACCTCTGTATACCAATTTTGAACGATCTAACTCTCTTTTTATTTTTTGCCCCCCCCCCCCTGCTGCCCCACCTGGGGGCTGAATTTCTAAAATTCCAGAAATTGGTTTTTAGATATTTGCATCAGCTATATTTTAGAGCAAAAACTTCACGCATATCTATTTTTTTGTTTGAGATATATCGGATTATGCGAAATCACGTTTTTACGCATGTGAAATCACGTTCTGCCCCCCCGCCCCCCTTGGGGACCGAATTTTGAAAATTCCAGAAATTGGTTTTTTGACATTTGTATTAGCTATATTTTAAAGCAAAAATTTTACGGATATCTGTTTTTTTGTTTGAGATATGAAGGATTTTGTGAAATCACGTTTTGCCCCCCCCTCCCCCCCTTGGGGGGCGAATTTTGTAAAATCGCTTCTTAGTGGATGCCTACGTCATAGAAAGAACATTGTCACAAAATTTCAGGCTTCTAGGTCCAGGGGTTTGGTCTGGGCGTTGATAGATCACCCCCTCACTCAGGAAGTGTTCTTTTATATATATAGATTAAAGCACTACCTGTTTCGAAAGAACGTGGTCTTTCTTCTTTCGATGAAAAAAACGTATGTTTTTTGATTGAACACACAATCCTACACGATAAACATATAATCCTACTTTGGAGGCGAAATCAAGACAGAAAGACAGAGAAAAACAAAAGGGGGGGGGGATCAATATAACCAACCAGTAGAATAGTTGCATGCAAAATATAAACAGAAGGGGATAAAAAAAATGGAGACAAAGAAACAAATTTTTAAAAAAAAGGAATTTTTAATCTTTCAGTCTTGCTTTTACCTCCTAGGTGTGTCTCATTCCTACACGTGTTTTTTGCACCGGAAGAAGAGAGGCCACGTACTTTCGAAACTAGTAGTTTTCCCCTTCATTCATGATGCGTGAATAAGTTTTTATGTTTAAATATTTATTGTACATCAGTTTTTTAATATGTAATATAATATTCTAATTAAAGATTCTACAATAAATTCATATTTTACTCATTAAATTTTGTAAGTTATGTAGACCTGCTAACTATGTTACTTTATCCGTAATGATATTAGGCCCGCCTTTTTTTCACAACAGAATAGTTGTAGAGTAATATTCAGCAATATGTTTTCATGATTAAATAAGAGAGACTATTGTTCTACAAATATACTGGTGTGAAAAAAAGGCGGGGCATAATACAATTACGGATAAACTAGCATAGTTAGCAGGTCTAAGTATGCATCGAAGAAAGAATTGCACACCAGTCAACATCTGGGATTAAATCATACCAATATTCTTTTAAAGTTTATTTTGGCTTATTTAATCATAGAATTTTTATTAAAAGTTTAAGCGGATATTACTATAAAAAATTATTGGTGTTTTAAAATCCGGAGGGATAGCAAGTCTGTAAATGATTAAAAAAAAAACACTTACATGCAGGAAATAGACACGACGCAATTGTATTATAAACATATTTTGTTGTGATATTATCTATACATTTACAGGTTTTCCGTTGTTACATATGAAACTGGATTTCAATGTAATATTTGTTTAATAATTAATCTGTAAAAAGCAAAATAGCTATAAAATTGTCTTTATTTATGCGTACTTATGTAAAATTATTTTTTTTAAAGTGCAGATAAAATTTCCTAATGAAGATTTAGTTAAAATCAGTTGATTTGATTGATTGGAGCAAAGAGAGGTGAAAAAAAAATAGTAGGTTTTACTTTGCATATGAGGTTTCACATTGTTTATTTGTCGACACAGGTAATAATGTCTAGCAGTTAATTTTAAGATAAAGCAATTTAAGACAAGTAAATGAAGAATAACCATTGAAAAATGTATTAGTTGTTTTACTAATGATTCAATAAAGGGATAAAAAAAAAATTCAATTCTAAACAAAATTTCAAAACCAGGTTGAAAATATTAATTTAGTACAATAAGAACTTCACCAGAAAATTTTGTTATATACATATAATTAATTATTTATTTAAGTATCCAATAATATATTTTTTATTAATTTGTTTTTCATTCAGTTTAACATAAATTGCAACAAATTACATATAATATTTATAGTTTTGAGGGAAAAAAAAAAAAAAAAAAAACTAGAAAAGATATTTTTCAGCCAGTGAAAGAAAAAGAAGAACAAACAGAAATGCCATCAAAATTTTATTATCTTATTCAATTTATCTTCACGTAATCAGATGATCCGTCAGAAAATTGAGTGTGATTGTTTACCGCGATAAAATAAGAATTAAGGGGATTTGATGATTTGAACGAGACTTGAAATCACTTAACAAAGAAAAGATTTTGATATTTATATTTTTTATCAGTATACAATAAGAATTAGAGGGATTTTCGGATGCGAAAGATATATAAAATCACTTAATAAGTAAAAGGTTTTAGTATATTACATTTTATTAGAATAAAAAATGTGTAAATAATTCTAAGTAAAATTTACTTTTGATTTTGTGTTTTACAGATATATATATATATATATGTGTGTGTAACTTAACAAATTTATGGTTAAAATTTTGATAAGTTAAAAATTAATAATATTTTAAAATTATTTGTTTTTATTATATTATATTTATTTATTTTATATTTATTTTATTTTATTTTATTATTATTATCATTAATATTATTTGTACAGTACGTTAAATTTTAGTTCCCAATAAATATATAATACAAAAATGCGCGAGTAATGCATTAAGTGCAGAAAGATTAAAATAGAAAATTACCATAATTAAAGCATTTTATATTCTAGAATTTTTATTGAAAATTTTGACGATTCTGATAATCAGATTTTTTTTTTTTCATCTCCTTTTGAAACATTTTTATTTTATCTTATTCTAAACTTTATTTTTGTAAATAAGGAAATATCTCAGTACCATTGAATTTTACTGTGCAACAGAAATGGGTAAAAGACGCGAAAATATGGGAATTTTGATGTAGAAGAATGATAAATATTTAAAAAATTTATATATTGATTGTTCTTTAAATAAATTTTACTATTTGATCTCTCTCACTCTTAACTTATATATATATATATATATGTGTGTGTGTGTGTGTGTGTGTGTGTGTTATCAGAGGTCATATATCTCGCCCTCTTTTTCGAACACTTTCGGGCATGAGAAATTTTCACTTTTATTGTTACCACAATTTTAATACAATATATCTTTTCCTGTTTAATCACGGCACCAAAAATTATTTAAAAAAATTGATAAAAGATTTCTCTATGAAAATAGGGTTCGATAAAAAGGCAGAAATTTCTGATTCATAAAATTCTGTTGGAAAATGCGCGAGATGTGCAAAACATGTGTACGTGTAAAAGTACAGTAAAGATAATTAATAGGAGAATTTTAAAAAATCTTAAACTCTGCTGACTATATAAACAATTTCGACGATTTTTCTTGATGTAAAAACCGATTTTATAGCATTTCAAATGTTTGCTTTCTGTTTTCTTTTATTACCATGTTTTTATTAACTTCGATTCTTGTTTGTTTGTTTCTTTGTCCAGTACAAATCTTGCAATCGATTTTTAACTAACTTCCCGACTAGCTAGATATTTGAAACTTTCAAGACAGCTGAGAACACGGTGACAATACATTTTTTAATACTTTTAGTCAACTGTTTAAAATCCCGCTGCCTTCGGCAGCGTTTATATGAATCGACAGAAAATTTATTTTCCTAACTTCCCGACTAGCTAGACATTTGAAACTTTCAAAATAGTTCAGAACACAGTGAAAATGCATTTTTTTAAAATAACTTTAGCCAACTGTTTTGGGTTCCTGCTGCCTTCGGCAGCGTTACCAGTACAAAACTTGCAATCGATTTTTCACTAACTTCATATATATAAAAATACCTACAATAACGTTCTGGAATTTCAACATTTATGTAAATTTGTGCTTCAGTGCTGACAAACGCATTTAAGGCATTTTTACTGTCATTTTAGACTTATTTTTCTTAGAGTGTGCCGTAATAAGAAATAATTTTAATTTATATAAATAATATAAATATAAATAATATAAATAATACAAATAATATAGGGATAATATAAATTTTAGACAATGTTAAAATTTATAGTGGTACAATATTATCTACTAATATTAAAGTAATCCTATATCAGAATATTAATCCAACTCAATATTACACCGCAGCAAACATTGAGTCCCATAAAAAAAAAGGAAGGCATTTTAAAACTTAATTGCAGCAAATCTGTTAAAATTATTAGCCATAAACAGAAATGCTGGTGTAGTTTTTCTCACTGTTTTAAAATGTTAAAGAAACTTTTAAAACACACATAATATTTTGTGTATAATTACACCATCCATAGTAACATGATTCAAATTGTCTTCGCTTAAAAAAAGAGGATATTATTTAATTATTTTTTACTTTATCTTACCCATATATATGGAAGAGAAAGTATTGTTTTGGGGTCAAATTTTCGAAATTGAGTTTTTATTATATTTACATGTTTTGATGTCCCATGAATCCCCAAAATATATGTTTTTAGCGGTTGGTCTCTCTCTCTCTGTGTGTGTATCAGCCTATCTGTTATCAATATATCTCAAGAAAAAATAATAGCAGAAAGTCCAAACTTGGTATTCTAAACGCGTATCATATAGGAATGATACAATAAACGTTTCGTTAAGGTAAAGCAAATGGTTCGTGTACAGGGACACCCAAGAGAATTCAAATACATTATACCTATGGGGGAAATTGCAGGTAAGTAGAGTTTAACATCTATAGACTGCAGTAAAACAAATGAAACGAATATATATATTTACTTATTTATTTGTATATATGCGCAAAATCATGTTTCCTGTAGAATATGGTATGGAAACCATTCGTTGTTCATTTACAGAGGTGCACGAAAAATCTAGGTAATACCGCGACAATATTTGAAAATTCATGATAATATATATTTCAGATTATGTCGTGTATTATCAGGTTATGTCGTGTATCTGTATCTCCAGGGTACAGATATAAACCTGCTACCTTTTCATAAAATAAATATTTTTATTAGCAAATATTTCTTATTTCAACTTAGAATTATCTGGTATTTCTTTTATTTTCTGGTGAATTTTTACTTAAACACTTAAAAATTCCTTGTAACTTAATCAATGGAAATATTTTCTTCAAAAGATACTACTAAGCCTACCAACGTTTTTACAAAAATGAACAAAACTCAGAAAAAAAAATCTTCGAAAACTTAATTATTGTTTGATGATTTAATGTAAGCAATTAAATAAAACTCCTTATCAAAATTAACGCACGTATATATTTTCTTTTTTTCCCTTAAAAAATAACTATGCATAAGAGCTTTTTTACAAAAAAAATGAACAAAAAACAAAACAACGTATTTCTACTGTAATTTAATTAGTACTTCATTTTTCAATGCAATATCCAAATTAAAATACCCTATTTTTAGCTATTTAAAATAGACTTTAGATTTTTATTTTTATTTATACAATACTAAAAGATTTAGAGGGAACGAAAAATAATTACAATAAATTGTTGTTTTTACTTGTTATTGTAATAAACGTTTAAATATATTTTTTAAAGCAAATCACATAAAAAAAAAAAAAAAAATCTAAAAAGATTTATGCTTTAATTAGAGAAAAAAGAAAGTAAGAAAATACTGTATTTTTTCAATGTTACACTAATTGCTGCAGAAATAGAATTTAAGAACAATTAATAGTTATCATTTTTAACATTTGTTAATTAATTTAGAATAGCGTAGATTTTTTTACACGTTTTTTAACTCTCTCATTATAATTTTTGCTATGCATACATTTTTCACTTCTTTTGTTTTAAATTGTAATATATAGATGTGTTTATTGTAATATATATATACGTATTTATTATATTTTATGGTATATATTTAAGAAAAGTACTTTTCGGATTTTTAACAAAACCTACTTCAAATAAATAGGGATGGATAGTGAAGTATGTTGATTATTTTCTCGGATAAAAATTAAAAAGTGCATCTCTGTGTAAAAATTTTGCAAAAAAACACTTAGTTATATTTTTTTTTTTAAACATTTTTTCTTTAAATATATTGAAAAATTCATCCCTAATTTTTTCAAGTGGGTTCTATTAAACATTCAAAAAAGGTATTAAGTCTTTTTTTTTATATATCGGTAGAAATTTTAACATTATGAAAATCATGAATTCATGAAAAAATGCAAACTGAGAAAATGCAATTTAAAGGCTTCACATCTGTAAGAAATGTATCAAAACCGAATGCATTGTTGCCAGAATATATTTTTATTGGATAAGCTTAGCATACGTCAATTATTAACTATTAAACGAAAACTATCAAATGGAAATATAACATAAGTTTTTATATGAAACCTTAAGTAATGCCAAATTAAATATGCCAGGTGCTCTAATTTTTTTAACACTACCACATTAAAAGAGTAAATTCGTTTCATAAATTATTTGTCGATATCAGTCATTAACCCCTTAACGGTCGCATAATTTTGAAAGACACGCCCATAAAGTCCACATTTTTGTCTAATTTTAAAAAATTGATTGAAAATGAATATATGAATAATATATAAAGTTATTTTGTACATATATTTAAATACATTATATATAGTTTAGTACTGACTGGTGCTTTCATGTACCCCAAAATGTTAAAGGAAAAATACACGTGGGGCGTGGTGACAGCCCATGGGAGAAAGAAGGAAGGGGTTAAGTAAAGGGAAAATTTTAATCGAAATCGTAATGATTGAAAATTGGGAAAGTCCGCACTATTTTATAATTAGAATTTAATAGAAGAAAAAAATAATAAAACTTATCTTTGTATATAAAATGCTCGGCCCTTTTTTTTTTGGGGGGGGGGGGGGGAAGGCGCACATAGTATAATTAGTACGGATTTCTGAATTTCAGATGTGCTCAAAGAAGATATAAGACTATAAATTTCGTGAATGTATACATTTTTATTAGGGTTACCAAATTTTTAAATATTGAAATGTGTACATGTCCCCTTGTGTTACTTTGAAAATGGTGACACCATGTATTCAATTCAAATTCTAGATTAAAATACAGTTAATATACATATAAAGTAGATACGCAATGCATTAGCATGTATTTTTCCTTCCAAGAGCTTCACGCATACATTTTTATCAGGATTTATAACATCCTATCATAAAGCTAAATACTTCAACATTTCTATGGTTCAAATAGTCAAAACATGAAGATATGATTACAAATGATATATTTTCTAGTTCTAATGTAAGTATCTTCATTGACTAAGATTCAAAAACATCCTCCACAATGACCTCACATTTTGTTCGGTTAGTTGGTTGGGTTTTACGTCGCACTAGTGCTGAGCAGATGGGCAAATGACGACGGTCTGGAACTCACCCCTAGAGATGGTCCGAATACATGCTATCGCACTTTTGATCCTCCACGGAAGGGACACATTTCGTTCGGACACAAGTATATGCTAGATCAAAAGTACTTTCTTTAATATTTTGGGCAAGCAGTCAATTTCTTTGAAATTTTATGCATGTTACTATGATAAGTAAAAATGTCTTCAGCAAGAGTAAATATCAAACTGGCATTATTGGCTGACAAAACCCTTCCATTGAAGACTATGTTGATACAGCTATAGACCCTTTTCACGTTTTTCAGAGTTAATATGAGTAGAAACATACATATATTTTTTTCACCACATGAATTATGAATAAAACGAAAGAAAAGAAAAAGAAAGAAAACGTAACAAAATTATGAATATTTAAGAATTTTTTTGAAAATTGGGGACACTTGGGGACAAACGACTGAAAATGGAGTTCTCCCTAATCGCCGTTTTTGTTTTCAGGGACAAATAGTTGAAATTGGGGATAGTCCCTGCAAAATTGCGATATTTGGTCATCATAGCCTTTACTAACAAAGTAAAATGGTTCTGTTGTTTAAAAATTAAAACGATAATAAAAATATTTTTTAATGTTTATTACAGATGCTAAAGAAAGTGTGGGCGATATCTTCAGCGGTTTGGCATCTATAATCATAAAAGAAAGCACATGTCTTCCTCCGATATTCTGAAGAAACTTTACAAAATACCTTTAGACTTTTTATAATTCTTTTTAGGTTTTCAATATATTTAGTTTTTATATATTTTTAAGTTTATCCCTTTTTTATTTATTATTATTATTATTATTATTATTTGTCAATGTAATTTCAATCTGTTGACAATAAGATTAAAATGTTTACAATTTTCTTTTTTTTTTTTTTTTTTTTTTTTTTTCCTATTATAAAAAGAAACCTATGTTTCTACACGTTATTAAAAATAATGACATGGGCAAATATTTACAATAATAAATACCTATCTGTCTATAAAACTGACGTTGTAATAGTTTAAAATTATTACTATATATATATATATATATATATATATATATTAATAAACAAACATGAAAGTTGTGGTATACTTTTAACACATTAATTATATGAGTAATGGGTTGAAAATGGTATCATTCGAAAGATATGATTAGCCGATTTTCAAAATACAAAAATTATTTTCTTACGTTGTCAAGAATTTATTTAAAAATACTTTTATTTTTAATGCATTTTTCCATTTTATACACGTAATCTTTTATATTAAAAAGTACCTAAAATAGAAAGTTGTTAAATATGACAGTTTCTTAAAACTCAAATAAAACCATTGTCATAAACACAGCAATTAGTATAGATGTAGCATCACTATACTCTCGATTTCATACTTTTTATTCTAAGAGAAAATGGTCAGTAGAATGGTAGAAATTTGAGTGAACGAGTGTTAGATCGAACGTTTATACAGTTTAAAATATACGCAAATCGAAAAAAAAATTAATTCTCAAAGGTGTATTTTTTTTCTAGTTTTTTTCGATCTAATTTCTTTCTTTCTTTCTTTTTTTTAATTTTTAATTTATATTTATATTTTTATTTTTTTGTGTGTGTGTGTCTGTGATTTATATCAGCTCTAATTCAAAGACATATTTTTAAAGTAAAACATAATGCATTTCAATTAAATAAAATTGACTACTTATTAAAAAAAAAAAAAAAAAAAAAAGTATAAGATTGGGAAATACTTTTGATTTCCGGTTTTCGACGAATTTGCACGTTTTGAGATTTACTTGAATTTCAATTAAGTAAAAGTTACTACTTTTTTTTAAAAAAAGGTGGATATATTACTAGCTTATACATGTATAAGAAGCAAGCAGAAGATACGGGAAAAAAATTAATTTCCGTTTTCGATTCATTTAAACGTTCTGAGATTTCCTTGCATTTCAATTAACAGAAATTGACTACTTATTTTTAAAAAAGTGGATTTTTTATTCTATCCTCTGCATATATAAGAAGAAAGTACAAGATTCAGAAAAATTTTTAATTTTCGGTTTTCTATGAAGTTACACCTTTTGAGATTTTCTTAAATCAAATCGACCATTTTTACAAAATATCGGATATTACCGCCTTCGGGGGAGAAAGTATTGTTTTTGGTTCAAATTTTAGAAAGCGAGTTTTTGTAATATTTATACGTTTTGGGGTCCCCTGAATTTAAAAATAAAGTTTTTAGCGGTTGGTCTGTCTGTGTTACCAGCATACCTCAAGAACAAATAGCACCAGAAAGTCCAAACTTGGTATTCCAAATGTGTATTATATGGGACGCTACACTAAGCTTTTCGTTGAGATGAAGCAAATGGTTCGTGTACAGGGACACTCAAGAGTATTCAAATGCATTACGTGTATGGAGGAAATTACCATGGGGGAGTTTAATATGCACTAAATCAAACTGCACTATACCAAATGAAACGAATATATATTTTTCATATGCGTAAAACCATGTTTTATGTAGCATATGGTATAGAAATCATTCACTGTTCGTTTACAGGGCTACAGAAAAGAACTAGATTATAATGCGACAATACTTGAAAACTGATGGAAGTGTATTTCAGAAAACGCCATGTGTTATTAATATGAGATTATATTTATGTGCACCTTGTGATGTGTACATAACTTCCAGAAGATATACAGGACTGCCGATATTTAAGCCATAACATTCTTTTTTTATTTGTTAGTGGAAGTGCTTTACAATAATATACTATATCATATAATATTTTACCATTTCCAGGAATGCTGCTCAGGAATTGAAATTAATTCCTCAAAGCCATATGGTAAATAACGTATTTTTTTTTAAGCTAAATATTCATCGATTTGTTTCTTGTATATTTACGCGTTTTGCGACTTCCTGAATACCGAAGTCAAGATTTATAGATTGATCTTTCCATGTGTTCGTTAGAGTAAATTAAAAACAAATAATTTCAGGTGATCCAGATGATGTATTTTGAAGTGAATACGTTTGTTACAAGAAAAGTTTGTTCAAGATTGATAAGTTTAAAGAAATGATGCGTGTGAAAGTTGTCTGAATAATTTTAAACGAATTTTTGAACTTAATAACATATTTGAATTCTCTATAAATGTAGGTACAATAATGAAACGGGGGTTGAGAGGGCGGCAGCCCCCCTCCCCCTCACATAGAATTATTTGCCAAATAAAGCTGTTTCGAAGCCTAAGTTGAATTGTTTTAACATAAGTTTACATAACACTCGTTATCTTTACCCTTAATCTCCTATCCGTATTCATAGTATTAAAGTTCAGGATAAGAGAAAGTCGTGAGAGTGACACACCAGATTATTTTTTTAGTTCAAACGCTCTACTTTATGAGCCAATGAAATTAATCTAACGGAATTTGATGCTTGATTCGACCTTGGTTTGACATGATGCCGATTAGTTTTTGGGATATATCACCCAACAGGGAACGCTTCATGTTGCGATTTCCTCTCATTTCTGTGAAGACACAGCATCTACAGTGAACCAAACTTGTAGAAATACATTAAGTAAGATTCTGCTGATTCCGTTTGAGTGCATATCGACAAATAATTGTCGCAGCTATGTTGCATTTCAATTCCGTTTAGGAGAAAGGCTTGCTTTGCTTCCCTTTGCAGAAAAGTGGTCGAGTTTCGACATTGGTCGATACTAGTACAAATAAATACATATTTTTCATTACAAATTTTATTTATTTACAATTCCAATTAATCGAATACTCTGTTCTTTCTTGATTTTATCTTCTGCAAACTATTGTGAATGTATATTTAGTTTATCTAAAAATTAATGAAACCCAATAATGAAACCCAATAAACATAACCCAATGAACATAATGGAACCCAAATAATTAAATTTCATTTACATTTAATTAACGGCTATATATGGTGAAAATTATCCGACCCGAATTTTGAGTGTTTTTAATCGATTTATTTACCTATTTGTTAATTTTGCATTATAAATTTACTGATTATATATATATATATATATATGAATATATGAAAAAATATATAAATATGCACGAAGTGGACAAATCCTACAAGTTTTTTATTAAAAAACAAAATTAAGTTATTCTAATGCTTTTAAATACGAAGAGTATTACCTTATTACCTTTAAAAACAGGCACTATTACTTATAAAAACAATACAAATATTTTAAAACTAAACAACAAATCCAGTCAACTAAAGTAGTTATGAGTTCAGCATCAATGTTCATGCTATATGTCTGCCTACTACACTGGTGTACAGAATTAAAGCAATAATTTGTTTTCTCTTTTTCGATTTTTGCACGTACTCTTTAAACGAATGAACGCAGAAACATAAAATTTGGATGTCATGCCCGTTACCATATTATCAAACAAATTTTATATAGATTTAGCATTAGTAATAATTTTTAAGCTAATAATTATTCATTTTTTCTTACAGTTTATAAATTAGTAATTATATTTTTTTCAAAAAGTCTATTATAAAAGTAAAAAAAAAAAAAAAAAATAGAATACAGAGAGAAAAACCGTGATTTAGATTTAAAAGCATATGAGTCTACACTTATCTGTAATGCATCTTTTTCACCATTCTTCCTTAAGCTTTCTTTTCTAAAATTGTTGAATTTTTCCATTTTTTCTTAAACTTACTTTTGGAAAAAATTAAAAAAAAAATTAGTTTAAAACTTGTTACTAATGCTTAAGTTATATAAAATTTTATTAATGATATGATAACAAACATGCCATCAAAATTTTTATGTTGATATATCTTTTTTTTTTTTTTTTTTTAAGTTATGCTCAAAAAAAGAAAATGGAAAAGGAGGTTGTTCCTTTAATTTTGAACTCCGGTGTATTTCATAAATCAAAATTAGTGTTTTTTTTTTTTTTTTTTTTTGAGCATCATTATAACATTTTCTTCTCCATATATGGTCGAAAAAGTTTAGATTTTTGGTTCAATGTTCGAAACTGAGATTTTTATATGTTAACACGCTTTGACGATCCCTTAATGCGAAAATTTGATTTTTATCGGCTGATATGTGCGTGTGTGTGTGTGTGTGTGTGTATTTCTGTTTCTGGCACTGTCATTAGCATGGCCCTAGAACAAATATTAGCTAAAATTCCAAACATGAAATTCTAAATTTTTATTTAACAGGTTATTATTATTAAGTTTCTTTTAATTTGTTATTGAAATTGGAGAGAACATCGTGTGTAAAAACATTCAGAATAATTCATATACAATGCTTTTACAGTAACTTTTTTTTTTTTTTGATATATTTTATGATTATGGAATATTTCTAAATAAAATAAAGTAAGTATTTATACTATTCTTATGAGCGTAAAAGTATGTTTTATATAGAAAATGCACGAAAAACATTTCTATCCCTTTATTCTTTTTGCTAGGGTAAACAAAATTTCTATGATTAAATAGCATAGCTGCTACCATTTGTATTTCTTCCGGAATGTAAGCTTAATACTATAAGTATTATTTATAAAATAATTTTCTCTGAGACATAATTACGATAAAATAAGAAAAAAAGCCATTCAAAATAAAGTGGTACGAAATAAAGGTAGGGCTAAAAATACTAAGGAACAAATTAAAATATTATCAACTATGTTAATTAGAGGGCCATATCTGGGAACTCTTCGAAGTACACTTCAGGATGCAATGAGTTTTTATTACTATGCTAAATGGCTATAAAACCAACAATTATTGATTAACAATTCGATTAAATGTGCAATAGTTTAAATTAATCTCGAATTTTAAAATCCTATTTTTTTTTTTTTTTTTTTTTTTTTTCAAAATAAATTTGTTTCTTCAAATCATTTAATTTAAATATTTAAAAGGGGTTAAATTTTCAATTATTTCCGATTCGCAACATAATTAGCCACGAGATTTAAACACTAATCATATTGAAAGAATTTTTACTTCCCCCATCTACAATATCACCGCACATGGAACAATCCAGACCACAGCACAATATTTTTAATCGCTATGAGTGGTACCTATAATAATATTTATTTTGATGGATTACAGTATTAATTTTATGATTTAGATTTGGTTTTGTGCAGTACTAATGACCACTTGAATATATATTGTAATGAAACAAGAATGTTGGAAAGTTTCATTGTTTTTATTTCAGACCGTATGGCTGCCGGTCTTCTATGAATATCTAAGTCCCAAGTTCGAATGAATGGAATTTGCGCAGTATTAGACAAGAAAATAATCCTTCTACTTAGCACTAAAATCGTAATCAAAAAGTCACTGAATTGCGTAGTGCTGTCCTTTGTTAACAGTCTCTACACTGACAGACTGTTTACTCTTTCCGCCATCAAATATAAATTCAATATCTGGATACATAAATTTCATATAATGTAAAGTGTGACAAAAATTATGTGAAAGCATCCTACATTTTTTTAATATATTTTATTCATGTATTGAAAGTATTTTGACACTTTCGCGACCGCTGACGTAGATTCACGTCATTTGAAAATCTGTAACTCCGCTAGTGGTCGTTCCTTTCGCAATTTGTATGTTATTTATTTCTTAAGTATATACCCAATATTCATACTTTTACACTGAAATATACTATGGATACAAGTACTTTGATTAGAAAGGATATAATTATAATGAACATTCATTCGTAATATAAATGCGAATATGGAAACATTTGTTCTCAAATAGTGTAATTTGGAAGAATAACGCCCATAGGCGGACCTTACTGCCAAAAAGACAAAAACATGCGGTCGCGAAAGTGTTAACCAAAGAAAATTGCTTAGCTTCAGATAAAAACCAATAGAATTGTGGGGATTATGGAGGGACTAGTCAATAGAAAATTGTCAAATGCAGAGCTATAAAAATGATCGCAAAAAATAAAGAGAATATATATTTCAACAATGAGACAGAATAGGTTCCACAAAATCGATATTTATCCATCTTGTTCTTCTGCACTTATGACGGTATACTCAGAGTTTCCGGCATTTACAATTCATTCCGGAGCATTGTTAGACCGCCTATTTTTATACCACTATTTTCAAGTGTAATTTTTTTCATAGCTATATTTTGGAGAAAAATATTCTACAAATAATGTGACAAAAAAAAAAAAAAAAAAAAAAAGGTGGGGCAAAAATGCTCCGGAATAAATTACAGTGGACATAGACTCCGCCTTTTTATTACAGGACACTTTAAGATATTAGAAAATTATACCTTTTTTGCTGCCGCTATTTTCGTACAACAATTTCTATTCTGTTTAATTACTACATGGCAGTTAAAAAATACAACAATGATTTCTCTAGGGAAAAAGTAATGGTTGGCTAAAATTTTCTCTCCCCTGAAAGTGACTTAAATAATAATAATAATAATAATAATAAAATGCTGGGTCTAAGACCCCCGAAAATATAAAAGTTGGCAATTCTGGACTCCACAAAAATTACAGTATGCGAATTTCTTTCATTTCCTTTCTTTATTTTTGTTTTTTATTTTTCATTCTGGTGTTGACAGACTCAAATCACGGTTTCGTATTTTCAATAACCAATTACCATACCCAAGTTTTAATTGCGTTTTTAGTTTATTTTAAGGAATTTAATGTAATTATATCATTAAAAAGAGCATAGAAGTTTATTGCATTTTTGTGTAAAAAAAAAAAAAAAAAAAAAAAAAAAAAAAATCAGATTCAAAAGCTATCTTTTTGTGAAACTAATGAGATATAAGATCTCCTTTTTCTTAAATATAAAATACAATAATAAGAAATAAAGTATTAAAATTAATAAGAAAATTAATAAAAATATAACTTTATTAAAATTCAATGATTAAAAGATAAATAGCGCATGTCTTTTAATTTAAATCTGTTTTTGTGTAATTATAAAACATCTTACATCTAATTATTTTTTTTAAAGAAACATTTAATAATTTTGAAAATATAAATTAAAAGTAACATTAATTAAAAGTGCTTCTGTTTTTGTTTTTATACAGTAAGGAAAAACTGCTACTGAATTAAGAAAGAAAGAATAAAAAAACATAAAAGAATGAAACATTTCATCATTGTAACAACTTGGTTTTGTTTTTGTTTTTGTTTTTACCTTATAATTTTTTCTCTAATAATTGTAATCAAAGTAAACTAAAAATTACCCTTTGTAACCATTTAATTTGAATTATAATTATCGTAAATTTTTCAAAAATAAAATATGAAAGAAATTTAAAACATCAACCTTTTTCAAAGTTTAAAAAAAAAAAAAAAAAAAAAAAAAAAAAAAAACATTTTTTCTTTGCATGTCATTTTTAAAAGTTTTTATAATCAATATGTAAAAAAAGAAGAGGCCTACTTAAGTACTTTTCTTAAATTATTTTTTAAAGAAACATGTACTTTGTTTTCTTGAAATATTATTCAATTTATAAAAATCTTTACTAAAATAAAGTACAAATTTATAATTAAATTACTCAGGGCACATAAAAATATATCTTTCTTTTTTCTTTTTTTAATGTTACTTTGGAACATTGTGGATAAGTAATTCTCACTTTTGCATACCTGCCAACATAACAATTAATATTCTATAAAATTGTTAGTATCAGTCCCGTTTTCCACGCCAATTATTACTTTCTCTTACCCATAAGGTAGAGAAAGTATTGTTTTGGGGTCAAATTTTCGAAAGCGAGATTTTGTCATATTAACACGTTTTCAGGTCCCCTGAATACGAAAATCATGTTTTTAGCAAATGGTCTGTGTGTATGTCTGTGTGTCTGTGTGTGTGTTTGTTTGTTATCAGCATATCTCAAAAACAAATTATGGCAGAAAGTTCAAAATTATTATTCTAAATGTGTATCATACAAGGATGCTAGACTAAACTTTTCTTTAAGATCAAGCAAATGGTTCCGGTACAGGGACACTCAAAAGTATTTAAATACATTACGTCTATGAGGGAAATTGCAGGTAAGTACAGTTTAACATCTGTAGACTGCACTAAACCAAATGAAACGAATATATATTTTTTGTAATAGAGATAGTCAACAGGGAAAAAAAATGTGTATGTAGGAGTCTCGCCTCCACCCCCTGGGGGGGGGAGTCCCCCCTCGAGTGGAGTAAATTTTCATGATGGGTATATTTCAAAAGAGCTCGCCGAATGGTTGAACTATCGATCTGCGATAATTTAAAAGAAAGTTATCGATTTTTTTTTTTTACTTTTAACGAAAAAAACCTTTTTTTTTTTTTTTTTTTTTTTTTTATTGAGAATAAAATGGACTTTTTATTTATTTATTTATTTATTTATTTATTTATTTTATTTATTTATTTATTTTTTTTTTTTTTTTGGATATTTGGTGTTATACTACTTCTCTAATATGGAAATCGTCTGCATTATCATAAAAGATAATTTTTTAAATAATAATTTTAATAAATTATTTTTTAAAAACAGAACTCCCACACAACTAATTATCATATAAAACTCTCCCGAAAGCCTAATTTGAATCGTTTACCAGAGGTTTATATAACGTCGTTGTCTTACCTCTTAATCTCCAACCTGTATTTATAGTATTGAATTTCAGGATAAGAGAAAGTCGTGTGAGTGACACACAAGATTATTCAGAGTATTTTTCTTTTTATTTAATCGTAATTGCATTTAAAGAACAAAAATAAAGTAGAGTAGAAAAAGAACGTGTTCTAACAATCTTAGAGAATAACACTGCTTGGCATGAAAATTGCCTCTGACAACTATTTCAGCATATTCTTATGTAAAATGACCTCCTGAATCTGAATATATCCACCATTTTGCCAAATCACCCACCGTTTCCTAGATGCACCCCCTCTCTCATTTTTATCATTGTTTGGTAATTTTATACACATCAGTTTGATTTGGAGAGGAACGATGATTTTTTAAACCTTTGAATGTCTTCTGACCTAAGGAGCTACAGAGGTAAAAAGTTATAAAACACGAACATTTGTAGTAAGGAGGAAATTTGAGGGGATTTGTACCTAGAAAACAAAAGAAAACACATAAAAACAATCAGTTTCTGTTTCTTTTCTTTTTTTTTTTTTTTTTTTTCAATATTTCTCTTATTTTTTACATATTCCAGCTTCCAGTTTGCCATTTTCTTACCCAAACACCAAATAATAAAAATTACACAGTGAAATTTTTTTCAAAATGTTGGTGAGTAGAATAAAGGTCTCAAAACCCTCGCAAGAAAGTTTGAATGTTCCATTTTTAGTAGAGTTCTACTCAAAAATGAGGAATTTCCGATATTACCCACCAAAAATTGGTTTTCCCCCTCCCTTCCTTTAAAAATCAAAAATTCGTAAATTGCAGATACTTTTTTATTTGTACTCATGTCTAGTCTGCCCATGTTCAATTTCTTTACTGTGAAGTAATTAGGAACCGAGTTATGCTTACAAACCTGTTTCTGCCTTTCCCCCCCCAGGGGGGGAAAGGTGAGTAATTGCGGAAAAGTTGAAAGATATAATTTTAAGTTAGGTAAAGACCTAAATTATTACGAAGCGCCATTAAATTTCGTCCAGCCGTTCTCAAGTGATACCGGACAAGCGTGTTTTTTCTTTTGCCCCCCCCCCCCCACTCGGAACTTTAGGGAATTTCTGAAAAGTTGCTATATATAACTTTAAGTTGGATAAAGACCTAAATTCCTGCGAAGCGCCGTTGAATTATGTCCAGCCGTTCTCAAGTGATCCCCAGACAAAAATAGAGTTACAGTCATACGGACACCATAACACACACACACACACACACAGGCAAACTTTTTTGAAGTCATTTTTGGCTTTCATGGTGTGCGAAACGTGAAGATACTGCACTTTTTTCTTTTTTTTTGATAAATTTACAGACAAAAGTCTTATTTTTTATTAATATAGATAAGATTTCTATACAATCTTTTTTATTCTAATATTAACAAGCTTTGCCCGCTTCGCTGGCAACAATATTTAAATGAGCTGTCAAAATCCCATACCATTATTAATAACCTGAGTTAAAGTTCCTACTGTGTACGGAATAGAATTTTCTCGCTCGCTACATGTGGAGTCCGTGTTCCAACTGCTTTCGGCAGCGACTTACCCGATTCTTCCCTTTCCTCAGTGGCTAAGTTCGAAGTCTTACGAAATCTCACCAAAGTATAAAATGCGTACAACTGAGCAACATCCACACACCAAAATTCGCCATTCTAAGATACTTTAAGGTGAATTCAAACGCAAACGAAAAAATGTGTTTTTACACGTGTTTATTGCCCCCCGACCTCAAGGATGTAAGAGGGGGGGGATTTTCTAAAATCCCGTTACAATAAGTGTCGGAAACACGTAAAAAATTTGCGCACCAAATTTTGTGACCGCAGAAACCATAGATTTCCCAAGTCAAATTTAGCTTTAAAAGGGCGTCTTGAATTTGCTACTTCAAGACCGCCCCCCCCCCCCCCTAAAAAAGAAAAAAACGGAATTTCTGAAATTTCGCCCCGAAAAACGATTTTTCCCATCTCTCCTTTAAAAATCAAGAATTCCAAAATCGTACATAATGTTTTATTTATACTCGAGTCTTATCTCATCATGTGCAATTTCTTCACTGTGAAGTAATTTGAGGCCGAATAATGCTTACAAACTTTTTTTTTTTGCTTCCTGCCCTCCAGGGGTAATGGGGGTATTTCGATAAATCCCGTTTCTTTAGAAGTCGGATACATATAAACAATCCAAGCACCAAACTTCGTGACAGCACCTCTCATAAATTTCCCAGGACAAATTTAGCGCTAAAAAGAGTCTCTCGAATTCGCCCTTTGTAACACATACCATCCCCTCCCCCCCACACTCCCCCCAAGAAAAAAAAAAGGTTCATCCAAAAAAAAAAAAAAAAAAAAAAAAAAAACGCGTTTTGGAAATATACTAAAGATGTCGCAAGGCTGTTTTTAATATCTTTGGTCCTTTTTTGGCAGTGTTTTACTCAAAAATCCAGAATTTGCAAAATTTCCCGTCGAAAATGGATTTCCCTCTCCCTTCCCTTAAAAGTCGAATATTCCTAAATCGCAGAAAATGTTTTGTTTGTACCCTTATCTACTCCCCTCTTGTGCAATTTCTTCACTGTGAAGTAATTTCGAGACGAGTTATGTTTACAAAGGTGTTTTTGCCTTCCGTTCCCCTTTTGGGGGAAACGGGGGTAATTTTTATAAATCCCGTTTCTTTAGGTGTCGGATACATATAAACAATCATGCACCAAAATTTGTGACCGTAGCTCCAATAGATTTTTCAGTACAAATTTAGCGCTAAAATGTGTGTGTCGATTTTTCCCATCGTAACCCAAAAAAAAAAAAAAAAAAAACCTGCAAACCATAAAAAAAGAAAAATGTGTTTTTGGAATTATTCTACAGAAGTCTCATAGCCTTTTTTTTAACATATTTGTTCCGTTTTTGGTAGTGTTCTACTCCAAAAATCAGATATTTTCGATAGTTCCCGCCGAAAATTGATTTCACTTCTCCCTTCCCTTAAATGTCGAAAATTCCTAAATCGCAGATAATGTTTTACTCGTAGTCATGTCTAGTCTCCCCGTGTACAATTTCTTTACTGTGAAGAAATTAGGTGCCGAGTTATGCTTACAAACCTTCCCCCCCCCCCACAGGAAAGGAAGGGGGAGTAATTTCGGAAAAGTTGATGGATATAATTTTAAGTTGGGTAAAGACCTAAATTCTTGCGAAGCGCTGTTGAATTACGTCTAACCGTTCTCAAGTGACACCCGGACAATCGCGTTTTTTGTCTTTTGCTCCCCCCCCCCTCCCCCAGGGGGAACGTTGGGGGGATTTCTGAAAAGTTGGTATATATAAATTTAGGTTAGGTAGTCACCTAAATTCCTGCGAAGAGCCGTTGAATTCCAGCTGTTCTCAAGTGATAACCGGACGAACGTGTTTTTGTCTTTTGTCCTCCTAGGGGGGAACGTGGAGGAATTTCTGAAAAGTTGATAAATAAAATTTTAAGTCGGTTAAAGATCTAAGTTTCTGCCAAGCGCCGTTGAATTACGTTCAGCCGTTCGCAAGTGATGCCCGAACAAAAATAGCGTTACAGACATACGGACACCATGACACACACACACAGCAAAATTTTCTGAAGTCATTTTAGGCTTTCATAGTGTGTGAGTCGTGAAGATATCGGATTTTTTTTTTTTTTTTTTTTTGACAAATTTACAGACAAAAGTCTGACTTTATTAATATAGGTAGACTTATAATTGTTCTACCATAGCCTCCTATACTAGATGCCTTCCGCGTGGCTCGGAAACTTGGCAACAGTTCAAGCGGTTGACACCGTCACCTGATACAGATTTCACGACTTTTTTATTCAACTGTCACCAATAAATTTAAGAAGTGATATATGTTATATATAATCGGCGTTTCTTTGATTCTGTTCGCCTTTTATATATATATATCAAATCGCACTTTTAAAAATTTTTGGTGGCTGTTGAATACAAAAGTCACACAATCTGTACCACTGGAGCTGTTTACCGCCAAGTTTCCGAGCCACAGGGGGGGGGGGGATCTAGTTTATTAGGCTACGTTTCTATATACGTTTTATTATATATTTTCTATTAAAAAGAATATTCTTGAAATTTTTCTGGTAGTTGTTGTTTAATAGATTTACTGAGATTCAGCACTAGTGTTTTAGAGCGTAGGGCCGGCAAAGGATATTTACATTTAGAGCGTTTTAGAGAGTTAGGGCCGGCAAAGGATATTTACATTTAGTGCGTTTTAGAGAGTTAGGGCCAGGAAAGGGTTGATTCCAGGACTGAACTTTCAAGTGACCCTAATATACATATTAAGAATTAGTTTCTTTCTCTTTTACAAGTTTTTTCCAATCTTTACATACCTTCAAACATTCTAATTAATATTCCGTAGTATTGCTAGTACCTGCCTTTTATACCACACAAGAATTTTGTTAGAAGGTTTTTTTTTTTTTTTCGTATATATATTTAGAGAAAATTGCTCTAAAAATAAAGTTGTGTGTAAAATGGTACGTGTTCTAACAATGCTATGGAATATTAATTAGTATGTTGGCAGGCATGCATTTACTAATGCAGCGTTATTAAATAAAGTAAAACAAGATTTACAATATTATAATACAATTTACGCAACTAATAATACATAAATAATAAAGTAACACAGCTATTTGGAGTGTCATTTTTACATAATTTAGACTAAAATTACGATGTTAATGTTAAAGACAATGTTAAATTCACATGCATTGTTCGTACAGTATTTGATTTTCTGCACCACTAATATTTCACAGCAATTTTTTATATAATAAAAGTTTTAAAACATAAAAGGGAGGCTTTAAAACATATTTTTAAACATCTGCAGAAGATAATCATAGTAAAATATCTATATAAAAAAATTATATTTCTTATTTGCCCCTTACATTTTAAGATTATTCTGCTTACTTCTGTTTTATGTGTAGATAAGGTATAGAGTTTTGTGAGTATGCATATTTTTAATTAAAATTTTAAAAGTCATAACTAAATTTATGTAAATAAATAAATATTTATTTAAATACGTAATTATTTTTAAAATGTAAAATTAAAATAATTAAAGATTTTTAAATTTCGTATGGTTTATTATTATTATTATTTTATTTTATTTTATTTAAAATAATATCTCGTTATTAAACAAACCCTGTTAGTAAACCAGTTTATAAACAGTTAAAAACTTGTTATCTGTTAGTAATGAAAATATCTATTACATGTATATATGCCATACATATATATATTATACATATATACAAAATACACCACACAAAACTTTACAAAAACATCAAAGAAAACAACACCAGCAAAACTTTTTCGAACACGTTCTGAGTAGCTATCGTAAATTTAATTCAGATAAAACTCCAGCATGAAAAATCTTTCTATTTAAAGGAAAACTACTTTTAAGCTACAAAAAGTTTTTGCGGCTGAAAGGAAATATTTCGGATCGAACATTGTTTCAGGCAGAATTTTATCCCCAAGATAGCTACTAGAAAAATTTTAAATTGTTTACAAAATTGGTTCGGGCTACAGTAGTTATCTGAACTTTATATCTATTGCTGAAACTTTTCCAGAGTAAATAACAGATTTTTTTTACGTTAAACGTCCTTTTTACTTTCTTCTGTATTATAAAAGAAGAAAGTATTGAATTCGTGAAAATTTTCGATATCCGGTGTTTGATAGATTTGCATGTTTTGACATATCCTAAACACGTTCTGACCATTTTTAGAAAATGTCTCTCTATCTCTATCTGTATGTGTATGCGTTTATTACAAATATTGTGGGCGTAGTATTTCACGAACCAAGTGACAAAATTTAACTAAAATTGATAACGTGTTACACTTTGAATAAAACTGATGCTGATTACACAGGCCTACAAAAATGATGTGTACAAAATTTGATTTGATGATTTCAGCTATGATCTCTATGTTTTTTGATATGCTGAAACCAAAAATGCAGCCATTTTTTCTCTATCACGTATAGATTTTTGTCAATACAGGGTGTTTACCGACACGATTTCTTACATATACCATCATAACAATCGGTTGGTTGGTTGGTTGATATGGTTTTAAATCGCATGAAAGCTTCACAATTACAACAATAGGCATCTATGTTTAATTAATCATGGAAACATACTATAAAACTTACTATATAATTATATTGGTGGAAGAGTAGTGGAAGAAATTATTTTGGAAGGCACCCTGTATTGACAAAAATCTATACGTGATAGAGAAAAACTGGCTTAATTTTCGGTTTCAGCACACCAAAAAACATAAATTTCAGCTAAAATTATAAAATCAAAATTTTACATGTCGGCCTGTGTTAGAGTTGAGGACGAATATTGTTATTTATAAATATCCATATTTATAAAAAACATAAAAATATCATTAATTGTGATTTTGCCTGTCTGATTGTTGGAGCTATTATACAAAGTTCAAATTTTCTTGATATTCACCTAGCATTTTAAAACTTTGTAAATCCACATTATCTATTGATTAATATCTCCAGTATATCACAGTTCCATTGGCTGTTAATCCTACTCTATAATCAGCTTTCCTGTTTATTGCCGAAACGTCAGTGGATACCTCCCTCTTGAGACTCAAAAAGATTTTGGGTCCCGTCAGTGTGGTTGCCTGTATGTCTATTTGTCTGTCGCACGACAGCGGCCGCAAAATCACGCTATTGACTTGCAATTTGGTAAACATGTTAACGAGGCACATGGAATTAAATGGATATTTTTTGGTGTGTATTCCATTTGTAGTTCGTGTACAGGGATGCAACAAAGTTTTTCTTATCATTACGCCCTATGAACAAAATTTGTATGTATCGTGATGGCGACTGCAAAATTCCCGCTATTGTCTTGAAATTCGGTACACATATTCATGAGCTACATGGAATTAGCTGTATAGTTTTGGGTGTGTATTCTATTTGTAGTTCATGTACAGGAACACACCAAAGTTGTTCATATAAATACGGCCTAAAGAAAAAATTTGTATGTACCGCAATAACGGCCGCAAAATTCCTCCGACTAAATTGCAAATTGGTACACACATTCAGGCTCTTTATAGAAATAGCTGTATAATTTTTTACGTCTGTATTGTTTATGGACGAATTTTAACATCGTTACTCTGCATCTGCATTCGACAAAATGAATTTAGCGTACATAACTGAGATAATTAAACTGATGTTTTCTGCAGAAAATATGCGCTCTTAGGCTTCCTAATTAATATACAGGACTTTACAAAAGTGTTCCGACAAAATCACGTAATCATCCACATTGTGTCAAATTTCGAACAATTATTCATGAAAAGTAGAATAAGTTAAATAGTTTATACTGACGAATACAATGTTTATGGTTCGTTTAAAGAGACACACAAAAGAATTTTATGACATTATTGCCTATAGACAAATTTTTATTTAAGCGCATATTAATGCGTTTATGCTGCATTCAAAGTAATGGAATTAACATACGTTATAAAGATGTTTACTCTAAAAAAAATGGGCATGTGTAAACTAAATGATTTATTTACGGTACACACAAAAGAATTCGGATGACATTATGTAATAATCCAAATGATGTCAAATTAGGTTGAAATATTAATGAGTTACAATTAGTTAAATAGTTGTATTCTTTTTTAGTGTGTATAATTACTGTGGCTCCTTTTCTGAAATACATAAAAGAATTTCGTACTATTAAGGTCTATAGTCTGTATTTCTTAAAAGTGCATTTTATCATGGTTACACCCCATTAAATATAACGAAATTTTATTAGAATTTTAAAACCATGCTTTTCAGAGGAAAAGTGTGGGCATAAAGTTGGTAATTAATTTACAGGGTTACACAAAATAATTCCGATATTTCACAATGTAATAATTTTACATGAAATTTGGTACAAGTATTTATGAAATACAAGGATTTAATAGAAGACTATTAGTTATTATGAATACATATATGGGTCATTCTCTGAAAAGTGGGCATTTTTTTTTTTTTAAGTAAAAAAGATAAAACCTTAGTCCAAATAAAACTGCTCCAATTTTTTTTTTTTTTGTACATGTACACATATGTTACAATTAATAAAAAAAATAATATAAACCAAACTGTATCTGATAATTTTTGATATAGCAATTACTTTTATTAATTAGAAAAATGAGGGAATGACTGTGAGGGAATGACAAATTTCTTCTAAAAACTACTTTATAAAAATATTATTAAGTTTAGTTATATTTTCAAACACTAAATATTTATTAAAACATATTTTTATTAATATAATATCATAAAAAAGCAAATTTGATTTATTTTAGTTAACTTTATAATGAGTGAGGGAATGACGTATAATAAAAATACTGTATTTCAATCTAACGTTTGAGAGCCTTATGCAACTCATTGTAAAAAGTTTCGAACAGAACACAACATGGCTTTTTACTTTGCTGCTATACAAATTAAGTTTGACTTATATAAAGCACGGGCTGCCATTAATGGAGTAAGTAGGGGTGTGATTGTAGTTTGATGAGGGAATGATATCTAATACCAGGGACAACAATAAAGTGTCTTCTAATTTCTTTCATTGCACAATATATAAATGTAGTATAATGGATAAATATTTATTAAAGTATGTTTAATAAATTTTTAATTCAAATAATCCAAGTATACATGCTTTAATACTATAGAAACCATTTTATTTACTTACATGTGGGAATGGGGACACAGTGAGGGAATGATATTTTGCATTTTAAAAATTATTTAAAAATTATATTTGAATTCCAATAACCAAAGAATAACAGTTTATATGTAAAACCAACTAATATTGATAGTTTAAACAGCGTTTTGTTTTTGTGCTTTTAAAAATATACCCTCAAGACTACTGGGACATGAAATGACCACTTTTCAGAGAATGACCCATATATATATACTGATAGTTGTAGAAAGAGAGATAGAGCGGGATATTGAGTTTGGACGGCAGCACCATCAGAAAGTTTTCCGTTTATGTAGGAAGTTAATCGAATCAATATACACATAATAAGGAATAAATAAAAATGATCTGTTGAATAATGCGTGATTCAAATAGAACGTTGAGGCTCCTGATCTGCAAATCCACTAGTTTTTAAAAAAAGAAGTTCTTGGATTCATTAAAATTCTCGATATTCATTTTTTGATGATTTTACACGTTGTGACACATGCGGAACACATTTTTAGAAAACGTCTTTCTTTGCCTGTCTGTGTGTATATTAATCACAAATATTGTGAACCAGCGATCACATGAACACATTTTATAATCCAAAAATAAAAAATAAACATTTCATTTGAATAAAAATTTTAACGTCGAAAATGTATTTTAACAAAATTTTAGCAATATAATTATTCATTTATTTATTTATTTTTAGAGAACTTTTAACTGCAAAACATTTAACTACTTATTTACATATTGATTCCTAAAAGGAAATTAAAAGTACATAAGCTGATGCCAGAACAAACATACTTTTATGAAAATTTAGGATTTACTACTTTTATATAGGTATTGTTTTTTGTTTGGATTTTAAGTTTAATAATGTCACAGTGTGCGAAAATTTAGTATTTAATTAATGTCAATGAAAGGAAAATTTTTGATTTAAATGCAAAATGATGTAATTCAAAATAATTCTGACTTATAATCGTATAAACAGTAAAAATGTATAAATAATACAACGTCATGGGACAGGGTTAATTAAATTACACGGACAAAAATAATTAATTTTTCAAACATTTTTATCCCATTTCATTAATTAAAACATTTTCAAAACTACGCATCACTGTGAATTCTGAAATTTAATTAAAAACACAAATAAACATGTTCTGCAATACATTTTTAATAAAACTTGTAGAAACACCAATGTCTTATATTTACTGAATATATTTACTGAAAATGTTTAGATATGATTTTCATAATGAAATTAGCATAAAGAAAAATCGTTTTCAAAATGATGTGTCAATAATAGAAATTTTAATATAACGTAATACTGATAAACTGCTTATATTGTATTTCAGTAGCTTTAATTTTATACAAAAATTTGTAATGCTCAGAATGGCCAAATTCCTAATTACTAATCTGGAGGATTATTAGTGCCCGCCTTTTTTCCACAATAGTATTTATTATTATTATTATTATTATTATTACTTTTCTTATTTCTTCATAAATACATTTAGCCATTTGACCGCCATTGAAAAGGGCGAAATTGTAATGTTGTTTTCCCTGTAGAGTTCTTTCGGTGTACTGAAATAATACTTATTTCAACTTGAGATTTCAAGTTAGTTATGGACATGATTATAATTTTTATGACTATCCTTTAAGATCTTCAAATTCTAAAAAAAGCTAATAATGCATATATATATAATTTAATAATAAGTGTATAGCAGAAAAAAAAAAAAAAAAAAAAAAACAGATCAGCGACCGGATATATCCGTTAGCGGCAGTCAGATGGTTAACGAGATTTACAATAAAATTAAGTGGTGAGAAAAGAGGGATGGGTAATAACAATACTCCGAAATATGTGGGCAGCTATGAATACTCATTAACCTTTTCCAAAGCAAAGTAATTTTGCTCACTTGAAGTCACCAACATGCTCATTCAACCATTGACTACGTATTAAAATAGACCCCGAACTATAATAGTGACCTATTTTTCCCGAGCATTACATCCCCACCAATCTACCAATTCATTCGCTAAATCAATATTCTTCACCTTCCACCAAAGCGATTATCGCCAAAAGAAGACGCACATTTATCCAAAAACCGTAGTGATGATCGCGAAATTCTCCTTCCTAGGAGAATTTCGCGGCTAGTATAGGGCTATAACGGCTAGTATACGGACATTCTGCTAGTATACGGTCAGTATAGGGCTAGTATATAATTCCGTATAACGGTTAGTATAGGGAATTTATACTCTATTTCCTTTCAATACTCAGTGGATTCAACAGCCACCGTAATTTAAGAAAGCCATTAGAAGACAAGAAATAAATGAAATCTTCCCAGAACGGGACTCTTCTGAAATCCCATGTTGAAGCGGGACAACTGCTGTCACAGCCCGAAGATTTGTGTAATTTAAGTAACAATGTGACAATTCACAGCAATTACCATCCATTATACTAGGACTTCGTTCTACTAGATGGAGAGATAATCTTCGGAAGGATAATTATCGATATTTGAATTTGAACGCACACATTATCATTTAGAAACATTTAACATGCACCTCTCTAAAGGTTAAAATTATAAAAATAAAATTCTATTTAAAAAATAAAGAAATATGGTATATGAGTTTTTGCACTTAGTAAAAAAAATTAGGAGTTTCTGTAGCTACAACACCAACTTTAAAAGGGTTTTAACCGATTTATTCAACAACTAGATAAAAGAAAATAACTTTTCATTAAAACGTAAAAGAGTAATTGATTATTTACACATTATAAAATGAAATTTTATAGTTGCCCTGGTCCATTTTCCGAACATTTGGTTGTTATCATGCACTTAAGCAAATTTGAATCAGTGAATAACTCAATAAATGAATGAAAGTAAAATTACTACAGTGTGTTTATGTTTTAAAATCCAAGTTCGTGTGTTTGTACAGTGGTTAATAATGTATCCAAATTCTTTTATTCTTCGATGTAAAAGAATTCACCATGCAAATTCCAGTAAAAATTGTACATATAACACACATCAATTCGTAAAATTACTATGCATTATTAAAGCAATATTAGTTATATAATTTTTATGTTTAAAAAAAATTAATATTTCTATTAAAAATAAATTAATTAATAAAATTTCAACTAATTTAAGTCTATAAATCTTAATGTATAAGAATTCTACTTTTCACCCCTGTTAAATATGCTATGACACTTACACTCACAAAAATATACATAGTTCATACGACGGCGGTGTATAACATACCTACGTGATTTAATCTTGATCAAATCTAGAAATTTGACTCTAGCACACTTTAAATAACACAAGTCTACCAAAAAAAAAAAAAAAACTGCATAAGATGTTCTGACATTTCTCATAGAATTCCGCTCGCTCAAACCAAGAATAAAACTAAAAATGTTCCTTTACATCAATACATACATTATATGTATATTTACGCAAAACACATAATTTGGCGCAAAATTGCGCGAAAATATGAAATCTGGTATCCTACTGTTAATGATAAAAAACATATCTAATAATATTTCTTAATATAAAGCAGTATTTGTTAAGGTAAATCTAAGACAAATACAAAAATTAAAAGAGAAGGGATTATGGGGGACACCGGAAAGGGTTAAATTGCAATCTTAATGAAAGAACTCCTTATTTAATCACAAGAAAGAATATATTTACATTAATGTAATAAAATTGATGAATTTTTATAAAATGAAATGACAACATTGCGCTTAATTGAAGAAAAAAATCTGCAATCAAATATCATAGCCAATACCTTTATGAAATAATATATTATTCTGTCATCTATTTTTAATGTATATGTAAATAAATAGTACAACTGTAAATGTTCTTTCAATTATAACGCCTCTAAACAGTAAAGTATTAAAAATAATCAGGTGTGTCTCTTACACGAGGTTTTCTTACCCTGAAATTTGATACTATAAATGCAGGTTGCAGATTAAGAGGTAAGATAACGAGTACTGTTATGTAAACCTATGTTAAACAATTCAAATTAGGCTTCGGAAGAGTATTATGATAATTTGTTCTGTGTGAGAGGGGCTACCGACCCCTTCAACCCCCCGTTTCATTAATGCACCTACATTTATATAGAATTTAATTCGGTTATTAAAAAATATTTCTGTTTTTAAAAAATAATTTATTAAAATTATTATTTAAACAAGTTATCTTTTATGATAATGCAGACGATTTCCATATTAGCCATATAGTATAACTAAATATCCAAAAAAAAAGCTGAAATTATTCTCAATATTACAATTAAAAAAAATTGTTAAAAATGAAAAAATTCGATAACTTTTTTTTAAATTATCGCAGATCGATGGTTCAAGCATTCGTTTTAAAGGTATTGGCAAGCTCTTTTGAAAGATACCCATCATGAAAATTTACTCTCCTCGAGGGGGGACTTCCCTCCCAGGCGGTGGAGGCGGGGCTCCTACATACACAAAAAAATTTTCCCCGTTGACTATCTCTATTACAAAAAATATATATTCGTTTCATTTGGTTTAGTGATGTCTATAGAAGTTAAACTCTACTTACCTGCAATTTCCCCAATAGCCGTAGCTCGAAAACTAGGCAACAGTTGAAGCGGTAGACAGCGCCACCTGGTACAGATTGCGCTACTTTTTTATTCAACAGCCACCAAAAATATTTAAAAGTGGGATAGGATATACATAAAATGCGAATAGAATCGAAGAAACCTCGATTATATATATCATGTATCACTTCTTTAAATTATTGGTGACATTTGAATAAATAAGTCCCATAATCTGTACTATGTGGCGCTGTCTACCGCTTCAACTGTTGCCTTGTTTCCGAGCTACGCGACAGGGATTTAGTTAAGGAGGCTATGATTAGAGTCGATACTCTACTATTGATGTCCTACAACTACCTAGAATAACAGCGACGTCACTCAGGCTTTTCCTCCGATCCTTTACATGCTGAATCTCTCCTACTGCGTAGTCTCTTCTGTCTTTACATTATGCTAATATGCTTTGTAATATGATTTTAAGGAAAGTTATAAAAATATTGTTTTATAATTCTGCAAATTATATAATTAATGTAGTAATGAATAAGCTATACTAAATTTAAATTTGATACAATATAAGTAATTTTAATAAAATGCATATAATAAAATGACATATGTGCATATTATAAAATAACATTCTGTTTATTATTATTTTTTTTTAAGTACAAACACACTTATCGTTCATATTTATTACATTTATAAACAACTTAATTTAAAATTAATTCATAAAATTGTAAACAAGCAATGAAATCTTTACTCATTTTTTGTAAAAAAAAAAGTACATCATTATTTATATACAAACACTTACTCACACGGCTTAATTTTTTTATTTGGCCTTTTTGTTTAATATTTAGTTAATTATCATAATAATAATTATATCATGTAATTTTTTCTAAATGTTTGCAAAACCTAAACATATGCTAGGCAATTTGTGCTAAAAAATTGTTTTTTTTTTATTTACACGCAATATGTTTTTTAAAAAATTAAAAATAAAAGATTTTAAAGTTAGGGATGCAATAGAAATATATATTTTAATAATTTTTTTATTATTTGTTTTTACAAGATTTTTACAACTGATAAATTGTTTAGAAATACACTCTCAATTCCATTAAACAAAATAAATAAGCTGCATAATAAAATGACAGAATAAATAATAATTACTAAATTATCAAAATAGTGGATGCCCTTTTTGATTCAAGAAATTATTTTCTTTGAAATTTTTATTTAATAGTATCAAGCGTATCTATTTTTCTGAACTAACCAACTATATCATTCGAAGGACTACCGATAGCGTGTTTATACAGCAATTTTGAAGAAAATTGTTCAAGCCGTTTTTGAGATACAGATTTACGGCCGCTTTCGGATATCTTACTTTCGGTTTTCCAGTTTTCACCAAAATTTGTAAAATTCATCTATACACCAGTCTTGTCCCGATTCTGAAGTTTCATAGTTCTATCTTTATTGTATTTATTGAATTTTTTCTTCCAACTGAGTGAAAATAATGCATGGACCGGGATTCGAACCCCGGATCTTTGACTTACAAGGACAAGGCTCTACCAATTGAGCTATCCAGGCCGACAACCGGTCAGCATTACTCACTCAGACAACCTTTTAGGCAGAAACATCTGGTCTATCATACAGATAGCTCAACAGAAATAAGCCGCAGGTAAAGGAAAACGCCATTAAACAATGGGAGAAAGAAATACAATTTTTTATTAAAATCACACAATCAACTGATTGGAAGAAAATCATATTTATTGAAATTTTACTTTTCCGACTGAGTGAAAATAATGCCTGGACCTGGAGTCGAACCCCTAGAGCCTTGACCTTGTAAGACAAAGATCCGGGGTTCGACTCCCGGTCCAGGCATTTTTTTCACTCAGTCGGAAAAATAAAATTTAAATAAATATGATTTTCTTCCAATCAGTTGATTGTGTGATTTTAATAAAAAATTGTATTTCTTTCTCCTATTGTTTAATGGTGTTTTCCTTTGCCTGCGGCTTATTCCTGTTGAGCTATATATATCATTGACCAGATATTTCTGCCTAAAAGGTTGTCTGAGTGAGTAAAGCTGACCGGTTGTCCGCTTGGATAGCTCAATTGGTAGAGCCTTGACCTTGTAAGTCAAAGATCCGGGGTTCGACTCCCGGTCCAGGCATTATTTTCACTCAATCGGAAAAATAAAATTTCAATAAATATGATTGTCTTCCAATCTGTCTTTATTGGTTTCGGAAATATAATTATCAGAATTTTCCCCACATACATACACACACTGAACAATTGCCAAAAACCACTTTTTTGGACTCAGGAGACCTTAAAACATGTAAATCAGGTGATATCTAGATATCGAAATTTTGGACCGAATACAATACTTCCATTACCTACAGTAGTCGGGTAATGGAAAAAAAAAAAAGTAGTTAATTGTTTAATTAATTCACTTAAAAGTATATATATGTATAATAAGTAAAAATAAATAAATAAATAAATATATATATATATATATATAAGTAGATTTAAAAAAAAAAAAAAAAAAAAAAAAAATTTGCAAAAATTTAAATTCCTCACCTTTTTACTTCTTCTGTCTTCAATAGTAGAAAGTATTGGTTTTGTAAGACTTTTCGACTTCGGTGTTTTCTTGTATTTACTCGTTTTGACAGGTGAAGAACACGATTTAACATTTTTATGAAAAGATTTGTGTGAATATGTGTGTTGCGAGCATATTTTCCATTTGTTGTATCTCACGAACTGATACACATAAGTTCGTACAAACAAATTTAAAGTTACCCAATGAAATGTGTTAGTGTACCTGTTAACTTTTGGCAAAAATCGCCAAACAGGTGGCGCTGCTATCCCATTTCATTTAAATTTTTAACATGGTGTTATAGGACAGAATTTCGTATAAATGTGGACAATTCTAATTATTTGTACAAAATCATTATGAAATTAAAAACAATTATAAAAAATACTGAGAGTTTGTAGAGAATTAAACTTCTCCCTGCTAATTTAACCTTGACTTGGAACTGTAAACTTACGTAATTAACTTTAAATTGACTTGAAGCTGTAAATGAAATACTTAAACTATGAAGGAATGACAGAGTCCAAATATAGTATAACATAAATTAGCTTTAATTGAGCTTAAATAAGGAGGGGACGCTGGACTTGACATCTAGTAATTTACCACTTAAAATGGGCAGTCCTCTTAAATACTTTGATATTGATAAATAACCCCCGTTACTTTACTTTACCTTACTTAATTACTCACAAATGATCTCAACTACCTTTATTTAAATTAGCTTCTAAAATCGAGTAATCTTTCGAATAGCAGGAGGATTCCCTGGCACTGCTATCTACTTGACTTACATCCAACCGCTGCTAACTCTCCTAAACAATCTTCCCACCAACTAACTTTAACTCCTCTCCAACTCTCCAACTGCCTCACAAAAGCAACCTTCTTTCTCGTTTTATACTATTCAGTTTCCAAAATATTAGCATATTTCAATTTACAAATTTAAGTTAGGATTGGAACTAACTCTATTACTTAAATCGAATCTTACAACCTTCGTATTCATGTGTTACGCATCAAGTGCGAGTTTTAATTGCAGCATTACTTTGCTATACCTTACAGTTCCTCCCCTGAAAAAAAAAATTTCGCGGAAAAAATCCCCCAACGGGTTTTTACCCGTGCAAATTTTAAATTATTGCAATACTATGCAAAGAAAAGTTAGCTGCAGTGACTGACTGCTAAAATTCAACTACATAATGTTTTAGAAAAAGAAAAAAAAAAAAAAAAAAGAGGGGGAAACTTAAATTTAACTAGACTGCCCAACAAGGAGTATATTGTTTTAAAAATCTAATAGGGAAAAAAAAAATTTAAGAGTACACGGCGAAAAAACTGGACACTTACATATAATTTTAAGTAGCTTAAATAGCTTTTAAAAAATGTTTCTTATGCTCAATGTAGGACGCTTTATTCCAGAAAACCGTTTGTACTCAATTTAGTTAACTAGAAGTCCAGCGTTATTACAGCGGGGAAATACATTCATCTTTCCGTAAAACAAATGGAAAGGAAAAAATTGTATGAATTAAAAAAAATGTGTAGTACAAAAGTGATCGCCTAAACAGAACGTGCGATCATTGTTCAATTTAACTTGTAACATAATTTTATTGTAATAAAAAACTTGTTAATTCTTCATCCAATCTGAAGGTCAGTCTAGACCCAGAGAACCGCCAGCTAACCAAAGTACTTGACTTGATTTCTAGTAGCTTTATCTCTAAAATGTCAATCCAGACTGCTGTTGGCTTCCAAAAAAACATCTTTTACGTCAGAAAAGCAAAACTAGCTCCTAATTCAGAGATCCAAAGTCTTTGGCCAACGTCCAAAAATTCCCGCCTCTAGCATCAAAAGAAACATTTGTAGAAATTAGCGTAGCTTTTCAGACCCACGACTGGACGGAGAGTTTGAATCAGAGAACTTCTAAAATACAAAAGTCTTTTGAATGTATAAATCAAAAGAAGGTACACTACACTTTTATATAGGTAAATGACATAATTTTAGAAATAAGCAATATTTTAGCTAGCTATTTGCATAAGGGAAAAACAAAATGTTAGTGGGTTAATAAGTTTAGTCGTTAAACGCGAAATTTACATGCAAAAATAGCTTAAAAAAAAGAAGTCTTTTAACCCCAAGCGCATATATACATACATTGACTTTTAGTTAAAAATACAAAAGTGACAATAAGAAAATTCGTTTTTTACAACCTTTAGAAAAACATAGATAAGGATACCAAAATTTTCAAAACTGCAGTTGATGGCTTGAGAAAAAAAAAAAGATTAACGTACATACATATTTACATTACATTTACAAAACTATAGAGAAAAATGTTTGTACACTTATAAAAGTGTATTTTATACAATTTACGACATTTAGAAAAAAATATGTATATAATGAATAGATATATATACAAAGTTATTCAAAAAAAAGTTTTCAATACTCCGTTGTTGGCTAAAAATAGAAAAGTAGTAGCGTATATACATATTGATCATGTAAAAAGTTAGAGAGAAAATTTATATACAAAAGGTAAGAAAAGTTATCTTACGAAGCGCTGCAGGTGATGGCTTAGAAATAAAAAAAACATTAACATACATACATGCATATATTATATACAGAAAAAAATTTATGACATGTAAACAGTACATGAAATTCCGAGAGATGAAAGTTCATGCCATACGTTTAAATTTTGCATTTTTACATTTTAAAAGTTCATGCAGCAAGTTTAAATTTAGATTTGTGATATTTTAAAAAGTTCATCTCTTTGAGATAATAATTGAAAGTCCAGAAGAAAGTTCTACATGTCGAAAATTTTAGTACAGTACTGATAAACCAATACTTGAGAAAAACTAAAATACTGAACGATACGACCTGACAAATTGAGTCCTTTATAGCAGCAAAATAAGAGATGCAGGTCAGACTGGCCTAGAGAGTTGCAGCGTTGATGGCTTGCGGATTTAGGTGAGACGTTGCAGGATCGCTGGCTTCCTGGGGAGGGTTCGAACATGGTGCCTGGTCACTCCCAGGAGGGGGTTTCACACCCAGATCCTTTTCACTGTTCGTAGGTATCACAGAGGACTGCGTTCGCTCCGTGCTTTTAAATTCAGGGCTGCTAGAGTTTCTAGAGACTTCACCATAGGTTACATGGCCTTTTGAAATTACCTTTTTCAAACTAACATCTTTTTCGTTCACTTTAAGCGGCATGTCATTTTGACAATTTAAGTGCAATTTCTCAATAGAAACAACCGATTCTGGCGGCTGTATAGATTCGAAACTGTCCTCTAAGGGGGAGTTACCAAGATTAACCGCATCATTTATTGCTTTTATATTTTCGCTTATTTTAGCGGTTTCCGCAGCAACAGTTATTTTACTTGTATTTTCCTGAAAAGCAGTTGCGAGGTATTTAGAGGCGCACTGGTTAAGCTTTTCAGTTTCGTTTGCTACAGTTTGTGCGAAAATAACAGAGTCCGTCGATTTGACTGTTTTTAAATATAAAGCAGGAGATGAATTTAAATCAGTAGAAAAGGTAGTCGCAACATTTACTGGCTTTACCTTTAGTTTAACAGTTTCCGCAGCCACAGTTATTTTAATTGGATTTTCTTTTACAATTCCCGTCGCAACAGGACACAATTTTTCGGATTTCTTATCCGTAGCTAAAAGCTGACTAACAGAAGGAGATTTGCCTGTAGTGGTATTTAAAGGTGAAGTGTGCTCGTTTTCATTCACTTTTATTTGACTTTCGTCAGAAGGATTAAAGTTTTTGTCGTCAGTGTGGGGTTGATTTAAATTAGTAGAACTTTCTTCTTGCGACTGAATAACTTGTGGTTTTTCCACATCCTTTATTACCGCTTCCCACTGACGTTCGTTAGGGGGGAGGGAACGGTCATGCTGTAATCGTAGTTTATCATACGGAGTGGCAAAGAGTTCGATGAACCGATTTTTTAACTCGTCATAGGTTGGATTTGGGCCAAGCGAATGGCAGGCGATTAATCTATGCCACTGTCGCGGTTCTCCTTCTAGGGAACATGCTAACCATGCATATTTTTTAGATCGATCAATGTTATAAAAATTAAAAAAATGTTCAAGCTGCTCAAAAAATTGCAGCACACTATTAGTGCCGTCAAAAAATATTTGCTCGGGGAGGGATTCGACATTATTTGGGCGCCAGTGTAGAGAATTAAACTTCTCCCTGCTAATTTAACCTTGACTTGGAACTGTAAACTTACGTAATTAACTTTAAATTGACTTGAAGCTGTAAATGAAATACTTAAACTATGAAGGAATGACAGAGTCCAAATATAGTATAACATAAATTAGCTTTAATTGAGCTTAAATAAGGAGGGGACGCTGGACTTGACATCTAGTAATTTACCACTTAAAATGGGCAGTCCTCTTAAATACTTTGATATTGATAAATAACCCCCGTTACTTTACTTTACCTTACTTAATTACTCACAAATGATCTCAACTACCTTTATTTAAATTAGCTTCTAAAATCGAGTAATCTTTCGAATAGCAGGAGGATTCCCTGGCACTGCTATCTACTTGACTTACATCCAACCGCTGCTAACTCTCCTAAACAATCTTCCCACCAACTAACTTTAACTCCTCTCCAACTCTCCAACTGCCTCACAAAAGCAACCTTCTTTCTCGTTTTATACTATTCAGTTTCCAAAATATTAGCATATTTCAATTTACAAATTTAAGTTAGGATTGGAACTAACTCTATTACTTAAATCGAATCTTACAACCTTCGTATTCATGTGTTACGCATCAAGTGCGAGTTTTAATTGCAGCATTACTTTGCTATACCTTACAGTTCCTCCCCTGAAAAAAAAAATTTCGCGGAAAAAATCCCCCAACGGGTTTTTACCCGTGCAAATTTTAAATTATTGCAATACTATGCAAAGAAAAGTTAGCTGCAGTGACTGACTGCTAAAATTCAACTACATAATGTTTTAGAAAAAGAAAAAAAAAAAAAAAAAGAGGGGGAAACTTAAATTTAACTAGACTGCCCAACAAGGAGTATATTGTTTTAAAAATCTAATAGGGAAAAAAAAAATTTAAGAGTACACGGCGAAAAAACTGGACACTTACATATAATTTTAAGTAGCTTAAATAGCTTTTAAAAAATGTTTCTTATGCTCAATGTAGGACGCTTTATTCCAGAAAACCGTTTGTACTCAATTTAGTTAACTAGAAGTCCAGCGTTATTACAGCGGGGAAATACATTCATCTTTCCGTAAAACAAATGGAAAGGAAAAAATTGTATGAATTAAAAAAAATGTGTAGTACAAAAGTGATCGCCTAAACAGAACGTGCGATCATTGTTCAATTTAACTTGTAACATAATTTTATTGTAATAAAAAACTTGTTAATTCTTCATCCAATCTGAAGGTCAGTCTAGACCCAGAGAACCGCCAGCTAACCAAAGTACTTGACTTGATTTCTAGTAGCTTTATCTCTAAAATGTCAATCCAGACTGCTGTTGGCTTCCAAAAAAACATCTTTTACGTCAGAAAAGCAAAACTAGCTCCTAATTCAGAGATCCAAAGTCTTTGGCCAACGTCCAAAAATTTCCGCCTCTAGCATCAAAAGTAACATTTGTAGAAATTAGCGTAGCTTTTCAGACCCACGACTGGACGAAGAGTTTGAATCAGAGAACTTCTAAAATACAAAAGTCTTTTGAATGTATAAATCAAAAGAAGGTACACTACACTTTTATATAGGTAAATGACATAATTTTAGAAATAAGCAATATTTTAGCTAGCTATTTGCATAAGGGAAAAACAAAATGTTAGTGGGTTAATAAGTTTAGTCGTTAAACGCGAAATTTACATGCAAAAATAGCTTAAAAAAAAGAAGTCTTTTAACCCCAAGCGCATATATACATACATTGACTTTTAGTTAAAAATACAAAAGTGACAATAAGAAAATTCGTTTTTTACAACCTTTAGAAAAACATAGATAAGGATACCAAAATTTTCAAAACTGCAGTTGATGGCTTGAGAAAAAAAAAAAGATTAACGTACATACATATTTACATTACATTTACAAAACTATAGAGAAAAATGTTTGTACACTTATAAAAGTGTATTTTATACAATTTACGACATTTAGAAAAAAATATGTATATAATGAATAGATATATATACAAAGTTATTCAAAAAAAAGTTTTCAATACTCCGTTGTTGGCTAAAAATAGAAAAGTAGTAGCGTATATACATATTGATCATGTAAAAAGTTAGAGAGAAAATTTATATACAAAAGGTAAGAAAAGTTATCTTACGAAGCGCTGCAGGTGATGGCTTAGAAATAAAAAAAACATTAACATACATACATGCATATATTATATACAGAAAAAAATTTATGACATGTAAACAGTACATGAAATTCCGAGAGATGAAAGTTCATGCCATACGTTTAAATTTTGCATTTTTACATTTTAAAAGTTCATGCAGCAAGTTTAAATTTAGATTTGTGATATTTTAAAAAGTTCATCTCTTTGAGATAATAATTGAAAGTCCAGAAGAAAGTTCTACATGTCGAAAATTTTAGTACAGTACTGATAAACCAATACTTGAGAAAAACTAAAATACTGAACGATACGACCTGACAAATTGAGTCCTTTATAGCAGCAAAATAAGAGATGCAGGTCAGACTGGCCTAGAGAGTTGCAGCGTTGATGGCTTGCGGATTTAGGTGAGACGTTGCAGGATCGCTGGCTTCCTGGGGAGGGTTCGAACATGGTGCCTGGTCACTCCCAGGAGGGGGTTTCACACCCAGATCCTTTTCACTGTTCGTAGGTATCACAGAGGACTGCGTTCGCTCCGTGCTTTTAAATTCAGGGCTGCTAGAGTTTCTAGAGACTTCACCATAGGTTACATGGCCTTTTGAAATTACCTTTTTCAAACTAACATCTTTTTCGTTCACTTTAAGCGGCATGTCATTTTGACAATTTAAGTGCAATTTCTCAATAGAAACAACCGATTCTGGCGGCTGTATAGATTCGAAACTGTCCTCTAAGGGGGAGTTACCAAGATTAACCGCATCATTTATTGCTTTTATATTTTCGCTTATTTTAGCGGTTTCCGCAGCAACAGTTATTTTACTTGTATTTTCCTGAAAAGCAGTTGCGAGGTATTTAGAGGCGCACTGGTTAAGCTTTTCAGTTTCGTTTGCTACAGTTTGTGCGAAAATAACAGAGTCCGTCGATTTGACTGTTTTTAAATATAAAGCAGGAGATGAATTTAAATCAGTAGAAAAGGTAGTCGCAACATTTACTGGCTTTACCTTTAGTTTAACAGTTTCCGCAGCCACAGTTATTTTAATTGGATTTTCTTTTACAATTCCCGTCGCAACAGGACACAATTTTTCGGATTTCTTATCCGTAGCTAAAAGCTGACTAACAGAAGGAGATTTGCCTGTAGTGGTATTTAAAGGTGAAGTGTGCTCGTTTTCATTCACTTTTATTTGACTTTCGTCAGAAGGATTAAAGTTTTTGTCGTCAGTGTGGGGTTGATTTAAATTAGTAGAACTTTCTTCTTGCGACTGAATAACTTGTGGTTTTTCCACATCCTTTATTACCGCTTCCCACTGACGTTCGTTAGGGGGGAGGGAACGGTCATGCTGTAATCGTAGTTTATCATACGGAGTGGCAAAGAGTTCGATGAACCGATTTTTTAACTCGTCATAGGTTGGATTTGGGCCAAGCGAATGGCAGGCGATTAATCTATGCCACTGTCGCGGTTCTCCTTCTAGGGAACATGCTAACCATGCATATTTTTTAGATCGATCAATGTTATAAAAATTAAAAAAATGTTCAAGCTGCTCAAAAAATTGCAGCACACTATTAGTGCCGTCAAAAAATATTTGCTCGGGGAGGGATTCGACATTATTTGGGCGCCAGTGTAGAGAATTAAACTTCTCCCTGCTAATTTAACCTTGACTTGGAACTGTAAACTTACGTAATTAACTTTAAATTGACTTGAAGCTGTAAATGAAATACTTAAACTATGAAGGAATGACAGAGTCCAAATATATAACATAAATTAGCTTTAATTGAGCTTAAATAAGGAGGGGACGCTGGACTTTGGCATCTAGTAATTTACCACTTTAAATGGGCAGTCCTCTTAAATACTTTGATATTGATAAATAACCCCCGTTACTTTACTTTACCTTACTTAATTACTCACAAATGATCTCAACTACCTTTATTTAAATTAGCTTCTAAAATCGAGTAATCTTTCGATTAGCAGGAGGATTCCCTGGCACTGCTATCTACTTGACTTACGTCCAGCCGCTGCTAACTCTCCTAAACAATCTTCCCACCAACTAACTTTAACTCCTCTCCAACTCTCCAACTGCCTCACAAAAGCAACCTTCTTTCTCGTTTTATACTATTCAGTTTCAAAATATTAGCATATTTCAATTTACAAATTTAAGTTAGGATTGGAACTAACTCTATTACTTAAATCGAATCTTACAACCTTCGTATTCATGTGTTACGCATCAAGTGCGAGTTTTAATTGCAGCATTACTTTGCTATACCTTACAAGTTAACTAAGAAAAATATGCAGGTGTATGAATATGCATCGTAATGTATACCCATAGTTGTCAAGTCTCCCGATTTCGGCGGGAGATTTTATACAAGAAATTTTCAACAGCAACTTTCATTTTAGTTATTCTTCGAAAAATAATAACACATATTTCCTTTAAAATATACTAATGCGAATTAATAAAAAAGCACCACAGAACTGGCGTTGTAAATTATTACATATAAAACTTTGAATAAACACCATAAAATGCAATAAACTCGCAACAATTGTTTCGGGTCGAAAAATCACACGACCCTTCATCAGGCGAACAAAGTAAGCACGAGTGCTGCAGTCAAAGCGGCAACTGCAGCACTCGTGCTTACTTTGTTCGCCTGATGAAGGAGCGTGTGCTTTCTCGACCCGAAACGATTGCTGCGAATTTATTGCGATTTATGGTGTTTAATCAAAGTTTAGTAAGTAATACTAATGTCAAATCTGATTTAAAAAAATCAAAATGTTTGCAAGAATGCGTACACAAAAAAGACAAACAACCACAAGTTTTAACAGTTACAGATGGCAGCTAAAACGTTAATAAGTTAAAAACTGTCATAAAAAATTTTCAGTATACAGTTTACCGGGAAAACTTTGAAGAGTTGGCAGCTATGATTACATTAAGGAAGTCCGCTTCTGTGTAACTAGCCCTCTTCAATGCAAATAATTTCGCAAAAAATTTTCAACCATTTAACCCTGTTCCAATTTGAAACACTAAATACCATTTTTTAACAGTATTTTTATTTAACTAATTATGAAACTTTCTATGATTATATTACTACATGAGAATAATTATTCGAACTAAAATACGAAGACAAATTCAATAATACGTCTCTATAATATACGATGAACTTTGAGGGCCTCCGCAAAAGAATAGACCTGAAATTTTTTTAAAGTGTTCATGTCTTATATTGTATCATATGTCTCGCTGCACGAATTCTCTTTTGCAAAATTATAGAAAATTTAATTTAATTTTTTGATGAAATATCTATTTAGTTATTTTAAATAATAATAATAATAATAATATATATATATATATATATATATATATATATATATTGCATTATTATTACTTTGCCTATAGAACAGTAACACACTATAAATATAATCATAATTACATTGGAATTTGAAAGGTGTAAATTAATAAAAGGGTTATAATTATTTGGTGTTTAAAATTTAATTGCAATTCATTCCTTTTAAGCGCAATCTTTTCTTTTCCAATAGCTATAAAACACGAAAATATCCTTTTGTACTTTTTTTTTTTTTTTTTTTTTTTTTTTTTAATGTAAAATAAGTTTCATAAATAGTAATTATAAAATGCTTAATACATATTACTTAAACTACTTCATTATGAAAACACAGTTAAATCATGTTTTCGAATTTAATTAAATACTGCTCTTATTTTACATATGAATCCCTAGACATGGCATTTCATTGTAACAGACAATTTAAACCTGATTAAATTAAAACTCACAATTAACTAAATAAAACATCCTTTTAATTTTAATGCAAAAAATAAATAAATAAATAAATAAATAAAATAAACTTAATTAGCATGTCAAAGAATAATTACTGTAAACATATGATAATTAAAAAATTCATAAATGCATACATTATTACGAAACATTTTGTAATTTAAAATATATTAATTTTTTTTTCTCTTGTGAAACATCTTTTTTTTTTTTTTTTTTTATCAATGTCTTAAAAATATATTAAAATTTGCACTGAATTAAAAGCATAAAATTTCGTTTTAAAATAAAAAGAAAGATGCTTTTTTTTGGAACATCAAATTTACAAAAAGCAAACAGTAATTAACATGAATTTAAATGTACCATATGTTATATTTAGTAATTTATTTTAGAGTGAAACAGATGCAAGAAACACATTTTTTTTTTTTTCTCGCAAAAATAATTGCAATAGATATATAATTGTTAATATATATATATATATATATATATGATAATTAATTACTATTGAAGGTGCTGTGAAAATACGTTTTTAACACTTTCCAACAAGGTTGAAAAGTGTTTATGACTTCGGTTTGTCTGTCTGTCTGTCTGTCCGTCTGTCTGTCTGTCCGTCTGTCCGTCTGTCTGTCTGTCTGTCCGCGCTCTAACTCCCGTAAATATTTATGGAATTTCTTGAAACTGATATATGTTACTCAAGTTCACTATCGGACGGTTCCTATTGAAAATGGAGTTTATACCTCTACTGGTTTGTGTACAGGGACACCCGAAAATATTTCAAAGCATTGTGTTCTATGAGAGGTATTTCTATAAACCATAATTTCATACCTTTACTGTAGACATACCTTAATGAAATTAAAATATGTTATTCAAATTTACTATCGGACGTTCCCTATAGAAAATGGAGTTTATACCTCTACTTGTTTGTGTACAGGGACACCCGAAAGTATTTCAAAGCATTGTGTTCTATGAGAGGTATTTCTATGAACCATATTTTCATACCTTTACTGTAGACATATCTTAATGAAATTGAAATATGTTATTCAAGTTCACTATTGGATGTTTTCTCTATCAAATGGAGGAAATATCACAATCGGTTCATGTACAGGGACACTCAAAAGTATTCCAAAGCATTGCGTTCTAGGAGAGATATTTCTATAAATCAAACTTTAATAACTTTACTATCCACGAAGTTTTAGTAAATTGAAATATGTTATTTACATGCACAAAAGAATTCTTTGCATAGAATGTAGCATGATTAACATTAGATTTACAGGGTGGCACAAAAATATCCAGTTATATTAAGAGGTATTAATAAAAAATTGCTAGAATTGTACTTTCGTTTACGTTAAGCGTTTTTTACACTTTCTAGCATTTTTTAAGTGTGAATATGATTTCAGATTTGTGTATCTGCCTGTCCGTCAGTCTGTCTGTCTGCCTGTCTGTCTGTCTGTCCGATCTCTAACTCCCGTAAATATTTATGGAATTTCTTAAAACTGATATATGTTATTCAAGTTCACTATCGGATGTTCTCTATTGAAAATGGAGTTTATACCTCTACTGGTTTGTGTACAAGGACACCCAAAAGTATTTCAAAGCATTGTGTTCTATGAGAGCTATTTCTGTAAACCATATTTTCATACCTTTTCTGTAGACATATCTTAATGAAATTGAAGTAATGTTATTCAAATTACACACTGGATGTTTCCTGTATAAAATGGAGGAAATACCACCACGGATTTATATACACGGACACTTTAAAGTATTCCAAAGCATTGCGTTCTATGAGAGATATTTCTATAAATCAAATTTTAATAACTTTAATTTCCACGAAGTTTTAGGAAATTGAAATATGTTATCCATATGCACAAAAAAATGCTTTGCATAGAATATAGCGTAATTAGCATTAGATTTACAGGGTGACAGAAAAATATCCATTTATATTAAGAACTAATAATAAAAAATTGCTGAAATATTACTTTCGTTTACATTGAGTGTTTTTGACACTTTCTAACATTTTTAAGTGTGAATATGATTTCAGTTTGTGTATCTGTCCATCTGTCTGTCTGTCTGTAAGCCCGCGCTCCAACTCCTGTAATTATTTATGGAATTCCTGGAAACTGATATATTTTATTGAAGTTCACTATCGGATGTTCCATATTGAAAATGGAGTGAATATCACTTCTGGTTTGTGTACAGGGACACCCAGAAGCATTCGAAAGCATTTTGTTCTATGAGTGTTGTTTTTATAAACTTTATCCCTATAGAATTTTCCCCATTTAAAATGACAGTAATAGGTCCTGTACAACTAGTTTGTTTACAGGTACAAAAAAAAAAAAAATATGCCAATGCATTACGTTTTAGGACAGAATTTTTTGAAAATTATATTTAAAAGTCTTTCTACTGTAAAAATCATAAAAATATTGAAATTTATTGTTAATACTCTAAAATAATCTTTTGTATAGAATATGATATGATTAACTTTCTGATTTACAGGGCTACACTAAAATATTCAGAGAGATCAAAAGCTGTAATTATAATTTACTGGCTGCATTTTCTTTTGTGCTAAGCCTTTTTAACACTTTCCAAAATGCCTAAGAGTAATTTTAAAATCAATTAGTCTATCTGTATATTTTTCAGTCCTTCTGTCTGTTGTGTGATAACGTAGGCAAAGAATATTAAAAGTTATTCGATACAACAATTACGTACAGTTGGAAAGTGTTACTAATCAATGCGTACTGCATGATTTTTCTTTCTTGTTTCATATTATGCACAATTAAAAATTACAATAATAAAAGTACTGTATATTATTTGTTTTAAATCTTACGTAAAATTCACTGAGAAGTAAACGGACATGTTAATCAGAATTTCCAAGTTCCTTAATTTATTCCGGCGCATTTTTAACTCTGTCTTTTTTTATATCACTTCTTTCTTATAAAAGTATTTTCTTCTTCTTCCCTGTCTTTTTATTTGGGGGCCGTGAAACCGGTTGCCTTAAGGCAAAGGTTCTACTGGCGTCGGCAAACCTCACCTCCTCGTTACGGTGGTGCGAAAAAATTCAAATTTCCATTTTCGATTCGTAATACCGCGGAGAAGTTGTCTGTGGCCATTGTAAAAAAAATATTAAAAAAAGTTTTGAAATTGCATATCTCCCGATCGCGCATGCGCGTATAATTTCCAAAAATTGACGATTTTCAGTGTTTTTTCGTATTAAAACAAAAATTAACTTCTGCAATGTTTCGATTCGTAATCGCTGGGAAATGTTGCTTATGGCCATTGTAAACAAAACAAAAAAAGAAAATTTGAAATCCGATCGCGCAAGCGCGTCGAATTTACGAAAATTGACGATTTTTAAGATTTTTTCGAGTAAAAACAAAAATTATCTCCTGCAATATTTTGATTTTTTTAATAAATAAACAATAGAAATAGATGCAAAATTAATAAATTATATTATAATTAATAAATTAAACAATATTCATTTTTGCAAAAAAAAATTAATATAACAAATGCTTACATTAATACTTCCTGTAGTAAATGTTCTGTAAATTATAAAATTGCGACAATCCAGTCACCAACCTTGTCATTTCAAACTGTCTTTTTCACAGATAGAAACTTTTAATCATCCGATTGCGCATGCGCGTCGAAACACCTGGCAGTATGTCGCAACATCGCTAGTATCGAAATAAGGAAAACCGGTATTGAAGTAATAGGCTCACGCATTCAGTTGCTTAAAAGTGCTCTGCGTGATAAGTTGTGTATTTGCCTCTGTAATCTGTTGTTTGTTTTAAAATATTTTAGTGCTGTATTTATGGTGTTATTATAGATCCGTCACCGTCATCGTCCAGAAAAATTACTAGAAAGGACTTCTATTGTCCTTTTTTCGGGCATTCGAGAGATTTACCGCCAAATGAACTCCCTACATACGAGGATGTGCTTCGTTGTTGCTTTGAGGAGAGAATGAAGTTAGCAGCAGTGTGTAACAACATAAAAGTGAGCTTTTCCACAGTAAGCGTTTTGGTAGCAAAAAAATTCAATACCCTATTTAAAAAGGCATCGATCCCTACAGTTTCCGAAAAAAGAATTGTTCAGCTGATTAATGCGTACCACGACAAATACTACAAACTGAGGAGATCGTACGTTCGTGATAAGGACAAAAGAAATTTCAAACAAAAGACTGATGACTTTAAGAGCGATGCAACTAAGCTGTTTGATATTTCAACTTGTAAATGTGTAATGAATGTGAACTGCACTTGTCAAAAGATTCCAGATGGGTGTGAGTGTCCCATTTCAATAAACTGTACATGCGAAAAGTCTAAAAAGATTCCAGTTATTGAGCAACGGTTCATCTATCTTCAAAGAATGCACAGATTGGGAAAAATGGGCACGATAGACAAAACGGAGACCAAAAAATTAGAAAATAAGATTAAAAGGAAATTATGCCAATCCCCAAAATGTGATACTTCAAAACAAGTTTCTGTACAACCCATCCATATCAAAAGTGATTCTTTAGAAGACATGAGCATGCAGCGAAATGTTTCTGAGGATGAAAAAAATGATAGTGGATCTGAATATAAGCCACACAGCTCTGAAAAAAAAGCAACTCCGTTTCAAATGAGAATAAAGTTACAAGCAACAGCGTTACATAGCGATCGGTACGGAGCATTGGAAAGAGCAACTGCTGCTATTGCATCAAGCGTGCTTGAGGACATTGGCATTATAATTGAAAGGGATTCTTCCCAAGTTATTGGTAGATATTTCGAAGGGAAAAAAGTTGCAATAGAACTGAACTCCAAAGCAAAAGTCAAAAAGCCATAGAGCAGCATCATGGTCTTTATTTCGATGGGAGAAAAGATGACACTTTAGTCATAGAAGAGATAGAACCAAAAAAGTTTAGAAGGACAGTCAAGGAAGATCATTATTCCATAATTAATGAGCCTGGTTCTACATATGTTGGTCATGTCCCCCATGTTCCGGATCAGCTAAAGACATCGCATATAGCATGCTGTCCTTTCTGGAGAAAAACAAATTTTCACTGGAAGATCTAAGCATTGTTGGATGCGTTGGTACTAACGTCAATACTGGGTGGAAAATTGGAGTGATTCGCTAAATAGAAATTATATTGGACGCCCATTGCAAAGGTCCATCTGTTTGCTGCATTTTATCGAGCTGCCATTCCGTCACCTGTTTCAGCATGTAGATGGAACAACTACGGGACCTAATTCATTTTGTGGGCAAATTGGACAGCAACTTATCAGATGCGAAACACTGCCAGCGGTAGGTTTTCAACAAATCAATTGTACAACCTCAGAATTAAATCGAGATATATTGAGCAAAGATCAGAAATATTTTCTGGATATTTGCCTTGCAGTAAAAATAGGCAACTGTCCAAATGATTTGTCTCATCGTAACCCTGGCCCTATTTCACATTCCAGGTGGCTTACAACAGCCTTCAGGGTCTTTAGACTTTATGTAAGTACAGAAAGTCCGTCAGATGAGCTAAAAGTCTTAGTTAATTTCATTATGAAATCATACATGCACGTCTGGTTCGAAATTAAAGTAGGCAAGACTATTCATCTTTACAGATCCATTGAAACTTCTCGTTATTTGCCTGATAACCTGAAGCAAGTTGTTGACCCCGTGATCGAAAGAAATGCGTTCTTTGTCCACAATGAAAATTTATTGTTCGTTGTGATTTTCGACAAGAGGACACATACAAGGGAGCTTGGCCTGAGAAGAGTTCTAAAAGGTAGAGAACGTGTTTCGAAAGGGAAAACAGTCGAAAATTTTGTACCTCCAAAATTGAACTTCAACGCAACTGAATACACAGAACTCATTGATTGGAACTCAGTAAAATTATCTCCTCCACCTCTACTTCGAAACATATCCAACGATGAAATAAAATATTTCATACAATCTGGTGAAGTACCAAACTGGGATGTAAAGAACTTCCCCTGCCACACGCAGTCTGTGGAAAGATGTGTGAAATTGGTTTCAGAAGCATCAATGAAAGTTTGTGGATATGAGTCAAGGGATGACTGCGTTAAAACAACGCTTGAATCCCGATCTTGCCTGAATTTTCACAAAAATCACACTACAAAGTTTCTATCCGTCAAAAAGACAATTTGAAATGACAAGGTTGGTGACTGGATTGTCGCAGTTTTATGATTTACAGAACATTTACTACAGGAAGTATCAATGTAAGCATTTGTTATATTAAATTTTTTGCAAAAATGTATATTGTTTAACTTATTAATTATAATATAATTTATTAATTTTGCTTCTATTTCTATTGTTTATTTATTATAATATATCCAAATTTTGCAGGAGCTAATTTTTGTTTTAACTCGAAAAAACCTTAAAATTCTTAATTTTCGTAAATTCGACGCGTATGCGCGATCGGAAGATGTTATGCGATTTCAAATTTTCTTTTATTCTTTTGTTTACAATGGCCATAAGCAATTTTTCCGAGCTATTACGAATCGAAACATGTTGGATTAAGGGTTGACATTAATATATAACTTATAATCCGATAAAATATATTCATTAGCAGAGGTCCAATAACAATGGAGCGTGGTCACTGTTTTTAGTTAAGCTTAATTTAAATCTAAAAGAGCTTTGAGAAATAGAAATATTTAAATCAGAATTTGAATAACTCAACCTTATTCATAAACTTTACATCCTTTCAGAAATTTAAATTAAGTTGGATCTATAAATAAGATAACTTACACACATATGATAAGGGAAATAAAACGGAATCATAGTTAAAATAAATTTAGTTTATTAAAACTAAAATGAAAATTTTGTTTAAATAAAAACAGAAAAAGAAATAGCCATTATGGCATTTTTTACAAAGCACATTCAGCTTTTGCACCAGCTTAGTGCTTTTAATTCCTTCTGAAAAAGCTGAAAACGAACATCAACCTCAAGATACTCTGTATCTGCAGGCCTGGAAAAAAAACCAAAGAAGAAAGCAAGCCAGGAAGCAAGCAAGCGACTCTTCACAGTCTGACTGAAGTATTTATACTCCTTCCAGGTACTTGTATTAGCATACTGACGCAATGCGCCCTCTGGGGAATTCTGTTGAAGAACCATTTAGGGATTCACTGCAGTTGCGGCTTGCGTTGGAGGAATTTGAATTCAGAAGAAATGAAGCCTCTGCTATCATCACGGATTCTGTCACATGGAGTCAGAATGAAGAAACTAGGTTATTTTTCCGATGGAAGTCCAATTGTCAATATCTGACTGTCTCGTATCTTGACAATGGCCCCTCACTTCCAGAAGAGAAAAATATACTAAAATGTCCATTACATGCTAATAGCTCAAAGTCCATATTGTCCTTAAGTTTCTACTATAAATAGACTAAAAAAAACTATCTTAGCTTACAAAAATTATACTTTTCTAATTATAAAATACATATAAATATATACAAATTACACCAATTGAAATAAAGCTTTTATAAATTTAGCAAGTTCAGCTTTAGTTTGGGTTTGGTGAAAGCATCAGCGAAACTTCTGTTTTAATGTTTTTTTTTTTTTCTTTCAATTTTTTTTTCCTTTTTTTTCTTTGGAATTACCATAGTGGATTGGCCTAGTCATGCTTGCCTTGCACTAGTACTAGATGGAGTGAGAGAACCGCGCACTATACCTTCAAAAGTTTCTTTTGGAGAGAAGTTAAAATAAGACTTGTCAAATTTAATGTTATTACGTTGACAGTACCTTTCGACTTTTACAATCGAATTTAATTTCTCCTTCTTTCCCCCTTCATAATAGGACACGTCGACCCGGGACTCTTCCTTCCGATGTTTTAACTCTCTATACCACTCAACCGTACGGGGTTCATCCTGAACTTCGTCCTCCACACCTGTTTGGGCATCCTCATATTCGTCATCAGATAAGGATGGAGGATTTAATGAGACAAAATACTGATTGGGAGGTTCTACCGGATTGTTCTTATCACAGACATCAGGGTCCAGGGTGCTTCCACTATCAGCGCTACAACTTCCGTGTTCCTGTTCATTAAACCTGACGTTTATAGACTCTATAATTTTATCGTCTTCTGGAATAAAGATCCTGTACCCCCGTGTTTTTGACGTGTATCCTATCATGATACCCTTTTTGGCACGTCTCTCAAATTTAGACCGTCTCAGCTGGCGAGGTTTGCCAACATAAGCTGTGCAACCAAAAGGTCTTAAATGCTTGATTGATGGCACTCTACCATAATATCCTTGAAAAGGTGTGCATTTAGTCCTTTTGGGACAAGAACGATTCCAAGTATACGAATAGTACCTTAAAGCTTCAGCCCAAAATGTATCCGGAAGGTTACTATCATCCAGTATCAACCTAACGTTGTTTAGCACAGTTTGATTAAACCGTTCCGCCAAACCATTTTGTTCCGGCGTGTAGACATTTGACCTTTCGTGCTTAATGCCCTTTTCTTTAATGAAATCAGACAGGTCATTACTTAAGTACTCACTTCCATTGTCCGATCTCACACGTTTCAGACGGGTATTTAGGGAGTTTTCCATCCGCAATATATGCTGACGTAACCTATCACTAACTTCATGCTTCGAAACCATGGGATAAGTGGTCACATACCGGCTAAAATAGTCTTTTACTGACAAAAAGTACCTCTCCCCATCACGACCAATTGTCGTGGTCGGACCCCAAACATCAGTGTGTATCATTTCTCCCGGGGCTTTAGACTTAATTTCATGTTCCCTCTTAAATGTAACTCTTCTAAACTTATTCAAAATACAAGTTTCACATGAGTAATTACTGAAGTTCAGGTGAGGAAGACCTTTTACCACATTTTTCCGCTTTATACGTTCAATTGAACTCGGACTTAAATGTCCGTATCTACGATGCCATAAATCTAATTTATCGATTCTCCTTTCAATTTTAGTGTTTGCGGCAAATTTAACTGACCGCTTTTCAGCAACTGGTTTTGCATCAGTAATATAAAGGCCGTTTTTAAGAATGGCTGTAAAAAGATATTCATTATTTCTGTCCGATACTTTCACCTTCCCATTTTTACCATGAAATGAAGCACCAAAAATATCCATACGAGGCCCACTTAATAAATTCTTTCTCAGGCTAGGTATATACATTGTGTCCTTAAAAGACAAAATATGTTGGCCGAATCTTAACTTCATGGTGCCTTTTCCCTTTATGGGATAATTATGACCATCTACAGCGACAGACAACGTCTCATCATTTACAGGAGTGTAATCCTTTAAGATATTTCTATTGTGGGTAAAATGATGAGACGCCGCAGTGTCGAACACAAAAACATCTTTTAACTCATTAGCATGTGACAAATTGGCCTGGACAAAGAAAGATTTGGGTTTTAAATCAAAATTTGAATTACCATTTCCCTTCTTACCCTTTATGATGCCACTTGTTTTAGGTGCTGTATGACTCCTCCTTGGACTGCTAGATGCATCCGTCGATTCTTCTTCCGAGCTCTTATCATAAGTGGTTCTCTTTTCTGGGTACTCTCCTTTCAACTTGGTACGGCAACTGCTTCTCACGTGTCCCACCTGTCCACACCTGAAACACTTAATTTCACGTTTTCTAAATCTAAATTTATTAGCTACCTTATTGGCTTCATAAGTCTCAACTTTGTCCTTCTCACGGACTCTTTGGCGGCTTTCTTCCGCTACTAATTCTGTAACTATTGTCTCAAACTTAAACTTAGTATCCTCCCATCTTAAAATGTTTTGTACTATAGAGTCAAAGTTATTTGGGAGGTTCCTGAGAAATTGAAAACTAACATATTTCTCGGGTATTTCTTCACCAATTCCCTTGAGTTGATCCCTTATGATACGTAACCTGGCAGCAAAGACGTCCACGGATTCCTTTGGTTTAATTTTGCATGCGCAAAGTTCAGAGAAGAGAGCCATAAGCTGAGCTCTATTATCAGGTGTAAAGTGCTCCTTGATTTTATTCCAAGCGTCTTTGGCTGTAAGGCAACCATAAATTATCTGTTTAAAATTGTCACTCAAATTAAGAAAAATGTTAGTTAAAGCTGTTTGAGCTCTAGAACGGTATTCGGTTACCTCTTTTGGAACTGGATCACCAGGCTTGTAATCAGGTTCAACGTCCTCTCCGGTGACAATACCCCAGACACATTTTTCCATTAAGATGAATTTAATATCATGGGACCAGCTCACATAATTAGTGTGTGCGAGTTTAGCTATACTGTACTGTGTAAACGAAGCCATGACGTCTAAAAAAAACACTAAGGCAAGAAGGGAAAAGAGGGGGGGGGACTACATTAAACTATAGCCCCTCATTCGAAATAGCCCGTCTTAAATTAATTTCCTAAACCTTTTCAGCTTATATTTCCCTTTGTCCAGACCCCTTTGCATAAAGAGATAAAGTAACATCAATATGTATTATACAATACTTAAGATAACTGCAATTAAAATAGTCCTTATGCATATCTAATCATGCTATTGACTAAACAGTCTTTAAGTCCAATTAAACAAGTCTTCAGTGTATTTGACACTACCTAGAAAGAAACACAGCTATTACCATAATGTGTGTTTTCAAGTTATTCAATAGAGAGAAAAAAAGAAATTACTTTCAAGTTCAAAACTCTACTACTTAATTTATGCTTCAATATTAAAAAACTTCAAAATTTGTTTTAAACATTTAGCTCTTTAATAGATAAACAAAATGATAATTACTAATCTAAGCTATCACCACTAAAACAGTAACTTATGGCCCATAACCCGTGTTGGATTATGGGTTGACATTAAACTTATAATCCGATAAAATATATTCATTAGCAGAGGTCCAATAACAATGGAGCGTGGTCACTGTTTTTAGTTAAGCTTAATTTAAATCTAAAAGAGCTTTAAGAAATAGAAATATTTAAATCAGAATTTGAATAACTTAACCTTATTCATAAACTTTACATCCTTTCAGAAATTTAAATTAAGTTGGATCTATAAGTAAGATAACTTACACACATATGAGGCTTTTTTTTTTTTTTTTTTTTTTAAAGAAACAAAATGTCCAAAATCATACGATGCGGCGGAAAGTTGAAACAAAATTTTGGGGCAAGATGTAACATGTTAGAGGAGTGGCTTGTGAAGATGCCCAAAGCATGAAGTCTCCGCCAATTTTCAGGAAACTTTCAAATATGAAAAAATTTTGGCTCTTTTGCCACTATTATAATTATACAGAAATATTGCACTATTTTATAGTGCCGTGATTATTTAATCACGATTTCAAATCACGATTTAGTCACGAATTAGAGAATATTGCATAAAAATTGTGGTAGAAAAAAAAGCAGAAATTTCTCATCAATGAGAATGTCCTGAAAAAAAGGCGGAGAATTCGGGCTCTGCTAAACCCTCTCTGTGGCAGAAGAAGCGTATAATGCTTAATTTTTAAAATTTGAGCACATATTAAATGCATAAGGGAAACAAAATATCATTTTTTTTTTTTTTTTATTAATTTCAACTCGGACTATGATTGACTTCTATGTTGATTTTATCTTCAATTTTATCTTTATTTTACTGTAAACCATTTGATATATTTTATTGTTACTACACCAAGAAGGTTATAATTTAATATTAGTTATTAATTGCCTTTGTTATTAAATTAATAAATGATTAATAATAAAACACATTTTGAAATATTGTCGTTTTTATTGTTAGGGTACCCTTTGTATCCGTTACAATTCACCCCACATGTGTTACAATTAGCCCCAAATCCGTTGCAAATTCTAACAGGCAAATAATTCTTAAAAAATGTTTTTTGTAGTAAAACTAGCAACATTAACGAAAGCTTTTCTTATGAATACGATAGATGATTATGTATGCTATGGAAAACAGCAGTTAAAATACGAAAACGTAAATACATTTCACAATATATTTAGTTTTCCAAAAACTGTTACAATCCGCCCCACGATCCCCTACATATATATATAAACCAAGGAGGCATTTAAAGGGAGATTATCGAATAAAATAAATAAAATTTAAAATAAGATCAATTTACTGAAAGGAAAGTAGGATGAGATAGATTCTGACAATACAAAATAAAATATAAATTTTCTCTGGCATAATGCACATACGAATAGGATTGCATCTGTAGTTTAAGATATGAATACATAGCTGCCAATATTTTAATTTATTCCGGAGTAATTTTAGCCCCGCCTCTAATTCGTACCACTTATTCTTTAAAAGTATTTTTTTCTTATTTTATCAAAGTTATGTATTGAAGAAATTTTTTCTGTAAATAAAGTTTTGCGAAATAGAGGCGGGGCTAAAAATACTCCGGAATAAATTAAAATATTGACAGCTAAGTATGAATATAAGAGTTCGTAGTCTTCTTTTTTTTTTTTTTTTTTTTTTTCTTTTAGAACAATTTCTGAGAGAAAATATTTCCGCCTTTTTTACTACCACTATGTTCCTTCAATAATTTCTATCCTATTTAATCATGTAACATACAAATCCTAAAATGATTATTATAAAAATACGATAAAAACTACTGTATGAAGATAATAGTATCGCAAAAAAGGCGGAAGTTTTCAAAGTATCCTGAAAAAGGGCACGAAGTACGATTCTTGCATTGCTGATATGCACACCAATAATTTTTTAGAGTAATTTTTGTCTTATTTAATCATAACAACATTTGGAGAAAATTACTCTAAAAATATAGTGGTGTGAGAGAAGGGGTGTTAACAATTGTACGGTTATTAACCCCTTAACGCGCGGTGTCCTCGCTGCGAGGACGCAAAATTTAAGATCCAGCTGCAAAAATTCATCCCGGAAATTTTTTATCAAAAATTTACGTTTATAACATATCAGAAAAGGCGTATTTTTTTAACCTTAAAATTTAAAATTTCTTTTAGATTAATTTAGTTGATCCGAATTGTCTTGCGCCGCAAAGGGTTAATGAGATGGTTGGCAAGTATGTTCTTAGATAGAACTCATAATAGTAAATTTTTCTGGAAATGAAAAATAAGCATGGTATAAAACTTTTAATTGTCTGACACCATTTAAATTTAAAGGTATTTTTTATGCTGTAAATTACGTTAATAGAACTTAAGATATACAACACGAACATACATCGCTTTAACATAGCAGAGTTCGCTGCGGCCGAATTCTGTTTCGACGGAATTATTGTATTTAATTGCTCTTCTGCGCTTTACGCCAGACTCGCGGCGTTTTTTTTTTTTTTTTTTTTTTTTTTTCCCAACACTTGAAGTAGTTTGGTTTGCTCACCACCTCCCAAATACCGTTACTGGAAAGCCGAAATTAAGAGTTGTTTCTTTTACATTTATTTATTTTTTTCAATTGTTATATCTTATAAAAAAAAATAACATAAATTGTTTCAAAAAAAGACTAAAGATAAATTTGTCAACAATATACTTTTAATTTGCAGAAAATGCTTTCCATATTTACTTATTTATTTAGCTTTATTTATTTGTTTGTTTTTGAAATATAATAGAATAGTGAATCAAATAATAACAAACTATAAACAGTATATTATTTTAGTTTCTTTTAGATAATAAGATTTTTTCTTTTTAATAGGTATAATTATTTTTAAAAATAATATATAATGTTCGATTTAGTTTATTTAAATTTCGTTTATAAATATAAATAATTATCAAATAATAATTTATTTTTCCTCTAATGATATACTTAATTTTAACTTTATTTCTTGTTATCATATGGTAATACAGAGGATTGATGAAAAATGTGCAGCCCGACAATCCAGTTTAAATCGATCTATCTGTCTTAAACTGTAGTGGCTTTTGCTTCTTTTTATTATTACTACTTTTTCTTTTTTCTTTTCTCTCTCTTTTTTAAATTATTTTTAAGATTCTGACATTGTTTCACATAGTTTTCAGTTCTTATGTAAAATATAGGTATTCACTTCTGTATGCATATATAATTTATCATATATACATTAAACGGTATACGTAGTTCATTTTTAACACTTTCCAACAAGGTTGAAAAATGTTAATGAGTTCGGTTTGTCTGTCTATCTGTCTGTCCGTCTGTCTGTCCGTCTGTCTGTCCGCGCTCTAACTCCCGTAAATATTTATGGAATTTCTTGAGACTGGTATATGTTATTCAAGTTCACTATCGGACGTTCCCTATTAAAAATGGAGTGTATACTTCTACTGGTTTGTGTACAGGGACACTCGAAAGTATTTCAAAGCATTGTGTTCTATGAGAGTTATTTCTATAAGCCATATTTTCATACCTTTACTGTAGACATATCTTAATGAAACTGAAATATGTTATTCAAGTTCACTATTGGATGTCTCCTGTATAAAATGGAGGAAATACCACCATCGGTTTATGTACAGGGACACTCAAAAGTATTACAAAGTATTACGTTGTATGAGAGATATACCTATAAATCAAATTTTAATAACTTTACTTTCCACGAAGTTTCAGGAAATTGAAATATGTTATTTGTATGCACAAAAGAATGCTTTGCATAGTATATAGCATGATTAGCATTGGATTTAGAGGGTGGCACAGAAAAATACATTTATATTAAGAGCTAATAATAAAAAATTGTTAGAATTGTACTTTCGTTTACGTTAAACTTTTAACACTTTCTAACATTTTTAACAATTTTCAACAAGGTTGAAAAGTGTTAATGACTTCGGTTCGTATGTCTGTCTGCCTGTCAGTGCTCTAACTCCCGTAAATATTTATGGAATTTTTTTAAACTAACATATGTTATTCAAGTTCACTATCGGATGTTCCCTATTGAAAATGGAGTTTATAACTCTACTGGTTTGTGTACAGGGACACCCCAAAGTATTTCAAAGCATTGTGTTCTATGACAGGTATTTCTATAAACCATACGCAGGAAGGAACACGGGCGCAGAATTCATACCGGAATCTGTTTAAAAAATTTCCATACCTATAATATCGTTGATCTAAGAGGTAGAAAATTTTCTTACATCCATATTGGTATGAGTTCTGCGCCCGTGTTCCATCCCTGCATATGTTTATATCTTTACTGTGCACTTATCTTAATGAAATTGAAATAAGTTATTGAAGTTCACAATCGGATGTTCCCTGTTGAAAATGGAGTTTATACCTCTACTAGAATGTGTACAGAGACACCCGAAAGTATTTCAAAGCATTGTGTTCTAGGAGTGATATTTCTATAAACCATATTTTGATATCTTTACTGTACACATATCTTAATGAAATTGAAATACGTTATTCAAGTTCATTATTGGATGTTTCCTGTAGAAAATAAAGCAAATATTACCACTGGTTAATGTACAGTGACACTCAAAATTATTCCAAAGCATTGCGTTCTTTGAGAGTTATTTTTATAAACCAAATTTAAATAATTTTACTTAGCACAAAGCTTAATGCAGTTGAAATAAATCTTTCGTATGCACAAAAGATAGCCATGTATATAATATAGTATGATTAACATTAGATTTACAGGGCCGCACAAAAATAATCAATTACATTAAGAACTGTCAATAAAAATTTTCTAGAATTGCACTTTCGTTTACATTAAGCGTTCTAACACTTTTTTATATTTTTAGTGGGAATATGATTTCAATTTGTGCATCTGTCTGTCCGATTGTCTGTTTGTCTCCGGCTCCTATTATCCGTGAATATTTTGAGAATTTTTCAAAAATGGTACACTCATGTTCCATGTGGAATGTTCCCTATTTAAAATGTCATTAATAGGTCCTGTACAACTAGTTTGTTTACAGGGACAACAACAACAAACAAACATAAAAATTTCAATGGATAAAGTTTTAGGACAGAATTTTTAAAAATTTATATTTAAAAAACTATCTACTATAAAAATCATAAAAATATTGACATGTATTATTAATATTCTAAAATATTGTTTTGTATAGAATATGATATAATTAACTTTGAGATTTACAGGGCTACAGTAAAATATTCAGAGAGATTAAAAGCTGTAATTATAATAGGAACAGCTGCATTTTCTTTTGCGTTAAGCGTTTTTAACACTTTCCACAATGCCTAAGAGTAATTTTAAAATCAATTAGTCTATCTGTATCTTTTTCAGGCCTTCTGTCTGTTGTGTGACAAAGTAGGCAAAGATTATTAAAAGTTATTCGATACAACAACTGCGTACAGTTGGAAAGTGTTACTAATCAATGCGTACTGTATGATTTTTCTTACTTGTTCAAATATGCAGTAGTGAAAGACATAAAAGAAGTCCGTAAATTTCAAAAACTTTAATGGAATCTTAAAATACTTTAGGGTTTCACGCATAGAAGGAGGCCAGTAACACTTTATCATTTTTTAGCAAAAACATCTTACCTATTCTTTAGACAATACCTTAACGAAAAAAACACAATTATTAGCAATGACAAGACGATAAAAAGCGAGTAGGACGATAAAAAGTATTTAGAGATGCATGAACTTTTATATGAGGGAAATTGAGAAGAAAAACCTAGGATTTTTTCCCTACGTGATTACATGTCACGTGATCGGACGTATTTTAGTGCTATCTAATTATTTAATTGGCTCTTTTCACTGAGACTCGACGTTAATTAAGTCTAGAAGGGATATTTTCTGACTGTAGGGAAAAAGACAATTTGAAGAAATACGGTAAAATAATAATTAAAAAAAATTCATTTTACCAACGGTTTAGTTTTTAGAAAAGCAGAAATGAAAATTTCGATCAAAAAAGAACAGACTGGAATAATTATTAAAGAACATATCAAATAACTTACAACTTGATAAAAAAAGACCTAATTAGGGGGCTTTATACTTTGTATTATTGTTAATATTATCACAAATATAATTCACATAAAATATATAAATCACATATAAATCACATATATAATATTTTTTTTTCTTCGAAGAGCCCTGATAAAAAGGCGGAGACTACGACCCCTGTACCTTTAAGAGGGACCTGTAGGATGAATTAATGAGTGATGAATGAGTGAATTACTGAAAAAAGCAAGATGAAATACATTCTGACAATACAAATCCACAACTTCCAACACTCTAATTATGAATATAGTTGTCAACTTACTTTCGGGCAAGCGGTAAATTTTAATATATATATATATATATATATACATATATATTTTTTTTTTTTTTTTTTTTTTTACTGTATCAGTGGAAATTATTCAAGTTCAGTGATTAAATAAAATAAATATTTTTATTAACACTGTCGCGACCGCTGATGTAGATTCACGTCATTTGAAAATCTAGTTCAACCAGTGGGCGTTTCTTTCGCAATTTGTATGCTATTTATTTCTTAAAAATATATCCATTATTTATATTTGTACTATCAATATACAATGGGTATAAATGCTTTGATTAGAAAGAGTGTAACTATAATGGATATCCATTTGTAACATAAATGTGAATACGGAAAATTTTGTTCTGAATAATTGTATCTGGGAAGAATAACGCCCACAGGCGGACCTTAGTGTAAAAAAGACAAAAACATGCGGTCGCGAAAGTGTTTAAAAGGTTATATGAAATGAAGGCGGGGCTAAAAAAAAAAAAAAATGTTGCAAACCCTGTAAATAATATCGTTCGCTTTATATAAATCGCTATCTATTCCACGCCTAATATGTGATAAAGTTAAAAATCTCCATACTGGATTAAAATTCAGACCTTTTTTTTTTTTTTTTTTAATAAATAAATGGTGATTATTTTCCAGGCCACATTCCATTGATATTTTAAAATTTGCGAGTTTCATAAATTTGTACTTCAAATTTTATTTTCCTTTTCTTTCTTTCTTTCTTTCTTTTCTTTTTTTTTTTTTATGAGAGTTAAAATTTCGCGAAACTTTAACCAATTTTGACAAAAGACGTTCAATGAAATGAAGGCGGGGCTAAAAAAATAAAATGTTGCAAACACTGTAAAAATTATCGTTCGCTTTATATAAAGTCCTAGAACTATCTATTCCGCGCCTAATATGTGATAAAGATAAAAATCTCCATATTCGATTAAAATTTAGATTTTTTTTTTTTTTTTTTTTTTTTTTTTTTTAATAAATAAATGGTGGTTGTGAACGCCGCACCTCTGATTTCGAGAGTATTAAAAAACAAGAACTGAAAAGTTTGTTACGAAAATGTGGCAACAGTGTGTGTGCGTATGTGAATCAAGATGGACTAACGTTCCATTCTACATGTTTTTTAGAAAATACTTTACTTGATGTTAATTTCTGTATTCGTTATGTATTTTATGTTTGTGCCGTAAGTAAATATACGTTTAAAAGTAAACCAAGTGTGATCAGTGTCTTGATGTGTCTCGAAATGAATTTACCGAAAGAAAAGAACCAGGTGCGAAAAAGCAGGCACCACAATTGGCGAAGTCGACAAGCATATGTGAAATAGCGTATGGATTATGTCATGATAGTGATGAGAAAAAAAAAAAGGGTATGTTTTTTTTTATGTTCCATCAAGAGTCATATTTTGTATAAGTTTTAAATTAAATAATTAGGATTAAGCATTTAGATATTTTGTTCCGATTTTGTATTCCAACAGGGTAAAGAATAGGTAAATGAAAATTAAATATTTCGTAATGTTGAAATAATAATAATTCTAGTGTTTGAAAAATGAAAAATAGAAATATATTTGTTTATTTGTATTTAAAAAGCCGGAAAATGGTAAAAAAGAATGGTGAAAAGAATATATTTTTATGCTATTCAAGGTCATTGTTATTAAATTCTGTGTGTTCTTTTTATTCATCACGTGATTTAGAATAAATAAGATTTCATTAAAGCAGATAAAAAAAAAAAAGAGAGAGTTCTGTTTTGATTTATTTGTTCTGTTTTATTGAATGATTGTGTATTTGTTAGACCTTGATAATTATTTATATTTATTTATCTTTATTATTATGGGAATATTAATGAAATATCTCAGTAAAAAGAAAACTAGTGAATTATTCTTGTGAACGTCCGGTTTTGTTTATTTTTTTACTTTGAGGAATGAATCGGAAATTGTTTTTTTTTTTCTGTTTAAAAGTAAGTTTGATTAAAGGTTACTATGGCAACATTATTTCTAATTTATTGAAAGCTGGTTATGCAATAAAGTATATTCTGATTTATTTAATGAAAGAGTTGATTGTGTAAACATTTTTTTTATTTGTTATTTCGATACATATTATTTTTATTTTCTCCTTTTATGTATGCATTCCGACTTAATGATTATTTTATTTAATTTGGGAGAAAATGTTGTTTAAGATAAAAAATAAGATGTCAAATCTGGCGTTCTTAAGGGGTTTGTGATTATAAATATAAGAAAATTTATTTTATTCACGGAAAATTTGAACTTGATTTGATTTCATCCATCCGAAGATGGCATTTTTGGGTAAAGGGAATAAAAAAGATTTGCAAGAAGTTGCTACGGAGCTTGGAGTGGAAGGAATTCAACATTTAAAGTTACATGAGTTACGAGATGCTATTTTGGCTTCAAAGAATTACGATGAAGAATTTGTTAAAGAAACATTAGCGAACGTACTTGAAGCACGGAAGAGGAAAGAAGAGATGGAGGAACGCATAAGAACAGAAGAAATAGAGGAACGTAAGAGAAAAGAAGAGATGGAGGAACGCCTAAGAAGAGAAGAAATAGAGGAACGTAAGAGAAAAGAAGAGATGGAGGAACGCCTAAGAAGAGAAGAAATAGAATTGGAAAAAATGCGGTTGAGAAATGCAAGAATAGAACTTGAGAAGAAAGGAATTACAAATGAAACTTCTGAGAAAACGCGCGTAAAATTACATAACATCTTACAAAAATTTGATCCTAAAACATGCGAAATTAGCCTATATTTAGTTCTTTTTGAGCGGCAGGCAAAACGTGCCGAAATTAAAAGAGATGATTGGGTTTCTCATCTCATTGGGCTACTGCCATACGAAATCGCGGAAGTTATAGCTCGGGAAGACGAAGAAATCACGAATGATTACGGAAAAGTAAAAGAGTTATTGTTAAAGAGATATAAACTTACTCCTGAAAGATTTCGACAACTTTTCAATAAGCATACTAAAAAAGCTGATATCACATGGAGAGATTTTGCTTACGAATTGAAAAACTATTTTACTGAATGGATTCGGGGATTAGAAGTTAACACATTTGAAGAATTATATGATTTGATTATTACAGATCAAATTAAAAGGAAGGTACCTCCAGAAATTAAAGAACATTTCATCGATGAATGGTCATTGTTTAAGTCATCTGATATTATTTCCAGTAAATTAGATGATTATGAAAATGTCAAAATAACTTTCAATAAAAAACCGAAAGAAATTTCTCATAAAGAAAATTGGAATCTTCCATCCAAAGGGGCGAATTTCGGAAATAACAATAGAGATGGAAAAAAGGTTTTTACTAAGCCACAGCAAGAACAAAGAGACATTCGTTCGAAATTCTCCTGCTATTTGTGTGGAAAGGAAGGCCATATGAAAAAATCCTGCCCCAAATTGAATTCAGCAAGTACATCTTACGTGAAAACAAACAAAAAGAGTCAAGAAAGTAAGGGCCTTAATAAGGTCAGTGTTAATCTAAATAGCGCTTGTTTCGAGTGGGAATTTCCAGTCAACGAGAAAGATGGCGAGCTTCTGAAAGTGGATTTAGGAATCGGAGGTCAAAAATTTCAAGGCATCGTGGACAGTGGTGCAGAAATCACCGTACTACGAAAATCAGTTGTACCTGAGGAACACTTACAGTCAAGGGGGAAAATTCTTTTGAGACCTGCTATAGGTAATCCAGTGGAAGCACAACTTGTGTCAGTTCCGCTAAGTCTTCATACAGATGAAGAAATCATTCCATATGTTCAAGTGCATGCTGCAGTAGTAGAAGGGCTGCATGAGGAAGCTTTAATCACTCCCAGGGTACATGAATGGTTGAAGGAACAAAAGCGTTCTTATTTGGGAGATGATACAGGAATCACTTCAGTAAAAGAAGCTAATGAACAATCCTTGTTCAGTGTGGAGGGAAGGTCTCCCGAAAACATTTCTTTAGGGGATAAAGTGAATATCCCGAAGAAAGAAGTCGATGAACAATCCTTGTTCCATGTGAAAGGAAGAAATCCTGGAAATTCAGGGGTTGAGGTTAATATCACCCCAGTGGAAGAAAACAATGAACCGTCCTTGTTCAAAGTGGAGGGAAGGTCTCCCGGAAACTATTCTTCAGAAGAAGAGGTTGAAGTAATCACAATAAATGAAGTCGGTGAACAATCCTTGTTCAGTGTACCTGAGAATAATTCAAACGACAATTATCTTGGGAATGAGGCAACTAGTACCCCACTCACAGAAGATAATGAAAAGTGTATGTTCTGTATGGAGGGAGAAAGTCACGAGACTATTCGAAAGGCAAAGCTGAACAACAGCGAGTCGCATCATCCAGAAACCAAAGTCTTTAATAACTCAGTAGTTAAACAGACATTGACCGAAACCGATAGTAAGGATGAAATAAATGAAAATATCCCTGTTCCACAAGCACAAGTGTTTAGGGATGAGCAGTTAGCCTGTCCTACATTGGAAAAGTGCTTCGAAGAAGCTAGACAACATAAAAATGGTTACTGGATTGAAAGAGGTTTATTATATCATATGGGTAAAGTAGGCGGACAGAAATATATTCAATTGGTCGTACCGGCAAGCAGAAGAAAGGACATTTTGAAATTAGCTCATGAAACTCCTACTGGTGGACATCTGGCAGCTAAGAAGACCAGAGACAGAATTGCAATGTCTTTCTGGTGGGAAGGAATGCCAAAAGAAGTCAAACAATTATGTGCTTCGTGTCATGATTGTCAAATGCGCAGGAAAGGAAAAGTAAACGATAGAACACCTATCGAAGCTGTTGGAAGACCAGAACTCCCATTTCAAGTGGTCAATGCCGATATTTTAGGCCCAATAGAGCCAAAGTCATCACGTGGCCATCAGTATGTACTGTGCGTTATGGACCAGCATAGTCGTTGGCCGGAAGCAATACCTCTGAAGTCTTTAACAGCAAAGGCAGCCTGTAATGCATTTATAGAAATATTTGTACGAACTGGAATTCCTCGAGTAATTGCAATGGATAACGGAAGAAATTTTGCCGCACAGCTGACAAAAGAGTTTTTAAAACGATTAGGATGTGTTCCTAAATTTTCCACTCCAGGTTATCCACAATCGAATGGTTTAGTTGAAAGATGGATAGGAACTATGAAATCCATGCTACATCATGCAATTAATTCACAAGGTCGAGGCTGGGATAAACAGTTGCCATTCTTGTTATGGGCATACAGAGAAGTGCCTAACGCTACAACGGGTGTTACCCCATTCCTACTAGTTCATGGGCGACCACCTGTAGGACCTCTAGCCATCCTCAAATCAAGTTGGGAAGATGAAGTCGTACTTCCTCAAGGGATTGGAGAATCTGTAGCTGACTACTTGTTGAAACTCCGGAAACGTTTAGAAGACGCGGCACAGTATGCGAATAGAATAGCTCAAGAACAGCAGCAGAAATATGTACAGTATCATAATTTACGGTCAAAAGATACCGAATTTTCTGTTGGGGATGAAGTTGTAGTGTTAATCCCTGATTCAACAAATCGTCTTTGTTCAAAATGGAAAGGACCAGGAGAAATAGTAGAAAAGAAGTCTCCACATTCTTTTTATGTCAAACTACCTGATGGAAGTGTTCGACATCTTCATCAAAATAAATTGCGTAAATATATTCAACCTGTCAGAGCTGTAGGAATTATTTACGAAACAGATGAAGAGTTTGGAGATATACAACATGCGCCCGTAGAATCACGGCAAGTAACAGATGAAGAACTAAAAGCTGGTATAAAATCAAATTCGATATCAGCAAAGCAACATAAACAGCTGTTGAATCTAATTAAAGAATATCTAACAATATTTGATGGGGAATTAAAGAAAGCCAAAGTTCCGCCACATGTTATCCAGTTAAAGTCTGGAGTAGAGAGGAAACAACCTCATCTTTATAAAGTTCCAGAAACATTAAGATCTAATATAGAAAAACAGATAGCAGAATTATTGGAAAAAGACCTGATAGAACCCTCTTCAGCAGAAATAGCATATCCATTGGTATGTGTAGCCAAGAAAGATGGAACTGTCCGACTTTGCGTGGACTACAGAGAGCTGAACTCAGTTAGTAAAATTCCACCTTTTCCTATGCAGAATTCAGAAAATCTTAGATTTAAAGCTGGTGGAGCTCGTTACTTGACAACTTTAGATATCCTTAAGGGATATTGGGAAATACCCTTAGCAGAGCAAAGCCGAGAATTAACCAGTTTTGTATCTCCAAAGGGTGAGTATCAGTGGAAGGTGATGCCATTTGGGTTATCTGGAGCACCAGCAACATTCCAAAGAATAATGAATCAAGTATTACGACCTCATAGTGACTACGCCGAAAGTTTTCTTGATGATATTATCATATTTTCTTCAAACTGGGAAGATCATCTTAATCATATTAAATCCATTTTAGAAACTCTGAAAAAATTGAATTTTTCGGCAAATTTAAAGAAATGCTCTTTGCGATGTCGAAAGTAAAATATTTGGGACATGTCGTAGGCTCAGGAGAGCACGGCCCAGATCCGGACAAGATATCAGTTATTAAAGATTTGAAAGCCCCTAAAACTAAGAAAACATTGAAGTCACTCCTAGGATTATTTAACTATTACAGAGACTATGTGCCTCGGTATGCCAATATAGCAAAACCTTTAACGGACTTAACTCGAAAAACTGTGCCAAACGACCTTCCATGGTCAGAAGAAGCCGAAAGCGCATTTAATTCGTTAAAGAATTGTTTGTGCTCTATAACCTCTCTGTATACACCTGATATGTCGAAACCTTTTGAAGTCGATACTGATGCTTCAGTGACCGGAATTGGAGCCTGTCTAATGCAGAGAGATGAGCAGAATAAACTGAAACCTATAACTTGCGCAAGCCAAAAACTGACCCCTGCTCAATCAAAGTGGAGCACTATTGAAAGGGAAGCTTATGCTGTAATATGGGCATTAGGTAAATTCAAAATGTGGACTTATGGAACCACTATTATCTTACACACGGACCATAACCCTTTAAAATATTTGACAGAAGCAGTTCCTAAGAACGCCAGATTACAAAGATGGGCATTGGCTCTATCTCGCTATCAAGTGACTATTGCTCATAAGCCAGGAAGCAGTAATACTATTGCAGATGCTTTATCACGCATTCATGAATAAAGTCATAAGTTAGTTTAATATTGTATTTGTTATTACATATATATATATGTGTGTGTGTTTATTTTGTTTCTTATATTCAAGTATATTAATTCATTAAGATTATTTAAAGTGCATAAGAAAATCCATGTCAGGATAAATGTTTATTCATATATATTATATATATATTTTATTTCTATTATGTGTTTAAATGTTACTTATTTTATACCATAGAAAATATTTAAATATTAAGTGAAATATAAATGTTATTGCTCTTGATGGAACATCGGATATTAGGTGAAAGATGAGACAATAATTAAGAATTTAAAAGGACAATTAAACTTTCATGAACATTTATTTAAAGATGAAACAATAATTAACAATTTAAAAGGACAATTAGACTTTCATGAACAGTTATATAAATTATCCACAAATTTTGGTTAGTAGTTTCACTGTGAAGGCCATTGTCCCTCAAGTGAAACTGGAGGGAAGGTGTGAACGCCGCACCTCTGATTTCGAGAGTATTAAAAAACAAGAACTGAAAAGTTTGTTACGAAAATGTGGCAACAGTGTGTGTGCGTATGTGAATCAAGATGGACTAACGTTCCATTCTACATGTTTTTTAGAAAATACTTTACTTGATGTTAATTTCTGTATTCGTTATGTATTTTATGTTTGTGCCGTAAGTAAATATACGTTTAAAAGTAAACCAAGTGTGATCAGTGTCTTGATGTGTCTCGAAATGAATTTACCGAAAGAAAAGAACCAGGTGCGAAAAAGCAGGCACCACAGTGGTTATTTTCCATGCCACATTGCATTGGTTTTAAAATTTGCGAGTTTCATAAATTTGTACTTCAAATTTTATTTTCCTTTTCTTTCTTTCTTTCTTTTTATTTTTTTTTAATTAGATTTAAAATTTCGCGAAACTTTAGCCAATTTTGACAAAAATAAAAGACTTTTAATGAAATAATAATAAGAAGAAGAAAAAGAAAAAGTTGTAAAAATTAAAAATTGCTAAATTTGGTTAGTGGTTTTATAGAAAAATAAAATTTTACTAAACTCAAGGCGTTGATAACTTGCAAGTTAGTGTTCTTCTAGCTGAAATTTTCAAACTCTATATTAACGAAATATTTAATTAAATTCAATGTTGGAAGTTTTTATAAAGCAAGTTTTACACGTGATCAGAACATTTTTTTTTTTTTTTTTTTTTTTTTCCCTACCATTAGATTTATTCAGTGATCTCTATCCTATTTAAATTATGACACATAAAAAGCCTATAATGGTTATTACAAAAATACGAAAAAAATACTTTATAAAAATAGTAGTAGCAAAAAAGACTGAAAGAAGATTAAAAGTATTAAAAAGTGTATTGTCACCGTGTTCTCAACTTACCTGAAAGTTTCAAATATCAAGCTAGTCGGGAAGTTGGTTAAAAATCGATTGCAAAATATGTACTGGACAAACAAACAAACATACATACAAACAGACAAACAAGAATCGATGTTAATAGAAACATGGTAAAAATTTTGAATTTATTCTTCTTTAAGTTTGATTATATTTGGAGAGAATTACTCTAAAATTTAAGTGGTATGGTGAAAGCGGTCAGTGCCTAGCAATAATACGAAATGATAATTAGGATGTTCGTAGGAGGTATCGTGAAATAGATCAGTACTAATAATATTACGAAGTATTAATTAGGATGTTCGCAGGTATGTCTAATATATTATACTCTATTAAATGTTTAACATTTCTGAATCTGCTACAGCTAGTACGAAATCAAAAGCTATGACCTATGAGCTGTTTTTCTTGTATGCATTTTAAAGTAAAAAAAAAGTGTGTGTGTGTGTGTATATATATACATACTTGCTAACCATCTCATTATGAACCGCACAATTTTTAGTACTTGCCTTTTTTTTCAAACCAATAATTTTTTAGAGCAATTTTTATCTTATTTAATCTTAACAACACTTGGAGAGAATTACTCTAAAAATATAGTGGTTTGAGAAAAGGGACGTTTTTTCAGGGGGCGTTAACAATTGTACGGTCATTAATGAGATGGTTGGCAAGTCTGTATATATATTTAGAGGAGCGAGGGGCTAGTTGTCACAGGGGTGAGAAGTAACACGCAATTTACGAAATATTTTGTAATATTTCTGATTAAATATTTTAATAAACATAATTCTTATGACGCGCTTTATAATGTAAGCAGAATTGGTACTGCACAAAAATGGTTAATGAGAGGTTCTGTACACTAGCTTCTTTTTATCTAGTTAGTGGCAAAAAAAAAATAGAGAGATATATTTCGTAAAATTTGATTAAAGGTATGTTAATTTATACTTTAAAGTAATTTTTATACCTATTTATTTAGACTCTGTGTTGAGTTATAAAATTCTTGTTTAATTTTTTGTACAAATTATTATTAATTTTTATAAATAAACAAAATTTCCAAAATCATAGGATAGGGCTAGTTGAAACAAAATTGTGAGGCAAGATGTAACATGTTAGAGGAGTGGCTTGCGGAGATGCCTACAGCCAGAGCAAGAAGTCTCCGCCCATTTTCGAGAAACATTTAAAAATAAAAAAAATTTTGGTTTTTTTGCCACTATTATATTAATGCAAAAATATTGTCTGTGTTTTTATTTTATAGTGCCGTGATTATTTAATCACGAATTAGAGAATATTGCATAAAAAATTGTGGTAGAAAAAAAAAGCAGAAATTTCTCATCAATGAGAGTGTCCTGAAAAAAGGGCGGAGAATTCGAGTTCTGCTAAACCCTCTCTGTGGCAGAAGAATGCATATAATGCTTAATTTTTAAAATGTGAGCACATATTAAATGCATAAGAGAAACAAAATATCATTTGTTTGAATTAATTTCAACTCGGACTAAGATTGACTTCTATGTTGATTTTATCTTTAATTTTATCTTTATGTTACTATAATCCATTTGATATAATTTATTGTTACTATACGAAGAAGGTTATAATTTAATATTAGTTATTAATTGCCTTTTTTATTAAATTAATAAATGATTAATAATAAAACACATATTGATATCTTACCGTTTTTATTGTTAGGGTACCCTTTGTATCCGTTACAATTCACCCCACATGTGTTACAATTAGCCCCAAATCCGGGGCAAATTCTTACAGGCAAATAATTTTTAAAAAATGTTTTTTGTGCAAAAACTGTCAACATAAAACTGTCAACATAAAACTGGCAAAAACTGTCACTGTGCAAAAGCTTTTAATATGAATATGATAGATGATTATGTATGCTATGGAAGATATGAATATAAGAATTCGTAGTCTCCATTCTTTTTTTTTTTTTTTTTTTTTTTTTTTAAGAATAATATTAGAGAGGAAATATTTTCGCATTTTTTACTACCACTATATTCATTCAATAATTTCTAACCTATTTAATCATGACTCATACAAATCCTATAATGATTATCTTAAAAATACGAGAAATACTACTTAATGAAGATAGTAGTATCGCAAACAAGGCGGAAGTTTTCAAAGTGTCCTGAAAAATGGCAGGAAGTATGTACGATTCTTGAATTGCATATATGCACAGTGTACCACCTAATGTAGTTAAAGTGTACCATGTCTCATACCACTTAATTTATACTATAATTTCCTATAACATATAAATACAATAAAAGAAGAAGAAAAAAAAAATTTTTTAAATGTGTAATGAAAAAAAAAAAAAAAAAAAAAAAAAAAAAAGGCTGGGAAAGAAACGCTCAGAAATTAATTAAGGAACTTGGAAACTCTGTATGCTGTTCGCGAAATTTAATACATTTTTATTCTAGATATACCACAAAATTTTACTTGTAACGATTGCATAATTACTTCGAACATTAATTGTTTATTGTATACCTATAAAATATTACACCTCAAGAATTATTGATAGTTTGAATAAAAAAACCTTTGAATTTGGATGCGTTGCTGACATGAAGCATTTATTTGTATCTATGCTATATTACTTTTATTTATAATTTGCCGTTACCGATTTGTTTTTATAATTATAACAGAATTATGTAAATATTTTAAACATATTTCATATTTTAAGAGGCAGAAGAAAAATAAGTTAAAAGACCAATTGCAAAGTCTACTAAGAGTTAATTTTTAATCATAAGATATTTCATTCAAAGTGTTGCAGACTTACCAGCCTTCTGGATTTTTCAAAATAAGTAAATTTTTATAGATCATCGACTTTGTATTTTAGTGAAATTTTTGTAATTAAAAAAGCTGCAGAATGCTTTAAAAGGACAGTTGTATGAATTTATCCTATGTCGCGTAAATATTGTTACATACTTGCCAACCATCTCATTATGAACCGTACAATTTTTAGTACCTGCCTTTTTTTTCACACCAATAATTTTTTAGAGCAATTTTTCTCTTATTTAATCGTAACAACATTTGGAGAGAATTACTCTAAAAATATAGTGGTGTGAGAAAGGGGCGTTAACAATTGTACGATTATTAATGAGATGGTTGGCAAGTATGTTGTTAGATATAACTCATAATAGTAAATTTTTCTGGAAATGACAAAATAAGCATTCCTGTAATACTTTTAATTGTATGACACCATTTTCATTTAAAGGTATTTTTTTAGGGTATAAATAAAATTTGAAACAGTCAAACAGTTAAGTTGATAGGCCCTGAGAATTTTGCTATAAATACCTAGGAATTTACCTAGATTCCAAATTAACGTGGTCTCGTCACATTTCAGAATCTGATAAAAGCTGACAAGGCCGCAAAAGCCCTTCACTCTCTTTTAGCTTATAATAGCCGCCTGTCTCTTAAGAATAAATTATTATTATACAAATCTATGATTCGACCGATCATTACCTACGGGTGCATGATCTATGGTTCTGCTGCTAAAACTCAGTTAAGAAAAATTCAGTTATTCCAAAATAATATTTTACGTAGGTTTGTTCATGTTACTCGTTATGTCCTCAATGATGCTATTCACCGAGATCTTCGAATTCGGCCAATCTTTGCCGAAATTCGAAAACTTACGATGAAGTTTCACAGATCTATTCCCAATGTCAGAAATCCTCTGTTAGACTCCATTCATCGCTACGATCCTGGAGTCGGTCGTGGAAAGAAACGACCCTTAGCTATTTTAACTAGGGGAATCGACTTTCTCTAAGAAGAGTACAATTATTACGTCTGGAGTTACATAACAGTGTATTTCCTCACAAAATTATTTTTCTCCCTAGAGCAAACGAAATGTTTCTCTAGAGTTGGCTAACCCTAGCATCAGGCTTAGGAACTGTTTTATTTTTACAGACGCGATTTCCACCTTTCTAATCATGAATTCCTCTAACTTTTTGTTGTCTTCTCTCAAAATTATGAACTGCCTGATATTTTTTTTTTATTATTTGGCTATTTTTATTAAGTTTTATCGTTTTTTATTACTTTTGTTAGTGCAGTTGCTGACTACTGACGGGATGTCGAAAAGCGATCTCGGGTTGGTCAGAGCCTCGCGCTCTGATTGGCCGGGTCGCCTAGGACATAATTCCGTCGTTTTTAGCTCAAAAATTTTCAGAGAGGATTGAGAATAACTTGCTGTTTGCTGATTGGTCCACGGATCCACCTCAGAACTTAGTTTCTGGATGGAAACAGGGATTCGATCTGAAACTGCATTTTATTTCTCTTTAATGATCCTCTGGATTTTATTTTTATTTCTTGATTGAACTCTTAGGAAAAAAAAAAAAAAAAAAGGTATGGCCCCTTTTTTTTTATTAATTACGGGACTCCGAGCGATTTCCTGTGTCCCTTTGGGCGCCCTGCTCAGCTCTTTATTCCTTTTCGCCGTCCAGAATGTCTTCGTCAACGCACGCAGCTGTTTTCTGCTGCACTTATATTTTCAATTTGATTTTAATTCTAATTTATTTATTTATTTATTTAATCTCCTGCTACTTCACTCAGATTAATTTCCCTGCTAACGCGGGGGAGTTCCTGAGACTAAATTCTAAATTTATTTTTTAATTAAAAAGCCTTCGGCTTTTTAATGCTTTCTTTTCTGTAAAATCATTTTTATGTTTTTTGGCGCTTTCGATGGAGGTAAGCAACGGTTGCGACCGATTGCAGGTACTCCGAAGCAATTACGTTGACGTTGAGGCCTTGAATGAAATCAACATATCGCTTTAACATAACAGAGTTGGCTGCAACCGAATTCTGCTGCTACGAAATTAGTGTATTTAACTGCTCTTCTGCACTTTACGCCAGACTTGCGGCGTTTTTTTTTTTTTTTTTTTTTTTGAACACTTGAAATAGTTCGGCTTACTCGCCACCTACCAAATACCGTTAGTGGAAAGCCGAAATTAAGAGTTGTTTCTTTTGCATTTATTTAATTTTTTCAATTATTATTTCTTATTAAAAAAAATAATAATAATAATCAATAACATAAATTGTTTCAAAAAAAGACCAAAGAGAAATTTGTCAACAATATACTTTTAATTTGCAGAAAATGGTTTCCATATTTACTTATTTATTTAGCTTTATTTATTTGTTTGTTTATGAAATATAATGGAATAGTGAATCAAATAATAATAAACTAAAAACAGTATCATATTTTAGTTTCTTTTAGATAATAAATTTTTTTTTTTCTTTTTTTAATAGGTATAGTTATTTTAAAATATAATATATGATGATCGATTTAGTTTATTTAAATTTGGTTTATAAATATAAATAATTATAAAATATAAATTTATTTTCTTCTAATGATATACTTAATTTTAACTTTATTTCTTGTTATCATATGGTAATACAGAGGATTGATGGAAAATGTGAAGCCCGAAAAACCTGTTTAAATCGCTATATCTGTCTTAAACTGTAGTGGCTTTTGCTTCTTTTTATTATTACTACTTTTTCTTTTTCTTTTCTCTCTCTCTCTCTCTCTCTCTCTCTCTCTCTCTCTCTCTCTCTCTCTCTCTTTTATTATTATTTTTAAGATTCTGACATTGTTTCACATAGTTTTCAGTTCTTATATCAAATATAGGTATTCACTTCTATATGCATATATCGTTTAACATATATACATTAAACGGTATACGTAGTTCATTTGTAACACTTTCCAACAAGGTTGAAAAATGTTAAAGAGTTCGGTTTGTCTGTCTCTCTGTCTGTCCGCGCTTTAACTCCCGAAAATATTTATGGAATTTCTTGAAACTGATATATGTTATTCAAGCTCACTATCGGACGTTCCCTATTAAAAATAGAGCATATACCTCCACTGGTTTGAGTACAGGGACACTCGAAAGTATTTCAAAGCATTGTGTTCTATGAGAGGTATTTCTATAAACCATATTTTCATACCTTTACTGTAGACATATCTTAATGAAACTGAAATATGTTATTCAAGTTCACTATTGGATGTCTCCTGTATAAAATGGAGGAAATACCATCATCGGCTTATGTACAAGGACACTTAAAATTATTCCAAAGTATTGCGTTGTATGAGAGATATTCCTATAAATCAAATTTTAATAACTATACTTTCTACGAAGTTTTAGGAAATTGAAATATGTTATTTGTATGCACGAAAGAATGCTTTACATAATATATAGCATGATTCGCATTGGATTTACAGGGTGGCACAGAAAAATCCAGTTATATTAAGAGCTATTAATAAAAATTTGTTAGAAATGTACTTTCGTTTACGTTAAACTTTTTTAACACTTTCTAACATTTTTAACAATTTCTAACAAGGTTGAAAAGTGTTAATGACTTCGGCTCGTCTGTCTGACTGTCTGTCAGCGCTTTAACTTCCGTAAATATTTATGGAATTTTTTGAAACTGACATATGTTATTCAAGTTCACTATCGGATGCCCTTTATTAAAAATAGAGTTTATAACTCTACTGGTTTGTGTACAAGGACACCCTAAAGTATTTCAAAGCATTGTGTTCTAGGAGTGATATTTCTATAAACCATATTTTTAATTTACTGTACACTAATCTTAATGAAATTGAAATACGTTATTCAAGTTCATTATTGGATGTTTCCTGCAAAAAATAAAGTATATATCACCACTGGTTTATATACAGGGACACTCAAAATTATTCAAGTTGTTCAAGTTCACAATCGGATGTTCCTTATTGAAAATGGAGTTTATACCTCTACTGGTTTGTGTATAGGGACACTTTCATATGAGGGAAATTCAGAAGAAAAACCAGGATTTTTTCCCTACGTGATTACATGTCACGTGATTAAAAACACGTAGTTTAGTGCTATCTAAATATTTAATTGGCTCTTTTCACTGAGACTAGACGTTAATTAAGTCTAGAAGGGTTATTTTCTGGCTGCAGGGAAAAAGACAATTTGAAGAAATACGGTAAAATAATAATAATAATAAAAAAAGTTTTACCAACGGTTTAGTTTTTAGGAAAGCAAAAATGAAACTTTTGTTTAAAAAAGAACAGACTGGAAAAATTATTAAAGAATATATCAATTAAATTACAACTTGATAAAAAAAGACCTAATTAGGGGGTTTCATTCTTTATATTATTGTTAATATTATCACATATGTAATATTCTTTCAACTCATGAAAAAGTTTTAAAATAAACTAAAAAGAAATACCTATACCTTCTGCAGTGCATAGGCTGCACGGTATTTCAGCAACTCCATTTCTTTGTAAAATGTTTAATTATGTTTAATCACAGAAAACTACTATAAAATATATTAAAAAATTTCAGTATCTAAAAACATACAAGTTTTTAGCTATAGCAGTGGAGAAAGAACAACTGCATCTAATTCACTCATAACTTTTCCTGTACATCACTGACCTATCTCAAAAACTATAACAAGGGGGAAAATGAATCGAGATTACTTGTAGCGTTGCGGCCAAATAGATTGATATCAGAAGTAAAAATTTCCCAACTGCTTAAAAAATAGAAGGAATGACTTGAAAACGTATTGTGTTAAAAGACACTTTATCAAGGTCAGTTATACAGAGTTTCCCCACTTTATCTTCAGCCGCTATAGTGTCCGCCTCTTACCTTTTCATGATACTTTATGTTTCAGGAATGAAAAATTATCACCTTTTTGCCACCATATTTTTCTTGAAAAAAAAAAGAAAAAAAAAGACAAGACATTATATATATTGTAATTTTAAAGATGTATATAATTATTAAACAGTATAGAAATTATCGTAGAAAAATTGTGGTAGAAAAAAAGCATAAAATTTTTTTCTTCGAAGAGCCCTGATAAAAAGGCGGAGACTACGACCCCTGTACCTTTAAGAGGGACCTGTAGGATGAATTAATGAGTGATGAATGAGTGAATTACTGAAAAAAGCAAGATGAAATATATTCTGACAATACAAATCCACAACTTCCAACACTCTAATTATGAATATAGTTGTCAACTTACTTTCGGGCAAGCGGTAAATTTTAATATATATATATATATATATATATATATATATATATTTTTTTTTTTTTTTTACTGTATCAGTGGAAATTATTCAAGTTCAGTGATTAAATAAAATAAATATTTTTATTAACACTGTCGCGACCGCTGATGTAGATTCACGTCATTTGAAAATCTAGTTCAACCAGTGGGCGTTTCTTTCGCAATTTGTATGCTATTTATTTCTTAAAAATATATCCATTATTTATATTTGTACTATCAATATACAATGGGTATAAATGCTTTGATTAGAAAGAGTGTAACTATAATGGATATCCATTTGTAACATAAATGTGAATACGGAAAATTTTGTTCTGAATAATTGTATCTGGGAAGAATAACGCCCACAGGCGGACCTTAGTGTAAAAAAGACAAAAACATGCGGTCGCGAAAGTGTTTAAAAGGTTATATGAAATGAAGGCGGTGCTAAAAAAATAAAATGTTGCAAACCCTGTAAATATTATCGTTCACTTTATAAAAATCGCTATCTATTCCACGCCTAATATGTGATAAAGTTAAAAATCTCCATATTAGATTAAAAAGCAGACTTTTTATTTTATTTTATTTATTTATTTATTTTTATATAAATAAATAGTGATTATTTTCCAGGCCACATTGCATTGGTATTTTAAAATTTGCAAGTTTCATAAATTTGTACTTCAAATTTTATTTTCCTTTTCTTTCTTTTTTTTTTTTTTTTTTTAATGAGAGTTGAAATTTTGCGAAACTTTAGCCAATTTTGACAAAAGTAAAAGACATTCAATGAAATAATAGTAAGAAGAAGAAGAAGAAAAATTTGTAAAAATTAAAAATCGCTAAATTTGGTTAGTGGTTTTATAGAAAAATAATATTTTACTAATTTCAAAGCGTTGATAACTTGCAAGTTAGGGTTCTTCTAGGTGAGATTTTCATACTTTATATTAACGAAATATTTAATTAAATTCAAAGTTGGAAGTTTTTATAAAGCAAGTTCTACACGTGTTCAGAACATTTTTTTTTTTTTTTTTTTTTTTTTTTTTTTTTTTGAAGAACAATTTCTAAAAGGAAATATTTCCGCTTTTTTTTTTTTTTTTTTTTTTTTACCATTACATTTATTCAGTGATCTCTATCCTATTTAAATTATGTCACATAAAAAGCCTATAATGATTATTACAAAAATACGATAAAAAATACTGTATAAAAATAGTAGTAGCAAAAAAGACTAAAGAAGATTAAAAGTATTAAAAAATGTATTGTCACCGTTTTCTGAACTGTCCTGAAAGTTTGAGATATCTAGCTAGTCGAGAAGTTAGTTAAAAATCGATTGCAAAATTTGTACTGGATGTATATATAGTATTTTGATCTATATATAGTATTTTATTTATTTATTTATCGATGTTTTCTGAACTAGATAGTTAATAATGGTTTTATACAGTTAAATAAACATTTTTTCTTTTTTTGAGCGTGCCCGTTTTCTATTTACTTTAAACTTTAAATTTTATATTGATTTTGATTGATATTGAAATTGTTCAAATCATTTAAAGATAAAGCAAATCATTGGAAGCGTAAACTAATTTAAAAATATTTTTTCTATTGCATATTTAGCATTTGTAATATCTTCCAAAATTATACTTTCAAAACGTTTTTTCTTTCCTATATAATCTTCAAGTTTGAAATTATTGATATATTTTTAAACTGTTTTCATTAAAAACGTTACATATCGTGTGTTAATTATAGTTTTTAAGATTCAAATTTTGATTTTAAATATTTCAGAAATATTGATCTAGATTCTTATATATATATATATATATATATATATATGTTATTTGTACTTTACCAGAGAAATATAAAAATTATAAAACATATATGTGGGAAGTTCCTCATACAGACAACAGATGGCGCTGCCTCCGATGCTCATCTTTCGACGAGAGGACAAACGGAAGATAGTTTAGATCTGGCTCCAGTGGAGATCGGTTGAGACCGTCATCGCGAAGGCTGATATGCTCATTTTCTCCTAATTAGAGCTTGATGTGCTCTTAATAAGTGTGTAGAGCCATGGAGGGCTCAATACCTCAACCTAACATGTTTAAAATAGTGCGCGTAGGTACTATTGTGAATTATGAGTAGGTGCTTAAATGTTTTGTTACAGTAATTCTGGTGAAGAGAGCTTGTTCTATGTGTTAAGCCTCGAAACCAGCAAATGGTTATTGATGGAAATTCTGCTATTATTATATTACTCTTTTGTGTATTTTATGTTATGAATGTTTCGTCCATACTTCAAATAAAGTGCTGTCCAATTGAATTCTACTCATCATTGCCCCACCTCTAGACACCCAGCCAAGATTCTACAAGTGGGGGCTCTGCCGCGATATTATGGCAACACCAACAAGTTATAAAAGGTAACTTTTGTATATTTATCACTCTGTTTGATAATAAACAATAATGATTAATGCATGAATTGAGCAAAAGGAATTTAATACAGTTTTGAATTAGAAATTAATGGAGAAATATTTTTAAGAACAGTTTTGGTTTCACTTTGTGATGAAATAAAATAAATATATCACTTGTGAAGAATGAATAGAAATAGGAATTATGATTGAAAAAATATTCTGAATAATCATTTAGTATTTTGCTTATTGTTGTTTGCAATATTATTTTAACAATATTATAACAATATTATTTTAAAACGAAAGTGATAACAATTATTAAATAGAGAACAATAATGATAATGGTGATATTATATGAAATATGTGTAATAATTAAGAAATATATAAGATGTTCTAAATATTCTGTTGTATAATACAAATTGTTCTGCATGTGGTTATTTAAAAATCATGATAATTTCGATTTGAGAACAAAAACCACAGAAGCACTTTTAAGAAAATTGCTGTCATATTAATTTGTTTCTATTTAAGTATGATATTAATTTGGTAGAAATATTGAAATATTTTTTGGTATAAATAATTATTTAGAGTTATAATGGCCCAAAACGTGTTACAAGGTATTAGAAAAGCCGATTTAAAAACAATTGCTGAAGAATTAGGCCTAACTGTTCCGGCAGAAGCTAGGGTAGTTAAAATCAAAACTTTGATTGAGAGTTCTGATATTTATAAAAATGATTTAGAATTTGTTAGAGGTGTTATTAAAATGTTAGTAGAAGAACAAATGTTGAAATCTGTAGAAGAACAAACCAAAATTGAGATAGAAAGAATTAAATTATCCCAGTTTGAAAAAGAAATAGAGTTACAGAATTTAAAGTTACCGGCTGCAGCAAATAATTCTAGTAATAATGTTGAGCAATCAAATTCAGAAACTACTTCACAATCATTAGAAAATTTAATTAGAAGTATTCGAAGATTAACCATTTCAGTACCTGAGAAACCGGAATCTTTGCACTTATTTTTTCAATCCCTTGAAAAAGCATTCATTTCTAAAAATCTACCGTCTAAATTTAAATCGGAAATATTGATTAATTTATTGTGAGATAAATGTAATCAGTTTCTTGCGTACGTAACCACCGAAGAAATTAACGATTATGAAAAAGTTAAGGAATTAATTTTAAGACAATTTCAACCAACGCCGCGTGAATGTTTAAGTAATTTTAAAAATGCGCTGCGTAATCCGTCAGAATCTCATGTCCAGTTTGCTTCCCGTCTAAGCGCTTCTTTTGATTACTATTGTAGATTGAGAGGGGTTAACGATGTTAAACAATTGTGTGATCTTATAGTTTCTGATAAATTATATGAAACGTTGGATTCTAGAACTAGGGAACATATTAGTGTTCGAGAAGGTCAAAATTGGTTTAAACCCAACGAATTAGGTCGGGAGTGTGATTTATTCTACTCTTCTAGAGGGAAATCGTTAATTGAAACTAATAATAATACGCGAAACGACAGTTCAGAGAATAAGCGGTTTGTAAACAAAACTCCTTTTAGAAAGACACATTATAATAATAAAGATCCCATAGTACGTAATTCGGTATCTAATCAAGCTGACGAAAAGCATGAAATAATGTGTTACATTTGTGGTGCAAAAAGGAAAACATTTCATTTCGCTAGAGTCTGCCCTAAACGTATTCCAGAGAAAAAAGAATTACATGAAAATCTTCCAACGAATTCAGTAGTTCAATCTGAAACAAGTCCGATTAACCTAATTGTTAATGAGCTCGAATATGTTGATATTTTAGTGGATGATATTCCACTTAAAGGGTTAAAAGATACAGGTTCTTCGATTCTAGTTGTGAATAAAAACAGCATTCCACAGACTAAAAATGTTATTTCTTCAACCACTTTAGTTAGCTGTTTTAATGAAAAGAAAGATGCAATTCTAACTGAATTAAAAATATCTTTGCCTAATCATGATTCAGTAAACATAATCGGAGCTTTATGCAACAATTTGTCATGCGACGTAATTCTGCCTGGTAATATCTTTCATATTCTGAAACCACAAAATAAGGAGGAAACAGATGTTTCGAATTCCACCGACATAGGGGGGGGGGGGGAATTTTTCTGTGTTCGGGGGAAAGTGATTTCGATGAAGCAAGTGAGTGTTCTTTTCCCGTATTCGATCAAAGGGAAAATGAGAAAGATTCTTTTTTTTTCAAATATGTGCAACTTTCCAGAAGAAAAATTCGATGTCAGTTATATTTTAGATAATTCGTTAAAAGAGAGATTAAGCGAGTTAATAAAAAGTTACAAGCCAGTTAAAACAAAAAATACTGATTTAAAAATGTCCATTATTTTATCTGATGATACACCAGTATGTTTACGCTCTCGCAGATTATCATTTGTAGAGAAATCAGAGGTGGATAAACAAATTGACCAGTGGTTAAAAGATGGTATAATTAGAGAAAGTACGTCAAATTACGCTTCGCCAATAGTGGTGTGTAGGAAAAAAGATGGAGGAATAAGGTTATGCTGTGATTATCGTGCTTTAAATAAGAAAATTATTAAAGATAAATACCCGTTGCCAAATATTGAAGATTTATTTGATAGATTAGGGGAGGGTAAAGTTTTTTCGACACTAGATTTAAAGAATGCGTTTTTACAAGTTGATGTAGAGGAAAAAAGTAGGAAATATACAGCTTTTGTGACCGATAATGCCCAGTATGAGTTTCTAAAAGTTCCCTATGGATTATGTAATAGTCCCTTAGTATTTCAAAGATATGTAAATTATGTGTTTAAAGACCTATTAAAAGATGGTACTGTAATTATTTATTTAGATGATATAATTATTCCATCTAAAGATGAGAATGAAGGGTTAGATAAATTAAAACGTGTGTTAGAAACGGCATCAAAATTTGGTCTAGAGTTAAATTTAAAGAAATGTCAGTTTTTGAAACGAAAGATCAATTTCTTGGGTCACATAATTCAGAATGGCACGATTAAATCCTCAGTAGAAAAAACTCTTGCAGTCCAAAATTTCCCAGAACCCCTTAATGCTAGGGAAGTGCAGAGTTTCTTAGGTTTAACGGGTTACTTTAGAAAATTTATTCGTTCATCTGCCAACATAGCAAGACCACTCAGTGATTTATTACGTGCTTCCACTCCATTTAAATTCGAGCAAGAGCAGAAATTGGCTTTTCAAAAGCTGAAAGACATTTTATCTAATACGCCTGTCTTACACCTTTTTAAACAAGGCTATAAGTTAGAAGTTCATACAGATGCATCTAAATTAGGATTCGGTGCATTCTTACTACAACAAGATGACGATGGACAGTACTATCCAATCCATTATATGAGTAAAAAGACCTCTGTACAAGAAGAAAAATACTGTAGTTATGAGTTAGAAGTGTTAGCGATAGTAGAAGCACTTAAAAAATTTAGGAACTATTTATTAGGTAGTAAATTAAAAATCTATACTGACTGTCAAGCGTTCATTAAAACTTTAGATAAACGTGAATTGACACCTAAGGTAGCCAGGTGGTCTTTCCTGCTACAGGAATTCGATTACGAAGCAGAACATCGTTTTGGTAAACAAATGCAGCATGTTGACGCGCTTAGCAGACACCCTGTAATGACTGTAACAACTGATACTCTCACTCATCGTATTGCTACTGCTTAAGAAAATGATGAGTTTATCAACACTATGAAATCTCTTTTACAACAGAACCAAAATGACGAATATGTGTTAAAAAATAATATTTTATATAAAGTGTTGAATGATAGGGATGTACTAATTGTCTCAGAGACCATGCAAATTGAGGTCGTAAAGAAATGTCATGCCTTAGGACATTTTTCGGCTAATAAAACTGAAGAGTTAGTTAAACGCGACTATTACTTTTCTAATATGAAAAAATGCGTAGATAATGTTGTAAAAAGTTGTGTAGAATGTATACTTGTAAATAAGAAACAGGAAAAAGGAGAAGGTTTTTTGAACCCTATCCCTAAAGGAGATATACCATTATCTATGTATCACATCGATTTTGTGGCTCCATTACTGACCACTAATAAAAACTATAATCACATTTTCACTGTCATCGACGGATTTAGTAAATTTTCGGGGCTATATCCGGTGAAATCAACTTCTTCAGCAGACGCCTTGCAAAAATTAAAACAGCAAGCTGCTATTTTTGGTAACCCTGCAAGAATAATATCTGATCGTGGACCTGCGTTCATATCGAAGAAGTTTGCAGATTACTGTGTATCAGAGGGAATTGAACATGACACCATCACAACTGGAATCCCAAGAGGGAATGGTCAAATTGAGAGACTTCATCGAACAATCATTCCTGTATTATCCAAGTTATGTATAAATGACCCTAACAAGTGGCACAAGTTTGTTGAGGCTGTCCAGAGAACAATTAATTCCACCGTATCGAGAAGTACCAAAAGAACTCCTTTTGAATTATTCACTAGAATAACAATGAGAAAGAAAGAAGATAAGAGAATACTTGAACTCCTCGAAGAGGAAAGGATAAATTCTATGCTTGATAACCTTAATACCATTCGTGAAGAAGCAAGAAAAAACATTCTTAAGATTCAAGAAGAAAATCGCCGATGTTACAACAAGAAGAGAAAGAAAGCCCATGTGTATAAAATTAATGATCTAGTTGCCATTCAGCGAACTCAGTTTGGAACCGGCATGAAACTAAGACCAAAATTCTTAGGTCCTTATAAAGTTGTGCGAATAAAGACCAAAGACAGATATGAAGTCGAGAAGATAGAGGATCACGAAGGACCTATACTTCTGCAGACCATATGAAATTATGGTCCACAAACTAAACTAAAATCCAATAATATGGACTGATGAACTTTAAAGAAAAAGTTAACTGTGAATTTTTATGTACATAATTTTTTTTAATGTCTGTTTCTTTTTTTCTTTTTTTTTTTTCCTTTTAATTGTATTTTGCAGCTATCCTTTAGTATCCCAGGCTGGTTCGACGGCGAGGTCACCGTACATCAGGATAGCAGAGCGTTGTGGGAAGTTCCTTATACATACAACAGATGGCGCTGCCTCCGATGCTCATCTTTCGACGAGAGGACAAACGGAAGATAGTTTAGATCTGGCTGCAATGGAGATCGGTTGACACCGTCAGGACGCAGCTTTATACTTTGCGTATACCTGGAACAGAATTTGTCATACTGATTTAGAGAAAACACCGTTTGAATTGTATGGTGGTTATAAACCTTCAGTAAAGCACTTAAAATCTTTTGGCTCAACAGCACACGTAGGGGTACCCAAACAACTTAGAAACAAACTTGACCGAAAAGCGAAAAAAGGAATTATGATAGGTTACGCCCTTAGTACAAAAGGTTACAGGATATGGCTCCCAGATGAAAATAAAACAACAGAAACAATTAATGTTAAAGTTGAAGAACCGATAAATATTAGGGAGCACAGTGGAGCAGTGATGGACCGCGAAAATGAAAGTTAGTTATGTTCAGATGAGGGGTCAGATTCAGAAAGTGTGAATAATGCTGATTCAGATGCTTTTAATATATATCAGACTTACCCTAATCATTCTGAATCTTCGTCCGACGAGGAAATTAAATCCAGTCGAGATATAATTAAACGAGTCCCGTTTAGAACTCTAGTACCCCGTAAAACTAGTGACAGAATCGACTTTTATTATGGTGAATTTGGAAAAACTGAACGTTTAAAATGTCATAAAGATGTTAAAAAATATTGTAAGAAAAATTGTATAATTTATGAACGAAACCTTTTTAATTTCAGTCCTAGAGAAAAATATGTAGGTAAAATTAATGAAAAATCTTGTTCTAGTGCAGGACAAACTTTAAATTCTGATGAAATTAATTCCGATAGTGAACTTGATTCAGATAATGAACTTAATTTGACTGAACCTGATTTAACTAAGAAAAACGATTGACTAGACGTGAATCAAATCCCAACGAGTTTTAAACAGGTCTTAAAATCTCCTTATAAAAATCAGTGGTTGCAGGCTATGAAAGAAGAAATGGATGTTATTCAGGAACGTAATGTATGGCACCTTACAAAATCACCTCCAAATACTAATATTTTAGAATGTAGATGGGTCTTAACTCTTAAACGTAATGAAAGGGGGGAAATAGCCCGTTTTAAAGCAAGACTGGTGGAGCAGGGATATAAACAGATAAAAGGAGAAAGTTATGACGATACTTTTAGCCCTGTCGTTAACTTTGGAGTAATACGCTTCTTCTTTTCATTGCTAGTTTCATGTAAAGGATGGACTCATTTACAACTGGATATTAAAGGTGCATATCTTTACGCACCACTCGATGAACATATTTACATGTCTCAACCACCGGGTTTCATCGAGATTGGAAAAGAAAAATTCGTTTGTAAATTAAATCGCGCTATATACGGCCTACACTAAAGTGGTAGAGCCTGGTTTTTCGAAATGAATAGAATTTTGATCAATATAGGTTTTAACAAATTTTCATGGTGTAACTGTGTTTATATTTTTAACAAGAAAGTAATTTTATTATTGTATGTCGATGACATTGTATTGTTTGCAAAATTTAAAAATCATATAGATGAAGTAGTGGACTTATTGAGTAAAAATTTTGATTTAAAAATCTTAGGAAAAACCCGTAAACTATTGGGTGTTCGAGGAAAATAATGGAAATTTAACTATTCATCAACATTCATATATTAGTGAAATATGTAACAGATTTAAAAATTTCAATTTTCCTATGTCATCTCTCCCCATTAGTAAAGGGATAATTTACTCAAAATCTCAGTGTCCTCAAACTAACGCTGAAACAATAGAAATGTCAAAATATCCTTATAGAAGCATTTTAGGTTGCTTATCGTTTCTCTCTAATAGAACTAGACCTGACATTTCGTACGCGGTTAATATTTTTACCCAATTCCAAAGTAATCCTGGCATTAGGCATTGGAATGGCCTGTTAAAACTCTTAGGTTATGTTTGTTATACCAGAAATTTAAAGTTAAAACTTGAGTGCAGGAAACCACATATTACTGTTTATTCAGACGCTGATTTTGCGGCCAACAGAGACGATAGGACTTCAATGGGGGGACAGCTGATTTTACTCCATAATTCACCTGTAGCTTGGAGAACGTTTAAGGAAAAATGTATCAGTTTAAGTACTATGGAATCTGAATTCGTAGCCATGACCGAAGCTACAAAAGAACTATTATGGTTCGATAGAATTTTAGAAGAATGCTTTAATAAAAAACTAATATAGGGTACTAAAGAAAAATCTTTACTTTTAGTCGATAACATGGCTGCTATAGATTTCGTGAAGTCTCCCATTGAAAACTATCGTACCAAACACATTGACGTAAAATTATTTTTTATAAGGGATTTGATTTATAAAAACATATTTAATATTAAACATGTTAAAAGTGCAAATAATTGGTCAGATATTTTCAAGAAACCGTTAACAAAATACGGGTTATCTCTTTTCATAAGTAGCCTATTTTCATCTACTGAGTAACATGTATATTAAAGGAGTAAATTTTGAAAAGAAAAGAATTAAGGAAATAAGTTTCTATTTTTTTTTTTTAAGTTATTTATTTCTAAAGAGAACAGAATGTTTTTCTCTTTAATATGAAAATGCAAATGAGGAGCAAACATTCAAACCGTGTTTTCTCCTTCGAATGCAAGTTTTCAGAAAACACAAAAAACTGATAAATTAAAAAATAACCCTTCTTAGACCCTAATAATAATTTGTTTAGTTGTATTATTGGTTACTAGGAAGATATGTAGGCCTACTTTACCTAATAAACTTAGAGTTAATTAGAAAAATGCATTTGAAATTTGGAGAAAGCATGTTTTGACCGAAACACAGAGGAGAAAACATGTTTTGAATGTTTCCAATGTGGAGAAAGCATGTTTTGACCGAAACACAGAAGAGAAAACATGTTTTGAATGTTTCCAATGTGGACAAAACATTTTTTTAATGAAAAAGTATGTAGCTCGAATATTGATGAAATAACATTCTTAATGTAATAAAGTAGTTAACAGAACAGATTTTGTTATGTAATTATAAAATTAAATTAAATATTTACGCTTGAAAAATCATCATGCAACTTGTAGGGAAGAACTAAAATTTTTAAGCCAATTTGAAATTTAAATTTTTAAACCAATATCTTCACTTAAGCAATTTCATGCTTCCTCTGTTTCTTCATATTCTACATGAAAGTTATTAGTAATGATATCTTTATACCATTTAAAATCAGGCTGATTTTTTCACTCTTCACCATACAGTAATTGTAAAAGTTTGTCTACGTCATTCTGATGCCTTTAAGTTTGAGATGAATTCTCTTACCTTGTTTTTGTTTTTTTATTAATGCTTAAGTGGCTTTTTCTATCACCTCCTCTCTTTTCCTCAATAGGTTCACCAGCATGTACCTTAGTAACAATATCGGCTAGCATTGTACGACCTATTTTAGTTATAGCAATGAAATTGTTTTTACACACAGGAATTCTCCTACCACTGCTACCAGTAATAAAATAAGAAGCAGAAAATGCATGCTGTAAGCCAGATGATTGCGATTTATTTTGGGTTGGGTTATTAGGTCTACGTCGAGTTACATTTTTTGTAACAACCAATGAGGCTATAATAGAATCTTGTCGCTGTTTGTCCGGAATTTTGTAAAGTCTATCCCGAAACTTCTTAACGTCATTAGTTCTAACATTTCAGTGCATGAAAAAGTATTAATAGATTGTTTCCATTGAGCATAAATGTTGTTATCTAAAGGTGCTGAATATCGTTTCTTTTTCGCTTCTTTTTTTTTTCCACCAATTCTCTGTCTTTTTCTAGTTCCATAATTAGAAGTACTCACTAATACACCATCTATTAATTCTTCCATTAGAAAAAAAAAATAAAAAATAAATAAATAAAAATAAATAAATAAATAAATGATAATAATAATAAAGTGCACTCCTCTAAAATGAAGAAAACAAGATAGAACTAACGAAAAAACAAACATAAAAGCTGGTACATGTACGAGTCACGCGACCAGAAAGAGCAGTACTGACTGGTTGGCTGGAGAAATCACAGTTTGACTGAAAACAGGCTCTGGAGGAAACACTGTTTGATTGAAACCCTAACTTTCTAAGAGCATTTATAATGTGATAAAAATTATTTTGGTTTAAAATAATAGTATAATTTTGTGCTATTTAAAGTTGAGTTCACAGAAAAATCACTAACTCATTTTTTTTTTATTTTTGGAGAAAACACGGTTTGAATGTTTGCTCCTCAAATGTATTTCTGAAAGTGTTTATTATATTGCGAAATGTATATACTTGTTTTATATCATATATTGGTTAATTTATGTACATGCCAATGCTTAATTATTTATATTATATCTTCATAGCAAGAAGAATTTTCTGTATAACTTCGAAATGAAGCATTGCAAAAATTGGACTATATTGCTTTGCTCTTGAAATACACTAAAGAAAGACGATTAGTAGCAAGTCGTTGTTGAATCTGTCAACTTGTGTTTTTTTTTACATACAAGTTTTTTTTGTTACTCAAATAATATGATGTGAACTTGTAAATTCAGGGCAGATATATATATATATATATATATATTTCATGGTCTCGGTTGAGTGTCAAGAGGGGGGGGCTTATTGTTAGATTTAGGAATTTAAAATATTAGCGTGTTCTTGACACTCAATATTTTATTCAGTTACACTCCTTCTTTAGTTTAACTATCTTTTTTTTTTTTTTTTTTTTTTTTTTTTTTATTAAAACCGATGGTTATTAAAATCTAAGTAATTTATCTTCTATTTACTTTTATAATTTTAAGTTAATAAATATTCAAAAACTCATAGTTTATTTAAAATTTATTTTAGCATAAAATATTAATACGTAAGCCAAAGCTATCCGTATGCAAATGACATAAGCCTACGTCATCTGCTTGAATTGAATAAGTAGCGTAGCAGAAATGCAAACGTGTGGTTTTTTCGGTGTTAGTGCCTAGATGAATCCCGGTAATAAAGAAGCTGGCGTTAAACGCAGTTTGTATATTTCAGTTTAAATTTTTCCTTGATAACCTCGACAATATTAAAGCTTGTATAGAAAGCTGTTGTTTTTCAGATGAGGTTTAAGTAAATATTTTTAGATTAATTCGAGGATGATAGTCATTTTAAAACTGCAAACTTCTAAGCTTCTTTCAGTAATAGTATAGGCTTCAGTAACTACTCTGTACTAATATATCTGCCCTGAAGAATATTAAACGAATCGTCTAAATGTATTATAATTTTTATTTTCGTTTGCCATATTTTTATTTCACTAGATAAATCAATCTAGTTTTTAAATAAATGATTTTATTTAAAAGAAAAACTTGTCATATTTCTTTTTACCTGCTCAATACAGTTTCCACTGGACTCTATTATTTCAACTCTGCTTAACTTTGAGGCTTTAAGATAATCATGTCAGGTTTATAAACCTGACAGGGGCGGTAAGGGGGGCTATGGGGCAAAAACAAATAGAAATACAGTTAGGCCGTTCAAAATTGGTACAGATAGGTTTAAGAGGCCTGCAAGTCGAATGGAGATATTTTCCAAAGTGTAAAGTTATTAGGAGGGGCGATAAGGGGAGAGGAGAGAGGGGGGGGCAAAAAAATAAAAATACAGTTAGATCGTTCAAAATTGGTATATACAGGTTTTCGATACTTACAAATCGATTGCGGATATTTTCGAATTTGTAAAATTATTAGAAGGGGCGGTAAGGGGGTGGGGCGGTAAGGGGAGACTATGGGCAAAAACAAATAGAAATACAGTTAGGCCATTGAAAATTAGTACAGATAGGTTTTAGAGGCCTGCAAATCGAATGGGGATATTTTTGAAAGTGTAAAGTTATTAGAAGGGCCGGGGAGGGGGGGGGACAGAGGGGCAAAAAAAATAGAGTTAGATCATTCAACTTTGGTACATCGAGGTTTTCGATACCTACAAATCGATTGCGGATATTTTTGAATTTTTAAAATTATTGGGAGGGGCGGGAAAGGGGGGGAGGGAGCGGAAGGGTAAAAAATAAAATAAATAAATAATTATAATTGCATAAGTTGATAAAAAATGCTATGCAATATCTTTACCGCGGCAGTCCCCGAGTGCCACAAGTATTTTTCTGTTTTTTTTTTTTTTTTTTTTTTTTTTTTTTACAGTGGAAACTAATTGATTTTATTTATCTTTCTCCCAAAAAATTTTAAAATTTTACCTTTTCTTTTTTTTTTTTGATTGAAATTTTTAAATTATTTATTTTTATTTTTATTTTTAATGTAAATGACTTTTTATTAAAGTTATTTCAATTATATTATAATATTGCTTTAGAGTTTCCCTTTTTTTTTTTTTTTTTTTTTTTTTTTTTTTTTATGCGTGACCATATTAAAAAATTTCATATGTAAACAACAACAGCAATACAATTTCTAGTATTTATAGAAGAAAAACTTTGACTATTAATGATTTTAAAAATGATAAATGAAAAAGATATAACACAAAACTACAATACAATAATTAATAGAAAAGAAGACCATGTTACCTTCTTTAAGATAGGATGAAAATTGTGTATAATTGATGTTTACTTTTTAGAGTTTTATTTAAGACTGAACTTGTTCATGAAAGCTAGATGTTTGTTATTACCCACTAATTAAAACCAACTCATCTTATCTATTACTAAATCCAAAAGCAAGATATGTTAATTTTTAATTAAAAAGAAATAATAAGTACCTATTGATTTTAAAATTTCTTTTACAAAGTTCTGTATTGAAGTAAACTATTTATCATTTAATCTGTTAGAGTGCAACAACTCACAGTTGGTGCAGAGAGTGGGGTTGTATGGATCAAAATTGTGCAACCAATAAGTGAAAATAAGCTTTAAAACTTTAAATGTAAATTCTACTGTATTCAATAAGTTAATTTTTAAATTGATTGTAATATTCCATTACTCGATCCTAAAGTGTATATGTGTATATATTTAAATCTCTTTTTTATAAATCATTTTATCACATTAGAAATGTATATATAGGGGAGACCTGTGTACCTAGGGCCGCTTTCTTTCAATGCCCCAAAACAGAGCCCTTGACCTGTTTAAAATTATCAAACTGATATGTACATATCTTTAGGACTAATTACTTCCATTTGGGATTAATATAAATACCTAAAATAATAAATTCCGAGAAATAGAAGGTTTTTAAAAAAGCGTCACTCGTGGCCCTAGGTACAACACCCTCATTGTACCTGGGGCCAGACCTCATTGTACCTAGGGCCATCCTCTCAAATATAGATTTCACTTTGTAATGAATAGAAAATAAGCATATAAACATGTATTTTACAAAAGAAACAATATCAAGAAAACTATTTTTTTTATCATATAATAATTATCATGTTGTTGCCTTAATTTGAAACATGAAATTTTTCTTTTTTTTTTTTTTTTTTTTTTTTCTTTGAGATATTCTAACAGAATGTTTTTTTTCTTCAACTTCTTTATTTTCTGGAGTGTCTGTGGAATTTCTAGATCTCTCTGGTTTTCTGTCACATCTTTTCTCTGGTGTGGGAGGTTTTGCTTTAAGTAAAGGTTTTACTTAGGTTCGTACCTGTTAAAGCATGACACACGAAAAGATGTTAGATGTTGAAACTTTCGAAATTTCAATAGGACACGAAACAGAGACATCCAGTTCTATCATTGTTAACTGACTTTCTTCCTGGAACCCCCTTTTTTTTTTTATGGAGGGATCTTGTCTTTTAGTCACATTCGAACTTAAATATTCATCCTCAATGAATGTGTTTTGATTCAACGGCCATATGCTGGATACACGAAAGACTGATAGAATGTTTACAAGAGTAAAGGCCGACGGATAGGACTTGCCAACATTTTCAGCAACGTCATATATAGTGATTGGTTTACCAGCATCCAATTATTATAGTCTGTATTGTGTTTCTTAACATTTTCGCGATTGCTGACGTAGATTCACGTCATTTTAAAACACATGAAACTCCACCAGTGGGCGTTTCTTTTGCAATTTGTATGTTATTTTTTTCTAAAAAATATACACAATATTCATATTTGTACAATCAGTATACTATGAATGCAAATACTTTGATTAGAGAGAGTATGGTTATAATGCATATCCATTTGTAATATAAATGCGAATACGGAAAATTTTGTTTCGAAAAATTGCAACTTATGAGAAAAACGCCCACAGGCGGACCTTACTGTTAAAAAGGCAAAAACATGCGGTCGCGAAAGTGTTAAAAGGTCCAAACACACTGGCCCTAGGTACAAGGCAGCTATGTGGCCCTAGGTGCAAGTTTTGGTAACTTCATTCAAAATGCCTTCCACAAAAAAATCCACAAGCAGAGAGGACTAATTAAATAGTTCATTTATTACTCAATATAACAAGCAAAAGTATACACTAGAAATGAAAGAAATATATTTGACTTGCCTTTGTAAAATAGCAAAAGAGATGAGCTGCAAAATTTTACTTCAAACCATGTAAATTCGTTTTCTACATGTAACTTGTGAAAACTTCCTCCTCAAAAGTTCCAAAGTAGTTGTAAAAGTAGCAATTGATGTTGTTACTCGCCCAATTGAGTATCAAAACTTAAAATTAAATACTATTCCAATAAAGTGGGGTGGCCCTAGGTACAAGATGGCCCTAGGTACACGGGTCTCCCCTATATATATTTTAATCCATTTTCAAAAATTAAGTAACATATTTTATTGTTATTAAGCTAATTTGTTATCAAATCATAAGATGAATACAAAGCATATGTTATATTAAACAAGCATTAATTCACAGCAGCAGAATTTTCTGTATTTATCTGTAGCAAAACAACATTTCTCTATCATTCATAAATGTCGCTCCAAGTCTAATAGCACAAGAAATATTAGCAATTCATAAAATGTGAAATTTGCATCTACAAAGAAAATAAGTTAGGACTATGCTACAAGTATTTGAATTTAGAGACATATTGCCAATTTATTTGTATTTTTATGCCATGCATTTCCTGTTAAGATGTTAAATTAATCTACAGAATTTTAAAACACTCGCTGCTGTGCTGCATTGTTTCTGCTACTGGGCGATTCATGCATTGGCTCGGTTAATGAAAAGTGGGTGTTGGCGACCCCCCCCCCCTTTTTTTTTGAGAAAATTAAATTTTTGTAATTTTTTAACGAATTATCATTTGCATCATTTTAATCGAATTTCATAATATTAAATGTAATTTTCTCTTTAACTGTTGTATGATTAATTAGAACTAGCAGGCTTTGCCCGCTTCGCTGGCCACTAAATTTAAAGGAAACTCGTTTCTATATAGCTTTATAAAAATAAAATAAAATAAATTACTGAAATTGTTCAAAAGCTCGCTCCAGGTCCCTGCTGTATTCAGCAGCGATTTGGTCATCCACTGCAACTCGGGCGCTTGTCCCTATTACCTGCGACAATAGTTTACCAATGAGCTTCCATTTAGGTGCTTATTATATAACAGTTTCGAAATAGATAGTATCGAAAAAATTGGAGTTTCCCTTTTATATTTGAATCCCAGTTACATGTGAACAACACTATACGCGTTGTTCACACGTAACTCGGACTGGACTCAAACGTAACTGGGTTTAGACAACATAATATTTGCTTTTACGTTATTTCATATGTTTTTTTTTTTTTTTTTGTTTATCCAATCAACCATTAAATGACAGCAATTCCACGCCAAATATTACAATATGCTGTGACCGGCTACTTCTGTCGCATGAGACAATTAATTTTTTGTGTTTATATATAATTCATGGGTTGTAAACCTGATAGTACAGCCTTAATATAGTTCTCTTTGGCGGCTTTTGAATTTTTGTCACCATTTTAGACTTAATCCATTGTAACAATAAGACTTAATCCCTTGTAAAAATATGCTATGAGCGCTATTTCTGCCGTATTTTAGACAACTAATCTTTTTATGGTTATATATATTTCCAATTAAACATATTTTTATTTATTTATTTAAATATTAATTTGAATTTTTCAAATATTTCTGTTCGACAGCATGAGAGTGCAGTAACACACAGAGGTTCATTTGTTTGTATGATAAATTAGCATAGTGATTATTATATAAAAAAATAAATAAATAGGTAAACATTATCGTGTTACACAACTTTATTATGTCGCTCCATTGGCGGCTTTTGAATTTTTGTCGCCATATTAGCGATGGATTTTTTTTTTTTTTTGTATGAAAAGGGGAAGACTATTTTGCTAATAATTTTTTCAGACTCTTTTTTGTTTATACATAAGAAACCTTTATATTCTGCTTATATTTTTAATGGTTTTTAGGTTTAAAATAGTGCTTGTTGAAATAAATTTCCTATCTTTAAACTGCATTTGTTCTGTAAATTTTGTGTAAAAATAAATCATTTCTGTTTTTATATATTTGATGCGCTACTTAGATTAAAATGGCTGTTGCTATATTAAACTTCTTGTCGAAAAACATTCGGTGTACTTCAACACCAAAATTTAAAAAATCGCCCAGCAGGATCTGGTAATGAAGCTGATAAAATAAAAATATGGTTTATAGAGTTTAAATAATCTATTTAAAATTTTTTTTAAAACCCAAATCATTAATCTATCGTATCACATACATAGATATAGTAATAATATATAGATTGATCATTGGGGACAAAAAAGTGATTCCTTTTCACTCGGGAAAAGACGGCGATTTTACCAAAATATGGCAGTCTTTCCCCGAGTGAATACACACGGGAATATGCACGAATGTTTTAGCAAATAAAATTTATGAATAATTTATCCCAGGGCGCGCTCATCGACCTAGCCGTTCGGAGTTTTCCGTGGTTTCCTCCGAAACTCGCGTAAATACGGGCTAGGACCCCTTAGAAAGACCCCCACGGAGGGCATTCCCCCTATAGGCCTAGGACACATAAGGAGTCAATCGGCCTTATTCCTCCAACCAACCAACCAACCATGAATAATTTATGTACTAAAGGTGAATGAAAAGCTCCAGACATAGTTTCAAATTCATTCTTCTTCTTCTTTTTTTTTTTTTTTTTTCCTTCAATACCACCTTTTTTTTTCGGCATCAAAAATCTTTGCACGATAATATGGGGATGATAGATCTATATATATTATTATATCTATGATCACATAAATCTTTTCGAAAATAGAATAAAACTTAATTTGAAAAAATAATAATAATAACTTTTGTTTATTAACCAAAATAATTGATGAAATTTGAAATGCAAGTTGGTCTTGTGGGGTACAGGCTGTATATTATATTTTTGTGTTCGTGAGAGAAAATTTAAAAGAATTTGAAAACTGCAATTTTTAATCCCTTTTAAAAATCATATGACTTAATGTGAAGCAGATTTTATTCATTTTTTTCTCCAAACGGTTTCTATACAATCTTCTGCTGTTGCCACCTAAAATTCATACTTTAGTTAATTTTAAAAAATCTAATTGTCCGATTGATAAGCTGTTTAATGCGTCGGATTAAAAAAAAATTTCTCTTTCATTTTCTATCTTATTTGTAACGATGCGACTGATATTTCTAATTTATTTTCTAATCTTTCTGATTTATTTTCCTCATTTTAAATAAGTGTACTTTTTTTTTTTTTTTTTTTAATTATTATTATTTTGTCGAAAAAAAAATGGCAACTATTAAATTATGGATAAAATTTTAAAATTTAAATGTCTTATTTATCAGAAATTAGAAGGTTTTTATTTTCACATTTTAATTCATTAAGAAAAAACTAATCATCCGATTGATAAGCTGTTTAATGCATCGGATTTACAAAAATTTTCCCTTTCATTTGGTGTCTTATTTGTAACGATGCGAGTGATATTTCTAATTTATTTTCTAATCTTTCTGATTTTTTTTCCTCATTTTAAATAAGTGTACGTTTTTTTTTTTTTTATTATTATTATTATTATATTGTCGAAAAAAATGGCAACAGTTAAATTATGGATAAAATATTAAAATTTAAATGTCTTATTTATCAGAAATTAGAAGGTTTTTATTTTCACATTTTAATTAATTAAGAAAAAACTAATCATCCGATTGATAAGCTGTTTAATGCATTGGATTTACAAAAATTTTCCCTTTCATTTGGTGTCTTATTTGTAACGATGCGAGTGATATTTCTATTTTTTTTTCTAATCTTTCTGATTTTTTTTCCTCATTTTAAATAAATGTACATTTTTTTTAAAATTATTATTATTATTTTGTCGAAAAAAAAAATTCGCAACAATTAAATTATGGATAAAATGTTAAATATTAAATGGCTTTTTTTAATCAGAAATTAGAAGGTTATGATTTTCACATTTTAATTAATTAAGAAAAAGCTAATCAAAAATTCGAAAATCTGACTTCGATGTGCACAATGACCCTCCGGGATGCACCTTTGTGTTAAATCTCGTGACTGTCCGAGCTACCGTTTTCGAGATCAGTGAAATATACATACAAATATTGCTCACTTAATAGTATAAGATTACTTGAATAATATATAACAATTAAAGAATAATTTGTTGCATTATTTTAGCATCAATTTTAAAAATGTCTACGACTCAAAAATAAAGTTTAACTTCATTTTCACGAATATGTTCAGAGAGAAACCATAATAATAAAAAAAAGAAAAAGAATGAAAGTTTTGTTTTCTCTCTCTTGTCACGTGACTGTCTACCTCCGATCAACTGGCGTCCTCGCCGCTCCGCATTACTCAACAGCCTGGGCGGGGCGGGGAGGCACCAGGGCAGGAGTCAAAATACTCTGAAGAGAAATGACTTGGGATACTGGTCGAATAAGATTTCCTTCCGAAGACGTCTGAACTTCTACGACTCGGGTGATTTCGTCTGGTCTTGGAATAAACTTGGTGATTCTTGCTAGATCCCAATGGAGTGGCGGTGATGCTTTATTTCTCAGGATGACGAGTTGCCCTGGAGAAAATCTGTAACTCTCTTAACGAAGGTTCCGGCAATTTTACTAATGCAGATACATTCAATAAATGCCCTGGCGTTAAAGCTGCTAAATCGTGAGGATCGTTGGACAATGGTGTTAGAGGCCGAGAATTAATAACAGGCTCTATTTGATATAGAAGCGTTGAAAGTTCCTCAAACGTTAAAATTGCTCCTTGTGTAATTTTTATCAAATGATTTTTGGCTAATTTTATCGACGCTTCCCAGAGTTCCCCAAAATTTGGAGCATACGGGGTAATGAAATGCCAGGTTATTTGGTGTTGAGAAGCAAAATTTTGTAATTTTTCTTCTTTGAATAAAGTAAATAGCTGTTTTAGACAAGAATGGGCTCCGACAAAATTTCTGCCATTGTCCTAAAATATGTCAGAGGGGTATCCCCGTCTACCTATGAAGCGTCGCAATGCTGCGAGAAATGCCTCTGTAGAAAGACTTGATACACATTCATTATGAACTGCCTTTCTAGCCATGCAGATGAACAGGGCAATATATGATTTAAAGGTAGTCGATTTCCTCCTATGTTGGCATTTTGCATGAATGGTCCCGCGAAATCGACACCAACCTTCAAAAAAGGACGAATGGGTGTAATTCTTTCTGAGGGTAGATCCCCCATCTTTTGAATTATTGGCTTAGCTAACAGACGAAAACAGAGTATACACTGTCTTAATACTGATTTTACCGTTGGTCTCCGTGAGGAATCCAAAATTTGTTTCTAATGAGTGCCAGTACTAAGTTGGGATCAGCACGTGAACTTAAGGGCCCTCTTCACTCAGCATTTCCTTTTCTAAAATCCAATGTTATCCTATGTAAAACTTTCTTTGCACTTAAAACAGTGACATATTAATTGATTGAGATGCGGTTTTTTTCATTGGATTACTCTCATTTCGTAAACTGACGCAGCTTTTGTAGATTTTATGAAAAAATAACAGTTGTTTTTTAAGAAAGCTGTTTTATTGCAATATTTGGGTTGATGCATTAAATGGCTTATAAAAAACTCTTTCAATTTTTTAAAACAGAATTTAAAAAGCTGCGTCAATCTCAAAGAGTTTAATTCAATGCGGAAAAAAATCCTGTATTTTAATAAAATTTTAAATCAATTAAATTTGCAAAGAAAGTCCAAAAATTTTACAAATTTGTGCCGATTTTCCTCTTTGACACACCCTTTATCTGGCTACGCCTCTCGTTCGTGGTTTCGAAGAAAAGATGTTTACATTTCTGTGGTGAAGATACGTCTACGCGTTGTGGTTTTTTATTCAGTTATTTTTTTTTTTTTTTAATATTATTATTATTATTATAGATTTCACCTGTATTACGGATGTGAGTAACATAACAATTTAGAAGACAATCGTTCAGAGACTTATTTATAGGACATATATGATCACATTTTATTTTAAATAGTTTTTCATTGCGCGTAATACTAATATTATATGAATACTTTGTACATAAATCTGATATTTTACTGATAATGCCACGATTGACAATATACAATTTTTTTTTTTTTTAACAAGTTATATAAAACTTTTTACTAAATTAAGCAGATTTTCAATCATAAATTTTATTTTAAAGTATATAATCTGGTGTGGCACCCACACGACTTTTTATTACCCTACATTTAAATTTTATAAAGAGAAATTCAGATTGAGGAATAAAATATCAAGTACTGTATAAAATTCTATAGTAAAAAGAATTTAAGCTAGCTTTACGAATAATTTAATTTGACAAATAATTTTCTGTGGGAAGGGCTCTCAACCCACATTTGAAACTAATATCTACATTTCTATAGAATTCACGACTAATATTAACTTTAAAATTATGTTCAACAATAACTTTCAATCACATTTATTGACAACTTTAATCCGTATCACTCGTTGAAACTTATCAATATTGATCAAACTGTTCAAGTATGAATTTCATATGAACTTTAAAATATAACGCTTGAGTTCCCTGCCGGTATTTAGTTTTTAAAGTTACACTGATAACAGACTCACACAGAACAACTGTTAAAAACTTTGTTTAATTATTCACGGAATCTCAAAATACGTAGTTATTTAAAATAATCTGGTGTGTCACTCACACGACTTTCTCTTACCCTGAAATTTAATATTATAAATACAGGTTGCAGATTAATAGGTAATATAACGAGTACTGTTATGTAAACCTATGTTAAACAATTCATATTAAGCTTCTGAAGAGTTTTATATGATAATTAGTTCTGTGTGAGAGGGGCGGTAGCCCCCCTCAACCACCCGTTTTATTAATGCACCTACATTTATATAGAATTTTATTTGGTTATTAAAAAATAATTTATTAAAATTATTATTTAAAAAAATTGTCTTTTATGATAAGGCAGACGATTTCCATATTAGAGAAGTAGTATAACACCAAATATCCAAAAAAGTCCATTTTATTCTCAATAAAAAAAAAAAAAGCTTTTTTTTTTCGTTAAAAGTAAAAAAATCGATAACTTTGTTTTAAATTATCGCAGATCGATGGTTCAACCATTCGTTTTAAAGGTATTGGCGAGCTCTTTTGAAAGATACCCATCATGAAAATTTACTCCCCTCGAGGGGGGACTTCCCCCCCAGGGGGGAGGCGAGGCTCCTACATACACAATTTTTTTCCCCAGTTAACTGTCTCTATTACAATATATATATATTTGTTTCATTTGGTTTAGTGCAGTCTATAGACGTTAAACTCTATTTTCCTGCAATTTCCCCCATAGACGTAATGTATTAGAATTATCTTGATTGTCCCTGTACACGAACCATTTGCTTGATATTAACGAAAAGCTTAGTGTAGCATCCCTATATGATACACATTTAGAATACCAAGTTTGAACTTTCTGCCATAATTTGTTTTTGAGATATGCTGATAACAGACAGACACACAGACCATTTGCTAAAATCATGATTTTCGTATTCAGGGGACCTCAAAACGTGTAAATATAACAAAATCTCGCGTTCGAAAATTTGACCCAAAAACAATACTTTCTCTACCTTATGGGTAAGAGAAAGTAAAAAAAAAAAAAAAAAAAAAAAAAAAAAAACAAGACTTCAAATTAAACTAAATATTTTATTTACTCTTAGGTATGAAGAATTAATTTACATTCCTGAGCAAAATAAGTTGTATTAATATTGAAGTCTAGGAATTGAGTGAAACAAATATTTTTAAGGACATAAGCAAGTTGATTTTATAACTGAAGAAACTAAAACTAATTAAAGTTTCCAAGAAATGGGAGTCAAGTGTTTATGAAATTATTTATAAACGACGAAATCACACTATTATTTTCAAAGATTTTGTGCTCTTATTTTCGCACCTAACATAAAAGCACAGCTGAAATTTTAAGTATGGTACCTGAACATGAACGCTGTTTCTATGCGTTCTTTTAGAATTACAGTAACTGGATATCAAGCTGTGTATCGATCTTAATAAAATCAGACTTTTCTCTGTAAATTTATCAGGAAAAAAAAAAAAAAAAAGCGATATCTTCACTTTCCACACACCATAAAATTCGAAAATTACTTCAGAAAATTTTGTCTGTGTGTGTGATCGTGTCTGTATGTCTGTAACGCTATTATTGTCCGGGTATCACGTGAGAATGGCTGGATGGAATTCAACGGCGCTTGGAAGAAATTTAGGTCTTTACGCAACTAAAATCTGCCAACTTTTTCGAAATTCCCTCCCCAGTTATCGCCGGGATGGGGGGAACAAAAGTCAAAAACATGTTTGTAAGCATAACACCGCTCCAAATTACTTCACTGTAAAGAAATTGAACATATAAAGAATAGACATGAGTATAAATAAAACGTTATCTGCAATTTAGAAATTTTCTATTATTAACCCTTTCAGCCGCAGTGTTCCCGCTGATGGAACACCTAATTTTAATTCTCAAGTGCAAAAACTCATCCCGTAAATTTTTTAGCAAAACTTTACGTTTATAACATATTAGAAAAGGCCCTTTTTTTTTAACCTGAAAATTTAAAATTTCTTTTATTTAAATTTTGTTCGTAAATTTCGGTGGCGAGAAATTTCGCAATTTCCGAATTTTTTAAAGAACTCTACAAAAAAATGGAACCAAGATGTTAAAAAAAGCTACGAGACTTCCTTAGAAAATTTCCAAAAACACATTTTTTTTCCCCTAATTTCCGATGTTTTTGTGAGGAGGGGGTTACGAAGGGTCAAAATCGAGACAACCCTTTTAGCGCTAAATTTTTCCTGAGAAATCTATGGAAGCTGCGGTCACGAATTTCGGTGCTCGGATTATATGTATCTATCCGACACCTAAAGTAATGGGATTTATTGGAATAAATAAAACATTGCGATTTAGGAAATTTCGATTTTTAAGGGAAAGGAAGAGGAAAATCAACTTTTGGCGGAAAATTGTTCAAATTCCAGATTTTTAGTAAAATTTTAACAAAAATGGAAAAAAGATGTTGAAAACAGCCATGGGTCTTCTTTAAGACATTTTCAAAACACATTTTTTTTTTTTTTTTTTTCAATGGGGGGGGGGGGGATAGGTATGTGTTACAAAGGGCAAATTCGAGTCACCACTTTTAGCGCTAAATTTGTCCTGCGAAATTTATGAGAGCTGTGGTCAGGGTCAGAAAGTTTGATGCTTGGATTGCTTATATATGTATCCGACCCCTAAAGTAACGGAATTTATCGAAATCTCCCCCCCCCTTTCACCCTGGGGGGTAGGAAGCAAAAAAAAAAAGTTTGTAAGCATAACTCGGCCCCAAATTACTTCACGCTGAAGAAATTGCACATGAGGAAACAAGATTTGAGTATAAATAAAACATTATGTACGATTTTGTAATTCTTGACAGGAGGGAGGAAAGAAATCGTTTTTTGGGGGAAATTTTCAGAAATTCCGGATTTTTTAGTAGAGCTCTACTGAAATGGTACAAATGTATTGAAAAAAGCTATGTGTCTTATTTAGGATATTTCCAAAAACACATTTTCTTTCTTTGTGTGTGTGTGTAAAATTTTCGATTTTTTTTGGGGGGGGGGAGGGGGGGGGGCGTTACGACGGAGCTTATTCGAGACCCTCCCTTTTAGCGCTAAATTTGTCTTGGGAAATCCACGGGATTAATGGTCGCTAAATTTGGCGCGTAAATTTTTTATATGTATCCGACACTTATTGTAACGGGATTTTACAAAATTCCTCCTTTACCCTACCACCCGGGGGGGGGAGACAAGAAACACGTGCAAAATCTCGTTTTTCCTTTTGAATTTGCTTTAAATTATCGTAGCTTGGCGAATTTTGGTGTATGGATGTGGATCAAGTGTACGCATTATTTACTTTGGTGGGATTTCACATAATTTCGAACTTACCCGCTGGGGAAGCGACAAGAAGTGGGTAAGTCGCTGCCGAAGGCAGTGTGGACCCGGACTTCTCACGTTGCGAGCGGGAAAACCTCTACCGAACACATCGGAAAATGACAAATTTCATTATAAATAGACAGATAAATATATAGATAAACGAAGTGGTTGCAATAGGACGATTTAAAAAAAAATCATCCTAAAAAGTTTTTTTTTTCCCCTAAAAAAAACCTGTTTTTTTTGCCTACCCTTCGTAAAAAAGAATTTGGATGATATTGTGATCACTGACATACATACACATACATCATCATCATCATCATCAGCATGAAAATAGTAAAAATGAACTCATGGGACCTCAAAACATGTAGATACGCCAACATCGCAAAGCCAGAATTTTGTCACGATTACAATGATTTCCTTACGTATGTATTTTCGGAAAGCAAAAAACTGCATGAAAGGTATGTGAATCATTTAATTTCATCATGCTTAATAACTAATTTTTAAAAGGTATATGTGTCTATGAGAGAGGAAATGACAATGCAGTTGTAAACAATGGAGGGAAAAAGTGGAGGATTAAAATTCAAGATATAAAATATACCTTTACATCCACCCTTAGAAAAATACAAATATTTCATTTATTAAATATTGTAAATTTTGCTTATTCCATGTCTATTTTGAAAAATTCAAATTGATTATACAAACATATTAATAAAATATCTGGTGTGAAACAACAACACGACTTCCATTACAAACTATTACACATATTATATGCATTTTTTGGAGATAATGTGATCACAAGATATAAACGTGACCTAAAGAAGTAGAAACCTAACATTTTTCTGGTAAGATAAACTTTATACACATGTAAAGACATATAAAACGAAGCGTACATAAAGCGAGGTAAAAAATAAGGAAAAATAATATATATATATATATATATATATATATGTAGTAGAGTTATTTTTTGAAACACCAATTTTCGAGATCTACCTAAACTTCTGACCTACCTAAACAGGGTAGCAGTTAATTTTCCTCTAATAATTACGTGATACATAAGAAAGAAATGGATTTATATAACAATTTTCAAGAAAATCGTTAAAGCCGTTTTTGAGATACCAAATTTTACCAAAACTCAATCATTGACAGGAAAACAATAATTACATACAAAAGCATATTTAAAAGTGAGTTAATATGGCGAGTTTGAAAAAAAATCCGTACAGCTGGTTTTAAAGGAACGCACTTCCGAGACCTGAAATTGAGCTATTTATACAGACCGCCTGTCAATTTTTCTGAACTAACCAGCTATATCATTCGAAAGGACATCTAATAGAGTGTTTATGTAACAAATTTGAAGAAAATCGTTAGAGCCGTGTTTGAGATACGGACTTACGGTTTCTGATGTCCCACTTCCGGTTTTCAATTTTCTCCAAAATATGGAAAATTCATTTGTACACCAGACTTGTTTCAATTCTAAAGTTTCGTAGTTCTATCTTTATTAGTTTCCGATACATAATAGCCAGAAGATCCTCTCCCCCCCCCCCCCCCCCACACACACACTGACCAATTGCCAAAAACCACTTTTTTGGACTCAGAGGACCTTAAAACGTGTAAATCAGGTGAAATCTCGATATCAAATTTTCAGATCGAATACAAATACTTCCATTACATACTGTAGTAAGGTAATGGAAGTAATTTTTTTTTTTTTTTTTTTTAATTGAAAGAATAAAGATAGCTTTTAATTTACTACTCGCAAATAATTAATAGTGAATAAAAGTGGACGAAATGGTATTTTATCTGGGACGGTTTTAACCAGGTTTTTTCGATTATGGAAAAAAACCGAACAACCCTGTATCAACATAACTTAAATAACTTCAGGAAATTCAAATTTGGTATTTTGAAATTGATATGTGGCTGCTACTTGTAAAGTTGATCAAGACTGGCAAGTTTCAAGACACATTAATAAGAGTCTTGTATTTGATTTATTTTTACTTCCATTACCCGACTACCATAGGTAATGGAAGTATTGTATTTGGTCCAAAAATTCGATATCGAGATTTCACCTGATTTACATGTTTTAAGGTCTCCTGAGTTCAAAAAAGTGGTTTTTAGCAATTGGTCTCTGTGTGTATGTATGTATGTGGAAAATATTCTAGCTATTATATGTCGGAAACTAATAAAGACAGAACTACGAAACTTTAGAATTGAAACTGTTCTAGTGTACAGATAAACTTTACAAATTTTGGTGAAAATTGGAAAACCAGAAGTGGGACATCTGAAACCGGAAGTGAGGCCATAAGTCCATATCTCAAAAACGGCTCAAACGATTTTCTTTAAAATTGCTGTATAAACACTCTATTATATATCCTTTCGAAGGATATAGTTGGTTAGTTCAGGAAAATTGATAGGCGCCCTGTACAAATAGCTGAATTTCAGGTCCTGCAAATGCTTTCCTGTCAAAACGGCTGTATGTTTTTTTTTTTTTTTTCAAACTTGCCATATTGACCCTCTTTTAAATATCCTTTTACATATAATTGTTGTTTTCTGGCCAACAATTAATTTTGTCAAGCTTTGGTAAAAATAGGTATCTCAAAAACGGCTCTAACGATTTTCTTGAAAATTGTTACATAAACCCATTTTAGATATCCTTTCTCATGCTTTACTTGGTTATCACAGAAAATTAATAGTCATCCTGATCAGACAGATCAGTTTTACATCTCGAAACTTGGTGTTTCAAATAAATAAATAAACTCTGCCAATTTTCTTCCCCTTTCTTTAAAAAAAAAAAATCGCTGTGCAAACTCTGTTTTATGTTTTTACACGTGTATTAACTTTCCGGAAAATTGTTCCCGGAAAATTTTTAGGTGTCTATTTCATTAGGACAATTCCATGTCTTCTGTTAACATTATCTTCAAAAATTCCATATAATACGTGTAATAGTGGGTAATGGAAGTCGTGTGGTTGTTTCACACCAGATTTTTAAATAAATGTAGGCACTATAATTTAACACTATTTATATATTATACTACTTATAAAAAATTTGACTTGTATAAAGAAACACGTATAAATAACAACACAAGTACACTTTCTTTAGAAAACAGAGCTGGAGGACTTGTGCGACCGCACCTGTCCGTGATCTTCGAAATACCATCCCGAAGGTCACGACCTGTCGCACACCCCGTCCAGCTCTGCGTTCAGTAGTCTGAGCTCCAGAGTGCAGATAACCCATCTCTATATATCAGTAATGTTATATATCTTTGTTATTTTTTAGTTAAATTAATTATATCAAACCGCAAGTTTAATCATAAAAATGTTTTCTTTTGTTAAATTTCATTGTTACAGAATTCGCCGATATAACTACTGAAAGCCTAAAACGGGCTGAATATAGAATAAAATACTTCGTCGGGTCGGGCTACGTTATTAAAATACATATAAATAGACTAGCAGGCTACGCCCGCTTCGCTGGTCACTATTTTTAAATGAATAATTATAATTAATGAATTCTGAAAATTGCATTAATTTTTATCATGTGGAAAAAAAAAAAAAAACTCTGATCGGGAAAAATGTCGCACCGGGTCCCCACTGCCTTCGGCAGCGTAGACCCGTGCGCGATTGCATATATATGAGCGCCCTAATAATTTTACAAATTCGAAAATATCCGCAATCGATTTGAAAGTATCAAAAACCTCTATGCACCAGTTTTGAACGATCTATCTCTATTTTTATTTTTTTGCCCCTCCGCTTCCTCCTCCCTTCCCGCCCCTCCCAATAATTTTAAAAATTCAAAAATATCCGCAATCGATTTGTAGGTATCGAAAACCTCGATGTACCAATTTTGAATGATCTTGATTGATATATTTTTTTTTTTGCCCCTCTGCCCCCCCCACCCTTCCCGGCCCTTCTAATAACTTTACACTTTCGAAAATATCCCCATTCGATTTGCAGGCCTCTAAAACCTATCTGTACCAATTTTGAATGGCCTAACTGTATTTCTATTTGTTTTTGCCCTATAGCCCCCCCTTACCACCCCACCCCTACCCGCCCCTCCTAATAATTTTACAAATTCAAAAATATCCGCAATCGATTTGTAAGTATCGAAAACCTCTACGTACCAATTTTGAACGACCTGACACTATTTTTATTTTTTTGCACCCCCCTCCCCTCCCCCTTCTTGCCCCTCCTAATAACTTTACACAATCGAAATTATCCCCATTCGACTTGCAGGCCTCTTAAACCTATCTGTACCAATTTTGAACGGCCTAACTGTATTTCTATTTGTTTTTGCCCCATAGCCCCCCCTTACCACCCCACCCCTACCCGCCCCTCCTAATAATTTTACAAATTCAAAAATATCCGCAATCGATTTGTAAGTATCGAAAACCTCTACGTACCAATTTTGAACGATCTGACACTATTTTTATTTTTTTGCCCCCCCCGCCTCCCCTCCCCCCTTCTTGCCCCTCCTAATATCTTTACACAATCGAAAATATCCCCATTCGACTTGCAGGCCTCTTAAACCTATCTGTACCAATTTTGAACGGCCTAACTGTATTTCTATTTGTTTTTGCCCCATAGCCCCCCCCCCCTTGCTGCCCCACCTGGGGGCTGAATTTCTAAAATTCCATAAATTTGTTTTTAGACAGTTGCATTAGCTATATTTTAGAGCAAAAATTTCACGTATATCTATTTTTTTTGTTTGAGATATATAGGATTATGCGAAATTACGTTTTACGCATGTGAAATCACGTTTTGCCCCCCCCCTCCTGCCCCTTGGGGACCGAATTTGAAAAATTCCAGAAACCGATTTTTAGACATTTGTATTAGCTATATTTAAAAGCAAAAATTTTAGGGATATCTGTTTTTTTGCTTGAGATATGAAGGATTTTGTGAAATTACGTTTTGCCCCCCCCTCCCCCCATATCAGAAAAGTAGTATAACAGTAAATATCCAAAAAAAGAAGTCTATTCTATTCTCAAAAAAAAAAAAAAATAAATAAAATAATAATAATAATAATAATAATTACGATTTTTTCAAAGTTTTTTTTTATTAAAAGTATAAAAAAAAAATATCAATAACTTTGTTTCACATTATCACAGATCTATAGTTCAACCATTCGTTTTAAAGGTATTGACGAGACCTTCCGAAAGATACCCATCTTGAAAATTTACTCCGCCCGGGGGAGGGCGACGCCCCCACAAGCACAATTTCCCCCCCCCCCCTAGTTAACAACTACTTTTATCAATAATTCATATTAGTTTTACAATCAAAAGTTAAAAATAACTCTCATTATGTACATTTATACGAAATTTTGTCCTATACTGCCATGTTAAAAATGAAAAAAAAAACTGCTATCACAGCGCCACCTATTGGGCGATTGATCCCTAAATCTAATCAGCACCAGTTTATGTCAGGGTCCAACTAAATACCAAGTTTGGTTAAATTTCGTTCATTGGTTCGTGAGATACAGCCTCCAAAAATTCGCGACACACACACACACACAGAGAGAGACAGACATTTTCTAAAAACTATCAAATCATGTTCAGCACATCCCAAAACGTGCAAATCCATCGAAAACCGGAGTTCGAAAATTTTCACGAATCCAATACTTTCTCTATATTACATATAGAAGAAAGCCCCCCCCCCCGGGAGGGATACATTTTCAAGATGGGTATCTTTCGAAAGATCTCAATACCTTTAAAACTTGAATTGTAGATCTATGATAATTTAAAACAAAGTTATCGTTTTTTTTTTCGTTGTTGTTACTTTTAACGAAAAAAAAAAAAAAAAAACTTTTGAAAAAAAAAAAAAAACGTAATTTATTATTATTATTATTATTATTATTATTATTATTATTTTATTGAGAATAAATGGAACTACTTTTCTAATATGGAAATCGTCTGCATTATCATGGAATTTTTTTTTTTTTTTTATAATAATTTTAATAAATTATTTTTACTGAGGGAATTTGTATAGGAAAATATAGAAGAAAGTCATGTGGTGGCCACAACATACTAGTTTAGTTAAATTAATTATATCAGACTTCAAGTATAATTATAAAGTATATATATATATTTTTTAAATTTCACTGTTACGTAATTCGCCGGTATAACTAAAGAAAGCCTGAACCGGGCTGAAAATAGTATAAAGTACTTGGTCGATAGATTAGAATAAATGAGGAAAGTTATTTCATGTCATGTGAAAATGGAAAAGAAAAAAAAAAAAAAAAAGGAAACACAAAAAGAAAAAAAGAAAGAAAGAATCAAAACAAAACAAAGCTCCGTCGAAACCGCAATAAAGGCGTAGCTGATTTTTGATTTATTCTTCCAAAAAGTCAACGATTCGTCAGTGAATCTGTCAATCTTCTCCACCTCCTGTCAAAACCACGTGGGACACTTTTTATCTGCTTTCAGCCGGCATCGGAATTTTTTTTAGGTGAAGAGGGCCGTTAAGTTTTGATAATGTTTTACTATTAAGGAAGTGGCGTGATTTGATTTAGGTAGCAACATGGGGTGTTTTTCTTGAAATCGTAGGGATGGGTGGTTCCGCAGGCGTCCTCCAACACGAAGAATGTCTGCTTCATCCAGAAAAGGATCAAGGCATAATATATGATGTGAATGTTTTAAAAGTTTTCCTTTCTTTAATAAAGCACTTTCATCCCTAAATTACGGCGTTTTGGATAATTTTTACGATAAAAATTTCAGCTTGATTTAGCTCTAAGGCCTTTAAAGGACCACTTTCCTTGAATTGTGTTTTGAGATTATTTATAAATCTCAGTACATACGCTAGAATTCTTAGAAGTTTTAGATAGTTAGAATATTTTGTAATATATGATATGAAAGTGTTATTAGCAAGTGGAGGTTTAGAGCTTGAATCTATCGGATGGTCATCAGTTTGTTCCTGAACAGCAACTGAATGTAAAGTGCACATGGATGGTAGCTCAAGGCTATGGAGCCATTTTGGCCCTTCCCACCAATCAGTTCTATCTTTCAGCTTAGCTGGGGATAATCCGCGCGTGGCACAATCGGCCGGGTTTTCTTTTCCTGGGGTATGGTGCTCCACAAAAATGGTTAATGAGAGGTTCTGTACACTAGCTTCATTTTATCTAGTTAGTGGAAAAAATATATATAGTTATATTTCGTAAATTTTGATTAAAGGTATGTTAATTTATACTTTAAAGAAATTTTTATAGCTATTTATTTAGTCTTTGTGTCGAGTTATAAAATGCATGTATAATTTTTTGCACAAATTATTATTATTATTATTTTTTATAAATAAACAAAATGTCCAAAATCATACGATAGGGCAAGTTGAAACAAAATTGTGGGGCAAGATGTAACATGTTAGAGGAGTGGATTGCGTAGATGCCTATAGCCAGAGCACGAAGTCTCCGCCCATTTTCAAGAAACATTTAAAAATGAAAATTTTTTGTCTTTTTCGCCACTATTATATTTATACAAAAATACTGTCTGTGTTTTTATTTTATACTGCCGTGATTATTTAATCACGAATTAGAGAATATTGCATAAAAATTGTGGTAGAAAAAAAAGCAGAAATTTCTCATCAATGAGAGTGTCCTGAAAAAAGGGCGGAGAATTCGAGCTCTGCTAAACCCTCTCTGTGGCAGAAGAATGCGTATAATGCTTATTTTTTTAAATGTGAGCACATATTAAATGCATAAGAGAAACAAAATATCATTTGTTTGAATTAATTTCAACTCGGACTAAAATTTACTTCTATGTTGATTTTATCTTTAATTTTATCTTTATTTTACTGTAATCCATTTGATATATTTTATTGTTACTATACCAAGAAGGTTATAATTTAATATTAGTTATTAATTGCCTTTGTTATTAAATTAATAAATGATTAATAATAAAACACATTTTGAAATATTGTCGTTTTTATTGTTAGGGTACCCTTTGTATCCGTTACAATTCACCCCACATGTGTTACAATTAGCCTCAAATCCGGGGCAAATTCTAACAGGCAAATAAAAAAAAAAAAAAATGTTTTTTGTGCTAAAACTAGCAACATTAACGAAAGCTTTTCTTATGAATATGATAGATGACTGTGTATGCTATGAAAAAAGCAATTTTAAACACGAAAACGTAAATACATTTCACAATATATTTAATTTTCTGAAAACTGTTACAATCCGCCCCACGCTCCCCTACACACACACACACGCACACACACACACACACACACACACACACACACATATATATATATATATATATATATATATATCATGGACGCATTTAAAGGGAGATTATCGAATAAAATAAATAAAATTTAAAATAAGGTCAATTTACTGAAAGGAAAGTAGGATGAGATAGATTCTGACAATACAAAATAAAATATAAATTTACTCTGGCATAATGCATATATAAATAGGATTGCATCTGTACCATCTGTACTTTAAGATATGAATATAAAAGTTTGTAGTCTCCATTTTTTTTTTTTTAGAACAATTTCAGAGAGGAAATATTTCCGGCTTTTTTACTACCACTATATTCATTCAATAACTTCTAACCTATTTCATTTCACAATATATTTAATTTTCTGAAAACTGTTACAATCCGCCCCACGCTCCCCTACACACACACAAGCACGCACACACACACACACATATATATATATATATATCATGGACGCATTTAAAGGGAGATTATCGAATAAAATAAATAAAATTTAAAATAAGGTCAATTTACTGAAAGGAAAGTAGGATGAGATAGATTCTGACAATACAAAATAAAATATAAATTTACTCTGGCATAATGCACATTTAAATAGGATTGCATCTGTACCATCTGTACTTTAAGATATGAATATAAGAGTTTGTAGTCTCCATTCTTTTTTTTTTAGAACAATTTCAGAGAGGAAATATTTCCGGCTTTTTTACTACCACTATATTCATTCAATAACTTCTAACCTATTTAATCATGACACATACAAATCCTATAATGATTATTATAAAAATACGATAAATACTACTGCGTGAAGATAGTAGTCGCGAAAAAGGCGGAAGTTTTCAAAGTGTCCTGAAAAATGGCAGCAAGTATGTACGATTCTTGCATTGCTGATATGCACAGTGTATCATGTTTCATACCACTTAATTCATAATATAATTTCCTATAACATATAAATACGATAAAAGAAGAAAAAAATATTTTTATAATAAATGTGCCATGAAAAAAAAAAAAAAGGCGGGGCTAAAAACGTTTCGGAATTAATTAAGGAACTTGGAAACTCTGTATGCAGCGTCGCGAAACTTAATACATTTTTAATCTATATACACCACAAAATTTTACTTGCAACTTTATAATTACTTCGAGGATTAATTAATATATATATAAAATATTACACCTCAAAATTATTGATGATTTGAATTAAAAAAAACCCTATGAAATTGGCAGCGTTGCTGACACGATGCATTTGTCTGTATCTATGCTATATTAATTTTATTTATAAATTGCCGTTACCGATTTGTTTTTATAATTATAACAGAATTATGTAAATATTTTAAACATATTTCATATTTTAAGAGACAGAAGAAAAATAAGTTAAAAGACCAATTGGAAAGTCTACTAAGAGATATTTCTTAATCATAAGACATTTCATTCAAAGGTTTCCAGACTTACCAGCCTTCTGGTTTTTTCAAAATAAGTAAATTTTTATAGAACATCCACTTTGTATTTTAGCGAAAGTTTTGTAATTAAAAAAGCCGCAGAATACTTTAAAAGGACAGTTGTATGAATTTATCCTAAGTTTCGTAAATATTGTTAGACATAACTCATAACAATAAATTTCTCCTGGAAATGACAAACTAAGCATTGCCAAAAAATTTTTAATTAATTGACACCATTTACATTTAAAGGTATTTTTTTTTTATTATATAAATAAAGTTTGAAATCATTGCATTCTGTAAATATTTCTATACTTCCACAAAGCAGAGTCGGCTGCGGCCGCATTCTGCTGCATCGAGTTAGTATATTTCACTATTGTACTGTATTTGATGCCAGGCTCCCGGCGTTTTTTTTTTTTTTTTTATGTGGAACGCTAGAAGTACTTCGGTTTGATCGCCGCGTCCTACATGCCGTTAGTGTAAAGCCGAAAATTAGAGTTGTTTCTTTTACATTTATTTATATTTTTTTTTTTCTTTCAGTTATTATTTCTTATTAAAAAAAATATAACATTAATGGTTTCGAAAAAAAACAAAGATAAATTTGTCAACAATATACTTTTAATTTGCAGAAAATGCTTTCCAAATATTATAAATTTCAAAAAGGGTATAAATTACTAAATATATGCTCTTTTACACATTGATTTACTTCTTTTTAATTATTAATCTTTATTTACTTATTTATATACCTTTATTTGTTTGTTTATTTATGAAAAATAATAGAATAGTGAATCAAATAATAATAAACTATAAACTGTATCATATTTTAGTTTCTTTTACATAAAAAGATTTTTTTTTTTTAATACGTAAAATTATTTTAAAATATAATATTTAATGATCGATTTAGTTTATTTAAATTTGATTTATAAATATAAATAATTGTAAAATAATAATTATTTTTTCTTCTAATAATATACTTAATTTTAACTTTATTTCTTGTTATCATATTTTAATACAGAGGATTTGTGGAAAATGTGCAGCCCGACAAACAGATTAAACCGCTCTATCTGTCTTAAACTATAGTGGCTTTTGCTTCTTTTTATTATTACTACTTTTTCTCTTTTCTTTTTCCTCTCTTTTTTTTATTTTATTTTTTTATTATTTTTAAAATTCTGACATTGTTTCACATAGTTTTCAGTTCTTATATCAAATATAGGTATTCATTTCTATATGCATATATCATTTATCATATATACATGAAACGGTATACTTAGCCAGGGGTGTTTGTGTCCCCGGAAATTGCTACCAGAATTTTTTAATAGTGATATATTTTGTAGTTTTTCTAGCAAAGTTTAGCAATTAAATCTAACGAAAAATACAATTCACAATAACTGGTGGGAAATAAAATAAAAAACCCGGAACGCAAACACCCCTGCTTAGCTCATTTTTCAAATATGCAGTAGTGAAAGACATAAAAGAAGTCCGTACATTTCAACAACTTTATTTGACTCTAAAAATACTTTAGGGTTTCTCGCATAGGAGGAGGCCAGTAACACTTTATCATTTTTTAACAAAAACATCATACCGTTTCTTTAGACAATACCTTAACGAAAAACAGCCAACACATAATTGTATTAGCAATGGCAAGACGATAAAAAGCGAGTATTTAGGTATGTATGAACTTTTATATGAGGGAAAATGAGAAGAAAAACCGGGATTTTTTTCCCTACGTGACGACATGTCAGGTGATTAAAAGGACGTAGTTTAGTGCTATCTAATTATTTAATTGGCTCTTTGCACTGAGAGTGGAAGTAATTAAGTCTAGAAGGGATATTTTCTGGCTGGAGGGAAAAAGACAATTTGAAGAAATACGGTAAAAAAAAAAAAAAATTACCAACGGTTTCGTTTCTAGGAAAGCGGAAATGAAAGTTTCAATTAAAAAAGAACAGACTGGATTAATTATTAAAGAATATATCAATTACAACTTCATAAAAAAAAAGACCTAATTAGGGGGTTTTATACTTTGTATTATTGTTAATATCATCACATATATAATCTTCTTTCAACTCATTAAAAAATTTTAAAAGAAATTAGAAAGAAATATCTTCTGCAGTGCATAGATGGTACAGTTTTTCAGCATCCTCATTTCTTTGAAAAATGTTTAATTATGTTTAATTGCAGTAAACTACTGTAAAATGTATTAAAAATTCCTATTAAAAATTTTGAGTATCTAAGAACCGTACAAGTTTTCAGCTACGACAGTGGAGAAAAAACAACTGCATCTTATTCACGCACAACTTTTCCTGTTCATCACTGACCTACAAGGGGGAAAATAAATCAACGTTACTTTTAGCGTTGCGGACAAATAGATTGATATCCGAATTAAAAATTTGTCAACTGCTTAAAAAATAGCAGGAATGACTTGAAACGTATTATGTTAAAAGATACCTTATCAAGGTCAGTTGCACAGAGTTTTCTCACTTTATCTTCAGCCGCCATAGTCTCCGCCTCTTATCTTTTCATGACACTTTATGTTTTATGAATGAAAAATTATCACCTTTTTTGCCACCATATTTTTCTTGAAAAAAAAAAAAAAAAAAAAAAAAAATCTTTATTGTAATTTTAAAGTAATATATCATTATTAAACAGTATAGAAATTATCGTAGAAAAATAGTGGTAGAAAAAAAGTATAAAATTCTCTTTTTTCAAAGAGCCCTGTAAAAAAGGCGGAGACTACGACCCCTGTAGCTTTAAGAGGGACCTGTAGGATGATTTAATGAATGAGGAATGAGTGAATTACTGAAAAAAGCCAGATGAAATAGATTCTGACAATACAAAGTCACAGCATTCAACATTCTAATTATGAATATAGTTGTCAACTTAGCACTTTCTTTCTACCGGAAAATTAATTTTTTTTTTTTTTTTATCAGTGGAAATTCTTAAAGTTCACTGATTAATTAAAATAAATATTTTTATTAACACTTTCGCGGCCGCTGACGTAGATTCACGTCCTTTGAAAATCTAATTCTACCAGTGGGCGTTTCTTTCAAAATTTGTATGCGATTTATTTCTTAAAAATGTACCCAATGTTCACGTTTGTACTATGAATATACAATGGGTATAAATGCTTTGATTAGAAAGAGTGTAACTATAATGTGTATCCTTTTGTAATATAAATGTGAATACGGAAAATTTTGTTCTGAAAAATTGTAACTGGGGAGAATAACGCCCACAGGAGGACTTTACTGTGAAAAAGACAAAAACATGCGGTCGCAAAAGTGTTAAAAAAGTGATATGAAATGAAGGCGGGGCTAAAAAAATCAAATGCTGCGAACCCTGTAATAATTATCGTTCACTTTATATAAAGTCCTAGAACTATCTATTCCACGCCTATATTTGATAAATTTAAAAATCTCCATATTCGGTTAAAATTTAGACTTTTTTTTTATATTTTTTTTATAAATAAAAGGTGATTATTTTCCCGGCCACATTGCATTGGTATTTTAAAATTTGCGAGTTTCATAGATTTGTACTTCAAATTTTATTTTCCTTCTTTTTTTTTAATTAGAGTTAAAAATTCTTGAAATTTTAGCCAGTTTTGACACACACACAAAAAAAAAAAAAAAAAAAAAAAAAAAAAATGTTCAATTAATAATAATAATAATAATAATAAAAGTTGTAAAAATTAAAAATTGCTAAATTTGGTTAGTGGTTTCATAGAAAAATAATATTTCACTAAATTCAAAGTGCTGATAACTTGGAAGTTAGTGTTCTTCTTGCTGAAATTTTCATATTTTATATTAACAAAATATTTAATTGAATTCCAAGTTCGAAGTTTTTATAAAGCAAATTTTACACGTGTTCAGAACGTGTTTTTTTTTTTTTTTTTGTGAAAAACTATTTCCAAAAGGAAATATTTCCGTTTTCTTTTTTTTTCTACCATTATATTTATTTAATGATCTTTATCCTATATAAATTATGACGCATAAAAAGCCTTTAATGATTATTACAAAAATACGATAAAAAATACTGTATAAAAATAGCAGTAGCAAAAAACACGGAAATTTTGAAAGTGTGCTAAAAAATGGTGGGGGAAGTACGATTATTGCATTGCAGATATGCACAGTGTTGCCTAGTTCCAAACTTATTCCGGAGACTTTTAGTCCCGCTTTCATTTCATACCAATTAATTTATAAAACTAGTGGATCTGCAGATCAGGAGCCTCAACGTCCTATTTGCATCAGACATTTTTCAATAGGTCATTTTTATTTATTCCTTATTATATAATAGTATATATTGATTCGATCGACTTATTACCATAATCAGATACATTCCTGAGGGGGGCTGCCGCCCCCCTAAACCCCCCGCTGTATCTCTCTTTGTATACCTGTTTGTATATCATATAAAGTGTTATGGAATTGTAAATAATTGCATTTATTTTTGTATAATTTTTTTCAGAGGCTTAGTAAGTCGATAAAATGCTAATTTTGTGCATTTCTAATCGGTTTAGCGTTAAAATAGCCTAATTTTCCTTTAAAAACTCATTGAAAAACTCCAATAAGGGAAGAAAAGGATTTGGCGCCAAATTTGGCGACTGTTTCCCTTCTTGGCGATTTTTTTGGCGACGTTGGCGAGAAAATTCTTATTAGGGATATACCAAATATGGAAGCTCTAATCTCATTGGCTGATGAGATACGAGAATTTCCCAGAACAGTCTGTGTTCGATAGAATAGTATAAAAGGAGCATTTTTTTAGCCAAGGCGGCCAATCTCAGATCTGTGTCAGTTTTGTCAAATACTTGCTTTATGTGTTATTGATAAACAGTTTGTACTGTTGTTTTGCTGTTAACGGCTGTTGTTTAAGCTATGTTTACTGGTTGAATTAAAGCTGATATTTGGTTTATAGACCTGTATTTTTCTGGAATTTTCTATGAATAATTCACTGAATTTTTGTAAGTTTCGCCTTTCATTCTCGGACAACTTACGAACCCCCAAGTACGCAACAATATGCATTCTTAAATAAACGACGGTCTTGTATTATTTCCCTGAAATTCATAAATACCAAATTTTATACAAAAAAAATTTACATAGCATATCGAAAATATTTTGCATAACCTTTAAACTAATTATCAATTCTATGCCCACAATTTTCAACAGGAAAACATGCTTTTAAAATTCTAATAAAATTTTATTATATTTGATGGGGTGTAACCATGTTAAAATACACTTTTAAGAAATACCGACTATAGACCGTAATAGTACGAAATTCCTTTATGTATGCCGGAAAAGTAGCCACAGTCATTATAAACGCTAATAATAAGAATAAACCTAATTAATTATAACTCATTAATTTTTCGAACTAATTTGACATCATTTGGATGATTACAGTACGTACTCGGAATTATTTTGTGTGGTCCCATAAATTATTTTGTCTATACATAACCTTTTTTAAGAGTAAACATGATTTTAAGCAACTTTATAATGCATGTTAACTTTATTAAGTTCAATTCAGCATAAACGCATTAAAGTGCGCGCTTAAATTAAAAAAATTGTCCATAGGGTCTAATGTTGCGAAATTCTTTCGAGTGTCTTTGTAAACGAACCATAAACATTGTATACACCAGTAAAAACTATTCAGCTTATTTTGCGTTTAAAATTAATAATTGTTCCAAATTTAACATCGTTTGGATGACTAAGTGACATTGTCAGAACACTTTTGTAAGGTCCTGTACATTAATTAGAAAAGCTTAAGAGCACATATTTTTTTCAAACAACATAAGTTTAAGCATCTTACTCACGTGCTCTAATTTCATTTTCTTCATTACAAAGTAATAATATTAAAATGCGTTTAAACGAAATTCACCCCCATACGCCTTAATGTTAAGAATTTTTGCGTGTCCCTGTACACAGTTTATGAAAAATATATCAATAAAAATTATATAGCTACTTATATGCAAAGCTGGAACGTGTGCGCCAATTTGCAAGTCAATCGAAGGATTTTTTCGGTCGCTATTGCGGTACATACAAATTCTTCCCATAGGCCGTAAGGATAAGAAAAATTTTGGCGTGTCCTTGTACACGAACGACAAATGGAATACACACCTAACACTATACAGCTAATTCCGTTGGGCTCATGAATATGTGTACCAACTTGCAAGTCAATAGCGTTATTTTTGGGACCGCTATCGCGGTACATACAAATTCTTCCCATAGGCCGTAATGATAAGAAAAACTTTGGCGTGTCCCTGTGTACGAAGTAGAAATGGATTACATACCAAAAACTATACAGCTGATTTCGTGGGCTCATGAACATGTGTACCAAATTTCAAGTCAATAGCGTGATTTTTGCGGCCGCTATCGCACGACAGACAGACAGACGGACGGACGGACCGACGGAACCCAAAATCCTTTTGAGTCTCAACAGAGGGCCTCCATTGACGTTTCGGAAAATATTGGAAGTCAATAGCTTGATTTTTGCGGTGGCTATCGCGGTACATACAGATTCTTCCCATAGGCCGTAATGATCGAACTATTTGGCGTGACCCTGTACACGAACTACAAATGGAATGCACACCTAAAATTATACAGCTGATTCCGTTGGGCGCATGAGCATGTGTACCAAATTGCAAGTCAATAGCGTGATTTTTGTGGCCGCTATCGCGATACATACAAATTCCTCCCATTGGCCGTAATGATAAGAAAAACTTTGGCGTGTCCCTGTATACGAAGTAGAAATGGAATACATACCAAAAACTATACAGCTGATTTCGTGGGACACATGAACATGTGTACGAAATTGCAAGTCAATAGCGTGATTTTTGTGGCCGCTATCGCGATACATACAAATTCCTCCCATTGGCCGTAATGATAAGAAAAACTTTGGCGTGTCCCTGTATACGAAGTAGAAATGGAATACATACCAAAAACTATACAGCTGATTTCGTGGGGCTTATGAACATGTGTACTAAATTGCAAGTCAATAGCGTGATTTTTGTGGCCGCTATCGCGATACATACAAATTCCTCCCATTGGCCGTAATGATAGGAAAAACTTTGGCGTGTCCCTGTATACGAAGTAAAAATGGAATGCATACCAAAAACTATACAGCTGATTTCGTGGGGCTCATGAACATGTGTACCAAATTTCAAGTCAATAGCGCCATTTTTGCGGCCGCTATCGCGCGACAAACAGACAGACAGACACAGCCCAAAACCGTTTTGAGTCTCAACAGAGGGCCTCCACTGACGTTTCGGCAATAATTTCCTATAATGCATGAATACGACAAAATAAGAAAAGAGTATACTTCATTAAAAAAAAAAAAAAAAGAAAAAAAAAGGCGGAGCTAAGAACGTTCCGGAATTAATTAAGGAACTTAGAAACTCTGTATGCAGCGTCGTGAAATTTAAGACATTTTTATTCGATATCTACCACAAAATTTTACTTGTAACGACTTCAGATTTTTTGAGGCTGTCCAATATTTGATGACAGATATGACGAGACAATCTAACGCAATTTTAAGGAGTCTTATGATCTACATTTTAGCACCAATTTCAATTTTTAAATAATCAGCTTTCATCTTTATTCTATTTTGAACATTTTTTTTCTGTTGTAATAATGGGTTAAGAAAATCGTCAGTTTTTTTAGGCTGACTTATATTTCCACAGTTGCCAACATTTTTAACTTTTGAATCAGAATTGACACCAGTAATTTTATGTTAATTTTTTTATATATATTTTCAACAATTAATATTACTGGAAGCAGTTATAAAAAATTTACGGTTTAAAGTCTCACTTGAAAAACAGAAGACTTCGCACCTATATATTTCTTAAGAGATTCAAAAAGCAATCCTACGTTTTGGCACTAGCTTTAATCTTTTAAATATTCGAAATTTCATCTTCATTCATTTTTAAATATCCTTTATTTGTTTTACATTGTGCCAACAAATCTTATTCGGGGACACTATAGTGTCTCCTTTATTTCACACCACTTAATTTATAAAATATTCTTCTATTATACATAACACGATAAAATAAGAAGAAAAAATACTCTTATGAAAAAAAGTATGAAAAACAGTCAAGGCTAAAAATTGTCCCGTTAGATATTAAAGAACTTGAAAATTCTCGTGCTGACTAAGCAGTCCTGTGTCACTTTCAAGATTCTTATATTTTTCTATATATTAGCGCTTGATTAATCTTTTAATAAATGGTGTGAGTAAACCATTCAAACTGTCTCATATTTTCAAGGCTGACCACTTTTTTTTATGACGGTTTTGACCCTATCGCATTCAGTGTTGCAGATTTGTTATTCAAAAATCATCAGTAATTTTTAATTGCAACGTTTGCCTAATTACGTCCAAGATTAAATAAAATATCACTCTTTAAAATTATTGGTGATTATTGAATAAAAAATCCACCAGATCTGGTTCACTAATGCCATTTTGAAGAGTTAAATACTGTCTACTTTTTAACATTGGATTCATCTTTTAATGAGTGGGTCATTTTTTAATGTATGGTACTTTTAACTTCCAATATATTAAAATCGTATAAAAATGGGATTGATATAAGAAATGTGAAAAATATTGCTTATGTTTCTCATGACTGGTTTCGTGTGTGGAGGTACAAATTAAACTCAAATGGACTGTATACTCTAATTTATTTTAAAACACTAACTCAAGGTGGGATATCGCTCGAGGATCCCTGTTAACATTTTGGTGTCTATCCATACACTGACTCGAACACAGAGGGCGCAGCCTCTACACAGGTGCGTGTACCTTATTACATCATACTGTAAGAAATATCAGTACATTCCCCCGGGCCTTGCAATGTTTTTAAACATTCAAGAAATCACTAACAGTCAACTTTTTCAACATAAAAATACTGATACAATTAATATTACACAATATCATACAGTAAATATTACATATGTTAAATAAAAAATAATGCAAAAATTTTATCAAAATATTACATAATTTACAACATTCATAATTAATGAAAATGGTAATCATTTATTGGAAGCAGGCAAACCTTAGAAAAAGACCTTTTAAATTTTCCAGAGGTAGTACTAACCTCCGCTACTCTAACATGTTTGTCCGCTTATTTACTTATTTGTCCGCTTAAAATTGCTTATTCTGGCCAATGGCCACTCATATGGAGGTAAATTACCTCCTTTAAAATTACCATGTCTCCAACACAAATATTTTGTTTCTCAAATTTACTTTGCGATCTCTGTTGCAAGTGGCATAGGTAATCTAAATGCCACTTACGCCAAATGCTTTGAAGTAACTTAGTTAATTTTTGCCATTTGCTAAGCCTTTTTTCTGTGATTTCTGATATATATGGTCAATCATTGACGTAATTGACCTTCCTAAGAGGAAGAGGGCAGGGGTCAACACATTTAAATCATCTACGTTAGCAGTTAAGGGGACAAATGGCCTAGAATTTAGCATTCCTTCAATTTGTATAATTAAAGCTAAAAGTTCCTCATAAGTTAATTTTAAATTTCCCGCAACTCTTTTCAAATAATATTTAAAGGATCTGACTCCTGCTTCCCACAATCCTCCAAAGTTTGGAGCTCTAGGAGGTGAGTACTGACAATCAATGTTTTCTGAACTCATATACCCCGAAATTTGATCATCTGGCCTATTTACCATTTTATACAATTTTTCGAGCTCTGCATTTGCTCCCACAAAGTTCTTAGCATTATCTGTATACAGTTTACTGCATTTTCCTCTCCTTGATATGAATCTCTTAAGAGCAGCTATAAAGGCTGCGGACGTAGCTATAAAGATTGCGTGACCAACTCTAAATGTATAGCCTTGGTCACAAAGCAAATAAAAATTGCCACATATATTTTATTAAAAATCCATTTTCTTTGATTTTTGTACTTAATATCGAAAGGGCCAGAGAAATCTACCCCAGTAATATTAAGTGGATAGTTTTGAACAATTCTGTCTTTTGGGTAAGTACCTAATATTTGTTTTGCTGAATTTGGATTAACCCTAAAGCATTTAACACATTTATGCACAACTTTTCTACATAAATTTCTACCATTTATAATCCAAAACTTTTCCCTCAAATAACATAATAGAGAATTAGGCCCAGCATGCAAAAATTTTTTATGATAAGAGACAACAATTAACTCAGTTAATTTAAGTTTAGATCGAAAAAGAATTGGAAATTTCTTATCGTAATTTAAATCACTATTTCCAAGTCTTTCTCCTACTCTTAGCTGGCCTTCTTTGTCAATAAAAGGATGTAAATTGCTTACCTGACCTCTAGTACTTAATGTACCTGAATTCTTCAGCGACATGATTTCAGTTTTAAACTCTTCTTCCTGTAACATTTTTATAAGGGCCTTTTCAGCGGTCTCTATCTCTTTAACTTCCAAAGGACCCTTTTCTAAAATTTTATTTTTACAATTGATTATGAACCTGTAAATAAAACCAAGAACTCAGACAAGTTTAGGATAATTGTTACTAATGGTAAGAAAGTAAGATAAAAAAGTACTATTTGTTCTGATAAATGTTTTTTCACTTAAATGTTCTACATTAGATTTAAGTTCTTTTTCATAGTCATTTACAATCACAGACGCTGGAATGTCTTTTTTGGGATATTCTGGCATAGAGAAGAATTTTGGGTCGTTGAACCATAAATCACACTGTACTAATCTATTTGGGTCTATACCTCTGGATAACAAATCAGCTGGGTTGCTCTGGGATTGCACGTGTCTCCATTGGTGCACATCTGATATCTCTTGAAAGGTTGTTACTCTATTTGCTACAAAGGTTTTAAGCTGGTGAGCCTCTGTCCGTATCCAGCATAAAACAATCATAGAATCACTCCAGAAATAAAGGGAAGTTACGTTCAGCTTTAGTGCGATTTGCACTTTTTTCATTAGTTTCTCTAGAAGAACTGCAGCACACAATTCTAAGCGCGGAATAGTAATCTTTTTATGGCCGCAACTCTGGATTTACAGAAAATCGTCTTTATTTTAAATTCTGCGCTCCCATTGGTTGACTTGGCCTAAATGTCTGCTCCATAGACTAATTATGAGCTATCGGCAAATCCATGCAATTCTACAGCTACTGGATCTTCTATATCTGTGCATCTGTCTATCTTTATATCATTTATTACATGTAGAATTTCATTTAAACGATTCCACTCTTTTTGAGTCTCAACTGTAAAGGGTCATTCCATTCGATCTTTAATAGCCACAATTTTTGCATACATTTTTTTAAATTGGAAATGATGGGGCCTAATAAACCCAGTGGGTCAAAAATATGCGCTATTGTTGATAGTACGCTTCTCTTGGTTTGTACAGTTAGTGGCTCGAATTTTACCTAAAACTCAAAGTGATCTTCTTTGGAATTCCAACGAACTCCTAATGTTTTTGTAACTTCACTTTTCAAAAATGCATAACTTTAATCATCACTATTTTTTTAATTCATTTGAATTACTACACCATTTATGAAGGTGCATACCTTCCCTTTTGAAGATCTCGCATAATTCATGTTGTAACTCTTTAGTATTACTTAATTTGTCTGATCCCGACAACACATCTGTCCATGTATGTGTCTGACATTAATATTGGAGCAGCTAATGGGAAATTTTTTGATTCGTCTAATGCTAATTGGTGTAGTGTACGCATAGCTAAATACGGAGCACTTACTGTCCTGTATGTGACAGTAGCTAACTCAAATATTTTTACTGGTTCATTAACTTATATTTTCCAAAGTATTCGTTGAAGCTTTCTCTGCTCTGGTGTTATCAAGATCATTCGAAACATTTTTTGTACATCGGCAGTAAAAACAAATATGTGTTTTCTAAACCTGGTCATTAAAGTAAAAATATCATCTTGAATTACACCGCCATTGTACTGTAATGAATTTAATGAATTCCCTTTTGTTGTGCGACTCGAAGCGTTGAAAACTACTCTTAGTTTTGTTGAATTTCTTTCCGGTTTATATACTTCTAATTGTGGTATGAAGTAAGATCCTTTCTCATTTTCTTTCTCCGACCCTTCGTTCATATGTTCCATTTCCTCATACTCCTTTAAAAAAGCTTTGTATAAATTTAAATAATTGGAATCTAAACGCAACCTTCTCCACAAGGCATTTAATTTTCTTAGGGCTATATCTTTTGATTCTCCTAAACATAACGGATCTTGTTTTAAGGGCATTCTGATAATTTATTTTCCGGATTCATCTCTTCTATGAGTATTTTGAAAATGTTCATCACATAAAGTAGTTTCTTTACTTTTTACTGTTTCTTTCTATTGATTCAATTTCCCAGAATTTACGCGTTGTTAATTCTAAATCATTTGTAGTCTTTATTAACCCGTAGTGTTCAAATCTTTCTGTCTCACTCATTATACTTCCTGACACTATAAACCCAAATACAGAATTCTGTAAAAATAGACCTGAATTTTCAGTTTTCAGTTGCTCTGGTTTTATAAAAAACGTCTGCAGAGAGAAGCATTTGCAATCGTTGTGGGTAGTTAAAATTTACATCAGGTAATTTTAAATTTTAAATTTTATTCATATCTATTTCGATTTTTTGTGCAGGGACTAAGTCTTGTGTTATTTTTGGCACAATAAAAAAGTCTAAGTTTTTTATATAGGTTTTATTTCCATTCGAAATGCATGCAGATACTTTTGATCGAATTGTAAATAATGCACCATTTAATCCTGAAATTACGATATTCACTTTTTCTTTTTTAACTTTAACATTTCAGCACACTCTTTGAATAAGAAACACGAGGTAGAAAAGCCGCAGAATGCTTTATATTGTTAGACATAACTCATAACAATAAATTTTTCTGGAAATGACAAACTAAACATTGCTAGAAAACTTTTAATTAACTGACACCCTTTACATTTAAAGGTATTTATTTTAATTATATAAATAAAATTTGTAATCCTTCTATGGATTTGATGGATATTCTAGCATTCCTTTAACAAAGCAGAGACGGCTGCGGCCGCATTCTGCTGCAACGAAATAGTATATTTCACTACTCTACTATATTTTACGCCGGTCTCCCGGCGTTTTTTTTTTTTTTTTTTTTTGTGGAACGCTATAAGTACTTCGTTGAACCGCCGCCTCCTACGTACCGCTAGAGTAAAGCCGAAAGTTTTGAGTTGCTTCTTTTACATTTATTTATTTTTTTATTTTTTTTCAATTATTATTTCTTATTAAAAAAAAATAACATTAATGGTTTCAAAAAAAAGACTAAAGATAAATTTGTCAACAATATACTTTTAATTTGCAGAAAATGCTTTCCAAATATTATAAATTTTAAAAAGGGTATAAATTACTAAATATATGCTCTTTTACACATTGATTTACTTCTTTTTAATTATTAATCTTTATTTACTTATTTATTTAGCTTTATTTATTTCTTTGTTTATGAAATATAATGGAATAGTGAATCAAATAATAATAAACTATAAACTGTATCATATTTTAGTTTCTTTTGATAAAAAGATTTTCTTTCTTTTTTTTTTTTTTTTTTTTTTTTTTTTTAATACGTATAATTATTTTAAAATATAATGCATAATGATCGATTTAGTTTATTTAAATTTGGTTTATAAATATAAATAATTGTAAAATAATAATTATTTTTTCTTCTAATGATATACTTAATTTTAACTTTATTTCTTGTTATCATATGGTAATACAGAAGATTTTGTTCTGAAATATTGTAACGTGGAAGAATAACGCGCACAGGTGGACTTTACTGCCAAAAAGACAAAAATAATCGGTCGTGAAAGGGTTTATAATCGATAAAACCCGGCCTTAATCGAAAAACCGCGCCTCATTGAAATAATGAATAAAATCCAAACAACCAGTAATCGAAACAGAATCGACAAACACGTTGTTTGATGCATTAACCAATCATCCATTTCAACTTCGAGATACATTCTATCGAGATATAATATCTAAAAGTTCGCGAAAGTAGAACTTAAAAATTGATAAATCGATAAATGTCACGTTTCAGAAAGCTTTTTATTGAGACTCCTCCCACTCCTTTCTTGTTACGACGTTTTTACTCAAACTTAAATATAGATTTCGTGTGATCAGGCTCACGAGGGCAAACAGTTTACGCGTCGAAAGTGACGTTAGATTATGCCCTCTTGAATGAATATCACTTAATTGATTTCTATTAATACACTAATGGGATGGTGTCCTGAGTATAAAAAATATAAAGATGATTTAAAACAATTATTTTTTAAATTTTCTGAATGTTTTGATCTTTTTTTTAGCTTCTGTGTGCCAGTGTTACGCTAAAGTGCCACCTCAACAATCTCATTAAGTACTATGATGCAATGATATGCATAACACATGTCTGCAATAAATATTTTTCATCAAGGTGATATGTTTTTCTGGTGTATTTTTAGATGCTGATTAACCCATTACCTGCCGAGAAAAAGTTGCGAGATTTGCTTCAAAGTGTCCCTTTTCTCTTTGAACGCTGAAAAAATATTCCAAAAACACTGTGAAGATCCCTTTCAAAGTTGTTTTATTGCGTTATCAGACCGTTTCAGTAGTTTTATGAGTAGCAATACAATACAAAGGATAATACATATAAGCCCGGGACAGTTAAAGGGTTAAAGAAAAATTATTAAAAAAAGTCCATCACGTCCAGTTTTGGTAAAAATTAGAATTTTTATGCTTAAAGCTCCACTTTTTGAACTCCCATCTAAGTTATTTCCCGAAAAATCTAGCTGATGTGAGTGAAGAGCAAGGGAAATTTTTTCATCAAGACATCAAAGAAATGTAGAAGTGGTATCAAGGACGATGTTAACATGTTAGCGGACTATTGTTGGTTGTTGCGTAGGGAATCCCCCCCCCCCCTCCAACCTCAAGGTACCCAAGCATACACAAGAAACAAAAGAGAAAGACCTAAACGGAGCTTCGATGTAAAGAAACATATTTTAAACGTAATGTGTAAATATTAGCCTATTTTAATGTGTTTCATAGATGAAGAGTTTAGAATTTGTAATAGGCTCTGTGGTAATTATTCCGATCTCCATTTTTGATTTGTGAAAAACTATTATATGATAGGAAGAAACGACAAATATTTCTGAATTCAGTGACACCCAATGAAGTGAAAAAAAAAAAAAAAAAAAAATTGCGCGATTTCGAAGATTTTTTTTTTTTCTTTCTTTTTTTTTTTTTTTTTTAATAGCTTATGCCATTAAAGGTTACTGTTAAGTATTAGTAACAAAAAGAAAATATTTCAAATATTTTTTTTTTTCTAATAATAATGCATTAAATTAAGGGTTAACTGCAATAGCATTTACTACTACTGTAAGGGTTAATTATATTAAAAGAAGTTACGACAAAAAGTAATATGGATGTTCAATTGAATTTTACGTCATTGTAACAAAAATTATATTTTATTACAATTTGTAATTTTCCTTAAAATTCCTTTTTTTTTTTTTTTTAAGCAAAATTTTAATTTCTGCAATTAAATATTTAATTTCCTTAAAATATTTTTAATATGCTGCATAACAAATAATTTTGTTTTAGTAAAAAACTAAAAATGCAGTGTTAATCGACGAACCACAATATGTTTTCTAAGAAAAAAAAAAAAAGTTCATTTTTTATACTTTTCTTGATAAAAAAACCTTTTTAAAGGAAATCCGATTCCTTTTCAGATTTCGTTTTCCTTTCAGCAAAAGAATTCTACAATATCCCTTGTTTCACAAAAACTTCTCTGCCTTTTTAGCTGCAATATTTTTTTTATCAAAGTAAAGTCATTTCACATATTGTCTTGATAGATAGGTAAACAGAAAGTCTTTATATGTAAAACATTTCATTTTAATTATAAAAATAAAATTAAAATATATTTATAAATGAAAAAATTGCGAAATTTTCTGGCAAAAATTTAAAGTTACATATATTTTAATATGTAATATATTTTAAAATTATTTTTATCGAATATAATAAAGTTCGTATAAAAATAAATATACATTACTGTAATACAGCGAAGGAAATCTACATAAATTTTAATACCGCTATTTCCTAATGCTTATTTTAAATTTATTTAAAGGCTTAAATTCGACAATTAAGTAAGTCAAAAGTAATTATTTTTAAATAGGTATGTTAAAATGTTGGACAGCTATGAGGTAATTATAACAAACAATTAAAATTTATTTCTTTTATTTTTTACTTTTACATACATGTATAATTATGATGAGTTTAATACTTTCCAGCGAAATTTAAAACATTTATGATTTTGGTTTATCAACTTATCTGTCCGACAATTAACATCTGAAAACATTTTTTTAACGCATGGAAATTGTTAGATAAGTTCATTATGGCATGTTCATATATAATAATGTATTATAATCATGGGCAAAATTCATATTTAATTTATTTTAATTCTATTTCTCATATTTAATAAAGTTTCTTTTTTATCAGTAGAATGTCTGATCTCATTTTTGCATTTCGGTATAAAGAATAGCGATATTAAAAATATACATATTTGACAACATTTTAATTACAGATCTGCCAACTTAATCCGGCAAATTGTTAGTACCGCCTCTTTTTCTACACCACTTAATTTTTAGAGTATTTGTTTTCTTCATTCATTGTACATATATTTAAAGAAAATTACTCTAAAAATTAAGTGGTGTAGGAAAAAAGGCAGTACTAACAATTTGCCGGATTTGGTTTGGCAGCTCTGTAATTACTATTCCTTAGCGTTATTAGTCCCGCCTTTTTTTCCACACCAGTAAGTTTTTAGAGTAATATTCTCCAAATGCAATTACTATTAAATAATAAGAAAAATACTTAAAAGCAATACTGGTGTGAAAAAGAAGGCGGAGCTAACATTAATACGGAATATTAATTAGTATGATGGCAAGTATGAATTTAGTAGTTCTTTAAAAAAGCATGTATGTATAGCATACCTGCCAACATCCTAATTATGAATCGGAAGATTTTTAGCTCACGCCACTTTTTTTACACCACCTTTATTTAGAGTAATTCTCTACAAGTGTAGTTAAGATCAAATAAGTATAAAATTTCTCTTAAAAAAAAAAAAAAAAAAAAAGATTGGTGTGAAAAAGAAAAAGGCGGATACTAAAATTCTTCCGATTGAGATGATTGGCAAGTATGGTCTAGTTACAATTATTTTCCAATATTCTTTTTCACGATAATTATGCGTGAGGCCCTATTTAAAAGAATTTTTTATTTATGAAAGTGTCTTGTCTAAAATATCTCGAATATTTAGTTAATGAAAATATTTAGTTACTGAAAATAAATCAAGTGGAGTTAGTTAGGAAAACTATTTCTATGCCTACTTAATTCCATAAATGTGTATGACGTTCAAACAAATTACTGAATCCGTTCAGTTTTTCTTTTAAGAGCCTAAATAGACGAAAGTCTCACGTTACAGAGGTCATTGGAATTTTATTTTATAATTCAAATTGTTAATCCCTTGAGAAATATTTCATGAATTTTAAATTTACACAACAATTAGCTGGAGAATGATTATGAATTGCACAAGCAAGGCGAAAACATATAAAGAACCTCAAAATTGGAAATTGTATATACTAGAAACCTATTAGCTTACACACAAACACACACACACACATATATATATATATATAAATGTATGATATATATTGTTACGTAGAATTATTGGTGTAGTGATCGTAAGAAATTTTAAAAGAATACAATCCACTGCATTTATCAGGAAGTCTTTATTTTGTGAAAAATCTTCTAAAACATCATCAAGGATAATTATTCCTAGAATCTTAAAATACATAGCGTTGTTCATTATAATACAAATTCAATAACCCTACTGAAACGTTGAGATTGTCGCATAAAATGGGGGGAGAGAGCGAAAGTAATTACGTCGTTACTATACTATGATCTGGAGCAGTTCTGAGTTCCTTACAGTAGAACAGATCTGAGATGTCTGAAGTAAAAAGTCAAATTTCAGAAAAACAGCCAAATTATAGTGCCAAATACATTCTTAGTATCTCGGATAAAATGATATAAATATTTTGAATTCGAAAGTTCGTTATTAAAAGTTACAGCCAATTATTTCGCCAAAAAAATAAATCAGTCAAATTAAAATCCGTTACATTTTACGATTGGAAAAATTCAAATTTTATTTTGTGAGAGCCCTGATTCTCAACCATCATTGTAGGGGAGAGTGGGGATGAATGGGACAGTAGAACATTTTTTATATTTTGCATGCACCAAAAACTTGACACTTTTTCAGATATATGGCAGTACTCAGGTCCTTCATCAAGTGTAGTTTCAGAGTTGTGTTATCTATAGAACGGCAGAAAAAAATTAAAGTGTTTTTTTCTGCTGCCAAAGTAACTTTTACTGATTCAATTAGGTAGTAGTTAAGAAATTAACTATTTGGTTAAAGTTAATATAACTCTTACATGATGAAAAGACATAATCTTTTACTGTGTTTATGATATTGAAGAAGAATATTGACAATTGCTCGTTAAACATTTTTCCTGTTTTATATGATCTTGTGGTGGTGGAGATGAATGGGGCAGTTTGAATGGGGATAAATGATACATTGCCTACTATGTGCTAATTTAAAACTGTACACCAGAATTACATTAAAACAAATCGTAAATATATTTTCAATACTTGTATAACCTGAAGTTCAGTAGTTATAACATGGAATTGTAAAAATAGCATGGATTTAGAGAAAAATAGATTGAAATTAATTGTTCCGATTTTTGTGTATAATAATTATGATTAAAAAAATTATAAGTTCGAATATTCAATGCAACTTAAATCAATAATATCAATAATTAAAAAAAATAAACTAATAATAATTTGATTAAAATCACAATTTCAATCAAGCTAATTAAATAAATCCCGGTGATTATTAATGTAATACAGAATAGAATGCTTATTTTTCCCGATCAGTCAGAAACAAAAATTTATCTGGATAATTTGTACTCTATTATAATGATTTATATCTTTCTAGTGTCTTATTTATTTATTTATTTTTAGATTTAATCTTATTAGATTAAATTACCAAAGCCTAGAGCACTAGGAACTGTGCGAACCAAAGGACTTTTGCCTTTCGATGTTAATTTGAGTCAATACGTCAGTTTTTGTTAATTTCATTAAATCCATAGTGTGTAATAAAATCACATAAACCAATTTAACTTTAAAAATTTATTTACTTTCCATTTTGTTTTCTTTCCTTTGTTAATTTCATGACAATGCACATGCATGTAAAAAAATTATTATTAATTAAAAATGATAACTCTTTATTAAAGTTAGTATGTTTATTTGTAACTGATTACTGAAGTGTGCTCATGAGCAATGTTACAAAATTCTGAATTACATATTGTGAACGTTATTAATAAAAACATGAAACATGTCCCATTCATCCCCACTCTCCCCTATGTCGAAGTTACTTAAATTACAGTGGTGGAAAAAATTATAAAGCCACTTGAAAATATTATATAATTAAAAAACAAAAGATCAAACATTTACAAAATTTCATACATATATATTATACGCTACAAGGAACAAAAGGAAAAAATAAATTTATTAATAACTACAATAACAAAAGGTTAGTAGACGTAAGAAAAATTTATGTACAAAGAAAGCTGGAAAAAATTATAAAGTCGATACATGTATTTCATCAATAATCGATGTGAGACCCTTTTTTTTCGATAACTGTGACTAGTCTCTTGTTCATTGAATCTATCAGACCACACAAAGTACTTGCATCAATATTATTCCAGCAGTTTTTAATAGCATTCATCAAATCTAATTTTGAATTGAATTGTCGTCCATTTTTGTAAACATTTCGGGCTAAAATTCCCCAAAGATTTTCTATTACATTCAGATCGGGGCTAACAGCTGGCCATTGAAGGCATTTCACCTGGTTAGCTTCCAGCCAAGATTTAGTTGACTTCGAAACATGAACGGAAGCGTTGTCCTGCTGAAATGTCCAGTCTCATGAAGTTATAAGAGGAGCAATGGGTAATAAATTATCTCCTAACATATCTTGATACATAATTGAATTCATTTTGTTATGGATGAAAACAACTGGACTGGTTCCACCGGCAGCACATGCAGCCCAAACCATTACCGAGCCACCTCCAAATTGACGCTTTGAAAAAATATGAGGTTCATGTCGTAAATCATGCCAAAAATATTTATAGCCGTCGGGTCCATCGAAATTAAATTTCTTTTCATCGGAAAAGACAATATCTCTCCAATTTGTGCCTTCGGTTAAATGTTTTCGGGCAAAGTCTAAGCGAGCATATTTGTGGTGCTTCGAAAGAGGGGGTTTTCCTTTAAATTTTTTAAACTGAACAATGGGATTGCTACTTAAAACATTTCTTACCGTTCGGCTTGTACATGGTAATTGTAAATGTTCTTGAATTTGGGCAGACGACATTTTTTGTCCGCAAGCTAGCTTCCGGATTTGTCTTGATTGCCTTACAGTTAAGGATTTCGGTCTTCCTGTACGCTTCTTACTGCCGTAATCTTCGGGATTTCTGAGAAAACTGTTTACTGCAGCCTTGGACCTTCCTATTTTTCTTGCAATATTAGAACCAGACATTCCAACTTCATTTAAAGTTAATATTTTAATTTGTTCACCATCGGATAACTTTTTTCCTCTTGACATTGTATTAAACACATCAAATACAAAATGAATGCACGTAACACGTTTATATTTACCTAAACTTTCCTAGGAACCTGCTTTCTCATGTCTGGCATTATGCCAAAGAGGCTAGAACCATCAGCTTTATAATTTTTTCCAAGTTGTTTTTCATTGGTTGTAAGAAATTAGTATAATTTATGTTCCCTATTCTGTTTTTCTAAACAAAGTTTATGCGCATTACCTCGATGTTGATCATGCAAATGAAAATAGAATTTGCGTTATCAACAATTCCATTACTTTTTGACTTTTGTAAATTTTTCTATCGGCTTTATAATTTTTTCCAGCACTGTAGTTCATTAAGATCGCACAAATGGTTTCCGTATAGTGCTTGCGTAAAATGTTATTTATATATATTAGGAGAAATACCTGCATGATGTACATTAACACCTTTAGACTGTACTTAATATGGAAAAAATAACTTTTTTTTTTTTTTTTTTTTTTTTTTTTTTATATCATAAAAGCACGTTTCACATGTAATATGATATGGTAAGTAATTATCTCTCGTTTGCACTCCCCAATATATATATATATATATATATATATATATATATATATATATATATATATATATAGGGTAGGTGCTCCAGTGATTGGCATGCTCCAGTAATTGACATTTTCCCCGAAATAATTAATAAATAAAAAATATAATCAAATCATATATTTTACATATGAAAATTTTAACATTTGATGTCAAACACTGGAGCACAGGGTGCTAATAACTGGTAAAATAAATAACTAGCAGTGCCAAACATTGGAACATAAGGGACCGATTACTGATAAAATGAAAAACTAGCAGTGTCAATTACTAGAACACTGAGTGGGTGTCAAATAACAATTCATATAAAAATATAATTGTTATCAAATGTATATATTTTAACATATATGTGGTTCTGAATGTCTTTCATACCATATGTACGAACTTAAAATTTCTAAGAATATTTTCTGATGATTAAAAACATCAGAGACTGCTCTAAAAGTGTCAATCACTGGTACACTTACCCTATATACAGTCTAAAACAAGAAAAAAAAAAAGCCGCGTTATTGAAAAATTTACCTATACCTTCTTTATATGCTATAATTTCGAAACTCATTATAGAAAGAAATGTAACCAACATGTTTGCATAATACCAAAGAGATAAAATGATACGTATGTACATTTTCGATTTAGTAATTTGCTTTATAACACTCTACGAAGTACTTATAAAAATATACTTTAAACGACTTTTTTAAATGTGATATATTAAACATATACTTTGTATTCTATTACAATTTATTATATGAAATAAAACTATTGATTAGTTAGATCTAAACGGTTTCTAATAAAAATTTGTATTCCGCATTGGATAATTCCACCTTTATATGGAATTACTGCTTTAATGTGCAATGGCATAGAATTATACAGTTTTCTAATATAAATCTCAGAAATTTTACTGCGCCAAATATCATAAATATTTTTTTCTAGTTCTTACAAAGTTGTTAGTTGCAAATTTTGAAACCCTCCTCCTTTTTAAAGACTAAACATTGTCGATCGTAGACATTTTAGGACAATTTTCAGGTCTGGCAAAGAAAAAGTTCTACGATATTATTTGTGGAATTTAACTTAAACAGGGGTGCTTAAGTTCAGGGTTTTTTATTTTATTTCCCACCAGTAATTATAAATTGTATTTTTGGTTATATTTCATTTCTGAACACCACTAGAAAACTTCCGATAATATTACTATTAAAATATTCTGGTAGCAATTTCCGGGGGCACAAACACCCTTGCTTAAATTGTAAAATTGTAAGTGTTACTTACAGAATTATTGGTGCTGATGGGAATGGATAGGTAATTTTAATAATTTGAATCAAATAAACGTACCACAGAAACCCTGTAGCAAGATGCATTTTGAACTTGAAATGCTGATTGCGGATCTGAGATACCTCGAAATGAGTCTGTCAGACGCCACTTTTATAATGGCTATCTTTCATTTCAAGTTAACTGATCCCTTGAGCAAGAAAATTTGTCCTACTCCTTGAAAAGTTATATACAGTCAGCCAAAAAAAAAAAAAAAAACGCCACCCCCCCACCTAATTTCGCCGTAAATTATCGTAGAAACATGCGGCTGGTACCTATCGATCTGTAATAACGTCTAGTTTTTAATGGTGTAGTCAGATTTTGCTTAAGGGGTCATCTACATATTAAAACACGTATATACTTCATTTTTTTCAATGACGACCCCCTATTTTTGACCTCATATTCAGATTTCTGAGATCAAGGCAGTTCGGAAAACTTACCTATTTATATACTTTAAATCAATTCTAAACAGAGTTACACGTGAAAATGTGTTAGGGGACGCGTCTATACATTTATAAAAATAAATCGTGATCTACCACCCAATCTACATTATTTATTAAATTTCACACCGGAAAAAAAGTTCATAAATGTTACTTATAAAATAAAAAACGATTCAAATTTGCAGAACTTTTTGTGTTAGATTATGAATTACAAGATTTTTATTGGTTTCAATGTATTAAACATTGAATAGTTAAATACAACACTTCATATAAAGAAAATTAAATAGCTTGAGTCATATGAACCCTACAATGTTGAATTGCAAAAATCTAGATACCAAGGTAAAAGAACAATAGTAATAATAATATTAATAGCGGTTAAAAAAAAAAGTGTTTAATATTTAAGAAAAAGAATTATCTACTTCTTAAAAGCAAAAACTGTTTTCTTTAAGAGACAAAAATTTAAGTTAAAATACATATATAATTAAATATATATATAAAATACATATAAAAAAAAATATATATAAAAACAATTAAAATCTACTAACAAACAATTATTATCTACTTCTTGTTGGGTATATTTTTATTTTATACAGTACAGTCGGCTGCAAAATTATTCGAGCACTAGCCAGTAATTCCTATATTTAAAAAGTACACTTAAGACTGTTTTGCTAAGTAAATCCTTGTCGAATCATGTACTTAGACTGATTAAGAACATGACTCGACAAGGATTTATTTAACAAAGCTGTATTAAGTGTACTTTTTTTTGGCAAGGATTATTGCTAGTGCTCGAATAATTTTGCAGCCGACTGTAAGCCTCTCATGAAAGTGTTACTATAAAGATTTACATTTAATTTTAGGCGTGCAAACCAACAATAGATAATATACAAAAATATAGATAACAAGATTTAAACTAAAATCTGAGAAAGGATATTTAACATTTTCGCGACCACTGACGTAGTTTCACGTCATTTTGAAATCTGTAACTCCTTCAGTGGGCGTTTCTTTCACAATCTGTGTGTTACGATATTTCTTAAGAATATTCCTTATATTCATATATATATATATATAAACAAAATAGTATCAATACAAATACTTTCACTAGAAAGAGTATAATTATTATGTATATCCATATGAAAAGAAATATGGATATAGAAAAAACGGTTTCCTATTGCCTAGAACGAGTATTCCCCGTTCTGCAGTCGTCTACTGTACTTGAATTCTTAATTTAAAATATGTAAAATCTATATCTTTAAAAGTAATAAGACACATTACTTTGTTTTAAATTCTTTTTCCGTGATAAATGTGACGCCAGTTTTACGCCGTGATTAGAATAAAAGAAAATAAATAATATTGCGCTTTGTTTCAATAATAGATATTAAAAACTTAAAAAAAAAAAAAAAAAAAACACTTTATTATTCAGTATTAAAAAAACATTTAATAAAAATTTTATATTTTATTATGTTACGTCATGCGATAAAATTTAAATAGCATAAACGGTAGAGTAAGCGAATGCAAAAATGTCACAACAAGATTAAAACAGAAAATTTGTTTTAAAAAATCTGATAAAAATTAATAAAAAACAATTATATTAATTTAAAAAAAGAAAAAAAAAAGTATTGTTCACTGCGTATTGCACTTTCAAATAATAGTCCTCCTCTTACCGCGTTTTTTCACCGTCATGATACTTAACTTGAGGTGCACGAATCGTAGAATATTCAAGTTAAAAACAAAAGACAAAAGGGACAAAATAGAATTTTAGCAGTGAGAAACTAGAAAAAGTTATGTAATATTTAAGAACAAAGACTTAACATTTCAGAATCGAGTAAACTCCTTTTTGCAACTAAAGGCACGCCTTTACAGAATTTCTCTAAAACTTTACATTATAAAACAAAATTATTTTACATACTTCCAATTAAATCGTTTAAATTTTGTCTTCAGCATTCAATGTAGTAAATGCCATTGACATTTATGCATACCAGCGTCACATATAGAGTCATATACGAGTATGCAAACTAGTTTTTTTAATACTGTTTCCGCATTATAGAGGCTGGGCTACATTTCTTTTGGAATTCTTTCCCAATCTCTTGCCTGCATTGCGATAATTTTATAAAAAATAAGCCAGTTTGTATAATAAACGTCGAAATGTTCCTTAGAAAACAATTATAATAACATAAAGGTAAATTAAAATAGTTTTTCTTCAAAATGTATAGAAATATTGACTCACAGAGGATACAAATTATAACAAGTGACGCCCCCCTAACAGCAGTAAAAAATGAAATATCACTGTAACTCAAAAAATAATGTTAGGAACGAGCTGTAAATTTTAAAACCCATGTTTTTGATGATGCCCGTTCTATTCGTGCAAAAATTAACATAGGTTATAATTCATAATTTTTTCAAATATGAATTTATTAATAATTTTCATAATTCAAAAAATGTTTTTTAGCAAAAATTTGCATGGAATATGTTTGGGTCACTTCATTCTAACGAATAAAAAAAACAGAATTTAAATATCATAATTACAGGGATGGAACACGGGCGCAGAATTCATACCACTATCAATGTAAGAAAATTTTCTACCTCTTAAATCGATGATATTATAGGTAGAGAAATTTCTTAAACACATTCCGGTGTGAATTCTGCGCCCGTGTTCCATCCCTGTAATTATTTCGGAAGATATGATTTAATGTTTGTCACATTCATTTAACATTAGCATCCCCAGATTTTGACAGCTTATAACTCTATGAAAAATTGAGCGAAATATATGAACTATACCATTTTCCGTGATGATTTGATCCAAAGAATTCAAATAAATTATAAAAAAGGGGGGGGTTACCATTGAAAAAAATGAAGTTGATGTCAGTTTTAATATGTAGACGACCCTCTAAGTAAAATCTAACTATAACATTATAAACTAGACGTTATTACAAACTGATCGGTACCAGTCGCATGTTTCTACGATAATTTACTGCGAAATTAGGTGGGGGGGGGGTGGCGTTTTTTTTTTGGCTGACTGTACATTAGAACCGTAATGTACGAAGAATGTGTCACTGTTTCAAAAGTGGAATTCTCATTAAGTCGTTCCCCTTTTCGTCGTCCTACTAGCTTTCTATGCCACCTCGAAATAAATTAAACTTGACTCATTAGAGAAAACCAACTTAGTCTAATAATTAATTGATATATTATTAAAATCTTCGGTCAGCTGAGTGTAATATCCCTGTATATACATACTCAAACTACCCAGTTTGGACTTACTGCTAACATTTGTTCTAGATATAAGCGTATAAAGTACACAGACAGGCACTCAATACTGTCTTGTCACTAAAAGCGTTTTCTTAGGATTCAGTGGGTCTCCAAATCTGTAAACATAACAAAAAATTAAATACATCAGTGTATGTAAGTTTTTATGCGCGTAAAAAACTTAAATCAAGAGACTCAAAACTGAACTCAGAATGTTTATGATACATTGAAATTTCATAGTTGCATTTTTTTTAATGGTTAGAATACTTAATTTACACAGCATACATCTGGAGAGTAAAAAATGACATAGTTGTGCATTGACAGCAGTAATAGTTACTCTTTTTGGTAATTTAATAGTAAAATAGTCATTACAGTCACGTAAATATTCACTTTTTCTTTACCCCTAAATGTTATTACACTACTTATGTGTACACTTCTATATGTTATTAAAGTGTAATAAGTAATGTATCCGTGTTGCATCCTGCATGTTGTTATACGGCGTATATTCAAATCCTTTTTTTCGTGATAAATCCCTATATTGCGGTATAAATTATATTTACAGTATTTTTTCTTATTTATAATTTTTACACATTTTACTATTTTAAACGTCTTTAAAGCTCAACTATATAATAACTTTTTAGCTTTAAAAGAAAAATTAATAATAAAAAAAAAGTAATCAGTTCTAGTATAAGATATTCAAATATAATAACGAAAACTTCAAAATAATATATGTTATAGGGGAAAAAATAAAATGATTTAATAAGAACAAAGAATATTATTCTAAAAATATGTATGTGCATTCGTTACTACAAAGTTATTTAAATATCTAGTTTAAATAGTAAATGTACAGTAAAATCCACTAACAGAGTAATATTTCAGATGCATGAAACAAATTTAATTTGTTGAGAAATATATTTTTAAAAATAAAATTTCTTCGCTATTTGCGGCATGATAATAATCATAAAAAAAAATATTGTCTTTATTTTTTATTCTCCTTTTCATGTTGGATTTAAATATGTCTTTCAACGTTTAGAGAAATTCTCATTTATTCCATATATAGAATACATATACTTGGCGTTTGTCAGAAACAAAAATATCCATTTTATAAATTACTATTTTTTTCTTTTGGATATATGGATTTTATATGCATGATTTAAAAAATAAAAAAAAATGAAAGATTATTCAAATATTTTCATTCTTCATTTTGTGCAAATATTAATAAACCAATCATTTATGTATACTCAATTCAAAAATTTTTGTATGAGTTAAATATTTGAAAATATTATCTATATTTATAGAGAAAAAAAAATATACCATTTTTTTTTAGATCAATAATTTTAATCTTATAAAATTGTCGATACTATTAACAGAATCTTTAAAGTGTGAATTTTGTGCTGTATGGTCATTTTGTGTGTGCTAAATTTTATTTTTTCTTGCCTTGATACTTAAGTTATAATAGATTACGAACCAGTAGATATATTCATGATTAAACTATGACAAGAAGCCGACATTTGGCAAATCAAAACAATTAAATTTAACACCAATCTGTGAAATGAATCTCAAAGGTATATTACTACGTAGCTTATAAAAAAACTTTTCTTATGTGTATGTTATTGTTTGTATTAATGTAGGACGATGTCTCAGGGGGTTTGACAAGAGATATGCTTAGTCAGTATAGGATTAAACTGCAGGGTGCTTTAATGCCATGTTTCAGAACGTTTAGGAGAGTAAATTTACTGAATATTCAGGATCGTATAGCAATGCAGGATTGGAAATGCTTTTCTGACACGGTGATATACACAAAAACAAGAGAGATGAAAAATTACCACATAAGTAAATATTTCTTTTAATAATAAATGTACATGAACAAAATATCTTGAGCCAAATATAATATTCGAAATTTCATCCACAACTATAATGTAGGGAATGTATATTTATAACTAAAGCGGACATCCACTTATGTGCTGTATTTCAGCTGTTTCTGTGTATACCAACGCGTCAGTAAATAATTTCCGTCGCTGCATTGTTATACGATTCTTTTTTGTCAGGATGCTTAGTCAGTGTAGGATTAAACTGCAGAGTGCTTTAATGCCATGTTTCAGAACGTTTAGGAGAGTAGATTTACTGACGATTCAGAATCATATAGCAATGCAGGATTGGAAATGATTTTGTGACACGGTGGTATACAACAGAAAAAAAAAATGAAAAATTACCACATAAATAAATATTTGTTTTAATAATAAATGTACATGAACAAAATATCTTGAGCCAAATATAATATTCGAAATTTCATCCACAACTATAATGTAGGGAATTGTTCATGTATATTTATTACTAAAGCGGACATCCACTTATGTGCTGTATTTCAGCTGTTTCTGTGTATACCAACGCGTCAGTAAATAATTTCCGTCCCTGCATTGCTATACGATTCTTTATTGTCAGGATGCTTAGTCAGTATAGGATTAAACTGCAGGGTGCTTTAATGCCATGTTTCAGAATGTTTAGGAGAGTAGATTTACTGACGATTCAGAATCGTATAGCAATGCAGGATTCGAAATGCTTTTCTGACAGGTTGGTATACACACACACACGCAAAAAAAAAAAAAAAAAAAACAGTTGCACTTTGGGAGTGCCGACAGAAGTGAAAACGTGAACAATTACGAGTGTATGTCTTGAATCGTCAGGAAATATTTTATTGTGTAGAAAATACTTTTAAAAGAAGTGTTTTTTTATTCATTAATATAAACTACTACTACAAAAATTATATTACAATTTTATTTAATGCGCTAACTGCAATAAAGACAGTGTCCGGAGATGAGAGAAGTCGCGTAGAGCCGCACCAGATTGTAAAAACGTGAGAAAAATGGCGGCTTTGGCCTTTCTTACTATTTTGTGAGGTCAAACTGCAATAGAGACAGTGCCCAGAGATGAGAGAAGTCGTGTAGAGCCGCACCAGATTTTAAAAACGTGAGAAAAATGGCGGCTTTGGTCTTTCTCATTGTTCTGTGAAGTCTAACTGCAACGTTTCTGGCTGCAATCTTTAAGAGACAGTGACCGGAGGTGAGTGAAGTCGTGTAGAGCCGCACCAGATTGTAAAACCGTGAGAAAAATGGCGGCTTTGGCCTTTCTCACGGTTTTTTGAGGTCTAACTGCAATAGAGAAAGTGTCCGGAGATGAGAGAAGTCGTGTAGAGCCGCACCAGATTGTAAAAACGTGAGAGAAATTGCGGCTTTAGCCTTTCTCACGGTTTTGTGAGGTCTAACTGCAATAGAGACAGTGCACGGAGATGAGAGAAGTCGTGTAGAGCCGCACCAGATTTTAAAAACGTGAGAAAAGGGCAGTTTTGGGCTTTCTCACGGTTTTGCGAGGTCTAACTGCAATAGAAACAGTGCCCGGAGATGAGAGAAGTCGTGTAGAGCCGCACCAGATTTTAAAAACGTGAGAAAAGGGCAGTTTTGGGCTTTCTCACGGTTTTGTGAGGTCTAACTGCAATAGAAACAGTGCCCGGAGATGAGAGAAGTCGTGTAGAACCGCACCAGATTTTAAAACAATATACAGTATATAATTATTAGCACATCACATTAGCAAGTTAATTGTATGATACATTATTTGTATTTTACAAGGATGGAAAGCGTTTGCTAACGATGATGCGAATTCAATGATTTTTGTCCACCCAAAAGTTTTCACTTCAAATGGAAAGCGTCAGCTGACGATGACGGGAATTCAAAGATTTTTGTTCACCCAAAAGTGCTCAACGCGCCTAAAGAAGTTTTCACTTCAAAAAAAAAAAAAAAAAAAGAGATGAAAAATTAGCACATAAGTAAATATTTGTTTTAATAATAAATGTACATGAACAAAATATCTTGAGCCAAAGATAATATTCGAAATTTCATCCACTAAATTTCATCCACTATTTAGGGAATTGTTCGTGTATATTTATTACTAAAGCGGACATCCACTTATGTGCTGTATTTCAGCTGTTTCTGTGTATACCAACGCGTCAGTAAATAATTTCCGTCCCTGCATTGTTAACGATTCTTTATTGTCAGGATGCTTAGTCAGTATAGGATTAAACTGCAGGGTGCTTTAATGTCATGATTCAGTAAGTTTAGGAGAGTATATTTACTGACGATTCACAATCGTATAGCAATGCAGCATTGGAAATGCTTTTCTGACACGGTGGTATACACACACACACACAAACACAAAAAAAAAAAAAAAAAAAAAAAAAAAAAAAAAAAAAGATGAAAAATTACCACATAAGTAAATATTTGTTTTAATAATAAATGTACATGAACAAAATATCTTGAGCCAAAGATAATATTCGAAATTTCATCCACTAACTATAATTTAGGGAATTGTTCGTGTATATTTATTACTAAAGCGGACATCCACTTATGTGCTGTATTTCAGCTGTTTCTGTGTATACCAACGCGTCAGTAAATAATTTCCGTCCCTGCATTGTTAACGATTCTTTATTGTCAGGATGCTTAGTCAGTATAGGATTAAACTGCAGGGTGCTTTAATGTCATGTTTCAGTAAGTTTAGGAGAGTATATTTACTGACGATTCACAATCGTATAGCAATGCATTGGAAATGCTTTTCTGACACGGTGGTATACACACACACACACAAACACAAAAAAAAAAAAAAAAAAAAGATGAAAAATTACCACATAAGTAAATATTTGTTTTAATAATAAATGTACATGAACAAAATATCTTGAGCCAAAGATAATATTCGAAATTTCATTCACTAACTATGATGTAGGGAATTGTTCGTGTATATTTATTACTAAAGCGAATATCCACTTATGTGCTGTATTTCAGCTTTTACTGTGTGTACCAACGCGTCAGTAAATAATTTCCGACACTGCATTGTTATACGATTCTTAATTGTCAGGATGCATTCTATCTCTTCTAGAAGTACTGAAACGTTATTCTGAAATATCTTGTAAAATGAATTTTTTAATAAAGGTAAAATTAAATTTAAAAGAGCGAAAAGGAGACCGGTTAGTATTAGAACTCATCTTTGGCTCAATATTCCAACACTTTACAAACTTGTTAATCTCAGTTGATATTATCACTACATAAACCTCTCATCTAAAAATTGCATTGGTACTGGAGATTAAAAAGGGCGAGTGATGCTTTGAAACCTGAGGGACACCCGATATGGGACCAAAAATTGAAATTTTTTACTAGTACATTTTTTTTTCAGAAGCAGCTGTCTCAACCATTATATTAATCATGTTGCGGAATCATTTTACACTGATTTTGTTGTGCTGGTATTGGAGAGTTTGAAATTAAATAAATCAATTGTATAATCTAGCGGTAAGTATCATCACATTAATAAACTTCTTAAAATAATCTTTACAAATTTGTTTTGCAAAAGACAAATCAGTAATTCGACATATCATAAAGAGCTGGAAGTATTGAAAAGTTTATAATTTTAATATATTTATACAACACGAAATAATAATTACAAAACTTTGAATAAATACTATAAAAGTATATTCAAAGTAATATTCAAAGTTTTGTAATTATTAATTTAAAACGCCAGTTCTGTGGGGCTTTCGTATTATTTAACACGAAATAGGCATGCATTTTTGGGATGCACAATAGCATATTTAATATAGAATATGTACACTCCTTCTCATATTTATAAGGACGCTATATATTTTGAAATAACTAATGTAAAAATAATTGTGAACAAGATTATACTACGTGCATTTAATATATCTACTATTCTAAAAAGCAAAATTGCTATAATTTTTTCTAATCTAAAACAAAATTAATAAAATATAGTGTAAAATGTGTTTTTCTCCACGTTTTTAGACGTTCATGATTATAGGGACAATCCAGATTTTTTCTTTTTATTTAACTTACTAGCTGATAAATTACAGTTTACCTGCGAATTTGTTAACTACTGGTCTAGATTAATTCATATATAAGCCTTCAATTTTTCTTGGACGGACATTACTGATAATTCCTCGAAAAAAAAGAACGTTAAAGTAGTGAAGTATGATAAATGTGTTTTTTAAGTGGAAGGTTAATTTCAATCCGCCGAATTTCTAATGAAATTCGAAGGTCTAAAATTGCTGAAGGAAATGTGATCAAACGTTGAACTGCTGGTTCGATAGGAGGGAGATCTGATGCAAAATCAGAGTTTTTTTCAGAGATCGAAGACTCACAATTCCTCTTTCTGTACTACTCATAATGACTGCTGCTGAATTTGCTCGTAATTTTTAACGAAAGGTTAAGGTCCACATTTATGCATATTTAAAATAATTAATAATATGTTAAAATGAATAAAAAACCTGCGTTTAATGGGGGAAAGAACGTCTGTGTTAAAGTTGAAGAAAGTCAATATGAAATGGTAAAATGTTGCATTTTCGGATGAAAAACATTTTATTCTTGATTAACCAAATGGTTTTAACAGTTACAGGCACGATCTGAAGATAGCGAAAGACAGAGCAGATTTTTAAAGACAGATATGAATCGGGCATTTTAAAGGTGGATCTATGATGCTCTGGGGAGCTGCTTCTACTGAAGGCAGAATGAATTTAGTAATTTTTTCTTTATTATGAACATCAAGAGAATATTCGCAAATTTTAAACGTGGATTTCTCAGATTTTTGTTAGTTTTGGGGGGTAATAATATTTTTTTCAACAAGACTTACATTTTTGCTCTACTTTTAGAGCATTAGGAAATAGTTTGAAGAAAGAAACTTCTGTATTATTGCCTTTCCCATGGCCTAAAAGTTGAAAAAACCTTAACTTATGATATTAGAAAAGTGCATGCAAGTGGAAAGCAATTTTATAGTTTAAATGTATTAAGAATATCATATATGCTATACGAAATGGTATTGAAACTAAATATTAAATATATATATATACCAGAGAGAATGTCTGACTGTTTAACCCTAAAAAGAAATTTATTTAAAGAATAACTGAAAAAAAAAATTACTAAAATTCGAGTTGTCTTTGTAATTGTGAACGACTGAAAAATCATCTTTTTGCCATATTTAAAGTTTTTTAAGATAGAAAAACGATAAAACTTTTTAAATATAGTCTATTAATAAAATTCAAATTAATTAAAAATACATTTGTTTAAATAATAGTGTTCAGTGTTTAGTTAATATAGAAAAACGGTGTCCTTATAATTATGAGAAGGAGTGTACATAGTTCATAATTAGAATTAAAGATTGGTTTATAATGTAAAATAAAAGTATTCAGATAACTTATGGAACACATACGGAAATTTATGTGTCTAAAATCGAGTTTCAAATTCAGTTGTGATAAAGGGTTATTTTTTTTATATTTATTTTTATATCATACTAAATTTGCAATGCACGATATGATTGATGCCTATGCATTTCATAAACCTAAACAGGACTCCAAAAATTTTTATATCTGTGTTATAAAGTTTATATAAGAAATACCAATTTTATAATTTTCCTCTATTTAAAGTACTATTATAAGATAATTTTGCGGAAATTTCTCCTTCCATAAATTAAAAACTTAAATGTGTTTCAGCATTCCACCAGGATGGCAAAATACACAGAAATTTTAAATTATATAATAAAATATGAAAAATGGTGAAACTAACAGAGTATTGCTAATTAAAGTTCATGCAAAGTAGGCTACGTTTTTAAGTAAGACATCACACATTACAACATATGTACATAAATTTTAAGATTATGAAAAATAGACAAACTCGAAAAACAAAAAAGAATATCTTCTCGCGCTGCACAAAAAACAATTCTATTTCAACAGAAACAACGAATATAAATTCTATATTTTAAAAGGAGGATATGCTTTTCATGAAAATACCGAAACACTAGAACAAATTTATTCAAATTGAGGAAAGAATGCAATTTCTCTTTCACTGGTTTAGAATTCGTTTGCTAAAGAAGAAGCCTAATAATCGCGGAAGTCTTATTTCCACATACATTCCTCGAAGTCAAAATTTACATTGTAGGATACGTCTCAGGAGAAAACAAAATTTATTTTATCTTTTATTTAAATCTAAGTTTTAAAAGTGTTATAGTAATGTTTTACTCATTTGAATTTATTCTATATTTTGCTTTCTCCAAGTAAGACAAACATTTTACCGTTTTCCAGATGTTCATTATTGTTAGTAGGGCAACGTCCTTGCAAGTGCCCCTTCAAATTGCATTTCCAACACTTAATAGGGGACAATACCTAATCCCGCGTGCAGCCGTGGCCAATGTTATTCTATGGGAAAATTCTTTTCGACAATTACACATTACCTAATGTATATTTTTTAATTTTGTTTTCGCAGTCAAACAATTCATAACCATTAAATGAGTACTCATTTTTGAAAAATTCCATTTTTTTTTTAAATTTTTACATTTTAATTTTGAGTTCAAAAATTCGATTTTTCACAAAATGCATTTTCTCATTTTCTAGTCGCAAAAATAAAAACTAAAATTTTAAAAAATCAATTTTTGGAAAACAAGTACTAATTTAACGCTTATGAATTTTCTAAATGTGAAAACAGAATTGAAAAATGTCCATTAGATAATGAGTAATTATGTAAAAAAATTTTGCCATAGAATAACATGGGCCAAGGCTGCTGGCGAGATTAAGTATTGTCCGCTCTTAATATTGTTAACGCGACTCAGTGGTTTATTCCGGCTGTCATTACGAAGGTTTTTTAAGTGTTCAAGAAGGCATTTATGGCCGTTTTTTCATTTACTTGTTCATCTGTTATGATGTAGCTTCGTCATCATATTCAACCCAGTTCTTGTTTTTGAAAAATGATATCATTCATAAGCATAAATTAAAAATGTACGGATGAAGATGTTGACAGGAAATCCTTTTATTAGTCAATTATTTACAATTATAGAAAAAGAAAATTAATACTTAAATGTATTTCTCCCAACTTCAGAATTCCAACAACAACGAAAGAGAGAGTGGAGTAATTAATAATTTATCTATCTAGGTGAGAACCAGAGATAGAAATAAAGCGTGTAACTATAAGCGTAGATTTTGTCATTAGTCAAATGACGCTCAAATCTATGCCACAATGAGTGCCAAGAGAAAGATTTAATTAGTCGGTATAAAAATCTCTAATCCGTTATTAAATAAATAATAATAATAATAATAAAAAAAAAATGGCAATGTCACAAATGCCAAACGTCAATCAATTTAAAAGCGCCAGCAAAATGTCATTAAAAACTACTTATTGTTATTTGCTGAAATAAATATAATTTATAAGTAATTAAGTTTTTTCAGATGGCATCGTGTCAGAAAAATTTTGACAAATAAAAACGATCAAATAACAGAAATAAAATAAATTTTAAAATTTAACTGCTGATATTAGAGAATAATTTAGCCAAATAAACTTCTTTTATTGATACGATTAAAAAAGATTTGAAATTGAAAGTTGTTTAAAAGGGAAAGAATAAAAATTACAAAATGTAAATTATCCATATTACACTAAATGAAAGAAAGATAAATACAGTTTGATTTTCATGATATATCGAATTAATTTTTATAGAAGAAATTGTAAAAACTAGAATATATTAAATATAAAGTTAAGTTTTATTAATTAAGTGAAGGAATTATTTTCTATAATTATTATTATTAAATTGATATTTTTGTTTTAAAATAAAATTTACGTTATTTAGTAATAAAATTAAATATTTGAAAATAATATGTGTGAAACTTGCTTACAGTTTCCTCACAAGTCTTGATTATTTTATAACAGATTTAGTCGCTTCATATTTCATACTATAGGCCAGTGCACCTTTCATATCTTTGGAGACCAATAGACGTGTTGAGCGTTACTTAAGCTCGTCTCTGATGGCATCAACGAATTATTGGACAGCTAAACTTTCTTTGACGTCAAGTGGTAAAAACCGAATATGCAAGTATAATAAGCCTCTCGAAATCTGGAGATAAGACCGGAAGACACTGATTTTTTTCGACCACATTTCAGTTCTGCCTGATAAAATTTATCAAATGTCTATAGACAAGTCGACTTACTAAGGCCTTATTCACATCTCTCAAATCAACTAACTTATCTAAAATCATGCCTTGGGGAAAGTCCAGTGCATGATCTCAAAAAACGGCTGTTATTTTGTCTTGCGTTATTACGTTCGTTTATCGATTTGTGGAACTCGAGACATCAACGGCCCTCTTCGCTTACCGTCACCGAAAGCCCGAGTTAATGTTATTCTATGGGGAAATTTTCTTTACAAATAACTTATTGACTAATACATATTTTTAAATTCTGTTTTCACATTCAGAAAATTCCCAACTCTTAAATTGACGGACCTTTTTTTTATTAAAATGTATTTTTTTAATTTTTAATATTTTATTTTGAAATTGCAAAATGAAAAAAATTCACACATTGAAAATTCGTATTTTGCAGCTTCAAAATAATATCTATAAAACTTAAAAAAAAAATAATTTTTTAAAAAAGGTCCGTCAATTTAACAATTTTCAGAATGTGAAAACAGAATTTAAAAATATGCATTAGTTATAAAGTTATTTGTAAAGAAAAACTTCCCATAGAATAACATTAGCATCGGCTTCCGACGGCGGTGAGTGAAGAGGGCCCTTGGTGTAATTTGTAAGTAGTATATATTTTGTACATCAAATTTTAAAAGTTTTTTAGTAGGTCTAACAGCCACTATTTTTTCTTTCTTTCGTTTTCTTATTTTATGTCTTAAATTTTTACTTGCATATTTTTTCCCCCCTAAGTACTTTTTTTAATATCATCTTTAATATCTAGATTCATTTTGATTATCCAACTTTACCTCCAAATTTTTTCTCACTCTTTGTACAGTCGGGGAAAAAAAAAACGCAACACCCGCTGTAATTTCATTATTAATTGACGCAGGAACATCTAATACATATCATTCAACAGGAAATTAAAAGCACTTTCTGAATATGTCGACAAATTTTGAATCAGGGGTCATCTACATATTGAAATGAGCGCCAACTTTGAATTTTTCAATAGCAACACCCAATTTTGACTTCATTTTCGAATTTCTGAGAGTCTGGCAGTGCGGAAAAGTATACTGTTTATATACTTTATCTTTAGTATTTATAGAGTTATAATCAAAAATGTGTTAGGGGGTTATCTATAAATGTAGAAAAATAAAATTAAGATCCTATAAGAAATAGACAAATATTTAATGTTTCACACCGGAAATCTGTCTGAAAAAAAATAATTATAAAAATTAATAAAAACGTTTCCTCTTTTCCAGTTCCTTAATTATCCTGAATTCAGTTTTTTAGATTTGTGTATACTTCAGTACTTTTTTAGATAATTTTAGGTCTATTTAAATACATTACACTTGCGATTAGTCCATAGTACTCTTCGAAAAAAGTGGATTATTTTTCAAGTAAAAGTGTCTATTATGGCTGTACCGATCACCAATAAAGCTTAAATTTTCTTTCGTAGGTGTAACATAATATACGAAATGAAATAATATAGATATATATATATATATACAACAACGCATAAACTAAATCTTTTCGGATAAATTATTGTAAGTGTTCATGAAGTAAATATAAAACAATTTTAATCGCACTTACCAGCTTTGGGTCAGTTGAACTCTTTGGAACTGTACGATTAATTTTATAAATCCTATGAAAATATAATTTCTTAATTAACCCTTTCGCGACTGCTGGCGTAGATTCATGCCATTTGAAAATCTGTAACTCTGTCAGTGGGCGTTTCTTTCGTAATTTGTGTGTTACATATTTCTTAAGTGTATACCCAGTGTTCATATTTTTGCAATAAAATATACTATAGATAGAATATTAATTAGAAAGAATATAAATAAAATATATATCCATTTGTAATATAATTGTGAATACAGAAAATTTGTTCTGAAATATTTTATTTTGAGAGTATAATGCCCGTAGGCAGGTCTTACTGTCAAAAAGACAAAATCCTGCAGTCGCAAAAAGTGTTAAAATATATTTATAAAAGTTAACGTATGTTTTTAAAAATGTATAAAGTTAAAATATATTAAAAAGATTTTAAAGACTAAAGTGTCCTTAAAATAATAATCCTCCCCCTACAAAATAAATAAATAAGTAAATAAATAAAATAAAATAAAGCAATATATGAAGCAAATGATTAAGCCTATTTTAACTATGACGGTAGTTAAGAAACGATTTTACAAGTCTGTCTTGCATTCCAATTCCATTCGTTTTTTATATTTGACAATTTCACATTTCTACTTAAAACATTAAACCCCGCCCATTTAGTTATTTTTTTTTTCTTCTTCTAGTGTTTGTTTAAAAGATTCAAAATTTATCACCAATTAATCGATGAAGTAAATACCACTTGTGCATATTTTTGTCAGCAAAAAATAAGGGGTTTAACACGAATACTCGATGTCACATTTACTTTACTTTTCCGTATTGTTTTGTAATGAAGAACGATGAAGGCGGGGCTTGTCTTCTTTAGAAAACAGGCATTTTTTATGCTAACACTAATGTCTAAAAATCATCATTTTTGTTTAATTTCTTTGCATTTGACGGTGTTGATATATAATTTGACCCGTAAATAAAAAATAAAAATATTTTGTTTAATTTTCTTTGTTATTTATTAAGATTTGATTCGTTATCTCATGCAAAACTTTATAAGAGACGGCCCCCTAAACCACTCCAAAAGAAAGATTTATTTATATCTCGAAAACTAATGACTGGAATGAGCTGCAAATTTGCACACCGGTATTTTTTAGCATTAGGATTCTTTTTATGTAAAATTTAATATAGGTCATAATTCATAATTTTTATGAATATGAATTTATTAATATTTTTCATAATTAAATATATTTTTCAGAATCTAAAGTAATGATGGATTATGTTTGGGTTTCTTCACTGTATCTCGTAAAAAAAAAATTATATCGATCAAGTTATTTTTTGTGAAGCTATTAATAAAAGTTTGAAATATGAATTTAACATTAGCACCTTAAAACTTTGAACGCTTATAACTCTGTGAAAAAATAAGTAAAATATACAACCAATATACTTTTTCGCGTTGTCGCGATCCCAGGAATTCAAATATAAAATAAAAATAGGGTGTTACCATTGAAAAAATTAAAGTTGGTGCGCGTTTTAATATGTAGATGACCCCCAATTCAAAATTTCAGTTCATTTTCTGAAACTACTCATAATTCCCCGTCGAATGATACCTATTACATTTTCCTACATAGATTAGCAACGAAGTTACGTTGAGTGCTGCGTTTTTTTCCCCCCGACTGTACCTGCTATTAAATATTTTTAATTCGGAACCCATAATTCCTTACGCAGCGTATGTTTCTTTCGTCCAATATTTATTTCATTATACGTAGACCTTTTACATAATCTTTTAACTGTTAAAACTGTGCAGCTAAATGCTCTAGAATTTTCTTCCTCTCATCAGCCATAGTTCCACTTAGAGGCATTAAATCAAGCTGAACCGCGTTAGGCGCCATTTGTTACGGAAATGTTCACACTCTTATATGAATAGAGTGGTTCGTAAGGAAACAGGCAGTTTGTAGTCGTTTAACGCGCCTCATTCAATGAATGTTCTCTAAAAAGTCCAATAAAATGTTAAATAAGCAATTACTCACAATTCAGTTGAATAAAAATATCTATGCATTATTCTTTAAGCTATGCAATAAAACATTTACTCTTATCCCAAAAGCTAAGTAAACAATGTTAAATGCGCCACAGGTGAGTGTTGTTTCATTCATCCTGCACATAGCCGATTCAAGATAAATTAACCAATAAATGAAATATCAATCTCTCTACTCATATTAAAAATAATTAAATAGATAATTTATACACACTCAAGAAACTTGTTTTTTAGTAATCTGCTTGTGCTGCACATTCTAATTTAACTTATATATATATAAATTCTCTCTCTCTCTCTCTCTACATATATATATATATATATATATATATATATATATAAATTAATTCCAAAACCAGCTTTGTCATAAATCCAGTTCTCTCTCTGAACTAACGAGCAAATGAGCAGCCCTGACGGAGTGACGAAACCAAGACGTAGTTTTGATGTCAGAGGGACGTCATCACTCTCATCTCTCCTGCGCGCGCATCCTCCTGTGTGGAATTTTCGAGCAAGTGCATTGGAGCGGCAGACGGTTGTAATAACGGGATGTTCCTAAAACTGTTAGACGAATACTTTCAATGGACGGAATGTCCAAAGCTTCTATAAATTGTAGTGATTGAAAATAGTATGGAACTGACGCTAAGAAGAGAATAATTTACTTTTTAAATACAATTGAACTGGTCTGATTTATCTTTTACAAGTGAATGTTCTGGTCGGCTGTTTAAAATTGAATACCTAGTACCATCCTGTACATTTTTTTCTATTAAATTTAGATAGATATTAATAAATCTGTAATTATTTAATTAATCGAACACCCACTACCGCACCCACTTACTATATATATATATATATATATAACTTATATAAAAAGAAAGAAAAGAAAAGAATTTTTTTTAAAATGTTTTACAGAAAAAAATATACACAGTTAATTCAGTTAATTAAATATGGGTATCTATTTTTATCTAGTTATTTAAGATATTTAAATTTTCCTATTTCCGTAACTTATTTCATATTTAAAAGAAATTTTCTATTTTTAGTTTTACTAACATATAGAAAAATAAAGCTTACCTGGGAAACTTTTTATAGGAAAGAAATCTGATTTATTCGGGATATTCTTGTTTGCATAGAATAAAAAAATTCTTAAAATATTATCTTTCACGAAAGCAACGCTGCAATTTGAGACGTTAATATTTTATGTAGAAAGAAGAAGGATTTTTAAAAGATAAATCTGTGATGAAGGGGTAAAATGCAAAATAAATCTCCTATTCAATGAGTAATAATTTAAAATTATTATAAAATAAATAAATAAATAAATAAAAACTTGTTAAAGATTTTTTAGAGTTTTCATATATATTTACAGACAATCTTCAAACGCGCATAGTAATAATTTAATAATTTTTTTTAAATATGTTAATTTCTATCAATTATAAAGAACACAAATTAAGGAGGCATACTATTGTAACAATCGCAGCTGTCGTAGATGACGGATCTTACAGTCGGCAGCAAACGTATCCGAGCACTAGCAATAATCCCTGTCTAAAAAAAGTACACTTAATGCTGCTTTTTAAAATAAATCCTTGTAAAGTCATGCTCTTAGTCAGTCTAAGAACATGATTAAACAAGGATTTATTTAACAAAGCAGTATTAAGTGTACATTCTTTAGACAGGGATTAGTGCTAGTGCTCGGATACTTTTGCTGCCGAGTGTACGATCTGACTTGTGATTTACGATAGGTGCGTTTGTTATAATAGTATGCCTCTCTTAATGTTTAACAGTTTTAAATTATGGTGTTTTATGTTGTCATAATTATATAGTATCATTGAAAAACATAATCTAATGTGATATGTGATACTCAGATGAACTTCTCTTACCCTGCATGTAAATACTGTAATCATATTACAGATTAAGGTGTTGAATAACAATTACTGTAAAGAAATGAACTTAAAAAAAACGATTAAAAATAGTTTAAGTTGACACACATACCAGTGCATAATAGGGGGTTACCAACCACTTCCTATCCCGTTTGAATGTACAGTCGGTAACAAAAGTGTCTGAACACTAGCAAAAATTCCTATGTAAAAAAAGCACGCTTAATACAGTTTTGTTAAACAAACCCTTGTCGAATCCTGCTCTTAGTCAGTATAAAAAGAGGATTCGACAAGGATTTATTTAACAAAACTGTATTAAGTGTACTTTTTTTATATATCAATTTTTGCTAGTGTTCGGAGAATTTTGTGACCGACTGTAATATTCACATTTATGAAAAATACTCTATTATCACTGTAAACATAAACGTCTTAAATTTGTTTTAAAAAGTTTCTTATACGGATGGTCATATAGTAAGCACAAAAGTAAAGTCTTAATTTTAAGACACCTTTTTCAATCTGAAATTAAAACATTTGTAATGTCGTAAAACACTACCATTTTTTTAAGCTTAAAAACATCACCATGTTAGGCTTAAAAACACCGCCATGTTTGGCTTAAAACCACAGCAATTTTTAAGTTTTTTGAATAAATGAATAAATAAGTAAATGTAGCGTTTGTTTCTTTTTTTATGTTTAAAACAGATTTAGAATTTTCGAGCATAAAAATGTTTTTTAAAAGAAACATTTCTGTTACCCGAGTTGGAATCGAACCCATACCGGATGTGGAATTCGAAACCTGGTATCCTAGTCCATTGTCTTATCAATCATGCCACCACTGAACACAACAAAACTTGTGTGTAAAATGGTGAGCAGTAGTGTGGGTGGTGGCTGGCTGAGTAAAAAACTTCTATTACCAAGTTGTGCGGAATACTGCCAAACAAATTTTCAAAATCATTGGTAATAGAAGTTTTTGAAAGAATTTATGATGGATTTGCCAGTTATTTAAATTGTGAAAAAATTACTGGATTAATCTTACCAAGTTCTGTATTTTTTAAAATGTTTTGTTTAACGGGAAAGATTACTTTTTACAGCGGAGGGGGATTCCAATGGGAACGAGTTTTTCGAGTGCTTTCGCAAATTTATTTTTATATTTTTTCGATTTTTTTTTTTTTTTTTTTTTTTTTTTTTTTTTTTTTTTATAAATATTACTTTCTTCAGATATATTGAGGATTTAATTGTTTTTAACTGTAATCCCAAGCAGCACCGAAACGTTCTCTGAACGTTCAAAAACTGCTCTGCAAACACGTTCTAAGAACGTTCCCTTTGAACGTGCTATAGACGTCTATTTGTCCATCTTGAAGACGTACAATAGTACGGTTCAGGGAACGTTCAATGAACGTGTAGCTATCACCATCGGTGTTATAGAAGCGTTCAGAGAACGTTGTATATATACGGTCTCAGAACGTTCTAAACGTTTTTAGAACGTTTTCAAAACGTTATACACATTTTCAGAACGTTCTAGAAAACGTAGTGTAAACGTTCTAAAATAGTGTAGAAACGTTCTGAAAACGTTCTATACACACGTTCTCACAACGTTATGTAAACAATTTTTGAACGTTCTTTGAACGTGCTAAAAATTTGTTTCATGTATAATAAAATAGAAGAACTCGCAACAGTTGTTCCGGGTCGAAAGAAGACACGACCCTTCGTCAAACGAACATAATAGACACGAGTGCTGCAAATACAAGAGCTACGTTGGAGATTTTTTGCAGTATTCGTGCCTACTTTGTTCGGTTGATGAAGAGTTGTGTCTTTTCTCGACCCGGAACAATTGCTTCGAGTTCTTGAATTTTATAGTGTGAGTTCAAAGTTTTGTATTCGTTATTTACTTCTTTTTTTTTTTTTCTTTTTTTTTCTTCATTTTCTTATTTATCTTTGCTTTTCTTTTTTCCTTTTTGTGTAGGCCATTATGAGATTTTTCATAAATAATTGTCTTAATATTCTAAAATTTTACATACATGCATTGAAATATGGTATAACAACAGATCAAGTATTTTGAATATTCTAGATAAATATTTGAATTAAAAAACAAATAAATAAATAAATTCAAGTTCTAGAATAATTTGAAAAATTTTAAGATAATATGCCCCCTGCTAACTAATTATTATTCCCTCCCCCTAGATTTTACATCATTATAATTTAACAATAGAATATAACCATATTTGGATATTAATTTTAATAAGTTAACGGCCCTCTTCACTTACCGTCGCCGGTAGCCCGAGCCAATGTTATTCTATGGGGAAATTTTCTTTACAAATAACTTATTAACTAACACATATTTTTAAATTCTGTTTTCACATTCAGAAAATTCCCAACTGTTAAATTGACGGACTTTTTTGAATAAGTATTTTTCTATTTTTTAACATTTTATTTTGAAATTGCAAAATGAAAAAAATTCACATATTGAAAATTCGTATTTCGCAGCTTCGAAGTAAAATATAAAAAATTAAAAAAATTATTTTTTAAAAAAGTTCCGTCAATTTAACAGCTGGGAATTTTCATAATGTGAAAACAGAATATTAAAATATGTATTACTTAATAAGTTATTTGAAAAGAAAAATTTCCCATTGAATAACATTAGCTTCGGCTTCCAGCGGCGGTGAGTGAAGAGGGCCCTTAAGCAAAAAAAAATTAAAAATATTTATGTCTAAATTTTGAAACTTACTGCAAACTTTTAGCATTCAAACACAAAAGTATTTTATTAAATTTTAAATTATCAATGAAATCTCAAATTAATGCCCAGATATGTTACATATTCTATTTTTAAACTATAATAATGCACAATCAATGGAAAACAAGAAATAAAAATTAGTTAAAAGAAGTACACAAGTGTACAAATTTAAACAATAAACTGTTTTATCGTTTTCTTTTTTTTTTTTTTTTTCCACATAATTCAAACAAATAAACACAGAAGTATAAAATTTGGATAGTATGTTTTTTAAAATACCATAAATCGAATTTTATATAACTTTACCATAAGTAATAATTTTTAAACTAAATGTCAGTAAATTTTTCTCAAAAGTAAACATTGAAAAAATGAAAAATTTCAGCAATTTTAGAAAAGAAAACTTAATGAAAAATGGTCATGAAGATGCATTACAGATAGGTTAAATATGTACCCGCATGCATGCGTTAGATTAAAACCGTATATTTCTTCATGTAGTCACTTTTTTGTTTCTTCTTTTTTTCTTCATTTTTTCGCGTGTGAATTTTTTTTTTTTAATTTTACATAGAAACATGAAAATCGGATAAGGCGTTCATTATGAAATTATTTATCGACGTTTTTATTATTCTGGTGATGATCACAGTTTATACAATTTAGTAATTATTATTATTATTTTTTTTTTTTCAAAAATTCCGTTATTAAAGTAAAAGAAAAGTGAAAACAGAAAGTAAAACCTGGATTTTGTTTAACATTTGAGGGCTGTGCGTCTTCACTTGTTTATAATGCATCATTAACACAATTTTTTATTAAGTTTTCTTTGCTAAAATTGTTGACATTTTTCATTTTTTCCAAAGCTTACTTTTGAGAAAAATTAATAATTATTAGTTTAAAATTATTACTTATTCTAAAGTTATGTAAAATTCGATTAATGATATGATAACGAACATGACATCCAAATTTTATGTCCATGTGTTTATTTGTTTAAAAGTTATGCATAAAAGAAGAAAATGGGAAAGCAGGTTTGTTCCTTTAATTTTGAACAGCGGTGTATTTTAAATACGTTTAAAAATAGGAAAAATAAAAATTATTATTATTATTTTGTTTTTTCATTTAAATAGATTACGTGAAATTTACTTAATATTTTCATATTTCAAATCATGCGTATGCGAAATTTATTTAAATTATTGATTTTGAGTTTATAAATTTTACATACACATGCAGTGAAATATAACAGTATAAAATGTGGTGAAACATTTTGGAAAATAAGTAAAAAAATAATTAAATGTATATTCTGTAAACAAATAAATAAATAAACTTTAAAATTTAAAACATTTAGCAATATTAAGATTCACCGTAGAAACTATTTCTTTTTTAACACTTCTCCCTGCTTTTACATTTCTACAGTGTATTGTAAAATATAAACATACATGATGAAATCTATCTATATATTTCGTTAACGTGGATCAATTGCAATTAATTTTTGCCGAAACGATATAGTAGTGTAATTCTTGAAATACGCGAGGATAAAAAAAAAATATTTAAAAATGAACAATATTTAAGCATGCGAACTCAACTCAATGAACTAATAAGAAAAAATTAAGACATTTGTCTGATTACATTATTTTATGGAAAACTGTATTTTTAAAAATTGCTTATTCAATCTTTATAAGCGTCATTTTAAACATAGAAATACTTTAAAGATTATACAGAATATGAATAATTGTCATAAATTGACTAAAAATCATAAACATAAAAATATAATCAAAATAAGAATTATTATTATTATTATTATTATTATTATTATTATTTTTTTTTAACAAAATATACCAAAAAAAATAAAAAGTCATCACCATCATCGCGACAAAAATTTAAAAGGCATCATGGAAATCCTATACTATAACTGTACTGCCTACAGCCTGCGGAAGTATGAAACTGGGACTTCAACCATGAATTTTATTTTGAAACCTTTCTTTGAATGATCTTGGTCTCACTATTGCACAATATTAATTTGGTACTAATAATAATTTGGCTTCTGGCGAATTAAAATTTTAATTAGATGGGGAATTCGGTATAATATTTAAGAGTTTCAAATTTTAAAAGTAAATAAGAAAAGTGCGAAAAAATCGCATGGGTTTGCTAGCAACGTTGAACTGTAATATTAAAATATCGAACGATATAAATTAGGAGTTAGCGTGAAAGATGTAAAAAAATTAAAATTTTCAAATTTAATTTTAAAATATTATATGGGTTTTTTTTTTTGATAAATTTTAATAAATTTTGATTTCAATGCACATGTATGAAAATTTTATAAAAAGGAAAAGTAAGTAAGAAAACTTATCTGTCTGTATCTTGAAGCTGTTGTAGTGTGAATGTGAATGTAATTACAAAATATGATGAGTCAGCAAGCAGTAGGACTTTGGATCCAACAGGCCACGCCAAGAAATACAAACTTCCTGTGCAAAAACAGAGCAGATGGCATTTACGCCCGGCGAAAATTTCTGTCGATCAAGCAATTTATTCAATAACAATCGTTTCTAATAAAGATTTTTCATACTGTTCAAAACTTAACCTTTTTAAAAATTATTATACTGAGGCCATCCTAAGACTTTCTTCTATATTTTCCTGCGCAGGTCTATCTCATAAATATTATTTGCTAAAATAATCTATCAAAATTATTTTCGTATTATTATCAAAATTATTTTCGTATTATTTTTAAAATTATTATAGTAAATGTATACGATTTTCATCTCAAACAAATATAACACTAAATATAAAAAAAAAATCTATTTTTTATAGTATACAAAATATGTATCTTAAGAAATGTATTTTACATAATGAAAAATGTGAAAAGTCGATAACTTTGTTTTAAATTATCACAGATTTAGGGTATATCCTTTCGCTTTAAAAGTAAAGACGACTCTTCTGGCAAGAATATTGAAAATTTTAATACAACATCGAAAGCGATGAACTATACAAATTGCCCATACTTTTTTTTATTTATTAAATATTACTTATATATATATATATATATATATATATATATATATATATATATATATATTAATTTTCCAGGGAAAAGTTAAAAACAATGCTCACTCATGTACATTTATAAGAAATTTTGACCTATTATGACATATTAAAAATTCTGAAAATAATGGTATGATAGCGCCACCTATTGAGCGATTTATTAACAAATATAATCGCCACCAGTTTAGGTCATAGTCCAAGTAAACCAAGTTTGAATGAATTACGTTCATTAGTTCGTGAGATACAGCCTCCATAAAATTTTAAAATTTATTAATTTAATCATAAAAATTTAATCAACACAGGTTTTTATAATTAACATTTTTATGTATGAAATTTTGTACATTTTTCACCAAAAAATGCTGAAATACAGATATCTGAAAAATCGCAGAAAGCAATAGCAGCACCACCGTCGGTGGATATATACGGATACTAAAGCAGCACATTTTGTCATTATATATATGTCTCACATACAAGGTTTGATAAGTATTCGTATTATAGAAGGTGAGATACAGGCTTCCCGTAAGGTGAAACATAACAGTGCCACCTGTCATTTGATATGTACCCGAAGTGAATCAGTAAAATTTACGTAATATCTATTTCACGTACCAAATTTAGATAAATCATAGAAAATGAGCTATTGCATTCCGTTCCCTTGAATAAAATTGAATTGCAGCATACGAGTGCCTCCAGTTGTCCGATATGCACGCAAAATTATTCTGCAAAGTTTTATATGATATTAATTTTACATACCAAGTTCAGTGTATTTATAATTATTTATATCACAAAAACTGAATTATTGCCATTACGTTAACGGGATTAAATTGCAGGAGAGCAGCGCCACCAGTTGGTCAATATATGCACCCGAATTAAATCAGCGTAGTGTTACATAATATCTGTTTCACATATTAAGTTTGGAGCATTTGTGCACTGTAGAAGCTGAGATATAATCTCCCCATAAAAGGGAGAATTTACAGAATAGAAGCGAACCCTATCTGGTGATACATTCCAGAGGCTAATGTGCACCAAAGCTGATATTTAGGTCAATATCTAATTAAATATTCCGGATATTTAGCAAATTAGTTTAAAGTCTAACTAAACATCAAGTTTGGTTAAATTCCGTCCATTGGTTTGTGAGATACAGAGTCCACAAAACTTTGATAACACACACAAACAAACAAACAACAACAAAAAAAAAGACAGACTGGCATTTTGAAAGAATGATAGAATTGTGTTTTGGACATCTCAAGAGTGTATAAACCCATGGAAAACCGGAGATAAAAAATTCCCAATTATCCAACTCATTTTTCTTGGAAAATACAAAATAATAATAATAATAATAATAAATAAATAAATAAATAAAATAAATTAATTTTTCGTAACTTAATTTATTAACAATTTAAGAAGCAAATAATAATGAATATCTGCAAAAGTAATATGGAGTAATGTGTTTGACAGAATTCAACAACATAAAACTTAAATAAAATTATAAATAAGTATAATGATTATAATAACACATAATTAAAGTTTAAAATTTTGTAATTTTTTCTCACCGTATCTCTATTACATTTCAATGATTATTCTACATGTCAACAAAATTTGAAACTGAAAATAAGGAAAAAAAAAACTGAGAAAAAAAAAAAAAAAAAAAAGGCTTTCTCATATTCGTTATAATCACACTGTGACAGAACGTGCTACGACGGTGATACACTTGAACGTTTTTCATAGAACTAGAGTTGTACGTTTTATAGATGGTACAAAGCAAACCTTTTCAGAACGTTCTAAGTAATACTATTTTTGAACGTCTAATCGAACGTTCTCTTGACACGAAACACGGTGTTTGAACGACTGTAACCGTTATTAGACGTTCACAGAACGTTCCCGTGCTACTTGGGATCGTTTCTAAAATATTTCTAAAAAAATATATCCTAAAGAATTAATTTTAAACCGTACAGATACTGACATAATTTCTTTCCTAGATTTAAATATAAAGAGAAATGAAGAAAAATGGCTCATTGGATTATACGGTAAAAGGAAGGATTTTAATTTTAAAGTAAATAGTCTTACTAATTGGTTTTCAAATATCAGTAGAAAAATTTTAAAAAATATTATGTTCGCACAGCTTAAACGAATTCGTACTATTTGCAATAATGAAAATGATTTAAAATATGCTCTTGAAGACCTAAAAAATACTTTGCAAATTAACTGTTACCCGTCCCAATTTTTAACTGTGTTTTTCCAGAGATTTCCTGTCTCGGTTTGTTCTACTTCCTCATTTAAGGGCGATATTTAAGTACCGACGAGTAGCCCCGTCGGCCGAAGAAGGGTTTTAATTTACTTAATTTTATACTTTCTTGTTTACCTTCAGTAATTCTTTATTGTACATATTTTGTAAATGAATTGATGTAATTTTGTAACTTTTTGCAATTTGGTAATTTTATAACTTTTTTAGTAATTTTATACATTATATATATGTTTATTTCTCTTCTATTGTTGGTGATTTTCTGTTTGGTGAGAAGTTGGGAGCTAAGGATGGTTATTAGCTTATTGCTACTGTCCTTTCAAAAACTTCTCTTTCACCCCTACACTGAGGGACCTCCCTGATGAAGATCTCAGTGTTTTTGGGGTTTAATTTCATTCATTTGTTTATACAATCCTACATTTAAGTTTTGTATTTCCTTTCGCTGCAATTTTTCGCATTCGTTTGTAATTCTCCTTTCGGTTTTTTCTAATCTTTAAACTTACTCATTTATATATAGGTAACTATTGTAACGAATTTATGAGTTTAAAGATAAGAAAAACATAAAAGGAGAATTGCGAACCAATGCGCAGAATTGCTGCGAAAGGAAATGCAAAATTTAAATATACGAATAGATTATCAATGAATAGAATAAATCATCAAGGAATAAAATGAAATACCCCCCCCCCCCCCCCACAAAAAAAAAAAAAAAAAAAAAAATAACACTGAAGCCTTTATCAGGGAGGCCCTCAGTGTAGGGGTGAAAGAGAAGTTTCTGAAAGGACAGTAGCAATTAGCTAATAACTATCCTTCTCACCAAATAGAAAACCACCATTAACGGTAAAGAAATCTGACATACATATAATTTAAAAAATCCAAAAGCAATTATAAAATTACCAAAATGACAAAATTAGTACAATTACAACAGATTAATATAAATCAAATATACAAGAAATTACAAAATACATTAAATTGAAATGCAATAAAATGAAACCCCCTACCTGATAAATTAACCCTCTTCGGCCGACAGGACTATTCGTCGGTACTTAAATATCGCCCTTAATTTAGGAACCAGAACAAACCGAAATAGGAAAAAAATTGGAAACACTCTGTTTAAAAAATGAGTCGGGTAACAGTTAACCTGCAAATTTTTTCTTAAATCTTCAACAGCAAATTTTAAATTATCATCATTATTGCAAATAGTGCGAATTCTTTTTAACTGTGTGAACATGACATTTTTAAAAACTTTTCTACTGATATTTGAATACCAATTGGTGAGACTGTTTACTTTAAAATCAAAATCTAATAATTATAACGATAAAGCCGGTAAAATCAAGTTTAAATATCTAGTCTTAAAAGTGATAAATTCTAATGGCAGTTGTTATTAACAATAACCTGAAAGTTATTGAATATTTTAAGTTTTACCCAGAAAGTAAGTTTTACTTCAGTAATTACCTACGATTTTGAAAATTTGTTTGGAAGCGTTCCGCACAATTTAGTGATAAAAGTTTTTGAAAACATTTATGACGAATTTGGCAGTTACTTAAATTGTGAAAAAAACTACTGGGTTAATATTATTAAGTTTTGTATTTTCGAAAATGTTTTATTTAACGGGAAAGATTACTTTCTACAAAAGAGGGGTATTCCAATGGGAACAAGTTTCTCGAGTGCTTTCGCTAATTTATTTTTATATTTTTTTAATATTTTTTTTTATAAATATTACTTTCTTCAGGTATATTGACGATTTGATTATTTTTAATTGTAATGATTTCGAAAATATTGATAAAAAAATATATCCTAAAGAATTAGTTCTAAACCGTACAGATACAGATAAAATTTCATTCCTGTATCTTAACATGAAGCGAAATAAAGATAAATGGCCTATCGGTTTATACGATAAAAGGAAAGATTTTGATTTTAAAGTAAACAGTCTCACCAATTGGTATTCAAATATCAGTAGAAAAGTTTTGAAAAATATCATGTTCACACAGTTAAAAAGAATTCGCACTATTTGCAATAATGATGATGATTTAAAATATGCTCTTGAAGATTTAAGAAAAACATTGCAGGTTAACTGTTACCCGTCTCATTTTTTAACCGCGTGTTTCCAATTTTTTCCTCTTTCGGTTTGTTCTTGTTCCTAAATTAAATGCGATATTTAAGTACCGACGAGTTAGCCCCTTCGGCCGAAGACGGTTAGTTTATCAGGTAGGGGTTTCATTTTATTGTATTTCAATTTAATGTATTTTGTAATTTCTTGTATATTTCATATATATTAATTTGTTGTAATTGTACTACTTTTGTAATTTTGGTAATTTTATAATTGTTTTTGCAGGGCCCGAAATTTCAACTCAGATTACACTTGCCGAAAAAATGTTTTACTCGCCACAAAATAGGGTCATCCTTTTTTTTTTTTCTTTCTTTCTTTCTCTTTTATGCATTTTGGGTTTTTTTATTTTTCCTAACAACTTAAATTGATTTTACAAATATGCCTAAAATTATATATATTAAAAGTGTGTCCTATATCATCATGTCTGGATGATATAGGACAGGGCTGGTCAACCCGCAGCCCGCAGTGGCTCGCCGTGAAAGGTTCTGCGGCCCGCGACAGAATTTAGGGAATTTCTAGTATGCCATCTTTGGTTAAAATATCTATAATTAATAAATTGTTTATGACTTTTTTAATGAAAATACGGATTAAGCTAGCTAAATAATATCGCGCTTTTTGATGTTAATAAAATATTATCATATCAATAATTGGTTCTTACTATAATACTTATGAATATATAACCATAAGTTTTTGACTGTTTTATAGTTATTTTATCAATAAAAATATTTAATATGCATATTTTGTGTTTTAAATGCTCACGAGGCCACCGGAAAAAGAATTACTATATGTATATGGTTAATGCATTTACGCCTTCCGGCCCGCCCGTGTAAAATATATTTCCAATGCGGCCCGCCAAAGGTTTTGGGTTAGATAGGCCTGCTCATAATCATATATAATTAAAAATCATTGTAATGTATTGTATTTGAGATTTGAAAAAAAAAAAAAAATTAAAATATCTAATAACATAAACGCAAACAATCATTAAAGAAAAAAAAAAAAAAAACTCTTAAGAAACAATATCCTAATATATCATTTATTGTGAAAGATTAAGCTTCATTATTTATCTATTATTTATTTAAATTTTTTTAAATCAGAAATGTCTTTTTTGTCCGTTTTATTTTTGTAATCAGACGGAATGTCGATGTGTATAACTTATTCATTGTTGTCATTTGAAATAGCCATTTCGGGATAATTTTTTTGATAAAATCGTTGCTTTCAAATCATTACAAGCTCAAATCCTTGTCTTTCAGTTAAAAACTAGAAAACGTGAAATGTTTTTTGATTATTATTCAACAAAATAAACGTAGTCAGTATCTTTAAAAGAGCTCAGGCTCATTTTCATGCGTCAATATCGCATATGCAAGCTTTCCCACTTCTCTTCTCTGGGACAGTGAGGCTCTCTGCTCGTCTATTCTCAATCTGCTTGGAGAAATCACAGTGCCAGAAACAAAACAGCCGAAGAGATTAAAACTTTTATATGCATGCACTAAGCATTTTTCCTTTCTCAGGCTGGGGCGATCATTGGACAGCGCTCACACAGACTCGGCACTCCAAGAAGAGAAAAGGGAGAGGTTAAATATGGAGTTGTAAGATGGCAAGATTTTGCCATATTTAAATCTATAAAAAGAATGTTTTCTGTCACCATATCGTGTAAAAATTCTATTTATAACTAGACCAAATTTTTACTCGCCAAAGTAAAAATTCCACTCGCCAATGGCGAGCTGGCGAGCAGAAATTTCGAGCCCTGGTTTTTGGATTTTTTAAATTATATGTATGTCCGATTTCTTTTCAGTTAATGGTGGTTTTCTGTTTGGTGAGAAGTTGGGGCTAAGGATAGTTATTAGCTAATTGCAACTGTCCTTTCAGAAACTTCTCTTTCATCCCTACACTGAGGGGCCTCCCTGATGAAGATATCAGTGTCTTTTGGGGTTTTATATCATTTTATTCCTTGATAATTTATTCGTATATATATATACATATATGTATGTATGTTATGTATGTAGTTTTGTCTGTGATATTCATGATTAAAAAAAAAAATGTATATATTATGGTTTATAATAAAGTGTGTTTTACAATAAAATCCCTTAACCCATCTTACCCCTAATTAGGCAGTCTAGTAAGATGCTGAAATGAAAACATTAAGGGAATTTTTCATTTCAAAGTTTTTATAATACTTTTTCAGTTAAATATATATTTAATATTTATTCAAAAGTATAATTTTTTGTAAGAGATTAAAACAAAAACAAAAGTATAATCAACAGGAGATTTTGCAGAATTATTAATCGAAACTATGACGTCCTCTTTCAGTTGGTCCTGCGTCAATTAAAACAGTTTCTAAAACTATTTTGAACAATTTCTTAAGTGCCATAGAATATTCAAATATTTCTAGTCTTTCATTTTAAACACTAATAAAATATCTTATTTAATGTATAGTAAAGGAAAGTAAGGTAAATTTCAAATAGTGTAAATCCCACACTAGAATGTTTTTTCTATTAACACTTTTAGGGGCAAGGTAATTTCGCCCATTTAAGATGTAAAGCCACCAGAATTTACGTACAAAATTAGAACAAATGAAATAAATGAAGTTTTTTCTGCCAAATAACAGAAACAAAATTGGAGTGAATATTGGCAGTTCAGAGATAAAGTTAGTTGGTGTATAATATTTCCCCACAACTTTTAAAAAGTTAAAAGTCTTGTTTTTCTCAACGTATTTCGATAACAAATATTTATTATAGTTGAAAACTGTACCAATTTTTGGAGGATGGTATTTTTTTTTTTTTTTTTTTTTTTTTTACATATATAATTTTCTTTTAGACTTTTGTAGAAATTTTTAATGATTAAACAAGATAAATATTTCTGCAAAAAAAGTATTAAAAAAATTGAAACGTTAGGCAGCTATGATTTACATATATTTTAGTAATATCATATACCCAATTAAAAATTAAACTGCAAACTTTAGTAAATTTTATCACATAAATCTTTAAAATATCGTGTATACAATAAATATTAATGATATCTAGAGAATTTATATTTGTTTAATTTTAATCAAATTCCATTATCATTTAAATATCTGTGAAATATATTTCTTAACGCAATGTAGTTTTGATTCCTAAGGGTGCAATAAATAACGTTTGGTAAACAATATTCTTAATACATATGGGATACATTGATTTTCATTACGTATACGAAATTTAATTTCTTTATACACTTAACACTCTCAATAATTTAACCGTAATGCATTGCATAAACTTTGAAGTGATACTGTATCTCAATTTACTTATCTGTAATATCTCAAAATGAAATCACCATAATATGGGAATCTTACGTTCTAAAGTGATTTCTGAAACTAAATTTAATTCAATTCGATCTCATACTTTGTTTAATTTATTAATGCTTTATTTACTTAATATTAAAAAAGTTTCCTTTTACCTAAATTACAATATTTTTTATTCAGCTACGAGTTTCACCATATTTTGATTTCGAAAATAATAAGAACCCAATAAATAGATAATATATTGCATGAATTAAAATATAAAGGGTTTTAGGGTTAGCTTATATCTATCTATCTATCTATCTATCTATCTATCTATATATATATATATAAATGCAAATATTATGTAACCATTAACGCATACTTTTATTGGTAGGAAAATATTTAATCGAAGCACAAATCATATCTATTAAATGAGGCATTTACTACCTTTAAAAAAAACATTAATGGAAAAATTAAAGTCAGACTAGAAATATGAATTTTTTTAAATGTAGGGGAATAGTGGGGTATTTGACTCACTTTTTACTGTAATATATTTACAAAGGTTTCTTTCTATACTTTTTAACGTAAAAAAAGAAAAAAAAAATCCAATTGACATTATTTGATAAATTATAAAGTTTGATATTTTTTGACATCATCTTTTTATATTTAAGTTTAAATTAGGTTTTCTGTTGGTGATTTTAAAAAGTGTAGAATCTGAAAAATTTTCGTGTTGAGGTTTGTTTGATCCACTATGAGGCCCACTAGTGAGTAGGAGGTTCTGCTCTTGAAGCTGGTAGACGGGGGTGTTTCATTCGATTTCGAGTCGTGCTCGTAGACTGGCCATGCTTTATTTTTTGTGGTCTAAATATGCAAGTAAACAAATAAAGAAAAGAAAAAATAAATAAATAAAATAATAATAATAATAATAATAAAAACTTCTACAACAGAGTAAGTGGTTAAAAACAGACTACATATCGTACAGTTAGAAAATAATATAAAGTCGGTTTAGTTGCAATAAAGTTAAAAAAAGAATATTTGACTTAAAATGAATATTTCTAATAACTCTGGTGTGTACTCGCTTTTAAAGTTTCCGTTATGTTATTCTTGTTAGGAAACCATAAAGATATTAATTTATCGTAGTGGTTAAAAACGACTACATATCGTACCATTAGAAAATAATATAAAGTCGGCTTAGTTGCAATAAAGTTAAAAAAAAAAAAAAATATATATATTTGACTTAAAATGAATAACTCTAATAACTCTGGCTTGTACTCTCTTTTAAAGTTTCCGTTATGTTATTCTTGTTAGGAAAACATAAAGATATTAATTTATCGTAGTAGTTAAAATCAGACTACATATCGTACAGTTAGAAAGTAATACAAAGTCGGTTTAGTTGCAATAAAGTAAAAAAAAAAAAAAAAAAAAAAAAAAAAATATATATATTTGACTTAAAACGAATAACTTTAATAACTCTGGCGTGTACTCGCTTTTAAAGTTTCCGTTATGTTATTATATTAATTTATCGTAAAAGGGAACCATTTTTACTTGTAGAATGGAATATAAAATTCATATCACACAGAAATATATCCATTCTTATTATTTATAAAATAAGTAAAAAGAAAAAGAAATTCTAATTTACTTGTTTAAAGTTACATAATCTAAATCTGCATCCTCTGAAAATATCTTCCTTATCATAAATAATGATGAAATTTCAAACATCTAAAAGTTTTATCCAAAATAAAATAAAGGAATTAAGCATTTCAAGAAAGCAAACACAAAGTACGCCAGAAAAAGAATGTATGTAGAGAAAAAAAAATCTTTTTTTTTGTGGAAATATTGAATCTGTGAATACATTTCATTCAAACTAGAAGAAAAAATGCATTTTTTCTTTATCTATTTTGACACACTGTTCAAAATACAAGAAGTCTAACCATCATGCATGTTTTATTTTGTCATATACTTCTCCCACATAAAAAGTATTTATTATTAAAGTTTTCTCTAAGAATACTAAAATAGTTTTCAAAATTATCCAAGCACAGATAATTTGCATTTTTTAAAATTTTGTTATTATTTTTATTAAATGTTCAATCCCTGTAAAATCTTTCCTCTATAAAATCTATATTATCTTTTATGGAGATGGATGCTCTTATAATGGATACTCACAATTTTTCAATTCCTAGTGTTAGCTCACACTCTCCCCATATATATCTTGTACAAATCTTGCAATAGATTTTTAACTAACTTTCGGGCTAGCTTGAAAGTCGAAACTTTCAGGATTGCTCAGAACACGGTGACAACACAATACTTCGAAGTCCGATTTTCGAACTTTTTATTAGTTTTCTTATAATTAATTAAAATATGAATATAATAACATCCTAATAGCTTTAAAATAGTCATTATAATATTAGCTACAATTTAATTGTTGCCAAATGTTAATTTGTTGCCGAAAAAAAAAAAAAAAAAAATTACGAGTTCATTTTCTTTCGACATAAAAATAAATACATTTAATTAAACGTGAACATTAAAAAATTATAAAAAGTTAAATTATGCATCTCACAAAAAATGACATCATTATCACTTTAAAAATTTTATGATCATTGACATGAGCTCTATGATTCATCAGAAAATTTAAAACATGATATACGAAAAGTTTTTTTTATCCTATAATTATTTGTATTTATTTTGCACGCGCGCTTCTTAATTCCTAATGAAAAATTATTAAAAAAAAAAAAAACTTTTTCGATAGTGTTTGTAAGTAGGAATTGACTTAAAAAAAAAATTCTTTTATATTACTTGTTTGTTATTTTTTCATAGAATTATACATCTAAACAAATGCATATATTTTTTTTCTAAACACGTTTTGAACATTGTCTAAAAAGCTTTTTTAAGATTTGTTAAATACTGACTATCAATAAATTATTTTTCTATATTATTTTTATTTTCCTACTTCCCTTGAACTTTTCAAAGTACAAGGAAGTATAGTAAACTCGATTTGTAAAAATTTTTTTTTGTATATCACATACATAAAAAAAGAATAATCTTGTCGAATGTTGAGAATTTATATTTCTGACTACTATGACGTGTACTTGCATGTCTCCAATTTTAGTTTCGACACGTGTTCTCGTGCGTGTAAAGAAATAGGCAGATTCTAGTCGAAAATCATGGATAGTGGTACTTTTCTTTTTTAGACTCGTTTGTGATTTATAGTGATTTTATCACGTTAATGCTGCCAGATTTAAAAATTTGCTCATATTGTCATTGATAATAACACTGCTGTGAAAAGTGTATTGCTTTAAAAACCGTTATAACAATTTGTGAAAAAAGTGTTTAAACTTATATCAAAATTTCATGTGCAAAAGGAAATTTACATACCATTTTGTTATGTTAAGGGGGTCTGGGACACCAAATTTTGAGCAAGAAAGAATCTTAAAAATGAATAAATAGATAAAAATAAAAATAAATAAATAAAATTTTAAAAATTAAAATAAATTTTAAAAATTGAAAATTAAAAATTTTGATAAATTATATCTCATTAACTAATGGTTCAATTTACAAACTTTTTTCACCTTTATATACAGAAAGGATTTATCTTCAATTTGTCTTCAGGATTTCTGATTTTAATAATAAATTTTTTAAATATTAATTTTAATTTAAAAAAAGTTCTTATTTCATGCATAACTTTTGGATTGCCAAAAAAGTTTTGCTCCTAATTAAAAATCCCGAAGAAAAATTGAAGATAATCTTTTCTGTATATAAGAGTGAAAAAAGTTTGTAAAATGAACCATTAGTTCATGAGATATAACAAATTTTAAATTTATCAACAATTTTAAATTTAATTTTTTTTTAATTTTATTTAAATTTTTAAAATTTTATTTAATTTTTTTTTTTAAGATTCCTTCTTGCTCAACTTCATCGTCAAAAAAGCTCCAATTTCAGAAAAAATAATTACAGCAGATTATCAATAAATAATAAAAACAAGAATTTGGTGTCCCAGACCCCCTTTAATAATTTGCTACTATGATTACTTGGTTAAAAATATTTTTTGAATAATGGAAATTTGCAATAAATAATAAGTCTATAATAAAACTAGTAATAAAAATCTGGTGCCTAATAACCACACGACTTCCATTACCCACTACTACATTGAGTTTATATGTTTTTTCTGGATACAGTGTGGTGAGCAGATGTTAAATGGACTGAACAAATGAGACTCTAACAGTTTCCATGTAAGATCAGACTAATATAAACCTATATAGAACAGAATTAAAAAAAAAATCGGAGCAAGAGTGTTTTGAAATGTCAATTCCTAAGATATAAACTGACCTATCTTATCAGTTTTTTTTTTCAATTTTCCACATTGTTTATCATCCCAAGTATTGCACACTAAAAATATATTTAACAAGGGATTTATGTAAAAAAATTGAAGAAAATCGTTAGAGCTTCTAAAGTTGAGACTGTGGTAGGTTACCACACTTTTTTTTTTAAATTAAGCTGGATACAGAAACGCAAGAGATGAGAGAGTTAAAATGCTTCGACGCCAGTGGTCGGTGAGGTTTTAGGTTGGAATAGTTTTGCGTCAACATAGCGCTGCAACGGAGGAAGTAAGTTGCGGATGTGAGTGAATACGAAGAGGCTTTAAAATTTTGTTGAGTGAAGAGATTGGAGTTGACTGAGATTAAGGAATAAACATGGAGGTACCTTTGGTATTTGTGTGGTGTAGAAGAGTATAGTTCTTAGGCGAGCATTTAGTGATTAGATTCTTAGTTTGGCGAATATAGCGGTGTTGGTGAAAGATTTGAATTAGAGTGGAGAAATTGGTGGAGCAGAGAATCCTACCCCCGTTGTCTAGTTTGAGTGCCGTGGTTCATCGAGAGCAGTCTTCAACCTACCACAGTATCTTCGCTGGATGAGATTCATTCTGCATTTATCTAAGTTATTTATTGAACCTATGTTTCCCAAGTTACCTAAAATTTGATATTGCGTTTGGCCCAGTTATCCTCCCTGATCTTCAGCTCTAAATAAAAACGTTATTTGTATTTTAATTGAGTCTCGTGCTATTACTACTTAGTTAATTAAATTTAAGATGGGGTCTGTGGCAACGTAAACCTCACAAGCTGATTTTGAGATACCAACTTTCGATCCTACTTTCGATTTTCACAAAAATTTTGCGAAGTTATTTGCTCACAGGAAACAAACAATAATATACGAAATGATATATAAAAGAGAATTAACAGAACGAATTTAAAGAAAATCCATGGAGCTATATAAAAAAAAAAAATGCACTTGTTGGATGCACTGAAATTGATATATTCATTTGAGATACCTATTAGTTTTTCTTCAACCAACTAATATATACGAAATGACGTCTAATAGGGTGTTTATGTTGTACCTTTCACGAAAATCATCACTTACATCCGGTTTCCAACTTCTAATTTCCTTTTTTTTTTTTTTTTTTTTTTACGAAAAGTTGGAAAAATCATGAATACAGCAGACCTGTCTGAATTCTGAAATTTCGTCATTCTACATTTATTAGTTTAAGAGATATGATATTCAGAAGATTCCTCACACACATACACACATACTGTCTGGCTTGGGTGACCCTGCCAGTAGCTATGTGACCGCCGGCAGAGCTCTCCGGTTCATTGTAGCACTCAAGCTCCACCGCCACAGCAAGGCAGAAACACCATCGTGGAGAACAGAAAAAAAAAATTATTATTATTATTATTATTTTGTGGCCTGATTTTTATTTAATTATGATTCTTATTCAAAAGGATTAATGAATTGTTTCTTTTGTTAATAACACAGAAGATGGAAAGAAAGTGTTATGCTAGTTTTGTTACCACTATTTTAAAACAGTAATATGTGCCCTTCTAAATCAGAAAAAGTGCTGTAAAAATACAAAAGAAATTCATTTAAGTAAACACTGTTCGCAGGTAAGGCAAAATTCTTTAAATTTTGCAGAGAAAAAATAATTGCCGTTCTGCACTCTAAGAAAAAAAAAAATTACACTTTCGAAATTGGCAAATTTCAAATAATAATAAAATTCCGCATAAATATTATGTAAAATTTTATACAGGGTGATTAATAAAAAAACGTTGACAAAATGATATAGCAGATCAGTCGTAAAACATGGATCAAAAATCACATAGAAACAGAGGGTCGCAAACGCCTGTTGAGGGCTCTAGAGCCACGAGAGGGCGTTGCGGTACTTTCACGAGCTGAGCAAACGGATGAGTTGGGCGTACCATGGTTATTTACACGCACCGCGACTGACATGCTAACTGAATGGCTGATATACATTTAATTTACAGCATGGCCAACTGCAATAGACGAGAAGCCTTGCGAATGTATCGAGAGAAATATCCTGTTAGAAAGGTGCCTAGCCGCTCATTCTTTGCCACTCTGCATCGACGATTGTGTGAAACCGACTCGTTCGACGTGCACAAACCAGATGCTGGTCGCCAACGAATAACTCGGACAGCTGCTGCTGAAGAAAGAGTTGTCCAAGAACTTCAGCGTAATCCTCCAACGAGCACACGAGTTGTATCCCGAAAGACCCATATCTCCCAAACTACCCTCTGGCGCATTGTACACGACGAAGGACTACATCCTTATAATTTACAACGCGTCCAGGCACTGGCACCGGGAGACTAACAAATTGTGTGGATTTTGCGCGGTGGTTTTTGCAAGAAAGTACTGCAGACCGAAACTTGGCAGCAAGTGTTCTCTTATCGGATGAGACTGCGTTCTCATTAGAGGGTGTTATGAACTTTGACAACCTGCATACGTGGTCGGAAGGAAATTTTTATGCTACACGTCCGCACGGCGCACAATGAAAATTTTCCGTTAACGTGTGGGCTGGCATACTAGGAGACTGTTTACTTGATCCGTACATTCTCCCAGAAAGACTTTACGGTCCCATTTATCTAACATTCTTGCAAGAGGTTCTGCCAGAAATGCTGAATGATGCTCCGATGCCTATTTGTGAATGCAATCGATTGCAACACGATGGAGCTCATGCACATTTCAGCACAGACGTCAGAGCACATCTTCAGGCTACTTTTCCTGGCAGCTGGATTGGTCGCGGTGGACCAGTCGCATGGCCACCACGATCACCAGACCTGTCTCCCTTGGATTTTTCTTATGGGGATTTTTAAAGGACTTGTGTATGAAACACCTGTTACAATGCCGGAAGACTTGGTAGGAAGAATCATGTGGCAGCAGGTTGTGTTCGAGATACACCTGGTATCTTTGAGAAGGTGCGGCGTTTCATGCAACGTAGATTCCAGTGGTGTCTCGACTCGGTGCATCTGGCAAAAACTTTGAGCATCTCCTGTAGACTCAGCATTTGGCTTGCATTAGTCGCATGTGAGTGAGTAACTATCAATAAAATTTTCTGTAAGGATTTTGTGTCTTCTCTTTGTGTTATTTATTATTTTAGACGCCCTGTAGCGGCTCCAGATGGCAGTTGCGACCCTCTGTTCCTATGCGATGTTTGTTCCTTCTTGTATGACTGATCTACCATGTCATTTTGTCCACGTTTTTTTGAATCACCCTGTATATGAAATTTTACATAATTCCATATGCGTAAAATAAAATATTTTGTTAAAATGTTTAAGTTGTAATAATTAATTATACTTTAGAAAATGTTATTATATTTCTTATTTTTTATTTTAACGCATGTAAGACACAAAGAAAAAAAACCCCTGATAATTTACATTAATTTTCAAAAAGTTTTACTATTTGTGGAAAGTTTTGAAAAACGAGTAAAAAGTAACTACTTTCCACGCAAATAATAAATTTAAATAAAATTTCATACAAAAAAACAAACTATATTTAATGCTACTCTTCTCTTTCTTGCAACAAATGAAAGTTTCATTATTTTTCTCCACTAAACGTGTTTCGTTGCTAAATTTGATGGATGCTCTTTCAATTTCCTAAGATTTTATCGCTGTTTTTAAAAAAACGCTTGCATCCAACGCTTTTTTAAACTATAAGAATTTCATTTTAGTAAAATAATGTTATACGCTACACTTTTTTTTTTGAAACATACAAGAAATGTGTCTTTTTTTCTTTTCTTTTTAAAAGGATTTTTCATTTTCTTTCCTAAGACTTAGTTATATCAGTTTATTTTAAACTTTATCCATTTATCTTACGCATCTTAAAGTAAAGATAATTCATATTTTTATATATACCATGTAGAAATGAAACAGCATGTATTTTTCGGGGAAAACGTGTTATATTTATGGAATATACACATATATATATATACATTAAATATGTAACATTCCAAATAAGTTAGTTCAAAATTTATGCATTTTTTTATATCAATGATTTTTGTAAAAGATTAGCTGAGAATAACTGAAGAGCTTGTTTTCAAAAAGCGTTAAATAAAAATTTTCAAAAATTGACTTTTCGATGCAAAAGATTTAAGCACACGTCTAACAATGTATTTTCAATAAGTAGAAGTTCCAAACCGAGTTTAATCATATTGAAAACAGAGGGTGAAATTCGTATATATTTTTTAAAAGAATTAAGTCACGAGTCAGTTTTGCGCCAAAAGGGATTAAGTCGAGTTTAACCAATTGCAGTGTGCCTAGAGATCACGTGGTTTCTCTGGCCTTGGGTTAAAGGTCAAAAGCACGGAAAATAATGTTGTTGTAAGTTTTGACATTGAGTTAGCTTTTTTTTTTTTTTTTTTGCTAATAAGGTTAAGTTGGAAAGATTATAATGAGTGATTCGAATGAAGAAGCTGTGGTATTATTACCGCAACCGAGAGAGCGTAAACGTGATCCTACTCTATGGAAAAAAAATATTAAAAAAATGAACTTCAGTCGTCGTCCGGTAAGCATGGAACAGTCGCTTGCAGCCATACTGACAGTGTGTTTTAAGGCAAATATCCTCACAAACGATGTTATCGAAGGAGCATTTAAGACCACGTATAACAGTGATTGTGATAAACTGCGACAAGATAATTTTTTGTGTTCGCATATGAAAATAACACCTAAGAAAGGATATCGTCCGTAGAAAAATGAACCAAAACTAAGAAAGAGAAGTATAAAGTACTTTATTCCCAATAATGATACAGATGTTCCCGTATATGCTATCCCATTTAAATCCATCTACTGTGTCGGAGCAAAAAGAGTAGGAAATATTGTAAATTATTTCATTTCTGGGAGACCGGAAAGTAGAATTGGAAAACGCATCAAATTTTATGTTGAAGGCAAGAAGATATTAATACGTAAGCACATACTAAGTTTTCGCTGTCGTTATAGGTAAGTGCACCAGTGATTGACACTTTTAGAAAAATTTCTGATGTTTTTAATGTTCTAGTCATCAGAAAATATATTTAGAAATCTTAAGTTAGTACATATGACATGAAAGACACTCAGAACCACATATATGTTAAAATACATACATTCGATAACAATTATTTCTTTCATGAATTTTTTTTTCACCCACTCAATGTTCCAGTAATTGGAACTGCCAGTTTTTCATTTTATCAGTAATTGCCACCCTATGTTCCAGTGTTTGCACTACTAGTTATTCATTTTACCAGTTATTAGCACCTTATGCTCCAGTGTTTGACATAAAATGTTAAAATTCTTACATGTAAAATATATGATTTTATGATTTTTCTTATTTATTAATTATTTCGGGATATATGTCAATTACTGGAGCATGCCATTCACTGGAGCACGTAACCTAGTCATTATGAGACGCCTCACAGAAAATACCTTCCTGCGAGGCTTAATGTTAGAAAAATGTGAAAAATGTTCATATAAAAACATGAAAAGGAGTGTACATAAAGCCTCTAATATAATGTGTTTGTAAAAGACTTTAATCTTGGTTTCGGAACCCCGAGAAAAGACATTTGTTCAGTCTCTATTTGAAAAAAAAATACAAAGGAATTCTGAAAAATGTACAGAAATAAAAAACCCATGTTAACTGAACATTTGATTCATATGCACGGAAGCAAAAAATTTTATCCACTTTTAGGGGAAAAGCTTGTAGGAGAAGATGAAATTACAGTGTGTTTTGACCTGATGCAGAATCAGGAATAAAACGCACACTTATTTCAGAAGCCTATTATTCACGTCAGCAATGGCAATACTTTGTTGATGTAATTATCCATCGGGGTAAAAGCAGGATATTTTTTTTTACACTAGGGATGAACACGTGGCAGGAAGTGGTCCCAATGAAATTGTGAGGGCTTCATACGTTTTTTTGATGAAGCGTATACGATTTTTTGATGAAGTGAAAAGTTTTCGATTGTTCAGTGACTCGAATGGAGGGCAAAATAAAAATTATACCATGTTAGAAACGCTTTCAGCAGTGGCTGCTCAAAAATACCTTACCTTCACATACTACTTCCCTTACCAGCCGATAGAGCATTCGGCCGAGTGGAGACTAGCTTAAAGAAAGTGGATTCAATTTTAATCCCTAATGAATATTTTGTACATTTCTCCAAGGTTAGACATCTTTTCGAGTACAAGAAACAGTTGAATATTTTAAATTGGAAAAATTTTGTGCATAGTCGTCTGAAAAGAAAACAAGGTTTCTTGATTTCAGAGGCAAAAGTACTGGAAATTACGAAGCGAGATGTGAGTAGCTGTGGTTCGTTTTGCAGTCACAAGATCCTGAAACATGGGAAAAACAATCTCCCGTACGCTCCTTCTGAAAAAACAAAAAACAAAAACAATATGAAACAAGCAAAAAAAAAGTCAAATATTTTGAAATTATACTGAGCTTTGAGAATTAACAAATTGCACGAATGTTTTTACTTTTATGAAAAATCTTGCAACGATACACCTAACGCTAACATAAGTGCAGATAATGATAGCGATAAAGAAGTAGAATTTGTAAATGAAGATTTGTGGTAACTAACTACCTTCCGAAGATGTTTTCTAAAATTTATGCTGCATTTACATGAAAAAAAAAATAATTGGATTACTTTTAAATGGAAGTAAGTCATCACATTTCGTTATTTGTTTGTGTCTAAAGGGCGCAAGTCATAGTTGTGTTCTCCAAAAGGGGTTAAATCATTTCTTCTTCTTCTTTTTTTTTTTTTTTTTTCTTTCTAAATAACTATACTGTCAGGATTTTTTTAACCATTTAATTTAGTGCTATTATCATCCATAGATTACTGGGAAAAAATATCTTTTCGTAAAATTCAATAATAAATCTTATATAACAAAATCGCATTTTTTCAAGAATGGAAAAAATTGACTAAACGCCATTTGGAAACAAGTTCTTCAATTAATAAAATAAATAAATTTCCAACAAGTACAAGAAAAAAATCTAATAAACATTTCCTTTAATATCAGTGCCAATAGCAGGGTACTCATCACTTATAGTTTTACATGGAATTTATTATTTAGTCACCCGTTTTTTTAAAAAGCAATTTTTCATGAATTCTTTAATGGTGTGATATTATTTAAAAAATCACTAATTAAAAAATTATTAATACGCAGAAATGGTTAAAAAAAAAAAAAAAAAAAAAAAAAAAAAAACAATAAAACGCACAAAAATATATAAGTTGGCTGCAATCCTTGCTATAGTTATATAGTTCATTGATATTTCAAATGGCTTAAGAAGTAATAATTTTCCTAATCTTTCAGAAATTAAGCAAAATAAAACACATTTAAATACGCAACTTTAAAGGAGTTTTGCTTTGTTAATGTTTAAATAAAAATATATAAAAACACTTAATACATTTAAAAGTAGTAGGTTATATAAATTGATTGAAATATATTATAATCATAGGAATTTATCAGATACATTTCCTTGAAGTTTTTAATGTTGAGATAGCAGTACAGTTGTTATTAACATTATTACATAAATTTAAATATCTTTTGTGGATTCAGGTTTTTGCCGATCAGTAATTTTTCATTGACTTTTCCGCCACTATATTTATATGGTAATCTTCCATTGAATGTTTCCATGAAGAAAACTGCGATATATATAGACTTGCTAATTATGCTAGTTTATCCGTAATGGTATTAAACACCCCCTTTTTTTCACACCAGAATAGTTGTAGAGCTATAGTCTTCTTATTTAATCATCAGAACATATTGCTGAATATTACTCTACAACTATTCTAGTGTGGAAAAAAGGCGGGGCCTAATACCATTACGGATTAACTAGCATAGTTAGCAGGTCCAGATATATACGTATGTAATGGTGACAAAATATGTAAAAAGGGGCAGGACCATAGCTATGTTAAGTTGTTTTATGCCTATATATATATATATATATATATATATATATTCTAGAATAAGAGATACCAATTTATTACAGATTTACCATACTCTCAAGCCTGAATTTTAAAATTTTTATTCTTTAATAATAATTATATGCGGTTAAATCAAACGAAGATTTCATTTTGTTAATGTGTTAATAATGGTGAGAAATTTTACATTTCAAAATATTATTTTTTTAAATAATAGGAAAAAACATATATTATGAACTATTTTTCACATGTGTATGTAAATCTCTTTATATAGGATGTTGGTAATATTGGAAATGTACTTGTTGAAAACCTGTTTGTAAACGTATAACTTATTTGCAGTAATTTTAATTAATTTCGTCTTACTTCAGTCAACATTTGTTTACATGAAATTGTTGACGATCCTGTTTACAAATAATAAATTCTTTTCTTGCCACAGTGTATTTGAATTGTGCTTTTGCGCAAATAAAAGAAACATAGGTTAATTTCGCTATGTTTAACGGAATCTGAAAGTGTTAAACTGTATCTATCAGAAATTTCCCCAATAAATGTAATATTTTTAAATAATTGAACTCAGTGAACAATTTTAAGCAGCATCCACATATAAAATTGATTTAAAACATCAAGATTAGACTTCCTGCTTATATCTTTTGTTGAGTTCCGTTATTAAAAACTTACAAACAGACCTCACGCTTACTCATATACATCCACCAGCGACCGAGTGATTCTGCGCTCAAAGATGGTATATGTGAGGTGCCAGGTTCGATTCAAGATCGTGCTCATCGGCCTAGCCGTTTGGGACTTTCTGTGATTTTCTCCTAAAATTGCGTAAATAGGGGTTAGAACTCCTTAGGAAATACCCCCATGGATGGCGCCCCCTCCTCAGGCCTTGATCGCTAGATTAGCGAATCGACCTTTCTCCGAAAACACCAAACACGCACCGCGCAGTCAAAACGTCAAACAGTTAAAAACAGGATTTTCAGATTTAAGGCGACCTCAAGACGTGAAGTTATAGCAAAAACTTAATTTTAAAAACTATATCCCAAACAATACTTTTTTAAAATTTGTATGTGTACGAGAAAGTAAAAATTATTGAAAATAATTAAATATATGCACATATCAGTTAAATTATTTCGCGTATATCTGTTACAAGTTTTAATTACCAAAACGTCAGTGAAGGCCTCTTAGTTGAGAATCAAAAAGATTTTGGGTTCCGTCTGTATGTTTGTTTGTCTGTCACGCGATAGCGGTCGCAAAAATCGCGTTATTGACTTGAAACTTTGTACGCACATTTATGCGCCCCACGGAATCAGATGTATAGTTTTGGGTGGGCATTCAATTTATAGTTCGTGTACAGGGACATGCCAAAATTTTTCTTCTCATTACAGTTTATGGGAAGAACTTGTATGTACCGTGATAGCGGCCAAAAACCTCACGCTATTGACTTGTAACTCGGTACACAAGTTCATGAGTCCAACGGAATTAGTTGTATAGTTTAAGGTGTGTATTCCATTTGTAATTCGTGTTCAGAGACACGCCAAAGGTTTCTTAACATTACAGTCTATGGATAGAACTTATATGTACTGCGATCGCGGCCGAAACAAATCCCGTTATTGACTTGCAGTTTGGTACACATGTTCATTATTCCAACAGAATTAGTAGTTCCAACAGAATTAGGTATGTATTCCATTTGTAGTTCGTGTACAGAGACACGGCGAAGTTTTTCTTATCATTACGGCCTACCGAAAGAATCTGTATGTATCGCGATACCGACCGCAAAAATCATACTGTTGACACACAATTTGGTACACATGTTTAACAGCCATACGAAATTAGCTGTATTGTTTTGGGTGTGTATTTCATTCACAATTCGTGCACAGGGACGCATCAAAATCTTTCTTATTATTACATTCTACGGGCAGAATTTGTATGTACCGCAATAGCAGCCGCAAAAATCCTCCGTTTGACTTGTAAATTGACACACAATTTCGGGCTTCGTATAGAAACAGCTGTATAAGTTTTTTTTATGTCTATATGTTTATGAATTGTGTACAAATCACAAAAATTCTTATCATTATGGCATGTAGGGTGAATTTTGTTTAAATGCATTTTAACATCTTTACTTTCAATTTGGTACACATGTTCATGAGTCCGACAGAATTAGTTGTACAGTTCTAGGTGTGTATTCTATTTGTAGTTCGTGTACAGACATACTCCAAAGTTTTTGTTATCATTACGGCCTATGGAAAGAATTTGTATGTACCACATTAGCGACCGCAATATCCTTAGATTAACTTGCAAATTGGCGCCCACATTCAGGCTCTGTATAGAAATAACTGTATAATTTTTTATGTCTATTGTGTTTATGAATTGTGTACAGGGACACACCAAAATTCTTATGTGCAGGGCATATGGGGTGGATTTCGTTTAAACGCATTTTACATAATAACTTTGCAATTAAGAAAATAAAATTAGCTCACATTAGTGAGATACTTAACTTTATGTTTTCTGCACAAAATATGTGATCGTAGGCTTCCTAATTAATGTACAGGATCTTACAAAAGTGTTCTGACAATGTTACGCATTCATCCAAATTATTTGAAATTTCGAACAATTATTCATGAAAAACGTGGAATTAGCTGAATAGTTTTATTGGTGTATACAATGTTTATGGTTTGTTTACAGAGACACACAACAAAAATTTCGTGACATTAGAGCCTACGGACATTTTTGTTTAAATTTAAATGCACTTTACTGTGTTTAGGCTGAACTGAACATAATTGAATTAGCATACATTGTAAAGATGCTTAAAAGCATGTTTACTCGTAAAAAAGCGCATGTATAAACTAAATAATTTGCTTATGGGACCACACAAAGGAATTTCTATGACGCTCTGTAACCATCCAAATAATGTCAAATTAGTTAAAAAAATAATGAGTTATAATTAATTAGGTGTATTCTTATTATTGGCGTATATATTTACTGTGGATCCTTTTCAGGAATACATAACATAATTCCGTTCTATTACGGTTTATATTCAGTATTTCTTAAGAGTGTATTTTTACCTGATTACACCCCATTAAATATAATGGAATTTTATTAGAATTTTAAAAGCATGTTCTTTTGTTGAAAATTGTGGACATAGAATTAGTAATTAGTTTATAAGGTTACGCAAAATAATTCCGATATGTTATGTAATCTTTTTGCATGAAATTTGGTAAAATTATTTATGACTAGCAGGCTACGCCCGCTTCGATGGTCACTATTTTTAAATGAATCACAATAATTAATGAATTCTCAAAATTGCATTAATTTGTATCGTGTGATAAAAAAAGAGGAAAAAAAATTCTGATCGGGAAAAATGTCGCACCGGGTCCCCACTGCCTTCGGCAGCGTAGACCCGTGCGCTGCGCGCACGTATTCCTTCACTATCCTTATGACTTCTCAAAATTCAATGTTATTACTCATAAACTTTCATTCTCAAGAAAAGGAATTAAAAAATATATCATTCAGCATCGGGTAAAAACTCACACCGGGACGCCACTGCCTTCGGCAGCGCAGACCCATGCGCGCTGCGCGCGCACGCTTGAGGATATACGTGCGCTGTACACGCATATTCCTTCTCAACTCAAACTTTTATTATTAAGAAAATAAAATAAAATAAAAAATCTTTTATCATCGGGTAAAAACTCGCACCGGGTCCCAAACCCATGCGCGCTGCGCGCCTATTCCTTCCCCACCGTTCCAGCCCCTCCTAATTAACTTGCATATACCAATTTTGAACGGTCTTACTCAATTAGCTGAGATGCAAAAGAAAACCTGATCAGGACACTTTAAATTGTAAATCAGGTGAAATCTCGAATTCCACTTTCGATAATGTAAAAAAACTTTAAAATATCTTTCGAATGATGTATTAGAAATAATTTAATCATAATTAGAATATTAGATCAATATTACAGCACCATCTGGCGGTAGAAATTTCTGTAATCTATTGTTCCATTCCAGTTACTTATTCTTACTCAATTAGCTGAGATGCAAAAGAAAACCTGATCAGGACACTTTAAATTGTAAATCAGGTGAAATCTCGAATTCCACTTTCGATAATGTAAAAGAACTTTAAAATATCTTTCGAATGATGTATTAGAAATAATTTAATCATAATTAGAATATGAAATATTGAAATTTAAAAATATTACAGCGCCATCTGGCGGTAGAAATTTCTGTAATCTATTGTTCCATTCCAGATTAACAAAGCTTTCAAATGATGTATTACTGATGAAATTATTTTAAGTAGTAGATGAGATACAAAAGAAAACCTAATCAGGACACCTCAAAACGTGTAAATCGGGTGAAATCTCGAATTCCATTTTTCGATAATGTAAAAGTACTTTAAAATGTGTATCAACTAAAATAAGCTTTCAAATGATGTATTACTTATGAACTTTTTTTAATTAATAAATGAGATACAAAAAAAAAACTGATTCAGGAGACCTCAAAACGTGTAAATCTGGTGAAAACTTTCGATAATTTAAAAGAACTTTAAAATATCTTTCGAATGATGTATTACAAATAATTTAATCATAATTAGAAATTGAAATTTTAAAATTTTAAAATAATACAGCGCCATCTGGCGGTACAAATTTCTGTATTCCACTGTTCGATTCCAAATCAAAAAAAAATTCTAATGATGTACTACTTACGAAATTATTTTAATTAGTAGCTGAGATACAAAAGAAAACTAATTCAGGAGACCTCAAAACATGTAAATCTGGTGAAAACTGTCGATAATATAAAAGAACTTTAAAATATCTTTCGAATGATGCATTAAAAATAATTTAATCATAATTAGAAATTGAAATATTGAAATTTGAAAATATTACAGAGCCATCTGCCGGTAGAAATTTCTGTAATCCACTGTTCGATTCCAAATCAAAAAAGTTTTCTAATGATGTATTACTTATAAAATTATTTTAATTAGTAGCTGAGATACAAAAGAAAACCTAATCAGGACACCTCAAAACGTGTAAATCGGGTGAAATCTCGAATTCCATTTTCGATAATGTAAAAGTACTTTAAAATGTGTATCAAGTCAACAAAGCTTTCAAATGATGTATTGCTTATGAATTTTTTTTAATTAATAACTGAGATATAAAAGAAAACTGATTCAGGACACCTCAAAAAGTGTAAATCTGGTGAAAACTTTCGATAATTTAAACGAACTTTAAAATATCTTTCGAATGATGTACTAAAAATAATTTAATCATAATTAGAAATTGAAATTTTGAAATTTTAAAATATTACAGCGCCATCTGGCGGTACAAATTTCTGTATTCCACTGTTCGATTCCAAGTCTAAAAAAGTTTTCTAATGATGCATTACTCATGAAATTTTTTTAATAGCTGAGATACAAAAGAAAACTAATTCAGGAGACCTCAAAGCGTGTAAATCTGGTGAAAACTTTCGATAATTTAAAAGAACTTTAAAATATCTTTCAAATGATGTATCAAAATTATGAAATTATTTTAATTAGTAGCTGTGATACAAAAGAAAACCTAATCAGGACATTCTAAAACATGTAAATCACGTGAAATCTCTAATTCCATTATCTACGGTAGTTTTATTAACGGAAGTAAAAAGAAAAATAAATATTTTTTATTTCGCCAAAACCTATATATATACCACGGTAGTCGGGTAATGGAAGTAAAAAGAAAAAGAAAAAGTATTTTTTAGTTCCTTCAAATGTATTTTGTTGCTATGGAAACTCCTATCGTCTATTGAAAGATAGATTACGTGTTAGAATAAAATTTGATTAGCAATTAAAATGTAACTGCTTTGTTTATTAATGAAATTTGATGAAATTTTAACTGCAGGTTGGTTTTGTGCTGAATAGGTTGTATAATAAGTGTTGTGTACGAAAAAGAAAATTTGAAGCACTTTGAAATTTGCAATTTTTAACCCCAGTTAAAGATCACGTGACATTAATGACTTGCACATGTTTTTTTTCGGTTAGAGACAGCCGTTAAAATCGTCTGCTGAATGCTGATAGAATGCCTCTTTTTAAGCAATAAGGATTTTTGGTCATTTTCGCGATCGATATGGGCCAGCATTTTAATTAATATCTCCGAAACTAATTAAGATTTTTAAATTCTGTTTCGAGGAAAACATCGGAAAGGCTCCAGAGCATCCGTATGTCAATTCTTGTACTTCTGCGTTCAATAGGGGCTGAACGTATAAAAGAACAGACAGACAGACAGACAGACAGATAGACAGACAGACAGACAGACAGACAGACAGACAGACAGACAAATAGACAGACAGACAGACAGACAGACAGACAAACCTTTCCATTTATTATTATAGATTTCCGGGAAATAAGACAAGACGTCAGTTACTGAGTATACACATATATGATATAGAGATAGGTATAGAAAGAGAGATACAGCGGAGCGGGGGTAAGGGGGCAGTAGCCCACCTCAGGAACGTATCTGTATATGTAGTAAGTCAATCGAATCATTGTATATATTATATAATAAGCAATAAATAAAAATGACGTGTTGAATAATGTGTGTTGCAAATAGGACGTTGAGGCTCCTGATCTGCAGATCCACTAGGTATAACAAAATTAACATTATTTAGCATTAAACATAATTTATAAAATAGCACTTTAAATTTCATATAAATACAAATTTACCAGAAAAGTAAATTGAGAAGTAAATATCAATAAAATCCATTACCTAATTTAAATATAGTTTGTCAACAAAATGTTTTGTGTGAAAATGAAATTGTAAAAAAAAAAAAAAAAAATTAAATTTATTAATGCAAATGAAGTATATTCATTACGATGATCATTAATATCAGAACATCATTTTAAATATTTGGTTACTGCGGATAATAAAATCGTTATGTATGTAGATTTCTGATTTAAATCAAGTTGTTCTAATATTTCCTACTTGATATAAAATCAAAGATATCTTTAAAATGTTTACCGCATTTTAAATATATCATTTACATACTTTATGCCGTAAATTTCACAATACTTTAATTTATTCTCATTTCATAAACTTTAATTCCATCTAGTAGATATTTCATAAACTTTAATTCCATTGCATAGTAACATACTTATGGTAAAGTCGAATTTTTTAGGTTTTGATATTTAAATGAAGATAAAAATAAGAAATTTATAATTCAAGATAAGTATTAATGCAGTAAATGAGGCTGTTATTCTTAAAATGTATTTCCGCATAGAAATTTTTAGAGATAACTAAATTTTAAATCTTAAAATATTCAAAATATACGTTATACGCTTTCAATTTTTCATTAACTAATAACTAAAAAAAGTTTGATTAAGTTATGAAGATCTAAGAAAGTAATCAAAACTTTCAAAATTTAGAGTTAATGACTATAATTTGCAGGAAAATCAAGCATGTTAACTTATCAATTTTCTTTTTAAATGCTGCTATGGAGATGTTGTGACCATATTTGATAATAAAATTCCGATTTTTCATTAGATAGTTTTATATTTAAAATTGATAGCAAAATTTGTGTACAAAGTGTATTTCCCATGTATTAAATCTATATAAAAATTTCTCTTATTCTGCAGAAAAAAAAATAAAAAACTTCTGATTGTATAAAATATTATTTTCAATTATATGTTTTTAAGATATTAAAAAACATTTTTAATGCACTAAATATAAATCGAGAATAAATATATAATTGTGCATTTGATCATAAAGCTTATAATTAATTTGTGGCATAGCGGTCAACCATTCCGAATTTTAGATACCAGTATTTTTGTATAAAAAGTTTCACCTTATTTAATTGTAGAAAAGCGTCAAAAATGCTGTAAAAATTTCTAATGAAAAGTACTGGTGTCAAAAATTCGGAATGGTTGACAGCTATGACACATGAATGTCATAAATACAAGGAAACATTCAAAAGGTGTCGTCTTGAAAAAATATTGAAAAAAATATATATATATATGTGACTCTACTCATGATAAAACACCAGAAAGTGAAAAAAATTATCGGCTGAAATGAATTACAGCGATCAGAAAAATTTATCAAAATTAAGCATTTTTGGCGATTTATCGGTATTAGGCGATACCTTTGCTAGCACCGAGATTTCCGTGTACGAACAGAACCGAGTTTTGCTTCTCCGCCAAATACTCAAAATCAATCGCCTAACAGTGTGAAATCGCCAAATATGCTTAATTTTGATAATTTTTTGTGGTCGCTCTAATTCATTTCAGCCGATATTTTTTTCACTTTTTTGTGTTTTATGACGAGTAGAATCACATATATATATATTTTTCAATATTTTTTGAAGACGACAACTTTTGAATGTTTCCTTGTTAGAAAAAGTCGAAGATTCATAATTTTGCAATATTGAATTATAAATATACTATGTATCAGAAATAAAACTACAGCTTTGTATATATCACAAGCCATTAAAACGATAAAAGTGAAAAACATTTCGACTTTAAAGGATATTATTTCTTAATTAAAACAAATTTATCTCCTTATTATTGTAATATATTTTTAACTATTTTGTTTCTGTAATTCATCTTTCAGTTGCGTATAATATTTATAATTTGAAAATTTTTAATGAAGAAATAGATCATTGATTTTGACGTTGACATAAACGGTAATTATATATATTTTAAAATCACTTTACATAAATCTAAAAAAATATAGGATTTTATAGCTCTAACAATATACATTTATTTTAAAAATAGATTTTCTAGAACCTTTCTTTGTAAAATATCCTCGAAGAATAATAATGCAAAGTGAATTGTGTATGCATTAAAACCTTTCACAAATCTCAGCGTAACTTAAGGGATGTAAGGCACATATGGAATATTCCCAAGTATGCACTTCAGTATGAATAGAGGCATATATAATCTTGTACTACCATGAATATCTTTCAGAAGTACTACGAATTTTGGTAGCTAAAAAAAGATATATGAAAAAAAGATTATGGAATATCTTTTATGTGCAGTACTCTTATCCTCAAGGTAGTCCAAATATTTCTAAATTGCTTCACATAATGGGCCAAAATATGAAACATTTTAAAACTCCACGTTACTATCCTGAAAATATTTAGAATATGATCAGTAAAATTGATTTTCATTTTAATGTCCTTTTTAAGCATCAACTATAATTTGTATTTTAAAGTTCCAAAATTTTCATTATAATAAATTCATAATATTTTTTAAAAACATTCAAAGAAATTATATTACTTTTAATTTTATTTCAAATTTGTGAAATTACTCCTTCTTTTGATACAGAAACAAAGTATAATCAATTATTTATTGTAAATTTATTTTTCCAACTGAGTGAAAATAATGCCTGGACCGGGAGTCGAACCCCGGATCTTTGACTTGCAAAGCTTATACTTGCGGCTTATTCTGTCGAGCTATCTACATGATAGACCAGTTGCTCTGCCTAAAGGTTGCCTGAGTGAGTAATGCCCGCCTGTTGTCGGCCTAGATAGCTCAATTGGTAGAGCCTTGACCATGTAAGTCAAAGATCCGGGGTTCGACTCCCGTTCCAGGCATTATTTTCACTCAGTTGGAAAAATAAATTTTCAATAAATATGATTTTCTTCCCAATCTGTTGATTGTGTGATATTAATAAATGTATATAATCAATTAGTTTGCATAGAAGGACTTTGAGCTCAATTCCTGATAGTAAATTTTTCTCATAAATTTTCATAACAGGGCAAGTTTTACTTGCGTTAAATTAAATGAATTTGGTAGATATCTAGAGAAAGTCGCAGATTTGAAGTGTCCCACCTGGCAGTTTACCCACCGTCCTATTCAATACATTTACTTTAATCTAATTTGTAGATTAATTTTATTAGAACCAAATTTTATTTTAGTTTCCATAGAGTTCCATACAATTCCCAAAGCAAATATTGCTTTTTCCTACCATGTTAGCATAATTTTTGAATTTCAAATCACTTACAAACTTTTCAATTTAGAATATTCGCAGTTAATGATGTTCAAGCCAAAATCATAAGTTATATTCTTGAAGTTTTCTGACATTTTTACAATAGAAGTCTTCTTTGTAATAAATGTTTAAACGAAGTGTTGCCTTATTATGCCATTCAGATTGATCAAATATGTTTGTTGTTGAAAAATTTAACTTACGATGGTCTCAAAGTAGAATTTCCATAATTAATGATATTTGTATCAGCATCATAAATGATATTTGAAAAATTGTCTTCATATTTACAATAAAAAAAAATATTCTTTTTAATGTACATTTTAACAGAAATTCGCTCGTTCCTGATAGAAGAAGAAAATCGTAAATTTTAAAAGACTTATGTATTTTTTTAATTAGACTGTTGATAATCAATATTGTTCTTGCCAGTATTGTAAATGATAATTTAAAAGCCGTCCGACTTTTCTAAGATAATTTGTTCGTGTTATACACAAACTGAATATTTACAAACTGACCATACCAACTAACTAAAAGATTGATTGACTAACATACCGTAAAACATCAGATCGATTTTGTAATTTTCTGATTCCTCAAACCTCAAAACATTTAAAAAAATCGAAAATCCGAGGTCGAAAGTTTTCACGATTATCCAAGTTCCTGACACCTATAGTAAAATGGATAACAGCAAATACATTAATTGTGAATAAACGGAAAAAATTTCGATTCACATATTTAAAATTTTGGAGGTGTCATAACACCTCCAAATGCGTTTTAACAAAGACGGTTTAAATATCCTAATGAAAAGTTCTTATGTTATCACAATTGTTGGAGATATAAAATATCGACGTCACCAGAGCGTTTTATACGATAATGCCGAGAGCGTCTGCATAATATGTCATTAAAAATATACACATACCATTAGATGATACATTTACCATAATAAAATAGTAATGGTATAAACATTATATATGCTATGTAAATATTTCTAGTTTATTTATTTATTTATTTTTAAATTAAATTAAATTTATTTTTGCAGTTTTGTGCGGTGTTCCTAGTATAGTTTGGTAAGAGGAGTGCATATTTGTTATATCTTCTGTTAGTTTCTTTTTTAGGTTAATTTTGATGGTTTAATATGAGTAAAATAATTAGTTATTTATGGTATAATGACACCATTAAAAATCAGGAAAGAAATTGGATTATGCTATCTTTGAAGATAAAATTTAAATTTTAAATCAAGTGTTTTTAGTTTAAAAAAACACATTCAAAGTCGTCATACCACCGTACAACTGACAAATATGACTGTAAGTAATATATATTCTCTAGACGATTTGGAATCTTCAGTTTCTTTAGATAATTAAAAGATATATTTATTTCCTCAGCTTGAGATTAGAAATATTATATATATACATATATTTTTAAGATACAGTTTAGAAAATTCATCATCCTTCATCAATAAAACGGCAGTGTGTAAATATCATTTGAAATGTTCTGTTTTCACCTAACAAAATATTTTGGGTTAAAACACCAAAATAGTTTCGATTAATCAGCGATTTGTTTTTACTTTTATAGGATGAGCGTCAATTATCGAATTTTCAAAAGTTGACTACTATTATACTGTAATAAAATATCTTTTTAAATAATGAAATTCGACTATTAGATAAATGATGGTTACTGTTCAAAAGTATATAGTCTCGAAGACATGAACTATAACCGTTTTCCAAGTTGTGATAAAGACATTTTAATTTTATTTAAGCCTAATTGAATAACTACTTTATATCCTTTGCAAGCAATGATTAAGAAACTTATCTAAATCTTTAAAACCAATAGGTAAATTTAGCTTTATATATTTATTCTAAAAATGTGATTGTTACGCCATGAATATTCAGTTTTAATTTGATATTAAAAACATCGCCTTTTTATCCTAAATTGTATATGCTAAATAACTGTCTCATAGCAAATATCTTAGTTTTGTTTCGAGAGAAATATTCTTTTTTTCACGACAAAATAAACTACCATTACTTCGAGAAAAAAATAATCATAAAGTTACATTTATTTTATGATCACTATAAAGCACACAAATCACATGTTTTTCCCTTTTTTATTACTATTTAGGTTAATTTTTATTAAGTTCTATTAGTTACATCTATTCAATAGATCACAAAATGTCTCGATAAGCTCAACAGATGAAAAATTCGGTTTTTCAAACAACATTTAATTCAGTGCTGATATTGGTCTCGTAACCTAGTACATACAGCAAATATGCTTTTTTGTCTAGTTCATACTTTAGAATATTTGTCCGATCACCTTTCACTCTTCCCCAAAAAACTGAGTAAAATTGTAAAAGAATGGGTAGTTGAAATTTATAAAAGAAATGAACATACTTGGGCTGTTACTGACATAATTAAAATTTTTTGAAATTATACGTATTTAAATCTTTAAATACGGTTCTTTAGTAAAGTATTTATTTTAGTTTACTTTGAAAAAAATAAACGCGTAGAAATTTTATTTTCATCGACAGGTTATTAGTGAAAAAATAAAAGACAAAATCCTGAAAAGAAATGGAAGTCCATTCCATCATACATATCCGAAAAATTTTAGGGAAATCTATAAAATATTCCCACGTACGCAATTGAGAAAGAATTGCCGCATGTACAGTCATATAGTACGACAGTGGAGTTCTTCGGATAGATATTTCTTTAGATATCTAGAAAAAAATATATTTCTGATTGAATATCTTTTGTTGGCAGTACTTCGATGCCCAAGATAATCCGAAAAATCTTTGAATTGTTTATCATATCAGATGTATCGAAATTTCATATTTCTTAAAGAAAAAATTTAGAAGCCTGTTTTTGCAATTTCATTTCTTTTAAAACTGCTGCTTTTAAAGTGAAAGAAAAAATTGTTTTTCTATTCGATATTTTTACAATGTTCAATCCATTGAAAGAATTTTGAAAGACGTATGAAATAAGCATATTATTTATTTAGTTTATTTTACTATTTAGTGATTGTTCATGCGATTTTTAATCCAACAAGGAATCGTTTTAAAAAATGAAATAATCTGGTGTGTCACTCACACCACTTTCTCTTACCCTGAAATTTAATACTATAAATACAGGTTAGAGATTAAGAGGTAAGATAACGATGTTATGTAAACCTATGTTAAACAATTCAAATTAGGCTTAGGAAGAGTTTTATATGATAATTAATTCTGTGTGAAGGGGGCTACCGCCCCCTTCAACCCCCCTTTTCATTCATGCACCTAGATTTATATAAAATTTAATTCGGTTATTAAAAAATAATTCTGTTTTTAAAAAACAATTTATTAAAATTATTATTTAAAAAAAATTATCTTTTATGATAATGCAGACGATTTGCATATTAGAGAAGTAGTATAACACTAAATATAAAAAAAAAGTCCATTTTATTCTCAATATTAAAAAAAAAAAAAAAAAAAAAAAAAAAAAAAAAAAAAGTTTTTTTTTCGTTAAAAGTGAAAAAAATCGACAACTTTGTTTTGAATTATCGCAGATCGATGGTTCAACCATTCGTTTCAAAGGTATTGGCGAGCTCTTTTGAAAGATACCCATCATGAAAATTTACTCCCCTCGAGGGGAACTTCCCCCCGGGGTGGGAGGCGAGGCTCCTACATACACAGTAATTTTTCCCAGTTGACTATCTCTATTACAATATATATATATTCGTTTCGTTTGGTTTAGTGCAGTTTATAGACGTTAAACTCTACTTACCTGCAATTTCCCCCATAGACGTAATGTATTAGAATTCTCTTGATTGTCCCTGTACACGAACCATTTGCTTGATCTTAACGAAAAGCTTACTGTAGTATCTATATATGATACACGTTTAGAATACCAAGTTTGAAATGTCTGCTACTATTTGTTCTTGAGATTTACTAATAACAGACAGACACACACACAGACATATACACAAACATACACACAGACCATTTGCTAAAAACATGATTTTCGTATTCAGGGGACCCCAAAGCGTGTAAATAAAACAAAATATCGCGTTCGAAAATTTGACCCAAAAACAATACTTTCTCTACCTTACGGGTAAGAGAATGTAAAAAGAAATGAGTGACTTAAAGTAAATTATCTCTTCTTACTATCTTTCATTAATTAAGTTTAATTTTAAAGGAGTTTTATACTGAACATTTGAATAACATTCCGCATCCCGTCAATAAAGATGACACAATATTCAAAGCTGTTTATGTCATTGAAAAATTTATATTATGTGCCCCCTAGGTGCATGAAAAGTCACATATTTTTCAGGCAATTTATCCACCTGAAAGACCTTAGCGTAAGTTTTACTGTAGATTTGATATTGATTTGTCGTATTATATAAGTTGACTTCTTTCAGTTTTTACTTTTTTGGGTTGTGTCGGTTTTCATTCAGGAAAGCGATTTATTTATTTGATTAAAAACAGTATGGAACAAGATTTTGTCTAAAGAAATCTTTTTAGATTGTAATCAGCATAAGCTATTTATGCGCTGCACGCATAAGGAAAATGGAGGTTAAATTTCTTTCAGCGTGTTTTAAACCTTTTCAATCTATAGATGAATCTGGTTATAATGCCACCATTTACAACGTTAACTTTTTTATAATAATAAAAATATTTGTCTTGTAAATAATCGTAAATTTTCTTCATGAAAAGCGATTTATTTATTTGATTAAAAACACTATGGAACACGGTTTTGTCTAAATAAATCTGTTTAGATGGTACGCAGTATAAATGATTTCTGCGCTGCACGCATAAGGAAAATGGAGGATAAATTTTTTTTAGCGTGTTTTAACCCTTTTCAATCTATAAATGAATCTGCTTATAATGCCATCATTTACAACGTTAACTTTTTAATAATGTTAAAAATATTTGTCTTGTAAATAATCGTAAATTTTCTTGATGAAAAGCGATTTATTTATTTGATTAAAAACACTATGGAACAAGATTTTGTCTAAAGAAATCTTTTTAGATGGTACGCAGCATAAGCGATTTCTGCGCTGCACGCATAAGGAAAATGGAGGATAAATTTCTTTTAGCGTGTTTTAATCCTTTTAAATCTATAGATGAATCTGCTTTTAATGCCATCATTTACAACGTAAACTTTTTTATAATGTTAAAAATATTTGTCTTGCAAATCTGTAGATGAATCTGCTTTTAATGCCACCATTTACAACATTAACTTTTTTATAATATTAAAAATATTTGTCTTGGAAATAATCGTACATTTTCTTGATGAAAAGTGATTTATTTATTTGATTAAAAACACTATTGAACAAGATTTTGTCTAAAGAAATCTTTTTAGATGGTACGCAGCATAAGCGATTTCTGCTCTGCACGCATAAGAAAAATGGAGGATAAATTTCTTTCAGCGTGTTTTAAATCTTTTCAATCTATAGATGAATCTGGTTATAATGCCATCATTTACAACGTTAACTTTTTTATAATGTTAAAAATATTTGTCTTGCAAATAATCGTAAATTTTCATGTTAACAATTCTTACTTATACTGCATTTCGATCTTGGCTTCAACGTGAAACATATATGCATATATTACACAAATCTTTCGAGAAGAACACAAAAAAGTAAAATGTCAGATTGTAGTTACTTTTTTGGTTTACTTTTTAATGTATTGGTTGTTTAATAGAACATTATTAAGTTTATCACATGTGATTTTAATGTTAAAAAAATCGTGTCTAATCTGAATCAATATTAATGTAAGGTTCTTTCCCTAGAAAAAAAAAAGAAAAAAAAAAAAAAAAAAACTTTCATTTTAAATATATTTCCCACAATAATACCATTCTTTTGTTTCCTATGTTTTTGCTTTTATTATTTCATCAGTTACATATAGCAATTTCATTTGCTGTCAAATCAAACTTCGAGAAGGGTGCAAAAAAGTAAAAACAAGACAAATTACAATTACTATTTTGGATTATTTTTTAATGCATTTGATTTTTAACAAAGCAGCATTGGGTATATCATGTGTAATTTTAGTGTTAATAAGAATCGTATTTAATCTGAATTATTTTTAAATGAAATGTTCTTTCTCTAGAAAAATAGTGCATTTTAGAAATATTTCACACATCATTTCTACTCTTAGGTTTTCTAATAAAGCCTTTTTTTTGCTTTATTATTCTATGAATTACACAGCGCAATTTCATTTGCTGTAAAATCGAACTTCGAGAAGAAAACAAAAAAAGAGAAATTGCAATTACTATTTTAGATTACTTATTAATGTATTGGATGCTTACTAAAGCAATTTTGGGTTTACCATGTGTAATTTTAATGTTAATAAGCATCGTATCTAACCTGAATTACTTTTAAACGAAATTTATTTCCCTAGAAAAATAATATTATCGTGTGAAATATCACTAAAAATATATTTTAGCAATATTTCACGCAATAATACTACACCATTGTTTTATAATAGAGATGTTTTTGCTTTTCTTTTCAGTTACATAAAGCAATTTCCGTTGTTGACAAATGAAAATCGGTTATTATGCCACTCAGTTTTTTTTCCCCAGAAAAGTTTTGATCTCTTGGATGGCGTTGTAACAGAGTTTAAATGTTCATAAATGCGTTTTTGAGTGTGTAATGAGTGTCTCAAGAATCGTGTTGAGATTTGCGTGCATTTACGTGCGTCAGATGTACTTTAATGAAATATATTGATGGAAATTTTATTTTTCCGACTGAGTGAAAATAATGCCTGGACCGGGAGTCGAACCCCAAATCTTTGACTTACAAGGTCAAGGCTCTACCAATTGAGCTATCCAGGCCGACACCCGATCGACATTACGCACTCAGACAACCTTTAGGCAGAAACAATCTAGTCTATCATTTAGATAGCTCAACAGAAATAAGCCGCAGGTAATGGAAAACACCATTAAACAATGGGAGAAAAAAATACAATTTTTAATAAAATCACACAATCAACAGTGGAAGAAAATCATATTTATTGAAAATTTTATTTTTCCGACTGAATGAAAATAATGCCTGGACCGGGAGTAGAACCCCGGATCTTTGACTTACAAGGTCAAGGCTCTACCAATTGAGCTATCCAGGCCGACACCCCGGTCATCATTACTCACTCAGACAACCTTTAGGCAGATTTTCACTTAGTCGGAAAAATAAAATTTCAATAAATATGATTTTCTTCCACTGTTGATTGTGTGATTTTATTAAAAAGTGTATTTCTTTCTTCCATTGTTTAATGGTGTTTTCTATTACCTGCGGCTTATTTCTGTTGAGCTATCTAAATGATAGACTAGATTGTTTCTGCCTAAATGTTGTCTGAGTGAGTAATGTCGATCGGGTGTCGGCCTGGATAGCTCAATTGATAGAGCCTTGACCTTGTAAGTCAAAGATCCGGGGTTCGACTCCCGGTCCAGGCATTATTTTCACTCAGTCGGAAAAATAAAATTTCAATAAATATGATTTTCTTCCACTGTTGATTGTGTGATTTTATTAAAAATTGAAATATATTGATTTTGTAATGCGTTTTATAGCTCATATTTCACTTGATTTTGTCATATCGGATCAAAGCAGTGAATATCTCAAAATTTACTTAAAAAAAAAAAAAAAAAAGCTATATATATATATAAATTTGTTTGTAGAAATTGATTTTGTTTAACTCATGATTTTATTAAAATAAAATAATAATACAAAATATTAGTTTGTTTAACATTTATAAAATCCAATAAAATTCACAAAATAATTTAAAAGAAAAAACGCCAAGTACCTAGTTATTCACATTATATGCATATGTTTATATACAATATGAATATAATACATACATATATATATATATATATGTATATGTTTATTAGGCAATATATATTGATATTACATATTTTATGGGTACGTTAGATACAATAATATTTTTTTGGAATGTAATTCAAACTAATAATAAAAACAATACATTGTATACAATAAAATATAACAGCCATCTTCTCTACCTAAATTTCTTAAACTTTCTTGATAAACACACTATTTTCTCCTTATTTTTCTTTCTTCATTACCTTTTATGCATTATATTTATAGGCTTCCATCCCTTTGCCTTGTTACCTGAACGAACTCTTTCATAATTACAGTCACTACGATCGCGAGACCCTTATCTTTTACTTTCGATCTGTATATCTCTCTCTATATAAATGACTAAGAGAGTTTTTTCCTGTAAGTCCGTAGCTGCACGGAAGTTGATTGGCTAAGAGAGATTTTCTTCTGTTTGTCTGTGTGTTGTTACCACCAGATTTTCATACTTTAGTTAATTAAAAAAATTGTCACCAGGTTTTCATACTTTAGTTAATTTTAAAAAACCTAATTTTCCGATCGATAAGTTAGTTAAACCGACGGATTTAGAAAAAATGCCCCTTTTACTTGGTACCTTATTTGTAACGAAATTTTGATTAGATTTTTTAAAATTAATTGGTAAAAGCTTTAAATGTGGACATTTAAAATTCTAATCGTTGCTAAAAAAAAAAAAAAAAAAAAAAAAAAAAAATGCAACATGCTTTCACACGAAAAATAAAAAAATTATAAAATATTTTACTCACGCACCAGAAAAAAGAAAAATTGAAAAAAGAGTAAAAATACAATTTAGATAAAGTTGCACAAGAGTTCCAAAAATTAATGGAAATAATGGAAATATAAATGAACGTTAAATAAATAAAATAGTCGTCTGCTCAGTCACGTGATATTGAAAAACAAAGAATCGAATTCAGTAAATATGGAAAGGAAAGGAAAGGAAAACGAAAAGAAAAGAAACAAACAAACAAACAAATAATAACATAAATCAACGGGAATCCAAAGCGGGCTTTAAAGCAATTTCATGATTTCTTTAAATTTTATTTTTATTTGTAAAGCGATATAGAAAAGAACTTCTTTTAAATATAGAGACCAGCGAAAAGCCTTCGTTGATTCACTACCTTCCTTGATTTCATGAATTAAAAAATGGTTTCGTTAACAAACTTTGATCTATTGGCACGCAGGCAGCATCAGGCCGAGTTTTGTACATTTCGAGTTGTACATTTTCGATTTTTAAATTTTTCCCGCATTCGGAATTCGGTTCGTTCCCGAACCGAGGCTTTCCTAGTTTTTAGATAATTGTTTACGGTATTCAACAGGACTGTCTTTCGGTGATTTGTGATCTGTATCTTGATCTCTACCATGCCTTTTTTTACTACTTCTTCTAGTCCAAGTGAGCGTTCTTTTGATAACTTTTTTTAATATATTTCTCCTTCCTCTTATAGTACTGCCTCTGTCCATATTTTTATTCCTTACTACTATCATGGATAATGACTAATTGGAACAGCTTTACTGGATGATTCCTTTAATAGACGTTCTTCTACTTTTTCTCAATTTCAACTTTCTGTTTTATACACAATCTTAGGGTATCTTGGACCTACCGGAATACAGAGCTGCCAACCTAATCCATATGTTTTCTTAATCCATTGTAAATATATTTGAAGAGAATTACTCTAAAAATTAAGTGGTGTAGAAAAAAGGGTGGTACTAACAATTTCCGGATTTGGTTGGCAGCTCTGGGAATATTATCAGAGTTCTATTGTCACCTTCAACTCACTTATTTGAGATTGGTTTGGCTTATATTCAGTGAGTATCAGGTAATCAAGCTTTTATAACATCTTTAATACGACTTAGGTTAATATTATAAAATGAATGACGAAAATCAAAATTTAGACTGTTATTCACAATTTTGATACTTTTTAGATTATAAATGTTTTAATAGCTGCTATTTAAACATTGCGTGTTATAAGATTTAATGGTAAGTAAATAAATTAATTTAAAATATTCAGACGTATTTTCTTAGCACAATTAATGTATCAAAAATTTTGTGGCAACTGTATCTCTGGATATACTGCACAAAAGTTTATACAGCTTCACAGGAAGTTGTACCATGGTATTTTAGTGTCTATAAACATTCAATAAAATTGTCCTCGCAGGTGACCAAGTGAATCGTATTTTCTAAATTTTTAGCTGCAGTATACGATAAAATTTCCTGTAAATATGCAGAAAGAGAATTGTTTTCAGGAATCATTTTCAAATTAAAAATTATGAACATAATATTGAAAAATATAATAATTATAGTCAACTAAGACATTTTTTTGGACACGTAGAAGTATTTGTCCTCCCAAGGATAAGTCATCCTCGGGGAGGGGGGGGCTAATTTTCAATATAGGTACATTTTAAAAGAACTTGTTAATAGGTTTAAAATAAATGGTTGAACAATAGATGTATGATGATGTAAAACAATGTTATATATATTTTTTTTCAATTTAACTTAAATAAACACACACACACACGCACAAAAAAAGGAGAAAAAGAAGAAGAAGAACACATTTTTAAAAATATTGTTATCCCATCAGCCTTTTACATCCATAAGACATCTGTAAAAGTTAAAAAAAAAAAAAAAAAAAAAAAAAAAAAAAAAAGATCCGTTTGTCTTCTATAAACATCTTACTGATAACTATTAGCGTGACAAATGTTATTCTTTTTTACATTAATTAGATGTCAGTTAAATGTCCAAATAACCAATAATTGGACTTATTGCATCTTATATATATTGAAAATATCCAAATCTTGTTTTGATCTAACATGTTACATCCATTATATATCGAAAAAAGCACGTCTAAATTTCGTCTACATTTAAACATCAAATTGATATCTATAATTAGTACAGGATATCCAGGACATTTAATAGACATTCTTTTTTTTTTTTTCTTTTTTTTTTTTTTTGTTATCATTTATGTATCAGTTGGATGCAATGTATATATCTCAAAGATATAAGTGTCTGTGTGGATTAGTAGAGCGTAAAAATGACTTTTTTTAGACATCCAGTTTTATACTTCTTTGCAATGTAATTCGACTAAAAATAAATCTTGTTTTGATCTAACATGTTACATGTATTAGATATCGAAAAAAGCACGTCTAAATTTTGTCTACATTTAAACATCTAATTGATATCTATAATTAGTACAAGATATCCAGGATTCTCAAGATTTTTTTTTTTTTTTTTTTTTTTTTTTTTTTTTTTTACCATTTATGGATTAGTTGGATGCAATGTATATATCTCAAAGATATAAGTGGCTGTGTGGATTAGTAAAGCGTAAAAATGACTTTTTTTAGTCATTCAGTTTTATACTTTTCTGTAATGTAATTCGACTAAAAAAAATAAAAAATACTTCTAGGAAATATAATTTTAAGAAATAATTTGTACTAAGAGAAAATAATAATAAATTAAAATTTGTCAAATATATTTCAATATAATATCAATTATTTATTTTAAACAACAGTTTATTTCTAAAGAGTATGAAACGTTTTAATAATACAGAAAAATTCACCAATCTATTTCAGTAAGGAATTACATATCTTATACAATTTTTATTTATTTGGTTCTATAACAGTTTTGGAATCACTTTTACTTTTATGTAGTTAAGGGAATTCTTTTTCGTCCAAAAAGGCTCAAAATAAATGACTATAGTCTAAAAAAACTTATGAAAGTATACTTTATGTGAAAAAGGAATGGAAAACCTTTGAAAGGGAAATAATTTGCGTGTCTTCAGTATTAAAAGAAAAAAAATCTACTTCGACAGGGCATTATTTTAAATAAAATAACACTCCTAAAGAGTCAGAAAGCGAAACATTTCGTTGTTCGGCTTGTAAAAAAAAGGAGAGTAAAGTATCTGAATATTAAAAGAGCATCTATCAAATTTGGAAATGAAACACATTTTATGCTGGATAAAGAAGGTTCCTAAAAAAATCTTTTTACTGTAGGGGAAAAGAAATAAGTTTGAATGTAGCGTGATTTTCGAAAAGAACATAAACTAAGATTTTCTTAAATCTATTATTTGGTAAGAAAGTTTACTCTTTTTGTAAAAATGTTTCCAAACATCTATTAAGTTTAGAATTTAAAACAAAATGTGTGCATTTTCTCTTCTTTTCTTGTAGAGTTATTGGGGTACTTTCTCTTGGCAATTTAAAAAATAGGAAAATAATTAATATTTATACTATCGTTTATATATTTTAAATAACCGAAAAGTACTTCATTTAGAATAGCATAGCTTACAGTGAAATTCTGTAAATATAAAATTGATTTGTAAACACAGCTTTATTTATTTTATTTTATTTTAAGTTTTAGCTGGCATACTTTATTATTGATGATTTCAGTAACACAATTACGTCGGCAGGATAATCAAGACAAATTATATAAAAATATTGCCAAAGGAGATAAAAATTGATATTATATCGAAACTAAGTTTTGCTTCTATAATATTCTGAAAAAAAAAAAAAAAAAAATCATAGAATCGTCAGTTATGATTACAGCAGGGCAAACATTATCAATTAAATTTATCTCGTTACTTTTCATACTATCATCGCAAAAATTCAGTGATGTGCACAAAACATGGATGAATACAACTAGCATTTCTATACATAGGTCGTTAGAGAACAAATGATATATATGTAGTGAATCTAGCAATTTTAGCGTTTTTACAGAGACGCAAAGAATTTTTTTTTTCGTTATGGAATATAGGTTCAAATTAATTAAATTGCGATAGCGTCTAAATGCCTTTTTCGAATGAACTAAAAACATATATACATGTTATAGATCACCCGTTGAATGAACTGTACAGATTTTAGTGAATATAGCAATTTTTACAGGAACAAAACGAAAAATGTTTTTACATTATGACGTATGTGCTCTATTTCTTTTAATGTAATAGCGTTAAGCACCTTATTCGACTGTGCTGCTTCATTTCAGATTTTCTTACTCTAATTTATTTAAACAACCATTAATTCGGAAAGTCGAATGGAGTCACTTCATATTTTTTATATTTTTATGGTGATGCATGTATGTGTGTGCGAGAGTGAACACGATAACTTATAAACAGTTTGGTCGAATGAGTTGACAGTTGATAGGTATGTTGTAGGTTAGAATCGCGCAAACTCTATCGGACGAGTCTAGCATATATATTATATTTTAAAAAATCATCATCTTTATGCCCTATGCACTCAAATTATTTAATATTCCGTAGCGTGTTATTTGACTGAGTTAAAAGTTTGTAGATATTTTAATGGTCACCGTCGCACGAACTGTAAAGATTTTGTAGAGTTTAGCTCTTGTATATATATTACAGAGTCACAGAGGAAATGCTTTATAATTAAGTCTTAATAACTCAAATTAATTTAAGTGCAAATTTTTCTAAACACTATATTTGATTGGGTTGAAAGTTGATTCTTTAGGTCTCTGTCTCACGATTTGAATAAATTTTGTCTTATAATACTTCTACAGGAACACAAAGAAAAACACTTTTTATCATGGCAAATTAATTCAAATTTTTTAAAGTATGATTCCGACTGAGCTAAATATTAGTAGGTTTATTATTAGTCAATGTGGCACAATTTCTATGTGTTGTATTTTACTTTGTGCTAGTCCTTATAATGTTTCACCAGTGACACAAAGAAATGTTCTTCAACATTGTAACCAATGAACTTATATTGTTTCAAGTACGATAGCACCTTAACTCTACATTTAACTATGATATAAATGGATAGGATTGTTTTAGGTTTTCATCGCGAGAACCACACAGATTTGCATGGGTGTAAAATATTTACTAGGTTTTTAACGTGACCTTACTTTTTCTAATACATTTATAGGGATTCGCAAAACAATTTGTGCACATTAAAATAATTTAAACGCTTAGAATTTAGGGAGATATACTCAAACAAGTAACTAAATTTTGTGATTTGTTTATTAAGCTGTGTCCCGTATTTAAATTCCTTTAATCAACCGTTAACGGGCCTCTTCACTTATCGTCGCAGGAAGCCCGATCCAATGTTATTCTATGGGGAAATTTGCTTTACAAATAACTTATTAACCAAGGCATATTTTTAAATTCTGTTTTCACATTCAGAAAATTCCCAACTGTTAAATTGACGGACCTTATTTAAAAAATTATTTTTTTTTAATTTTTAATCTTTTATTTTGAAATTGCAAAATGAAAAAAAATCACATATTGAAAATTCGTATTTGGCAGCTTCAAAATAAAATATAAAAAAATGAAAAAATACATTTTTAAAAAAGGTTCGTCAATTTAACAGCTGGGAATTTTCAGAATGTGAAAACAGAATTTAGAAATATGTATTAGTTAATAAGTTATTTGTAAAGAAAAATTTCCCATAGAATAACATTAGTTTCGGCTTCTGGCGGCGGTGAGTGAAGAGGACCCTTTCGGAGGGTCGTGTGGAGCCATTACTGAGTTTTATGATTAATTTGAAGTCAGTCGAATGATGTCATGTCGGTTATTTAGTGTTAAATAAAATGTTTTAGAGAAATGTTTTTATCAATTTGAAACAAAAATTGAAAGTAACTATAATTTTTTGAGTGTTCATTACTTAGAAGATATTTCAAAATGCTATCACACCTTTCATTGAAGATGTTTCCAATTTGTTATATGCTATTACACGGTAATATTTAAGAATTGAATTATCTGTTACCCATGTCTTTTAACAGCATCCAAGAAACTTAAATAATTTTTATGATTTGGATTGTCTGCTCTCTGTTTGGCTATATGAGCTTTAACTTTCGAAAATAATTGCCTTGCAAATAATATATGTTCAGATTCAATATGGCATTTTAAAAATTCAAAACCATATAGGTTTTACAACTAATTTCCATATACAGGACTAAAAAAAAAACATTTTGATACATAATTGTCTATGCGAGATATTTCTTTTAAGCATGTTCTAATATATTTATACTGCACATACAACGAAATTAAAATTTATTATTCAAATTCAGAAAAAAACTGTGTTTCCTGCATAATATGATATGTTTCCAGAGTAATAATTGGTTTACAGCCACCCTCCCCCAAAGTTATTCTGTTACTTAATGTGATATAATATTTGGAAAATAAAAACAATAATAAATATTTATGAGTTTATTTTTTTTTTTAAATCTGTTTTAGTGTTTATGAAATTTGTAATGTTATAAAAATAAATCTGTGAGATACTTTCCTCCATAGTCATAAATACAATATAATTTTATACAGCTATTTTCAGATATAAATTGTTACACTAAATGCAATCAAATTATGAATTCTCTTAATAAATGAAGTTGTAAAGAGAAACGTTGAGAAATATTTCCCTATGTATTTTAAAACAAAATAATGTTGGTGTAGATATAAAAATTTTTAGACTACAAACAGCTAATTCAAATTATATGTTATAGCGATAATCTCTTAAATCGAGAGTCGCAATAGAGTAGGCGCATGTTTATAAACAAGCGACGCTATTCTGGAACTTTTGCGCATGTAGGCAAAATATCTGCCTTTCCATTGGGGCTTTATCCCACCTTTTGCCTACATTCTAAAGTACGCGCGGAATCATTTGTCGCAGTGACGTCACGTGCGCCTGCTCTATTTGAAATATTGTTTAAATAAAGAGAAATTTCAGATATGGCATATTTTGTACAAATGACTGTATACTTATTAAAATACAAAACTTAATTTGTATACTGCCCTTCTTTTCCCATCCCCTATGTTAAGAAATGTCACCATCGGTCTAAAAAAAAAAAACATCTTTCTAAGTAAGAACTCTGTCTAATTGGTTAGGTTATTATTATTATTATTTTAATATTCTTGCTACTACTACACTATCTCACTATCTCTTGAATGAATATATAATATATATAATGCTGTGTAATGGAAATCATATAGTTGTTATATCCCAGACAAAATAAATCACATCCTAAAAAAAAAAAAAATACACAGAAGATCTCAAATTTAGGGTAACTTAATATCTTCTGGACAAGTTTTTTTTTTTTTTTTTTTGCTGTAGGATTTTTTTTTTTTTTTTTATCGAAACGTCACACATGTAAAAAACACCTAAGAATGAATTTTTATGGTTCTTGCTAGACAGCTATAGGGGGAAATTAGACAATCTTCGAATGCCTGCAGACTTTCCAAAACAATCCAGATGAATATATATTCATGATAACCTGACATCCCGAGGACGACAAAAATTGTCCTACAGGCTGTCAAAAATTATTCTTTATTTGGGTGTTGTCTCTATACTGAAACTGTAACAATCTTTTAAATTTTCAATACTAATACTTAAATTTTTCGTGATATTTGAATTTTATTAATCACAATGCAATGAATTTACGTTAACATGAATAATTGGATGTACAAAATAAAATTGAAATGAAAACGCTTACATTGTACATCTACGTTAAAAAAAAAAAAAAAAAAAAAAAAAAAAAAGAAATCAACAATTTTCATCTTCAATTTTCATGCAATGGCGGCTAATCGTAACAAACCTATCTCTTCTACACAAGACTGGGTACTATCTATGGACGAGCGGTTCCGCGTTCAAAGCTGGTCGATGAGAAATGTTGGGTTCGATTACAGGTTGCACCCTTTGACATAGCCTTTTGGTGTTTTAACGTGGTTTTCTCAGAAACTCGCGTAAATACGTGCTAAGACTCCTTAGAAAGACCTCAACGGAGGGCATTTCACCTATTGGCCAAGAGTCCTAGTGTATCGGCCTTAAGCCATAAAACCAACTAACTAACCTACACATGATTGGACATGCGTCAAATGTACGTGTACATGCATGTCTCATTAAAATAATACCGGATTTTCGGAGGAAATTTTCATTGGATGTTCGACCAGGTAACCCACTTGCTTTGCGCTGAAATGAATTATTGGATTAATTTCTCCGAAATTTGTAATGATACATTATCCATTAACCCCCCCCTCAATTTGGCTTCGTTTCTTAAACATAAAATAATTTAAGGTTTCCCTGCTATTGTTTGTTCTGGCAACCCTGCAGTTTGATATTTTGACTCCATTTTATTAAAGTGTTTTATTTTTCTTGTAATGGTCATGATTGTGATTTTTAAGTGTTTTTAACTCAATTTAAAATGTACATAGAGTATTTTTTATATAATTTATACAATCACCTGTTAATTTCTTTGTGTATTGTATTTGTGGTATCCTGGAATGGCTTGAATTGTTTATGTTTATAGTTTTTGAACACCATTTTCCCTGAAGATGGTTAATGATGGAATATTAACCGAAACGTCGGAATAAAGATAATTTAAATTATGTGATATGCTGAAAGTATATTTTATTTCTGTTTTTATATTGGATTATCCGTTTACTGCATTCTTCGAGAACACAATGGATGGTTCTCATATGATATAACACATATAGGATCGGTATAATAATTGTAAGATGGGACACTTGATTTCATATCATACATCGTACAACATATCATATTTTCTCTACTAAGAAAACTTTCAAAATGAAAAAGAAATATGTACACATTTTTTGCTTTCCATAAATAATGATTTATTTAAACTCTTTGTATCCCACCGGGACTTTAAAGTTCCGTAAAAAAGATCGGGATTTTTTAGTTCTGTCGGGACTATTATGTCCCAATATTAAATAAATAAATAAAAAATTGTTAAGGTTTTCTAAATTTAATATGAGACGTTTCTCATGCATAAAGAAACACAATAAAAAAATTTCAAACTCTTTTTCCAAAAGTAAGGTAATTTGGGATAAAAAGGGTTAATCTCATTCTGCTCATATCTTAATTCAATCGTCTTCCTCATGGAACCCTTTTTTATTTTATATGGTAATTTCTCAAGCTTAAACATTCCTATCTATATATACCAATAATTAAAAAAATAAAAATTTCCATTATACCTTTGGAAATATTCTAATTACATCTTTAATAAAGTGAATTTTCTAAATACGATTTGCGTTGGAGATTTAAGAAGTTTAATCTTCTTAAAATAATTAATTCATTTTGGAACAAAATAATGAGATTTCTCAGAAATCACATGCGCTGAGCTACATTCTAATGTAAATCAGGTAAATTAAGTTCCATGCGCGCGTATTAGATTTAAACTTCGGAGAGAAATTATCCCTTTTTTATGTTTTTTCCCGTATATACCTATTTTATTTGTTTTACGCCAATCATTTGACTAAGAAATGAGTTTAAACAAACAAAGAAAAGAAAAAGAGAACCAGTTATAATCTGCTTTTTTTTCCTTGTAAAATAAAATCCATATTTTTGTAAATTTGTACATTTTCTGCTATTTTATACTTAAACATTTTGTCATCTGAAATGTTTTGTAATGATACTGATGATGAACATTACGTAATAAAATTATAAACAGAAAATAAAGAAAAAATTACAATATTTGCTTTTTGTTATTGTTATTTGTATTTTTAATTTCGTGAGTTATTTACTTATTAAGAGCGATACATAATTCTTATAAAGGTTAAACTGAAAACTAATAAAAATGACGCACGCAAAGTTATAAAACGTTTAAGTTTGTAAAAAAGGTAGGGTAAAGGTTTTTTTAAGTGCAAACAAGTAATTTTTTATTTATCATCACTGTTTAAAATACATTGAAAAAATGCACCTTGTTTTTAATACATAACCTATCATTATTTGGAAAAAGTTATTTACTAAGTTAATGGTGGGACATGCGGTATGGATATTTTCATACTTTTTAAGCTATTTAAGATGTTCAAAATTTATCTTAATATTACCTTAAGATCGTAATGACGATATCAGATAAAAGGATGAGAGTCTTTTTAAATAAAATAGTCTGTCAGAAGATTTTCAGACCTCAGAATTTCAAGTTCTTATTTTAATATGTGAATCATTAGACTATTACTACAATAATAATAATAAGTTATGTGAATTAATTCGAAAAGTTCAGTATAACTTTTGCAGAGACCTCTCACGTGAAGAGTCACTATTGTCGTAGTGTTAAATGTAAGATCATAATTACCAACATTTTAATTTATTCCGGATCATTTTTAGCCCCGCCTTTATTTCATGCTACTTTTATTTTCACAGTATTTTTATTTTCTTACTTTATCGTAGTTAAACATCGAAGAAAATTATTCTATAAATCAAGTGGTGTGAAATAAAGGTGGGTCTAAAAATGCTCCAGAATAAATTAAAATGTTGGCAACTATGGTCAGACACGTTCATGCGGGTTGTTGTTGCAATATACATAATATTTGATCAGGGTGTTCTGTATGGACGTTTATATAAAAAATAAAAAATACATTATAACTATACTATTTTAATCAATGAATTTATATCGATAGTAGATTGATTGTAGAAAAACAAATATTGGAAATTATTCTTATGAAATACTGTAGCATAATGATTTCAAAAGAAACGCGGGGGCGGGGTTACAGATTTCCGAATGACAGAGATTTTACACTTCACATTAAAAGTGTTAATATTGTTTAAATATAAACTGTAGTGATTACAACAGATTTAAATATAATTTTAAGAATATTAAGTGTAACAAAAGTACAATTTAAATTGGATTCAATTTAGACAGATTCGATTCCATTACTTTCTGACAAGTGAGAACTAGTATCGGCCGCAATCAAAGTCACTGTAACTAAACTTGTATTTTTTTTTTTTTTTTTTTTTTTTAATTCTAACATTTATTTTCGGAAGCACTGTTTAAAATTGTTGAGAAGATTTCGTTTCATTTCATTCATTCTATTGCACTTAAAATGTTTTTCATCTATTGCGTATCATCAAACAAAACTTGATACGGGAGAAGGCCTTTCTGAGACATTATGCTGATTCAATTTGGATGCTTATCGACCAATAGGTGGTGCTTCTATATTGTAAATTTCCTCGATAACAGAAAGGCTATATCTCAACTTCTATGGAATATAACTGTACGAAACTTGATATGTGAGATAACAATTATAAAAACGCATATTTTAATATGTTATTTATAGACAATAAAACTGTCTTTTTTTGGATATTCAGTGTTAGTTTTCTCTAAAATGAAAATCATTTGTATTTATCACGTTAGATAATTTTTAATAAATAATAGTTTTAATAAATTATTTGTACTGGAAAATATGGAAGAAAATCTTGTGGTGGCCACAACATACTAGTTTTTTCTTATTTTGTCGGGCTCCTTTTCTTTTCTTTAAGACAAAAAGTATTTTTATCTTATAAAATAAAAATTTAATAACAAAATAGTTTAAAGAAATATCTAAAATTTGAAAATATTTTCACAAATTTAAACACAATGCAAATATTTTAAATCTGATTTAACACATTTATGTTACAACTAAAGCGATATCATAAAAGTTACTTGAAATCTCGTTATTTGTTTGAGAAACTGAATAAAACAGTTTATAAAGATTAACTTTACTCCATTCCACAATACAAATTATGTTTGGGTAATGGATGTTATTGCAACCGCATTTAAATGACATTAAAGTTTATTCTAAAATGTAATGGAAAACATTTTAAATGTGATAAAAACAAAAATGGGAACATTTGCGATTGAAAAAAAAAAATGTTCTATATCATCAATAAATAAAAACATATGCTGAATAACGAGTTAGATGGAAATCTACTCAATGTCACATTTGGGTATGTAATTTTCATTTAAAAGTATAGAAGGTATAGAATTTAATTAATTTAGACTTAAACAACTATGAAGAGCTTTTAAGCGCGAAGTTAAACATATTTTTAAATGGATAAATTATGAAATTATCATTGAAATTTGTTATTCTACATATATTTTTTTGATCAACAGTCATACAACAAAATACATTAACAAGTACAGTAGCATAATTCTTAATTATATTTAAAGCTTATGTCATTTAATGTCTCATAATAGTAGTTACAAGTGTCTAAAATCTTTGCGGAATTAAATTGAAATTATTGGACAACGCATCTGTAAGTTATTTGCAGTGTGACATTAATAAGCCTTCATTCAAAATCAATATTTCATGTGATCTGTCATTTGTTTTGTGACGTTTTTAATATTTTAGGCTAATTTAATTATTACAAATTAATTTTTTTTTCTAATTTTGTACGATGATTGAAGGGAATTTTTATTTTATCTTGCATATTTTTTGTTATAGTAGAGGAAGTATTGTTTTCGGAGGGAAATTTTTGATTTCACGTTTTCAAGTCCATTTGAATTTGAAAATCGTAATTATAGCAGATAGATTATTTCTGTTTGTCGATTATCATTGTAAAAACCTATGATTATTTTGTGATCAATATCTTTTCCATTAACGCAAAATCGACCAGCACCTGACCCGCAGAGCAACTCGAGGGTACCCGATTCAGGACTATGTATTTTCCACAGCTGCCAATTTTTACTTTCTCTTACCCATACGGTAGAGAAAGTATTGTTTTTGGGTCAAATTTTCGAACGCGATATTTTGTTATATTTACACGTTTTGAGGTCCCCTGAATACGAAAATCATGTTTTTAGCAAATGGTCTGTGTGTGTGTCTGTCTATTATCAGCATATCTCAAGAACAAATAGTAGCAGACATTCCAAACTTGGTATTCTAAATGTGTATCATATATAGATGCTATAGTGAGCTTTTCGTTAAGATCAAGCAATTGGTTCGTGTACAGGGACAATCAAGAGAATTCTAATACATTATGTCTATGGGGGAAATTGCAGGTAAGTAGACTTTAACGTCTATAGACTGCACAAAACCAAATGAAACGAATATATATATTTGTAATACAAATAGTCAACCGGGAAAAAAAAATTGTGTATGTATGAGCCTCACCTCCCTCCCTGGGGGTGAAGTCCCCCCTCGAGGGGAGTAAATTTTCATGATGGGTATCTTTCAAAAGAGCTCGCTAATACCTTTAAAACGAACGGTTGATCCATCGATCTGCGATAATTTAAAACAAAGTTATCGATTTTTTTCACATTTAACGAAAAAAAAAAAAAAAAAAAACCTTTGAAAAAACAATTTTCTTCTTCTTTTTTTTTTTTTTTTAATAATATTGAGAATAAAATGGACTTTTTTGGATATTTAGTGTTATACTACTTCTCTAATATGGAAATCGTCTGCATTGTCATAAAAGATAATTTTTTTAAATAATAATTTTAATAAATTATTTTTTAAAAGCAGAATTATTTTTTAATAACCGAATTAAATTTTATATAAATCTAAATGCATTAATGAAACAGAGGGTTGAGGGGGAGGTAGCCCCCCTCACACAGAATTACTTATCATATAAAACTCTTACGAAGCCTAATTTGAATTGTTTAACATAGGTTTACATAACATCGTTATCTTACCTCTTAATATCCAACCTGTATTTATAGTATCAAATTTCAGGGTAAGAGAAAGTCGTGTGAGTGACGCACCAGATTATTCTGTTTTATTCCAGAACGTTTTTAGATCCGGCATTTATTTCACACCAAATTTTATAATGCATTTTTTAAATATATAACTACGATTAATTATATATATAATATATATATATATATATATATACTAGCAGACCCGGCCACGCGTTGCTGTGACTAAGTTATACGTTGAATTATACGGCTGTAAACTATTTAGTACAGTCAAATTATTATTTACGAACAAAGACGAAAACGTTGTAGCCGATGTAAAAACCCACAGGGTTGAGATTTGAAACTTAGGTCAAAATTTGGAAGCGATTGATAAAAATTTTCGTAGTGTTGATATTAAGCACAAATTAATTTTATTGTAGGGTCCTATAAATTTTAATGGAGAAGTGATCTATATTATTTCTAATGCTACTTTGGATAAAATAGCTAAAATGACTAATATCTAAATTAAATTCTATTAAAATTCTATTAAAATAAAAGTATAAAAGAAACAGACGATTTTAAAATCAATTTTTATGGAGGAGTGAAATATAATATATGATATAATGGATAATTTTACTATAAAATGACCTCATCATTTTAAATATTTTAAAGAGGGTAACAGCTGTAGTTATAAAAAGGAAAACAATTTGCGTTTGTAATGGTCGATAGATGACGCTTTCTCAACTGCAGTTGTTAGTAAATATTGCCACGTGTAATAATTACCACGTGTATTTATTATTATGCTTTCTTGTTGTTCTATCATTGTCTCAGCGTGATAGATATAAGTGGTATGATAATTTCACCTTAGCTCACCAGAGGGCGAGCATTTCATTACAATCGCGGATAAGGCTAAACCAGAAAAATAAGTAAATTTGATAAATATGTTAAAACTTTAAAATTGGAAATCTTATGAAATATTGGACATTTAAAGTAAATACATGTATCATTTTAAATAGAAAAAGATTTTGGAAAAGTTTAGTGTATTTTAACGAAGTGATGAGAAGTTTTTGAGTATGTTAAAATTTTAATAGTAAATTCAAGTTAATAAAGATGGGAAACATTGAGGATTAAGATAAGAATAATTATAAGATTAAAAAAAAAAAAAAAAAAAAAAAAACTTTATGCTTTTAAATTTTAATATACTAATAATATACTAATTAAAAGGAAAATGATAAATATTCTATCATAGTTTGAAGTCAAATTTGTTTTCAAGTGTCTAAATAAAGTATCTGATGTAAGATACTAATATTTTGCAGCGGAATACATTTCATTTCTGTCATCCTTGGCGAAAAAAAAAAGAATATCGCCAAATTATCTGGCGAAAATATTTAATTCCTTTCAAATATGATGGTTATTTTAACAACTTATATTAAAAGAGATAATATAAAACATAATGAATAATATGAAACAATATTTCGTACAATACATATTACATGTCATACATACGTACAATGAATAATACATAGTACATTTCGTACAATGCATACATCTGGCATGTATATTTTCGTGTTACGCTTTTGATCGCCAAATAATAATAATAATAATAAAAAAAGCCAAGGGCGACAGAGTTTTGAAATTTAAAATTAAAATTTTGTCAATTTGACAGCAAAATAATTCAGTCTAACACCCGCGATAACTAATACATATCTATACCCAAATATAAGGATTAAAATCGGGAAATAAATTTCCTCGATTTTTAATAATTTGTTACAAAAAATCCAGTGGCAATTAACGTAGGAAATCTTTTTCTTGGCTGCACAGACGGTCAGTGAGTCACACTTCGCTTGCGTATAGAACTCATAGATATAGAATAGCATATATAGAATAGAGTGATCATTGGTGAGAAAAAAGTTATTCCTTTTCATTTGGGAAAAGACGACGTTTTTACCAAAATATGGCCGTCTTTCCCCGAGTGAATACACACGGGAATACATACTAATATTTTAGCAAATAACATTTATGAATAATTTATTTGCTAAAGGGGAATGGAAGACTCCAGATATAGTTTCAAATTCATATTTCTTTCTTTCTTTTCCTTTTTTTTTTTTTTTTTTTTTTTTTTTTCAATACCACTTAATGGCTGTTTCCAAAGCTTTTATTATTATTTTTTTTTTCGGCATCAAAAATCTTTGTACGATAACATGGGGATGAGAGATTTATATATATTACTATATCTATGATAGAACTACATTAGCACTTTATCAATGTGTATAAAATCTTTAAATTGATTATGACGTCAATTTTCGTGAGATGCATAATTTAATTTTTTATAATTTTTTAACGTTCACGTTTGATTTAAATGTATTTATTTTTATGACAAAAGAAAATGAACTCGTATTTTTATTTATTTATTTATTTATTTTTTTTTTTTTTGGCAACAATTAAATTAATGGAACTCACATATATTTTGGAGCAACTTTAATAAAGGTCTATAATTAACAAATAATTGCAATATTGTGACAATAAATTGAGATAAAAACTATCCTATCTCTAAAGTTGGACCAAACTGCACACAGTGTGCAAAATTTCATTAAAATCGGTTCCTTAGTTTAGGAGTTTACCCCGGACAAACATCGTGGCACGTAATTTATATATATATACAGATATACACAACAAATTATGTGGAGAGGAAAACGGGCGTGTTCTAATAAGATTCAGAAAGAAAATTTAAAAGTTAGCAGCAAAAATTTTCGTTATTTTTTACTGATTTTCTAAATATATATTTGGCGTTGAGAAATCATTAATTTTATAATTAATAGAAAATTGATATAAGCAGTAGGAAAGTTATGTAAATTGCTGTAAACTTTTTGATATAAATATTATAGGGATTCTTAAGGAACTGTTTATTAAAATCAAATTTAGTGAATACAGTATATTATCCTGAAAGTTTTTTTTCTTTTTCTTTCTTTCCTTTTTACTTCCATTGCGCTACTACTTTAGGTAATGGAAGCATTGTATTCGGTCGAAATATTCGATATCGAGTTTTCACATGATTTACATGCATTAAGGTCTCCTGAGCCCCCAAAAATAGTTTTTGGCATGTCCGTGTGTAGGTATGTATGTCTGTGTGTGTGTATGTGGGACATTTCTGGCTATCATATCTATGAAACTTAAAAAGATAGAATTTCGAAACTTCAAAATTCATGCAGGTCTTGTGTAAAGATGAATTTTCCAAATTTTGGTGAAAAATGGAAGAACAGAAGCTGGTAATCGGAAACCGGAAGTAGGATCGTAAGTCCGTACCTCAAAAACAGCGTTAACGATTTTCTTTAAAGTTGCTAAACACTCTATTAAATGTGCTTTCGAATGATATAGTTGGTTAATTCAGGAAAATCGATAGGGGTCCTGTATAAATAGCTCAATTTCAGGTCTCGCAAGTGCGTTCCTTTAAAAATAGCTGTACGGAATTTTTTTCAAACTCGTTATATAAACTCCCTTTTAAGTATCTTTTTGTGCATAATTATTTTTTTTTTTTCGATGAACAATTGAGTATACCAAGTTTTGGTAAAAGTGATTTTCTCAAAAACATCTCGAACGATTTTCTCGAAAATTTTTACACAAATCCATTTTAGATATCCTTCCTTACGTATTACGTGGTTATTACAAGAAAATTAACAGTCATACTGCTTACGTAGGTGAATTTTAGATCTCGGATTTTGGTGTTTCAAAAAGTAACTGTACCATTTTTACTTTTTCTTCCCATAAGGTAGAGAAAGTATTGTTTTGAGGTCAAATTTTCAAAATTGAATTTTTCTTTTATTTACACGTTTTGAGGTCCACTGAATCCAAAAATCATTTTTAGCGGTTGGTCTGTATGTGTGTGTATGTGTGTGTGTGTGTCGGTTATCAACATATCTCAAAAGCAAATTATAGCAGAAAGTGCAAACTTGGTATTCCATAAGTGCATGATATAGGGATGTTATACTAAACTTTTCGTTGAGATCAAGAAAATGGTTCGTGTACAGGACACACAAGATTATTCAAATACAGGAAGTAAGTAGAGTTTAACATCTATAGACATACTTTAACATAGGTTTGCAAAATAGTACTCGTTATCTTACCCTTTAATCATCAATCTGTATTCATAGTATTAAGTTTGAGGGTAAGAGAAAGTCATGTGAGTGACACACAAGATTCTTTTTCTTATTTTAAACTTGCTATGTAAACTTTGTTTTATATGCCTTTACACATGTATTAAGTTTCTCATACTGGACAAATATTAGGTTTTTATTTCATTAGGTCAATTTTATGTCTTCTGATCATATTATCTTGTAACAATGTGTATAATACGTGTAATAGTGGGTAATGGAAGTCGTGTGGTTGTTTCACACCAGTTTTTTTTTTTTTTTTTTTTTTTCAGCCTACGCAACACTAATTTCATTAAAAATCAATATTTACTATCTAATGTTTCATCACAAAATCAATTTTTGATCATTTAAAATGGGTGTTGTTGTTAAAAAAAAAGTTATTAATCTTCTGACCTCCTTGGAAGAAAGCAGAATTGTAATGTTATATTTCACTGCATATTTTTAGAATATACTAAAATGTTATATAATTTTGTCACTAAATACATAACTAACTACGTATGTGATCTTAAACCTTATTACTATAATATATAACCTTCATATTTTGCTACAATGAAAAAGTTTTTTATTAATAATTTTCAAATGTAAGTGTGAAAAAATAAAGGCAGCTTATTGAAAGGAAAAATTCAGCAGTGGCTTTCAGAAGATTAATTGAAACATATAAATATGATAGCAATTCTGATTTTTTAGAATTATATATACATATATATATATATAATTCTTTTCATTTACACAGAGATATATTTCATAGCGATTTCCGTTTACAGAGATTTTCTTTATTTATGATTTTATAGCTACCTTTTTATATAAAATTTAAAAATCAAACATATTTCTTGATTGAAAATAAAACAATCCAAAAGCTCTAACTGTATCGAAGCAAATATTTCCTTTTCTTATGTTGTAATTCATATTTTGTATTAAAAAAAAAAAAAAAAAAAAAAAGGTAAATAATATACGTATATTTTATTTAATAACTTTCAAATATTTTTTTTTCTTTAAATATAGATATATGGGGATTTCAAACAAAGATATAATAAAAAAATTTCGGTTATTACTGAAATTTATTTTATGAAAGACCAAGAAAGCTATATATAAATTCCTCCAATAGCTTTATGAATTATTAATTTTTCTCCCTGGATAGTCATTTCTTACTGCTTTATATGAACGATTCGTTTTCCTTTTACGCGTTTTATAGAAGAAAAAATAATAAGGTTTAAATAAAGGTGTTTCTGAGGAAGAGAATTTCTAATAAAATATAGTATTAATATAGGTCTGTAGGTATCTTACAGCTTAGCTCCGTATTATACTACTAAGTTAAATAAATGCTATGTTACTTATTGCCACATAAAACATTATTTTATGTCTATTATTGTAAGTTTTTTAACACAACTTTATATCATACTAAGTTATTTTAGATTTTATACATTTTATATATAAAACGAGAGATCAAGAAATTTATTTTAGATAGTAAAGTTCTGTCCTTATATTCAAAATATACCGTTGAAATGGTTTTAAAAGAATATGTGAGAACGAAAATTTAACCCTACAAGGTTCTTTTTTCTTTTTTCTTTTTTTTTTTTTTTTTTTTTGTGCGCGAAAAAAATATATAGGTTGTAATTAGTGATCAGAAGATAGGGAAAACTTATAAAAATAAAAATAAAACCATATGTTATGGAAAAATCAACTTTTTAGCTCAACGTACCGTATGTGAAACATACATAAAAATATGATTTAGTAATACGTTTTCTATTGTAATAAAAAAAAAAAAAAATAAAAATAAAAAAAAAACTTACCTCTGCAAAATATACACTTCGTTATAACACACAGTATTTTTTTTACTGGTCAAAACTGGTCAATAATCAGTCTTTTTTTTTTTCTTTTTTTTTAAATTCAGACAAACGACTAACGTATCACTTTCATTCAAATTTCACACTGAGTGCACTATAACAAAAACACGAACGACATCTTTAGGTAAAGATTCGTATTACTACATTGCTAAATGTCAGTAGCTTCTATCAAGATGTCAAGAGATGTCGCTACTAATAGTTTTATAGCTATAGGAACGATTAAAGTCGGTATTCCACATATGGAACTGGGTGCCTTGTAGGATTAACTCTACTAGCAATGTATACACTGTAAAAAAATCGTTTCTTAAAAATGAGCCAAATTGTCTCAAAATAGTTCCGAAACAATATATACATAAATTTGAAAACCCATGTACTCATTTTTGAGTATACTGACATGCTCAAAAATGGGGTTGACCAATAAGAATCCCAAAATCCCCATGTTTGACATGTAAATATACTCAAAAATGAGTACATGGGTTTTCAAATTTAAGTATATATGATCTTTACATATTTGCTTCTTATTGTGTCTTCAAATCAGGGTGAAGTACACATCCGTACATGATTTGTAGTTTTTTAGAATCTGGTAGTCGCCAAAATTTTGTCCAGTAGTAACTTTGTTTCTGAACCATTTTGATCCTTTTCTCCAAACATGAAATCGACTTCGAACATTAGTTCTACGCAAAACTCTAATATTTCTATGACCATCTCAAGGTACCTTATAAAGTCACAGAAATTCGTGCCCCATTTTTCTTATTAAAATGCTATTGTGTTTGATATTACTGTCTTTGAGCATTATTTCTTTTACAAATATCTTTTTGTTTTTGCGTGTGCAGCATCTATAAAAAATTGCAACCAGCAGAAAAAATAATAAAAATGGAATCTAATGTTAAGCTAATCTTTAATGCATTATTCATAACTTCTAGCAATCTGATAGTCACATTACTAACATAAATACATTTTTTGTGTAACAATATTTCTCATTCTGAAACGGTATCTTATTAATAGTACTTCATTAATTTCAGTTTTGACGTTAATTATATCTTGAGATTTTATTATTTCTGTATCTATTATAAAAATACATGTACTTTTTTTTTTTTCTTTCTTTCTTTCTTTCTTTCTTTTTTTTTCTTTTTGGTCTACGATAATGTAATTCTTTATATGTTAAGAAATCAGACCCCGCTTAAAAATACTGCTGTTCTTACTAAGTTAATAAAAAAAAAGAAAAAGAACAGAAAGTATCATAAATCAGACTAAATACAAAATATTTTTGCTGACGTATTCGAAATACAGTGTCACATAATCATATTATCTAATGGAGAAAGAAAATATAAAAATTTAAGCTAGTAATTATGAAAATTGAAGCGCAAGTTCTTTTAGAATTTTCATCTTCTTTTTTTTTTTTTTTTTTTTTTTTTTTGTAAGCGGTGGGGGGGGGGGGATACAGAGAGGAACAAATTAAAAAAAAATCATCATCATTATTATGTGTGCAACTGCACTTTATATTTTATTAAAAATATATTGTTATATGTTAGGAAACATACAAGTTTATTTAAATAATTATAAGTTTAGTAATTAAAAATTCAGAAATTGGTAAAAAATATAATATTGTTTCTAATTAAGTCACCGTAAAAATATACATTTTCAATAACACAGAAAAAATGATAAGCAGTTTAGGACTGGCTCAATTTCATTGAACAGTTCTAAGTATTATATTGTAGTGCACTTGAGCATGAGCACCACTAGTTGTTCGGAGAATATCAGGCCTGATCTCGAATTAAATATATTTGATTATACGATTATAATATTGATATTCGATTTGGTCACTATTCAAGGTTTTTAGAGACACAGATGCTGTCTCTGTAGAAAGTATTTATTTATTTATTTTTAAATGATCAAAATCTTTGCAGCACAAGCTCAACTCTTAAGTTTTTTTTTCCAGGAAAAGAAGTCAAATTGTGTGACTCTGGTGTGACTGTGACTCAACAAAAGACGGTGATAACGCCTGGAAGAAAATTGAGATATACACTGTTAACAATGTGCTACTTAAAAATAAGAAGATTAGTCTTCTCACATGTTTTTGAGAAATTTTTTCCAAAAAACGTGGGAGCTGTCGCTTTCTTAAAAATGGAAATATTAGTAAAAAAAAAAAAAAAAAAAAAAAATGGCTAAATTATGACTGAAATATGGCTACAAAAAAATTAAGGAAGCTTGCATATGTAAAATCGTTATTTTAAGAATTTGTCATTAAAT